>CP032251.1:5000-1313750 GCA_005610355.1 Gossypioides kirkii | reverse complement strand
CCTGTGTGTACAAGGTGTGTGTGCGTTGTCAAAGGGTTAAAAAAGTATGAATAGATACTATCATGTAATCACACCAGTGGTTAGATACATGAATTGTCAATGAGAGAACGTGAGTTTTTTTTGTGTTCCCTAGGGATGTGTCGAAAACGAACTTTCCATTTTCGACATAGAAGTTGACTAATCAAACACTATTTCAATAGCATACAAATACCCACACCACCAACTAAGATAGTTTCCACAACTAAAGCATTATCACAACTAAATCAATCAGGGACTAATCTTCATAAAACATAAAAGCTCTTGGTAAAACTTTAAAATTTGAGAATCAGGGGACACACGGTCGTGTGATCAGACCGTGTGGGAAGCCCTAGACCATGTGGATGGGGTACTAGACCGTGTAATAAACTGAGGCCATATGAAAATTTCAAAAATGAGGTGTAGGGGAGACACAGTGGGAGGTTGTGTGGAAAAGTTCAGGTCGTGTGCGATTCGAACTCTTAGGGTTCTAGGAAGATTGAGCAATATCCCTCTCATTCAAATCTGGTTCGAAATATCTAAACCGGGCCCTTCAACGGAAAAACATGCAAGAATTAACAATGGTTTCCAAGATTTATCAAGATTCCAGGAAATATCAACAAGATTTGTAAAAGATCATTTAATTGATCTTGAAATTAACGGAACAAAAAATTCTATAGGTATTTTGAGATCTACACGTTGGAATTGGAATGTTCTTATCGATTCTTGGCAACGTTAGAGATGAGATTTGATGGCGTTACGCTAAATCAACATGAAGAATGGTTGAATGAAGATTGGTTTCGGATTCGAGATAACAAAGAATAATTTCAACAAAAAATGTAAAATTTTATGAAAAGAATAGGGATAATGAAGAAAAAGAAGAATTTAAGGAGAGAAGGGAGAAAAATTCTATCTAAGGTTGAAAAGAAAATAAACTCATTGTGTAATTAGGAAAACTAGATTAAATACCCAGTGTTTTCAAAATTTGAGGGGCTGATGGCAAATTTGCCCATTTTGCCGAAAATAATATATATTCTAAGGTGACCTTGACTCTAGTTTGCTGAAAAAAAAAATATTAAAACAAAGAAATGGGGGAGGAGTGGATTCAAAGAATATATTTTTGAATAGTTTAAAATTTTATTAAGTTTTTTTATATAATTGGTTTGAACTTTTTTCTAAAATTGGGACAAAATTAATTGACAAAAGTGTGTATACATTGAGGATTAAATATATTTTATTTTCTGTTGTTTGAATTTTAGTTCGATTGACATGAATATTATTGTCAATGCAAGAGGACTTGGGTTTGAGTGCGCTAAAACGCATTATCCTCCTATCTATGAGTTGGGAAGGGGTTATAGATAGTTCTAAATATTGTGTAAAAAAAATGATCAGAATCTATAATGAGATGGATTTATATATATTTTCTACTCGGACTTAATTAATTTGAAAAATTAAATAGTTCAATTCGATTAACTAAAAAATTCGAAAAAGTGACAATTAAATTGAAAGTTGAATGTTTAAAGAGAGGCATTCAATATAGTGTTAGGCATGGTGGATATGTTATGTTGCTTCTAGGCACCTGTATAAGTAAACTTTTTACAGATGCACCCCATATTTTCTTCACATTCTCCCAATATTTAATTTTGATCCACCTCACTCACTGTTTTTGCATCTTCCCACTACTTCCAATACAAGTAACTGACAATGAAAATATGCCAAAACAATGAAAATATAGTCCCAAAATGAAGGTTGGCTAAAACCCAAAAACTCTAGAGAAAATAGTAAACAATTGAGAATCATGATTACTATACAAACTTACCCCATTATCCTTTGGTTAAATTCTGCTATTAGTCCTTGTACTTTTTGAAAGTTGTGGGTTTTTTTATCACTTTTAGTCTACACTTTTTGATATGTTCAATTTTAGTCTCTGTACTTTTCAAGTTTTGAAATGTTAGTCCTGAACCAAACAATAACAGTTAAATTCATTTGTTTAAATTTAATTACTAGTCATGTACTATACATACAGTTGTATATTTAGTTCATATTATCCAATTGAATCATTCTAAGTCCCTTTTTTTTTTGAATTTTGAAATCCCAATCTTGGCACAAAAGACAATTGCTAATCCATTAATTGAAATTTTAGCGAGTAATATGTGAAAAAAACAAACTGATATGACATTACACACATGATATGTTGGTTGCATCAAATTTTGGATATAACAAAACTAAACTTAAATAATTTAACAATTATCGTTTGGTGAGGATTGAAATTTCAAAATTTGAAAAGTACAATGACTAATAGTAGAATTTAACCTTCTTTTTTTCTTCTTAAATACCCTTGTTTCTCTCCTCCTCCGACTCTTGCACATCCTCCCCCTTTCCTTTCGGCTTCACCGCCTTGGCCTTCTTTCTTTGTTTCTGCAGTGCCTCTTGGTCCTTGTCCTTTTGTAACCTTTTTAAATATGTAGCTTTGGAGAATTTAACTCACACTCCACCAGCAATCTGACTCATTCATAGATGTTGGTAAACAAAAATCTTCTTCTTTCTTTTCACAGCAGTCAAGGAGTTGATTTTGGAAGAATTTCAGCTGGTTGTGTCACCAATGGCAGAACAGCTGCGGATTTTATTGGTACGTTGGTGACTCAACCGGTTGGAACTCTTCCAAAATCAACTCCGGGGTGACAAGTTTGCCTTTGCTGTTGTAAAAAGATGGTTCCTTTTGGGGGTCTAGGCTTGAATTTTTTTTCTCTCTCAAAAATTCCAATTAGACCCCAAAGTTCCTGCCAGCATCTATAAATGAGTTCCCATGGCAGAGTATGGGTTAAATTCTCCAAAGCCAGATGTTCAAGAAGAGCAGTTTCAATGGTGGGGTAGTAAAGGATGACAGTGCAGAAACAAAGAAAGAAGGCAAAGGCAGTGTTTCCTTTCACTGCTGCGACATCATGCCTTTGCCTCTTATTGCAGTACAAATGTTTGTGAGTTTTGTGGTTTAAGCTATCATCACAAGTTCTTTCTGAGACAAATGAGAGATTAATTTGGCTTAATTACATTTGTGGTTAGCAATGCTAGTGAAATCGAACAATTTGCTGGTTTTTTAATGCAGGTTTTACCAATGCCAATGGTTCTTTCTGCATTGATGAAGCCGATGGCTCACCTTCTTCTCCTTTTAACTTAGCTCAATTAATTCAACTTTAAGCATGGTGTTTCAACTAAATAATATTAATTATGACATTTGTTTATATTAATTATTACATGGTATATAAACTTAATCATGGGTCGGGCTGGTTAGATGCAAATTTTAAGTCTGTTTTTTAAGCCCGATATAAAAAATGAGCTTAAAATTCTACCAAACTTGATCTAGATTGAAAATTTTAAATTCGAACCCAATCCAGTCCGCCCATATTAATTTCTTTTAAGATTATTTTTTATATAAAAGTAAATTTAAAAATATAATAAATTAAATATACTAAAAATATTAAAATAAATATTTTCCAACAAATTAAAAATATATATACTTAAATAACGCTAAGATAGTTACAACTTAGCAAGCAAATGACTCTAAAATAGTAGCAAAATTAACAATGAAATAATAATTCTATAATATCTAAACAATAACAACAAAATGGTAACGATATAATAGTGAAATAGCAGCAAAAAAAACAATGAAAAAAACAAAATAGTTTATTCGGGCTGAGCCGAGCTCGAGTCAAAAAATCCCGAGGTTCAGCCCATTTAAAAAAATGACCTTATTTTTATCCAACCCCATTTTGAACATTTATTTTATCCAAACCCTTTCACTTTTTAAGTAGATATTTGGACCTGGACAGATGATTCGATCCACGAACAGGTATAATGGTATGCTATAAAACCTAAATAATAGTAATTATTACATTTGTTTTTATTAAAAATACATAAATATCGTCTTATGCAAATATTAAACAGAAAAAGCAAATGACATAATTGCTAAAAGAACAACTGAAAATAGAAAAATTAACTATCTATATATAAACCATATATAAAAGGAAGGATTTTATGACACCTACACACCCACTAATTTTTTTACCATTAAAGATAAATGGTTAAATTTCATTTTTAATCTCTATGCTATGATGATATTTGATATTTAATCCTTATATGTTATTTACATTTAATTTGGTTCTCTATTTTTTACTATCTATACTACTGTATATAAGGCCTCCCATGTTTGACACCTGTATTGTAATAATCCGTTTTTCAGTAGTATCGAAAACGGTGGTTTTGAAACCTCGTTTTTCGATGTTCAAGTCTGTAAATATTATTAATTAATATTTATGAGTTAATTTTAAGATTATAGTGAATTTTGGTCTGATGAATTTTTTAATTGGATAGTTAGTTAAGGTACAAGTATTTTGACCCGAAAGTCAGTGATGTCGAAAATGGTGATTTTGGAACCTCATATGAACGAGTCCATAAATATTATTATTTAATATTTACGATATTAGTTTTAATTAAAGTTTTATCCACTAATTTTTTGGTTTAGATAATTAAATAGAATACAATGACTAAATTGTAAAAATGGTAAAAGTTATTCGCTATAGATTTTTAATTGCTAAAGGACATAAATAGTAATTAAACCAAGACCCAAAATGGCAAATAAGCCATTTTGGAATATGGTGGACTGTTGGGTAAGAAATATATGTATAAAATAAATTTGTGAATTACAATCAAAATTGTATGATGTTTATTTTATTAATTAAAATAAATATAGTGGAAAGAAGAATCAAAAAGTTCATCTTCTTCTTTGTTTCCTTCTCCACCGAAAGCCAAAGAGGAAAAACATAGGGTTTTAAGCTCAAGTCATTCGGCCATAGCATGGTATGCCATTTAATGTTTGTTTTTCATAAATTTTATATTTTTAAAGTTCCAAGAGTTTGATTTGATTAATTCGTGTGTTAATTTCCGAAACTGTTAAAGCTTATAAAAGATTTCATTGATGAATGCTTGAAGTTTTTGTGTTGAATATTTAGATTTTAAGCTTAGATGTGAAAAGGATTAATTTGTAAAGTGAAAATTGTTAGTTTTGAATATAGGGACTAAAGTTTAAATATTTCAAAATTTATATGAAATTTATGTAATTATATATAATATAGAGTTATAAAAGGATGAAATTGAAATTGG
Source organism: Gossypioides kirkii (assembly GCA_005610355.1). Classification (NCBI taxonomy): domain Eukaryota; kingdom Viridiplantae; phylum Streptophyta; class Magnoliopsida; order Malvales; family Malvaceae; genus Gossypioides; species Gossypioides kirkii. The sequence continues at coordinate 1,308,578 of CP032251.1, read as the reverse complement.
ATTGAAAAACAAAGTGTAAATGTGAAAGATATAGCTATTTCAGTTTTAGGGACTAAATTGAATAAAATGTAAAACTTTAAGAAACATCCAAAAAATGAAATTAAATAGATATATGTTTATAATAGGCTGTTAAAAGATATTTAGAATTGATAAGTTGAAATGAATTATTATAAATTGAAACTTTTAAATAAATCAGAAGATAATCGAGAAAAAGAAGAAATTACAAATTAATCCTTGACACATTGTTTGTTTGTTGTTTTTCCAGGTAATAGAACTTACTATGTTCTTTTATATTATGTTTGAATGGTATAATTATACTTATATATATATATATATATATGTGTGTGTGTGTGTGTGTGTGTAATTTCGGTGATTTTGAAATCTTAAGGTCTAAATCGTAACGCATGAATTATACAACAACAATGAATTGAATTGATATGAGGTATAGAATGGTAAAGATATGATTATATGGATTATAATTTTTATAGAGAGATTGAATTGATACGGAAATGGTACTAAAGCCCTTGTGAACTTAGTCAATGATTGAGATATGAATGGCATGTCATTAGGGTTTCAAAAGGAAAATGGGTGTTGTGATCAAGGATTAATTTGATGACTTGAGGTCCAACATATGTTTCGAATTCTTTGAAACTAGTGTTAGCAGCATCAAACCAAGCTAATGTTAGCAACTCTGATCCAAAGCTAGTGTTAGCAACTCTGATCCAAAGCTAGTGTTAGCACCCCGATAATGTTAGCATATGTAATCAAACCAATCCCGAGTATCCGAGTTCAATTTAGTTCAGTTCTCCGAATGAAAGACAAAAATAGAAATGGTACTATATGAAAATGAAATGGTTGGAATATATATATATATATATATGAATGAAATTATATGCATATGTTATAAGTTGAAAACGAACTGTTGGTATATGTCATATGATGGAATGTTAAGTGTTTTTATGATTGTGTTATGTGTTCATGACTTGTAATCGAACTAACCCATTTGATATATTTGTTGAAATACTTATGAAAGTGTAAGGTTGCCAAAGATGTCATGTTAGATATCAATCTATTACAATTGTATAAATTGATGAAATGTTAAGATAAGTAAATTTTATATGAACTTACTAATTGCGTGATGGAGATAAGTAGGAGCGATAGAATTTGGTATCGTATTTGGCACATTCCAACTCCTCAAAAGGTACGTGTTTTCATTGGGCTATTTTTTTATATAGAATTCTAATCGATGAAAATCGAGTGAGAAGGCAAATGTCTAATGATGCAAGCTGCATGGTTTGTGGAAGCTTGTTGGAAAGTACTGATCATGTGTTGCGATTTTGTACCCCAGCTGTGGCAACATGGATTTTAGTTATAAAGTTGGAAATGGGACATGAAATTTTCAATCTCAATTTGGAAGATTGGTTCATGAAGAATCTCTCAGACCTTGAATATTTTGTTTGCGTGCCTAGCCAGTGGTTGGCACTTTTTGGTAGTATCTACTAGTAGCTATGGATTAGGAGAAACAATTATGTCGAGTTCATTAAAACTGAAAGTGTTCTGGTGAAAAATTGTTGGATGAGAGATGGTTTTCTTCAGGCAAGCCATGGATCAGATCAGATTTTGAGGCACATACATGCTGATCCTCGTAAAGTCATAAGATGGAAACCGTCTGACGATGGATGGAAGAAGGTGAATACTGATGGTGTTGTGTGTCAAATTTCTGGGAGTGCTATTACAGATGGAATAGTCCGTGATCAAGTTGGAATCTGGATTGCGGGTTTCGCAAAAAATATTGGGCGTTGCTTGGTGATCATGGTTGAACTCTGGGGTGTGCTTGATAGCCTCCAAATAGCGTGGAGTTTCGGCCTGAAGAAAGTGATTCTTGAGACAAACAGTAAGGAAGCTATTCAAGCAATTCAAGCAAATGGAAAGGAGCAGCATTGCTCAGCAGTAATCTGTACCATTAAGGACCTACTTCAATGTGATTGGACGATTCCATTAACACATGTTTTCAGAGAGGGTAACAAGGTAGAAGATGGCTTGGCAAGTATGACATTTTCAAGACCTTTGGGCAAGTTTATATTTATGCAACCTCCGGATGAAATCCTTCAACTACTGCATGATGATCTATCTGGTGTAGTGTGATCTCGTTTATCTTTGTTTCAGTTTAATCCTTCTTTTGTACAAAAAAAAAAAAGTAAGACATTAATGTTTGGTTAATCATGTAATAACATGAAGAAAAAAATCATTTATTACATATATATTACAATGTTAGGTATAAAATAAAAAATAATAGGTGCAAATTTAATCTTTTTTAAAAAAAAATGGGTAAAAATTTAAACTTGAAATTAAAAAGATAAGTAAAAATTCTTATAAAAAAATAAGATCTCTATAAAATAAGCGGAAAAAATTCCTTCCTTTTTTCCCAATACAAGCCATATGAGTGGCTAAAAATTACTGATTTAAATTAATTTATTGGTAACTCATATAGTAAAACATGATGAAGAATAATGCTCTTACCAAATGTAGCATAATTGAGTTATATGAGTAATTTAATATTTGTAAAAAATATATATTATTTATTTTTTCAATAATAATTATTATTTAAGGGAAAATATTAGTCTCTCTATTAAATAGATCAATTTAGTTCTTGTACTATTAAAAAGAATCTAATAAGACTAAATTGGAATAGAGTTAATATTTATTGTTTAAAAAATATCAATTACTATTTAGCAGTGAAATTTTTATAGTTTTGTAAATGAAACTTTTTGTTCGTAATTGAAAAAATTAAAATTTCAAGACATTTCTTATACACTATATGTTAACGTTATTACAATTTGAACTTATTTGATTGTTTTTAATAATATAAAGATTAAATTGGTCCGTTTAATGACATAATGACTTATTTGACCTTCCAACTTTACAAAAAAAAAATCATTTTAGCTCTCCGTTTAATTTTTCTCCATTTTTAGCTCTTAAACTTGCGTTGTTTGTTAAATCACCGCGAAATGGATGAAAAAATTAATATTTAAAAATTTAAAAATTCAAAATTATAAAAATTATTTAAAAAGTATAAAAAATAAAAAATATTTTTAGAATTTTAAAAAATTAATCAAATGATAACGTGTCATACATGGGCAATCCACGTGTATGTCTTATCAGTAAAGTGAACAAATGTTAACTTTTTCATTCAATTTGGGGTGATTTGATAAATAATACAAGTTCAAAAACTGAGATGAAAAAAATTAAATGAAAGGTTAAAAATAATTTTTTGTAAAGTTAAAAGACCAAAAAATCATTATACGTTTAATAATAAAGGGACTAATTTAATATAATTCTTATAATACAGGAATCTCTCAAATACTTCAACCATATATCGATTCAAGTTTTAAAAATTCAAACTTTAAATGTGTCAGAATATCGTCTTTTGAAAAAAAATTGCATGAACTAATTGATTTGTGACAACAATAAGTTAAGATATATTGGATTGATGATTCAACGATATGGTTGGCAAGCAAAGTTGATTAAATTATTTGATAAAAGATGAGATATTTGACCATGAATCAGCTTTGTCCAAATTCAAATCTCTCATTTTCAAGTCATTTCTTTCATCACCAACGTTAAATCGATTAGGGGATTAGTTTGTCAGTTGAATCGATTCGATTAAAAATTATTAAAAATAAAATTAATTTAATCGATAAAATTTTAATTAATTTAACCGAACGATATCAATTTTTAATCCAACCGATTCAAGATCATTTTTCAAATCAATACCCTGATCGATGAATTTCAAATATCATTAGTCATCACTATCATTTCTGGGTGACCTAAAATTAAAATACAAAATGGAGTTGGGAAAGTCAAGTCTCATTTGGATGTCAAGGTCAACAATTTATTCCAAGTCATGTTGGAATTCTATTCAATGCTGCTTCATTCCAAAGTTGCCTTCAAATTCTACATATGATTGGATTTTATTAATTTATAATTTAAAAACTTTGAATTTCAGATTTAAGTGTATGAATTAATATTCAAATCAAAGTATCAGTAGATTCATGCATTAAAAGTTAGATTGCACTTTACTTCCTTTATAAAAATGAATAAATTAATCTATATACATTAGATCGAAAAGTAAGTTATCATTTCTGTTAAAAATTTCATCCATTTGTATTGTTAAAAATTGACGTGGTTGAAAAAATAATCAAACAGTGGCATATGATGTGTCATGTTTACAAAAATCCATTTTTAACAATAAAAATTGATGAAATTCAAATCAAAGTATCAGTAGATTCATGCATTAAAAGTTAGATTGCACTTTACTTCCTTTATAAAAATGAATAAATTAATCTATATACATTAGATCGAAAAGTAAGTTATCATTTCTGTTAAAAATTTCATTCATTTGTATTGTTAAAAATTGACGTGGTTGAAAAAATAATCAAACAGTGGCATATGATGTGTCATGTTTACAAAAATCCATTTTTAACAATAAAAATTGATGAAATTTTTAACAGAAATATCAGTTTGCTCTTTGAACTAATATACAAGGACTAATGTATCTATTTTTAAAGTAAAAAAAAAAATAATTTGACTCTTAATACAAAGACCTCCATGAATGACTTGAGACAAGTTGAATTCAGCTTTTAATTTTGTTGAGAAATAAGGAGTTGTCAGTGGTCACCCCAATATTAATGAGCTTTTTAACTTCTCATAGAATATGTTTGATGTTACCATCATGCTTTATTCTACCACTCAATGATATGCTACCATAAATCACCCACATGGGTAAACAAATTATTCAAAATTAATTTAATTTTAACTTTATTATTATCAAGCCAGTTTAAACTCGAGAGCAAATGATTGAACTTGAAGTCGAACATGAAAATCAAGCTTAAATTTAAGTAAATAATTGAATCTGATAAAATAATTCGATCTTTATCTCGAATTCAATTTGAAATTTAAAAATAAAATTCAAACTCAAGTCAGCTTTAAATCTCATATGTCCAAATCAAGTTCGAACTCCTCAATAAAGAACCAATAGAAGCTCTTATATTAAGAGTCAACCCTCTCTACTCAAAAAATAGACAAATCAAGCCTTGTGCCAATTTTTAACACATCACTTGTAAGTGTTTGACTATTCTGTCAATAACATACCACGTGTAACTGTTTGGCCATTCTGTCAATAACATCTTTTATCTAAATTACAGGTACTAATGTACCCATTTTTAAGTAGAGAGAGGAAGGGGCATCCGTGGTACTTGGACCCAAGCTCCTCGCCATTCGATTATACCCCAAGTGAATCCAACAAACATTTGTCAACCAAAAAGAAAATCCAGCCATTAACACAGGGATGAGATTACAAACACTGAAAGTTCTGTTCTATTTAAGTCATCAGTTCAAATATTTGGAAGCAAACAGGGAGACCCAAACTTCTAACAGGTGAGCATTGGCTTTAACCCACCCATTTATTCACCAAACTAAAGAGGGGAAAACAAAGGCTAAAAATACAACACAAATGCCCTTCATACATAGAAGATTACAAACATGTATATATATATATATATAACTACCCTGCTATCATACATACATGCAGTATGAGAATATGACCTTCGGTAAAACTTTTAAAAAATCTAATCATACTCAAGTTCGTGTAACATAGGTTTTCAGATCATATCCATTTCAGACACTAAAACGTGAGTTTGAGTATCATTGGTTTTTCTTCACCTCCTATGGGGATTATGCAATGATTTTTGAGATCCCTCGAAGAGATCCAACAAGTAATCCTGCATTTCTTCAGCATTGTACCTGATATGTTTCTCACCGATGTGGTACATTTGTCTTCCGACGAATGTCCGATACGCTTGGATCACTTTCAGTGATGTAGAAATCCGTAAATCTTCTCGGAGCTGAATGTCCGGGATAAGCCATGCCGTCTGCATTCTATAGACTTCTTCGAAAGCAACGTAAAAGCTCCGCAATCTTTCCTTGAGAAGAGTCCTCGAGATTGAGCTGTTGCTGGAATTGCTCTCGTCTTTCAGGAATGAAAGAATCGTACTCCATGTAGCTCTCTCGTAGTCCATTGCGTGTTGCTGGAATTTCCAGTTGTGTTTTCGGATCCATTTGTCTCCGAATATAACCCGGAGTTCCGAATTTTTAACCTTTTGAGCCATGTAATGGATGTTGTTCATTAAAAAGAAGTGTTGCAAGGAAGCATCCCTATATAATTTGGATTTCTCATGGAGGTTGGCTTCTAGGATTGAAGTGAGTGACTGCAAATGCAGTGTCATTGCTGAAACACCGCCTGAGAAATCCTTACTCGTGCTTTCGTCCTCCGTGCTGGGACTCGAGTCCGGGGATAACAGCACCGACACAGGTGTGTCGTTGTTCTTGAGGAGTAAATTTAGGGTATCTTTATAGTCTACAAGAAGCCTTAGGTAATTCATAACATATCGGGTCAGATGGTGAACTCCCCCTCCTGCAAAAGGGTTTGTTGATGTGTTCGTTGCGACAGCATTTTTGAATTCAACAAATGTTGCCCTTACGGAATCAGCCAATCTCTTCAAAACTTCGTGGTACTCGACTTTAACGGAAGAACCAGCTTCATCCGGAAACAAAGCATCAATGTCTAGAAGAAGTTCTGCGAGCACCTCATACATGTCCAAAAATCGAACTAGCTTTTCAGGTTGATGAGGGCCAATCGAGATGGCCTCAGCAAAGTTTAGAAGCTGTAACATTGGAGCCTTTGCAGCCTCGATGAAACAAACAAAATTAGTGGATCCGAGCTCCGAAAAAATCTGGTCGCAGAGCCATTTCTCGCTGGCGAGATAGCGCCGGACAAAGACCTTCATAGCTCGAACCCATCTCTTGATTTTCAAATTCAAGGTACCCCACTCCATCTTCAGCACATCTTCAATGCTATATTTCTCGATCTCCAGTTCGAAAAGGCACTCATCCAATGCATCCTTTCGAACTACGACATATGCTTGGCAACACTCATGATCATAATTCGACATGAACATTGAATTGGCAATGCATTTGAGGTCATGAATCACATCAGGATGAACCAAATCGATGATACACTCCTCTGATGTTCGGCTGACACTATCCCTACGTGCCGACTCCTCAAAAGATTCATCCCCGAACGAAACCATCGATCCCACATCGACACCATCATCCTCGCTCGATCGAAACGACATGTGCTCGGGCTCAAACGGTTGTCTATGCTGAACAAGCAAGTACTTAAACTCTTCCTCAAGCCTTTGCATAGCCAATTGAAGAACATCATGAGCCCTACGCAACAACTCTTTCTCGTCTTCGCCATTCAAGCACCGATTCTCCAATCCTTGGATCAATTTCCGAGCCTCATCGACAGCATTCAGATATTCAAAAGCTTCATCAGGACCTGAATCCCAAATCATTGACTCATCAGTCTCCCAACTCATAATCTTTTCCTCAACAACACTAAAATGTTCTTCAATCCCAGATTTCAATCCCTCAACACCTTCATCATCAATTGTAGCCATAGTAGATAATTGACTACCAAGATCTGCTAAGATCTTTTTCACATCTTTCGTAAGATTCTTATTTGAACCCAATGCTCTCACAATATGTTTTGCAGCAGCAATCAGATTTTCCTCTCCTTCTAATTGTGGAGCCACTGATTCACAATCCCCCATGGATAAGAAACCCTAACTTCCCCCTAATTCAAACAAAAACAATGATATGAACCCTCCCCAAATTGCTCAATTAGAAACTACCCATCTGATTTCCAATGGCTAGACTACAAGTTCAAGCTATCTAATCTATAAAATGATAAAAATGGAAACTTAAAAGAAAGTAATGACAACAGATCAAACTTGATTTAAGAAATAAGGCCAGAACAAGTAAAAATCAAAGAAACCCAGATTTTTGAAAGGCTCAAAACACAAGATTCAAACACAAAGAAGCTGAAGATATATGTATATATATAATAAAAAGTACCAAACAGAGAGAGAGAGAAAGCCCTTTTTGAAGCAGGAATAGTCAAATGGAGAGAATCATGTATTTTGTAGAGTGCGGAAAGTACAGAAAGAAGATAAAACAGAAACGAACCTTAAATTTGGAGCTTTGGGTAGATTTTAAAGGAAAATGCAGCTTTAGTTGCTTAAATCTTTTGTTTGGGAGACTGCTAACTTTTTCAAGTCTTCCATTACAGCTGTTGTGTTTTCCTTTCTTTCCAAACTTTTGTGCTTTGACTAGTTTTGTGTACGCGGAAGAAAACCCCAATTTATTATTACATTAATTTAATATATAAATAGGGATGCCAACGGAGCTGGGTGGGTCGATTTTTGCCTAGCCTGACCCGATTTTGTTGAATTTGCTCCAACTTTAACTCTTAAAAGAACAAAAAAATTCATTTCGAACTCAAAATTGAAATTTAATAAAAAAATACTCGATTCTGAGTTAATCTGGATTTAATTTAATTATTTTATTTTTATTTTGAAGTAAATAAAATTACATCTTTTAAATGTTTTATCTTTTACTTTGAAGCAAATAAGATTATTTTTTGAAGGATAGGCTTAAAACATTACATATATACATATATCAATGACATTTTTTAAAATATTTTGGGGCAAAACGAGATAGATTTAAACCCGACTCCAACCTACCTACCCTGAATCGAATTTTTAAAAAAAATCTGATCCTAATAAGTCATGTTGAGTCGAAACTCATCAGAATTTCAATTTTTTTTGTCATCCTTGTATTAAATATAAAAAGAGATGATTCCCCAATATATATATATAAAGGGAATGTATCTAGATTATTATTAAATTACTTTTTCATTATAATATTGTGGATTTTGAAAATTTTAAGATAAAATGACACATAAACCCTTTGAAAATAATTAAAAATTAATGAAAAGTGCAATTCAATTGAATCTTTTGAATCATGATTTGTATTCAATTAACGATCAGTTTATTATTGAGATTGAAAAATCTTTTAAAAAGTGATGTGAAAAAAAACTTTTAAAAAATTGAATAATGTTTATTATTATTGTCAAAAAAATATTTTTTAGAAAATAAAATGTCATTTTTAAATATAGTGTTGTAAAGTGGAAGGTTTAATGGAGGATAAAAAAAAGAACTTCTTTGAAAATTACTTTTTCAACCGCCAAAAGTTAAAAATTTGGGGTTTTTGGCTTGGGTTAAAATCTCAATTTAAAATCAATATTTGGTCATTGAATGTCCCACAGCATATCCGTCATTTTATTTGGCTAGTCTTTAAGAGACGTCTATTTATTAATGCTGAACGTTGTAGGAGAGACTTAAAAGAGGACCTTTCGTGTAAGATTTGTGGAAGTGTCGAAGAATCTTATTTTCATGTGCTAAGGGACTATTGTAAAACCAAAGAAGTGTGGAAGTAGTTAATCCCATCTAGGATTTCGGAGCGCTTTTTCTCTTCCTCTCTTATGGATTGGTTGTCTGCTAACTTGAAAATGAACTTGATGTTATTTTTCAAGATGTTGATTGGCGAACTTTACTTTGGATTGTTTGTTGGAGGATTTGGAAGCAGAGGAATCTGTTTGTGTTCCAAGATGCTCTATTTGTCATAAGAAATGTAATCCTTTCTTCGTGGTGGTGGGAGAATTCTATTAAGTAGGGGCTGGTCAAATTAGGAGAAAGTAATGTGATTTGAAATAGGAATCAAAGATGGGCTCTTCTACCTATTGACTTCTTTAAATTGAATACGGTTGGTGCTCGGAATCCAAATTCGGGTATTGCTTGGTCGACAGCAGTGGCAAGTGATGAGCATGGTGGATGGATGTGAGGAATAGGAAGGAACATTGGGAGACGTAGTGTGCTACAAGTTGAGCTCTGGACTATTTACGGTGAACTCCAACTAGCTTGGGAAGCTAATTGGTTAAATGTCATTATTGAGACTGATTGTGGTCTAGCTATCAAGGGCGTTAATGGTGACTGTAGAGGGCATTCAAATAGGAATTTGATTGTGTGAATCCAAGAATTGTGCAAGCGTAAGTGGAGAGTGCTCTTTAAGTAAATATCTAGAGAGGCGAATTTTGTTGCTGACTCTTTAGCTTATCTAATAAAAGGTTTTCCCACAAGCGTAAGAATCTTTCATTATGCTCCTCCTTCGGTTGATGATAAAATACGAATGGACAGACCTTTTTTGCTTTCCAAATCTACTCCTACCATTAACTCTCAATTAACTTGGTTTTTGTCTTGTTACCAAAAAAAAAATCAACATTTGGTTTGAAAGCTATTTTTTTATCATTTTTTTTTAGTTTGAAAAGTGTTTTTCAACCAAAGTGGTAAACAAAGCCTAAGTCATTGAATCAAATTTTCCATTGAAGCCCTTGGCAGCAGTTAATTGCTGACGTGGCATGTGACATGGAAAAAATATGATGTGGCAACTAATATAACATGTTAAAATGATGACATTAAGCTTATTTATTTATTATTTTACGTTGGCCTAATTGATTTTTTTTATTATTTTACGAAGTTTTAATCGATTATTTAAGTAAAAAAATTTAAATTTTTAAAAAATCTAATTTTAAAAAATATAAATTATAAAAATCATTAAGAAATTGTTAGAAATTATAAATAATTATAAAATTATTAAAACTATATAGAAAAATTGTAGAATTTTTTAAATTTAATAAAAAATTATAAGAATTTTGAGAAAAAATATCGAAACATCATCAATATTATTAATTATTATAAAAATAGTATAAAATTTTAGAAATTATTAAAAATTACAAAAAAACTAAAAATAAATTATAAAACATTATTAGGAATAGAAAAATTATTAAAATTTATGGAAAAAAATTGTTATTTTGCTAGTTTGGAGTCTTTGGTTTTGGTAATAAGGAAATGGGGAGATTAAAGTATGATGATTGAACTTGTATGTGGTGTTGAGTGAGAGGTTTGAATGGCAATGAGTTCAATGTTTGATGGCTTAAGGTTAATGATGGATAGAGATGTTCATATGCCGATTCGATTTACTATTCAAAAATAAAAAATATATAACAAAAAGTTCATATTAATATTTTATAATTAAATTTAAATAAAAATATTTTATTATTTCTAAAAGAGAATTTTGTTTGTCCTAAGAGACTTGGGTTCAAGCATCTGTGTGTGCCTTGTCAAATGGTTAATCTAATGTATTTTGTATTTAAATTTTATTTTACCCACAATTTAATCTTTTTTTATTTTAATATCGTAAATATTTCATGTGTTATTATTAATTAGTTTCAGATCATATGTTTTATTATTTATTGTATGTTTTTTTTAAACACATCTTTATATTCTAAATATGCGGTTTCCACGCGCATAATCTGTAATAGATTTTCTAGTATTATTTGTATACATGATTAATGGATTTATCAAAATACAATTTTTAAATATAATTTATATATGATAAAAATAAAGAGTAATGCAAAAAAACAACAACAGTGTGTTCCTTGAAAAGAAAATAGTGAAAGGGAAATTAGCAATATGGCTCGTTTGATAGACATAACGAAAAATTTAGCCTTAATATTTATTTTTTTATCAATTTGAATTTTATTTTTATTTTTTAGTTAAATTTAACCTTCATGTTTTTAAAAAGAGTTGAATTTGACCATCAATCATTTTTTTAAAAAAAAGCTAAATTATCGTTTTTCAAAAGAAATATTAACTAAAACATTAAACTTTTAAAAATGACAACTCGCATCACAATCCACGAGCATTTCACACTTTTTTTTAAAAATTTTTATCATTTTTTTTATTTTTTGAATATGTTGACCTGAACCTACCGTAAAAAATTGCTTAAGAAAAACAAAGTGCACAAGTGGTGACCTAAGTAGTAACAGAAGTTGGTACTTTGGATGGTATTATGATAAACAATTAAAAAACAGAACACATAAGAAATATTTACGCAGTTCAATTTTCTTATATTTACAGAGTTTAGTTCAATGAATAAATTCACTATCTTTAATCCAATACAAGTGATTTAAGTTCTATCACACCGCGGTATAACAACCTCACTTTTATATCTAAAGATCTAGATCACTCACTTCTAAGTTCTCCCCTTGAAAACTTAGGTTGTAAAACCAAACAACGAACTTGTTTTACACTCGATGAACATATAAATGCTATCAACTCTCCTTAGTTCTAACTAGAGTTGATCGTGGGCCGGATAGGGTCGAGATCGAGCCGGACTTCAATAAAAATTTTAGGTCCAATTGTTAGGCCCGAGCCCGACCCGACCCGAAAAATAGACCTAAAATTTTATCCAAGCCCGACCCGAATTATAATAGTCAAAATCGAGTCCGGCCTGGCCCGACACGTATTAATTTTTTTTAGATTATTTTAGTACATACAACAAATTTAAAAAATATATAATATATCAAATACACTTAAAAATATTAAAAAATAAATAAATTTAAAATACATTAAAATTTTTTTATATTAAGACAGTTGCAAATAAATTAGTAAAAAAATTAACAATAAAATATATGTTCTACAATATTCAAATAATATTAAAAAAGATAGTAAAACAATAGTAAAAACGCATAAAAAATAGCATCCAAACAAAATAAAAATAAAAACAGCAACAAAAATAATAGCAAAACAATATTAAAAACAACAAAAACAGCAAAAAACAACAACATGAAAATAGCAACCACAACAGTAAAAACAGCACCAAAACAATAATATAAATTTTTTTATTAAAAATAGTTAATTTATTCGGGTCGGGCCGGGTCGGGCTCGAGCAAAAAAAATCATACCAGAGGCTCGGCCCGTTTAGAAAATGAGCTTCATTTTTTGTCCAAGCCCATTTTTCGGACCTATATTTTTGTCCAAACCTTCCCATTTTTCGGACGGACCTTCAGGTTGGATCAGGTGACCTAGCCCATGATCAGGTCTAGTTCTAACTTACACAATCCTCTAATATATAAAAGTTCAAGGCTTGCTAAGATAAAAATCAATTATACTCATGATCCCATAAAAATAGCCTCATAAAAAGGCTTTAAAATATTCTCATACAGTCTAGAATAAATCAAAGATCACCCAAATAAGTTTTCAATGCAATCTTGATCTAATCTTTTTATTCTTAGGGATTCAATTGTTTTATTCGATTTGATTTAATATTTAAAGATTTGTTTATCCACAAATAAGAGTTTTAAATATGGGTCAGCACACGTCCACAAAATCATTTAAGTCATTGTCTAACTGATTTGGTTGAAAAGATTTTCAATTCCAAATAAGACAAGGTATGTTGTCTGTCAAGTCAACTCATATCTTCTTGGATTGCATATAATTAGATCACATAAGAATTCTTGAAAAATAACCTTGCTTGATTCAATTCTTCTTCAATGATAAATATGAGATTGACTACACAAAATCCTCAAAAATATGTATGCAAATCATCAAAATATTTTGATCAAACATGCCAACAAATATGACAAATTATGTGTCTATTGCACAGTAATAGTCGCACCATTGGCACTTCACCAGCCACTTGCCTCGACATAATTTTTTTATAATTTTTAAATTATTTATTAGTGTAACATATAAGATAATATCATGTCAGTCTATTTTGAAAAAGAAAACTATATAATATATTTGAATTTAATTTGAATTGATTCAATGTATTATTATTTTTAAAAAAATTTAATGTTAATGTTTTATATATTTTATAATTAAATTTAAATAAAAATATTATATATATATATAATTAATTCGAATTAAATTCAAAAAGTATTTTGTTGAAATATGATTTAATATAGATTGAATATATAATTCAAACTTTTGAGATTTTATTATCATTTAATGGATAAAAAACACATCTTGTCTTGTCAGCAAATATTTTGAAAATGTCCTATGTAGTACCTAAACTATCAATATGTATTTTATTATGGTACTTGTACTTTCATAAAATGTTCAATTTGGCATTTATACATTGCACATTTTCAAAGTATTTGCTGACAAGATAAAATGTCACATCTGCATGAGGTATATGCAACAGACCACGTGTGTCTAATTACTTTATCAGTCATGTTATTACTTAACAATAGAAATAGATAGATGGCAAGAGATGATGTGGGTAGATGGTTTGGAGGAGTGGGGAGGAGCATTGGAAGGTGCGGGTAAAACTTTGGACAATTTATGATGTTCTTACTTTGGCTTGGGATGCGAAATGGGATATTATTATTGTTGTAACGAATTGTGCTCAAGCTCTTACGACAATTTCAGATAAGTCTTGTAGACAATCAAATAAGGACTTGGTTATAAGAATCCAAGAACTTTATAGAAAAGAGTGGGGGACGGTAATACAAAAGGTTCCAAGAGAAGCCAATGCCACATCAAACTTTGGTTGATATAATGCAAAATTTCCCGTATGGTACTATAAGGTTCAAGGAGATCCCGACAGAAATCATTGAGCAATTTCGGATTGATGGGCAACTTGTTTGTAGTGAAATTGGTTTATATTTGTGAATATTTTTTTATAATTACCATAAAATATAAATGCATAGTTTTTAACGAAAAAACCCATTTGATATTTGATCTAACGTAAAGAATTTAATTAATTTATTTTTTGAATAAAATAAATAAAATACAACCGGATTCTTAGCACGACGTGATATTTTAACTACCTAAATTCAAAACTTCATTTTAAATCTCAACGGATAGTGGAAATTTGGGCGTTAGAATCCCACTTCCCTTCCAAAGAAAAAGTCTTCCGATGCGCACATAAAATTCACTCCAAATTTTTCAATTCAAAAACTTTGAATTACATCAACCCTCCCTCAAATTTGAAGCTTTGTTAATACTCATACATATTTTGCAATGGAAAACCCTAATTTCAACACTTCAATCCAATCTGAAGATGCTGAATTGAAGAAAATTGATGAGAAAGTTCTTCAAGAATCTGGCAATGATTTACCAAAAACATGCACCCCACATCGGCTTAATCTCCCCAACGCTTTCGATTTCCCCGAAAGGTAAGTAGTAAATTGAAAAGATTGTTTTCTTTTTTAAAAAAAAAAATACTAATTAGGGTTTATGCTGCCAACCATGAATTTGTGCACATATAATTCTGAAATTTTTTTATTTGTTTAAGGTATAGAAGTCCAACAGATTCAATGGTGTCGCCTGTTACAAAAGGTCTTCTTGCAAGAAACAGGAAAGCTGGTGGTTCTCTCTTGCCACCTACCATTAATCAAACCAAGGTTAATTCCAATGTTTAATGAACATTGTGTTCTGCTTCTCAGAAACCTCTTTTTTTTAGGGAAAAAAAAATCCTCCATGTTCTTTGAGTTTAGGCAGCAATAATCATCCAAAATAAGGAGTTTTATATGGGTAAAAGTACATGGTTAAAGTACTAATAGTCTGATTGTATCTTGGTTAAAAATTAGTCTCTGTACATCAGAATAAAGTACACATGACACACCAGTTTTTTACGGTGAAAATAGATGAAATTTTTAATAGAAAAGATAGATTTGCTATTTGATCTAACGTACATGGATTAATTTTGAACATTTTTTTAGTAAAGGAGCAAAATACAATCTAATTCCTAATACAAAAGCTTCCATGGTACTTTTACCATTTTTACCATTTTATATAGTACATGAATGTTAGATTGAATATATCAGTTTTCTTCTGTCAATGTTTCAGATTCATGAATTGCGAGTTGAAGAAATTGGTCTTTTTTCAGAGTTGAAGAAGTGATGTG
Source organism: Gossypioides kirkii (assembly GCA_005610355.1). Classification (NCBI taxonomy): domain Eukaryota; kingdom Viridiplantae; phylum Streptophyta; class Magnoliopsida; order Malvales; family Malvaceae; genus Gossypioides; species Gossypioides kirkii. The sequence goes on along the minus strand of CP032251.1, from coordinate 1,292,864 downwards.
TGGCATGGATTGAAAAAGCAAAAATCATGTAGATTCTTAAACCTGTTCCATTGTATTCCTTTTGATCCACTGATATGGTTTTTTTTTTTCTTGTAGTTTTTGAAATGAAATTTGAACATATTTGTTCCAATAAATCATTGTTTGAATGCCTCGTGGGAAACTGTCGGAATTGGTTAAAGTATCATGGAGTCAAATTAGATCAAAAAGTAAATTGATCATTTCTAATAAAATTTTCATCAATTTCTACCATTAAAAACTAGCATGGCTGATGGAATAATCAATTCCGAAGAAAGCAACACTTGCAGATGCTAAGGTTCGAATCGTAGATTTATCGGATGAATGAACTAACTAAGCAAAGCTATAGATTCAACAAATATGAATTTAATGGTGTTAGTACTAACCTACCATTCTACTATGGCAAATGCATTTAATAGTGTATGCCTTTAAATGGCAAGCTTTGAATTTATCACTGAAAATATGCGTAGCTTTCTATTAACAAGACAAATAGTAGTATTTTACATACTTGCTAGACTGTCAAGACTTATGATTTGCTCTTCTCACTCTAATCGAACTTCATACCATTGAATCGAACCAACATCTCCATCTATTTCCAGTTCACAAACAGACCTTACTAAGTAAGAAACAGCATCATCAATGGCCTCGAATCTTGCAAGGTCCGGTGGAAGGTTCTTACCAGGCCAATTTTCGAGCCACCCCTTTAACTTGGCTTTCAACTCTTCTTCGCTGACAAACTTCTCATCTTCTCCAGGTTCTAACAGAACATAGGTTTCAGTCCTTGAATATGCTGCCCTTCTCCTCCGGGTTGCACAAACCTAACAAAAAATAAATCGAGTAAACATACCTAGGGACCGAAAAGAAAGAAGCTGTAAGAAGGCAAGTGTTGAGAGATTCAGGCGCTGCCTCTTAATCACACTTAATTATCATGATGACATTTACAAACATATACTAGAGAAGCTTTAAAGTGACAATCTTAAAATGAAAATTCGCAAGAAGAATTGTTTACCTTCACCGCATTGCGTTGCTGACTCCCCATTTTAAGAAGTTTCACATAAACAGTACTAAAATTCTCGGATCTGCATACTAGACTTGCTTGAACAAATGGTGTTAGAGTGTAACTTGATAAGAAATTACCTGCAAAAAATGGGACATTATGATATCATTAGCTTCATAATATAACCGTATCTCGTACAACAGAAGTCATACTCTTTGCCGTCTGATTATCTATTGGAAGATTGTGTTGTTCCGTATAAGATTTAAAGGTTATTTAGACACTTTTCAGGTCAAATTTCTTCTCCTCAACTCCATAATTACAAGCTTAATGCAAAACAATTTATACACGTAATAATAATAATCATAATAGCCAACAAATCAGTAAAGTCCATATCGGTTCCACAGACAGCTAGCTTACCAGTCTCCACTTCCTATACTTTTGTTCTTTTTGTTCTATGTAGAGTCCAACTACATTGAAAAAAGTTGACACAGCAACAACTGAACAGTCAACTCAAATTGTAGCTAATTTGTTGATAATAATGAGTTCAAACTCCAACTTACGGGTTACATCATGTCATACCAAGCACTACAAAATGAGAGTCTCCAATGCTATAAGCAGACAGTTTCATACTACATTCTGAGCCTTTAACCAAATGGCAAATAGTATGGCGAGAACTTAATATCCACAGGGATATTATACAGGCTTCTCATAACAGAAGAGAGTAAAATGATAGACAGATCCTAGAGATGATCCTCAGCCGGAGCTTCATAATGAGAGCTATGAATTCTCTCCATCAGACTTCCCCAAAACTGGATTTCGGGATTACCATAAAGTAAGCATGTGTCAAGGTTGCAACGGGTAGCTCGAGGGCAGTTAGCAAGCAGTAAAACCATCATCTTCATCAGGAAACAAAGTACCATCTCTGAGGTGTATGTACCCAACATCCTTCATATGATCTACTAGTATGATGATTACTTCAGCTATCTTTTCTATCTGAGCATGGCCCTCGCCTTTCGCCACAAATTCATGTCGTACATTCCTCACATCGATCCAACTATAAGCAGCTTCTTTTCTTAGACCTCTCTCCTCCATGAGCCTTCTCACTGCTCGGGAATCTTCCCATTTTCTAGCAGCCGCGTAGACATTTGATAACATTACATATCTGGCAGCATTGTTTGGTTCCAGTTCAAACAGAGCCTCCGCTGCCTGCCTAGCAAGACCTAAGTTACCATGGACACGACACGCACCCAAAAGCGCACCCCACATACCTACACGATTCGGTCCATTAGGAGTTCTCTTAATCATATTCATTGCCTCCTCAAGATTGTTTTTCCTTCCAAGCAAATCAATCAAGATTGCATAATGATCAGACCTCGGGGTCACTCCGAAACCCTTTTCCATTAGGTTCAAAATCCTCATTCCTTCAGTGACTAGACCTGCGTGACTACAAGCTGATAATGCCCCAAGGAATGTTACATGATTAGGCCTTATGTTCGCTTTTATCATCATTCTGAACACATTCAGTGAGTCCTCTCCATGCCCATTTTGAGCAAGCCCGGTTATTAAAGAGTTCCATGAAACAACATCCTTCTCATGCATCCTCTTAAACAGTAACTTAGCTGAGTTCATGTCTCCGCACTTACAGTACATGTCAATTAAAGCATTAAATACAAACTGATTCAGTAAATTGTGTATACTGCCAACTCTAACTATGTGCGCATGGATCTGTTTACCTTTTTCAATAAGTGCTAAATCCGCACAAACACTTAAAACAGAAACAAACGTGTAAGCATTTGGCTGCACTCCTTCCTCCAACATCTGCCGAAAGAGATTCAACGCTTCATTTCCACAACTATTTTGTGCAAAACCTGTGATTAAACTAGTCCAAGATACCGTATTCTTAACAGGCATTTCCTTAAATACCTGAAAAGCATCCTCCAGTCTAGACACTTTAGCATAAGCAACCACCATAGAAGTCCATGAAACAATATCCCTTTCACTCATTCGATTAAAAATCCTATAAGCACTATCCACTTCCCCACATTTCCCATAAGCATCAATCAAAGCATTATAAACAATCAAATTAAAATCCAAACCATAAACTACCATAAATCCATGAACTTGACACAAAAATCTCAAAGCACCTAAGCTACCACAAGCGCCAACAACACCAACAACCGTACAGCTATCAATAATCATCCATTCCTTTAGCATTTTCTTGAATACGAATACCGATTCCTTGTAAAACCCATGCTGGGAAAACCCAGAAATCAGTGAATTATAACTAACAAGATTTCTCCTAGGCATTTGATCAAACAACTTACAAGCACTATCAAAGTGCCCATTTTGTGAATATCCAGAGATAAGGATGTTCCAAGAATGGCTGTTTTTCACATGAAGTTCATCAAAGGCCTTTTGGGCACTTTTTATTTCATTGAATTTTGAGTACATGGCTATAAGATGGTTGGTCATAAAGGGTCTAAGAGTTAAAGCTTTTTTGATAAACTGTGAATGCAAAAGTAAGCCTAGATTCAAGTTCTTGCTTTTTATGGATTTTGAGATAAGAAAGGTGAAAAAGTAATCAAGACCCAAACCTTCCTTCATTTTTTTTTCTTTCTTGTTTTTGGGTTGTCTTCTAGCTGCTGAAATTCATGAATTTGGAAAGCACATTTATAGCTTAAAGATTAGTTCTTCCAGAAAAGCTTAAATGGCAAAAGCTTACAGTTATAGAGCTGATGAAGCCCATTGTTGAACAGCTTTCTCTCCGTTGAAAAACCATTGCCCGCAAAACTCAGCATTTTTCTTTTCTCCGAAAATATTTTTGAAGTTTTTTCTATGCTTTGTTTAACACATATTTTAGGTTTTGGAGATAAAAATTGTATGGGATTTGCTAATTTGCATCTATGACCCTCACTTTCTGGTATATTTCCTTAATTGCCCCACTTTTCTTTCCCAAGCACTATTATTTTTTATAAATTAAAATTATATTATTTCAAGATCATTTTGTTCTTTTTATATTTTTACATAAAATTAATAAAAATTTATACACGATAAAATTTGAACCTAAACCATTATAATTCCTTTAAGTTTTATCTATTCACCAACTTTGATTATTTCTTCTTAAAGTTTTAGTAGCGGGGAGCATGTATAATGAAATTCGACTTATACATGATTAGTGCTTTAAAGATTGGAATCTAACTTTTCGTCAGATTGTGAGAGACAGCAATAAGATGGTTGAATGCCTTGCTAGAGAAGCCCAAGGCGATATGGAGGAATTAGTTGTTCACGTAGATCCACTAATCTATGTGAGGAAATTACTTGAAGGCGACATTTATCATGCGATGGGAAGTCTACATGATGGAGTTTGAGTTTAGTGTAATTAGTCTTAACCATTTTATCATATTTGCCAAAAAAAAGTTTTATTATATATCATGACGTATATAGTCTTTAAGACAAGAACGAAACTAGAATTTTATTTTTGGGGGCAAAAATTATATTATAAAATTTTAAGGGGGTCAAAGTATAATTTTATTTTTATATCTTATTATTATAGAATTTTATAGATATTGAATAGCAAACTTTTCATTTTTGGGAGCCAAAATATATTTTTACCATTAAATTAACTTATAATTTTAAAAACTTCAAAGAACTAAAATAAGAATTTACCCTTTTTTTTAACTTGTAACCCCATGAGTTGCATACATGTTTCGATTACCAATTATGGAAAGTTCATTCAGAAGCTTCTTTTTACTTTATGTTGTTCAAAATTTTGGGGGAAATTCTACATATTCTAGGGATCGATTAGAGTCATTAATTGAGTTTATTATGAAATATTTATCAAAAGGTTCAATTGAACACTTATCATTTTATTCATTTCCATCAGTTTATCTAATCCATCGTCCACCTTTACTTCCATTTTTCTTTATTAATCTTGCTTTTTAGTTTCACTTTTTGTTTTCATGTTCTTAGGTTTCAATAAAGCATATTTTAAAGTCCGTTTTCTTCGTTTGGGGCTTTCAAGCATTAGGTCATTTTTCTCGTGCTTTAATCTTTCTTTTTCTTCGCTTTTCTTAGTCTTTTCTTTGCTTCAATTGTTGGTCTTAAGTATCACTTTTTTCTTAGTTATTTTCAAGCTTAAAAACTCACCTTGCTTGCTGCCCAAGACACTAGGATTCGGTCTAGAACCACCGAGTCAAAATCGAGTCATTCTTTCTCAGAACAACTTCGAATTAACTTGAGATTTTGTGGACGCAACAACTTTGGACTAACTTACAACCTTGTAGGTGTTGCCCTTTATTAATAGATAATCAGTGAACTATATTTGCTTATACAATTTGCTTTACATGCAAACTATTTGAAGACAATATATGATAGAGATAATTAAATAACACCCCCATTAATAACCAATTTGAATGTTTAAAGTAATTTACATTAAACATAATGAAATTATAAAGACAATTGAGCTATAGAACACTTTCGCCTCTCATGGATGATTGTATAGCTTTTTACTCTTTAATTCATTTAGATAAATCTTATGTATATGTCTAATTAGGCTCTCTCGAACATTTGATGAGTTTATTTTCAAGTAATTTATGATTATTTTCTATTTTTTTGTTTATTTTTAGTTTTTAATATTAATGATGGTTTTTCTTTTGTTTTAATCCTGTTGATACCCAAATTACCAAAACTTTATCATTGGGAGTCTAATGATTTATTTGAGTATGTGTAGAAAATAACGATCGTCAAACCCTAAAGAAAACGTTTATTGATTTGGGTGTCACGACACTGAACTGGGTGAAAACTAATGCAAGGGCAATTTTGTGTCCAACACCAACTCAAGTCAACTCATGCACTCCAAGAGGCACACTTGATCCCATAGATAATATATGTTCATACTTTCTTAATCTTTTCGCAACGCACATATGAATACTCGAACCCGAGTCTCCTAAAATAAACAATATCTTTTTTTTCACTGAAACCACTCATTGATTTCATGTAAACTTGGAAACTTATGAATATTAAACTTGTTTAATATTAAAAAAATGTGAATAGATAATCTTAAAACATCCTATGTTATGGAAAATAATAATATCTATACTACTCTATAGAAAAGGGAGGCTTTAAGGCCTTCCATCTTTGACATCTGTCCAAAGTTTTTTTTCATTATAAACATAAATTATTAAATTTCAATTTTGATCCTTATATTATGTTTGAATTGAAGATTTAATTTTTAAACTTTATTTTTATACATAATTTGGTACCTTCATTAGTTATTAGTATAAAAAGATGGTAGTAAGTGATTTTTTCATCACAAATGTCATTTTCCTTTCTTTTTATTGCCTTATATGATAAAGGTAAAATTTTAGTATTCATCCTTTTACTTTGCTAAAGTTTAAAATTTAGTCTATATTAATTATTTGGCTTAATATTACATTTGGTACCCGAACTTACATTTTTTTCCTAATTTGGTATCTAAACTTTTTTTTGGCCTAATTCGGTACCTGAACTTGACACTTTTTCTTAATTTGGTACCTTAGCTTTTTTAAATTCAATTTGATATCTAAATTTATTAAATATTATATAAATTACGCAAAGCGCTAACGTTGTTAATTTTTTTTGTTATGCTCCAAAAATATTGTCAGTATTGGAGGAAATTCATGTTAAAAATACGTATTGAGCTATGCTTAACGAATTAATATTAAATAAAAAAATTAAAACCCCAAATTAAAAGAAATTCATTATTTTCAATTTATAAAATAATCAATTAAATAATAAAACTAAAAGTAATTGAAAATATAAAATACAAAAAAATATCATATCATTTGTTACATGTCGATTATACATTGATTATTTTTGCTACGTCATAAAAAATAGCATTATTAGTATATTGGAGTAATTTGAAAAACGTTTGACAAGTAACAAATCGAACAAAAAAATTCAAGTTAAAAAAAAGATAAATTCAGATACCAAATATTATATTAAACCTAATTATTTTAATATATTTAATAAATAATTATAATTTTAAAGAAAGTATACATCTTTTGCCTATTAATTTAATAAAATGGACCACATAGGTAATCCCTAAAAAGAACAATTAAAAAATACAGGGGCCCCACCTAACCTTCTGGAAGGGTGATCCACGTGGAATCAGCAAACCAATGCCACGTGGGAAACTTAAAGTTGAAATTATGTTGACTTTTAAACCTATCAAATCAAAGGAATTCCCTTCAATTGACGGTGCTGATGCATTTAATTGACCGCTTTTTAGGACCCACTTTTTCCTTTTATAGATTTTTCTTAAAATTCACTTTTTATTTAAAAAATAATAATATAATTATTTTTAAATTTTCTTTTTCCTCTTTCATTTCTTGAATTCTTCAAAATTCTTCATATTTAGTTTTGGTTTGTATTTAGTTTTTCACTGAGTATTTCGAAAAATATATATTGGAATTCAATTTTTTTTTAAATTTAATGATTGGATGATACTTAAAAGAGAAAAAAGAGATAGTGTTATTGATATGTCAAGCGGTACTAACGAGTACTGTAGTAAATAGATCATTTTCGTATATATTTTTTTTCGTGTGGTACATCATATGTCGTTGTTTGGTTATTCCGTCAACAAATAATTAATTTGTTATTTGCTTTAATATGTTGAGATTAATTTGTCATTTTTTTTACTAGAGGGGCTAAACTATAATATGCCTCCTTGCATGGGAGCTTCTATAGTACTTTTATCAACTTACATCTCGTCTTAAAAGTGCAATGTGTCTTGCCATTACACTGAATATTTTTTATAATTAAATTATATATATAATCCTTTTAATATATGATTTTATTTTAAAAAATTGATGATTTGGTGTTCAATCGTAAATCAACTCAATAAAAAACTTAAAAAATGAACCTTATGTGATTGTTTGATGGTAAAGGGTGTTCACCGCCCTCGGGTGTGACTTGAGTTCGAATTACGTTAATCATATTTGTTGTTTAGACTTTGTCTTATTATTATAATTAAAAAAACTTAAAAAATAGTAAAGCTATAACTTTGTATAATTATATGTAACTTTTATAAATTTAAAAGATTTAAAAATACAAAGTTCAAAAATTAATAACACTATAGTGTGAGTGAAAAATAAATTTATGGGTAAACTATACACAAATGGTCATCTAACTATGCTTGGATTCCTGTTTTGGACATCCAACTCTAGAAAATTTCAATTTAGGCATTAGTGTTTGACTTTGTTCCTTTTTATTATTGGTATAATAGCACATTTAGTCCTCAATACTTACATATTCTATCAAATTGATCTTAATTCTAAATGGTTTAATAAATTTAACCCTTCACATTTACAAACTCTATCAATTTAATTCTCAAACTTCCTAACCAAAACTTATAACTTTTAAAAGAGAAGTATTGCGCATCTATAAGTTTGTAACCCTCCCCATGGGTTAGATGCTATTCTCCCAACCTTTCAAGTCCATACCCATAAAAGAAAGGAAGACAATGTAATTAAACTTCCAGCTCAATTTCCACTCAACCTAGCAAATGATCATAAAACTTTCATTGCTAATTTTTTGTAGGGTTTTACAAATTTTTAGATGCAGCAGAATGGCTCTGTTTTAAAGTTCAATAAGTTTTGGTTAGGAAGTTTGAGGATTAAATTGATAAAATTTGTAAATATGAAGGGTTAAATTTATTGAATTATTTAGAATTAAGATCAATATGATATAATATGTAAGTATTGGAGACCAAAATAGGAACAGATTCAAACATTAGTGTCTAATTTGAAAATTTTTAAAATTAAGTGATCGGAATAGTAACGCGAGCATAATTGAGTGACCATTTGTATAGTTTACCCCATATTTATTTATAAAAATATGATATTCATAATATATGACGTTTAAGTTGAATGGTAAAATATAAATGTTGAAAATTATTAAGGCTTGAATTTAAATTCTAGTATGTTACTTTTTTTTATATATAAATTAATATAAAATGATAAAAATACTCTTAGAATAATAAAATATCCTCAAAATAATATAATTTTCTCTGTAAAGTAAAAATATTTTCGTTATTTACTCAATTGAATTAACGCGTGACACAAACACAATTTTTTTCAATTATTGAATTAAAAATAATCAAAATCATGTATGAAAATAGAAAGAGGAGAAACCTATATAATATTATGATTATATTTACTCTTTTTGACATAATGCATAAAATCATCCATAGTCTTTTCTCAATCCATAAATAGGAGGATGATGCGATTCAGCATACTCGAACCCATGTTCTCCTGCATTATGAACAATACCCATATCAATCGAGTCAATACTCAATCGTTTTTAAATAATTTGATATAAATTATTTTTCTTTATTTAAAATTTTGTAATTTTTATAGTAGTAATTACTATAGCTTAGTTTATATTATTTTATAATTATACATTTAGGTATTCATTTTAATCTCAATTCTGTGTTAAAAATAAAAAAATATTTTTACAAAATTATTTAACAGTTTACACTAAAAGTGCACCGAAGATTTTGTTTAAAATTCCAATAAGTTAGGAGGATTGAATTAAAAATGTAAAATAAAAGTTTGGGATGTTTAAATAAATAACAAAACTTTTGCATACCTTTTAATCAATTTCCCATTAACTGAAAAATAAAAAAGAAAGTTCTAAAGAAACATTGAAAGACGAAAGAAGGAAGAAAAAGAAAGTAAACGAGTCCATTTCATTGTTGAGATTTTCTCTCTCCCCAAATAGCCCGAAAAATTAGGGTTAGGGTTTTTAGAAAAACCCAAACCAGAAGACGAAGAAGAAGAAAACCCTGATTCACCTCTTCAAATTATTGTAAAAAGGGATCTTTTTTTTAAAAGTTTTTTATTTAGAAGAAAAAAGAGTTCAACTTCAAAGATGGCTTCGTTTTCAGCTCCAGTTATCAAGTGGCAGCCATTTTTCTTACTCTTCTGTGCGTTAAACTGTGTCGTTTCGAGTGATGATTCTTCAGACAAAGCTGTTCTTCTTGAGTTTAAGGAGTCTGTTTCAGATCCTTCGGGGCTTTTATCCACTTGGTCCGAGAATTCCCATCACTGTTCATGGTCTGGTGTTACATGTGACAAAGACTTCAAGGTTCTGTCTCTTAACATAACTGGTTTTGGGAAAGGTCCAAAAGGTAATAATAATCTCAACAAAACAGCTGTTTCTGCTTCGTTTTCTTGTTCTAACTACAGTTTATACCCATTTTATGGATTTGGTATTAGAAGGAATTGTGGGGTAAGTAATGGGAGTTTGTCTGGTAAATTGTTTCCTTCCATTGGGAAGTTGAGTGAACTTAAGATTTTATCACTTCCTTTTCATAGATTTCATGGTGAAATCCCTTCTGAAATTTGGGGGTTGGAAAAGTTGGAAGTACTTGATTTAGAGAACTGTTTGTTATCTGGGAAATTGCCTGTTACAGTTTCCGGGTTAAAGAATTTGAGAGTTCTTAATTTGGGGTTTAATAATATCAGAGGAGAGATACCAAGTTGGCTTTCGAGTTTGGAACGAATGGAGATGTTAAATTTGGCTGGTAATCTTGTGAATGGAACCGTTCCAGCATTTGTTGGAAGGTTTAGAGATGTTTATTTGTCGTTTACGTGGTTAGGGGGGTCTTTACCGGCTGATATTGGTGAGGATTGTAGGCTTGAGAGTTTGGATTTATCGGGGAACTACTTTGTTGGGGAGATTCCTGCTAGTTTGGGGAAGTGTAGTGGTTTGAGGTCGTTGTTGTTATATACAAATATGTTTGAAGAAGGCATTCCGCGAGAACTCGGTCAGCTTCAGAATCTAGAAGTGTTGGATGTTTCAAGGAATAGTTTGAGTGGTCCGGTACCTGTTGAGCTCGGGAATTGTTCTGCTTTGACAGTGCTTGTTCTTTCAAATATGTTTAATCCGTATGATAACCTTGCTACGGTTAAAGGGGATCCAAACTATGTAAGTGATGATTTTAATTTTTATCAAGGTGCGATCCTGAGTGAAATTACCAAGCTTTCAAAGCTGAGGGTATTATGGGCTCCGAGAGCAACGTTAGAGGGCAACTTGCCAAAAGATTGGGGTTCTTGTGATAACTTGGAGATGGTGAATTTGGCGCAGAATTTCTTTGCCGGGGAAATTCCGATTGGTCTTACGCTCTGCAAGAAGCTGCGGTATCTTGACTTAAGCTCGAATAAGCGCCTTACGGGAGAGCTTAAAAAGGAACTTGCAGTTCCTTGTATGAGTGTCTTCGATGTCAGTGAAAATTCCTTGTCAGGTAATATCCCGAGATTCGACAACAGTGGATGTCCCGATGTTCTTACATCAGATTCCTATTCTTTTGAACCCTTCAACCCAACGTCCGCATATTTATCATTTTTGGCAAGTAAAGTTCAGGTTGGAACATCTATCAATTTTTTGGACAGAGATGGGGGTCCTGCTGTGTTTCACAATTTTGCTGGTAACAACTTCAGTGGCAGTGTCTTTTCAATGCCGGTCTCACCACAAAGATTGGAGAAACATATTTCTTATGCATTTTATGCCGGAGAAAACTTTCTCAGTGGACCATTTCTTTGGAATTTGTTCGAGAACTGCAATGGGTTGGATGCACTGTTTGTTAATGTCAGCTACAACAGAATGTCTGGTCCGATTCTGGATGACATCAGTAAAGTTTGCAAATCTCTCAAATTTCTGGATGTCTCTATGAATCAAATAACTGGGCCAATTCCCCCCAGCATGGCAGACTTAATTTCACTTGTTTCTCTTAATTTGAGTTGGAACCTGTTACAAGGTCAGATTCCGAGCAGTTTTGGGCAGATGAAGGATCTCCGGTTTCTTTCTTTGGCTGGTAACAATCTGACTGGTTCTATTCCTTCCACGTTCGGGCTGTTGCAATCTTTAGAAAAGTTGGAGCTGTCATCAAATTCACTTTCTGGTGAAATTCCTGAAAGCCTGGTTAACTTGAAAAACCTGACTGTTCTTCTGCTCAATAACAACAAATTGTCCGGGCAAATTCCGTCCGGTTTGGCAAATGTGACTATGCTCTCTTCTTTCAACGTGTCCTTCAATAACTTGTCGGGGCCACTGCCGTCAAGTAATAATTTGATGAAATGCAGCAGCCTTCTTGGAAACCCTCTTCTACAACCATGCCGTTCATACACCTTAATGCCATCTTCAGATCAAGCTAGAGCAGGTGATTCACAAAATTATGCTGCATCACCACCGGGACCTGCAACTCAAAAGAATAGAAATAGTGGTTTCCGTTCAATCGAGATAGCATCGATAACATCCGCTTCAGCCATTGTTTCCGTTCTTCTGGCTCTTGTTATTTTATTCCTATTTACGAGGAAGTGGAATTCAAGATCCAAAATCAGCACCACCAAAAAAGAAGTGACTATTTTCACAGAAATCGGGGTGCCGTTGACATTTGACATTGTTGTGCAAGCCACAGGGAATTTCAATGCTAGCAACTGTATTGGGAATGGAGGTTTCGGGTCAACTTATAAAGCTGAGATCTCTCCAGGAGTTTTAGTTGCAATAAAGCGGCTTGCTATTGGACGGTTACAAGGCTTTCAACAGTTTGATGCTGAAATTAAAATCCTCGGGAGGTTACGCCACCCGAATCTTGTCACTTTAATCGGGTACCATGCCAGTGAAACTGAGACATTCCTTATATACAATTATTTGCCTGGTGGTAACTTGGAAAAGTTTATTCAAGAGAGGTCGACGAGAGCTGTGGAATGGAGGGTACTTCACAAGATTGCTTTAGACATAGCCCGAGCTCTCGCCTACCTACATGATCAATGTGTACCACGTATACTCCATCGTGATGTCAAACCAAGCAATATCTTGTTAGATGATGATCACAATGCTTATTTATCAGATTTCGGTTTGGCCAGACTTTTGGGAACTTCAGAAACTCACGCTACCACAGGTGTTGCCGGAACTTTCGGGTATGTTGCTCCGGAATATGCAATGACTTGCCGTGTTTCTGATAAAGCTGATGTTTACAGTTATGGGGTGGTACTCCTTGAGCTGCTCTCTGATAAGAAAGCTTTAGATCCTTCATTTTCTCCTTACGGAAATGGTTTCAACATCGTTCAATGGTCTTGCATGCTTTTACGACAAGGCCAAGCCAAAGAGTTCTTCACTGCAGGTTTATGGGATGCAGGTCCCCAAAACGACTTGGTCGAAGTTCTACACTTGGCAGTTGTGTGTACTGTCGATTCACTCTCGACTAGACCTACAATGAAACAAGTAGTACGACGGCTAAAGCAACTTCAGCCACCGTCATTTTAGGACCTGATAAAGCTTCTGTCGATTAACATAGTGCTCATAGGAGGTAAGCCCCCACCCACTGTATGATCGTCGTTGTCGCCGGCTGCCTTTAGGTAGAGTTCTGAACTGTAGTTATTGCCACTTGTAAATTGTAATTACAGTTTTGCCCCCATTTTTTGATGCTATTTCTCGGATGAAAGGGGTTCACTGATGACTGCAGATGAATACAGATAAATTTTTTTTTTCTTCTTAATCCAAGCTCTAGAGTTGTAAGTTCCATTTGATGTCTAAATAAAAGAATAGAATAGTTTTTTTCACTCAATGAAGTACAGTGATTATCAATGGCTTTGATTTGTTCCATTCATGAAAAGGATTCTGCAAATGCTTCCACTAGATTTTGTTGTTTTGTATCATTGTCTAGTGGTATAATTCTGTTCCCAAAATGAAAATAAAGTAGTGTTCAGTACTTCAACTTTGCCTTGTTTATAGGACAATCTTCAACTTGCCTGTTTGGGACAACTTGGTTTAACTAGTTCAGCAACACATTCCATTAGCTGTTGTCTCACATGGTAAAGTTCTAAAAACAAAAGACAGATTATGGTGGATCATATTTTTCCATTAACAGTCACTCCTACACTTAAAATATGCCAATTATCCTATTTTGATATATATATATGGGGAGCATCATTAGTATTAAATATGACGATTGAATCATTATATATATACTAATTTAAAATTAAAATAGTTTGAACTCTAGTTTGGACTCATTGGTTAAGGTGTTCACCTCATCCCTAATATGTGAGATTAATTTGTAGCATAGCGTGCGGCGGTTGTTCTTGAGTTGATGTAAGAAAACTAAACTAATTTGATTAAAATATGTCATAAATTTTTATATTTTTAAAAATTTAGAATTTAGTTCTCATTTTTTTATTTTTAAAAATTTAGTCTCTCTATTTTTCGGTTTCAAAATTTAAGTCTAACTGTTAACATTGTTAAAGCTTTTTTTTTTTGTTAGATTTGTTGGTGTGATATTTTGAAATAAAAAATACTCACTTGATAGTTATATAGTAAAAAATGTTGTAATAAACATGAATTTAACGAAAAAAAAATGTTAACAATTGGATATGAATTTTGAAAGGCAATGGGACTAAATTCTTAAAAAATTACAATGATTAAATTCAAATTTTCAAAAAGTACAAACTTGTAACATGTTTTAACCAAATAATGTTACATTTTTATATACTTTTTTATACAACTAATATTTTAGCAATCCAAAAATTAAAATTATTAATACAAATTTATTTATCATGCAATAACATTTTCAAATAGATTTGATATCTATACTTATATCAACCTAAAGTATATTTCTTTAATAGATTTTTTTTATCACCCAACTATCAGATTTCTTCAATTTTAATCTAGGAGTTCATCTTCCTACTCTGAGTAGAACACAAAAGGGTTCACAGAGTTTTAATGGAAAAACCTAAATCCATCAAGAAAATGTTTAATCATTCAACATTGATAGGGTTAGAACCCATGCTTTTAAAAAGGCCTCAATAAGATCTAACCAAGTGGTACCGTGAATGAAAAGATAAAACCTTTAAGCCTTGGATGATGGTTTAAATCCTCTTAGGCACATAGCTAAGTGATACCACTAATACAGAAGTAAAACATTTAAGCTTTGATTGATAGTTCGAACCCTCACAAGCATATATCTCACAATACTGATACTTCTCTCGTGACCGGTTAAAATTGCTAATAATCATTATAAAAAAAAAGTCAGAATAATCATTTAATACAGTGGGGATATTTTGAGAATATGAGGTTGAGGATTGATGTTGTATCATGCATATACGGCCTCATATCATAGTGCATGAAATGGACCAATCAAACTCAGCATCCAACCACTGCCATTTTCAGTGATTGTTCCTTTAAGACTTAGAACATGGTTACTCCTGGTTTACATTCAAGGCCTGCATTTCTTTTTCTTTTAGTTCTTCAATTCCCATTGATAATTGAATCACTGAAATGAAAATGCTAACATCATCCAACATGTAATTCCTCAAAAGAGAAACTTGATTCAATAAGATTGTCAATAAACCCTAAGTCCAAATTCATTCATTGAGAGCCATTTTCATGGCATTCATTAGTATTCTAGAAAATGAAAGAAGGGCTAACAACTATATGCTTTAACGGATGTTCTACGTCGCCACCGCCGGCATGTTTGACGAACTCTGCCGGAGAAAGGAAACTGCCATGACAAACACATACTATTCTCACTTCTTCACCTTTTCTATATCTGTAAAGAAACCCTTCTATTCTTTTCCCATTAGGACCATCTCCTGTTGTTGACACACATGGCATGTCTTCCATTATGTTCCTCACACTTGCCTTAACTCTTTTCTCACCTACTCCAGGTTGATTATGTTGATTCTTTGCTGTGATTCCAGCTAACTTTTCAGATTTCTGAGTTGATATCTTTCCGGGGTTGATGATGTTCGGTTTTTGCTCGGTTTGTGTTGTAGATTGCACACTCGTAGGGCTTCTTGACCCTTGGCATTTGTAAGTTCCTGTAGTTTGATGCATGCAAAAAGATTAAGTTGACAACAAAAACAACAATGTATGCCAACAACAGGGAATTTCGATTTTCATGACCATACAACAGAAACGAAGTCAGTTTTTTCACCTAGAAGGATAAAAGGATAGGCACATCGATGCCGGCAAGTTAGAAACTATGACAAATTTCAGACACAAGCTTAAAGCTATTTACTCTTGTTTGCTAAAACTAATGCATTAGTGAAAAGGATATACTACATAGATCACTGTCACTTATTACATGATTAACTAGGATATCCGTAGCAAACTAGAACACAACTGTAGGTAAAAGTACCATGGAGGCCCTTGTGCTAGAAACAAGATTGTATTTGACCCCTTTACTAAAAAAATTAGCAAATTAGTCCCTATATATAAAATTAAAGAGTAAACTGGTCTTTCTGTTGAAAATTTAATTCATTTCTACTTGTTGCATAAGGACTAATTTACCCATTTTTGAGAAGGAGGGTCAAAATACAATCTAACTCCTAATAGAGGGGCTTCCATGTTACTTTTACCCAAGGCAGGATAATAATTCATCTCAAGTAAAGAAAGCATCTAAAAGAAGGACCTTTTGCAGATTCTCTATGAACTGAAGTACTTTCACAGCATTTTCACCTGGGAAAAATCAAAATCTTGGATAGTTCCATAACATAAAACAAAAATGATACCTAAACTTAGTTCCTAGCAACCCCACACCTTTGAAATCAAGTTTTTGTATGCCATACACACATACATACATGCATACAATTAAAAGATGTCATCTAAATCAAGCCTAAAGGCTAAAAGTTATGGTGAAATACTGAGAATCTCAGTTTCCTACTCCTTTTTCATAATACTAGCGTTTTAGAAGGTAATAAAGAAGACAAAAACAAAAGCTAATCTGAACAGTTTCATGATCAAATGCCAAATAATATGATATGTGAGAAAAAGAAAAAGAAATTACAACCTTGAGGTGGATGGCTGTCAAGTTCCGATATGCCTGAAGAACCACTTCCTTGAGAACCAATTGAACCTTGTGAAGCAGCCATTAAAGGTCCACGACCACCATTAACCCAACCCTCTTCTTTCTTATCTTCTTCACAATTCTCTTCACCTAAACCTTCCCTATTCTTATCTTTTAGAGCTTTCAAATTCTTTTGTTTCTCAGACCTTTTCCTCTTAGCTTCCAACCTCCTTAAACTCTGTAACTCCTTCCTTTTCCTCCATTCTTCTTCAGTTTCAACAGGTAAAGAACATGTTCTAACTAGTGAACCACAAGCCATGGGGAATAAAGAGGATGGAGAAGAAGATGATTCATTGGTGGTGTTGATGAAATCAGGTATTGATGATGATCTAGTGAGTTTTTTGGCTTTTGGGTCAACCCCAAAACGACCATTCAATGAAAGTCCTAAACTTAACTCAATCTCATCTTCTTGTTCTTCTTCCTCTGTTTCACCATTTTGGGAAAAATGGTGGCTTGATGACATGAATCTTTGAAGTAAATCCCTCGGTAGATTCATAACTTGCATGGATATGCTTTGTTGGGTTTCTTTCCTTCCAATTTCTTCAGCTTTTCCCATTGAAAAAACAAAAAAACCCAAAAATTGTCGAAGAAAAAAAATTAAAATCTTGACCCCAAATTAAAAGTTGCCATTTTTTTTCTCGTTCAAACAACAGAGGTAAAAGAAAAGAAAAAAATATTGGAGGAAAGTGAAGGGAAAAGGATGGAAGAAAAAGAAAAGAGAAGAAAAGGAACGGACGAATTTACAATAACACCCTTGAAAAATTGCCAGTGATTTAGAAGAGACACGTGGCGGACATGAAGGACACCCAACAAAAATTTAAAAGGAAAAAAAACTCTCAGATTCCGAGATGAGTTAAAACGAGCTGTCGCCACGTCGTTGGTTTTTGCTATTAAACATGAGACTGTGTTGTGTTTTGGCTTATTACACGTGTCGTAGTCTTAATTGTGGGGGCTTTCACATTCATTGACACGTGTCTTTAGATAAAGCAAATAGACAGATAAATATCTGTCCTTGCCTTTTTATCTTCGTTTAGCTACGTTTCTTTTTCTGGGTTAATTGCAATTAAACCGCTTTTCGCATCTTTTCCATTTAGTCCCTATAACTTTTTCTTTCCTTTTTGATCCAAGACCTTCAATTTAATTCATTTAATATTAAGATTTGGATTATATTTTGCTCTCTCTTTTCAAAATATGGATAAACAGATCTTATTGCACTGTTAAAAATCCGTCATTGTATGTCATATTAAGGTACACGTGACACGTCATGTGTACTATCTAGTTATTCTGTCATTACGAATTGATAAAATTCTAATAGAAAAGATCAATTTTTTTTTGATCTAACGTGTAGGGACTATTTTACCTATTTTTAAAGTGAAACAATAAAATACAATGTAACTCCTAATAAATTAATTTAAAATTTTGGATTGTAAATAAAGATAAAGATGTGATGATATTCTCTCTCTAAAAAAATTATATTATATTTAATGATTAATTAATTTTTTATGCATTGCTAGTTAAATCAATTGAAGATTTATCAAATTATTTATAAGCCAATCAACCTGAAGATTTTGTCGAATTATTCGTAAATCAAGAGAAAATCTCAAAGTCATCCTTTTTTTATCTTTTAATTAAAATTAAAATAATTTTGAAGATTCAAAGTTTGCATCTCTCCAATAATTTTAAAAATATTAAATTGTGTTGGATTCTATTACAATAATTTGTTAACGAGACCTTCTTTCCCATCTAGATTTTATTTTAGTTCAAGAATAAAAGGGACAAGTTTGAAAACTATTAAAAGTATAAGGGGTATGAAGTATAAGACCCTTTTTTTGGCCAAGGGCTAAACATTAGGTGATAATGAGAAAGGAGTAAGGGACACGTGGATAGACAAAATTGGGATTCGTGTTGCAGATTTCCGATCGTACGTCTCTTCTTTCTGAAGTTTTTGTCTGAACGTGTATGCTTTAAGGATATATACTCGCTACCTTGATTTGACACGTAAGCAAGTGTGATTTAACGTAACATCCATGGGTTTTTGTGAGAAAAAGGAATACATCTACATTACATTTCAGTGAACAACTTGAAAAAGAGAATGTTGTTAAAAATAGTTTAAAAATAAATATTATTTATTTATAATAGATAACTTTTTTACTTTGAATCTTTTATTTTCCATTAACTCGTGATTTTAAATTCAACTTTAGGTTAACGAGAACATAATTTTTTTTTCTAAATATGAGGTGTGATAGGATGATTATTCAGTGTTAAAAATACAAAGAAATAAATAGTGATAATATTTATAGGCTGATGCTTGAATTTTTTCAGGATATTAAGGCTGTCAATCTTTAAAATTATTTTGATTACTTTTAAATTGAATAAATTATTTTGATTGATTGAATAAATTATTTTTATTGATTTTAAATTAAATAAATTATTCTGATTGATTTTAAATTAAATAAATTATTTCGTATTCCGCATCCTATTAAAGATTGATTAGAGACAATAAATTTAATGTCATAAATTCGGTTGTTTTCTGGACATGTTTAGCCTCAGACTCAAAACCTATATATGGAGAAAGATTTCTCATTTGTAAAATACACCGAAAATATTTAGCTTTTCTCTCTATTTTTTCTCTCATTTCTATTTACAAAGCTTGTTCCGTTCAACGGAAAATACTTTTTTCCTTTCGAATTTGTTTCGAGAAGAGCAATATTGTCGGCATCCAATTTAGACTTTTGGGTGTACAAAATTATGAAGGATCGTGTTAACCTTAGGGGGCAATGTTCAATTTTGAGGATTAGACCAGTCAAGACGATTTTGCTTTTAAGATAGTGGTTCTTCCACAGCACGGTCAATTTTTGTTATGCTTATTTTTATTGTTTTTTACCAGTCAGTGCTAACAGTTTTATTTTGCAGTAGTAATTATTTCTAACACTCAACTCATCTTTTAATCATATGATCAGGTTTGATCCTAAAAATAGGTACATTTCATGGTCAATCGTTTGCCTCTTCAAAATGTGTCCGTGACGAAAAATTTAGTCACTGCTATCCACAATAGATGCTTTATTTACTTTTAAAATTTCACTTTCATTAAAAATATTAAAAATTAACTATGATTTAAATCATATAACATGGAGAAATATTTTAATATTTTTTGTTGTTTACCTTTTTGCCAAATAAAAAACTATGTAATTAAGGATTAGAATTCAAAGTCATTATCTTGTTTGGTAAATAATTTATAAATATCATTATTAACCTTATTTATAACTTAAAATCCTAATATTGTTCTTTATCCAAAAATTTTGGTACTTATTGGTCATAGTAAACTTCAATTGATTACCCAATGATTTCTGGAACATGACAAAATTCGATTATATGATTTTTTCTAGAGAATTGTTCATATCTTAAGAACGTTTGACCTAAACATCATGTCACACTAGATGAGTCCACATGATCCTTAAAAGATACATATGAAAGAGTTCTTGGCAACACCTATCAATTCATCACATCATTAATCTGACAAATGCTTTGTCCAGTTCCTTCAAGTTGACTTTAACAATGCCCTTGGCTGATATATACCACTCTACCACTCACACATAAGGAGTAAAAAACTTAATGGTTGGGACCTAAGCCAAGCCAACCTCTATCTTAAATACCCTTTTGTAGCACCAAGGCAAAGGAGAGAAAGAGTATTCATATAGGCTAAATAGCGAACACTTAGCTCAAACACAGGCTCAACACATCTAAGCCATCATTTTCAATGGCTTTCATGCCATCTACAGTGTGAACCACCTTCATTTTAGCAACTTTTCGCACCCTCTATGGTGTGAACTTCCACCATTATACTATTATATATTTGGTATAACTTAATTACTATAATAATTGACACCGTCAATAGGAAGCAAACAAAAAAATTATCTTTACCATCTAAAGGCTATTATCACTAGTAGCAAGAAGACCAAGATGCTCCCATAACCAACATTAAGGTAGATCTAGATGTTGGGATCAAAATGATGTCGCAGATGCTCACCATCCCTATTATCCATAATTTCAACAATGGAGCAACAAGCACACCCATCCATTTTCTTCTAACCCCTAGTAAATCACTAGGAGGAAGAACTTTGTTGAGGTCCAAGAGCGAAAAGGATTTTTAGCCTAACATCCAAAAATATTGAGAATTACAATTTGAAAACAAGTTTCTTTGGGCTTAACTTTAGGAGTATGTATAAGAAAAGATCCAATAAAATTGCGAGCAACAAAGAAAGGGAGAAAGACATTCCTCTAAGGGTTAAACACAATCTTAGAGACGATAATATAGCCCTGACTTAGGAGGGTAATCAAATTATCATTCTGCCAAGCAAAGAAAAAATAAGGTAGTGATAGGATGTCGTAATTACTGATGCCTAAAACACTTGAAAGGGGTGTCACCCACTTTCTTCTATCATTACACTTCTCTAAGTGCCTCACAAGGAGAAATCCTCAATGAGAACAGAGGAGTATTGGGAACCCTACCGTCTCTGTGGTTTGACCTATAAAGGAGGATTCCATGGATGAATGCATATATCACAATGATATAGGCCATGCCACCAATGATTTTCTTAGCTTAAAGGAAAGCATTGAATAAGTCATAAGAAAGAGACAACTGAAAAGATTTCTGGAAACGACATTGTATTCCTTAGAGAAAGGGGGCGGGAAAATCATTAACATAAATAAAGTTTTTGAAAGTATCAGAATATTGGTGCAAAACAATGGATGGTCTAGGATGCTGGCATAAGATGATTAACCCCTTAAAATAACAAAGATAAAAGGGGAAAAATGACTAGGTTCCTCTAGATCAATCGCTTTGTAAAGCCAACCTACCAACTTCTTCACATGAGTTGGAATGATATGAAGACCCACAAGTGAAGGAATTTGTCAATGAAAGTGGAAGTGGCATAATGTTAAGACAAAAGGTTCACGATCTTTGTAGGAAGAAAAAGACTTAGAGTATGTAACACCCAAACCCCATAACCATCGTTAGTTTGGGGTCCCGAGGTCTTACAAACCTTTACAATTATTTAATACATACAAGTCATCCTCAAATTCATATAAATTCATATTAACAACCCAGAATATTAACTCCATTTAAACTTACATAATCATTTACAACAGTTCAACCATTCAGGGATCAAATTAAAATACACAAGAACTTTAAAATCAAAATTGTAATTTTCTTTCTGCAGGGGTCACATGGCCGTGTACCCTCATCCACACGGTTGTGTGCCCTCATCCATACGCCTGTGTCTTTAGCTGTGTACCAAGCCATGTGTCTGCTCAAAATACAGTCGTACAACCGTGTCACAGATCACGTGACAGGCCGTGTATCTATACGAGAATACAATACAAGCCTGTGTGAGGAACCGTGTGTTAGATCGTGTGTCTATGCAAAATTGGGCCACACGATCTTGTTCCAAATTGTGTGCAACCTACTTCTAACTCATGTGCCCGTGTGGGTGGCTGTGTGCAGGCCATGTACAACCACGAATGACCAAAATCCTTCTCAAAATTTACCTAATTGTTTAAGGACTCAAAACCAATTCAAACAATAACCTTCCCACAGCTTTAAACATACCTAAATCATTCAAATATGCCACATTATGCCATTCAAGTCTTCATTCAACCATTATACAATGACATTTAACAAGATCATTGCATTACTAACTAACCTAACAAGTTACGATTATAATTTTGATCATTTTAACCCAACTCATCTTAAAGCACAATTTCTTAAATCAAACCATTTCATAAGCATTCACATATAATTGACTAACTTCAACATATTATAGCAACAAGAGTCATAATAAAACATTATCCATCATAGTGTGTTCTCAACTACCCTCTATCTACCAAAATCCCATTAAGTTTATGCACACAAGAGTATAACAAGGCAACGTTCATCCTAGTACATGCCATATAAGACAAGTGTTACAAAAACTACCAAAAGATGTTCCCGAGATAGTACGATTCTTCAAGTTAATCTAATCTCCTATCAACAAAATGTAATATACAAAAAAATAGTCAAAATCACGAGTAAGCTTACAAAAGCCTAGTAAGTTCACGAAATTTGTAAGCATACCAAGTAAATTCTACAACTTAAATATGAGAAACCACAAGGATATCTTTATTTAACCATGGCAGAATATGTTTGTTCGAGTCAGATAAAGAAGGTAGCTTATTCGAGCCAAATACAAAATATTATTCATTTGAACCAGATGCAGAATATGGCTTATTTGAGCCAAGTATAGAATATTACTCATTCGAGCCAAAAACAGACTAATTGCTCATTTAAACCAGATACAGATTTAATGCTCAGTCGAGCCAGATACAAATTCCTTGTTCCTTTCGAGCCAAATATAGACTGTTCGTTCCTTAATCAAACCATTGTTTATTACATAATAAAATAATGATTCAAGCTAAATGAAATTTTAAAGTACCAAAAATAAAAGGATAACGATACAAACTTACCAGACTAAATAGTAGCTACGACTTAAGTACAGGGACTACTCTGTAAAAATAATTTCATTCAATTTAGCTAAATTAGTGGCAAAAATAATTCATTCCATTCAATTTAGTCCTTTTTACATTTTTACAAAATTACCTTAAATATTTCAAATTTATTCAATCTAGTCTCTAAGCCCCAAATATGCAAAATGACAATTTTTTATTCAAACCCAACATAGCCGAATCTTTAATGGTCTACTAACATCCCCTATCTGTAATTATTTCACAACATATCCCCATAGTTTTTCACATTTAATATTTTAGTCCTTAAATGTTAAAATAATAAAAAAAACTTCTTTACAAAATAGTTTAATCTAACAACCAAGCTTATTAAACTTCTATAAATTTTCAAGAAACAACTCAACTCATCAATGGCACAATCTATAACAATTGAAAGTTTCACAAATTAGTCCTCGGGTTAGCTAGATTAAGCTAATACGAACTCAAAAACATAAGAATTATTAAAAACGAGCAATATTTACATACCAAACCGATGAACTAAAGTTGGCTGAAGCTCTCTCCCATGGCTTTTAGGGTTTCGATTCCAAAATAGGTGAAAGAAGATTAATTTTTCTAATTTTAATCATGTTTATTTGTTTATAATGCCTTTTTACCTAATTACATTTTTATCCTTAATTAATTCATTCAAATTTCAACCAATTTCAAGGCTAAGAGTGTCCACTTACCGTCCTAATGGTAAAATTACCATTCAAGCACCTTAACTTACATCCACTATCCAATACTTCCCTTTATTTAATAGAACTCAACTTTTACAGCTTTTACGATTTAGTCCTTTTGACTTAATTAACTATTTTAATGATAAAATTTCTTAACCAAAATTTACTACGACACTAATGACATCATAAATATTAAATAATTAATATTTTAGAACTAACTCGTCGGAGTTGTAATCTCGAAACCACTGAAAAATTGGCTGTTACAGAGTACCTTGACGCACTCTCTTATAAAGGCAAATGAGGAAAATCTTTTCGCGTTAAGCAAAATAACATTATGAATAAGCCAAGGCAGAAAAAGGGAATTGACGAAAGGAGTACCACCAATTGAAATGACATGAGGAGAACCACCAAGGTTAGAAAGTAGTTTAAGAAAAAAAAAACTTGTATTCCTGACTCTTTCGTCTTAACAAGAACTTGCCTTTTTGCAAGAACTGTAAGGACAACTAAAGAAGTTCTAAAATGTTGGATCTAAGGAAGTCTCAAAATATTGACGCACACCCAACACCTTCCTTCACAAGCCTCATATAAATAAAGAGGAAGATGGATAGACTCTTTAGAAGGTTACTTGTGGAAAAGTGGGGCATTATCTTTTTCCTTCGCACAAATCAAGACAAGGCTCCCTCTTCCACTCGCAAGAGGTAATTAAAATAGGTAAAACCTTATGCATGGACTAAAGGGGATATATGTAATTGGTTTGTGATCTTATCCCTCAAAATGGGTAGAGGAAGGACACTTTACCAAACTAAGAGAATATACCGCAAGGGTAGAAATAGTGGGCCTATGTAAGCTCAATAACAAGGTAATCAACTTTTTCAAGTCTTTTTATCGAAATCTGTACATATGCGACTCTTAGGAAGTGGCACAAAGGAAATAGAAGATTGCCAAAGTTTGAGTTACATGCCAAGGGTAAAAAACGGTTTAGACCTTATGGAAGACTACAACAGAATGTAGGCCCTTCTAGATTGCTCATCAAATCTCCTTATTGGATGAGGACATATGGTGAAGGCACAAAATGCTTGGCTAACATTGATTGAGCTACAAAAGGAGAAAAACCAATTAGAAAAAGGAAAGGGATGAAGAAAAGTTTTGAAATATTGGTACAAAAAGGGTTTATGAACATGCATAATCACACTTCTAATTATAAAGAGGATATTTAAGTCAAAATATGCGAGGTTCTTCATCAAGAAGATAAGCCCCCCCAAAAAATAGAAGGGAATTTATTGCCAAAAGATGAAGTTCACCCTACCAAAGTGAAATATGACTAAGGCAGAATTATATGCAACAATGGATTTGGTCTCATTTAACAAAGGCAACCTCATATATAGGTGAGGGATGAGTTCCTAAGATAAAAAGGTGTTGAAGTACTTAAATTAACAGGCTCTTTTAGGAACAATGTGGCATTAGATCTTTTGACCAACCAACTTTGGAAAAAAAGATCTAAGCAAAATGGATGGGCTAGAATCAAGGTCACATGGAAGATCACTACCATATTCTACCCTAAGCACATAGCGGTGACCACTAGATATTTTATTTAGTCCCTTCCAAAACTCACCCTTACAGTTGCAATTGTGAGAAGAAAAAGTCTTATTGGTTGGATAAATTGATGATGGACTAGCCAATAGTAGAAGGCGAGGCATTCGACATCAAGGAAGCAGAAAGAAGGAGCTTCACCTATAAACATTCTATTTGAGGCTCTGAGATACCCAATTAGGAAAAGATCAGTGACATCCTACTATGAGAAACCGGTTCTAAAATTCTAATGACAAAGGGTGATTGTGAGAGTACCAAATCTAATTGCTAGGAAACTACATGTGCCCACTACTATCCAGCTCCATTAAAAGGTCTCCTAGCAAGGTCATTACTAGACATCTTGTTTGACTTCCTTCAACTTATCACCTCCGCCACTTCTTGAAAATAAGGAAAGCCATTAATGGAACCTACAAGGGAAAATGTTAGAGGAAACAACAATAATGAATAGTTAAAGCTTAAAAGGCATGCCACAACATAAACATTGAGATCATGTTCGAACTCTTAAAAAAAAGGGATATCTCGTAAAGATTTTTTTATGTCATAGAGCAAACATCAACAAAAGAATGACGTTATGCCTATTGAGCAACCAACGAGAAAGATGAAAGTTCAACCTTGCTAAAGGAGGAAAAAAAAAGACTAAGATCAAAGGTCTTATCCCTTTGGATGAATTGGCCTAGGTGAGAGGTCTCGTCTCCTTTAACACTAAAGAAGACCAAGGTCAGAGGTATTATCCTTTTGATGAATTAGCCAAGGTGAGAGGTCCTATCCCTCTTAACGCAAAAAAATATCAAGTAAGAGATATCATCCCTCTATTGAAGGCTAATATAAGAGGCTTTATCCCCTTTTATGAAAATGTACAAGGTGAGAGGACTCGTGCCTTCTTGAAATCAAAATAAAACCAAGGCATTAAGGTTGATCACCCTCTTTATAACAAAAATGTCTCTTAAGGTAAAAAAAAAAGAGTTTGCGCAACTATTATCGTTTATTTAGGTAAAAAAGATGCATATTTATACAAATAGAATGTACATTCTTTTAAAACAATAAACATATTCATTCAATGAATATCAAAGTCTAAGCACATATATAGGAAGTAATAAAAGCAAAAAAGAAATTTTAATAAGGAAGAAAGTGATTTCATTAATGTTAACAAAATTTACAAAATAATATACGTATTGTAAGAAAAAGAAATGCGGTAATTATTTTCAAGTACAATACCTTCTTTTTTTGGAAGGGGGAAATGGCTTACCAACCACCTTTTTTCCCTCGAGAGCAACCCGAATTTCTCTATGCCATTTCTCCTATCTAAGTTCTGAAGGGAAAAATGTCAAAGGATGTAGGGATGTCTTACTCCATGCCCAAGCTAACCCCACACAAGTCAAGAGAATTGTGAACTATCTGAATTTACCCATAATAACATCTCTTGCGTCACGTACACTATTAAAAAAAGTTTCTTCAACCTTTACATATACCTTATTGATGACTACTTGATGCTTGGACTTCAAAGATTCCATATTAAATTTGGGTTGTAACTCATTCGCCATAAACTTATCCTATAATGTTTGAGGTTTCCCTTCAACCTTCTAATCCCAGCCTCTAGTTCAATAATCCAAGATTTGAACTAGAGAGCCTTCTATACACATATAGAGTTACTAATATAAATTAACCTCAAGTGTCTTAAATAACCACTCTTTCTAGACAATAGCTCTTTTCTCCCAGATACTTGCTTTTTGTTCTACAAAGCAATATCTTTTTTCTCCTTTTTTAGCTTCAAGGAGAATTGTTAGTTGAATTGCTTCAACTGATCATTCTTGCCTGGTAAGTGATTAAAACTCAAAGATAGTCTTGAATAAGGTAACCCTCTGACTAATGTGCTACCCAAAGTTCCTCTTTTTCTTCTTCTAAGAGGTGGAGGAAAGGTATTGCCTTGAACATGACCCATAAAAAAAACAAATTTAAGAGAAAGCTTAGCCAAGATTAAGGTGTGGTTTTATTTATAGAAGCCACATACAAAAAAGGAAAGAATTTGATAAGCATGTAAAAAGCATAAGGTTCTACGAGAATGGATTGAGATTGTAAAAACCGGTGTGAAGTGCTTCCATATAATTATCTACATAGTTTCAAGCAGAGTTTTTGGTGATGGGGAGCTTGACATTAAAATGCTCATGTATATATTAACAAACAAAATCAATAAATTCCTTATCTTCTCCAAGAATCAGCTTCACCAAGAGGTTTTCAGCATGTCATGGTCGCGTCACATGTGACATGAGTGGAATAGTAATATTTGGCACATTAAAAAGTTCTACCATCTCTTTTAGGGTTGCACCATATACACTCATTGAAACAAAACCTTTAGAAGTTACTTAGAGACTATATCTCACTAAACACAACTTCCTTGATTCTTAGGCAATGATATTGATCTCGAGTAAGGATTTGTAACAAAAAAGGAGAGAGCAAAAACCTTTGGTACTCCAAGGTTATGACTATTTCGTGGTTGAGACTAATCCATGTAAAGAGTGTTGGATCTGGTTCCTTAAGTGTAGTATATTCGTTTTGTATATTATCTTTTTAAGTTTTTGCTCGCAAAGCAAAATGGAAGTAAATATTGGCTCACTGATTATATAATGTTTAACTAATACTAAGCGGTATTACATGTTCGGATCATAATACGTAATAACAACTTGTATTAGTTGATGAACCTAAACATGTCTTTAGTCTAATCAAGAATGAGCAAACCGATTGAAAGACTATATGTCGTCTATCAAGTCCAATTAAGGAGTTGCTTTGTCTTGAGCATTGTAGTAGATGACTCCTAGAAGATAGAGATATAAATGTGACTAAATGGACTGACAGTACATCAGACAAGACCCAAGTAGAATAGATCCTAAATCCATATATGAATTTATTCACTTGTGACATTCATAGTGTGACATACCTTAATCTTGAATGGATGATGGATTATGTATGCGCGACTCGTATACTTTGATGTAAGTAAAAGCCTAAGTTCAAATAGATAAGAAACCAAAAGTTGGTGTGTTGGGTATATGACTTCTATAGTATGTAGCGTTATTCAAAATAGTGAAATTCATGGCCCAACTAATAGGTAAATGATATTCTCTCATTAGCATTACATTATAGATGAAAAGTAAACGTAGCCATGAATCGTTTGTTTTTGTGATAAATGACTTCATTACTATTTGATATTAATTGACTTTTCATGAAGAAAGATATAATGATTACCATGAGATAAAATATGATTATATTGGATCCCAAAGAGATTAATGATATACTATGAGAGTAACACACTTATGACAAAGTCATTGGATAAGCACTATTGGGTAGCTTTCATAATGGTATTTAACTAGGGAAAGCTTAGTCACGATATGGATTCGCGACTAAATAAGTTTATAATTAATAGGGGAAAAGTTGAAACTTAATTATAAATTATTTGAATCCTAATTACATATGTTCAATCGGTCCCTCCGTTAGCTCTTTGAAACCATAAATGAATTGCATGTAGAATTAAATGAACAGAAATGGATGGAAATGATGAAGTTAGAGAGAGGGGTCACATTCACAAATGAATGTGTTTTATCATTGAGTACAAAAATGACTTGAGAATTAATTTAAAATTTTCAAATTATTATTTAATTAAATAATTGAAGTTCAAAAATGAAATTAAATTAATTAGTTATTGTGAATCCGTTGAATATGAAAATTAAATATATTTTTTCATAAATTCTTTTATGATAAGTTTGTCATGACTTTAACAGTATTAGAATTCGGTTGAAAAACTTGTTTAATTTAAAAATTAATTTATCTAATTAAACTTATTTAATCACATATAATTGGATCAATACAAAATAGACCCAAATCCCTTAAGAGAGAGGGGAAGCATCCCTAATATTATTTACTAGGGTGTGCCGCCCACCCCATTCTACTAAGAGTAGAATATTTTTTCTATTAAATAAATATTATTTGTGTTTTACTAATTCAACTAAGATTTTTTGTCTCTCCTTATAAATAGATTGCACTAGTAGAGCTATTTACACACAAGTTATATATAAGTTTAATGTATTGTTATTCTACCAGAAAGTAGTGAGAATTTATTTTCTAAGAATAAATTCTATTTTTTGGGAATTACAATTCTATTGTTTTCTATTGAAAGAGAATAACTTTCTTACTGAAAGTAATAAATCATTTTTGGTTCTATGTTCAGTTCATGATTGTTCGAGTGCACATTAGAAGCAATTCGTAGCATGAGGATAACATCGAAGTTCATTCGATTGAAATTCAGGAACGATACAGATTTGTTTCACTCAAATCACAAGTATTTTTCGGTAAAAGTTTATTACAATAAATATCACAAATCGACTCGATTTTCAAAATTTTTTAAATTTCCTTTGTGACAGAAAACCGCTTTTTAAACCGAATTTTTCTAACAAAGAGAACCCTCAAAATTAAGGGCAAACAAATTCCTAAAGCTATTTGAAGAAGATTCCTTCCGACGCTTTTCGGATATCACAATAGGACATGATTGTCATCTCGTCCATGGTAGTGGTACACAACTATTCTTAGTTTCCACATGAATATCATCCATTTGAAGTTTCAAATGCCATTATGAGAAGAAAAATGGCGAAAACAAAAAGATGAAAAATACTGAGAAGTAGTTCTTCGATAAAAAAAAAGAGCGGGAAATAGAGAAAAAGAGGAAGCAAGAAAGAGTACCGACCCTGTAATCCTAAGGAGGCTCTATTTATTGGTGTTTGGATGAGAAATGAAGCATCACTTCAAGCGAAATGACAATAAATAAGAAACAACACATTTTGAAAACCCAGTCAAAGGCACATGTGTATACAAAAACAAATGATACAAGAGCACAATGGTCGGGGCAATAATAATTACACTTTAAACTCTCAACAAGCCTCACTAAGGACCCCTAATAAGCATCGGTTTAACCCAAGTCCCTTTATAACCTATCTTTCAACTGGGAGAAATTATTATACCCTCTTCATAACACACTTCGTCAGACTACCCAATGACTACATGAACACGATGAAGCTTGGCCTTATGGCCTTCCCAGAAGAATAGTTTCTATCTTAGGACTACCTCACCTAAACATCATGTCATAATAGGCAGGTACACATGATCATTATAAGACATGTGGGGAAGAGATCCTAACAGCTCCTGTCAATCCATTACATCTCTAATATTAAGAATGACTCATCTAGTCCCTTCAAGTCGGCTCCAATAATGTCCTTAGTTAACATTTACTACTCTATCACTTGTACCAAAACTTAATGGCTAGGACCTAAGTCAAGTCAACTCCCTTTTAAATGCTCATTTTGCTCAAAGACAGTTTTAGCACCTCTAAACCATCATTTTCAGTGACTCTCTGCACCATCTACAGTGTGAACCACCTTCATTTTAGCGGTTCTCCGCATCCTATAAATGTGAATCGCCTCCTTTATACTGTTGTATATTTGGTATAACTTAGGGTGCACTTGATAAACCATTGAAAATGAAATTTTTTAACATTTAATTTTTTAAATGTGTTTTATAATCTTATTAATTTTTTTATTTAATATAAAATTTTCAACAAAAAAGTATTGAAAAAAATAAGTAAGTAGATAACTACTTATCATTTAAAGGGAAGTTGATATGAGTGAAAGTTATCACTTTCCAAGGAATTTAGTTGGTTGGAATGCGATTTTAATGTTTTGTATGTGAAAGTTAATAAAATTTTTTTGGAATGTAACATTCCTTTGGGGGTTATTTTCCCGCAAGCATTAGGAAGTGATTCTTTTAATAATTGGTGGGAAAGTTACTTTCCCATGTAGATGGAAGTAAAAAGAATTTATTGGGATAAAATTAGCCTTTTTGAGTGTTTAGGATTAAGATTCAAAATGCGTATTTGTTTTGTTATAAAATATTTTTAAAATAAATTTTTTTCATCGATATCAAATTTTAATATCAAAGTAATTTCAAGTCATATATGAAATATACGAATACACTTGAATATATATGTACAATGTAATGATGAAAACTATGCAAATTTTACATATTCACAATCTTAAGTTATATACAAGTTATTTTTCAAATATATTCATGTAACGGATTTAATTAAATCATGAGCAAATCATACCTTTTAGATTAATTGAAATATTTGTTAGTAATAAAAAATATTAAAAAAGTTAAAATACATTAATATTATTTTTTATTTAATAATGACAATTTTGTTAAATACCATTACATTTTTAAAAAATATTTCGTGTACCAAATATGTTAATGTAACTTTTCGGAATTTTAATCTATGATTTGCAATGTATACCAAATGTTGAAAGCACCACATCCCCTAATGTTAAAATGTTAAATTGATTTTTTAAAATATCTCTTCTTTTTCTTGTTAAAAAGTAAGATATCCAATTTATTATATTTAATTTTTATGAAAAATTATACAAAATAAAATAATATATTAACACTTTATGAAATAAATAATTTTTAAAAATGAAATTAATTTTTTCAAATAATATGCTCTTTTTGATACAATATCTAGAATTACTTATAGTCTCTCTCCCATCCATAAATTAGAAGATAATGCGCTTCAACGCACTCGAACTCACGTCTTCCTACATTGACAACAATATTTATAAAAATTAAACTAAAATCAATCGATAATATAATAAATAAAATTTTAATATAAATTCGACACTTATAAAATTGAATATTTAATTTTCAAAATTTCAAACAACACCTTATAATAGTATATATAATTTAATATAATAGGACATTGTTAAATTTTTCCTTAAGTTTACAGGAAATCATTACACAACCCTTTTTAATTTGATATGACATTTTTGGTCTAATTGTCTCTATATTAACTATTATTTATATGAAAACTTTTAACCACAAAAAATAAATAAGAGAAACCTAGAGGTAGGTGAATAAAAATTAATTAATAAATACATACGGTTAATCCGATTAAATTTTAATTTGATTAAATTGAATATTATTATCAATATAGAAATATGAGCATTGAAGTACGCTGAAACATATTATCCTTTTATTTATGAGTTAAGGAAGAACTATGAATAATTCTAAAACTATGTAAAAAAATAGATATAATCCGAATCTATAATGAGATGGTTAAAAAAAGTAATATTTATTCAAATCGACGGAGAAATCAACTTACACCAATGTATAATTAAAATAATATTTTAACAATACAATCATCATATAGATTATGCATATCAAATTTGATTTAAATTAAAAATTTTAAATATTTATTTTATGTAATAAGAACTTTTAACTGTTTAATAAATATTTTTATATATAAAATATTGTATCGATAAATTTAATAATTAAATCATTCAAAATAAAAAATAATATTTAAATAAAAAATGTAAGTGGATAAAAAAAGAGAGAAAAAAAGACAATAATTCATGAAAGAGAAAGGGCAAAGAATTATATGGTTTGATAAAGAGAAAATCAAAAAGAAGATCTAAGAGAGGGCCCTACAAAGGCCCAACTTGCACACTTTTTGTTTCTCGTAGGGTGCAACTTTTTGGGGACTACCCAACTGGATTGTGACACGTGTGATCAAGTTGTAAGAGAGAGCACGTGTCGAATTCCTGTTGCAGGGAAACAGCTAAGCAGGCAATCAAGTTGACAATGAAAGGGAGGAAACGGCAACGTGTTGAGGTGTTGACAGGGTAGAAAAAGAAAAGAGATGTCATGATGTAATGCTTCTGTCTTACGCACGCCCCTTTGTCAGAATCTATATATTTTTATTGTTTTTATATGGTAAATTTAACCTATGGTCCCTAAACTATTAGAACATTTATGTTTTGGTCACTATACTATTCAAATGTTTTTGTTTAATTTACTGGGTTGTTAAAAATATTGCTATATGATTTTTTTTCTATGTACCAAACGAATTCTTTTCTATAGTTCGACTTTTATTCATCGATGGACGTTTGGAGTTTGTTGGCTGGATATTTAAAATAAAATTTAATAATTTAATAATTTAAATAAATTTTTTTAACTAATTTAATTATTTAAATAAAAATTTTCCAATAATTTATGAAAAATATTTGAAAAAATACCATATAAAGTTATTGATTATTATTTATTTACTTTTAAAATGTTTTTTTAAATATTTATGAATTTTTTTTTGAAACTTTACCAAAAATTTCAAATGCTATAAAACAAATCTCATTTTAATAAAAAAAATCTAAAATTTCAAAACTAATAATTAATATAAAAAATAAAAATTAAATTGAATTATGATGAATGGTTCAAAAAATTCAAAAAACTCGACCTAATCGAATAGATATCTCCCCTAGCTAGAATGTAAGGTTTTGTTACATTATCTTATTTGATTTATTTGGCCTAAATACACATTTCATTAAATCATCCTCGTACAATTTGCTTATATTTTTTATTTCTTTATTACGTAATGGTTTAAGTTTATATCTATATTGTTTGTTAAATGATTGATTGAGTTGGTGTCATATATCAATTAAAAAAATCATATTTTTTTATAAAGTAAGTTGTATTATTATGAAAATATTTTTTATCTTTTTTATATTTTATATAAAAGCAATAAAAACTTAAAAACAATGAGATTTGAACTTAACACTATAATATTCAAATAATCAACATTATCATTTCAACCAAAGGTTTAATTAATTTTTATATAAACTTTTAATAAATATATTTTTTATATGCAATAGGTGTGACATAATTTAGTAGTATTTTATTAGGTAAACTACATAGGAGTCTCCTAATTATTAGTAAATTTATTTTTTAATCACTCAACTATGAAAAATTATAAAATGGCCACTTAACTATTCAATTTTATCTTTTTTGGTCACTGGGTGACTAACGGTGGTAGCTTTTAAAATTGACATAATAATAACTTTAACCCTCAATATTTATATATTGTGTTAATTTAATCTTGATTCTAAAAAAATCTAACTCTCAACATTTACACATTGTGTAATTTGATTTTTTTTTTTTTTGTGATTCTTTCACCTAAAAAGCTAAAAAAAATATCAACTAAATTTGTAAAAATTAACCTACAATGTACAAAAAAACAACAAAATTGCAAATAAAAAAAAAGAGTGATGGGATTTTCTAAGAATATATGGTATTGAGATTGTTCCTATATTTTGGAATCTTGACATTATTGAGAAGTAAGATTATCGGCTCAAGGTAATCTTTGAAATCCAAACAAAAGAATGTCATTCCCAAATCTTATATTATCTTCGAGAACGCAAGATTACTTGAACTAAAAGCCCCCTTAATATATAGACATGGTAGAGATTATAGACCATGATTAAACATTATAAAGTACTTCACAAATGCCACTATCTTCGAGAACAACCCAATAGAGAAGAGATACAAACGAGTAGTAACCGTTACACTAGAAGTTTTAGAAACTAACTAGAGATGGATCTTCTTGATCAACCACCAATAACTATAGCCTAACCTTGCCACCATCAAGCTGCTTTGATGAAAAGCTTTGGTTAATCGATTAGAAACCGTCAAAAGCCCCCAAGAGACCCCATCGCATCAATAATGCATGAAAACTAAGTTTTAGATGGTCAGTCCTCTTCTTATCATCTTAAAGTCCAATCTTGCTTTCAATATTACATTGTTCTATCTTGACAAAACCCTCTGATAATGATTACCAGCATATTTGGATGTGCACTCACCTTAGTAATTGTTGGAAAAATGGTATTTTTGGGTAACTTTGAGGTATATTCTTGATAGGTAAAGGTCAAAGGTTGAATTATAAAATTATGGTTTTATATTCTACTCTATGAGACCTTTACAACTGTATATCATATGCTCAAAACGAATGAGTGATGAATGAGAAATTGATACTCAAAGTAAGCCACTTGTGAATAAGTTGAAGAAAAGAAAATTTTAGATCCCATATTGGTTAGATACCAAGTGTGGATGTGTTTATATATGAAAATTTAGTAAGGGGTTGTTGAATTATTAAGTTTGAAGTTTTGCTTCACGCATAGAGGGTGAAGATCCAAACCCATTGGAGTTGGGGTGCATTCGCATGACATGGGCGACGCAAAATGATGAGCTTGAAAATGGCCTATGGATATTTTAGTCCAAAAACAAAATTTAATTTTTTTTCTTAGTAGATATTAAAAATAATCCTTTTTAAAAGGACAAAATATCTCAATATGATTTTATTCCAATCAAATTGATTTTAATTTGATTTGATTTGATTTTATTCTAATCAAATTGATTTAAATGTCCTTTAAATTAGATTTTTTATTTTTAATTCACGGAATATTTCCTAAATTCCTATAAAAGCCTAAAGAATGTTGCAGAATTTTTTAGACACACAACAATTTTATTCTGTTCTTTTCACTCTCGAAATTTCTTTCTATTTCTCTCTGAATTTTTCAACGTTCCAGTGATAAGAAAAGCAAGGTTTATTTGTTGATTACTGTAGAGGTACTACTGTCGAGGTCATTGTGTTGTTGTATACTGAGAGATAGACGACCAACGTTTCTCCAAGTACCATAGGAGTGGTCGAATCTGTCTTAAGGAACTGTAAAAACATGCCTCAACATTTAGTAAATTCGATTCTCTAATTCAATTTCTGGTATTTTCAAATCCTGCTATTCAAATTATTATTTTTTTCAGATCTGATTTTTATATAAAAATAAATATTTATATAATTTGATTTTGTTCAGATCTGTTGTGTTATCTTGTATTTAAATATTTATATTTATATGTGTTCGTTAACGTGTTTTTTTTCAATAAACATAACATAGAGGGTTAACAACAAGATTTTTAGAATCAAACGACCATTTGGACCATAATTAACTATTATATGGGAAATATTCTAATATTTTGTTGAGATTATTGTTTCCTCGCTAATAGTGGCGAAGCTAAAAAATTATTTTGAGGGCCAGAAATGAATAATATTTCTTGAGGAGTCAAAGAGAAAATTTATTATTATGTTAACTTTTAATTTTATAGAAGTTAATGGACTACATACAGAATTATTCATTTTTGAGGGGCCAAGATCATTGGTAGTTCCCCTAGCAAAAAGAAAAAGAATAAATACATAAACATGTATCTCTTTCAACATAACATATGGGTTTATAAGAAAATGAAGTATCTAGTTCATCAATGAAATCATAAAGAAATTTTTTAAATGCAAAAGTAAAAATATAACATGACATAAAAAACATAAATATAACGCGAATACATTATTCATATTTGAATAGGATGCATGATTTTAATTATTAGTTTATCATCTTTTTTCAAGATCGATAAAACAATTTTTAATGCAATACAAAGCAAATTAATTCTGTCAACACCTTTATTTAACTTTGTCGTTTCATGTACTAATTTTTTAACACACATTTTTGAAAGGTCTAAAATTGGAGCCTTTGAATGAAAACACTGTGTTTTTCATGCACTACAATGGCATATACAAATGTCGTCTTCACAGTTATAGTGTTTGCAGCTTGGTCCACAAAAATTAGCACAATCGGCATCGTGGACACATTTATCTTCCGCATTTGGTACCGCAACATTTGGTACAACAGCATTTGGTACGGCAACATTTGGTACAACCACATTTGGTACAGCAGCATTCGGTACAACAACATTTGGTACATCGGCATAGGGTAGCAGCTCAGACAACAGCAGACAATTACATTTTTCGGTTGCTAAGTCACAAAGGCCGAGATGTTCACAATTCAATTGACATTCCGAGTCATGAGTACATGCTTCCAAGTTGAATACGCCTGCAAATGAAACAATAAATTTTCATCATTTATTCGTTTTTTAATTATTTTTTTAGTTATTGATATATGTATATAAAAGGATGATGATCAATTTGAGACAAATGAGATTTAAATCACAACAATTGCAATCCCTCTTTTTATTTTCAGATTGTAAACCTTTTTGTATCAAAAATAAAATATTTATGACGTAATGATTGAATATCAATGTAGAGAAATATTGTATATACTAACAAAATGCTACAATCAAAACGATGAAACAAGAAGCAACGCCAAAAGAAGTCATTATTTGAAAGCTGTTGAGAGATAAAACTAAATAATGATTATACGAAAATGAACTAGTGATGTACAAAGTATGAGATGCATTGTGCATTTTATAGTTGAATTTGTGGACCTTTTGAACTTAATACTAAATTATGTAACTGCAAGTTGATGATATACTTGCCAATTGTGTAGCAAAATAAAAATCCAATTTTAGGAAAATAGAGATTTTGCAATTTATTTTTCACATCACTTATGGTATAATAAGATTAAGAGTATAAGCAAATAAGTTATAGTTACCATATATACATAGATATATATATTAATCATTTTTCTATATTTTAGAAATTAATTGAAAATAATTTAAAGGCAACGAAAATAATTTTATGTATTTAGTTATAAACCTTTTAAATCACCAGTATATAAATATTATACAAAAAATTACCATAAAGTACAAGTGAATTGTTATACAAGAAAAAAGGTTATTTTACTCTTTTTTAAAGATTGAACGTTAAATTTAATGAAAATAAGAATAGAGATTAAATTGACAAAAAGAATATAAATGTTTCGGTGATAAAAGAAGAAAAGGTTTGTTCGTTGATCATTGCTGAGATACTACTGTCGAGGTTTTTGTATTGTTGTATCCTAGGAGACAGACGACCAACGTTTCTCCAAGTATCGTCGGAGCGGTCGAATCTGTCTTAAGGAAACTGTGAAAACAAATCTCAACATCTAGTAAACTCGATTCTTTAATTCGATTTATTGTATTTTCAGATCCCGCTATTCAAATTATTTTTTCAAATATGATTTTTATATAAAAATAAATATTTATTTAATTTGATTTCGTTTAGATCTGTTTTGTTTTTACATGAGCAAAAATTATTTGTTTATATTATTTTATATAGACATGTATTTAAATATTTATATTTATATGTGTTCGTTAACGAGTTTTGTCCAACAGTAATTTTTATATATGCGTCGTAACACAACAAAAAAACTAAGAAACTAAAATTAAACAAAAACAAACTAAAATTAAAAGAACAAAACAAAACCTTCCAAAAATAGAATGAACTTTTATTTAAGGTTAAATATAAAATTAGCATCTGAATTTTTTCACTTCTTCCAGATTGATACTTATAGATTTTTTTGCCCCAGATTGGTACTGAATTTTTTTAGGTCAAATAATTTGGTACTTCTCTTTAACATCCTTAAGTCTGGGACAGATGGTAAAATAGAGTTGTGACATGTGGTATACCCTTTTTTTCGTTTTTAATTTCCTTTCCTTTTATTCTTTTTCTTTTTCATTTTCATTTTCTTTTTTTTCTTTTCTTCTTATTCTCCTCTTCTCTTTCCCAACCCTAGCCACCGCCGCCGCCAACATGCACCACAGGCGCACTTCGGTATTGTCACCGACGTTTTTTAAATGCTTGATTGAGTTGGTGTGACATATTAACAGAAAAATCATTTTTTTTACAAAGTAAGTTGTATTATTTTAAAAATATTTTTTTTGTATTTTTTGTTTTTATATAAAAGCAATAAAAACCTAAAAACAATGAGATTTGAACTTGACACTATAATATTCAAATAATCAAAATTATCATTTCAACCAAAGGTTTATTTAATTTTATATAAACTTTTAATAATTTTTTTTTTTATAGTTTTTTCACTTATGTCGTGGGTGTGACATAATTTTGTAGTATTTTATTAGGTAAATTACACTAGTAGTCTCCTAACTATTAATAAATTTATTTTTTAGTTACTCAACTATGCAAATTTACAAAATGATCACCCAACTATTCAATTTTATCTTTTTTGGTCATTGGGTGGCTAACGGTAGCAGCTTTTAAAATTGACATAATAATAACTTTAACCCTCAATATTTATACATTGTGTTAATTTAGTCTTGATTCTAAAAAATCTAACTCTCAACATTTACACATTATGTAATTTGGTCTTCTTCTTCTTTTTGTGACTCTTTCACCTAATTAAAAAGCTAAAAAAAAGTTATTTATCAATTAAATTTGTAAAAATTAACCTACAATGTACAAAAAAACAACAAAATTGCAAAAAAAAGAGATCAAATTGCACAATGAGTAAAAGTTGAGTGTTTTTTTTTAAATCAAGACTAAATTGATATAATTTATAAATGTTGAGGGTTAAAATTTCTATTATATCAATTTTAAAAGTTGTCGTCATTAGTCAACTAATGATGAAAAAAAACACAAAATTAATAATTGGATAGTTATTTTGTAATTTTTCATAGTTGAATGATTACTAGAGTAAGTTACCCTATTTTATTTTACTAATAAAATAATTCACTAGTAAATTAATTTCATATATCCTTTTTCAAGTATAAAAATTGGAATTGAAGAAGAGCAATAAATTGCTAGGGCTTTTATTTGATCATTGTGATAAGAAAAAGTAAGATTTTTGCTTTTGCTAATACATGTTATTTGTTTTAATTTAAGGAAAAACTTGACAAGAACTATAAAAAATGATTATAAATGCATCATTTTAAGTATAACCAGATTGAAAAATATATTTTAGAACTAGAGAATTTAATTGATTTATTTTATTATTATTATTATTATCATTTCGTTTTAGTTCAAGTAAAATGAATCAAAGTTATTAAAAATGGAGATAAAATTCTTAAAAATCTTACATTATCATGCAAGTGTAAGATTCTCTAAAGAATATATGGTATTGAGATTGTTCATATATTTTGGAATCTTGACACTATTGAGAAGCAAGATTACCAGCTCAAGGTAATCTTTGAAATCTAAACAAAAAGAATGTCATTCCCAAATCTTATATTATCTTCGGGAACGAAAGATTACATGAACTAAAAGCCCCCTTAATATATAGACATGGTAGAGATTATAGACCATGATTAAACATTATAAAGTACTTCACAAATGCCACTATCTTCGAGAACAACCCAATAGAGAAGAGATACAAACGAGTAGTAACCGCTACATTGGAAGTTTTAGAAACTAACTAGAGATGGATCTTCTTGATCAGCCACCAATAATTATAGCCTAACCTTGCCACCATCAAGCTACATTGACGAAAAGCTTTGGTTAATCAATTAGAAACAGTCAAAAACCCTCAAGAGACCCCATCGAATAAATAATGCATGAAAACTAAGTCTTAGATGGTCAGCCCTCTTCTTATCATCTTAAAGTCCAACCTCGCGTTCAATATTACATTGTTCTATCTTGACAAAACCCTCTGATAATGATTACCAACATATTTGGATGTGCACTCGCCTTAGTAATTGTTGAAAAAATAGTATTTTTGGATAACTTTGAGGCATATTTTCGATAGGTAAAGGTGAATGATTTAATTATAAATTTATGATTTTATATTCTATTCCATGAGACTTTTACAACGGTATATCATATGCTCAAAACGAATGAGTGATGAATGAGAAATTGATACTCAAAGTAAGTTACTTGTGAAGAAGTTAAAAAAAGAAAATTTAGATCCTACATTGGTTAGATACCAGGTGTGAGATTTGTTTATATATGAAAACTCACCAATTGGTTATTAAATTACTAAGTTTGAAGTTTTGCTTCGCACATAGGAGGTGTAGATCCAAACCCATTGACGTTAGGTTGGGGTGCACTCGCACGATGTGGGCGACGCATAATGTTGATCCCAAAAATGGCTTATGGATATTTTAACTCAAATACGTAATTTAATTTTTAAATCAGATTTTTTATCTTTAATTCATAGAATATTTCCTAAATTCCTATAAAAGCCTAAAGAACAGTATAGAATTCTTTAGACACACAATTTATTTTGTTCTTTTCACTCTCGCAATTTCTTTCTATTTCTCTCAGAATTTTCCAATGTTTCGGTGATAGAAAAAGGCAAGGTTTGTTCATTGATCACTGCAGAGGTACTACTGCTGAGGTCATTGCGTTGTTGTATCCTGGGAGACAGACGACCAACGTTTCTCCAAGTACCGTAGGAGTGACCGAATCTGTCTTAAGGAAACTGTGAAAACATGCCTCAACATTTAGTAAATCTGATTCTCTAATTTGATTTTTGGTATTTCTAAATCCTGCTATTCAAATTTTTTTTCAGATCTGATTTTTATATAAAAATAAATATTTATTTAATTTGATTTTGTTTAGATTTAGTGTGTTATCTTGTATTTAAATATTTATATTTATATGTGTTCGTCAACGTGTTTTGTCCAACAAACACGACATAGAGGGTTAACAACAAGATTTTTAGAATCAGATGACCATTTGGACCATAATAAACTATTATATGGGAAATATTCTAACGTTTTGTTGAGATTTTTGTTTCCCCGTTAATAGGGGTGAAGCCAAAAAATTATTTTGGGGACCCAAAATGAATAATATTTCTTGGGGAGTCAAAGAGAAAATTTATTATTATTTTAACTTTTAATTTTATAAAAGTTAAGGGACTACATATAGAATTTTTCATTTTTGGGGGGCCAAGGTCATTGGTAGTCCCCCTAGCCCTTGCCCACCAATTCAATCTTAACAAAAGGAAAAAGAATAAATAAATAAACATGTATCGCTTTCAACATAACATATGGGTTTATAAAGAACCC
This sequence comes from Gossypioides kirkii, assembly GCA_005610355.1. Taxonomy (NCBI): domain Eukaryota; kingdom Viridiplantae; phylum Streptophyta; class Magnoliopsida; order Malvales; family Malvaceae; genus Gossypioides; species Gossypioides kirkii. Next base: position 1,250,527 of record CP032251.1, on the reverse strand, counting down.
AACAAATGGTTCCAGTGGTAAAGAGGATGTTGTTCATCCTAGGGATCTCGGGTTCGAGCACCTATGTGTGTAAGGTGTGTGTGCCTTGTCAAAAGGTTAAGAAAGTATAAACAGATACTACCATATAACCACACTAGTATATTCAAAAAAAAACATATGGGTTTATAAGAAAATGAAGTATCTAATTCATCAATGAAATCAAAAAGAAATTTTTTAAATGCAAAATTAAAAATATTAGATATGACACGATTACACAATATAAATATAACATGACATAAAAAACATAAATATAACACGAATACATTATTCATATTTGAATTGGATGCATGATTTTAATTATTAGTTTATCATCTTTTTTCAAGATCGATAAAGCAATTTTTGATGCAATAAAAAGCAAATTAATAACACCTTTATTTAACTTTGTCGTTTCATGTACTAATTTTTTAGTACAAATTTTTGAAAGGTCTAAAATTGGAGCCTTTGAAAGAAAACACTATGTTTTTCATGCACTACAATGGCATATACAAATGCCGTCCTCACAGTTATAGTGTTTGCAGCTTGGTCCACAAAAATTAGCACAATCCGCATCGTGAACACATTTATCTTCTGCATTTGGTACCGTAGCATTTGGTATAGCAACATTTGGTACGGCAATATTTGGTACAACCGCATTTGGTATCGCAGCATTTGGTACCCCAACATTTGGCATAGCAGCATTTGGTACATCGGCATAGGGTAGCGGCTCAGACAACAGTAGACAATTACATTTTTCAGTTGCTAAGTCACAAAGGCCGAGATGTTTACAATTCAATTGGCATTCCGAGTCATGAGTACATGCTTCCAAGTTGAATACACCTGCAAATTAAACAATAAATTTTCATCATTTATTCGTTTTTTAATTATTTTTTTAGTTATTGATATATGTATATAAAAGGATGATGATCAATTTGAGACAAATGAGATTTAAATCACAACAATTGCAATCCCTCTTTTTATTTTCAGATTGTAAACCTTTTTGTACCAAAAATAAAATATTTATGATGTAATGATTGAATATCAATGTAGAGAAATATTGTATATTCTAACAAAATGCTACAATCAAAATGATGAAACAAGAAGCAATGCCAAAAGAAGCCATTATTTGAAAGCTGTTGAGAGATAAAACTAAATAGTGATTATACAAAAATGAGCTAGTGATGTACAAAGTATGAGATGCATTGTATATTTTATAGTTGAATTTGTGGACCTTTTGAACCTAATACTAAATTATGTAACTGCAAGTTGATGATATACTTACCAATTGTATAGCAAAATAAAAATCTAATTTTAGGAAAATAGAGATTTTGCAATTTATTTTTCACATCACTTTATGGTATAATAAGGTTAAGAGTATAAGGAAATAAGTTATAGTTTATATATATATATATTAATCATTTTTCTATATTTTAGAAATTAATTGAAAATAATTTTCTAAAAAATAATATAAAGGCAACTAAAATAATTTTATGTATTTAGTTATAAACCTTTTAAATCACCAGTATACAAATGTTATATAAAAAATTAGCATAAAGTATATGTGATTTGTTATACAAAAAAATTATTTTACTCTTTTTTAAAGATTGAAAATTAAATTTAGCTAAAAAAAGAATAGAGATCAAATAGGCAATAAAAAATATAAATGTTCCGTGATAGAAGAAGATAGGATTTATTAGTTGATCACTGCAAAGGTACTACTGCATAGGTCTTTGTGTTGTTGTATCCTGAAAGACAGACGACCAACGTATCTCCAAGTATCGTAGTAGCGGTCTGTCTTAAGGAAATTGTGAAAATAGACCTTAACATCTAGTAAACTTGATTCTCTAATTCAATTTCTAGTATTTTCAAATCCTTCAATTCAAATTATTTTTTCAGATATGATTTGTTATATAAAAATAAATATTTATTTAATTTGATTTTGTTACATGCAAGGGCCGAATGAAGAAATGAAGAAGATGGTTCTTTTATTTTTTTTATTTTTTATGTTTTTAACATATTTTTTTAATATACTGGTGTGATTATATGGTAGTATTTGTTCATGCTTTTTTAACTAAGCATTAACCGTCCAACTTAAATAAACATGACCTAATTGTCATATCAAACCTCAAAAATTTATCGAAAAACGAGATTTCAAAACCACTATTTTTGGTACCACTTAAAATGGATTGTTACATAGTCACTTCTTGCTTTATGAACCAAATATGTATATACATAAGGGTAATTATGTTATTTTATTTGTATTTGTATTTTTATTAAAAAATCATCCGTACTCTATAAAAACTTCGGAAGATAATATATTTCAGCACACTCGAACTCATATTCTCTTGCATTGACAACAACGCCAATATCAATCAAATTAAGACTCAATCGACAAGTGCATTCAAATTAATTTTGTCTTCAAATGATAAGTAATTCATTAATTAAAAAATGTGAATTATAACATAATGGGTTGCCGCAACAAAACTCAATCATTAGACAACATAGCTAAAGGTTGCCGCAACGGCATGCACGCGTACGAAGTCGCCACAAAATTGATTACAACACCAATTAGGGAGGAACAAAAGTCGAGGCATCGACAATACCAATCACTAAAAGCAAGATTTGGTATGATGACACCATAATCCGTGAAGAAACCTTAATAGACAATCAGTTCCATTCTTAATATTTTTAGATTTTAAACGGAATAATGAATTGGATTCTTTTTAAAAAATTATAAAATGCAATGTAATGAAAGTTGAAAGCATGGGTGAAGCCATAGCCATAGAGCAGCAACACAAACCAACCTCGGCCTAAACCCCACGAAGAAAAGGATATTAAATCATTATGCCAAAAAGCATAAGGAAAGCAAAGTGGAGAGCAACACCGGTATGAAGGCTGAGTGGCCACTCACATGCAACTCTACAACCAACTTTTGGTAGGGAGAAAAATGAACATTTTTGGTGGATAATGTTATTAAGAAATATAATTTCTTTTCAAGTTTAAAAACAAAAATTCATGGTATATAACAATATAATTAGTGACGGATTCAAAAATTCAACTTAAAAGGTAGAGGTGAAGTAAAAAAATAAAATTTAAGAGATCGGGGCCGAAACCCTACCAACTCCTAGATTCGCCCCTGATTATAATGTTACCTAAAAATATTTTATTTATGTTAATTGTGATATAAAAATCATTAATTGTTCTTATAATATGGTGAGAAATTTTGTTATTTTGAATTAATTTAATTAAGAGGGTTAAAGTGAGATTGTCCAAAATTATACTAAATAAATAATTTTAAAATATTAATAAAATAAAATATAAAGATAAAATAATATCAACTAGGACTAGTAATTGATTATGTTTGAAAAAGGAAAGATATGCGCAGCAATTGCAACTTGTCAAGTTGCAACTACAATTTGGTGGACAAAAGTGACATGAATTAGGGTCGGCAAAATAACCTCAATTCCTTGGCTTAGTTTCTTATTAAAACCAGACAAGTTGAGAGTAGTTTTTAACTTATGTTATTGTCTTTTTCCTCCTATCATATCATATCTTACAATATTAAAATAAATATTTTTAATTGGTACATACCTCTCGATTGGTATGATTATTGTTGTTAATGTAGGAAGACATGGATACGAATGCGCTTAAGCACATTATCCTCTTCTTTATGGGTTGGAAGGGGCTATGGATAGTTCTAGACATTGTGTCAAAAAGAGCAGATATGATCAGAATTTATAATGGGATTGTTTAAAAAATTTGATACATACAATTTTTTTTAGTTTTTCAAGAGCACATAAAAAAGAATTGTGTTTAAATATTTTTTTTTATGTTTAAGTTAGAGAAAGCATATGGTAAGAAAAAAAATTTGGAGAGTAATAGTGAGGTCATGCAATTATGTTTTAAAACTTTGGACTTGTTTTGGTATACAAAATTTGCTTGCACATTGGTTTCATGTTGGACATGTTTAGGGACACTTAGAGGCACATTTGCATGACCTAGAATGTTGTTTTCTGCAATTTCTAGGTTCATGTTTTGAGAGATGAACATGCCATGAGATAGATAGTAAGAACAAAATTTGTTTATTCATTCATTTTCAAGTGTATGTATCAAGACATGGTTTCATTGTCTCTAAACATAAAACTTCGAAGCTAAAGTCTTGGGACTTAGAGGGTAAAGTCTTGAGACATAACTCCTATGTCTCAAGACATAAAACTTTGAAGGTAAAATTTGAAGCTGAGGAGGCAAGTCCTGAGACATAAAACTTCTAAGCTAAAGTCTTGAGACTTGGAGGGTGATGTTTCGAGACATAGAACTTCGAAGCTAAAGTTTGAAGCTGAGAAAGCAAGTCTCGAGACATGGTGTAGCATTTTGATAGTTTAGCTTAGGAATCGTAACTTAACCTCGTATTTGACCATGTTTGGCCCTGAATTATTCTTTGTGGACCCTTTTAAGTTTATTTTTAGTCCATAATGATTTGTAAAATTATGTTTGCATAGGCTAATATGTTTTAAACCCAATATTTGTTTGTTGATTGTTATTCGTCCATTTTTAGTCATTGTGGTGACAGATGTGCTGTAATAGTTTGATTTTCAATGGTACTGGAAAATGTGGTTTCAGAATTTCATTTTCGTAACCTGAGTCCATAAACATTAAATAAAAGTAATTACAAGCCTATTATATAGGTGAATTGAATTTTGGATAAGAAATTATGCCGAATTAGTGATTAATTACAGTTTAGAGACTAAATTGTAAATCCAATCACTATAGATTTTAATTAGAAAATGCCTTAGGGTCTAAAATAGAAATTAGACCATGTCGAGGTGAGTGTTAGTGGCAGGTGATGTTAATAGTGAATTAACTAAATAAATTAAAGTCAATTAAATTGTAATGACCCGAAAGTTAGTGGTGTCGAAAATGATGGTTTCAAAACCCCATTTTCGATGTTCGAGTCCGTAATATTATTATCTAATATTTACAAGGTTAGTATAAGGGTTAATTAAAATTTGGTTCCTTAATTTTTTCAATTGGATAATTAATTAAGGTATAAGGACCAAATTGTAAAAATGATAAAAGTTAATCACTATAAATTTTTAACTAAACAAATGACTAAATGAACAATTGGACCCCTCTTGTATGACTAAACGGTGGTGGATTTTAAATCTAATCCACTAAGAATGTTAATTATGCTTAAGTGTTAATGATAAAGGTCAATTGAGTTAACTATAATTAATTACAAACTAAACTAAGTATATATAGTTTAAGCTAATGGAATGAAAGAGAAAGGCATCATCTTTCTTATTCTTCACCACTGAAAATTCTAGAAAATAAAGGAGAAGAATCGACCATCAAGGGTTTCAACTTTTGGTCTTCAATTGGTTGGTGCAATTAAGTCATTTTCTTGTAATTTTTATGTTTTTGAGATTATGAGAGCTTGATTTTACTGACCCGTATACTATTTTGCAAAAATATTTGAAGTTTCTAAAAGTTTTTATTGATGAATGCTTGAAGAATTTGGTACTAAATTGTTAGATTTTAAGCTTAGAAGTGAAAAAAGGACTAGATTGTAAAGTTAAATTGATAGTTTTTGAACATATGGACTAAAGTGCATAAATTTCAAAATTGGTGTGATATTTCTGTAATTATAAATAATAGAAGGCCATAGAAGGACAGAATTGAGATCAGTTTCGACATTAAAGCTCAAATGTGAATGTTATGACAATTTTGGTACAAAAAGGTGTAATTTGGACTACATCGTGAAGAAATGATAAATTGACTGATAAATTGAGCATGATGAATTACAATTTGATATATTTAAAGAATTGATATTTGATTATGAATGATCGAACATTATAGGTACGAATTTGATTGATTATTGAAATAGAGGATTAAATTGAATAATTTGCAAAATATGTATGATATTGTAATTGAATGTGATTTGAATTGAATTTGATATTATACCATTACTAAATTATTAGGATCTTCAAAAGGGAAAATGAAGGTGAGAGTCGATGACGGGTGATGCGAGCTTTCGATTTGTATTTCTATGATCTGAAACTAACTTTGTAACACCCAAATCCCGAACAACGTCGCCGGTTAGGATTTTGATATTACTATTCATGTAACACTGTTCATCTTAAAAAAATACCCAAATATTTTAATCTTTATACATTACGAAATTCACCTCTCGTATTTTAGATCAATATTTAAACATAACATAATTTCATAAAGGGTAAAAATGATATTTTTAACATTTTAGGAGACTTCTACCGGTACCTGATGGTCAAGTATCGGTAGTAGTCAAGTCAGTGAACAATTTAGAAACTGTGAATACTTCTACCGGTACTTGTGCTAAATCTACCGATAGAAGTATGGTTTATACAGGTACAAGTCATGCATCTACCGATACCAAAAACTCCAGAGAGAAAAAATCCTCACCCTACAACTTCTACCGATATATGCATACATACTACCAATACATCCAAGCTTAAAACTATTGAAACTTATTATTCAACTACCGATACAACTCAAGTCAGAGGACAACCTCTCTCCTACCTTGTACTTCTACCGATACATGCACAAGTTCTACCGAAACAAGTATACAGAATCTCAAGAATTAAGCCAAGACACAAGTTTATTATTCAAATACTTCTAATACAAGATATGCATTAAGCTATCACACATCATACATAACTTCTAAATCTTTACAAGCATATTAAACTTAAACATCTAAGTTGTACTTCATGCATTTACACAATCAAAATAGTAAGATTTCAACATCTATAGTTCAACATCAAAGATTAATATCATCCTAGTACATGCCAAATAACCGAGTGATGTAAAATATTACCGAACGAGCTCCAGGATAGTGTGATGTCTTCAAGATGACCCGATCTTCAAGTCACAAAACGAAATCTACAAAACAACAACAAGTTCACTGGTAAGCTACATAGCTTAATAAGTTCGCAAGTTCATCAATTTACCAAGTCTTATGTGATAAGCAACTCTATAAATCTGTCAAGCCAGCACAACTGAACTTCAAAGGTCGTTATTCGTTTTACTCCCTGTTGAAACAAAGGTCATGATGCTCATTTGATCCCTATTGACCCAAAGGTCATGCCTATTACTAGTATATGATGCTATTCTTACCCATCGATACGGTATATCTGTTCCCTACGATGCTACTCACACTAAGCTGATGAGAATATGCAAACAAGCATAAATCTCAGCCATCGTAGGACCTGTAATCCATTCTTGGATTCTATTCACCTTACGGTGACTCACGATGCTATAAAGAATCCGCAACAAATGCAGAATCTCAGCCATCAGACCATTTTCTATCTTTGGCACAAGGCCGGGAAATTCTCATCTCATTGTTTCTATCTTTCACATTTTCAATTGTCGTTTCTCATTTTCAACAATCATTAGAAGGCAGTTATTAATAAGAATTTAACATTACGAACTTACCGGACTGGATTGTAGTTTGAGAAGAACTTCAGGGACTAATCCGCCAATTCCTCTTTTCTGCGATCTGTAGCACGATCGTAGTATGCATTCAAAAATCACTCAATTCTCTTATTTAGCCACATAATTTTATCATTCAACACAATTTAGTCCTTTTAGGCAAATTACGATTTTACCCCTACTAGTTTCTTTTTATTCAATCTAGTTTTTTCAACACAAAATATGCAAAATAACCATTCTTTCACACAATCAACCATAGCTGAATTCTCTTGGGTGTCCATCCAACCCATTCACACATTTATTTTCACAACAACACATGTAATTTCACCAATTTCACATTTTAGTCGTTAAACCTTAATTTCATCAAAAATCACTTTACAAAAAGGTTTAACTCAAGCATCAAACATTCAAATATATCAAAAGCCTTCAAGAACAAGAATTTTCAACAATGGAAAGTTTCATAACATTTGACAGATTCACAAATTAGTCCTTGCATAAGCTAGATCAAGTTAATACGGACTCAAAAACATAAAAATTACTAAAAACGGGTGAGAAATCACTTACCTAATGGAGATTTAAGCTTGATCGAATCTCTTGCTATGGTTTCTAGGGTTTCTTATTTAAACTTAATGAAGAAGATGATGAAAATCATGCTAAATTTCACCTCCTTTTTTTACTTAACCTATTTATTATTAATTTACCAATATACCCTTACTTAATTCATGTGAATTTCCCTTTAGAATTAGTCAAAACCATCCACTTCCTCCTTAAAAGGTCTATTTACCCTTTTAGAACTTTAACCCATCCTTCAATTAACATTAAATGCATGCAATTCAACTATTGTATCTTTTACAATTTAGTCCTTGTTACTTAATTAACTATCTAAATGATAAAATCTTTTAACCACAATTTAATACGATGATGTTGAAGTCATAAATATTAAATAAATAATATTTACAACCCGACTCGTAGGAGTTGTGATCCCGAAATCACTATTTTCGACACCAATGAAAACCGACTGTTACAAACTTTTTTTTTTATTTCTCAAGGTATCTACCTGAGCGAGCCTAGTAATTAATCCTCCGCATTCTGTAGACCCATTAAGGGGGTAGATGTTGGCCACAAGTTTTAAATTTGCTCCATACCCAGGGCGAGGATCGAATCCTCAACCACTGGTTAAGGTAGGAGAGACTCTTTCCATCTCACCTAACTCCCATGGTTATAAAGGGAAGGTAAAATTTTAACAATAACATGACTGGCGCGACTTGAACTCAGGTCACACCTGAGGCAATGGACACCTTTGACAATCAAGCCAACACACGAGGTTCACTTGAAACTAACTTTAGTTTAAGCATATTCACGAGTTATGACCGTTTTAATAAAGACTGTGTGGGCAAAATTTCTGGACATGATTATGATGGGAATTATGAGTTTAGGGATTTTAATTCGAGTTTAAATCATATTGGGTTCGATTTTTAGGCTTAATTTTTATTATATATGAGTTCAATATTATATTTATTAGCTTTTATTATTTTATTATTTTTTTATTCTGAATTTTTAATAATTTTTAAGTAGTTTAAGTTATTTAGAAGTTTTATGTCACCAAAAAATAAATCCTGACAAATTGAAGGGTGAAGAATGGATTCTCACGACTCTTTGAAAAAAATCGAGAAGAAACTACTTCTATAAATCACAAGAAAGAAATTTTGCACAAAAAAATGAACTCCTACAATTTGAAACTTTGTTAATGAAAAATTGTTTGCTTAATAAATAATGAAGAAGCCTTTATATAAGCTAGCTAAATAAATCTAAATAAAACTCTTAATTACACTAAAATTCTAATTAATTTAAACAAAAAGTAGTTTAAACTAAACTTTCTTGTTGACATAAAATTCCTAAATAACTTAAACTACTTAATAATTATTAAAAATTAGAAATAATAAAATAATAAGAGCTGATAAATACAATATTGGGCTCATATATAATAAAAATTAAGTCCAAAACCCGAACTCAATATGATTTAAACTCGAGTTAAAAGCCCGAAATTCGTAATTCCCGTTATAATCCAGTCCAGAAATTTTGCTCACGAAGACTTCACTAAAACAATCATAATTTGGGTTCCCGAACTCAAAATCGAGTGATTCCAAGTGCGTTTCGAAGCTAAAAGATAGATCTTAAAACTCCATCAGACATCGCAACCCAGAAATACCAGGATCTCATCCAAAATGTTGTCGCAAGTCTACTGATTTTCCAGACTTGAAAGTTGATAACTTCGGTGAATGGAATTTAATAGATTGTGCCCCATCCGTGCATGTATCAGAAGTTTAGAGAAATTTTGTATATCACGTTTTTATACTGAAATGAAAAATGAAGGGATGTAGAAATTGAAAGAATCAAAGGGACTATGAGACTGGTTGACTTAAATATAAATAAAGTGATTTAGGATGTAAATTATTTTATGGTTGGCTTTGGAAAGGTGAAAATATGTGTCATACATGGTATGAGTTTAAATCAGGAATGGAGCGGTTGTATGTTACATGTTAAATATGTTGGTATTTGACAATGGCTAATGAGATGTAAATATATGTTATGCTAAGATGGTAGTGATTTTGATGAATTAATTATATTGCACAGAACTTTGTATGAGTTTCTAGTATTGAGCTTATTATGGTAATTCATATTAAACCTAAAATTGGAGACAGGGTTGATACTGAAATTTGTTGAAACGGGATAACCCGAGTTACAAGTGTCCGACAGACGGACGGGTGTACGTAGACATGCATGTTTACTTTGGGTAGGATTGTTAATGCTGATCTTACATATTTGAATTATAGAATTACCATCTAGCAATGGTATGATTATGTATCAAATAAAAAAGTATACCACATTAATCCAAAAATTAATTTTATTTGTCATTGGATTGGAAACAGAGAATAGCAAAGGCGAAAGCCATGACAATCTCGGTTCTAAGGGCATTCGGATGATGAAATTGAACTGATCGGAAACCATTTCTCAAACAATAGAAAGTCAAATCCAATCTTGAAAAAACAATGTAAAAATCGGGACCTAAATGTTTGAGATGGTAACAAAGGAGGTCCTACACAAAATTCTCTAGTCTCTAAAGCTAAGATCACTGCCCTCTCTCATATTAACATTCAATCCAACCATTTTCATTCCTCTGTCAAACTCGAACGAATTCCTACCTCAACTCCAACCCATCACTAACTCTATCAAGAATAATAGTCATCCTCATAATTCCTCCGCCACAAAAATAATATGCTTACTCTACCGGGTTTTCAAGTAGATGCCATATTCTGGCTTGGTCGACTTGATCGGTTACCTCTCCCTCTCCCTTCACGACCTGTTGAACCCCCCCTGGGTCGACCGCTATATTCACCTCTGTTTCCATAATCATTTCTTCCAAAGCTTCGATTTCCACCAAAGTTTCGTCCCCTGAAGCCGTCATTTCGAAACGTTCCTCTTCGTCCAGGGAAGCTACCTCTTCCACTAACAACTGCAAAGAAACAGCAGCATCAGATCACTATAGTTCATGCAGTATCGACGTTAACAGTAAACAATTAAGTGTTTCTTTCCCCAGTCTTAAAAAATAGGGTAAATGCAATATAAGAACCACACCTTTCAAAATGGTCATATAAGAGCCAAACTTTTATAAAAGTGCTCAAATGAAGGGCAAACCGTTCAAAACGGTCAGATAAGGACCTAACCTTTTTGAAAGTGCTCAAATAAAGGCCAAACCTTTTCAAATGTGCTCAAATGTCGTATATCAGGTTTCAAATTATGTTCTGACTCACTTTCTTTTGTATTTAAGCAAGATTCAGGTGTTACGTGTTTTATTTTGAATTTGTCAATATTTACCTAATTTTTTTCTACAAATTAGACTGAAGTGCCTGAAAAGTCTTTATTTGAGCAATTCTGTAAAAGTTAAGCTCTTATTTGACCATTTTAAAAGGTTTGGCCCTTATGTAAACAACCTCTAAAAGATTGAGCCCTAATTTAAGCATTTACCCTAAAAATATGTAGGGCTTATAATATATAAGGAGCAGAACATGTTGGTAGACTATCTACATACCTCTAGTTGAAGTTCTCTTAATCTCCACAACAGCTTGACGCTCTCCGATCGTAATTGGTGAAGCCTGAAAGAGTAAAGTGTACTTAATAAACCCAATGACCTAAAGTGTAAACTTGGTACAGATTATTGACACTATTATTTAGTGGTACTTGGGAAAAATGAAAGAACAGTACAAATTTAAGTTCCATGCAAGAGATGACACTTTAAGTACACCATTATTGACACCATTATCAACATGAATTGGACAATACTTGGAGGATCATATGATCCTTGTACCCATGTCTAGATATGCATCGAACATGGATGTCGGGCACGGGTATTAAAGAACGAGATTTTGAGCAACATAGAAAGGGACATAGATCGATATTCAATTGGTGCAACCTGCCATAAAGGTTATAAGTAAAAGCCACTCTTTGATAGCATCTCCTTGTTTCTAGGCAAACAATTCCTCAATCTCTTTGATCAAACTTTCATTACGAGGGAGGACAGGGGAAAAAAGGGTATTCTCAAGCTAACAAAGAAGAAATAAAGATCATAACACTATTTTCATGCTAAAAATAAAAATATAAAAATATCCAAAACCTGAAGCAAAGAATCAAGCAGAAGCAGCAGCTAGTTGTTTTCTTCACATTGTCTACCCTTTTCCATAAAAGAGAATCATTTACGGAGTGAGACTTAGGGCTTTATGAGCATCCAATTTGTTGTTTCTCTTATGTTTGAACTTCAAAATGAGATATAATTTTCTCAAACACAAAATAAATTATAATTTTCCAATTAAAAATAATCCGGTTATGGTATAGGTATCCAGGGGGTAAAACCCATACCCTACCTGAATCTGTGAAGGAAACTTTCTAACCAAATCCGTCCCTAAGCCGGATATAGGTTACTTGGGTTCAAATAGATTGAAATGCAAATTATGTGAACTTCAATGCAAAGATCATATATTCATGCAAATAACAAGCCAGATGGTTGGGAAGAGGCAGAGAACAAATATCGAAGCAAACACTCGAACAACACGAAAGCATTTGCATTTTAGTTCAGAAATGAATAGGACTCAACCAAAGAAAATAGAGAATAACCAAGTTAAGTGTAGAAGCAATACATGCACCAAACAATGATATGTTACTGATATTTATCACGCAGTTGACTTTGGAACAATTATTTGAGCATCGATCTTCTCGTATATTTTGACAAAACAAGGAAATTTGAGAAAAGGGGAAAAAAATATAAAAAGGGTTGATTTGCTCCAAATTCGTATATGTACGTTTGCTCAATGATTCTTAAACAGAATTCAAATCAGTAGGTGACCTACATAGAAGCTATTTAGTGCCAAAAGGCAGAAAAGTTGAGGTCCCAAAGAGTTATGTTGTGAGGGCCGGGGGATTTAGGACATGAAACTCGTTCTATATAACATTGATATTAAAGGGAAATAAAAAGCATAAGATGGTGAAATTGAAAAAAATCAAATTTTCCTATCAATTTATATCAAAGGCCGTACCTGAATTGCATCATTCATGGAGTTCAAAGACAGAAATTCCACAAACCCAAAACAGTATCCTTGTTGCTGAATAAACAGAATATAGAAATGTCAAGAAATGAATGTAAGTGAAAGAGAATACAACATATCCATTCAATACGTAAGCAACCAACCTTATTGTTCCTAACTTGGACACCCCCTTGCTTGATTGGTCCAAACTTCTTAAACTCTTGCTCGAGCTGTGTAGCCGTCACATTGAAGGGCAAATTTCTAATGTAAATGGAATGGCCTTCAACTGCAAGTAAATATAATTGATAAACAGTTACTCGTACTAGAAGAATTACAAGATCATTTAAGTTCACACATTACTAGAGATAATCCAACAAATTATTTTTGTAAACATAAAATACACAAACAAACATTCAAGATACCTTCCTCCGGAATGTTTTCATTCTCAGGGGCATCAGCGCTAGAAGGTGCAGAAGCTTCCGGTGTAGCAGGTGCTGCAGAAATAGGAGGCTGCTTCTCAGTTTTCTTGGGTGTCACTTTTGTAGTATTAGAAGGTAAATAGACTCTTGTTGGTGCCGGACTTCCTTTTGGTACTTTTACCTGCAACAATAATTGTTAAACTTAAACCAACAAATGGATGCAAATTCTGATAAATGGAACATATCCACTTATAAACTCACAATTGATGCATAGGATTTCTTTGCAGAATCTTCTAGGGCTGAAGAAGAAGCCAGTTCAACAACTACAGTAATATCATCACCGTTTGAATTAGACTGGGGTTTCACAACCACCTCTGTTTCATCGACAAACTGTTTTTCCTGGTCTGAAGACTCATAAACTTTCTCAGCAACATTTTGATTCTCTTCCACGAGAGCAGTAGCTGGCTCCGGTGCAGAAGGCTCCGAAACTTGAGTAGGCTCTGGAACAAAATTAAATGAATAATGAAAACAAACATGGATTTAAACATAAGGCAAAGAAAATAAGAAAACAACATCGCTTTACCAGGTTCGGGTGTTGGAGGCACTCTAGGAGCATCATTAACACCATTAACTTTATGCTTCTCTACGGGTTCGTTGTCTCCGACATACCTAAGTACATCATTTAGAACAAAGTATCCATTGTCTTGGGGAGCAAGGAAAAAAGACTGCGCAAATTTTCTCTTCAAGTTATCCTTGCCCGTTAGACACCCAGTTACTAATACAGTTACTCCTTCCTGATAAGATTTCTGAGCATCAGCAGTATTAATCTCAGCCTTATGATTTGTGTAATCGAAGGAAAGAATCTTCTCATTAATACCCTGCTCAAGGAAAAAACAATATTGGACTTTCTTTTCACTGTAAGATACTGATAGCAATTATAACACAAGAAAATTACACATTGTTTGTTTACCAGATGATGAGCAAGGTCATAAATCAGAGAAGAGTCTTAGGAAACCAGAAAATCAACACATTTTTCAGTACATAATTCATAAACCCTAACTTACAATCAGCAACAAATTATTGACAAAAAGCTAATGACCCAAGCACAAATGTGGGATTATTTAATTCATAAACATCATACAAAAGAATCATCCCTATAAAATAACACTACTGGAATTAGAACAAAATATGATTTTAAAGAGGTTGTTTAATTATCAATGGATAATTATTCATTTATTGATAAATTAATTTTTTTTTAAAATATAGAACCTTTGTGTACAATACTTATATGTGTATACTATTATATTTTACTAAGATAGATGAATGACATGTAAATGAAAAACACTAGATATATAATGTTGACTATCTGTTATACATGAAAGAATGTACCATACTTGGTGTCTACATTGCAAGAAGTTAAAGATGTTCAGTTTGGTTAAGTTACAAAGAAAAAATAAACCTTAGATGCATATTTTGAGAAAGCTTAAATGAGAAAAACAAAAGTTGTTAATTATATAATGTTATGTATTTTCTTTTCGGGATTACTAATTTAGAGATTTATAAACTATTAGCTTATGCAGGTGAAAGTACCATGGAGGCCCTTGCACTAGGAGTCAGATTACATTTTACCACTTTACTAAAAAAATGGGCAAATTAGTCCATATAGGTTAAGCAAATTGGTTCTTTTGTTAAAAATTTTGTCCATTTCTAATGTTGATAACTGATCCTTGCATGTTAGCATGAGGTACACGTGGCACGCCACTGTGTAACCATCTAATTATTCCATCAGCTAAGCTAGTTTCTAACAGTAGAAATGGATGAAATTTTTATCAGAAAGGACCAGTTTGCTCTTTGATCTAAGATACAATGACTAATTTACCCATTTTTTTTAGTAAAGGGGACAAAATACAATCTAACTCCTAGTACTTATGCGGTAGCTAAGAAAAGACCATTTACAGAAGCAAAAGCACACTGTATAAAGAATCGAGCAAGTTAC
The DNA here is from genome assembly GCA_005610355.1 of Gossypioides kirkii. Taxonomy (NCBI): domain Eukaryota; kingdom Viridiplantae; phylum Streptophyta; class Magnoliopsida; order Malvales; family Malvaceae; genus Gossypioides; species Gossypioides kirkii. Next base: position 1,235,057 of record CP032251.1, on the reverse strand, counting down.
AAAGAACTTAAAACATGTTACAGATTCACGATTACTGTTTAAAGGTGAACTGACCAAAACATCAACATTGAGAAGCAATACAACAATCCAATGAGCTTACTTGCATGGTTGTCACCGATGTCATCACACCATTGGAATCCGGGCGGCTAATCACACTTGAATCATGATAGAATCTATGAGCCAATTCAGGAGAGTTGTAAAGAATGTGGTAATACTGCTCAACGAAAGCATTTCCAACAACTTGGGCACTCGGTGTAGCCGGTCGAGTTGCTGTTTCCAATGCCATCTGCTAGAACAAAACACCACAAATCAACCATCAACATAAAATATCTTCAAGCTCAAATGAAAAAAATATTGCCTCTTAAACTCCAAAATCTAGGTTATATAACCTATATTAATGAATGTTGAAATAACAGAACAGAAAAATCAAATTAAAAAGCATTGCCATTACAAAATTGCTAAAAAAAATAGGCAAAATATCAACAATTGTTTCTAAAACTTCAAAGTATAGTGAACAAAAAAATTAAAAGGTCTTAATTTACACTATTTTCCTACATTCTACAAGAACACCGTACTAATATTCTCATGAAAACCCTAAAATCAAAGGCATTAAGCCAAGGTTCATCTATAAAAAAAATAAAAATAAAACAAAGGTAGATCTTTCCTTGGATCCAACCAGCAAGTAGCTCAAAAAAAACTAAACCCTAAAAACAAAAAACAAAAAGATAAATACCCATTGAGGAAAAGAAACAGCTTATAATGAGTTAACCATCATTTTTAGGCAACATGAAAGATATAAATGAAAAAAAAATCAAAACCCCATAACTAAAACACAGGTTTTTAATTAAAAAATAAAACTTTACAATGACTGATCAAAGAAATAAGTATTGAATAAAAAACCCAGCAAACTTCAACAAATATCACAACTAAAACCAAAAGAAAAGGAATATTTTTTTCTTTGAATATTAGAGAAAGGATAGGAAAAGTAAAAAAATTTATAGAAAAAAAAAGATCGGAGAAAAAGGAATAAAAGGGTACCTGAAAAAAGGGAAATGTTGAAGGTTTAAAGAAACTATGAGAGTGTTTTTGAAGGTTTGGTGGCACTCAGGGTTTTAGTTGCAGAGAATCAAAAGGGAAAAAATGGAGAAGAAAAATAAGGGAAGGGCAGAAGAGAGAAGTGAGAGCTACCTATTAACTGTGAAAGGTATTTTACGTCAGGCTCTATCTATACGGTTTGTGTGGTTTTCTGATTAGATTTTTATTTTAATTAATTTAAAATTAATTATCTCATTGAGTAATTAGGTTTTCTACATTAGGTTTTTTTATTGGTTAAATTTAGTTTTAGTCCCTCTACTATGTTTAAATTTGAAATTTAATCACTATACTTAATTTGACAATTATTCTCTATTTCTATAATATCATTACTTAGTCTAAATAGGATAAAAGAATTAGGAGGCCCTTGTACTAAGAGTCGAATTATATTTTGCCCATTTTACGCAAAAAATGGGTAGATTAGTCCCTTTATATTAGATCAAAGAGCAATCGATCTTTTTGTTAAAAATTTCACCCATTTTTACTATTAAAAATTACTCCTTATATGTCAGCATGAAGTATACGTGGTATGTCAATTTTTAAGAGAAATGATCAGTTTGCTCTTTGATCTAACTTAAAGGGATTAATTTATCCATTTTTTGAGTAAAGAGAGTAAAATGTAATTTGAATAAAATGTAATCAACGGATTTTCTTTAAAATGCGCTTTCAACATGAAAAGAAATTACTTGCAAAAAAAAAAAATTTAAAGAATTCATGTTAATCTTTCGAGTATTTTAAGGAATACCAAATTATGTCAAATAAAAAATATAAAAACTAAATATCAAATTTAAACAAGAACTGAAATTATAATTTAACAAAATTTTATTATTGAGATTAATCTGTAATTAATAAAATATATGTATTTGATTTATAATTTATTTTTTAAAATTTTAATAAGATAAAATTGGTTCAAGAATTCTTGATATTTATTTTTTTAAAAAAAGTAAAATAATCTCAATTTTTTTTTTGATATTCTATCTAAAATAAAGATAAATCTTATCTCATTTATAAGATTTTTTTTTTTGGATAATTCCACGTTTAATCACTACAATTTTATTTTATTTTTTGTTAAAATTACGATTTGATTTTATGTTTACGTGAGTTGACGGATATATACGTGGGCCTTCATGGAGAGTCTAAAATGGGTATTATTGGGCCTTCATATGGGCCTCTTAAACCTCTTGGGAAAAAAGGGCACAAAATATTTATTGAATTTAGTCAAATTCTGTAATTAGTCTCCGTATTTTAATTTGGTTAATTTAATTTCTATATTTTTCGAATTTCAAAATTTCAGTTTCAACTAAATAATAATAATTAAATTTATTTGGTTAAATTATATTATTAGTAAAGTTATATATTTGATCATGTTTCCAATTGAATCATTTTTAGTTCATATATTTTTTGAATTTTAAAAGTTGAGTGGAAATAGCAAATTAGTATAGCATTACACATACTGTAATATGTTTGTCACATTGAATTTTTAAAATAGTAAAAATTAATGAATTTAACTGTTATCGTTTGATTAAGACAAATTTTAAATTTTGAAAAAGTACAAAAATTAAAAATGACTAAATTTAAATACAAAGATTAAATCTGTTGGTTATCCATAATCATATATAGATCAAACCATCGGATTTCTAAATTCTCATAGGGACCACTCGGAATTCCTTCCGGGGCCTGTTAAATTATTTTTATAGATTCCATCATTTCATTGATTCGGACTATATAACGAGCTAATGAATCTCCTTCTTTTTTGCCACTGGATTTTCCAATCAAATTCGTCATAACACTCATAATGATCAACTTTACGAAGATCCTATTTGATTCCAGATTCTCGTAGTATTGGGCCGAATAAGCCTTAAGTTATTGCTTCTTCTCCACCAATAACGCCTATCCCTTCAACTCATTCTAAAAAAATAGGATTTCGCGTAATAAGTTTTTTTATATTCAACAATTCCTATTAAAAAATAATCACAAAAATCTAAACATTTATCTATCCAACCATAGGTACTAAAACAAAGTTAAGGTTAAAAAAGGAATTTTAAGTTTAAGTGTGAGCTTTTTTTTAATGTTAAATCTCATTATAGTTTTTTATTAGAGGTGTTCATGGATCGATTCGGGCCAAACTTAAACATGATATTAACATACTTTATGTTTGCTCAAATCTTGCTCAACCCAAAATCTAGGTTAAATTTTTGCCCAAACCACCCATATTTGCAGAAGACTAATCCAAACCTATTTTAGGTCCCCCCATATTATTTTTTAATTTTTTAAAAAATAATTATATTATATTATTTTAATATTTAATACATTTTTTATTCATTAATTTTTTTTATATAATCATCTTAACATTATTTTAATATTTATATTAAAGTAGTATTATATATTTAGTATAGGTTTATTTTTTTTAAAGTGTTCTAAATTACATAATATATAAAAATAACATAATATAAAGTATTATAAATTTAAAACGGGTCGGACGGGCGGTACCGACCATCTTAGCACTACCACCTCCTTTTATCATACTTTAATGATTGTTCGATGATTATCCAATATTTTGCATAAAATTATTTCACAGTATTTCCCATCCCACATCAAATGGTCAACATTACTGTCGAATTGCAACCATATTGAAGAGTAATTTGCTTTATAAACCCAAAAGTTTTAGTGTTTTAATCAATTGCAAAATCATTCTCTAAGAAATTGCAATTCAGTCCTTAACTTTTGTTTTACATTAATTCAAAATTTTTAGCACTTTCTTCATTTACATATTTTTGTTTCTTTACTAAATTATTTTGCAATTAGTTTTTTCTTATCATTAATGAATTAAAGTTTAAACTATGCAACATTGGATTTACAATAATTAATAATTTTGCTTTAATTTTTTTATTTTTGAATTGTATCCAATTGATTAATTCCATATATTCACTTGAATTAAACTATCAACGTGTGTTCAATTATATCTTGATAAAATTCATCATATTTGTTTATTTCTATTAAACTACATTATATTATTGGGTTAATAAATTGGAAATTGAATGCATAATGTGTTTACGACACATCTCAAGGGGAATAATTAAATTGCTGATCATTTAATTAAAATGGTTTCAAACGAGAAAAAGGGTCTGCAGGTGTTCGTTGATCCTCCTAAAGAGATGTTAGCAATCTTTTACTCTGATAAAGTAAGTGGTGTTTTTGCTTAGATTAATATAATGTAATTCGATTGTTCTATTTCTTTCCAACAAAAAAAAATAAGTTAATAATATAACATTTGTTTTTATTTCCAATTTAAATACATTAAAGTCAATTTTTTTGTTAGATTTATTTTTAGTTCAAAATTTTAGATTGTTTATCCAATATTTTTAATATTGAATTTCTTTAGGAAAAAATAAAAATTCTATTCAATTGGTTTTTTAGCTCATTCTATTGGTTCATATTGATTCATGGTTCAACTAATTCGATACCATTTTTCGGACCCATACCTCGATCAATTTTCGATCTGACCAGTTAGTCTGATCTAATTCAAACATCATTGATATTAAGAGCTTTGATAATATGTAATAGGTTGTTGTAGAATAACTTTTTAAATATTATTTAGTCATTATGTTAATTAATTGATTAAATAATTTGTTGTTTTTAAAAATTAACCTAAAATATACAATTTTTTCTTGTAAAAAATTTAGCAAAAAAATGTTAAAATAACTTATGCACTTAGAATATTTGATATGTTGTAAAATTTTGCTCAAATTATTAATTAAATAATTTTATTTTTTCAATGTTTGCAATTTTTGAAGATTTTATTTTTTTAGTAATGTACCATTAAATGGTTAGTACTTGTACACCCCACGGTAAGGACATATTCGTACTACACACGCACACACTACGTTCAAAGGGGATTACCCACTTTAATGTCTAATATTTACTTTTCGGGAAGTTCGAACTTAAGTGTGTTCTATGGGTGAACAACCTTTGACCACTAGATCAATCTCGCTAAATCTTTGATTTGTAAATCTTTGGCATATATTTTAATAATTGATTTATATTAGTACCCAACTAAATCTCACTAAATCAAACATTATGAAATAATAAAGTTTTTTTTTACCATTTTGAAAGATTTGGAACACAAATAATCAGGATTTATTTTGAAATAATAAATGTGTCTCCTGATGAAGCCAATGTCACATGAACCAAGCATAACTGATTTACCAACTAGCGGACCTTGAGTCGACCTACGAACCTTAGCCCAGTGAACCTTAGGATTGTACGTCTCAACTAAGACTACATGGGAACCACATGGAAGTATAGGGTCACTGATTTCCAATCGTACTAAGACGTCTCATCCTAGGACGTAATATCACCGCCACCGCCAAGAGTATCAAATCAAACTTTCATGTCAGTGATTTTAGGACACGTACCTAAACTTGTCTCTCACTATAAAAGGACCATGCATGATGTATGTCACACCCTAAATTTGGTGGTCCGAGAGAAAGGCGAAGAGGCGTGAAAGTTACCCATTTTGGCGCACTATGTAGTTAGTTAGCCAATTTACAAGCTTCTGGCGAACTAAAGTTTGGCGTAAAGTATCTAAGGTAGAAGTATCTAAGGATTTATTCTTGAACTATTATTCAATTAAAGAAATAGTACGACAAGCGAAGAGTACACCTCAGAGTTTTGGTTGAGCATGATGCGCCTACTAAGTATATGTTAAAACTGTAACAGACTAAAATGTTTTTAAGGCCACACCATGTATGAGTTACCGCCATAGTTATGATACAACCAGTTTGCTTGAACAATGTGCAAGATGAGTGCTATAACGTGATTGGTTGGGAGTAAACTAAATGGATTGGCTGGTCAAATAGCATTAACATCGGATTTTCTTTTATATTCCCTCCAATTTTTGTAGGACATTTAAGGGACAATTGTTGTATATATTTGACACTTGTCAAGATCCACTAAGAGATATTGGGTATATATATATATGGGAAGGGCACACTTAGATGGTTTTTTTTTTCCTTCCATTCTATACTTTAGTTTTTCTTAAAGATTAAATATTCTTTTCTTCTTCATTCAATTGGAAGCTAAGGTTTATAGGGTAATCGATGGATGCTTCAATCTTTTGGTAAGTTTGGTAACTTTGCATGTTAGGATTTTGAAAGAGTTAGGATGTTAAGAAGCATATAAATAATAATCTACGAATAAGAGGCCCTACATGGGGGTTATTTGTAATTGAGGTGTTAGTAATTTGTTTGTAGATGAGACTTTAATGGTAATCCCATGATCTTTTAAGCAGTCGCTACTATTGGTTTAGGAAGGACGATCGAATTTGGAACTCCGAGCTACTATAAAGGTGAGTTTCAGATGGGTTTTTATCCTGACTCATGTATTTTAAAATACAATGGAAATTTATAAGTTGATGTATTCTCGGATAACTAGTGAGTGTATGTGTGAGTGTGTAGAGTTTCGTACAATTCCTGCATGTTTACAAATGAGATAAATAAGTTGTTGCATGAATAAGATGATGTGTGATATGTACACATATGAAATCAAGTATGAAAGAGTATAAATTCGTCAAGAGTGTGAATGAATCTAGGTAAGTAGTTCTGTGTTAAATGAGTAACATCCATTTGTGATGCCTTCGGTAAGGCAGGTACATTGCTGAACTGACAGGTAGATCACGATGATAATGAAGATACTCAAGGTGCAACCTCCGGTGGGATGTAAATCAGACTGGCAGAACACGACATGAGGATGTGTAAGACCATGTGGATGAGACCCATGGCATTGTATGTCAATGAAAATATTCATGGTGTTGCCTTTAGTGAGTTGTAAACCGAACTGGTAGATCACGACATGAAGATATGTATAAGACCATTAGGGAGAAACATATGGCACCTTCTGAAATAGTTTGCCGGAATAGTAAACACATAACTCTATGTGATGCCTATGTGGCATAATCTGCAAAGTCTTTGTGGCGTATTTTGTAACGCCTATGTGGAGTATTAAGTGATGCCTTCGTGGAAAAATCTAGTTAAGCGCTTTTGTGGCAAGATCTGGATAATCTTTGATATTTCTTCGCTAACTAACTCTACGATGAAGATATGATAAGTCTAACTATAACTTTGTTTGGTTAGACTTGTGATGAAATTGAATGTGCTTTGAGGGGCATTTTGTAACACCCAAAACCCAGAAGCCGTCACTAGCTAGGGTCGGTGTCACTCTATTCATCTATCATTGTTCATTCTTTAAAATTATATCATTTGATCTTACATTATTAAATAAATACACCCAACACGTAATAAATTATCAATTAATTATAATCACTATTCAATAAGGGCAAAAAGGTCATTTCCAAGGCTTTTGGAGACTTCTACCAGTACTTGTTGGGCAAGTATCAGTAGTTGTCAAGTCAGTAAATAGTTCAGGAATAGTGCAAACTTTTACCGATACAAATGATAGTTCTACCGATACAAGTGACTCTTCTACGGAAACAAGTCTTACTTTTACTGATATTAAAAATTCCAGAGAGCTAAGAAGTCTAACCCTGCAAATTCTATCTATACAAGTATCCCAACTACCGATACTTTAGTAAGAAGAACTACTGATACTTTTATTGCTACTATCGATACAATGTAAGTTAGAATATAACCTCTCTTCTACCCTGTTCTTCTACCAATACATCTACCGAAACAAGTATTCATAATCTCAAGAATCATGCCCAAAACACAAGTTTCTCAACACATACCATTCATAACTTTAACATCCATTAGATCATTTCAAAATATATGTTTTCAAGCCATTACATTATGCTTCTAAGTTTATATTCTAACTTAATAAACATACTTTACTACATTCAATACTCCATCAAACGTAACAATGTCATCATAATCTCAATACATAGAGCAAAAGATAACATCATCCTAGTACATGCCATAAGACCAAGTGATGTAAAAACTACCAAATGAGCTCTGCGAAAGTGTGACTTCGTGGAGATGATCCAATCTTCAAGCAGCAAGGTAAATCTACAAGTCAACAGTAACATCTTTGGTAAGCTTCATAGCTTAGTAAGTTCGAAGAGTTAAAGAGTTACCAATCATATGCGTAAACTCAACTGAGCTAGCATGAACGGTTGCTTCCTTAATCTATACTTAGCATTTCAACTTTCTTGTCTATAACTTTTCTGTTACCAGTACTCGATGCTGCTCACATAAGCTGTCGACGACTCGTAACATATGTGGTACCCCAGTCATCGGCACGGTGTCTGTCTGTAAACTGTCCCCTAACGATGCTACTCACACGAGTTGTCGAGAATATGAATTCAAGCATAAATCCCAGCCGTCGTAGGGCCTAAAATCCATTTAGGATTTCATATCTTTTTCCGACTCACGATGTTGCTCACATGAGCTGTCAAGGACTCGCAACATATGCGGTCCCCAACCATTGCGTCGGTTTCTTTTCAACGGCTTAAAGCCTATTATCTCTTTTGTTTCATTTCTTCAAATCTCATTGAATCCAAGGTCTTCCATTTGTTAAACATAGATAAGGTACAAACAAGAATTATTTAAATACAAAATTTACATTACGAACTTACCAAACTAATTTGTAGTTACGGTTAGACTTTAGGGACTACTCTTCTAATTTTCCCTTTTTCACGATCTGAGACACGATCGTAGTCTATATCCACAAATCATCTAATTCTCACATTAAATCACAAATTAGGTTATTCAACAAATTTAGTCATTTCTGGGAAAATTATAGTTTTACACCTAATATTTTCCTTTTATTCAATCTAGTCCTTTCAACACAAAACATGCAAAATAACCATTCTCTTACACAACCAAACTTAGCCAAATTTTCTAGGTTGTTTATCAAACCCTTTCACACATTTATTTTCACAACAATACATGTACTTTCATCATTTTCATATTTTAGTCCTTAACCCTAATTTCATCAAAAATCTCTTTACAAAAAGATCTAATCCAAGCATCAAGCACACAAAATCATCACAAGCTTTCAAGAACAAGCATTTTCAACAATGGCAAGTTTTATAGCATTTGACAGATTCACAAATTAGTCCTTACATAAGTTAGATTAAGCTGATACGGACTCAAAAATACAAAAATTACTAAAAACGATCAAGGTTTGCTTACCCAAGTCAAAGCTCAAAGTTAGCAAAAGAAAACCCTATCTTCTCTTGTGTTTTTCCGTGAGGAAGAAGAAGATATGTTGAAATTTGGTGAAATTCTCATTTTTAATTCATTAATTTAACTTATATACTAAATAGTAATTTTGTAAATTTTGAGACTTTCATCATTAAGCTTAATTAATCATTTTTAACTTTAATTAACCTCAGGCATAATCACTTGATATCATGTAAACCCACTTACTTAATTTCTATTGGTTTATTTACCTATTTGACCCTTCTAATTAAACAATTCTACTTTTACACCTTTTATAATTTAACCCCGTTCTCCTAATTAACTATCCAAACGATAATATTTTATAACCAACTCTTAATACGATGCTAATGACGTTATAAAAATTAAAATAATAAATTTTACGACTCGACTCGTCGGAGTTGTGATATCGAAATCACTATTTCCAACACCACTGAAAATCGGGTTGTTACATGTTTCCTTAAAAGAGTTCACAACAATGTTTCTAATAGAGGGAATCTACCATAATAGTTCATCAGTATAGAGAACTTGGTGTAATCATACATATGGATGGTCTATATGTTCGTTAGAACTGGGTTGGTTTACGTTATGAAAGGAAGTATAAAAAATTATCTAGTATCCGTCAAATTTGAGTGTTACACGCTATAAAGAAAAAGGGTTGTCTGGAGTCTAAGTTGTCCGCCAAGATGGGCATACTCATGATATATCACAAGGTTATCTGGGATAATTTAGTATGTATCATCTATCAAAATAAGTTGTGGTCTGGGTTGATTGAGGATTTATTTGGTATCTTGATAATTACCAAAATCAGTATAAGAATCCGTCGAAGGTAATATTAGTATGGAGTTCATCTTAAATGACCAGTTAGTTTATTTATCCACCAAGAATAGAATCTGTGAGTACCCATCTTGGGGGAAAAGTATTCAATGTTTGTTTGAAGGAGAATCTATCAAAGGTAGGTGTTGTATGGATATTCTTCTAAGAAGCATATTTTTTTTCTGAAAGGGAAATGAGATCTATATTGACTGGTGAAATTTGGAACTAACCCAAAGAGTGACTTATGAGTAAATTGGTTAAGTATGGAAGTTGACGTATATGTATATGTTCAATATTAGGGAGGAATCTGCCAAAGACATTAATGAAATACAAAATCTTCAAGACGAGGAATTCAACTAGAAATGCTTCAAGGTAATATGGGTTAAAACTCACTAAGTTCGCTTGAACTTACAAGTGTTTGTTTATGTTTCAGGTTCTGTGGTAAAAGTGGGTACGCTAGGAGAGACCAAGCCAGGATTGTGTCAAGGTAGCAGTATGAGTTGCGATATTATGCATACAAAGGGCATCATAAAAGTACGACGTATAGTACACTACGCCATGAAGACAGAGGCGAATCTAAGGGGCTGGTGGGGACCTTAGGCCTCCTTAAAATGGAAAATTGTATATTTAGCCCCTTTAAAAATTTTAAAAATTTTAAATTAGTGAAGGTAAATTTGCACTTTGACCCCTAAAAATTATAAAATTTTTATTTAATCTTTTAAAAATTATAAAGATATAGACTATTTAAAAGTAAAAATTAATTTCGGCCCCCCTAAAATTTTTTTCTAGCTTTGTCCCTCATGAAGAGTTTGCTTTTAACAAAGTTTTATGTTGTGACGTTATACGATGTTTAATACTTTAATGTAATTATATAATAGCCTCTTTTATATTAAATAACGATACAAAAGAAATAAGAAATGTGTTTTAATAGTGTTTATGTCGGTTGTAAAAATTTCTCCTAAATATTTATGTGTTGTAATATTCGATATCCGAATCCGAATGATTCGGATCGGGTAGAGAGTGTTACAATGCAAACAATTGATACACTCTCATGTACTCACCCCTTTCTCAATTCTCAAACTCTCTCACCAAAAAGGATACCCTTCCTAATCTTCACCCAATCTTCCACCATGTAACCACCGTTTTCCTTATTTGTTCACCTTACTAGTTAACAATACTTAAATTCTCCTATAATGTGGTTCCTATTTTTTTTATATAATATTAAGTCCAAATTATTAATATTGTTCACAACGTTGATTAATTTTTTGACGTAATTTAAAAAAAACACTATAATAATAAAAAAATTATTTTGGCATGATGACTTGGAATAATTTTTCTTTTAATTGCTATATTATATATAATAATGGTCAAATTTCAATGTTGGTCTCAGTACTATACTCAAATTTGAGATTTAATCTTTATATTTCAATTTCTAAATGCATGACATGTACATAAATATAAAAATATATTTTAACCTTCAAATTTTTACTTTATAATTTAATAAAAACAATTAATCCAATGCGAAGCGTAAAAGATTTGGATGGAAGCAAATGTTATGCAATTTAAGCTTTATATATATTGATATAATGCCTAAAACTATCCATAGTCTCTCTCAACCCATAAAAAGGAGGAAAATGCGTTTCAGCGCACATGAACCCACGCCCTCCTACATTGACAACAATGTCCACACCAATCGAGCCAATACTCAATCGGCAAGCTTTTTTTTTTATAATTTTTAAAATCATAATTACAAGTAAAAATAAAGGGCCCATTCATTAGAAGGACTAAATGTGAAAATATGAAAAAGTATAGACACTGCATATTGTAATATAATAAATACATAAAGATGATGATTCTGATATGAAGAAGATAAAAAGTAGGAGATCTCATAAGCAGAAGAAATAACCATATCAGGCATGGTATTGGTGGGGGCTTTTTTTTTATCTTCTTTTCCAGAAAGGAAGGACCAGAGATGATAATTTAACTTCTGCAACAAAAAGCTTTTAACCTTTTTTTGTTTTCTGCTTTCTCTGTTTCAATGTATGTATTTAGGGTTTAGGACCACAAGACTCTATCTTTTCATTTCATCAGATAAACTTTCGATGTTAGGTCCTTTTTTTAACCCTAATTTTCAACCTGCTACACATTATCCTGTTGGATCTTCTGCAGAAGAGTTGCAATACTATTCAATAAATATATATACTTATTATATCTATACTATTCAACAAAAAACTCCATTTTTTATTACTTCTTTATAAAAATATTTGTTTCATAAATATATATACTTATTATATCTATATATTTATTACAGAAAAATATTTTTATTAATATATAAAGCTTTTGATTGTGTTAACATCAACCATCGATTCGATCTCAACTTAAATTTTAAATTAGCAAAAACCCATTTATTTTACAAAGCAAAAAGAAAAAGAAAAGATTTGGATGGTAAATATAGAAAAACCATACAAATAATGAGAATCTTAATATTTGAACCTAATATATTATTTTGATGGTAATTTTTTTATTTTACATCATTTATATAAAAATAGAAAAATACACAGGAATGGGATTTGAGTCTAAAACACTATAATTTTAAATATTTTTGCTTTACTATTTCAACAAAAACCTAATTTGTTTTTTAATATCAATATTTTTATAAATATATTTATTACACAATTTTTTTTCACTCATATTATGAATGTGTCATAATCTAGCACTAATATAATTTCTCTGTCTAAAATTTTGTTTGATAAATATTTGATAATAATAAATTTTAATTTTTAAAAATTACATGTTTATAATTTTAATATTATTAATATATTATTTTATATTATTTTATATTATTTTGAATAGTTTTGGATAAAATAAAATATAATAATTTGAATATTTAATTTTTTAACAAAAGTAAAAAAATAATTTATTTTGAGTTTAGCTTTTTAAAAAAAAATCCACTTAATTTTTTCAACATTGACTGATAATTAAGTGTTTATTTTATTCAACACTTTTTTTATTGAAAATTTTGAATTAAGTGAAAAGTTATTATGATTATCAAATATATATAAATTTATATATATATATATATATATTAAATGATGAAAATTTTCAATAATTTATCAAATAAACTTTAATTTTACAAATTAAAAAGATGAACCCAATTATACAAATTAAAAAAATGAAAAGTAAAATAACATAGAATAATTATGGGTATTTAAGATTTGTTTTTAAAATTTTTTAATAAATAACTACACCTAGAAATAAATATTCACCGAACACAACGAGTGACTTTAGTGGAAAAGAGGATTCTAAGAGATCCGAGTTCGAGCACCTGTGTGTAAGGTGTGTGTGTATTGTTAAAGGGTTAAGAAAGTATGAGTAGATACTACCATGAAATTACACCAGTATATTAAAAAAATAAACATTTACCAAAAAAATTACTCTTGTATTTTAAGTTTTATTATTTTTCAAAATATAATTATTTTTAGAAAAAGGATTATTATTTTCAATTTTTATTTTTTATAATTTACATTTATTTAGCTTTAAAAATGTATAATAACAAATTTAGCTCTCAAAATTTACACCTTTTGACAATTTGGCTCGTATTCTCCTTTTGAAGGAAAATTTGGTCATTAACCTTTCAAAAAGAGTCAAATAAATTTTTTAAAATAAATGTTGGCTAATACACTAATATTTTAACAATTTTAGTAGGGCAATACGTGTACCAGTTTAAGTATTTTTTTACGCTGACATGACACTATTTATCACACATCAAGAAATAATTCAAAATTATAAAAATATTCAAAAAATTAAAAAAAATTAAAAATTAAAAAATATATATATAAAGAGTTCATAAAATTTAAAAAAAGCATGAAATACATGTGAGTTGTCATGCGGGCTTCCATGTTTAAAAATTTAACGTATTAGTCAATATTTTTGTTAAAAAAAATCAATTTGACTATTTCTGAAAGGCTCATGGTCAAAATCAACTCTTTTTAAAAAGATAAGAGCTAAATTTAACTAAAAAAAAGACCTATTTGACAAAAGATGTAAACGTTAAGAGCTGAATTTATCCTTATGCTTTTGAAAAGCTATCCACGGTTAAGAAATATATATATATATATTGACAAAAGATGTAAACGTTAAGAGCTGAATTTATCCTTATGCTTTTGAAAAGCTATCCACGGTTAAGCAATATATATATATATATATATTGACAAAAGATGTAAACGTTAAGAGCTGAATTTATCCTTATGCTTTTGAAAAGCTATCCACGGTTAAGCAATATATATATTATCATTCGATACACTGATGGTGGAGTATTTTAACTCCACAAATAATATTAGAAACTCTATCACATGCATATCCGTGTGAAAATCATGTATTTAGAATACAGATTTGTATTTAAAATAACATACAATATATAATGAAATGTATGATTTGAAACTAATTAATAATAACACATGAAATATTTACGATATTCAAATAAAAAATTAGATTAAATTGTAAGTAAAATAAATTTTAAACACATGAATTCATCATTAAGATTACTAAATGAATACAATTATTTATCATGATGTTGTCATCAATCCTAAATTGGTGTTGAGTGAGTTTGTGATACCATCTCAATCAACAACATTATTAATATATACAATTGATAGAGATAATAAAGTGTGCATAATAAAATTAAAATATATAAAAATATAAAAGTAAAACTTTGATTGAGTGGTAAATTTAAAAATTTGTTAACCAAATTGGCATGGGTTCAAATCTTATTATATGCATATTTTTATTAGTTTTTTAATAAAAAGACTAAAGTACCCTAAAATAATACAATCTACTTTAAATATGAAAGGATATTAAAGTAATTTTCCTAATCGAGTTGAGATCTAGTTGATGAGTGGCACCAACTCCATAAAGAGCTTTATAAATAGTATCAATGCAACATAATTTTATATAGCATCAAATGACTCAATCAGCATAGGCATTGTTATCAATGCAATAGGACGTGAGTTCGAGTGCGCTGAAGAAAGACGATGCCTAATTTTAGACATTATATCAAAATTACCAGATATGATTAGAATATATAATGAGATTCATAGTATGAAGCCATTGATACAACATCAAATATGTATTTCAATTATTTCAGCAGCATTCCATTCAAATGTATGAAAGTTCTTATTTTTGCATACCACCCAAAATAAAGCAAAAACCAAACACAAAGGCCTAAGAAAAGTGGTACAAAACTTACATTTCAGGCTGAATGTGTGTTGAAATTATACCATATACTAGGGAATTTTGGTAATCTTATTAAACCCATCATGATAATCTAAAACACACTTTAATTTGATCATCTCCACCATAATTCCTTGCAATTATGTAAATAGATTAACAGTATTTTTTTCCCATATGATATTTGATTTTCTTTTTGGTCACTTTTCTGGTTGATTATGGGGAAACCTAGGAGGCATCAATTGGAAGGGTCTAAAAGATTGGGTTATGGGTGGAAAGTTGAGAGAATTAAGCAAGAAGTTCTGTTGTGCACCTGAACTCAGCATCTGAAAATGGTTAACTTGTTGTCTAGGATCCACCACATGAGGCGGAAACAAAGGTGGTGCTCCGCCTCCTGGCTGCGGCGGTGGTAATGGACATAGTGATAATGCCGATGGCAAGGGTGCTGCCACAACGTTGAAAGTATCAACCTGGGGCGCATGCACTGCAAATCCATGGCTTGCTAAATGTGATGATAAAGGGAAATTAGAAGGCTCGAAATGATGATATGAACCAGATGATGCATGTTGTGTCCCATGATCATCATCATCATCATCATCTCTTCTATGTTTATTATCTTTATCATCGATTACATCCCTCATAACTTCTTTCGATTTAGCCCTCCAAAATGCATCGGAAATCGGAAAGTTCACCGGCGGTGGGGGCATCGGCAAAGGTGGGAGTTCATCGATTTCATCTTTAGCAGCATTAAGCAACCAGTCAACGACTTTGCTAGGTTGATTAAGACCAAGCCTGTCTTGAAGATCATACAATTGAATGGCAGTAGGAACCGACAGCCTTACCCTTCGGTCTCTTAATCCTCGTATGGTGTAAACTTTGCTGTGCCTGTCTTTGCCCCCGAAGGCCCTTGACACACGTACGATTCTCGGATCTTTTAACCTTAACCATGGCGAAGAAGAAGAAGAACTCGATGGACCTTTGTTGGTTTCGTTTCTTTTATCGTCGTCGTCCTCTTGTCTTGTAGGAAAATCTGTGTTTTTTGAACTTGAAATCATCTTATGTAGCTCATTATTGAAGCATCAGAAGCTGAAAAAAACCCAGTTGAAATTTGCGAAATTGCATGAAGAAAAAACAACAAACACTTAAAATTGATTGATTAATGATGAAAAATAAACAAATCCCAATTTTTTCCCTTTAAAAACAAAGAAAGTTTCCAAAGAAATGATGAGAATTTTGTTGAACTAAACCTACATATGCCCTAAACTTGAAAAGAAGAAGAAGATGAACAAACCCTAAATTTTTTCATGCCCTTTTATAAAAGCTAAATAAAGCTCAAACTATGAAGATGTAATTCAGATCTCATAGTAATACTTAAAAAAGATCTAGGTTTTCACAGAAAGACCAGATTCTTTGAAACAAAGCAAAAAATCATTAGGTATTTGCAAAAAAAAGTGAACAACTTACAAATATATCAAACACTTGAATGAACAAACCTTGAAACTTTGGTTATGGAGTCACACAAACCTACTTTTATATATATATATATATATGTGTGTGTGTGTGTGTGTGTAGGTGATATGTATTGAGAGATCAAAATTGCTGGTTTTACTTGTAAGAGAGATGGAACTTACTGGTGAAGTTCATCCATCTGTGAATAGAAAAATGCTGGAATTCTGCCGACCATAGTCCATTGAAGGATTGAAGTAAGAAAAAATAATAATAAAGAAAAGCAATGGTTGTAGGGCTTCCACGTGGCGCATATATCTCATCTGTTAAATAAATATTTATGCTACTCGATAATCTTATCATTTACTCCCTTCAATAAAATATTTTTTTAACATTAATTTCATTATATATTTTCTATCATGTCTGCATAGCATCTCCACAATCCTTAAATAGAAAGATAATATGTTTCAGCGTACTCGAACCCACATCTTTTTGAACTAAAAATATTATTGATGCTAATCAAACTAAGACTCAATCAGCTATTATAAGTACTCTTTATCTCAATGAAATGATGATTAGAGGCTTAATTTGATTTAATTACAAGAAAAAAGTTCTTTAAAAAAGTTATATGACATTTTTCATAATTTTACATGAACTTTGATACCATTTGTAATATTATACATCAATTTTAATTCGATGTATTTGTATACATTAAATTTTAATTTTGATTCCATTTTTACATTTCATTAACCTCATTATCTATGTGGCACAATTTTTCGTTAAGTGATATGTAAATTGCTCACATGACATTTTATTACGTTAAAAAAATCAACAATAAATTTAAATTATTTTCACCTAAATTAAAAAAATAAACACACTTGGGAAAAGGGTTTCCTATTTCTCTCATGAAATTTGTTTGTTTGTTTTTTAACCTAATACAATGTCATGTCACAATTTACACATGAGTTAACAAAAAATTGTGCCACATAGATAACGGGATTAGTAAAATGTGAAAATCGAGCCAAAATTAAAGTTCACATATAATTTTAGTATTTACCCTTATTTCATGCCCTTCTTTTTTTTTTGAACAATTTTATTATAAGTTCTGATACCCATAATCCCTTCCCAACCCATAAATAGGAGGATAATACATTTCAGTGCACTCCAACTCATGTCCTCTAGCATTGGCAACAATACTTATGCCAACCGAATTAAGACTCAATCGGTATTTCATACCCTTTCTTAAATTTAGGTAAATGAGATAAAAAGATGTAATCTCTCATTCATTTAACCCAAAAATCAAATTTAAAATGTAAATACATGGGGACCATGGATATGCTGCACATTTCAAAAAGTGATGAGGCATGCTTTATCGACAACTACAAAAGACCTTTGTGAGGTGAATCCCTATCACATGGGGTTGATCAATGCACGCCTAGTTAGTACTAAGATGTTCTTGTAACACAAATTTTTGTTCCATTTTATTGCTTTCTTCCTACATACAATGTAATCTAATAGGGAATTAGATAGATAACCTCATTTATATGTAAGAAGTCTATCACACAACAAAGGCGTATAACATATAGAAGTAAATATGCAAGAACAACACAAGTTTTAACTCTACATCTAATCTAAACCTACTTGAGAGGTCCAACCCAATGTGAGAAATAAACTTTTACTAGTCTCTGTAGGTTAGATCAAAGAGTAAATTGGTTTTTTTATAAAAATTTTATCATTTTTTTAATAGTTAAAAACTGGTCCTTATATGTTAACATGAGATACACGTAGTCATTGTCTGGTTATTTTGTTAGTCACACCAATTTTTAACAGTACAAATGGATAAAAATTTTAACAGAAAAGATCAATTTGCTCTTTGATCTAACATACACGGACTAATTTACTTATTTTTTGAATAAAAGAGACAAAATACAATTTGACTCCTACTATAAAAACCTTCATGACATTTTGTTGACTATATGCTTCAAAAGATAAGTGACCCAAAACCTAGGTTATGCTGAAATGAATTAGAATATATAGAAATGGGAGTACAATTAGTTAATAGTCCTCAATCTACCAAAGACCATTCTTTTGAATAGAGTGGTACAATGGTATAGAATTTTGGGGTGTATAGTCTTAAAGGGAATTGTCAAGTTGATAGTTACTTGAGCCATTAACAATACTACCATATAGGGTTGGGACCAACCTCTACATCTACTTTTGAAACATCCACTAGA
Source organism: Gossypioides kirkii (assembly GCA_005610355.1). Lineage (NCBI taxonomy): Eukaryota > Viridiplantae > Streptophyta > Magnoliopsida > Malvales > Malvaceae > Gossypioides > Gossypioides kirkii. Next base: position 1,216,069 of record CP032251.1, on the reverse strand, counting down.
ATTAGAAAGAGGACCACACAAGAGACAACAAGTTGAAGTGTTTGTGAACCTAACAGTTGAGGGGGAAAAGAGAAAAAGAATAAAGCTCTGAAATATAGTTCTTTGGCACTTATTTCATCTCAATTCTTTGAAAAATTTGAGAGGGAAGAGTGTAGTAGGCAACTTTGTTTGCTTATCTTGGAAAGAAAAAGAAACAACGAGAAAAGAAAGGGCTTTTACTCATTCTAATTATTAGATCTTAAAACTCTCAATCCATTTATATGTTTCAAATGTAAAGAAATATTTTTAAACATGGATATAAAGAAATATCGTTACATTGGAGCCTAAACTTTAGCGTTTTCATTTTAAGAAAATATTAGAGATTGAGACAAAGAAAAAGTTCAAGTCTCAATGTGAGAATAATTGTTAAGTTCAAAGATTAACTTAGATAAAAAAAAATTCAAGTCTCGATATGGGAATAATTGTTAAGTTCAAGGACTAACTTGAATTAAAAGAAAAAAATGTCCAGTTCCTAATATGAAAATGATTATCAAATTCAAGCCCTAAAAAAAGTGTATTAATATTAAAAATATAAAATTTGAAATAAATAAAAATTTAAGAAAAATTGAATATCCATTTCCAAAAGTCAGTCATAAAACCCAAGTAACATGAATTATAAGAAGTTAGTTAGTTTTCTACTTGGAAACCCTAGGGTTACACAAAGAATGAGGCAAAGATTGATTTTGTTTTTTAGAAGAAAAGAAAAAAGTAGTAAGAAAACAATAAAATTTTGAGGGTTTTTTTTTCCTTTTCCTATACAATTAATTTGGGTTCTTGAATAAACAAAAGAACTATGCTTGGAAAAGTATACAATGAAATAGGGTTAAGTAAAACTCAATTCGATTCGAAAAATAAAAAATAATTCAAATTTTAAGTTATTCGAGTCAACTCAAATAAGTAATTCGAGTTAGGTTAAATTTTACAATTCGAATAACTCAAATAATTCAAAATAACAGATTAGTGTAAATAATCTTTTGATCCCTGTTAGTTTTCAAAATGAGCAAATTGATCTATCTCTCAACAAATCAAAATAATTTTTAAAATTCAAAATATTTATAAAAATTCCAAAATTTATATATTTTTTAAAAAATTAAAAAAATAAAAATCTAAAGAATATATAAAGAGAGTTAAAATTTTAAAAATTTTCTAAAATAATAATTTTGGGACCTAAATAAGTTAATTAATGATTCAAGTTTATCATACTAAAGTATCTGTTTTTTTTCCTTAGTTTACTTTGAAAAAGTTTTCAAATATATATATGATTTGAAATTTATGTGCTCATGGAATTGGTTAAATTGTAACAACATTTTAATTTGACATTTTAATTTCTTAATTTAACTCGAATAATTTCACTTGATTCGACTAAATTCAATTAAAAAGAATTCAAATTAAGTTAGGACGATAAATAAGACTCATCAACTCGATTAATTCGAAATTATTTTACTCGATTCAATCAAACACTCACCTTTACATTGAAATATATATTGCTTACATAAAGCAAATGATTGAAAAGAAATTATTAGACAAAATGAAATCTTCTCCTTTCTTTTTTTTATGTAGAAAAATTTGATCTTATCCTCACTGATTTTCCTTTTACTAACCCTTTGTTTGGAACCTTTTGATTGGATTGGAGTGGATAGAAGGAAAGGAAAGTGAAGTAATGGAAATGATTATCCTTTCTTTTATTTGAGTATGTTTTTTTTATTCAAACAAGAGAAAGAAGGGAAAATTCAGAATCCCTTACTTTTCTTTGAAAGGCTTAATTTTTATTTAACCCTAATTTAGGGAGAAAGCTAAGGAAAGCAAAAGTAAAAAAATGATTATGTAAAATGTCATTTTTGTCTTTTTTTATAAGTTAATGTATGAAAAAAGTTATAATAGTGAATCCTGTGTTGACCTGATGATCAGAATATTTATCATCTTAAGTGTGATTTGAGTTCGAATTGTACTAGTCATATTGTTGTTAATACTTTAACATCTCTTGTAATTCACCAAAAAAAAAGTTATAAAAAGTAATTTTAACAATCCAAACAAAGTAATACATAATCCTTTCATTTCCTTTCCTTAGCTTTCATCTCTTTTACTGTATTACTTTTTTTTAATATATTGATGTGGTTACATGGTAGTATCTATTCATACTTTCTTAACCCTTTGACAATGCACACACACACACCTTGCACACACATGTGCTCGAACCCGAGATCCCTAGGACAAACAACATCCTCTTTTCTACTAAAGTCACTTGTTGGATTTTTTTCCATTACTACTTTTAATTCAAACATAAAGCAAAAGAACTAGGTGCTCCCTCTCTCTCTTAATTATTGATTAATCATTTACTTGAATCCAAACATAATCACTTGGTTGAATTGCAACTTATCATATATCTCAAACTTATATTTGCCTAGCAAAAGTCAATGAACTCTCAACAAGAAAATTACACATCAGTTTAGTTGGAAAACTAAAAAAAAAAAAAATACTCTAAAAATAATAAAAGATATAAGGTGTAATTATTTAACATAAAATTCTAAATATTTTTATTGATAATCTATACTATTATATTTATATTTTGACTGAGTTTGGTGCTATTATATTTATATTTCAAACAAGTCAAAATAGTTCCAGGCCAAAAAATATCAATATTTTTTTGATCAAATATTGATACTCCTTGAAAAAAATGATATCAGATTGACATTCTGTTTTTCACAAAATCAACTAAGTATCAATTCAGTATCGATACCTTTTATATGATATAGATAAAATCTTCTTGGTATCAATATTTAAACTCCAACTATCACTGAATTTGACATTTATTGCAAAAATATCGATTTCTTTTTTGTTTGGTATCAATATTCGTTATTACAGGTAAATTAAATGCTCTAATTTTATATTTCCAACGGCTCTATTCATATCACCAACAACCACAACGGTTGGAATTTAATTATAAGGGGTATAAATACCAGCTTCCAAATACCCTACAACAACAAGAAAGTGTATTCAAGAAAAATAATCAATCAAACAACATTTGTGCCCAATTCTTTCATATTTTTGTTGTACACACTTGTGAGCTTTTATTGTTATTCTTTAACTCAAGTGTATTATTGTTTATTTGTGCTTAACTAGCAAACATTTTGATCTTGTGAGGATTATTTCTTATTTTGCTTCTTTTTAATTCTTTGAGAGGGTTTGTCTTAAGATTTGGGTAGAAATCTTAAGGGAATTATAAGGTTAAACAAAAATAATTAGTTGTGGAAAATTAAGGTAGTGAAGTAAGCAATTGGGGCGAACCATTCTAAGTCGTTGTGTTCATCTTTCTATCTCTTCTTTCTAGGTTTCCTAAATTTTTAAAAAAACCAATTCACCCCCCTCTTGGCAATTTCGATTTGAACAATCGAGCTAACACTTTGTAACTACAAGAGAGTATAGTAATTACACTTTCATTCAATTACTCTATTCTATCCAAATAGATTTACACTTATATCAAAATAAATATATATGTATCACACATGGTTGAACATAAATCATAATAAATATGGATTAAAAACTCACATATAGTTTATATATAATGATACTCAAACTTAAAATCTTAAAATTTTTAAAGACCTTAATTTTACCATTAAATCAATGCCGCATTGGCTATAAATTTATTTTTAAAAACCTTTTAATTAATATTTATACTTTTTTTTCTTACAATATGTTTCTTTTTTAATAAAAAGTAATGCAAATATATGTTAAATATTTAACTTTTATTATATGTATAACAACTTTGATATGAATTATTATTTTTATATATTTCATTAAAAACTTTTAAATAATGATAATTAATTAATTTTACTTAAAATTATAGGAGTTAGTGTATTTTATATTAAACATTTTTCATCAAGAAAAAACTCTTTTTCTCTTTAGATTGATAAAAGGAGAGCAAGAAGTAAATTAATCAATATATAAAAGAAAGGGTTAAGTACACGTAATCACTCAACTATTGATAAGTTTTTTTTTTATCATTTAATTATGAAAAGTTACAAAATTGTCACCCAATTATTCGAATTTTTTCTTTTTGGTAAGTTGTTTAATGGCTAACAAAAACATGACAAAACAATTTTGAAAATTGGCATAATAGTAATTTTAACACTTAACATTTATACATTATGTCAATTTAGTTTTGATTCTAAAAAATTTAACCCTCAACGTTTACACATTATGTAATTTGGTTTTTCTTTTTCAATTTTGTTTTTCTTTGTGTCCACCTAAAAAGCTAAAAAAAAAATCTATCAACTAAATTTAATTAAAAAAAACCAAAAATGAAAATACTAAAAAATCCAAGACAATAATTTTCATCGTTTCCGTATCTTTTAAAATTAACCCTAAATGTCACAAATAAAAATAAAACTACAAAAAAAAATCTCAAATTACACAATATGTAAATATTGTCATGTTGAGGGTTGTTGAGTATTTTTTTGTGTCCTCTTAGTAAGGGGAGTTGGGTTAGGGGTATTTATAAGACACGATTACTATTCATCGAAATGACGTCTTAGATAGACTCCATGCATGTCAACACATATACTGTCTTAGACTTAATACGTGTTCGTCGTTCAACTCACTTGACTTTGCATCCTTTGCCTGTGAACACCCGAGTATAACCCAAACTACCGACCCGCGGCTTGAGCTTGGGCCCTACAAGGTGGATGCATAACAAACCAAGTTCGCATGTTCCTAGGCGTTCGCAAGCAGAGGATGTGAAGTCAAGTGAGTCGATTGGCAAATACGTGTTAAATTTAGAACAATATATGTGTTGGCATGCATGGAGCCTTCCTAATACGTCATTTCGATGAATAGTAACTATGTCTTATAAATACCCGACTTCCCTTACTAAGAGGACACCAAAAAAATACTCAACAAGGGTTAACTTTTTTGGAATCAAAACTAAATTGACACAATGTATAAATATTGAGCATTAAAGTTTTTATAATTTTAATTTTAGAAGTTGTCAAGTTATCTTCCCGTTAGTAATTTAACAGTTAATTACAAAAAAAAAAAAAAGAAAATCTTGAATAGATGGGCGATCAAAATAACAAAAATTGAATAATTATGTGATTATTTTGTAACTTTTCATAATTTGGTGAATAATAAATTTACCTAAAACAAATTGGAGTGAGGATGATGTAAAGAAGAAAAAGAAATTGGTGCAAAGTTGTTTTTATTTGATGGCAGAGAGGATTTTGCAGTTGCAGTTTACTTTCTCTTCTATTGACATTGCATTATTCAGTGTTTGTATACATTCATTTATTTATCTCTGCACTGCTCTCTGTCTGATTACTCTTCTGCTGCTGCTGAATGCTCATCTCCTTCTTTATCTATCTTTTTTCATGAGATCCCTGGGATATGGATTATTATTTTGGAATAATTCCTTAGAAGATCCCTGTACTACAGTGTCTAAAACAATATTTACTCCCTCTCAAAAACAAATTAAGCAATTGAATCCTTAACATTATTAGCAATTTAGTCCTTCTCAATTTAGTTTCTGAGCAAATAATGAAATTGAAGTGGAGCTAATTATTTTCGTTAATAAAAACTAACATAGCCAAAAGAAAATTAATAAATGCAGTTGTGAAAAACATGATCATGTATAAACATTTTGTTCTTTTTATTTAAAAACGGGTAACTTAATCATTATACGCTAAAAGAAAATTAATTCATTCATTTTTCGAATAAAAAGTATAATCTAACTTTTAATACCTCGATAATACTTTTACAAATAATTGAGATAGAACAAATAAAAAAAGAAAAGAAAAGATCATAAGAAAATGAGAAGATTTTGAGCATTAGTGAATAAATAGCAGCAATCCCCAAAACATCAAGAAAACAACTAATCATATAATGTAAAACAAAAGTAGTAAAGAAAAAGAGAAAACCCTAAAATATAAATAATAAAATCCCAATAACTCTACACTGCCATAAGAATTAAGAAGGCCTTGTTTTCTTTTTCATCATAAATATGTGATAATGATGGTAGAGATACAGATCTACTGAAAGATAATTGGGGTAGCTGATGGTGATAGTCATTTGTCAGTGAGATAGGTAAACCTTTTTATTTTTTTTATTTTTAATTATTTTCCAACCCATTAAAACTTTTTTTAAAAAAAATATTATCTGTCATGGAATTTATACATTTAATTTTCGAATTTTTGTTTTAATTTGATTTATATGATCTCAATATAAAAATATATGAGTTCGAGTACGTTAAAATAATTTTATATTTACTAAATTACTTTGTAATTTGTGAAATGGTTATTTTAACAATTAAAGTTTAATTTGGAATAAATATTAAAATTATACATAAATTTTGATCAAATGTATAATATTATACAAAAAACTTTGATTTTGTTCGATTTCATACAAAATTTTCATTTGATTTAATTTTCACAAACCAATAACACAATCATCAATATAGAATCATTTTATGTTTATATATTGCATACACGAATAGTTTTATAAATAAATTTTCATTTGAATTATAATTAAAGTTTCATGTGTATGATTGTACCAAATCAAAGTTTATCAAATTATACATTAAATCAAAATTCATGTATAATTTTGAGATTTATGTCATTTAATTTTAATTTGTAAATTTTTTCTTATTTTAATTAATTATTAACAAAAATTAGTTTTACCTATTAAATTTTATAAAACTATTATAATAACTCAATCCATAATTGGGGAAGATATCATAAAAAATATAATAATTGAGATAATTCAAGTAATAATTTCAACTTGTAATACAAAAAATTGAATAAATTAAATAAGTAATGAGTTTTAATAAAAAAATGCATTTAGTCAACCTTGAGCATCTTCATTTTCTGACTTATAAATTATTTAAATTTGTGAAATTAGTTTCATAATTCATAACAATAGTAAAATATAAATATCAAATTATATAATTTATTGTCGCTAATTTTTTGTGATGTATAAATGTACACAATTGTTAACAAGTAAAATAGTAGTGAATATTAAAATTTTCTTCTTCACAAAGATTGATTTTAAAACATAAATTACAAAATTCACAAACGGCATTTTGGAAAGTGAATAAAAATCTAATTGAATGCAAAGAAATATACAAATCAATTTAAAAAAATAGTAACACAAATTAATAATAATGAAATGAAGAGCTAGAATATTTATTTCCACTTAACATGCAATGACTGGTAGCGATGATGCAACAATGTTGCGACCATATATAACATCCTCAACTCGGCCTAGACGTTAGATCCAAGTTCGAGAGATTACATTGGTCACCAAAAGTGGCCCAATAAGCTATCAGAGTTTTTAAAACATTTGTTTTTTTCTTAGAAGAAACCTTAGCCTATTTTCAGAAAAGTTCATGGGTTAACAAAGAACCAATTAGGTAAAATATTTTCCTTCTAACGGTGATTACTTTTGAAAATTTAGTTAATTTTCAATTTATTTAGTTCTCAAAATTTATTGATAATCTACCAGCGAAAAAGTAATATTCAACTTAGTTTTAATTAAGTAAAATCAAAATTATTTTATGCATAATTAATTTTATATTCATGTTTCATCATCCTAAATTCAAATTAAATACCATGCATGCTAAATAAACCCCAAACTTAAGTATCATGCAACAATTCAAATAAAGTGATATGGTTCCCAAAATAATAGAAATTTCATATAGTAAATCTAAAATATTTCTTCATAGAAATTAATTCGAGTCGAGCCCTCCGTATGATGTGTTCGCGCCCTAACTTGGTGATTTATCTGTAAGATGGAAATTAAAAGTAGGGTGAGCTTATGAAGCTTAGTGTGAGTTCAATCACAAGAAAACCAATGCAAATGATAGACAAATCATACAGAATAACAACTCATAGAATAAATCACAATTGAGTGCAATTCAAAACAACGGTATTTCAAATCAACTCATCACCATAATATCTCAATATTCGCATCAATGCAAATTCTTATGAATGCAATGCAATTTCAATTTATCAGAAAACGTCATACCCTACCGTTACACACCATAGTAGGAGTTCTGTAGAACTCTTCTACCTTTACACCACATTATGGGTAACCACTAATGGTTTGTAGTAAAACTTCCAATGGCTATCAACACATAGTAAAATCTTGTAGTTAGAATCTGCCTCTGGCTGTGGATGCATAGTAAAAATCTTGCAGATAAAGTTTGCCTCTAGCTATGAAAACATAACAATTATCCTGCGATTAGAATTTGCATCTAACTGTGGATACACAACAAAAATATCATAGATAAAATATGTCTTTGGCTGTGAAAACACTAACCTGCAGAAGGAGTGTGCCTCTGGCTGTGGATGTAACAGCCCGTTTTTCAGTGGTGTCGAAAACAGTGATTTTGGGATCATAAACCTGAAAAAAAAATTTTATAATGTGTTTAAATTAAATAATTCAATAGTAATTTTATATGAAATTTTGATTTGACGAATTTTAATTATTGAATTAAAAGTTAGTATAAGTGGTTTGGTTTAAAAGTCAAGTGGTTTTAGAAAAGTAGGTATCGGGACCTCGTTTCTGAAATTAAAGGCCGTAAATATTTTTATTAAATATTTACAGAGACTTATTATGTGTGAATTGAAGTTTGGTTGGGTAATTTTGACGATTAATTGCTTAATTAAAGAAAAAGGAGTAAATTGTAAAAGAGATAAAAGTTAATTGCTATTGATTAAAAATAGTAAAGGGACCAAAATGGTAATTAAACCATGGTTAAAAAATCCAAGCGGTGGTGGATATAATTGATTCCATTAACTTTTTGGTTATTTATTCATTTAGTCCTAGCTAGTTTAGGACTAAATTGAAAATAAATTTGTTTAATCGAAATTTAATATAATTAAAGGACCAATTATGAAATTGGAGCTTCTTTTTCTTTTAATGATTAATTGGACCCTCTTTAAATGGCCTAAAAATAGAAATGATATGAAACTCTTTAGATTTTGGTAAATTGCAATTAAATCTTAATAAAATGAGAATTCACTAATTAGTTTAATTTAGTATGATCGAGAATGGTGGTGTCAAGGCGAAAAATTTGATGTATTAGACCGTAAATATTAATTATTTAATATTTATGAGGTCATTAGTATAATATTAAATTTTGGTTAAGAAATTCTATCGTTTAGGTAGTTAATTAAGTAAAAAGGATTAAATCGAAAAAGGTAAACAAGTTAAATTCTATTAATTGAAAGGTAAGTCAAGGTACTTAAATGGTAATATAACCATTAGTGACTTGAGTGGACAATTTTGACTTAAATTTGGCTAAAAATTCAAATGTAAACAAAGTGTAAATAAGTAAAAATGTAAATTAAAGGTATTAAACTAAAAATTAAAGAAGAAAGAATCTTCTTCTTCATGAAGGAGAAAACTGAAACCCCAATTTTAGGAGAAGAAGCATTTGGCCAAGCTAGGTTTCTTCAAATAGGTAGGAAAAACTTACCCGTTTTTAGTAATTTTTATGTTTTTGAGTTCGTTTTAGCTTAATTTAGCTAACCCAAAGACTAATTTGTGATTTTGTCAAATGTTATAAATTTTTCCATTGATGATTAAGCTTGTTCTTGAAATTTTATGGTGAATTTATAAGTTTGATTGTTAGATTTGATGATTTTGTAAAGTAATTTGTAGGAATTTTTATGTTAAAGGACTAAATTACAAAAGTAGTAAAAGTAAAAGGGCTTGTTAAATAAAAGAAAATATGGGATTTAGAGACACCCAAGATAATTCTACTGAAGTTATTTTAAAATAAAATGGTCAATTTACAAGTTTTGAGCTAAAGGACTAAATTGAATAAAAGTGAAAAGTTAAGGGTAATTTTGTAAAAATACCAAAAATACTTAATTGCATCAAATGGTCAAAAATTCATGTTGATTTAAAAAAATGAGTGAAATTATTGTAATTGATCAAGATTGTGTCATCGATCTGGGAAAAAGGAAAATTACGGATTTGTCACTAGAGTTCACTTTGACTGCAATTTCGTCTAGTAAGTTCGTATTGTTAAATTCCAATTTTAATTGCACATTTTGTACTTGTATATAATTGCTGTAAATTTGGAGTAATGATCGAAAGTAAGGAAGACGAGAACAAAGGAAAGGAAGAGATAACGGGCTTTAAGCCGTAAATGCAAAAAGGTCCAATGACTTTGTGTCATCGTAAGTTATATGAATCTTATTACGGATTAAAGGTCCAATGACTCAGTGTCACCATAATTTATATGAATCCTATCATGGATTAAAGGTCCGATGACTCTATGTCATCGTGAGTTATATGAAATCTTATTATGGATTAAAGATTCGATGACTCTGTTTCATCGTGAGTTATATGAATCCTATTATGGATTAAAGGTCCGATGACAGAGCTCTTGCATTTGTTACGGATCCTCTTTGGCATCATGAGTTATTAAATGAGAAATGAATCCGAGAAGGGATATACAGCTGGTTTGGTTCGTTTGATTTCAGATTTTACAACACTTAATTTTCGATAAAATTATTTAATTCTACGAACTTGCTAAGCTATGAAAAGCTTACCTGTGAAATTGTTATTGTTTTGTGGATTCTAATTTGCTACATGAAGATCGAATTGTCTCCAAGATATCACACTATCTCGGGAGCTTGTTCGGTAAACTTTAAATCACTTGGTTATATGGCATGTACTAGGATGATATTATTTTGTAAATGTTTGAATCGGGACAATCAGTACCTCGTAAGAATTGTTGGATGTTTAACCCTTTTGTATGCTTGTTTAATGTTGAAAGTAGGCATCTAGTACTAAAAAGGGATGTTATGTCGATCTTGATCACTTGTATTGTCTACTTAAATCATAAGTTTATGAAATGAATGTTTGGTTGTTAAACTTGTGTGAAAATATGAATTCTACATACTTGTTTCGGTAGAACTCTACATGTATCAGTAGAAGTACAGGGTAGAAGAGAAGTTGCATTCTGACTTGCATTGTATCGGTAGTACTAATAGAAGTATCGGTAGTTCTGTTCATAGTATTATCGGTAGTTTGAATATTTGTATTGGTATAAGTTGCAGGGTAAAACTTCATAGCTCTCTGGACTTTTTAGTATCGGTAGAAGCATGACTTGTTTCGGTAGAAGAGACACTTGTATTAGTAGATTTATCACTTGTATCGGTAGAACCTGCACTATTTCTAAACTACTCACTAACTTGACTACTATCGATACTTGTCCAACAGGTATTGGTATAAGTCTCCAAAAATCGTGGAAATGACATTTTTACCCTTAATGAATTATGATTTTATTTCATTAATAATTTATGCTGTGTTAAACATATTTCTTTATTAAATTATGATTAAATGAAAAGGTATTAGGAGATAAACTGTGATAGATGATCGAAAAGACATCGTAACCTTAATCGACGTCGGTTTCGAGTTTTAGGTGTTATAATTACGTGGTGATAGTAGGAATAATTGATGTAGCTTGGTTGATAGTTGTGGTATTGTGGTTTGATATAGAATATAGATGTTATGATAATTGATATGAATATTAACTCTTTCTTATTTAGTTAGTAATGGAGGTTGTGTTGAGACACAGGGTTATGTGATCTTACGTTCTTGTATGAGTATACTTTAGCTGTGATTGATTTCTATGTATGAAAAAAAAACTTGTAAAGTTCTGTAAACTCTGAGACCTTAAACCGGAGATGGTTACGATTTTTAGGTGTTACAGTGGATGCACATCAAATACCTCGCAGATGGGATCTACATCTGGCTATGGATACATAGCAAATTTGAAGATAAACTACCAATTTTCCTTCATACATATCGTCCTGGCCCATGTAATGCAATATGTCATGTTTTGTAATAGAACAATTCAACACTAGCAGTAGACATGTATAACATGTGCTCAATTCATTATTATAATAGTAAACATGTTTAACATGTACTCAATTCATCATTAATAGTAAGCATGTTTAACACGTACTCAATTCATTATTAACAGTAGACATGCAAATCATGTTCTTAGTTGGGCGGTAACAATATTATCTCTAACAATTTTTCAATTTTACTTGAACATAAAACACATAATATTTACTTGTCATGCGATTTAACAATAGCACTTTAGGCATTAAATCATAGGTTCCAAAATTAACACAATATCAAGGGCTTAATTGAGCAAGTAAAAACTCTAAAACAATTCAGGGCATATATAGGGACTAAATTGAACATATCATAAATTACTGGGTAAAACTATAAAATTTGCAAATCAGAGGTCACATGACCGTGTAACAGGTTATGCCCGTGCGAAAAATGCAAAAACTAACCTACGAAGGAGATACGACCGTGTGGCAGGCCGTGTGAAGGGTTCTTAACAGTGTGAGATTCAAACTATCCTAGGGTTTCAGAGCTACATGGTTATGTAACAGGTTGTGTGGTCCACACTCCCATGTGGCAGACCATGTGGCCCTAATCCTAGGCACGATTTGCCCTAATTTGCTTGTAAAAGAACATACACCTTTTACCGCGAATTCGATTGATGCTCCTCACTATTGATTTTGATTTGATTCTCCTAAATTCGATCCTTCAAACGACATTTACACACAAATTAATGGTTGATTTCAAAATTTGATAAGATTATCGAAAGATTTGTTAAGAACCGCAAAAGTGATCAATTGAACTTAAGATTAGCTTCAGATAGTAATATTACAAAAATTCGGGATCTAAACATCGAAAACGAGATGTACTTACTGATTATTGGCAAAGATCGAGATGTTATTGATGGTAATTACGAATCCGATAAAGAAAACAATTTGAAGATTGATTGATTTTGATTTGGAAAAGCAAAAATAATCAACAACTTTTAGGATGAAAATATGGTGAAAATAAAAAGGAAAGAAAATAAAAAGAGAATAAATAGAAATATGAAGAGCAAATTCTAATAGGATTTGAAAAGAGACAATATGAAAATCTAATTAGGAAAAAAAGAGAAAAAGATGGTGGAATGTTGATTCTATTGGAATTTTGAGAAGGGGCAAGTTATGAATTATAATTAGGAAGGAATTGGGTAAATTCCTAAGATTTGTAAACCCTAAGGGCTACACATGCAAATTTCCCAAATTAGGAGCAAGGGGCGGCAATTTGCAAATTCCCCTATTTTTGGTCGAATTTAAAAGGAAATGGAAGGGAGATGCATGGCTCAAACTCGGGTCACTTGGGGGGCTCTAGCGTTTTCCCAAAGATGGTGGAATGCTAATTTTGTTGGAATTTTGAAAAGGGGCAAGTTATGAATTCTAATTAGGAAGGAATTTGGTAAATTCCTAGGGTTTGCAAACCCTAAGGGCTACAAATGCAAATTTCCAAAATTAGAAGCAAGGGGCAGCAATTTGCAAATTCCTCTATTTTTGGCCGAAATTAAAAGGAAATGGAAGGGAGATGCATGGCTCAAACTCGGGTCACTTGAGGGGCTCTAGCATTTTAACCATTAAACTTGAGGCCTATTTCTTGTTTAATCTCTATTCCTAACTGTATATATTTTGGTGTGGCTTTTATCCTAGGTTACTGATAGAAAATTAAAAGGAAAGAAATGGGAAGAAGGTAGCTCAAACCTAAGATCTCTAAGAAAGACCCTAAACACTTAACCATTCAACCCTATACGTTTTATTAGCTAACCATTTCAGCTAACCCCCTATTTTTCGGTGCAAAACACCATATGATAGTTTATTAGCCTAGAATCGATAGTTTATAGGCTTCTCTCGAAGTCATTATATTCAATCATTTAATTAATTTAACATATGTCTATGTCAATTTAATGTCAAGAATACAATTGCAATGTAACACCTCTCACCCGACCCGATCATCGGATCTGAGCTACAAAATGCCACATCCGTTGTCGGAGTGATTGCAATCATTTAACATTCAAATTGCAACATTACACATGCAAACATAAACATTTCAAACCATAGATATGATGTACAACTTTTCTCAAGTCTTATACGAGTCTACGTATGCTCTAAAGTTAACCTGATATTGAACAAGGAGCAATTTGCAAAATTTTAAAACGATGTCATGACGTGACATACTGACTTGGCCTTGTTGTGATGACGGGGTTCCTCATCACATTGTGGAATGAGATCCAGAGCTCGTCGTGATGACCATCATCCGACATTGCAATTTGGACTCTAATTTTGGAACAAATTATGCCATTTGGTACCTATCTTAACTCCATCTACCAGACTTACCATTTGTTGCATATTTGCATAATATTTCCTACACCAAAAACGTTCCAAACACATACTAATACATGTATAAACATCCACAATCATCCTTACATCAACCTATGTAATCATTCAACCATTAAACATAACATTTCGATATTATGGCATTCAAACTTAACCATTTGACAATTGCCAAACATTTACCTATCTCAAGTTTCTTTAAACATGCCAAAACATATTCATTTATACCATTTCATTTGCCATAAACACATTTAAATTCAACATTGCATATAACATTCAATATCATCACTTTAACCATGTTAATTCATACTTACCCATGACATTTCTAATGCCATACATATAGCTTAAAACCGAAATATACACACATAAATAAGAACAATCACCAAAATATACACATAAATAAGAATATTAACCTCCCTAAAATCAAACATTAGCTAGGATGTTGGAAAAACACTAAAATAGGTGAAACTTAACAAGCAAATGCTTCTAAAATAATAACAAAATTAACAATAAAATAAAAGTTATACAATATCCAAATAATAACAACAAATAGTAACAACATAATAGTGAAAAAACAACAAAATAGTGAAAAAAACAACAAGAAAATAGTAACAAAACAATAAAAAAAAATAAAAAACAATAATTTTTTTTATATTTAGGCCGAGCTAGGTTCGGGCCAAAAATGTCTTACTCGAGGCCTGACCCATTTTCTAAACGAGATTTATTTTTTTGTCCAAATTCATTTTTCGGACCTATATTTTTACTTAAACCCTTTTACTTTTTGAGTGAACCTTCAAGCCAAAATCAAATGATCCGATCCATGAACAAGTCTAGAAGAGACTATTAAGAATTTTAAGTATTGATCATAATTTATATCGATATTATTAAAAAAAATGATAGTACTAACACATGTGAAGCACGTGGACTGAAATTTGAAAAGAGTGAATTCTAGAGATCAATCACTGCTCTTCATAGTTCCGACACCATCTCTTCTTTCCGTTCATAAAAAATAACGCCCAAATCCTCTATCTCCAAGGGTTTTAATCTAAATCTAAAATCCCCTAACTTTTGAAACCTAAAATTCTAATTTCAAACCCTAATTTTCAAATTCCCCTAATTTCCTCAAATACCCGCTTCAATTTATCAACCATCAAAAGAAAAAAAAAAGAGGGTAAGCTTTCGGCCTCCATTTCTCTTTTTGAATTCTTTCCGGATACTTCTTCTTTTTTTGTATTGTTTTAATAATTTTGTTCTGTTTTCTTTAGATAAATGAACCTGAAATGATATGAGGAAGAATTATTGAACATGAACAATGGATGTTTGGAGAAGAGAAAAAAAGAACATGACAATTCACAAAAACGGCCAAAGTCTTGCAAATTCGGTGCCAAAAGTGACGATTTTGCCCTAGCAATCGCGAAGGCTGCAGTGGCGCAACTATGTGAAAACGTAGGGTTTCAGGGTTTTCATCTCTCTGCTTTAGAAACATTGTCTGATATAATTGTTAGGTATATTTACAGCATAGGGAAAACTGCGAATCTTAGTGCTAATTTAGCTGGGAGAGCGGAAGGGAATGTGTTTGACATTATTCATGGGTTAGAAGACTTAGGATCAAATTTAGGATTCTCCGGTGCGTCCGATGTTGACCGCTGTGTTGTTAGTTCAGGGATAGTTAAGGATATTATTCACTTTGTTGGTGTTTCGGATTTTATCCCATTTGCTTATGATGTTCCTGGATTCCCGGTTGTTAAAGAGTCGGCGAAAACTGGGAGTTTTTGGGAAAAAGGAGAAGATCCTCCCGGGGAGCATATACCGAGTTGGTTGCCTGCTTTTCCTGATCTTGAGACTTATGCGACTCGGTTGAGTGTAGAGAATGAAACGATGGGTGTTTCTAATGGGAAGAAGACTGAGTCCGAGTTAGAAAGGGTTGAAAGGAAGATGGATCGGTCATTGTTGAATTTGCAGTTGCGGTTTGCTCATAATGAAAATAAAGGAGGTTCTTCACATGGTAGTGGATATGTCGCTACTGAAAGCAATCCGTATCTTGCTGCACCTTTGCATGTTGGGGAAAAGGAAGTGTCACCAGTTGTTCTTCCAACTAAGCTTTCAAATGAAGTGGCTTTTAGAAATCCGGTTCATGTCGATGTGGGAAACCATGCTTCTGTGTTGGAGACATTTGCTCCTGCCATTGAAGCAATGAAGAGTGGCTTATGTGATTCTGACAATGGAAAGAAGAAACTTCTTTATGATCAGAGGCCTACAGTGCGTTTTAAGATTGGAATTGGAAAGAAATCCTTAGGCACAATATCGGATTTCAATTCACAGAATGAGGAGGACCATCTGAAGATTGCCTCGTGGTTTGGAAACGATAATGAAAAGGATGAAAAGAAAAGACGAGTGGAAAAAATTCTGAAAGAATCTATAGAAAGCTCCAAGGAATAAGATTCAATTGTAAACTAGGTTTGTTATTATCATCCTTTGTAAGCTTCTTGGTGACCAATCTAGAAATGGACAGTGAAAACAACCGTAGCGAAGTCTCCAGCTTCGACAAATTTCTCGAGGTATGGACATAACAGTTTCCATGATTAGTCTAATTGAGAATCTTGTTTTTTTCATGTCTTTGTCTGATCATGGATTTATTGGTTTTCTCACTCAACCTGAATCTTCGTATGTACACTATGCTCGCAATTTTTAAAGCTTTGTACCATATTATATTGCCATTTGTTGTTAATGAAGGCAGGTTATCGCGTCACATGCTTTCTGAATTTTTAGGTTGAAACCGAAGTTGGAGAACAGTTATTATTTGCTACAATCTTTCTTTAACTTGCATCATGTTGTACACTATTATAAATAAGGCTAAATCCTCAAACTAGGACCCAACCTTTTAGGGCTTGTTCATACAAGGGCCAAACCTTTCAAAGTGGTCATATAAGAGCCTAACTTTTACAAAGTGCTCAAATAAGAACTTTTCACGCATGTCAACCCAATTTGTAGTGAAAATTAGGTGAATGTTGATGTATTTATAATAAAATACATAACAACTGAATCAAATATTGCTTGAGAAGAAAAGCAAATAATAAAAACATTATTTGAAACTTGATATACGTCATTTGAGAAGCACTTATTTGAGCACTACCGAAAAGGTTTGGTCCTTTTTTGAGCACTTTCGAAAATCTTTGGTCCTTGTTTGACCATTTTGAAAGGTTTAACTTTCATTTGAGCACTTTTATTCAGGATAGGCCCTTATATGATCATTTTGAAAGGTTTGATCTTTATATGAGCAACCCTTAAAAGGTTGGGCCTCAATTTAAGCATTTAGTACGGAATCTGAATATTAATTGGTTGACGAATAAGATATAATTGGGATCTACATTATAGGATGAATCTCTATTTCATATTGAATGGCCTTGTTGAGTTGTTTTGTTGACATGTTGATGATAACCTCTAATGACTAGTTATGCCCATCTTACTTTGACTTAAATATCCTTGTTCAACATATGCTTAGACATGAGCATTGGGATACAATCCTCCTAGTATCCTGAAAGCACATGAAATTCTTGGGAGAAAATAAATGTACTCGTGTGGGACGTATACCATGTCCGTTATTTATACACCCGAGTCCAAGTAGCATAGTATATGGTTGGCAGTCTAAAGCTGAATGATGAGGCTAGGCAATAAGAATAATGATGGTAAAAGTACTATGGAAGCTTTTGTATTAAGAGTTGGATTATATTTTGCTCTTTTTTCTCAAAAAGGGGCAAATTAGTTCTTATATGGTAGATCAAAAAGCAAACTGATTATTCTGTTAAAATTTTCATCTATTTTTACTGTTAAAAATTGGAGCATGTACCTCAAAATGAGGTACAAGTGACGTGGTAACTGTCTGGTTAGTTTGTCAGTTATATCAATTTTTAATAGTAGAAATGGATGAAAATTTTAACAGAAAAGATTAGTTTGTTCTTTGATCTAATGTATGGGGACTAATTCATTCACTTTTTGAGTAGAGGGGGTAAAATGCAATTTGATTCTTAATACAGAGACTTTCATGGTATTTTTACTGCATAATGATTAGTACCTTGTTACTTGTCTGGAATCGCATATGGTGCATTAACCCACGTTCGATTTATACCATAACTCATCATTTTTCTTCAAATTTTTATATTCTGCATAAATCCAGACAAATCTAGAGTTATGATACTCTAAATACATGAAAAAGTTGAATGTGCCCCTGATGGACAGTTATCTCTGAGTCCATGTTTTGTTTTTCATGAAGTACCAACATTTGACACCTATGCCTATTTTATACTTGGAGATGGGTATGCGAGTACGCTACTTCAAAGACTTTCTAAATATATAAAAAATTACAATATTCATATCTAATACTTGCACTACTCAAATTCGAATAACATAATGCGTTATAGTTTGTAGAAGATAGACTGTGGCTTGTATGTATTGTTTCTTAACATGGTGCACTGCTTGTTTCAGTATCTTTATCAGTACAAGGCTAACCCAAAATTAAAATAGCAAATGTGATCTTTTATGGTAAAATATCTTTAATTATTATTTATATGTTTTTTCATAATATATAATAACCATTTAATTATATGGGTTTGGGGATTAAATTGATAGAAGTTTTGAATGTGGAAGGTTTAATTTATTGAATTATTTAGAATTAGGATCAAATTAATAGAATGTGCAAGTATTGGGGACTAAATGTATTATTATACCAGTTAGAAAAAAGCCACATCATCATTTTCATGAACCATTTATTGGGAGTGACCAAAATAGAAACAATTTAAAATGTTAATGCCAAAATTGAAATTTTTATAGTTTGGTGTTCAAAACAAAAATATTGTAATAATTGAGTGACTAATTATATAACAATAAGAATTCTATTTATATAAGTTTGTAACAATAAATATAAAATATTTAAAAAACAATAATACAAATATATAATTCTTATTATGAATATTTTATTAAGTGGATATCTATTAAGATGAAGATAAATTTTGATGACTTTTAAATATTAATAGTCATTAGAATTAAATTTCGATTTTACTTATACTTTTTATGTCTATAAATATAGGCTTTGAAGAAACATTGTAAATTACTTTTATTGATCAATAAAATTGAGTTACTCCATAATTGATCAAAAATTAAAATCTAATTAATAACAATTCTATTGGTTTTGAAAATGCGGCATTTAGATGCTCAATAGTTTTATTTAAAAATTAAAGTTCAAGTTATAAATTAATGAGAGTTTTGGATTGGATTTTAATTTTTAAATCAAACGGATTAAAATTTTAAAATTAAAAGTGAAAGGCTTAAATCTAAGAATTTAAGAGTATAAAAACTTATGGATAATCAAACTTTCTTTTCACACCTTTCCCATCTACCCAAACTATTTATTTTTCTTTAAATCCACAAGGGCACAATTGAAAATAGATGTGTTTTTCTTCTTAATTAATTCAACCATGCTTTTTTAATTGGTATAATAATTTATTTGGACTTCAAATTTTTCAAAAAGGTTATTTTATCTTTTCATTTAATTTTTTTTTTTTAGTCTTTGAACTTGCGTGTTTTGTCAAATCATTTAAAATAGATGAAAATATTAGTGTTTTTTAACTTGGTTCACGTGGATGACCCTTCAGCATTTAATTAATTTTTTTAAAAAAGTTAAAAATTCAAAAAAGTATAAAAATTATTTTTTAAATAAAAATCATTAAAATTATTTTAAAAGTATAAAAATTATTAAAAAACATTTTCTTTTAAATTCTAAAAATTAATTAATTATTGACATAATATTTTCGTGACAAACCACATGTATGCCTCGTCAGCAAAATTAACAAAGTTAACTTTTCCCTCCATTTTGAAGTAATTTGACAAAAAAATACAAGTTTAAGAGTTAAAAGAAACAAAAAAAAATTAAATGGAAAATTAAAATGATTTTTTTTGTTGGTAAAATTTTAAGGCTAAATAAATTATTATATTTTTTGGTTCAAACTTTTTTTATCAAACTATTTACCTAGGGTCTCTACATTAAAAAAAATCACTTCAACCAATACAAAACCAGCACATGTCATTTTTAAATTTACATTATCACTTCCATGAAATTAAAAATATATATTAACTTAAAATTATTTTTAATTTTGATTCTCTCTCTCGATCGCGCTTCTTCTATAAAATACCCATGCTTTTTTCTTTCCTTCTTTTTTTCACATTTTAAGCCTAGATTTAATGGGAAACAAAAAAAAATTGTGGGGAAGAGAGTAGAAAATAAAATAAAAGAATGGGAAAAACATGAAAAAGAAGTAAAGGAAAAAAGATACATGTGGTTCGAAGAAGAAGAAGAAAAGGGGTGATAAGAGAGAGAATGAAAATAAAATAAAATATAATTTATTTTAATTTTAAAAGCTGAAAGTTTTTGTTAAAAAATTTGAAGATCAAATTGATAAAATATATAAATATTAAAGATTAAATGTATTATTATACCAATTAGAATTTTTTTTTTGATCAATTTAACGGCAAGATAACCAAAACAAAAACGAATTCAACTATACCAATTAGAAAAAGACTTTTCATTATTATACCAAAACTTTAAAGCTAAATGACTAAAACAAGAACACGAAAATAATTAGATGACCATTAGTATAGTTTAGACATGAAAGTATTATTTCTCAACACAAATCCAACTATGCATAATATACATTTCTATAAGTTCATCAATGGAAACTCATCTTGAAGCAATCTTAATGAATAGGAAAAAAAGAAACCAAGTATTAAGGTTCCAATGATATATTATAATAACCCACAATAAACAACAAGATGACCCTGTTTTATAGGATCACCATCTCACTTATGTCAATCTCAATGAATACATAACCTTATTATCCCCAAAAGAAAAATAACAACAATGTAACAGCCCGGCTTTTGCTCCACTCAACTAACCAAAAACAAAAATATTCTACACTTACGCAAAAAAAAAAGAAAAAAAAAAGGAAAAGGTATAAGTGATCCAACAAAAAAACCAAATTATAAAAGCATGGAACAAAAACAAAGCAAAATGTTAGCAATGAATCCGCCCTAGGCCTTTGGTTTTTAGGGTTCCTATGTATATTTTTTTCATGTAAGTTACTTATGCTGAAGTTTCATTTCAGATAACAGAAAATGAACTAGAAGTTAAGTTGGAAGACCCACATCATTTTGTAGTTCCGACTGAAGACATGTATCGATAACTTCGCTGTAGAATCCCCAATCTTGGCTTCTTTCAGTGATAGCTATTTGACCAAATGGGTTTTGCTCCACAAAGTTCTGCACATTATCAGCCGAAGCTAGTCTTTCCAAGTAAACTTTAAGATCACCTCCGTCACCTGAAAAACATACAAAAAAGAACCCAGTTATTCAACATTCTTCAAATAATGGAACTTAACAAAATTAGGTAAAAGTATTATAGAGGCCGTTGTACTAAAAGTTGGATTGCATTTTGCCCCCCTTTACTAAAAAAATTAGGCAAATTAGTCCTGACATGGCATATCAAATAGCAAATTGGTCATTCTAAAAATTCCATCCATTTCTACTGTTAAAAATTGGTCTCTATACGTCAGCATGAGATGAACGTGGCACACCACGTGTTAATTGTCTGGTTATTCTATCAACCACGCCATTTTTACTGGTACAAATGGATGAAATTGTTAACAAAAAGGACTAATTTGCTCTTTAATCTAATGTACAGGGACTAATTTGCCCATTTTTTGAGTAAAGGGGGTAAACTGCAATTTGACTCCTAGAGCCTCCATAGTACTTTTACCATGAAAGTAAATAATTCCAGAAGTTGTTTTACCTAATGAATTATCCTTCATGTCGAACTTGAATGAATGAGGAAATATTGCAGTATGTGGCTGCAAAGATTAGTAGAAAATCAGAAAAATATATATATCAGGACCCATGTTAGGAAGACAAAGGAAAATATTAGTGATCTAAACAAAAAATAAAACAAAATGAAGTAGTCCGTTAACTTACGGGATTAAGCAGTGCTTTGTAGGGAGAATCATCTATCAACAATGTGTTTGATTCGTTATAATATCCCTTCTCCCATGGGAGATCAGGGTCATGTTTTTCCCAAAGCTTCCTCAAATTTTTGAAAACCAAGGGCTTATATTTATGCCCAATAGTATTGAATTGTGTCGTGGTGCAGTAAGACGAATCCTAATAAATATTGTGCATAAAGCAAATGAATCAGAATTGGAACTGTTTCCAGTTTAATTGCATATAAAATCGTAGTTGATGAAAAAAGCATTAATAAAATTAGACCAGTACATTTGTATGTACCCAAATAGTCTTCAAGAATTACGACTTCATGAATTGTTCAAGCAATAGCATTACTACGTAGGCACTGAATATCTTCTCATGCTATATCTTATCTTAGCTCTTATGTAAAATGGTGTCAGCAAAGCAACTAATCCTGGAACTAAGGAAATTGAATTTCGTTACTCATTGGGTTTTTTCTTCTTTATGGAACACAAATCAAAGGTTAAATGGCTCGAAGATTCAATGTTTGCTCTTGTTAGTGATTGACCACCAATCAGCTGGAGCATTTCTAGGCAGGGACAACAAGATGACCTTTTTTTCTTTTCTTTTCCTGAGAATTCGAAGCAAAGGTTAAACAGCTCGAAGATTCAATCTTTACTCTTGCTGGTGATCGAATATCAATCAGCAAGAGCAATTTCTTAGACAGGCACCAAGCAGGCCTTATTTTTTTTTTCTTTCTTTTTCTGATAATACAAAAGCAAAGGTTAAACAGCTCGAAGATTCAATCTTTACTCTTGTTAGTGACAACCATCAATCTTGACTGTTGTTAGCTTGAACATTTTCTTAACTATGGATAAGAACAAGGCGATGCTATCAAAGATGACTTAGAAGAGAGTATACAAAAATATAAAGAAGACTTATGCAGATTGCATAGTTTAACAGGAAGTAAAATGAAACAGGCTAGAATTACCCAACAAAACAGCAATTTTTGTTTCATATCTCCCATCAGAAAATCAATGAATCTTTCCACATTTTTCCTGCAAAAGTTCAATATTCCAGCAACTACGATGATACATTAATTCTCCATGGCAACAATCTAGCACCAAGAGAAGGCAATAAATTATTTGTTTCCAAAAGAAAAAAACTGAGAAGTACCTGGTTCTTGAAGACCAGATACCAACTTCAAACCTCTCACAACAGAACTTCAAAAAATCATCACAGTAGGGTCTCTTAAAAACTGGAAAAAAAGAAGCAAATTTCCAATTAGTTTTAAAAATATTTAGAATGTAAAAAGCATTAACAAGCATATAAAGTTTTTGAAACCAAGTTCTTACTTGCCCGTCCTGCAACGAGTGCATCTGGAGTGTACTCAATTGGAGGATTATAGACTATATCCGCAAGTAACCCATTCAAATCAAGAACAAGAAGCTTTTTCCTCGATTGACTAACAGGAGGTATAACAATAGCAAGAGGTACATCACTTGTTTCATTTGCATAAAATGAATCAATATTTTCTTCACTAATCCCTTCATCTGATAGAGTTGGACCTGAAACAGTATTCGTTTGATCAGTGTTAGTAAGGCCAACTTCCTCAGGATGCTTATCAATCTGACTTTGATCACTACAGTCCGAGGAATCAAGCTGCTCCATCCTTTCCCTAAACTTGGTTTTCTTTCTAATCGCTGACCTTGTCTCTGAAAAAATCTGGGCTGCATCCTTGCCTGTCTCGAAAGTTCCCGCAAATGAAGCTTGCAACTCATTTAATTCTACAAAGCTACCTTGCATTTCAATATTGGCTATCGAGAAAGAATCAGAATTAGTTGAAAACCCCCGGTTTTCATGCAATGATCGTTTTCTATCATTTGCCTTAACCAAGTCAGCCTCCATGTTTCCCGCAACCTCCTCAATTCATTCCCTTTTTTGATAGGGCCCTGCATAAGTATAAAATGACATGATGAAGCAAACTTATTAATATAACATGCAAATTTCATGCTCGGCGCTATTAGTTAACCATTCATGATTCCACATGAAATTATCTCTTCCTTATTTGGGAACAACCAAACAATTCAGTGGATTGGATATCTAGGCAAACAGTCTCCCATACCCAGAGTCTAAATGCTAAAATGCATATTCTAACTCAAGTCATCCAGTTAAATTATTAATAGTCTACAGAACACATCTATATTTTCCAAGTTTATAAACTCACATGACCTACCAAAAACATTGCAGTCCCACCAGCTTTTGCACCTAATATTCAAGTATGGAGAGTTGCATTATACCCCTATGTTGCTTGGACTAAGGATCAATTTTTTGTATTCTTCCATAATTTTAAAGGCGCATATAACACACAGATAGTTCAAGGATAATGAAGAGTCGGAGGAACATAGTTATACCTTTTAGTTGTTGATTTATCTAACTATACAAACCAACATGAACAAATGAGAGTGCATAAATCTGGTAAAACAAATAGTTTTTGAACTCCACTGCTGTGGTGCATATAAAAAATAATTATACTCCAATCAGGGAGGAAGCCAGGGTTAAATTGCATAATTGCACTTTTAATCCCTTACAAAAATTAACAGTTTAATTTAGTCCATTTTAACGAAAACAAATTGCATTTCTATCCTTTCCAATTCTTTTTAATTTTATGTTTGCCCCAACACAATTCCAGGCTTTTCCGTGATTACAATAGCAAATCCCTTGTTAGAACAAAGAATTAAAGCTTAAGAAAAAAGGGGATGGGGATTGTAATTCTTTCTACTTCTCGGGGTATAATGACAGACCGGGAGGCTCGACTAGAAGGAATCGATGGAGAAATTTTGTGTTATATATTGTAATCTGTCCGGTATACGAATTGTATCCCAAACTCTCCATTTGTGAAAAAAAAGAAAAGAAAAAAGCACGGGTTGTCTAATAGAACTCCTCCTGCCCTACGGTAGTTGACCTATAGAGTCAACAAAAGTGAAGTAAGTGCTTATGATTCAAGCAAGGGGCGTATCCCTTGTTAGAACAAAGAATTAAAGCTTAAGAAAAAACATGTAACAACACTTCAAATACACACAGAAAGACCCATAAATCCTCCAACAAAGTAGTAATTAGAAGAAGAAGAAGAAGAAGAAGAAGAAGAAGAAGAAGAACAGACCTTTTAGAGAAATGGGATTCAGTCGTTGACGTCAGAGATTGGGATTTTGCAGAAGAAGTTAAAAAGAAACGACTTATTAATATCTTATAGATCTTACGTTTCTCTTTTATCTACCCGCCGCCCACTATCATTATTACTTTGGGTTTAAGCTACTTGTAAACGACGTCGTTTCTATTTAAAAATTTTTCAGTTTTTTTTTGGATCTCATCTGCTTTTTAACTGTCCATTACCAATCCAAAATCCTTACAAATAAAACTAACCAAAAAATAATATTTTTATATACTATTTAAAAAATAATAATATTAAACGATTACATTGAACAATCAAATTCGTATAAATGCATTATTTTAAGCTTGCAAAATCCCTTGTATTAAACTTGTTGGGTCCATAAATAACAATAAATTTGATGTACCATTATTCACGTATTTAGTCATTTGATCTATAATCACATGATAAAATTTTATTTTTCAATTTCGTTTAAAAAGATAATTAATTATAAGTAACTCCACCAAACTACTATTAGCAACTTTACTAGCTAGTAGGGTTTTCACTAAAAATGTATTATTATATTTTAATTCTATTTATTTAAATCCTTTCTACCTGCTATGTGTAATTCAAGTATAACACGTACTTCAATTTGAATTTTTTTTTTTTTTTCAACTGCTAAAAAGCGGTGTATATTTTTATATTTCTGTAAATTTATATTTTAAAAAATAATATTCAACAAAATTAGTATAAAAATATTAATAAAAAATTGGAGTACTAAGTAAATTGGAATACTTTTACTTTTGGTTAATTTCAAGAGGAGAAAACATAACAAAAATTGGATTGAGAAAAACAAAAGAAGTGACGGTTTACCACTCGCTCTCCTGCTCTTTTTCCGTCTGCTTGGTCGCCCCCTACCAAAGCGAAGCTAGGGTTTTACAGAGAGCTGCAAAACGACAATGACCACCGTCGTTCCAACCTCCGAAGATGATCCGGCTCTCGCCGTCGTTCGGTTCACGTCCGAACTCGCTTGGGCTGATGCTGGTCCAGAGGTAACCTCAATTTATTTTCCAAAATGAAATTCTTATATCGGAAATTTCAAATTTTCATTAATTTTGTTTTGGTCAATTATGGTGGAAGGTTGCGGAGCCGCAAGTGACGAGGCTTTGTATGGAAGCGCAAGAGTGTATAGTGATGGGAAGATGGTTGGATTTAGCTTCTTTGATGCTTACTTCTGCTGATTTAGTGTTTTCCAAGGTCTCTGATAAAGGTACAAATTCCCCCTTTTTCTTTTTTTTTTTTGAATAATTTGGGAGATTTATGAATTGAGATGAATATAATTTTCTTAGCTTCATTCGCGGTTCAGTTAATTTTGTGGAATCCTTAATTTTATGTCAAGTTATTGCATTTTCTTAAAGCGTGCTTGGAATTACAAACAATAATGTTTTCAAGAATCTATGAATTAAAGATTCAACTTTCTGGAAAATAAATGGTTGGTTTTGATTTTCTCCAGTTTATGAGTACATAACAGCTACCAAGTCTGCAACTTCTTTTGACAAAATAGTTGAGATCGTTCAAACTAAGTTTTATTTCTTACTTCTTAGTGCAGTAGGTCGAACTTCTATTTATTTATTTGAGATGCAATGGCATGGAAATGGATTCAGCTGGTGTTGTTAAGGCATCTGCTTAGGCCGTGTGCCTTAGCGATGTTGTCAAGGGTGCAGGGTGCTCTCTGGGCACTACGACCCTTATATCGCCTTTAGGCATAAGGCAAAAAAAAAAAAAGACTCCAGCTTGTGTGAAGTAAAGCGCAATATGCACATGGGTGAAACTTTGTACGTATCTGTCTATGAATTTATCTATGTATATATGTCATATATATGGTCTAGTTTATCTACAAAACATGTAATTTTTTTATTGGTCAAGATGGTCCGTTTCTATGTTGAATACTCAAATAATTGAGGAATATAGAATTGGATTCTATTCCTTTCTTACTAGTGAAGGTATATCTAACAAAAAATGTGAAAAACAATAGAAATTATAGATAACCTTGGTTGGGTGGGCTTTTTTTTTTTTGTGCCTATTGCCTTGCAAAGAGCGCGCCTAGGTGCACCAAGTACATGCTTGATCAATTATCAAATGGGCCTCATGAGAAAGGGTTTGAGGTGCTTTTGTTGTATAATGCTAAGGCACGAGGCATACGCCTTACAACACTATACCTTAGTGCCAGACAAGAAAAGCAATTTAGACCACTTTAGGCAAGTTGCATTTGATGATGTGCATGCGTGATGTGCCTAGCCTACAGATGGAAATGGGGTTGAACTTATGTTACTTGTGTTCAGGTGTGAGTGATGCATATATGTATCTGACACAAATATGGTTATATTTTTTATGTTTTTCCATGTATTTGGAAGATTTTTAGAGGTTATATCCTAGTATCCATCTATTGGACACAATTGCCGAACATGGGTACTTAAAGAAAAATGAAGAGTTCGGGAAACATAGGATGGGACTATAATTTGCCCCCTTCTTACTTCCATTTCTCCCACTCATTAAGCTCATTTGGCTCGTCCATTTTAACTCTCTCAAAATGTTGACTTTTCACTTTAAGGATGCCTGGTTGACTTTTCTAATTTGAGCCTTCCAATTTTATCTCTCCTATTAACTCCTCTATCGGGATCTTTAGGTTCCTTTTGAACGTTCCAAGCGTCTCAGTCTATTTTATGAGACTCAATTTAAGCAAAATCTAGGGACTTAGATTAAGGACAATCGAGTTTTTGGTGTCTCGTACAAAATTGGGTGTCTACTGTCTACAAAATGGGCGGGTGGTTTTCATTTATGCCGTGAAATTGGAGCCTCAAGATACGGGTGCAAATGTAAGAGAGCTTGGAAATTTTGAACTCATTTCGAGAGGCGACAACAAAAGGTGAAAATGAAAAGAAGGGAAGGAAAAGTGTGAATAAAGAAAACAAAACAAGAAGAAAGAAATGAAATGAGTAAAAGGAAAAAAAAAAACAAAAGAAATAGGAATTTCCTAATGGAAAGAAATGGTTCTGGATTTGCCTTCAAATAGTTATTTGGTTTAGACTATCCTTTCTTCTGTAACCTTGAACCCTGGGTTACATTTTGTGCCTTTAAAATCCATTTTGATCATACATGATTAGCTAAGTTGAAGAATTTGTCCTCAAATTTTATGCCATCTATTAGAACTAAAATTGTCTTTTGTGAGAGATTTGAATTCTCAACATGATAACACAATAAAAAAAGAAAGAATGCAATTCTAGGGTAAAAACCCAAAGTGGGTGGAGTTTAAAGCAGCACTGAATTTTTTATGCCACCCATAGAATTCTTGAGCTTGTGTTGAAAGAGAAACCCAATCATGGAGAAATTAAGAAACCTTTAAGATTTCTAAGGTAAAAACTTCAGTGTTTTAACTTCCAAGTAATGTAAAAACGGGTTTTGATTAAAAGAGTTTTGACTTTGAAAATTCCTAATTTTTCTTAATATTTGTGTTTGTTTGGATGTAATGGTGTTTTAGATATGTTGTTTGACATTGCTATGTAATTGTGACTTGTTTGGATGTGTTTATTTGTGATTTTTGGCGGTGTTGTGATGTTTTGGATACATTACTTGAAGTTGCTATTTGATTATGAGTTGCTTGGATGTGGTTGTGCTTTGGATAATTGTAATCTTGCCTTAGGCGTTGATTTAGTTACTTTGGTTTTAAAATGAGTCCAAAATATAAAATTTGACCGGATAGATTTCAATAATCTTAATCGAGCTGTTTTTTCAATGTTAAAGAGTGATTTTTGGCATTTTGAGCTAAGGATTTTTCTTGAAATCAGGCTACATTCTTTTATGTACATATATTAAAATCTAAACTCATTTTAATGAAATGAGTAAAAATTATATGATTTTTAAAATGGATGATCCCTTGGCCAAACTTTGGGGAGGCCAATCTTGAAATCCTTGGCCAAATTTGTCGGGGAGGAAGGACTTGCAGTTTTCTGAACTCTCATTTCTAAAAATTCATCTAAATATCATTTTAAAATTCAAAATGCAATTTTTTTAATAAATGGGACGGTCCCTTGATAGAGCTTTTAGGGAGGGGAGTTCTAAATTCTCCTCTGTCAAGCTAATGGGAGAGGAGTTCCAAAATTCCCCTCGATCGAGCTAATGGGGAGAGGACATTCAAGTTTTCATTTTTAGAATCTGGCACTTAATCTTATGAGGTTCAGATTTCTCAGGAAGTTGGAAAAATTATAACACATGTTACTTTAGAGTTCAATCTGTTTCTCTAAAAACATTTGGATACCTCTATAGGTATTTGAATACTTGTGTAGAGAGAGATACACATGAAAAATGTTTTTTAAACCATATACATATATGTGTAATTATTCAATTGTGATAATCTATTATTAACAGTGAATAATTGATATGAATATTATCATAATTCTTTGTCATGCATTTTACGGTCTATTCCTGAGTTAAAATAATGGGTCCTCAGCTGCCATGTCAAAAAGGATTACATTGATTATCATTAGTAAAAGAATTATCCTTTGCAAAATAAAATGAGTCGTACTTTTTTTAAAAATAATACAAAAAAGTTTTTCATATTTTGCTGATTATCGTGAAATATGAAAAAAGTGTTCTTTATTTCCAAAAAGAAAATTTTAAGTCAATTGGAATTAGAAAATAGAAGTTCCATGGACTTCCATTTCCCTTTCTAATATAAAACCTTTAATTCTCTACAGTCATGACAATCTATAGTTAATAAGGTACTGTTTTCATTACTGGCCATCGTGGGTGCTAATACTTCTCTCACACATAATGGTGCTCTTGAACCCGATTTTTGTTTTGTAGACCAAAAATATCTTTTTGGTAATCTTCAATTAATTTAAAACTTTACCGAAAGGATAAATTCTAAATGTTGCCAATCGTACCTAAAGGAAAAAGATTGGTCGTGGCTTTATATTATTTTCCAAAATTCATATTGTGTTTCAAAAATCCGTTATGACATAAGGGTTCTAGTGCCTAGAGTGTGCCTAACAACACTAGATTCAGCTGATAACATTAACATTCTTCTTGTAAGGATGCCCTAACTTTAGATATATTATTGCTGCTAGACTGCTATTGTGAAGTTATAAATTTGCATTGAATATCTAGTTTTATAAAATAAATAATTTTGTTATTATCTTTTACAGATCTTGAGTGCATCTTTACTGTTATCTGCAATCTTGCCTCGAAGCTTGAAAATGTAGATGAATTTGAGGTGGCAAAACTCGTATCAACGAAAATAACTCAACAACCAAATGACAAGCCTGCACTGCGTTTAAAGATGTAATGACTAATAATGATCCAAACTTCTAGCTTATAGAACTTTCAAGGCTTTCTCTAATGTTGACTTTCTCTTTCCAGCTTGTTTAATCTATATAATTTGTTGGGGGGCCCAGATAGCCAGTTCTTCGTGTACATGCAAGCTTTAAATTTGGCTTTGAATGGGAAAGTTGTTGATCATGTTATACCTTCTTTTAAAAAGATTGACTGTTTCTTGAAAGAGTGGAATATTGGGGTCAAGGATCAGAGGAACCTCTTCCTTACCATTGCAAATGTACTTAAAGAAAGCAAAAGGTATAAAGGAACCCAAAGCATAAATTCATGCCTGTGCCTATAATTATTATATAGTTTATTTCATATTGGATGCACACTTACATATACTTCAACTTTGTGCTTGTCCTGCAAATCCAGCTCCGGAAAGGAGTCTTTCAAATTCTTGACCAAGTATTTGGCAACTTTCTCTGGTGAGGACTCGTATATAATTAGTGAAGCCAAGGAGGAAGCTGTTCGTTCTGTCATAGAATTTGTGAAGGCTCCAGACATGTTTCAGGTATTTTACTACCATATTAATGTTATAGATGCTAGCTGATCCGAATGCAAACATTTCTCCATTTTATTTGCTTGAAGCTCAGTCTTCCTTGCATGATTGCTCCTCATGAAGCACACACTAGTAAGAGCTAAAAAAATAAATTGTACCATATTTCTATGAAACGGTTTATTTCCTCGCCTACTAAGGATCCCATCCAATTTCTAATGAACGAATATAACCATAAATTCTGGTATAACTAGTACCTATTTGTTTTGTCACCATGAAAGGGGCTGATTGGGATTGCTTAAGCAACTCACAATGGAGCATATGGTTTAATTAGATGGAAAGCGAAGAATCTTACCAAGGCTGGACATTAGCACATCCTCTGGAAAAAGAGGGTGCCTTTTTATATATATAATATGTAGTATATAAATATTCTGTATGGAACATGTTGAAATTGATTCTCAATTGTGATATAATTTGATCAAGTATGAGCAAATCCAAAATCTTTCTAGATAGAGCCTATCATTAGTTCCCAATCGTGGGGCCTGTGGAAATAGATACATAAATCAGTTAATAAAACAATACCCATCTCGAAGATCTTATAGAAAAACAAGCCCCTACTTCGCTGCCCTCTTTTTTTTCTCTCCTTTTTCCTTTCTGGGTTTACAACTTTTCTCTATGGCTTCCATTCTTAGAGCTTTTTAAGTATTTGGCTTATCTTGTTTCTATTTTATTTACTGCATTCTTCTTATTTAAGCTCAGGGTTAGTTATTAATTTTTGTTGTCCTTTTTCAGTGTGATCTATTAGATATGCCTGCTGTAGCACAATTGGAGAAGGATTCTAAATACGCATTGGTCTATCAGCTTCTGAAGATCTTTTTGACCCAGAAGTTGGATGCCTACCTCGAATTTCAGGCTGCTAATTCGACCTTAATGAAAAGTTATGGTAATGTTTTATCTTTCTTTTTACCTATTATAATGGGCTATTTCATGGGCAAATTTGATATTATTTCTTTCCATGGTTCAGGTCTTGTTCATGAAGATTGTATAACAAAGATGAGATTGATGTCATTGGTTGATCTTGGCTCAAATGAATCTGGACAAATTCCATATGCCCTCATCAAGGATACTCTTAGGGTGAGATTTGCTTAGCTATCTGTTGACCACATTTGACGCATAATGCCATAATCTAGGCTTTTTTCTTTGCAGATCAATAATGATAAGGTGGAATTGTGGGTTGTTAAGGCAATAACTGCTAAACTAATGGACTGTAAAATGGATCAGATGAATCAGGTTGTGATTGTAAGGTAAGCTGTTAGTTTTTTCTTTCTGGTGACGTATGTGTGATTTAAGTTTGTCTGGTTTCATTTCTTCATTCAATATGCAGCCGCTGCAGTGAGCACATTTTTGGCCCGCATCAATGGCTGTCTCTTCGATCAAAACTAGCAACATGGAGGGTAAAGTATTTCATACAATAGATGCTTTGTTTATTTATTTTTGTTTTTTTAATATTGAACCGTTTGAAACTCATTTTTGTTGGTCATAGTCAAAAACATATCCCAGTTGTTTCTGCTTGTCGGTAATTACTAAGTGCATCAGATTAAACTTTTTGTAGTAAAATATTATCATGTCCAAAGCAGTATGAGTCTCTTATTTTATTGAACTCGTGTTTATACTTAGCAACCCAACCCATTTCATTCACCAGGGCAATGTTGCCAGTCTTATCAGCACCATTCAAGCAAACAAGGTTGTTGAAGAAGGCTTACCGGCGGGGCAAGGTACAACAATTCGTTAAGTCATTTATATCTATTTCTTTAAAGCCATTTTTTTGTTGGATGATCTTGTTTATCTGCAATAGATCCGGTTGTGAGTAGGGCAAAACCATTCTATTCAAACTACTTGGTTTTTCTTTTAATCATATGATCTAGTCGGAAAATTTTGACACTGCAATTCTTGATCTTGTTTTGTTTACAAATCTATCAATGCTAAATTTTATCTAGATACGGATGGATTACTTGTTCAGGCCTTGTGTCGGTATTATTTTTTCATTTCACAATTTTGTTTAAGGTATTAATAATTGGTAACAGTATCTTGGAGGCCATTATAGTAGAGGTTGGATTGCATTTTTCCATTTCTACTAAAAAAAAAGAGCAAATTAATCTCTATGCATTAGATAAAAAAAAAAAAATAGGTCATTCTTTTAAGAATTTCATCTATTGCTTATGTTAAAAATCGGCCTTTGTACATCAACATGAAGTACATGTGGCACGTCATGTGTTACTGTTTGGTTGTTCTGTTAGCCATGCCAGTTTTTATTGGTAGAAATAGAAGAAATTTTTAACAGAAAGGATCAATTTGCTCTTTGATCTAATGTATAAGAGTAAAATGCAATCTAGGTTTCGATAGTAATTTTACTATTAATAATTCTTGATATATTAGATAAATCTATAACGATAGTGTTTCCATGTGATGTCATGTTGTATTCAAATTTGTGAAGAGTATTTTATTTTAGAGACAAGAAAAGAAGGTAAGTTTGGAGGGTCCACTATTGCAATTATTTATTTGGATGTTCTTCTATTAATATTATTATCATCATCGTGAGTGATGTTGGTATCACTCTCAATCAGCTTTTTGGTAATTAATATAGTAGATAGTAATTCTTTTTGAATTAAATATAATATTAGATGTGAAATAGTAAAATGAATGATTGCAGTTGACTCGAATAGGTTCATGAATCCTGTTTCAAAAGTTGATTAAGTGTGCACGCATATATCAGCGAAATTAGCCGAAAGTTGTAGGAAAGAGGAGATATGAGATTAGTGTTGCCACCTCCCTTGATTGATAGAATATTAGAAGCTAGAATGCATTTTGTCTCTTATACTAAAAGATAAATTAATCATTGTACTCTATATTAAAGAGTAAATTGTTTTTATTAAAAATGTTTTTTCATTCTGCTGTTAAAAATTGGCATGATTGATGACATAATTAAGTAGATCATGCATATTTCATGTTGGCGCATAGGGATCAATTTTTGTGGATGAGACTTTTAATATAAAGATCAATTTGCTCTTTCTTTGATATAATGTAAGAGTAGAATGATAATAAAAAGTCTTCCATAGATTTTTAGCCATAAATAATGTATTGAATGAAAGGTATTGGTGGGGTTGGTCAAATAATACCTACCTTACCAAGTTTATAAGGGAGACGACGTTAAAGGTGGTTCCAAACTTTTTCTTAATTTCTCATAACTTCGAATGTCTTATATTAATCTTCAACAGTAGAGAAAATAATGTGTTATGCCAATATTTCTTTTTTTATAATTAAATCAAATGGAATATCGCAATTTAATTATTAAAAATTAATATAGGTGGAATTTTATTTAAAAAGAATAGTAGAAGTGAGACTAGTTTGTTGTTAAGTTGAAAATAAGTATGATAAATTTATTCAAAGGTTGATCTGAATACGAAATAAGCCAAGTCTGCGGAAGTGGGTATTTCTCTAAACAATACTAAATAAAGAACAAAAATTGTGTATCCAGTTCAGTTTTTTGCTTTTGTGGAGTTTTGCTCGATGAAAAAAATAAAATATATGTATATATATTGACATTTACAACAAGCCAAGTGATAATTTTAATAACATCTTTTTAATAGGCTATTATACAATTCTAACTGGATTTGCGTTTTCATCCATTAATTCACGTATGGAAAATCCAGTCTCTCAACAATGCTGTTGCTTAGGCTATATTTTTTGAGTGACTTTTTTTTTTTTTTAACTGATGCAAATGTTTAAAATTATCTATAGTTATTCTCCAACTCTTAAATAAGAGGATAAATGTGTTGCAAAGCGTTCGAACCTACGTCTTTTTGCATAAGTAACAATATTGATACCAACCGAATTATTTAAACAATCATTTGTTTCTTTTTTCATCCTTTATAAAATTTCCATCTATGTAGATATTTGATTGATGTTTATATAATGGCTTTTTATTATGGGGCTTTTAATTTCTATGTTTGTAAAGGTATCACAATACAAGAGTTTTAATTTTCTGTAAGAGAAGGGGCGAGTTCCTCCAAGACAGCAGTGGCCAATCCGGGGGTTGGCTAAAATGGAAAATTTTTATTTAGGTCTTTTAAATTTTTAAAATTTTAATGATAATATTGTATTTTGCCTCCTCAAAATAATAAAAATATGATTTAATTTTTTAAAAATTATAAAGATATAGGTTATTAAAATGGTAAAATTATACTTTTACTATTGTAAAAATATACAATCTAATTTCGATTCCCTTCAAAAATTTTATGATTTCGCCCTTGCAAGAGAGTCACTCACATCTAATTTGATTTTGTGAGTAAGTTATTAGTTTTTATTTGCTTTATTAGCATTGTTGATTATTCAATTTGATTAAATAGGATAAAAAGTCTATGACGAATGCATGCAAAACGTATTGTGGAGGTCAATTGATGAAGTGAGATTCATTTAATCCATTCGAACTGATCCAATTCTTGGAACACATGAAAAAACCTATTTACTTAAAACCTTAGTGACCTAGGGAAACACTAATAAAACTGTAGTTTTCATAGTGAATATTTGTAATACTTAAGGGATAACATTGTATAGAGTTTAAATATTTTAAGACTCTCATATTGTAGATAGATTTTCATATTAGCTGTCGATGTAATTTAAATTGTACCGTTGAATTTGGAAGAGTTCGACTATTTAGCTGTCGATGTAATTTAAATTGTACCGTTGAATTTGGAAGAGTTCGACTATAAATAAAGGTCTTATTCTCATTCGTAATCATTCAGTTGTAATTCTTCAAAGTAATAAAACCACTTTGAGAATATTTACTCAAACACTTGGTATGTGTAGTTTTATCGTGGCTTTTTTATTCGCTTTTTGTTTCTTTGTTTTAAGTTTGCTTCCACTTTATTTTAGTGCATTAGATAATTTCCTTTGTGAATTCTAATCTTTCGAAAATTAAGATGACTTAAGTGAATTTGAAGTAAAAGAAGTGCTTAAGACTGTACAATTTGCTAAACTAAAGTTCTAATCTCGTGACAACATTGCAAGAGTATGTAAATTGATATTATTATAACAAGATACACACTAAAATTGTGACAGGTGGTGATATCTCCTTTTTACATTTATTCTTTTAATTTTTAATTATCCATTAAATGTTTTTAATGAAATATATATTATCATTTTTTAAAATAAAAACAATTCAAAGTAATTGCCTCTAAAAAAACTCTATAATTTTAATGTATAATAATTTTTTTAGCTCTCCAATTTTGCAAAAAAAAAAAAAATCATTTTAGCATTCCATTTTTTTTTTCGTTTTTAGTTCTTAAATTTGTATTTTTATCAAATCACCTCAAAATGAATGAAAATTTAATGTTTTTTTAACTTTATTGATGTAACACACTGTGGATTACCATATGGATGACGTGTCAACATTTAATTAATTAAATTTAAAAAATTAAAAATTAAAAATTATTAAAAAGTATATATCACATCAGCAAAATTAACAATTAACTTTTTCATCACTTTGGGGTGATTTGATAAAAAATACAAACTCAATGGCTAAAAAAAACAAAAAATTAAATGTAAAGTTAAAATGATTTTTTTTTATAAAGTTGAAGAGTCAAAATAATCGCAAAATTTTAAAATATTGTTTTGATTTTTTACTTAAGTTTGGTTTGGATCAACTATACATACTGACATAGCATTCGTAAATTTATAGCATGTAAAATATTGTATTTAAATACAATATAAAAATAATTTAACAAAAGTTGTATTCATTTTACAAATTTCAAAAACTTGAAATATTATTTTTGGAACAAATTTACATGTTTTTAAGGTTTGAAATATTGTTTACAATTTTTCTCTAATAAAAGGTTTTAAACAATTAAAAATGATCTTATCAAAATTTAAATAAATTTAAAAAAAGTTAAAACGATTGAGTCTTATCTCGATTGGTATGGACATTGTTGTCAATGCAAGAGGATGTGGATTCGAGTGCGTTGAAGCGCATTATCCTCCTATTTACGGATTTGAGAAAGGGTTATAAGTAGTTTTAAGCACTATATCGAAAAGAACAGAAATGATTAGAATCTATAATAAAATTATTCGAAAGAAAAAAGAAGGTTAAAACAATTTTGTACAGTTATAACTATTAAAACGTTTAATTATTATTTAAATGTAACCCTTTTATAAAACATATGAATAATCCGTGCATCGCATGAGATACAAAATTAATTACGCAAATATTATTCCATTTTCTCTCATTTTCTCTTGTTTTCAGTATTAAATTTATTTTATTATATTATGTGTATAATTTTTAAATAAATCGTAATACGAAATGAATTAATATATTATAATTAAAACATTCAACAAATCTTTGCATTGCAGGAGATAAGAAACTACAAAAAAAATATAAATTTAATTTAATTTTTTTACCATTTATAAAATTATAAAATAATATAATAATATTTTTAAAAAGAATTTATATATATATATTTTAAAAATATATGTTTGGTTTCGGCTCTCATAAATGCCTGTTTGCGTAGAGAAAGATAGAGGGGTACATTGAATGTGGTCTAAGTGAGAGGGATGGATGGATGCATGCATTGTATGTAAATTCCACAGTCAGGAATACAACTTTGTGAGTTGGCCCCACTAATTGTGGATAAATTGCATTTTCGTCCTAAAAATAGATACAATTATAATTATAAAAAACTTGAATTGGTCGGTCAACTAAATCTATATTATCTATAGTAAAAAAGAGGATATTGTTCATCTTAAGAGATCTGGGTTCGAGCACCTGTGTATGCAAGGTGTGTGTGTGTTGTCAAAGGGTTAAGAAAATATGAATAGATACTACTATATAATCACACCAGTACATTAAAAAAAGAAGAAGAAGCAAGTAAAAGTGTAGAATAATTAACTTAATGGTTGATTGAATTTTAGCTCGATTGGCATGAGCATTATTATTAATGCAGGAGGATGTGGTTCGAGTGCGCTGAAATACATTATCCTCTTATTTATGGGTTGAGAAGAGACTATCGATAGTTTTAGGTATTGTACAAATATGACTAGAACATATAATGAGATTGTTAAAATAAAAGTCGAAAGGATCTTCTTTTTTATAGGTATTAACTGATTGGTTTGCCTTTTGTTTTTCAACATTATAATACAAATTTTAAATTTCAGTTTTGGTTCTTATACTATGTTAAAATTTAAAATTTAATCTCTACATTTCAATTTTTGAAATAATTTAATATCTATACTTTTATAATGTTATTAATAATCTAAACGATCGGTATTGTTAGATATTTCTATCAAAATACTGATGTTAATTTTTCTTAAAAATATTAATGCATAAAAAAATTATTTTATGAAAATAAGTTTGAATGAATGTTTTTAAGAACAAACCTACATTAACATTTTAATCGAAATAGTTGTTTGATACTATTCAATCTATTTTTTTTAATATATATTTCAGATTCAACTATTAGATTTATAATTTGATATTGACTCATAGTGCATGTGAATATGAGCCAACAAAAAAATTCATTACTTGAAATCACTTTCATTTTAATATATAAAATTTGAGTTGCTTATACGAATAAAAAAAATAGATATTCAAACTTGTTGACCTAGACTAGTTGCTAAATTTGCAAGAAACAAAATATGAGCAAAAGCGACAGCAAAAGTGGGCACTTCTTCAATAATCACGACATCCATAATGAAAATATGGGATAAAAAGGTTGTTTATATAGTTTGATTTTTCTATATCTACAAACCCTAGCTTAGTGAGATGAATCTGCTATTTTTGAAACAAATACAACTAGTGATCCTAGTTCTAACATACTCTAGCGAAAAATCCTCACTCTTGTATCTCAAAGACTAGACCTTTCATCCCTAAATTCCCCTCCTAAGAACTTAGCTTGTAAAATTAATCATACGAAGGTTTTACAATTAATAATGCACTCTCACAAATAATGTTCCTTATTGAATAGATAAGAGTTCCCAATAATTAGTTCATTAACCTATACATGTCTCTCAAATATATAGAGATTTTCGAGATTTGCTAACATACTGAAAAATTAATCATGATTCCTTCTACACAACAATTAAAATAGCTAAACACATTATAATATTAACGACCCAAGTAAAAAGGACTGTTGCCAGATAAGTCTTCAAGTTTCGATCCAATCCAACTTCTTCGATCCAAGGGATTTGATATAAACGATCTTATTCAATCCTTAGGATATGTTACTCCAAGTGAATTGGTCTTCATTGATGGGCTTAAATAATTTCACGACATTAGAAGAACCCAAAGATTTGGTTCAATAAATTGTCAATCTTATAAATATGGAAAGTTATTGTTTTGTCGCGATGATGATGGAAGTGAGCACTTCCTTTGGCACATATCAACAACTTCAAATATGTCAACAATGTCCTCTCTTAACTTTTCTTTTTGAAATTTTTTTAAGGCTGGAAGCTAAACCAAGAATCAATAAAAACTCCTTTTAGCATAATGCCCTTAACCTAACATTCTTAACTTACAAAATAATTTAGCAATTCAACCATTAATGCTCAATTTGAATTTTGCATCAATAATAAAAAACCATAATTATAACTAAGTTGTGAAAAAGTGCAACCTCCCTAACTTGGTCTAAACGTTATGACCGAATCCTGAAGGTTACATTAGCCACCGAAATGATCAAGTAAAAACGTTCGGTTTAAAAATTGCTATTTTGAACAATTTTCAAAAAACTTAGCACGGTTGCATTAAATTGATATGTTTATACGGTAAGTTTTATTGTTTCATCTGTTGAACTTACTAAGTTTTATTGAAGCTTACTCGTGTCATTTTTCATGTTTCTTGTAGATAACTTTTTGTGGAGTCGGGCGGTCGGATCAATTTGAATATCACACTATCCAAATACATTTTGGTAGATTTTGATACGTTTATTTTGGGTTATATGGCATGTAATAGGTGTGTTTTGTATATGTTTTAAATATTTACTACATGTGTTACATATGAGATTGATGCAAAGATGCTTAAGCTTGATATTAGCTTGCTTGTGTATGTGCCCTTAATCTTGGTGTGAATATGTTCATATAAAGTTGTTTTGGTTTTTTGATATAAACCTTATGTAAGTGTTTGAATCATGGTATGAATGAATAAGAAGAAATGGTAAGTTTGGCATGAGTTTTATGTATGAAGTTATGAACTTGAATGCAAATTAGTTTGGTGGGATATGTGAATTGAGGTTGATAATTGAATTTTGGTGTCAATGAGGACACATTGGTTAGACACTTAGGTTGAATGTTTTGACATGTTTTAGGCTTATTTAAATGTGT
This sequence comes from Gossypioides kirkii, assembly GCA_005610355.1. NCBI lineage: Eukaryota > Viridiplantae > Streptophyta > Magnoliopsida > Malvales > Malvaceae > Gossypioides > Gossypioides kirkii. Next base: position 1,175,415 of record CP032251.1, on the reverse strand, counting down.
TTTTAACGAATGAAAATGGTTGATTTTGATTCGGTTTGGTACCTAAGTTTTGGATGAAAGTTTGTCTTGTTTTGGAAACTTTTTAAGATGCACGCGGCTTGAGACACAGGCTGTCACTCGGTCGTGTGCCACACATAGCTGTGTGCCTTAATAATTTTAGGTGCAGGATTTTTCACACGATCACAATTAGTTACACGGTTTGAGCGCACAGGCATGTGGGGTAGCCACATGACCATGTCCCCGAGCCACACGGTCTGGGCTTTGTCACACGACCGTGTGAACTTTATTTCCAAAATTTTCAAATTTTTTCATGTTTTTCTATTTTGATTCAAATTAGTCCTTTGAGGGTTGTTGTTAAGCTCAAAATCTCCCAAAAGTAGCTTCAGGGTAAGCACATATCAATCGATCCAACTGATCAATTTGTTGAGGAAGAAGATAAACCTGAAGTGACAGTTGAAATGCCCAGTTCTGCAAGCACTTTGAGTAATATTGTTGAGTTCAACAGAAGAATGGTTGATATCTTTCTTTTCCATTGATTCACATAATCGAGCCATTGCCGAGCTCCGATCTAAGATAAAGTTATCTAGCAAATAAGGGACTGAGAGATTGCCTTACACAATGATCTGCTCACTCACCCCAAGTAGTAAAAAAAATTTGTCCACTCCTTTCGGTTTGCAAATGTGTTCCCATGCCATCATCGACCAACCTCATCCCTGTCTCTGGCCCACAATAAACTACACCATTAGTAATTAAATTATGGGTAAATTTTCGTTTTAGTCACTTAACCAAAAAACATTACAATTTAGTCATTAAACTATTCAAAAATTTTCATTTAAGTCAACCAGCTGTTAAAATCAATGCTATATGGCTTTATTTTTTCACATTGCTTCCACCAATTGAAAGCTCTCTTTTTCTTTTTCTTCTACAATTCAATTTTTTTTTCATAAAAAAATTTTAAATGTTATGAATTTGTGAATCAAAATTCAAACAGTTATTTTTTGATCTTAGACAATGACCGCCAAGTCTACTCGAATCTAAAATATGTTCTTGTACTTGCCGATAGGTACTGAACTGCCGCACAAATTGTTGAATCGTTGTTTGGAGCTTGCTGGCAGAATTTAAAAAAAAAATTAACAACCCATTAACTTAAATAAAAACTTTTGAATAATTTAAGGACTCTAATGGTAACTTTCGAATAGTTCAATGATCAAATTGTAACTTTTTTAAGTTAAATGATAAAAACGAAAACTTCATATTTTAGTGACTAATGTTATAGTTTACCCAAAAAATTTCAGCTACTACTAGACTATATATACAGATATATATATAAACTTATATGCTATCTACAAATGATCCAAAGCTTTTCTTTTTGTATTTTACTGAACTTGAAACATATTACAGATTTTAAGTGAGCCTATACATATACCATCTTACTTTTTGAAGTTTTTACCAAGAAAATCAGTAAAATAATTTACTAACAAATTTTACTTGCTGCATTGCAACAAATCAAAATCAAATTTTATGGATAAAACTAAAAGAAAAGGGAAATTAAAGTAAAAATGACAAACTTCAGAACAATTTGGAAGTGCCCATAAGTGCTCTTCCATATGCCACTGGAAGTGAAGCAAATTTCTTCACTTTCCCTACATACGCTCTTCTGCTGAAATTGTTATAATCATTTTCTTCAATGGCGTCTAATATCTGTCGGTACAGCAACAATGACGCCCACACCGGCCATCTGCTTGCCGCATTTAGCTCGGAAACACCTTTTTCTGCCTCGTCGAAGAACATCCTTGCTCGTTTTATCTGATCTTTCATGAAGTTCCTCCACTTATCTGTTACTTGTCCACGAAATATGTCATCGTCCGATAGTCCGAACCGTTCCAGTTCATCTTGCGGTAGATATACTCTTCCTCTCCTAGCACTAGGGAAATATACACACTATGAGAAAACACTAAAAGGAGTTCATCAGAAAGTGAAAATTACAAAAATTTTGGTAACCATTGGACTTACTCTTCACCAACATCTCTAAGTATATTAGTAAGCTGATTAGCGATTCCGAGGGCTAACGCGGCATTATAGACACTCTCCACCGATGCTCTCGATTCAGGTGCAATCCCCATTACCGGAACACTCATTAGTCCAACTGTCCCGGCAACGTAGTAGCAGTAAAGGTAGAGCTCATCAAAATTCATATATCTGGACTTCCTTAAATCTAATCTCATTCCTTCTATCATGTCCTTGAATGGCTGAAACAAAGAAAATCCATGTTTGATTCACAAAGATCATGCAAAATATCAAGGTCTTTAACCCTATAAAATGTAGCAAACCTGTATATCTACAGGGTACTTTGAGACAGTATCGGATAAAGCGGCATCGAGCATATCATAAGGTCGACCTTCGAAAAGATCGTCTAATCTTTTCTCCCATCGGTCAAGTGCCCTTGGTGTAATATGTGAAGCATTAGGTCCATCCACAAGCTCATCTGTTCTCCTACACCAAACTGCATACCAGAGGACTAAAAATTTAATATCCAACCGTGAAAACATTCAGCAATGATGCTCAAATTCATATTTGAAAAGTGTTGAACACAGAGACTTTCATCAATGATGTGGCCTACGAATAGGAGAAGCTGCGAAGCTAGGACTCGAATCCTAGGCTTGCTCGATGCCATGGCCGCATGCATCGATTGCACTAAAGCGCAGGTCCGACTTCAATTATTTTTACACTACTTGAGCATCATATAGTATCAGCCTAAAGCTAGAGGACATTGCATTACAGTTTAACCTTGAAAGGCATGAAAGCAATCAGATGATTTAAAATAGTGAGTTTGCCAACGGATAAAACACACCTAAAATCGGTGAACTGAACCACCATACATACCATAAATCGCCCACACAGCTCTCCGACGCTCCGGTGTCATAAGTAATGTACCTGGAAAGAAATAACATACAGTCATGAACCATTGAGCCTGGATTCATTTCCATGTTCTTGTTTGAGTATTTTGACCAAACAAAGTGCTAATACTACTTAAAAACAAACCATTATTTGTTCAATTGGAACCTTATTACAAATGTTAACAATTAAAATTCTTTCTACGGTAGTATTGAGGATGACAAATACGAAATTTTCATTCAAGTTTTCTCACCCTTTTCTCGGTAACCAAACAGCCTAATCCTAAAGAATATATTAGAAAAACAAAAACAAATACAGGGAATCAATAATTAAATAAAACAAGGGTCAAATCGACCCCATGTGCAAGAACTTGTAAAAAAATAATAATAATATTCTAATCATACACCCAATTATCAAAATCAAGATCTAAATACTTTTAAAATGAACAGACCCCAACAAGAAAAAGAAAAGGGAAACCAGAAAACATTAAAAAGAGAAGGATGAAGAACAAAGTACCCAAATAGAAAGTCTTAGCATATTCAGCACATACTTCACCACACCGATCATAAGCTTCATTCAAAAGATCCCAATCAGTGAATCCATCAGTTTCAGTTCTTGTTCCCAAATCTAAAGGTTTTTTCCCCCTTTGTTCTCTAACCAAAGCAGCTTGCTTTAAAACCACATCATAGACCTTCTCTTCTGAAGATCGTGCTGGGTTAGCCACAGCACTTGAAATAGCTGAAACCCCAGTAGAAGGCTTCACCTTTTGATGCACCCTACACCTTTTATGCTTCCCACTCCTTGGTATCAAGCTAAGTAAAGCAGTGGCATTCCCTTTGGGACATACCACCCAAAGAAGAACACCAGCCATGGTTAAACACTCAAGCTATGTATGCTGTCTTTATGGAACAGTGTTGAACCACTTAGCTGAGAGAGAGAAATTGGGTGAAGATAAGTAGTGAAAGATGATAATAAAAACCAGCGAATGGGAATGAGAATTTGAAGCTAAAATGTGCACCACTTTTTTCTTTTCTTTTAATCTTTAAATGCTTCCAAGGACACAGGATATACCACGTCGTCTTCTTACAAAAAGGGTAAAAGGGAGTCTCTCACATAAAGCTAAAGCTTATTTTCTGGAATATGCCCCCATCACTCTGTTATCTCACATGTATTTTTGTGGACACCATTGCTTCATATTTTTACTGAATTCAAGCCACATCTTAGAAGTGGCAATTGGCAGATTTGGCTCTTCTGGTTCTTTTTTTTTTTTTTTAGTGTGTGATGTACTTGTACATGTGATGTTTGGCAACCTCTAATAAATGCTGGAATTATACCTAAATAATTATAATAATAATTTGTTTAGTAGGATTACTAACGAGATAATAAATTTGGTCTCGGATTTATTAAAAATTCTAATCATTTTTATGGTTAAAAATTAATTTTTGTGTGGCAGTATGAGACATCATTCACGCTAATTTTTAAGAGTATAAATGGATAAAAATTTCAACAAAAATAAACCATTTAGTTTTTGATATATTTGATATAACATACAAAAATTAATTTATCATTGTATAAAAGCTTTTATGATAACCTATTTATATGTTAAATTTATTAGCCTATTTAGTATTTAACAATTAAATTTATTTAGAATCCCATATGATGGACTAATAGTCAGGATGTTCACCATCCCAAATGTAGTTTGGGTTTAAATCGTGCTTGTAGTTCGAATATTACCCTGTTCTTGTAATTTTTAAATTTGTTTGACAGATAACAAAAAGATAATGTCCAAATTTAAATATTAAATAAAAGGGCTAAAGTATTAATTTAATTAATTAGATGTGTATAAATAAAAGATGGGTATGTAGGATAATGGGAAGTAGAAATTTGGGAAGGTAGAATTATTGGGGAAAAGGTAGATGGTTGGGGCAGCCATTGCCATAAATGCAATTGATAATGTTGTTTATTCAAATAGTGAAGGCATAATGTAGAGTTGACTCAATTTGTAAATTATTCCACCATAACTTCATATGGTGTACATTGCAAAATGGCCACTATCTCCTCCTTTTAGGAAAAATAGAAAGCATTACCCTATTGCACCCCCATTGGCGTCGTCAAGGCACCATTTAAGGTTTTCCTTTTTATATATTACAAGTTATTTAAAGTTTTTTATATTATTGATTTTAATATTATTTAATAATACAGGAACAAATGTTATTTTTCAAAATGGGATAAGTTGACACGTATAGATGTCGGAGTTCAAGATGTTTGTTAATTTCTCCAAGTTTTCCACACCCTTTTAAAATAAAGGTACTTATCATGACATGATGCACATTTGTGTCGAGTTCATTGTAACATATTTAAAATTGTGGCGTAACAAATTATTTTAATTTTGAAATCATTGAGGATAACATTAATCCTAAAAATGACATATAAAGGTGTCAAGTTCTAACTAGTAATTAAAAAAAATAGAAAATGTAATTGATAAGGGCAGCGAATGGATCGATTTCAAGTTGCTGACATGTTTAGAATCAAATCTAAAAATATAAACAAATAGACAATTAGAAAGAATGAAAATAAAGAGATCAAAATGAGAGGAAATAGATTTTGGCCAATGGTTGACAAATTTTGGAAGGAGAAAAGATGACGCCAAATTTGATTTCTTGAATCTAAAATTGAAAGATAAATAAGTTAGGAACAATTTAAGAATAAATGAAGAGAGACGGAAGATGGAAGAATGATAAAAATGATGATGACGTGATGAGGAAGAAAGATATCAAATGAAGCTTTTTGAAGAACAAGCTTCAATAAACTCTAACAATGATCTTAATCGACCCTAAAAGTTAGTTAACCTGGAAAACCGAAAGTGAAGAACTCCCACCATCAATCTTAAAGAAGATTGAGTTGAAAACTATTTTAAAGCAAACAAGAAAAGATTTCTTGTAAAGGAAAAGAATTCAAAGATTGCTTTTATTCAAATCAAAGTTGGGTGTCCTATATGGTTGGTGTTACCCCTTTTTTCGCAAGAAGGGAGCTGAAAAAAAAGAGTGAAACAAATCCCTCAAAAATGTGGATGGCTAAGAAAAACAAATCCCTGAAAACTTGCCTAAATTGTGAATAGCTAAAAAAGGTAACTTTTTCTTCTTAAGAAACTTAAAAGAGGAACGAAAAGACTAAGTGAATTTGGCCAGCTTTATGAGAGTTATGCATGGACCAAATTTACAAGGAGACAAATTAATTTGGGCTTAAAAATAAACTTCCTAATTGGGTCATTGATAGATTAAGCCAAAAATAAAAACAATTGAGTCTTCAAGTGATCCAAATGGGCTTCAAATGTCTCGATCTTCAAGGGAGTGTGCATTTAGGCTGCTCACTTCAATATTGTAACTGTCCAAAGCTGAAAAATATCTTCCAATTAGGTTTAACTTCTAGTGTAACACCCCATACCCGAGTTGATTGTTAGGTCAAGGCATCGGGATGCTACATTCGTTGCTGAAGCAACTTCAGATAATAACAAATCATTTTATCAATTTAATAAGATCGTTTTACACTTATAATAGAAATTAAACTCATATCGGAATGATCTTTGGGCTTAAATTAGCTCATTCGATCTCCCATAGTTGATGGGACTAAATTGTAAAATTTAAAAGGATCCGAACTGATGTCACAACGTTGGGAGCTCAAATTTCTCTTCTTTTATGAAACCTTTCAATCGTATAAATCCATTCTCAACTCTTAACATAATAAATTTCTACTAAAATATTATACTTACACCTTGAACTAATCCTATATGTACATACCATATTCTATACCAATATATATTTATATATTACCACTTGCCTTTCGATCCCTATTTGTAACATCCGTGTTCCTGAACCGGATTTGGAACAATTTAGTGTAGAAATAAGAATTAGAATATGTAAAGAAAGTAAGAAAGGTTAGGAGAAATTTAAGGATTTAATAGTAAAGGTGAGAAAATATGGGGGACTAAATAGCAATTTATTCAAATTGAATTATGAGTCATCATGGGAGTTATATTGATTGAGGAGGGGCAAAAGATTAATTTGGTGGAAGATATTTTTGGAGACAAAGTTTTGGGGCCAAAGTGTAAAGTTGGAAGGCCCAGGGACTAAAAGTGCAATTTTACCATTTCTATTAAGTGAGATATTTTAAGTGAGATTTCTAGAGAATTTGAGAGAGGTTAAAAAAATCAATTGAAAGGCGAAAATATCAGCCCTTTTCATAGTCCAACCGTCCATGACATTCTCTCTTCTACCCAACTTTTGATTTTATTCCAATTAGGTCATTTCATCATTGTTAAGCCCTCCAAGCTCCAAAATCTCCTATTTTCTTTAAAATTTCTGAAAGAAAAGTATAAAAGGAGGTTAGTAGACACCTAAAAATTCTTATAGAATTCATTTTGAGGTGTTAGAGAGCATAGGGACTAAATTAGAATTTTGTGATATCAAGAGCTAAGGTAAGAGATGACTCAATTTTCATGATATACATGTATTTTTCTGCACATTAGCATAAAAATCATTGAATTATAGCTCATAAGTTTACATGTGTCTATGTGAAATTGAAGAGAAAGAGAAGAAACAAAAGGGACCAAATTGAAGACAAAGGAAAAGAATAGAGCAAGGGGTAAAAAGAGAGGAAATTCAGCCTTTTTGTTGTGAGTACTACAAGAGTTTTGAATTATAGTTTACTTTCTCTAATGATATATGAATTATTAGCATAAAAATTGTTATATAGGTACATAGTATGAATATCTACAATGATGAAATGAAGGGATTAATTGTGATAAAATGAATAGAATGATATATATAATTATAAGAATGGTAATTATGTGTGATTGAGTAAAACAGTTTGGACAGAACAAAGGATTAACTTCAAAAATTGTATATAAAGAGTTAAGGGTCAAATAAAATATGCAATTAAATTTTATTGAGTGTAGTTTCATATGGAAGAAACCGTGATGGAAATGGATCTGTATATTCTGAGATATATCTAATTTTGTGTAACAAGGTCAGAGTAGGTTCGAGTTCCCCTGTTCTGACTTTGAAAAATCATAGAAAAATATATAAAAATTATTAGAGACTGAAAATTATATGGATAATTCCTTAATGAGTCTATTTTCAAAATAAACAGACAGAAACATCATTTGATCTCTGTACAAAAAGATAGATAATTTTTACTGAAGAAAGTTCGAAACTGTCAGACAACAGAGAAGGGGTAAATTGAAATAATTTACTGTACAAATTAGCTAAAGTAAAAATTCTGAAATTTTTATGGTAAAAAGATATTTGATTCTAATTTCATAAACATCAAGCAGAATATAATTTTGAGTTCTGTAACTCAAGATATAAATAATTTAGTGACTGTGACGCAAGTGGACAACTTTGAAAATTAATGTGAAAATAAGAGTAAGGAGGTATATGATGATTATGTATATGTGCATAGAAATGTAAATGTGATATGTGAAATAATGAGAAATGATGAATATGAGAGATTATGCCCATGTAGACGAATTAGAACCATTGTGATAATAGTGGCATGCCATTAAGGAACACTAGCGCGCCCTCTGTTTAGCACGTTTCGTGCCCTCTGTTCAGCACTGTGTGTGCCCTCTGGTCAACACTGTGCGCGCTTTCTAATTAGCACTGTGTGTGCTTCTGTTTCCCCAACAGTTATGTACTTCTGTTAAGTACTTTGGTACTTCTAGTAAGTACTTTGGTACTTTCTGTTAATTCCGTTTATCCGATGGGTTTTATGAAAGTCTGCAATGGGCTAAAATGAGAAAAAGGTGAATCAAAGTATGAAATGTGCCATGGTGGTAAGTTATATGATACAAGTGAGTAAAGTAAAAGCTTATAAGTAAGAGTATTTACATGATTTTACATTACTTTTGAAGTACTTACTAAGCCTTCACCTGCTTAACGCGTTTGTTTCAACACGTAGGTACAAAGTTACAAGGAGTAAAGTCGAGTTCAGGGACCTCTCATCACATCACATCATCCTTTAGAGGACTCCAAATATAGGTATTTATTTTAAAGGAAATGACATGTACAATGGTACTTGTATGAGTCCCTAATGAGTGGGAAAAATGTTATCTCGAATGTTATGAATTATGAAATGAAATGATTAATATACAATATTTCGACTCGAAAGGTCTTAAAAGACACCGGATTTTAAAGAAAATTTTCTGTTACTCAACTTTCTATGCCATACTATAATGTAATGCTTTTATATTGGGTTTATACGTGTAAACCGGGTGTAGGGGTGTTACACTATTGATGTGATAAGATGTGTCGGAGTTGTTACCTCAAATACCTTGAGTCTATAACTTCTTTCCAATCTTTCACCTATACATTTAAAACACACGTTAATCACTATTCTAATGTATGCAAATTATGATAAAAAGGACTAAATTGAAATAAGTTCAAAGTATGCAAATTATGTTATGAGAATGAAAAGATAAATTTGATTCTAATGTAATTGCCTATGTAGACTAGTGTTGAACTCTGTGGATATGGTTGGCAATGTCATAGGAATACTTTAGCGCACTCACTATTCTGAATTCAACACTTCGGTGCTCTCTGTTTCACATATTAACTTGTTCCACATTTTATTTTACTAATTTACTACAAAGCTTCACCAATTCTACATTTTAATCCTTGAATAACAAAATAATTCATGGGTACTTACCTTTTTCAACCTCAAATCACTTGTTCTTCCTTTTTCCCCATCACTTGATTCACTTTGTCAATTTCTTTCTTCATCAATATGTCAAAAACATAAAACTTTCCATAAATAAAATTTACTTTAACATCATTTCCATACTTTTCTATCAATATTAAACTTGAAAATAATATGAAACCTTGTTCTCCTGGAATCAAACTTTAACTTGATTTTCTATCTACTCCAACTTCTATTTTCTTGAATCTAAATTGATATTCTTACTCTTCATAGTCTCTTTATCATTTTTCTCTTTTGGTGGTTATGCAAATTCCTTTGATTTTTAGGCAAAAATGGTGGATTTTGGTGGAAAGGACCAAATTGTAAAAAAAGTAAAACTTTCTTCTTTTCTTCTACATGGACGAGACTTTGGTGAAAGATGAAGAATTTTCTTTATCTTTCTTTCTTTCTATATTAACATTAATTAAATAAAATATTCATAAATATATTATAATAAAACATTATTTAAATATTCAACCAATCATTTTCTAACTTTTTTCATCTATCATCATTACACCAAATAATTATCTATTTTGGGAAATGACTATTTCTTATTTCTATAGTCAATTTTACAAATTATTCAAATTGGTCCCTAATGTACGAAACTATCAATTAACTTCACAATTTAGTTCATTTTCACCTCTAAGCTTAAAATCTATCAATTTAACACCTAAAACTTCAAGGAATCATCAAAGGTAACTTCTTAAAACTAGGAATCATCAAAGGTAACTTCTTAAAACTTTAATAGTTTAACGAATTGAGACATGGATTAGCTAGATTAAGCTCTTACGATCTCAAAAACATAAAATTTACAAGAAAATGATTAAAGTTTACTAACCAATTAATGGTTTGAAACTTAGAGCTCTTGACCAATTCTTTGGCTTCTTCCTTTGCATGAATCGATTATTATAGGCCGAAAGGTATTAATTGAACTACTTAAAAGGATCTAATTGCAAAAATAGTAAAATTGGCAGACAAATAAATTAAGAATGACAAATAGGATTTGACCAATTTCCATGGTTATATTTAATCTAGACTTAGTATTTTTATTGATTAATTCTTAACTAGCTCAATTAATACCTATCGGCCTATAATTTTACCAATTTTGCAATTTAGTCCACTTATATTTCGACCAAATGGATCTAAACGGGACAATTGAATTGGTTCTGAGTAAAATCTCTTTTCGGTCTCATTTCCCTAAATTTTTGTCTAGACTCGTCAATTATAGGTTTTTAAATCCATTCAATTTAATCTAATTAATCGGTATAAACCCTAAGTTAGATTAACGACTCCTACTTTAATCAACCAACTTCCCTAAGGTTTTAGTTACAACCCATTTTAATTATCCCAAACCCACTTAATTTTTAAAGCATTAATGAAGTTAATGATAAGAAAGAACATGGTTTAAAGATGCTCAGTAATCTGAAGACTTATGATTGTGGAGATCGCGTTAGGCAGCAACCGAAATTCTTTTAACAGAAGTGCTCGATCACTCTTATGATTGATGAATCCGCAACAAGCGGAGTACGAAAAGTAAATACAAAAACTAAAGAACAAAATTATAAAAACTTAATTTACTAGAGAACAGAAATTGAAATAACAAAGTTTTAAAGAAAATCCTACAAACTATCTACTAAGCTACTATGAATCGTAAAAAGCCATCCATTAATTGTGTTTTTTAGTTCACATTTATAGAACTAATGATGTTTGACCTAATTGGGATGACTCTGCCCTGAATTACGAGTAAAAAGTTGATTGTGTGGACGAAAATACCCTTGTAGATTTTAAGTTGGTTGAGCCTCAATTTTGCGACATCATAAGTCCAATGTCACGACTTTCCAAGAAGTTTGCTTGAGTCTTTGAAGAGGGACTTGGTTTTTGCGACTTTGCTTCTCAATGTCACGACATTGCTTGTGATCAACTTCCATCTCTGGCTATAGTCATGGATGTCGCGACTCCATCTATTGAATGCCGCGACTTTGTGTTTTCCAGGTCGCGACCTTGGCCACAGCCTACTGGCATTGTCGATGTTGCTAAAAAATTCTTCTAAGTTGTATTCTCCTTGTCGCAACATTCTAGGCAATCCCATAACTCTTTTGCTAATTGATTCAAGTTGTTTCTTGCACCACTACATCAACTTGTTAGAACTTCGCTCGAGTTGGCCTAATTGGTAGATAAGCATTATAAAAATATTCGTGTTTTATTCAATTAAGTATAACTAACATATAATTCATAAACTATGAAAATAACATAAAAACTGCTCGATTGCAAGCTCCTTAAGTATAAAAAAGAACCTAATTTACCATATTAAATCATGGCAGATCAACTCTATAACTAAATAATTTTTAGCTAATAGACAAAGGATCAAACTTAATTATAAAATATTTAAATCCTAATTATATATGTTCGATCGATCTCTCTACTAACTCAACACAAATTTGTTTGGATATCACATTAGAACCAATGTGATAAATGAATGAAAACGACGAAAGAGAAATATATTTCATGAATTACTATCCACAGTAAATGCTTTTTCTGGAAATGAATAAAAGATAACTTATAAATGAATTTAATTTCTTTATATTTTCATTTAATTTTATTGTAATTAAATAATTGAGTTAAATATGAAAAATTAAATTAGTGATCGTAGTTTTACTAAACATGAAATGAAATCATTTACTCATTGTTTGTAAAAAGATAAAGTCATCATGAAATTAATTTTGATTAATAATATTTTGGGACACCCACAACATACTCTGAGTTTTCTACTAAAATATAATTTTTTCCATTTCTTCCAGTTTTAGTACAACTATTATGATTCTTCCTATAATATTCATACTGCCGAAATTTAGGGAAAATTTATTTAGCCTGAAATAAATTCTATTTAAATTTCGGTTTTGGTTTCCTATAGAACAGTGAACTTTCCTTGCCACAGAATTTTGGTTTCATTATGCGCTCACCTCCAGCTCTAGATAACAGCCTCTCTCTTAGAAACCGATGAAAACCATTCAGTTGAAAATCAAGATTCGTCCTCGGAAATACAAATACTAAATTTCATAAAATTTATTGTCATAAATAATACAACCGAAATTTGAATTTTACAGATAAAAAGTTAATTTTAACAATGCAACAAACACCTTTCATAAGCTATTTTTAGGAAAAAAATTGCAATGTTAGTTGTCGAAAATATTTTTTTTTAAAAAGTATCGAATTTTATTTTGAAAAATAGAAATTGGAGTCGTCACTAACCTTTTTTAAATAGGTGTGATTGGATCACTTTAAGAATTTTAAAATTTTTAAAATAATTTTGGTCTTTGAAACCATAACAAATCAATGAATAAATATATGAAATGCAATTATAAAAATATCTAACATAATTATATTAATGATTAATCAACATGTAATTAAATAAAAAGAAAAAAATATAAAATTTAATGATAAATAAATAAACAAGATAATAACAATTAATGCAAATTAAATAAAATAATAATAAAAGAGAAAACAATAAAATGACATCAAGATAAATAAATAAAAATAAAAATTAAATGTTAAAATAAACAAAAAAATATAAAAAAATAAAAATAATTGAGATTTGGCATGAAAAGAAATGATAAATAAATAAATAAACAAAAAAAATTATTAAATTAAATATCAAAATAAACAATTAAATATTAATAATAATGAAAAAGAAGACGAACTTTGATTAACTCCGAGCAAACCCGGATGAAGCCATAGGTCTCACATACCCGGAGGAGGCCAAAGACAAATTAACATCAAAGGAAAAAAAAAAAGATCTATATTTATTTTTGTTAGTTTCAAAAGAAAAAAAAATACAAATACAAATCGATACCTCAATATTTGATTTGAATTTTCTTTAAATATATGTCTCAAAAATAAATTCTATGAGTACGATAAAAAAAAATCTCTGAACCCTTTGACAACGCACACACAAGTACTCGAACTCGGATCCCCCAAGATGAACAACATACTCTTTACCATAGGAGCCACTCGTTGAGTTCACTTCCACTCTATTTAAGTGTTTAAAATTAAATCAATTATTGTGTCTCTAAAAAGGCAAAAATATGAATACCGAACTCTTTGGATTTTCACATCCATCCCAAAATTATGGGATTCATGTAATCAAAACATGGAGTGAGCTGAAAATAGAGGTTGCATGTCATCCTTTTGAACTTCATTTTCATCAATGGCCATATCGCTGATTAGGATTGTGGTTTTCATCAATGGTTTGGTTGTAGTGTTGTCTTACCCCATTGAAGCTGTAACCACCCAACTTCCTTCTCAACTCTGTGCTCCCTCTTGAACCTGCCCTACTACGAACTTTCCCAATTTTTTTTTTTAAACTTACCCTTCGTTTCCCCACTAGACTTGTTATAAGAGTAGCCCAACTTTAACCCACCCCAATTAAATCCTCACTCAAACTTTCAATTAGTGTGAGCAAAACTCGATTTGAAAAAAAATCAAATTTCGAGTTAATCGAATCTGAGTTATTCGAAAAAGTGATTCTTCACTGGAAAGTTACAGCTTTTATTTTTTGCTCGGTTTTAGATAAGAGCCCACTCTTTTAATATTCAAGACTTCTAAAATAGCGGAGGATATCATTTGGTCGAAAACCATAAGGGTTTAGTTGCTAGATCCAAAATTCAACAGGACTCTTTCGCTAAAAAATTTATGTACTAAATTTGGTAAACTTTGTAGCCATAAATAATACAACAAAGGTTGGATTTTATGAAAAAGTTTTAAGCTTCCACCGTCCAACAAAACACTTTCCATAAAGAAAATTCTAACAAAATCAATACAATTACCTTCCCTACACCACAAGAGTATCATTATATGATCCCTCAGGCAGCAAGGATGTAGTGATATCTTTTGAAGCACCAAAATGAGTGAAAATGGAAAATTTATTATTCAAATGAATAAGCTATAAAGTAACAAAATGATTATGAATTTTAATCATTTGATTAACAATTTTTTCATATCATGCAAAGGCTTACCTCTTTTTAAAGTATTATTAAAAATTAAATTTTTATATATTTTTTAATTGAAATTAAATAAAAAAAACTCGTTCATTAGTAAACAATAATTTGAATTAATTAAAAAATAATAATTTAAATTGGAACAAAGCAACTAGGTGCCAAATTACATTTTACTTACTGTTTGGCAAATTAATACCTGTATATTAGATCAAAAAATATATTGATCATTATGTTAAAAAATTTATCCATTTCTATTGTTAAAAACTAATTCTTATGGGTCAAGATGAGATACTGTAGTATGCCACGTGTCTCTATTTAATTATTTTATCAATAATATCGAGTTTTAACAGTAAAAATGAATGAAATTAAAAAAAAAAAAAAGAAAACAAGTTTGCTTCAACCTTTAAAATTGGCACCTTTCACCTTTTTCTTTAATACCAAACGAAATGAATCATTCTCTAAAAACACAGTACCAAGACTTAGCGACTTAACCACCGATAAAAAAACAAAGAGCCATTGTCATTTTCACCATTTCTATCCAGATTTCGAATCCAATCATGTACAGATTAAGTCAACCATGCTTCAGCATTACAAGGTGATTTCTCACATTGAATCGGAAACCATGACAGCTCTACAGTCCTATACCCTTTACTACCATTTACAGAGCGACAAAGTGGGTGAAAGAGAAAACCTAGCACCGGGCATTGAGCTTGATGGGAAGGAGTTTTTTTTTTTTGTTTTTGTCAATGTAACTTCATGTCTCAGTCACCGTGAAGTACCCTTCATTGCCTCTTTGCTAATGTTTTCCTTAATCCCTTGATAATCTTTCCAAACCACATTAAGTTCATAACGGATAGGATAAAAGGCACAACGAATATTAACAGTAGCCCATAGCTGTGCAACAGCTTAACCTGTTTCGTGGAGAAAGTAAAGATGAAACAATTGTAGGATAATAAATTGACATTTAAATGACAATCCAGGAACACTTTTACCTGATCAAAGTGCAAGTAAACGTGATAAAATAGGTACATAAACAGGAGTATTCTAGCAACCTGCCAAAAACAGCAAACGGTAGTACATTAAATGTAAAAAACTTTCTATTGCAAGAATATGTAAAAAGCTGTCTAAAAATGATTATTACATCCATGCAAGCATTAACAGTACAGGAATAAGTCTAGAAGCAATAAATTGATTTCACTTACCAGCCATGTTACAAATATTACAACTCCATTAATTAAGTAAGCTCTTGATCTCTTCATTCCAGCCGTATCAAGATACCTATATTAGACAGGAAATACACTTAATGTAGAGCTAAAGTTATATGCATTTTACAACCAACAGATAAGATACTTATATTACCATCTCAAATTGATCCCAGGTGTGGTAGTCTCAGAGATGAGTACCATGAAGGTGTATAGTTGACCTTCCCCAGTCATCATAGAATATGCTACAGCTGTTAAGGAGAGAAAATGATGAATGACCTGAAATAACAATATTTTAGATTGATTCACATCAGATACAACACCACTTGTAATCATCTAGGAAGGAAGAAAACATGGGGCAAGATTAAAATAAATAAAAAATTAAATACTTACATACTCTATTCCACCTAGAGAAGGGTAAAACCAAATGATCATCCCAATGTCAGCAAGAAAGTAACCAACAGATACCTGTTAAAAGGTGGTATCTAAGATTAATGTAGTTAGAAGCCAGCTAAAGGTGATGAAACATTAAATCTAAACCTAAACAAATGTCAACACAAATTGAAACGTTTCAGCAAGATGAATTAATTACTCCAAGACTACTCCCTTTTATACATATGACAGTTCTAGAATTAGTTTCCAGCTGTTTTAAAATCTGACTTGATGGACAAATTGCATACATTCATCTGTGATAGGAATAATTTCATGACATATTGCAATATATAAGCACCTATCCTTATATCAACTTCTCATATAAGGGCTCAATTGAATACAATACCCAGTAATAGCTTATTTTAGAAAGTACAGGAGCTAAGTCAGTATTTTATTGCTTACTCCAACCAAATCCTAAAACAAACTCATTAAATACTGCATCCCATTAAAGATAAATGGACGGCACTGCCTAGAAAATGTAAATAGAATAAGAGCTATCAGCTAAGTTAACTAGGATTTAGTATAGTCAAGAGAATCAAGATACTAGGCCAAAAGGCTTAATGTGGTTGATATGCTCCCTAGTTCTGGCTGTTCCAAGCAGAATGACCTGGACTACTTTGCTCCTTAACAGTAATTGCAAGGGGAGGTTCAAGAAACATCAGACTGATCAGCTTCAAGTGAGAACAGGTCTGCACTGACTTATCCCAGGTACCAGATGCCCATTGTTGATGAAGTAATGGAAATAGTGTTATAACAATGTGATTTACTTATTCAGTGAGCAGATCATGCCTCATGACCATGACAGATAAGAGTCAGACACATGCTAAAATTGGAGAGGAGTTTTGAGTTGCAAATTTAACTGATAGTCAAATAAACTGTGACGACCATGTTTAGGATTGATAGTTCAGCTTGTTGAAAGGTAATTCAAACAGCTCCTCAAAAGGAGATTGAAACCTTAGAATTTATAAGAGAGAGACAGTTCTCTTTAGGGTTTTTTTGATAAAATTCTGCTTTGGGTTTTATTATTTCACATGTCCCTTTAAATAAAGTTCAATCTTATTACATAAAAGAGGAAACATAATCAATAAAAGAAACCTATTCTTAAAAGAAAAATAAATCAACTGAAATAAAAACATAATCAATAACTCTAGGGAAAGAAATAAATGCATAATCTAAGACATAATTGAAGAACCCAAATTAATGGCCTTTCCTAGCATAGATTTTGGCCTCTAAAATTACACCCCTGGAGAAAGAGCTTGCCCTCAACTCAAAGTCAGGATAAACTTGGTGAAAAGCATCTTCCATTACTAATAATTGAAACCGATAAGGGATGTAGATTTCCACAAACTTATTCTCATTTGTTAGCACCATTGAATGGATCTCTTCAAATTATATAAAGTTTCAAGGCCAAAGTTTGACCTTGATTTTGAGAAGCACGTATCAATTCAATGTCAATTTTGTTAAATGGCATTAACATGAATGCATATTTATGCACCATGATTATGCTACTTATTTCACACAGGCAAGAATTTTGGGCAAAGGAGATCTTTTATATTATGTGGGAGCTAGGAAACCAAATGGTTAAGAGCCCTTAACCACGTTAAAACAAAAAAATTGTACTTATGCACACAATCAAGAATGGCATACTAAATATATGAACATATAAGCCTTTCATCATTGTCCCTGGTAAATGGCAGGCCTATTTCACCAGAAGAATTTAACAACAATTGACAATTAAGTGTCCCATCAATGGCAGTGCCACCCAAAGTATTTGTATTTATGAAATAACATTATATTAAAAGTATTTTATTCAATGAAGAAAACCTGGCGCATAAATGGTTCTTCTATATGATGCACTTCACACACATAGAAAATAAACCTTTCTGAAGGTATTTATGTACCAATGTGCATAATAGAAAAAATTAGCTTGAAGTTGTTACAAACAGCAAGGCAGTTTAGCTTCTTAGAACATCCAATATTTTAGGTTCAGCATAAAAGACTAGATATCAATTATTATATATCATCTCAATTCCTAAAAGTTTTCATTGAAGATACAAGAAAATGGTACCCTCACCCCCAATGTGAATGTAGACAATGCAGAACTACGAAACATAATCATGCCAGCATATCGGTTATCAGAATAGAGATTTGACCAAAACACGAAGTATAAGGACATGACTGTTATGAAAATGGCATGTACGGTTGATATGGATCTGCATAAACCATCCAGACATTAAATTTGAATTGATAAAATATAAATAACAACATATTCAAGCTAAGAAGAAATATCAGTCACCGGTTGTTCCACTCATTCCGTTGGACTTTTGATAGGATGAGATAGCTCTTAAAGTAAACACTGCTAAACAACTGCGTAAGATCATAGACCTGGAAAAGAGTAGTAATTGTAAAAAATTGCGAGGAAAAAATAAGAAAAGAAGGGAAAGATAGTAGAAGAGATAATAAAAAATAATAATAGAAAGGCTTGAACAGAGAGAGAAATAATAGTGAAAACTGAAAAGAAACAAAATATCAATGTAAAAGAATGATCACTAAGAAGAACACAAAACAAAAATCATTAACTTCATGTAGCTGCAAATTGTCATTCTAGATTAATTGACTTGTTCTAACTGAATAATGAATCATAAAATTGAGCAAGAAATATACCATCTTGCAAGCACAAATGCCACAAATAACTGATGTGTATGGGATGAAGGAATCTGCCAATAAATATTCCTTTAACAACAGCTCTGCCTGATTCTGGTAAGATTGTATCTCCATAGTTGCTTCTTCAGAAAGCAGTATCATAACACATTCTTCAACCAATCAGCCTAAAAAGATGAATTTTCCATTGCCTCTTCTATTTTGTATTCTTCTCGTTCTTCATGATGAATAAGATGCAAAACAATTTTAAGGAAAGAACTCACATGAGAAAAAAAATTAAAAAAGGAAAAAGGAAAAATTCTATGCTCTGATTACTGTAGCTACAATTCTGAAATATAATGCATCACTTTGGATTCTCGTATAAGCAACAAAAAGAGTATGAATTACTTTGTTCATTAAACACGAGAAACAATAAGAAAATGATATTACTAAGGCTTCTTTTTTGTACCAATCATCTAAAAGGAAGAGAGATAGGGGCGAGTGTACAATTGCTATGTCACGAAAATGTATTTGAACAACTAGTTAGTATATCCACAAACTTGTTATATTCCGAAAATCAAATTAGCATATAACATTAGGGTTGCAAGACAGTAAAAGCACCTCATTTCAATCATGAACTCATGAAGCAAACTTAGCAACAATTAAGTCCTTAAAAATTAAAGGAATATTAGCTCAGTTAGTTCATAAACATAATTGGGGGTCAAAACCTAGCTCTGCAATTTCTTTCCTTATACCTAGGTTCCCATTTCCTTTGTACCCCCAAAAACTGCCAAGTTGCCAACACATCAAATTCAAATAACACCATTCAATTAATTGATTTCAATAGAGAATGGTTAATCCACATCAAAGATAGTTTGGTTTGATATTAACCTGATAAAGGAATCGCCAATAAACAGCATGCTTAAGGCAAACAAGTCTAATAATATACAAGACAACAAAAATTCAGGATTTCTTTCCCCTTTGTTAAAAATAAATGAATAAAATCCACCCATTCTATTATGTTTTGGGGAAAAATGTTAACAACAACAATAATTACAACAAGAACAAGAACAATAATTATTCGATGCCGATGAGCAAGAAAATGTTAATTACTCCACTAGGCACTTTTAAACTAATCACCCTTTTTAATTTATTCTCCTTAAACTAATGCATCCTGTTAAGTTATGAAAAGAAACAATGAAATTAAAAATAAAAATACCCACTGATTTTATTTGCAAAAAGAAAAGAAAACGTAGTCAATAGAAACATCAATTCAAAAAAATCAAGAACAAAAAACTACATCAAATTAACCACTAAAGACAATATGGAGCGAGAAAAGTCCCAAAATGATTACACAATAAAACAAAAACAGTATAGAAAATTATCAAAAATGGAAACGGAAAGGGTTACCGGAATCGGAGAAAATAAATTATAGGAAGAAAATGCGGAAGAAATCCGGGATTTCGTTTTGGGCAAATAGAAGCTGCTGGATTCCTGCTTCATTTTTGTTTTATTTTTCCTCTTTTCTCATTTAAAAAAGAAATCGCATTGTAATATTTACAATTAACTGTTTGTTTTTGTTTCTTGAGGAGCGAGAGAACAAGGAACCAAAACTCAAAGGAATATTTTAATAAGGAAATAATAATTTTTTTTGTTGCAAAACTAAGAAAAATTATAGCAAAAACAAATAGAGAAAAAAAATATAATATGCAAAATGATAATCTTAGTGCAACTCACTGTTTAGGGTTTGTAATTATTTTTTTAATAATATTGTTTTCGAGGTTTGAACTTGAATTTTTCTATTGAGAATGTGACGTGTCTTACCATTTAATCCAACCACTTATTGATCTATAAGAAGTTTTGGGAAAAATATAAACATGAAATTACTATAGACACTTATAACATAATCAGACTTTAAAATAGCATTTTACATTATACATATGTGCCCATGATTGAAGATTTTAATCTAATGTTTTATTCATAAGAACTACGCAAATATATCACCCCATTTTTTTGTTAATTATTTATATAATACGCTTATGATACAAAATGCATATAACAAAACTATAAAAGGTGTTTGGAAAAGTTCAAACATTAATCAATTTATTTGCTCCAGTAAACCTTAACGTTAGAAAACAAAATCTTATTTCTAATGGATTAATAAAAATACTTGTTACGCATATTGGATTTCGCTATTATGAGCTTTATTTATTTGTTAATTTCATGCATGAAATTTGAAATAAAAAAGATGAATGACTGTATTAAAATAATAATAATTTGTTAGATATCAAATGATTTAATTAATTATATTATTGCATAATATAAAAATTTATGATGTTCATGCATCATAAAATAATACATATAACTATAAATTATTACAACGACAAGTCTTCTTATAGTGAATGAGGGATTCAACATGAATCATGAACATGTGCTCCATAAATTTCGTCACTAATCCTCAATGCATCCAATTAATTGCGAAAATAAAGAAAATAGAAAAAGCTTGAGATGATTGAGAAGATATAACATGATGATTTTCTCTTTTCACTGTAAAAAATTTTAGTAAGTCTCTAAATTCATACTTCAACCCTTTTCTTGTTAAATATTTATCATTAATTTTATTAAATTAAAAAAAAGTTATAAATATAAATAATTTTATTTAGGAGTCGGGTTATTCAATTAAAAAAAAACTCATTTCTATGTTCAATATGTATGAAATGTTGCAAAATTATTTTCTTTTAATATTTTTACTTTTTTGTGATTAAGTTTAAAATACTTTTCAATTACTAAATCTTAGCCCAAACCAACCTATTGGCTTGACTAACTATTTAGAAAATATTATATGTTTACATTAAAATTTTCATATTTGAATAACAATTCAAGACAAGTTGTCTAAAATTTGTGAAAAATATTGTCCACGGCCTAGCACATATTGGTCAAGCCTATTGAACTAGGTAAGTAGTGTAAGCTTGCCTTGAAAGTGCTAATAAAGCCAATCGAGTCAACACTTAAAAATTCTTATTCAATTTTAGACTCAAATTAGGTAATCAAATCGAAGGGATAGTTTGATGCTTAAATATATCTAATCATAATATATATACATAAACTTTGGTTCTAAAACTCCATTGTTCCTCTTTTGTTAACTTGATGTTTAACTCCTCAGGCAACTTTTTCAAATGTTGTAAGGTTTTTACTATCGGTATTATACCATCTTGATCTCCATTATAAAATTATAATCATATTAAAAAAATAAAAATAGAAAAAAAATCAATCAAATGGCTTGAGAATTACTTTGCAACATCGTTCACTTTGATTCTTCATACATATTTAACTTATTTCAAGAAAGTATTGGAAAAAAATATGGCATATAAATACAATATCAACCTAAATATTGTAATGGGAAAGGATTGTTGAAGAAGGTTTTTAAGCGCAAGAAGCATGTTAAAGCCCTTATCAGCTTCGTTGTATTTAAAATTAACTCTAAATAAATAAGAGTGATATATAATGAAAATTTTAAGGTTAACAATTTTTACACAACATTTGCCTCAATAAACAAGTAATTTATTTATTTATCTTAAGAACGAGGTGACAATATATAGAGAGAAAAATTTGCTACAAGTCTTAAAACTTGAATTTAAAATAATTTCTAAAAAATAATTATATGAAAATATCAGAAAAAAAAGTTCATTTTGTTTCAAATTTTAGGGGAAAACTTACGTGAATCAACCCTTCCATGTATATGACAAGTTGGTTAGATTCCCGTGGAAAGTTGTTTGAGCTTCCGGGAGATTAAAGTAAAATTGCACCCTTAATGGAAGGCACATGTCTACGTCTGTGCTAACTGTAGAAACCTAGACCAAAAAAATAAAGTTTTACGCTTTTGACATAACCAATAGAAAAAAATAACACAAAATTAATTTTACTCAATTAATTGGTTAATTCGATTCTATAGGAACTTATGTTATACGTAGTTTCGAATTGAAGTAAAGTAAAATGAATGTAAAGAAAAAATGAAAACCTGTTTTCCTAAGTTAAAATCTAGCTCATTTTCAGCACAAGAAGGGCAAAAGACATAAAATAGCTTCTGTGGGGAGTAATTATGAGTATTGGTCTTAAAAGCAGTCATAATGACTTCGAATGCAAGGTTTTCGTATTTTGCGCTCCAAGTGGTTTTGATGTTGAAAAAGTAATTATTTTCATCAATGGAATTGCATTCTTTCTTAATTTCATTATACAGCGAACTATTTATCATTTCCCAAGAGAAAAAGAAATCAATTCTTGCAATTGCGTGTAGCTTTTTACGAAGCACAGGGTTTCCCAACTGTTGAAAATAGTTACAATTAAAAAAATAAAATAAAATCCACAATAAAATCTTTAAATTAACATTGAATTGAACCTAAGCATGTTTACTGGAGAGTTGAGCTGCAACACATGTTATTTTTGCTATCTCTAGGCCCCAAAAAATTCTTAAAAATATTTCAAGATAATTTTAAATTTTTTTTATGTTAGTGTCAATACTTAATTTAAATCAAAATATATAGTCTATGATGTAAGTAATGAACAATAATCGAAGTCATAATGATTTGATCCAAAACATAGAAGTTAATATCCTAATCCAATCTAATAAATCTGAGCCGTCTTGAATTAGTCATGTTGCTCAACCATGAACATTTCTAACTAATTCTTCTATGCAAATATATATTAAAGTGGCAATTAAATTTGATTAATTAGATACAATTTTACTTACAACCAATCCTTTGAGGTTAAATTTGATTTGTTTGTTGTCGTCGAGCAAAGCATTAGCAAGATTTAGTATGAAGTGTCCTAAAAATAAAAATCCACAAATTTAATCGAAGTAATGAACATGTTATATTGTTTGTATTGTTGCATAGAGACTTATCCATAACTGGTATTAAGTCGAGATCATTTGATTGTTATATTTCTATTCAATAATTAATTTGACATATTCAACTCAAGAAGTATGTTACAAAAAATGATTTATGAAATTATTTTTATTTTTTAAATTATTTTAAAAAAATTAATTTAATAAGAAATTTAATTAATTATTTGATGTTGAATCTAAAAAAATAATGTTGTAATATGTAAATAATAAAATACAATATATATTAGAGAAAAATTATATGCTAGAGATCACATTATTTTTTTTAGTCAGTCGTTCAGTATATTTTTGGTGTATTAAAAATATGTTGATATACAACCAAATGAGAGAAAGAAAAAAAATAAAGTGTTTACCTGCAAAGCTTCATTCAGCTATATACAAATCTTTGAACTTGAAGACTAGATATTTTTCATACCATTTTTGCATGAATGTAAGTAATATTTTATCTGTACAAAACAAACAATTGAGAAATATCAATATATATAATACCCAAATTAATTTATTTAATAATGAAGAATATATATTATGATCTTACTAGTGCTATCATCTTTATTATTATAATCACTACTTGTTTTTGAATATGATCATCCAGATCCAATAGGAGAGTCGATGAACAATAGATTTAACACTGAAACATATATTAGTTAGAATTTTATATAGATATGGAAATAGAAAAAAAAAACAATATAAGAAAGACAATGCAATTCATTTAAACACAGTGAAAACTAGAATTACTGTAACATTTTATTGTCCTAACAAATCTAATATTTTTTGACAAATTTATATGGATATGAAAGAAATAACTATGAAACGTGATATTCATATACACAAAAAAATAATCATAGGAAATTAGACAACCTTTGTTCCAAGAAAAGATATTTGTTTGGAGACCATGAGCAATTTTCGTAACAATGAAAGGACCAACACTTTCAAAGGCATATCCAATTGAAGAACACCCTGGTCCTGAATAGTATTACACAAAAGATTTTATTATATGTGAGTAATCAAAAAAACTTGTTGGCCAGGCTTAAGCAAAGCTAGAAAAATAGAGTAATAGTTTGATCTAATGTAATGACTAGTCTAATTCGACCAATATTTAGTATATGTTTAAAGGTATGACTTTTTAGACGAGTTAAAAAATCATAGTCAAATCAAGGCTATAAATTTAGTGTTAGGGATGGACATAAACCTAAGACATTTTCATGGAAATGGCCTAAATTGAATCATTACTTTCTAATGAGGGTAAAAAGTGATAATGTTGCCATTTGAAGGGGCTAGAGGGGATTAAATTTAATAATTAATTTTTTAGAGAGATTAAAAACAAAATTGTAACATTTAATCGAAGGGGCTAAAGCCTTAGCTTCCCCTTGGCTTTAACTTGCTCGTAGTGAACTTTATCCAACTAATTCATATAGGATACCTACTAAGAAATCCGCATAACATTAGAAGCTACAATAAAAGGAATTTAAATAACTTAAACTCCAGTTAACCAAATAGTGAGGGGTTGAGTCATGGAATCTTTCTTAGCTTCAACAAAATAGTAAAAAAGACTTCGACTAGGAATATTTTCATCCACTTCAATATATCCAGCAAATTGCTTGAAATTAACATCTAGTTGTCTTGGTAATTTGTTTATCAAATCGTTCATTGGGAAGGCATTGGAATCAACGCCAAGTAGAAGAAAAAGAATAATAATAAAGATTACTCCTCGAAATTCCATTTGAAATTATTCTAATATCAAAGAAATAAGGATACTTAATGTTTATTGAATTCTTTACTTTCTAATTCTTAAAATTAATGGAGAGAGCTACCTTATATATAGTGTTTGTCTTTTTTAAACTAAATATATTGTTTTAAGATCTAACATTTTGAAATCGTGAAACATAGGTTTCAAGTTGTCATTGTTTTTAGGCACTATTTTTCTTTTGTTAGTTTTCCCAATAATTTTTTTATGATAAATAACCTTTATGAATTATAGGTATACTTTATATGAATATATTAAAGGATATAACACCAATGAATTCATTAATTATGACATACTTTTTTAAAAGAAATAGTAAATTCTTTCACAAACATGATTCCAAGTAACTAAATGATAAGTGCTAAAAGTAACATGTTTTAGCCTAATTCTTAATGCATTTTTAGATAATTATTCGATGTTAATGGTGAATTATATGCTCCTAATCCTTTAAATTCATGTTTTTATACTTAGGAGAGCATTTGAGAGAAAAAAGAGTGAAAAGCAAACGAATACTAGAAAATCAGAGCAAGTTACAAGAGCCATATGGGATGACCCCTTCCATATAGTTGTGTGGCTAGACTGTATCAATTTCATGAATTTGCGTCCTAAACTGCAAGAAATCACGTTTTTTAGGTTTTGTGGGCATTCTAAGACGTATATATAACAAAAATAAGAAGATAAGAGGGAACCATCATAGAATATTCAAGAAAACAACTCGAAAAACACCGTTGAAGCCGATTCTGAAGCAGATTTCCGTCAATATTGAAGATTCTCAGTTGAGTTCTTAGGAGATTATCATGAGTTTCTTTATTTCTTTCGATTATACCGTGTTTTGGATGTTTTTATTTGCAAGCATGTACTAATTTTCTAAATACCTAGGGGAGATGAACCATATGATGAAATGTCATTTGATTTATTTTACACAATAAATACTTAGTTTCTTATTTTCAATTATATGTGTTTAATTATTGGTTTAATATTTTTAGATTATTGATTCATGTTTGAGGTTAGCGAACCTGCCTCGAAGTGAAACTGACGAACCCCTTACCACTTTATTTTGCGTACATTGCTGCTAGCGAACACCCCTTGTTGACAAAACTTTCGGTCCCGATCTTGGGATGTGATAATCATTGGGAGGAGAGGGTTGCAATTGAAAACCTTGAAATATCTTAAGAACCTTAATTGCAATGAGGGTTTCAACAATGAAGAAGAAAGAATTTTGAGAGCGTTTTTTTCTTGAATTTTTTTCTAAATATGAGTTATAGGTTTTCAAAAGATTGGCTATTTATAAAACTTTATTTCTCTAATTGAAATAAGCTTAGGAATTAATTTATAATTAGGATTGATTTAAATTAAGGGTTAAATTTAAAAAAAAGTTTTTGGTTTGGGTTGATTTGAAAATTCGGTATTTTATGGCATAAAAATAAGGAAATAAAATATTTTGGCTGAAAAGTACACAAAGGGTTTCAAATTTGGGACAAAAGGGAATGTTAAATATTAACCATTGAACCAACAAGCTCATTCTTATCATAAACCTTTAAGAAATGGTTTAAAAAGGGTTTTGGCCAAGCTTTAAGGGAAATTAAAAAAAACAACAAAAAAAGTTTAATCCTAACCATCAAGCCTAGTGGTTTATTCCTATTAATTTCTTATCAACAATAAATTTTAAGGCATTTTAAGTTTACTTGCCATGTTCTTCTTATGCATTAAAAATCTAATTTTATCCCTGTTTCTTCTAACCTTAATATTGGGAAGTGACAATTATTATTTATCGTAATATGGTTTTTGGTGAGTATTGTTTAGACCTATTACTATACAAGATAATTTTAGAGTTAATCCATTATCCATTGGGTACGATCTTTGGAGTACTTCCTGTACCTCGTTGTACAAAGCTATATTACTACTTGACCCATATACTTGCGAACACCTCTGCTTGATTAGAAATATTTTTTCTATAGTATTTCCACTCTAAATGTTCACACGTTTGGCGGTGATCAATGCCAAAGCATATTTATGCAGATTAAGGGGATCCCAATCGAGGCAAGTCACAATGTGGGCGAGTAAGAGTGACGGGCTCTTGTGAACGAGATGTACCAACGAGTGAAACGGTTCGAGTTAGGCGATGACAGAACCTAAGGCAAAGGTTCCGAGGGGCGAGACTACCCAATAGTGAAACTAGTCGAGAAAGGGCTAACATGTCGAGAAATTTCCGAGGTGAATCAAACTAGTTCCATTCCGAGGACGCGACGAGGGTGCTATGAGAACGAATGGGGAGAATGTCATAGGTCACGATTCAAAGCCCGTCACAATTGCAACAAAAGTGTTCCATGGAGGCCTATATATTAAATGGGGCACATTTGATCTACTTGAACTAGTCTGATTCGATGAACAAGTAATGAAGCCCATCCACTTAAAGTCTTGGTGGCCCAACGAAACAATTATGGGAAATAAGACTACCTTTGTAAATAGAGAAAGTAATATTAGAAGATTTGTACTATGATAATATTTAATTTTTTTTTAAATCTTGGAGATTGTGTAAATCACTTAATTGTAGATAGGCTTCGATCTCGTTCGTCGATATAATTCGATCTTTATTGTCAGTTTTGAGCGAGCTCAATTATAAATAGAGAGTCCCTCCCTCATTTGTAATCATCCATCGTATCCTATTCTTTGAGTGAAAGAATATATGGAGAGCATTTGTGTGCATTGCTTTTTTGTGATTATTTTGCCCTTTTGAGTTTTTTTTTGTCTTTGAGATTGTTTTCGCTATATTTTGGTGTCTTAGAGAAATTATGTGAGAATCTTCATTTTGTAAGAGTTAGGTTGACTTAGGCGCATTTTAAGAGAAAGAATCACTTAAAACCGTACAGATTACGAGACAAAATGTCTAGTCATGTGATAAGTAACTTCAAAATAAAAAATTTACCAAAATGTAATTGACACCAATAGGAAGTTATGAAAACTTAAAGCTTTCCATTTTTTATTTTAATTTTTTAACATTTTTTTATTTTTTCTCTTTTTTTGCTCTTTATGTTTTTTTTTAAAAAATAAAAGTATTTTTTTTCAATTTCTAGAAATTTTATATAACTTTCCATATTTTTCTGATTTTTTAAATTTTTTGGGATTTTCTGAATTTGTTTGATAATTTTTTGCATTTTTTATTTTAAGTATTTTAAAAATAAAAAAAATTATTTTTAATTTCTTTAAATTTTATATAGTTCTATATATTTTTTTTCTGATTTTAAAAATAAAATTTACAATTTTTCTGAAAATTTTTGCTATTTCCTATTTTTTCTAATTATTTGAATTTATTTCAAGAAAATAAGAATTAGGTGATGTGGCATGGCGTGGTGATAAAAAAATTAATTAATTATTTATTTAACAATTGATAAAAAATATAATTAAAAATATAACACTATTTATTTTATTAATTAAATTTGTAAACAATATGACCAAAATTTACAACAGAAATTTAATTTATGAAATAAATAAAACGATTTTTAGGAAATATATTGCATACTTATTATAAAGAAATTGAATAAAAATATAGTGTAATTATATTAGGTGGAGGAATTTATGTTGCAATTTTTCCATTCACACATGTTTCTTTCTTCTCTTGACACGTGTCAATGTTTTATAGGGGTTGCTTATATACTTTATAACATTTTTATTATTTAAAAAATAAAAAAATTAATAGTCAAAGTTATAAAAAAATATGTTTTAAACCTATTTAGTTTAAATAAAAAACGTTTTTTATTTAGTTGTTTAAGATATTTTATTAGGAAAATATAAATAATATTTTAAATTTTAAAAATTATTTTAAAAATAGTATTTCACATTTCAGAACCTTTTAAAATGCATAAAACATTTGATAAATTATTTTTTAATATTGTATTTAAAAACATTTTAATTTTATCATTAAATATATAATTTTTTTAATTTTTTTAAAATTTTAAAAAACTTTTTAAAAACATTTACAAAGATTAACATTTTAAAAAAAAATTAGTTTTAATATTATTGATAAAGCGATATTTTAATTTTTGTTATGAATATTTTATTAAGTGGATATCCATTAAAATAAGTTTAGATAAACTTTTGCAAGATTGTTTAAATAATTAATTTCAGATCATGCAATTAAAACAAATCATCTTGCTGAAATTGATGAGTTTATATCTCACTCTTTTATTGTTTGAGTTTGAAAAACTTTTGTAAAAGTTTGTTATTTATGCGAATAATGGTTTAGAGAAATTATTGATTGAACGCCTCTGATTAATGTCTAAACAATTACTTATGAGAACTAAACTTCCTCTTTCAACATGAATTATGTTTATTTACGTGTTGTACGCATCAAGCCAATAAGTTTTAAATACTTCTCATTACAATTGATTTTTGGTCAAGAGTTAAATATTTCTTATCTTTAAATTTTTGTATATGCATATATGTTCTAATTGCTTCACCACAACGCACAAAGATGAGTGAATCCTCAAAGAAAGTTGGGAATATATATTAATTACGAGTCTCCTCGTATTATTATATGTTTTAAATGTATTGAAGATTCAATTATGATATGATTTGTGATTACTATTTTGATGGTCATATATTGAAGATGGGTGCTGCAGAAGAAATCCAAGACATAACTAATAAGTAAAACTCCAGAAGAGATTCAGGTACTTGAAACTAAAGATTAAAATAATGAAAATAAGAGATCTCGATAAGTTATTCTAATTCGAGAAAATGTCGAACCAATAATAAAAGTAATCGACAATGGTTTTGCAGGCAATATTATTTTTGAAATAATGAAATAAAAGGAGGTTCTCAAATAAATCTATTGAGAAATATAGATATGGAATAAATTGGTCAAAATAGAAAGACGCAACTCAAATACAATTAAATTCGTGGAGTTTTTTGGACCAACAATCCAAATATCTAAAGGTATAAAGCCAGTATGGGTACAAATGAAGTAGTTTTTGCAAAAGCGGAATAAAAATATAAAGTTTTTCGCATAGTCATGACATTGATTATGAAAAGATATAATATTCTTTTGTGGTGGATGCAATAACCTTTAGATATATTATTAAATTGATAGCTCATACTTACGTCTCTTGGTTGTTGAAAAGGATTATAAAATGATCCAAAATACATATTTATATTTTTATAGAATAATCATGATTAAAGTTTGCTATGATTATTGTTGAAACTCTTGAAGAAATCAAGATATATTTTCCCCAAATTTTCCCTCACTCATGACTTTCAAAAGAATGGTTATATAAATGCTTAGCAGATACATTCAAATAGTCATCATTTGAAAGACTAGTATTCAAGATTGAATACGTAGAATATGAGATATTATGTGATATTTTCATGAGAGGGAGTAAATACGCGTTGCACTCTTTTTCCCTTAACCGAGGTTTTGTCCCATTGGGTTTTCCTGATAAGGTTTTTAATGAGACAACATGTTATGAGTATTATAGATATGTGTACTCTTTTTCCTTCACTAAGAAATTTTTTTTCCCACAAAGTTTTTATTTTAGTAAAAGTTTTAATGAGACACATTATCTACCAATGGACATCCAAAAGAGGGTGTTATGAATATCAAAATAAGTTTGGATGAACTTTAAATTCTAGTAGTCATTAGAATTAGAGTTATATTTCATTTATACTTTCTATGTCTATGAATATAAATCTTAGAGAAGCATTGTAACTTACTTCTATTGATCAATAAAATACGCTCTCTCTTTTGCTCTCCTATTTTCCTTGTTTTTTACTTTCCGTCCTTTTATTTTATAACAATTTTAATTTTTTAAAAATTATTTTTTAACATTTTATATTTAAAAATAACTATACGTTTGCAAACATATTTTAAAAAGTAATTAAACATACATTTAAATTTTTAAAAAACTTTAAAATAGTTTTAAAATTGCTTACACATCTTTGGGGGAAGAGGTTTAATTTTTGTTTGAAAATATAAATTTAATTTTTATTGAAAACATATTTATTTTTAATTAATTTTAATAATTTATAAAAAATTAATTTAAATATTTTTTTAATTTAATTTATTTCATATAAAATGGTAAACATGTTTTAAATTAACAATATTAAAAATACTGACAATGTTAAATTATCTTTATTAAAGAGTTATAGAATTATATTTTTCAATTTTTTTATCATTTTAATTAATTTTTAAACAAAATTAAGTAAAATATAATTTATTTTTAAAACGATTGTAAAGCATTTATAAAACAATGTTAGTGTTCAACTTTGCACAGCAAGAAGAGACCTTGGACTGTTTGGAAAATAGGAAATGATATCGATAAGACTGCTTGAATTATTGGAGATGTTTGTTTTGTTAAAATCGATAGAAGAATAAATGTTGTAATTTTCACAGCTCGATTTAGACGTTAAGATCGAATTTGAAAAATTACATTGGTCATCAAATGTTTTAGTCAAACGATAGGAGTTTATAAAGTTTAATGTGTTTTTTAAAACATTTGCTTACTTTAGTAGAAAAATTTAGTGTGTTTTCAAAAGGTACAATTTCTTTCAAAAATCTATTGATTTTAATGATTACTTTGTAAATGTTGATTTCCAACTTTATATAGATTTTTCAAAAACTATTCACATAGTAATATAACGGAAAAGTGATATTCAACATAGTTTTAATTAAAAATCAGATTTCATACATCATAAATTAATTACCCAAGTTCCAAAAAGACTAAACATCTATAATGTCATGCATGCCAAAATAAACCGAAAACCTAAGTTTTATGCCACAATTCAAAGAAATCAATATAGTTCCAAATGACAGAAATTTAATATAAAGTCTAAAATATTTTTAATGAAAATATTATTTCGAGTCGAGACCTTCCAGATATTGAGTCCGCGTCCTAACCTTATGGGTTACCTGTAAAGATGGAAATTTAAGGGGATCAGCTTAAGAAGCTTAGTGTGAGTCCAATCACAAGAAAATCGATGTAAAGTAGTAAACAAGGCATATGTAATAACAATTCTTAGAATAATCACATTCGAATAGCAATTCAGAGTATCGATTTTTCAGATCAACACATTAGTATAATATTTCAAAATTCACAATTTTGCATGAACATGCTTATGAATGGCAATTCAATTTCAGTTTATCAGAAAGGATCCTACCCAAATCTGCTACACACCATAGTATGAGTTCCCCATAACTCATCCATCCATACACACCGAATTGTGGATAAACCACTACTGATTTGCAGATAAACTGCTAGTAAAAAGAACTTGTGGGTAAACCGCTAGTATTTTCACTTAGAAACATTTGCAAATAAACGAGCCACCACTTGTTTGCAAATTATTAAACTGTCACTCTTCTTCCGTTCATATCGTCCCACCCCATGTAATGCAATATGACATGCTTGTAACAAAACAATGCAGACACAGTAGACATGCTTAACATGTATTCAGTTCAACAATAGCGGTAAACCTGCTTAACATATACTCAGTAAGGCGATAACAATATTAACACTCATAGTTTATTAGTATCACAGTGATAGTAGGCATGTAACATTCACATCTCATACAATATAACAATAGCATTTTAGTCTTTAAATCACAAATTCCAGAATAAATAAAATATCAGGGACTTAATTGAGCGGATAAAAACTCTAAAAATAATTTAGGGGATATAAAAGGGCTAAAATGAACATATCATACATTTTTGGGCAAAACTATAAAGAAGGGGTCACACGATCGTGTGGCCAGGTCGTGTGAGGGTCTTGTGGTCGTGTGGAAGGGTTACACAATTGTGTAGCTAGGTCATGTAATAACTTGATGCCTTGTGTAAAATGATGAATTACCCTACAGAAGAGACATAACCGTGTGGCAGGCCATGTAACAGGTTACGGTTCACAAAGTCCCTAAAATATACAGGTGCACAAGTTCGTGTGGTCCACCCGTGTAATAGCCCATTTTCAGTGATGTTAGAAATAATGGTTTTGGGACCACAATTTTGACGTGTGATATTGTAAATATTATCTATTTAATATTTACGAGGTCATTAGAGTATCATATTGAAATTTGGTCTGGTAATTATGATGTTTGGATAATTAATTAAGGAAAAGGACTAAATCGTAAAAACTACAAAAGTTAATCACTATTAATTTATATTTGCTAAATGATTATAAAAACATGAATTGATGGTTTTAAATGGTAATTAGACCATAATAGTTTATAATGGACGGTTTATGATTAGAAAGTAAGTAAATTATATGTGATTTTATATTAAAATGTTAAAATAATAATAATAAAAGCAAAAACATGAGCATATGTTACCATCTTCATTTAGGGTTTTTTCACCGAAACTCCATTGTTTCTAATCCTTCAAGGTTGGGTTAAGCTTAACCCTTGCATGTAAGTCAATTTCACACCCGTTTTGCATGAAATTTATGTTTTTGAAATCGTTATAGCTTAATCTAGCTAGTCTATTTTGAAATACTGTTAGAGTTTTAAAAACTTACCATTGATGTTCTTGAAGATTTTTACATGTTAATGCTTGAGTTTGAAGCTTGATGATGAAATAGGACTATTTTATAAAATAATTTTGAATAGTTTTTAAGTTTAGGGACTAAATCAAAAGTATGTTAAATTTGGCATTGATTTCTTGCAAAATTTTGGTACTTGAGAGCTGTGTTTTTGGTCTAATTGTGAAGAATATGCAAGTTTTGATTTTAGGGATTAAACTGAATAAAAGGTAAAAGTTTAGGGTAATAATAAAAAATATTACTTAAGGGTCATATGCATGTATTTTGGTATTATAAGATATTTTGAATGGTTAATTGAGTTAAATTATTATATAAATCGAGAAACAGGTCAATCGGTAGATAAACACGGAAAGGGAAAAATTGTTGAGTAGTTCATGGTGTCGTGTTTGTTGTTGTTTTGATTTAGGTAAGTTCATATAATAATTAAATTGATTTATTTTTACCTTTTTGGTTTGATTTGTGTAACAACTCGAATTTTCCTAATTAAAAACCTTAATTTGATTTCGGGGATTAAATTGGGATTTCAGTGAAGTTGAGGGTCTAATTTAAACTTTAAATTAAAATCTCTGGCCAAATTGGGTTTTAGGGACTATATTGAGAAGTGGGTAAATTTTGGAACCCTTATGTGCAATTTACCCATTTTTATAGGTTTTAAACCCTTTTTCTTTTTTTGTTCAAACCTTTAATCTCATTTCTTTTTCCTCATAACCGAAACTCTCACTCATCTCTCTCTCCCTCTCTTTCCGATCAAGCACTGACGATCGCCCTACCATCGTCCGTGCATCGCACCGCCGCCACCATCGTGCTCGTCATTGGCTTGTGAACAAAACCCAACCTTCCATCTTCCCACACTGGTAACCATTTGTGAGAAAATGGCATGGACCATTCGAGTTTCCTCTCTCGCACTGCCTTCCACTGATTGCTCCGTCGCGGATTCGCCACTCTTGGCGCTAGTGAGTTGTTTTCGTGTTGTGGGGCTATGTTCTTGGGCCTTTTTGTCAGTTTCAGCGAGAAACGTGTCGCTTTGTTGGAGTTCGTGGATCGGCGTCGTCAAAGGGGGATTGGGAAACCTTAATTTTTGGCCAAATCAAGTGTGTGCTTTGGGCTGTTTAAACCAAAAGCCTAAATCAAGATAGCCTAACCAAAGGCCCGATTTTTGACCCAAGCTTTGACCTAACCCGTAAGCCCGTTGACTTGATCTGACCCAATACCCGATCCCGAACCCGAACCTGAACCTGAACCTGAACCCGAGCTTGAACCTAAACCCGAATTCAACCCAATACCTAAACCCGAATCTGACCTATTGACTCAAACCGTTGACCGTTAACCTTGATCATTGATCGTTGACACCGTTGACCATTGATCGTTGAGTTTTTCAAACAAATTTAACTTGACCTTTTTCGACATCCTGATTCCGAATTTGCAACCTATTTTGTTCAATTCGAACATGAAAGCCCCGTTTTACTATTTTCAATTTATTGTACTTAGTAATTTTTAAGAGATTTGAATATGGAATTTGACTTGAGTTTTGTTGTGTTTAGGTGATCACGACTCTGAGGTCGACAAGTTACCTCCTCTTCCCCCACCTGTGTAGACTGCCCTTGAACGAGCTTCGGGAGCTATACGTGAGTATTTATTATTTGGTTTAGTGTTGTGTTAGTAGGTGGTATAGTGATAGATTTTAATGTAGAGTTTTTCCTCGTAGGTTCTAATTCAGCTAGACCCAGAGTTAGATCTGAGCGTGGGAGGCATCCTCTACGACATTAGAGCTACTGCCATTTGAGATGTATTTCTTCCTATGCTACATTTTGTTGTGTGATGGTGTTCCACACCTTGTGTGATATTATTTTATTTTGTGTTATCTGTGTGATTTTATTTTGTGTTGTGTTATCACATGTTGATGTTCCATCCATTTTATCAGACTATGAATATTTTAAATAGCATGATTAATGTACTGTGTACTCTGATTTATTATCATGAGACTGTGTTGAGACTGAGATAAATGTGACACAATGCAATTGTGTGTTCATTGATTGGATTCTATGGTGGAAGACGTGTTATCACTCCTTCAAACGGCTGACACTAAAACCACACAGCGATTAATGACGATTGGAGGGGAGGGATTCTGGGGAACCTTCTCCATTGCATTGGTGTGCAGGTGATTGGGTGCATTGTATTGTGCTTGTGATTCTATTGCATGTGAGTTGTGATATGTTGTGTGCCTGTTAAAATGTTTTGTGAAAATCTCTATGATACCGTGTTGTGATTGCTTGCACTTTAGAGACACACTGGGCTCTTTAGCTCATTGCCCCTTAGTTCCTCTTACAGATATTCTTGCATATAGGTGGCTTGGTGCTCGGAGGATCTCACGATTTTATACTTCTATTTCATCATTCAGATTATTTTGTTATCATCTGTTTGGGTTTGTGAAGTACTTTCAAACTTGAGATTTTGATTTTTTTTTGGATTTACTTTTGCTCGCTATTATAGATTTGATTCAAATTATTTTTAAGCTTTTAGATAAATATTATTACGTTTGAATTTGTAACTTTTGAGATTCTTTACAATATTGGAAAATGAAAGGTTTTGCCGTTATCTATTTACAAGTTATATATGTATTTATGGCTTAAGTGGTTACTTGAGGGTGAAATTACATCTATGACCTTCTAGTTCTGACCATATCTTTTAGGTCAGGTAAAGGGGTTTACAATTTGTATACTTATATATGTTTTACAATTGAATATTTATGGAACATTAATGTTGATTTTTGGAAGGACTGAATTGTGAAGGTTGGTATAATTGATGTTTGAAATTGAAAATGGAACATATATAGTTAAATTCCTGTGTAAATGATAATGTTCGAAGGTCTAATTAATATGGATATAAATTGAGGCTCGTATGAACTTAGTGAATGACTAGGATACAAATTACATGTCATTAGAGTTATATTGTGAAGGAACTAACCTTTTTGGTTTGTGGTTTGTATAAGTAATCAAAGGATAGGTTGTTTTTAAATAGTATAAATTGTATGTTCAATGCTTAAATTATATTAAACTCGGGTAAGTTATGTTTAAATTTCTTCCGAACTTACTAATCAATTTGTTTCTACATTTTCTTTGTTTGAATTCTTGTAGATCATCGAAAGTTTTGCAGACGATTGGAATCATGTTAGAGCTCACACTATTCGTTCAACGGCTTGGTAGATTTTTTTTATCATTTTGGGATAGGTTATAAGTGGCATGTAAATAGGTATTTTGGTTACAAGTGTGTAAAAATAAGTTTGTAATTTGAAATGGCACGTAATGTTAATTTGTAGTTGTGTGTTATGTTTTGAGATGATTTGGCAAATATGTTTTGGTCATATGGTGAACTTTGCTTAATGTTCTATGATGTTGATCCTTTGAAAATATTTATGGTATGAGAATGGTGGCATAAATGGTGATGAATGTTTGATTGTAAATGTTTGAATTGAGGTGTCAATTGTGGCATATTGGTTAGGCACAAAGGATGGATGATTTAAGGTTGTGTTTTGGTATATTTTTTTATGTTTTAGAACAGGTTGATTGATTGCTTAGTGGTCTCTTGTGACCCAAGTGAACTAGGGATACGTAATTTGTTGGAAACGGGTCTTTTAGGTACACACAGATTGATACACGGCCTGACACATGGTTGTGTGCCATACACGAGCATATGGCACGATCGTGTGGTCTGTTGGATATAGGTGATATTTGGGATACACGGCCACAGTTAGTTACACGGCCTGACGACATGACCGTGTGACTCAAGATTACACGAAAAAATTTGTTACACGGTTGGACAACACGACCATATCACTTTGCTCTACACAGCCTCAACCTGTCACACGGCCGCGTGACCTTTATTTACTGAAATTTCTTTAATTTTTGTATAGTTTACAATTAGGTCTTTAAATGTTCGCGGGTTGGTTTTAAGGCTTTCATAAGTCCGTTTGAGACTCGAGTTGAGCATGAATGCCATGGAACTTTACAGTATGAGATGTTTATATGGAATCTTGCATTGTTTAAGTCTAATTATGAATGTTATATGTTTTGTTTTCTATCGTAACATCCTATACCTCGAGTCCGACGATCAGACCGGGTTAGGTGTGTTACAACCCGTGTGGTCCACATGCCCATGTAGGAGATTGTGTAGCCCTATACCTATACACGATCACCACCGGTTCACTTGGAAAGGACACACACCTTTCACCACGGGTCCGTTCGACGTTCCTCACGCTCGATTTTGGTCTGATTCTCCTAAATCTTGTTCTTCGAATGACATTTGCACACGAATTAACAATTGGTATCAAGATTTTAGGAAATATATTGAATACTTATTTTAAAGAAATTGAATAAAAATATTGTGTATGTATATATAAGGTAGAGGAGTTTATGTCGAATTTTTCCATTTACGTATGATTTTTTCTTTGGTAACTTTCATAGTTTGAACGCATTAAAAATTTAATAACTTTGTAATATATAATATATATATTTTTATTTCGTGTGATGCACATGTCATTTATATAATTTATAAAATTATTATTATTTAAATAAAAAATTATAGTCAAAGTTATGAAAAAATGTTTTAAACTTATTTAGTTTAAATAAAAAACGTTTTTTATTAAAAACTTATTTAGTTTAAAACATTTTATTAAAAAATATAAATAATATTTTAAACTTTAAAAACTTGTAAAATTATTTTAAAAATAGTATTTCAAATTTCTGAACCTTTTAAAATGCATAAAACATTTGATAAATTATGTTTTATATTTTATTTAAAAGCATTTTTATTTTTTATCATTAAATATAAAATATTTTTAAAATTTTTAAAAACTTTTTATAAACATTTACAAAGATTTTATTTTAATAAAATTTTAAAACAATTTAGTTTTAATATTATTTTAAAATATTTTTTAAACATTTTATATTTAATAAGCATTATACATTTGCAAACATATTTTAAAAAGTAAGTAAACATATTTATATTAAAAAAACGTCAAAATAATGTTAAAATTATATCAATTTTAGTAATTTATAAAAAATCTATTTTAGATATCTTTTCTAATTTAATTTATTTCATATAAAATAGTGCAAATATTTTTAATTAATAATATTAAAAATAATAACAATGTTAAATTATCTTATTAAAAAGTTTTAGAATTATAATTTTTCAGTATTTTTATCATTTTAATTAATTTTTAAACAAAACTAAGTAAAATATATTTTATTTTTAAAACAATTGTAAGACATTTATAAAACAATTTTAAATTTTATATATTTTTTATATAAATTATTTTTAAACATATTATTTAAATTATTAAAAACATTTTGTTGAAGTAAAATGTGCTAAGAGTTGTTGAGTGGCACTAGGTAATACCAACCATAGACTGCTACTGAAGTGGTTCAATACATATCTTATTTGGTTTGACAATTTAATGAAAAAAATCATTGAACCTAGTTATGTTTTATTTAATTGAAGATTCTTTGGTTCATCTATTGAAACCAATTCTTGGCATTTGGAGATTGAATTGGATTTGAGTGAATCAAATCAACCCTTGGAATGTGGAGGATCAATCAAGATTATGTTGTTGTTTTCGAAGTCATATCTACAATTGATTTTTCTTTAGTTAGTGTGATTGTATTAGCTATTTTCAAGGAGTTACTTTGTATTCACTTAAATTTTACGTTGGGAAGGCAAATGAAATATATGTGGACAGGCTTGTATAGGTTATGTATGAGGGCTTATTGAGTGCATTTAAATATGTTTATCAAGGAACATTTTTGTGAGAGAGTGCAAATTGTATTGTAAACATTATTGAGAGAGTTTACTGCCCAAGTTCTCAATGGGAGGATTTGGAGGTGAGTGTTCTGGTCTCTAGGTACTGTCGAAACGTTTATTTTTGGAAAACAAACAGGTCTCGAAAAATATTTTTAGAAATCGAAATATTGGAGTCGCCACCAATCTTTTATTCGGTATGATTGGATCACCACAAAACGTTTAAAATCCGTTTTGGAAAAATATTTAGGTCTTCAAAAATCCAGAAAACGGGTTCGGGAGTCAGTTACGTGTAAGGAAGGATTAGCACCCTCACACGCCCAAAATTGGTACCACATCGACTACTTTCGGGTCTTTGTTTGTTAAAACTTTGAAATCTCGAGCAAATCTTTAAAATGCGATCATTGTACTCATAAATAACTTCACATGATTTTCAAAAATCATATTTGAGAAAAAACGTCCGTGCGTTTCGAATTTCTCGGAGAGCTGAAGTCGTGTCCAACACGTTAGGGCATGACGTTCTCGGAATTTCGAAATTGAAGGACATTTTGAAACATTTTAAAGAGGATATTCAATCGCGTGAATTATGCGAAAATCATACCTAGCACGTTAGGACATGATTTTTCGAAGTTTTCACACAAAAGGATATTGCCTCGTTTTTATTTTAAAATTATTTGTATATTTTTTTGAGAACTTGAAATTTTGAATTAAGTTTAAAATACAATCCTAGGACACAACTTATTTCACGTGATTTTCAAAAATTAGATTTGAAGAAAAATGCCCTTATGTTTCGAATTTCTCAAAAAATTAAAGTCGTGTCCAACACGTTAGGGAACGACGTTCTCAGAATCTCGAAATTAAAGGGCTTTTGAAAAGTTTGGAAGAGGATATTCGATTGTGCAGATTATACGAAAAATCAAACCCAGCACGTTAGGACATGATTTTTCGAGATTTCCACACGAAAAAGGATATTGTCTCAATTTTAATGGTTTATTTGTATGTAAAAATAATTTTGAAAACGAACGTGTAAATTAAATATGAATGGGCGGTTAATAACAAAGATTAAATAACACGAAACAAAATAATTAAACAGATAAATAAATGCACAAAAATTAAACATAAAATTAATAGAATACAAAATACGAAAGAATAATAATTGAATTCTATGTATGAACATCGAAGAAAAAAAAAGAAAAAAAAAGAAAAAACAAAACAAACAGGGTCAAAAATGGAGCTTTGGAGAATTCAGGATGAAAACGTAATTTTCGACGAATTTGGGGGGTCAAAATTGAGATTTTTGGAAAATTTATGACTAAAATCAAACTTTTGGAAAGTTTGAGGTTAAAAATGTGATTTTGAAGAATATTAGGGGTAAAATAGTAATTTTTGGATGAGTTTGAGATTAAAATATAATTTTAGGAAAGTTTAGGGGTTAAAAATGTAATTTTGGAAAAGTTTGAGATCAAAATGTAATTTTGGAGAAGTTTAAGGGATAAAATGTAATTTTGGAGTAGTTCGAGGTTAAAATGGGATTTTGGAAAAGTTTAGGGGTTAAAATGTAATTTTAGAGAAGTTTAGGGTTAAAATGGGATTTTGAAAAAGTTTAGGGGTCAAAATATAATTTTAGGAAAGTTTGATGTCAAAATGCAATTTTAGAAGAATTCGAGGTCAAAATGTGATTTTTGAAAGAAAATAGGAGCTTACGAAAATAAACCAAAAATTGGGACACGTGGCTGTTTCTCAGGCTTCCAAAAGTGAGAGGACCAAATTAAAAAATCATTTAAAATTATTGGGCCAATTTAGAATAAAATAAAAATTGATTTGAGGATGAAATTGAAACAAATGAAAAAAGGAAAGGACTAATTACAGAAATAGCCCCGAAAAGGGATACGTGGCAGCTTTTTTGGCTTCTAAAGAGTCAAGGGACTAAATTGAAAAGCAATTAAAATAGTTGGGTAAATTTAAATAAATCAAAAGTAGCATGGGGACTAAATTAAAATAACTAAAAAAGGTGGAAAGACCAATGGCATAAATAGACCATTTAATGAAAAACACGCGGATCCTAGGTCAGGTCGGATATGGTCAAAACAACGTCGTTTTGAGGCTGGGGCATCAAGGCCAAAACAATGCCGTTTTGATGCCCTATAATTATCCTTTATTCTTAAAAAAAAATCATTTTAACACCATTTTTTTTTAAAAAAACACCTCCCTTCTCAAAAATTCTCTCCCCTCTCTCCTTAAGCCCGGCCAAGTTCTGATCTCTGGCCCGCCGTCCGTCAATCACCGTCCGTCGGTCGCCGTCGGTCGATCACCGTCCGTCGGTCGCTGTCCACCACCGTGCGTGGCGGCTCGAGGTAAAAAACTTTCCTTTTTTATGTTTTAAAAACCCTAGATCGAGCTCGAATCTAGCAAGATCTAGCCCCGATCTTCAAAAAAATTTGAAGTTTGAAACCTTTTTTCTTGTTTTTAAATCTGTTTGTTCTTTTTTATTATGTTTTTGTATCCCATTTTTATTTTTTTTAAAAAAATAAATTCGATTTCTGGTTTAAGAAGATAGACTATCAATAAAAAAAACCAAAGCTTCGATTTTATTAATTTCTGAATCGCTTTTATTTCTTGACTTGTTTCTTATTTTTACAAAATCTAGGTTTGGTTTCTTTTACTGTTATTTTGAAATTGTTTTTATCATTTCGTTATCTTTCCTTTATTAAATATGTTTCTTACATGTTTGTTGTCTTTTCTGAATTGGTGAAAAAAAACTCCTTATCGGCACCACTTACGGACAAGAACGACGGTCGGACGGACTCCGATCATTACTGTGACGACGGCGCTTCGACTACAAGGTCAAGTAAAAACTGTTTGACTGCTTTTTTTATTTATTACGTACTTATTATATTTGTTATTTATTTATTAAACAGTTAATGCATGCTTAGGAATAAAAGTTAATAATAATATAATAAATATGTAAGTTAATATATATTTAGAATATGTATGGTTTCAAAATTTAAAATAATAGGTAAGCAATAAATATGAATGTATTTGAATTGTACCTTGCTAATACCGAATATGAGAATGCTTGATATCATGTTCTTTGTTTGATATTAACTGCTTTATCTTTGAATGCACTGTGTGTATTGAAAATTTCTGTTTTGTATTGATTTCAAAATGGTCCATATTGATTTCTAAAGAAAACCTCTCCTTACAATTGATTTCAATTTCAGCTTTATAGCCTAAAATACAATCATTCTATTTTGTTTTTCTCAACTAAATGCCCGTCTCTTCTCCTTTGCAGATTACAGTGGCGGTGGTGCAACTTGGTGGTGATGGTGCAGACGTGGCAGATTCAGATTGGGCAGGGCAGGGGTGGCAGTAGACCCAGTTGTAATTTAGGGTTTTTAAAATTTCATTGTATTAGGCCTTTTGGGTTGTAATTGGTTGGGCCATGTATTGGATTTTAGTGTTTGAGTTTTGTAATTTTTGGACATGGAATTGTATTTGGACATTTTAAATTTGAAATTAAAATTTTAAATCTAAATTTAAAATGTATTTAGGTTCAAATTTGGTTTAAATGTTGGGCCCGGTCAAAATTGAGCTCTAACAGTTGCCCCTTTTTGCTCATTGCTGTGTAATAGGAACGGAGCAAAGACTAAAACGAGGCCCAATTTTGTCAAGTCTCATTTTTTCGATGCTCTTTCTTCAACTGGCCCACCTTTTACTTTATTGGTCGTTCGACTTCACTGCATCCGTTTCTCTACATCTTCGGTGTTATGATTCCATCTTGCCTTAAGGAAATTTCAAAAAGACATAATTTGCTACTGTAGCTTCACTCAATTCGCTTGCAACTTCAGGGGTTTGGTGTCGTAGCTTCATATCTTGGTCCGCTTCTTTGTATTTCACCAGGAAGATGAGATTTGAAATTCCACTCCATTCTACTGTAACTTCAGAGAAATTGATATTCATTTTTGTGAGTCGGTAGCTTGAATCTGCCCTCTTGACTTGAGGGTAAAAGATGAGATTTGTGGTTTCAATCTGCCTCATGATTGGGGTAAGAGATTAGTTTTTTTTAAGATATTGGATGGTTGCAATCTGCCCATATCGCGGGGTAAGAGATTGGCTGATAGTGAAATGCCCTAGACTCGGGGTAAGAGATCGAATAGCTGTAATCTGCCTCAGGCTCGGGGTAAGAGATTGGCTGATGGTGATCTACCCCAAGCTCGGGGTAAAAGATCGAATGGTTGCAATCTGCCCCAAGCTCGAGGTAAGAGATTGGCTGATGGTGATCTGCCCCAAGCTCGGGGTAAAAGATCAGATGCCTGCAATTTGCCCCAGGTTCGAGGTAAGAT
The DNA here is from genome assembly GCA_005610355.1 of Gossypioides kirkii. Classification (NCBI taxonomy): domain Eukaryota; kingdom Viridiplantae; phylum Streptophyta; class Magnoliopsida; order Malvales; family Malvaceae; genus Gossypioides; species Gossypioides kirkii. The sequence continues at coordinate 1,131,221 of CP032251.1, read as the reverse complement.
ATTGGCTGATGGTGATCTGCCTCAAGCTTGAGGTAAGAGATCTGATGGTTGCAATTTGCTCTAGGCTCGGGGTAAGAGATTGGCTGATGGTGATCTGCCCCAAGCTCGGGGTAAGAGATCGGATGGTTGCAATCTGCCCCAAGCTCAGGGTAAGAGATTGGCTGATGGTGATCTGCCCCAGGCTTGGAGTAAGAGATTGGGTGATGGTGATCTACCCTAGGCTCGGGGTAAAAGATCGGATGACTATGATCTATCCCATGATCGGGGTAAGAGATCGGAATCTTCAATCTGCCCTTCTTGATTAAGGGTAAAACTGTAGTTTAAATCCAACTCCACAGCAACTTCAGGAAGATAGGTTTTGATGTCGAACTTCATCTTGCTCCTACTACAACTTCAGAGAGATAAAGACTTGGTATTATAGCTTGATCTACTGTAACTTCGAGGTAGAAGATTTACTATTACGGATTTAATCTACTTCTCTTCGTATTTAGGGTATAAGACTCGCCTTTGTGGTCTCAATCTTTTCCCTTCATGCTCTAGGGTATCATCTCTAATGTTTCCTTGGTTCATCTCGCCATTTTGCGGGGATGTGACCTGTAAAGTATGCTTCTGTCCAAATTTTGTCATGGGTGTGCTGTTCTGTCTCATTCTAGGGTTAGCTTAAACTGCTTGTTTTCAAGTTTGTTTTCCAATTGATAGTCCTGTTTTGGGCCCCTGTACTATTTAGGAAATTCTAGAGTAATGCTCATGGATCCTTGTATGATTCATATTATTATCCGTTATTTTAAATGCAAAATGCTTGAAAGAGATTATGAGAGAATAAAGTTGAAATTTATTGAAGACACAATTCAAAAGATCAATAGGAGGGGAATTTTAGTCAAGAAATTGCCAAGTATACAACAAAAGACAATTAGATGCCTCGGACATCGCAGGATGAGCTTCTCTGAGCCGACTCGCTGAGAATCATTCTGAGCCTAAATATGTGTCTAGAAGACATAGAGTGCTTTGTTGATGCTTCAAGTTACAATTTTCCTCCATCTTGTTATTATTGAGAGAGAAACGACTACTTCAAACCTGTTCTTGAATTTGAGTCGCCCTTTGTGGGTTTTCAACTCAAAATTCTTTTGATTTCAAGACACCCTTTGTGGGTTTTCATCTCGATCCCTTTTTTCTAGGCAAAATATTTTTTCATCGAGTTCGAATTGAAGGGGTTGTGCAGATCCTTACTGTCCATTTCCGTTAGAATGAGGCTCCTCCTAAGAAAGTTTTTTTACCATATAAGGCCCTTCCCAGTTGGGCATCTATTTCCCTCGAAAGTCTTTGTGCATGGGAAGTATCTTTTTCAAAACTAGATTTCCCTCATGAAATTCTCTAGGATGAACCTTTTTGTCATAAGCTCGCATCATTCTTTTCTGGTACATCTGACAATGGCGGATAGCTCTTAACCTCTTTTCTTCAATTAAATTCAACTGATCATATCGGACCTAAATCCATTCTGCCTCATCTAACTGTAACTCAGTCCAGACTCGGAGAGAAGGTATTTTAACCTCAATAGGTAAGACTGCTTCCATACCATATGCTAGTAAGAATGATGTTGCCCTAGTAGAAGTTTTGATTGAAGTTCTGTAAGCAAAGAGGTCAAATGGTAGTTTTTTGTGCCAGTCTTTGTAGGTCTCAGTTATTTTTGCGATGATCTTTTTGATGTTTTTGTTAGCTGCCTCTACAACTCCATTCATTTTTGGGCGATAGGGAGATGAATTGTAATGCTTGATTTTGAATTACTCGTAACCTTCTGTTATTGTACTATTGTTCAAATTCAAAGCATTGTCGGATATGATTTTCTCTGGCATCTCATATCAGTAGATGATCTCTTTTTTCAAGAACTTGCTAACCGCAGACTTCGTGATGTTAGCATAAGAAGCTGCTTCTACCCATTTGGTGAAATAGTCGATAACCACGAAGATAAATCTATGACCATTAGAAGCCTTTGGAGAAATTGGCCCAATGACATCCATGCCCCACATAGAAAATGGCCAAGGAGAAGTCATGACATGAAGGTGTGATGGAGGTATATGAATCTTATCTCCATAGATCTGACACTTATGACATTTCTTGGAATAATTGATGCAATCACCTTTCATGGTAGACTAGTACTACCCAAATCTCATCATTTGCCTGGCCATTGTGAAACCATTGGCGTGTGTCCCACAAATGCCTTCGTGAACTTCTTCTAAGATCTTCCTAGCTTTAACTGCGTCGACACATCTTAGCAACACTTGATCTTTTCTCTTTTTGTACAAGATTTCCCTATCTAGGACATATTCATTGGCAAGTATTCTCAATGTCCTCTTTTCATGTTCAGAAGCTTGCTCGGGGTACTTGCGATCTCTTACATACTGGAGAATATCTTGGTACCATGGTCGGTTATCCTTTTCTTCTTCTTCTTCTTTAATATCATAACAATGAGCCGGAGCCTTATAGATGCTCATTTGAATGGGTTTTATATCTTCTGGTCTATTTACTTTAATCATCAAGGCCAAAGTGGTAAGAGCATCAGCCATCTGATTTTCTTCTCATGGGAGATAATGGAATGTGACATCATCAAACTCCTTGGTTAACTCGAGAACTAATTTTCGGTAAATAATTAGCTTAGAATCTCTCGTTTCCCATTCTCCTTTGAGTTGATAGATTACTAGTGCGGAGTTTCCATATATCTCCAAAACTTTGATTCCTCGCTCTATGGTCGCACGAATTCCCATTATACATGCTTCGTATTCTGCCATGCTATTTGTGCAATCAAAATCAAGTTTACTGGTGAAAGGATAGTGGTCTCCTTCTGGTGATACCAAGACTGCCCCAACTCTATTACTCGTGGCATTTGAAGCTCTATCAAAATTCAATCTCCAAAGATGTTCCACTGTGGTTCCCTCTTCAGTGGTTGCAACATACATTAAATCCTCGTTCCGGAAGTCGAAGTTCATTAGCTCATAGTCCTCTAAAGCCCTGTTAGTTAGGAAATCTATTATCGCACTCCCTTTTACTGCCTTTTGATTGACATAGACTATGTCGAATTTAGAAAGCAAGATCTGCCACCAAACCAATCTTCCATTCAATACGGTCGACTCCATCATGTACTTCAGAGGATTTAGTTTTGAGATTAACCAAGTGGTGTGGTATAACATGTATTACCTTAATCTTCGTGTGGTCCAAACTAGAGTGCAACATAATTTTTCAATTGGCGAGTATCGAGTCTCACGATCGGTGAATTTTTTGCTGAGATAATATATCGCCATTTCCTTCTTTCCAGACTCATCGTGCTGGCCTAGTACGCAACCGATAGAATTTTCAAAGACTACTAAGTACAGGATCACTGGTTCATTAGGAATTAGAGGCACCAAGATGGGAGCATTGGACAAACAATCTTTGACCTTGTTAAAAGTTTCTTGACATTTATCATTCCATACACCAGGGCGGTGCTTTCTAAGTAGACGGAAAATAGAATAACATTTCTCAGTCAGCTATGAGATGAAACGAGCAATGTGATTTAATCTCCGTAAGAACCCTCGAACTTCTTTTTGCGTACTGAGTGGTGGTAGCTCTTGTATGGCTTTGATTTTATTTGGATCAATTTTAATCCTTTTTTTGCTGACTATAAAGCCTAACAGCTTTCCCGAAGTGGTTCCCAAGGTGCACTTTACTGGGTTTAGCTTTAGTTGATACTTTCTTAGCCTCCCAAACAGCTTTCTCAAGATCCTTACATGCTTTTCCTTTGTTCGGGATTTCATAATCATATTGTCGACATAAACTTTAATTTCTTTATGCATCATGTCATGAAACAAAGTCACCATGGCCCTTTGATAAGTTGCCTCTGCATTTTTTAGTCCAAAAGGCATCACCTTGTAACTGAATGTTCCCCACAGAGTGACAAACGTGGTTTTCTCCATATCTTCAGGATCCATCCTTATTTGGTTATACTTGGAGAAACCGTCCATGAATGAAAATAAGGAGTGACCTGCTATATTATCTTCTAAGGTGTCGATATGAGATAATGGAAAGTTATCCTTTGGGCTAGCTTTATTTAAATCCCGATAATCCATACACATACGCACTTTTCCATCTTTTTTAGGAATAGGGACTATATTGGCTACCCATTCTGAGTACTTAATTACTTGGAGAAACCCAGCGTCAAATTACTTTTTGACCTTCTCTTTTATTTTCAATAACATATCAGATCTCATCCTTCGGAGCTTTTGCTGGACAGGCTTGCATTCTTCTTTTATGGTGAGTTTATGTACCACAATGTCAGTACTCAGGCCAAGCATGTCTTGGTAAGACCATGCAAAGACATCTTGGAACTCTTGAAGCAACTTGATAAGATCTTTTCTGGTTTCTAGGGAGATGCTTGTCCTAATTTTTACTTCTCTCTTTTCATCTTCGTTTCGTAGGTTTATAACTTCCACCGGTTCCAAATGAGACAAGATTTATTTTTCTTCTTGCTCCATCATTCTTAACAGATCAGGAGATAAATTACAATCTTGATCATCTTCGAAGTCTTGAAGTTCTTCTAAACACATATCTTTCTCGAAACGAGGCTCTAAGTTAGCATCAAGGTCACTCATATTATTGACATTCAAGGACCTATCAAAGGAATAAAAAAAGAGGTCTAAAGAATAAAATAAATTTACGAAAGAATGATTATATGGTATGAGTATGAGTATGTTCGTCAAATTAGACAAGAATGTATGCATTAAATAATGATTAATATTGTTTATTGGATATGTACGAACGGTTTGTTGAGTTGGATTAAGAATGAAAAATAATTAGCGAAAGATTTGCCATGTAAGATAGAAGATGCATTTTCATTCAAAATAACCAGATAATGATCATGAACCCTTTTACAAAAAGATCCATATTGCTTTCGAGCCTAAAGCAATAGGTGTGTTCTGAGTATTACTCTAAAGAAGCCCTAAAGACTACAGGGAGCTCCTCTACAGTCTAGTTGTCGAGAGTACTCCCGGGGGCGAAAGGACGAATTTCCCATAGGTTTCTTCCTACATTTCCTTCCTCGGATGCAACGTTGATGCTCAAACACTTCATTGTCCTCATTACTTCAATTAGTCTTCCCTCTCTCTCTTTAACTTTTAGCCTTGAATTGATTATCCCTCTTGATATGAACATTTTTTTATATATGGGGAAAGATCATTGGCTCCCATTGGATCTCCTCTCTAGTTAATCGAGCTCTTTTTCGTTCCTGCTTCCTTTCCAGCTCCCTTTTCTTTCCCTTTACGTCTGGTTTATACCCTAGGCCAAAGTGATATCGTCTCTCTTTCAATATTGGCACATTAATTCTCCCATAGAGAAACCTTTCTGGTCCTTTTCCAGTTAGGGCTCCTTTACCAATTGTCATTTTTAAGGCCATCTTCGTGATTTTTGATATTTTGGATATAGGGATTCTACTTCCTTCAGCGATGAAGGTTGCATTAACGAACTCCCGAGATTGGAAAGAACATTCCAAGGCTTCTTCATTTGCTCCAATGTATGGCGCATCATTTGCTATTGACGCAATTAAGTCCTCCTCAACATTGATTGTGACTAATCATCCTTCGGTCACCAATTTCTACTTCTGGTGTAATAATGACGGCACTGCTCCTGCCGAATGAATCCACGGTAACCTCTTTAATATTGTCAACGACAGAACGTTTAAGGTTGAACCATTGTTAATCAATACACCAGACAGTGTGTAACCTTTATAGCGGGTGGTGATACGTAGTGCTTTTGTTGACCCCATACCTCATTGGGGTATTTCGTTATCATTAAAAAAGATGAAATTATCGGCGCTGACATTATTGACCAAGCGGTCTAGTTTGTTCACTAAAATGTCCTCAGCTATATAAGTCTCATTTAATACTTTCATTAACACGTTACGATGTGCTTCCAAGCTTTGTAACAGTATTAAAATAGATATACGAGCTGGCTGCTTATGTAATTGCTCCACCGTGCTGTATTCGCTGTGCTTGAGGAACTTCAAGAATTTCTTAGCCTCGTTTTCTGTCACTGGCTTGTTAATTGGTGACTTTAGTTCACTAGTACTTCTTCTTTTCGGTTCTTCTAGGTTTTTTCCAAATGTTTCATTTTTTGTTCTTGTAGGGCCATAGTATTTCCCACTACGTGTGACAAGACTCATGTCTTGAGCTCCTTCTGATTCAACCTTGGAATTTTCCCCTCTTGATACCGTTACATTACAGTTGTAATTCCAAGGTACCCTTTTGTCATCCTTGTAAGGGAAGGCTACAGGTTTTTGAATTATTATTGTGGGAGTAACTCTTACTTTAGTTTCGTCGCTCTTTGACCGTGATATGATTATCATTAGATTATTAACCCCAAAAGTTTTCTTAGCTGTGCCCTCTTCAGAGGCACATACTTCTTTCAGTTCTTCTTTTTCCTTAAAAAATTCTAACTCCTTATTGTCCATCAATCCTTGTACCACAGTTTTGAACTCGTCGCATTCTTGAATCTCATGCTCTTTATTATTGTAGAACTCACAGAAGCGTCCTTTTCTCACTGCTTTTCTCGAATCTTGGGCAATTAAACCCACTTTTACCGTTTTGTGCCACATCTATCTCAATAGTGATCTTACCTCCTCAATGCGAGTCTTGATCTTCTTTCCCTCTCCTCCGGCAATTGCATTCACCCTTTGATCGGGATGTTTAGGTAGCGGATTCCCTAATACATTGGGATTCATAGGGTTCTCGAATCTCAGTACCTCGGCATCGATGAGCTATTGTACGTGCCTTTTTAGAGTCGTGCAGTTCTTAATTGAATGTCCTGCTATCCTTGCGTGATATTCGTATCGTGCATTCGCATCATACCAACTCGAAAATGGCGGTAGCAATGGCTTTACATGGATTAGCGACACGAGATGTTCATCGTATAATTTCGAATAAAATTCTTTATATGTCATGGGAGTAGGAGTGAATTCCATTTTTGGCCTCGAACCAAGCCTCTACCTTGGATTTCTTTAATAGTTTCCTTCCGTCGTCTTGGGTGACGCCATCACCATTGGCTTTGAGTAATTTGTCTTGTAAGAGTCTGCGTTGTTGACCTTATTTTCCTTTTTCTTGGGAGCTGTTCTTCTGACACCCTCCCCCACCTCGATCTTTCCGCTTCAAATCACGTTCTCGACCATCTCCCCTGACATAACCATGTCAGAGAAACTTTTGGTAGCACTTCCTAACATATGGTTAATGAAAGGGGCCTTCAGAGTATTAACGAATAACATAGTTATTTCTTTTTCCAACAACGGTGGTTGTACTTGGGTTGCTATGTCTCTTCATCTTTGAACGTATTATCTGAAACTCTCATTTGGCTTCTTCTTCATTCTCTATAGGGTCAGTCTATCAGGTGCCATGTCAGTTACATGACTGTATTGCTTCATAAATGCTTGTGCTAGATCATTCAATGAGATTATCTTGGCACGACTTAACTGATTATACCATTTTACCGTAAATCTTGTTAGACTATCTTGAAAACAGTGTATTAATAACTGGTCATTATTGACATGTCCAGTCATCTTTCAGCAGAACATGGTAATGTAAGCTTCAGGATAACTTGTTCCGTTATACTTTTCAAACTCTAAGATCTTGAAATTGGGAGGAAGTACCAAATTCAGGACTAGACTCAACTCCTTAGTGTCTATCCCATAGAAGTTTTCAGCTCCTTGTATCGCCTCAATCTTCTCCTCTAATTGCTTATATTTTTCTTCCATCTGTCTAGGAAGATCTACTCTCATCATCTCATCGAAATCTGGGACACCCAGATTTGTAACATTATCCTCAGGGTTTGATGCTGATCCTACTGGATAATTGGCTGGCCTTGCTGTGCCAGTGAACTGCTGTTGTACCCTTATAGTAACGGTTGCCTCCCGTGTTTGTGCCTCGTGTGGAGCTTAGTTATGAAGGGGTGTAAAACCTGGAGGAATAATAGGATCCTCTTCTTCTTCAATTGGGTTTATTATAGGAACTTTTCCCTTATCGACCCCACTTTGCCTTATTTGAGCCAATTCATTCATCAAACTCTTTTGCACTTCCATGAACTAATTTTTCATTTCCTTATACATCATTGTCATTTGTTCCTGCAACTGCTCTTGCATTTGATCCTGCATCTCTTTCTGAATTTGCTCTAGCCTTTGCTCCATGGCTTTGGTTTTTTTACGAGTGTTATAGTGATGTAGATTTTCAATGATTACTGATGTAACTGTTAAAGTTTTAATTAGTTAAAATTATCATGCTAAAATATGTAAGATCTAATACGAATGAATACTTGTATGCAATGTAAGAAAAGACATTGACTTTGAATTCAATTCCATTAGAATAACTTCTCTAGAAGAAAAACTTCTTTACATAAAGCGAAATTACATAAATAGCTTTGCCTTATTGCCTAAAGCTTTGATCTTCTTAAGAAGCTCGGCTAATTTCTATTATCGTCTTGATTTCAATTCATATTGGATGCTCAAAATATCAACTTCGACAGCTAACTCTTTCATGTGATCAGCGATTTTCCTCATTTGGGTCAGTGCTTTTCCCATTACATAATCTCTTTCTTCGACCTGTCTCTAAGCTTGTCAAAAGTGCCATTCACTAGTTTTTAGATTCCTTTCAAGGATCTCAATTCGAATCTCATTATTGTGGAGTGCAACCTCCAATTCCTACACCCTTTCCTTAAATTCCTTACTCTCGGCCATACTTGCCTTAAGTTCCAAGACGGAGTTCCGTTGCGGTGTCTACGTAGTGACTTTTCTAACTCCATTATTTTTGCTTCTAACCCAGCTATTTGGGCTTTCAGTTTGACCTTCTCGACTTGTTTTTCTAGCAGTTCTTCTTTTATGGCGTTCTCTCGAGTCTGACCGTCTTGGAATTTCCTTTGCCATTATTCTGTTTGATCTTTTTGTTTCTGTATTTCCTGCCGCCATTGTTCCGACGTCTTACCTAATCCCGCGATTTTCATGGACAAACGAAGCTTCTTATAAACCTTTTTCAAGTCTTCTAAGTTTTCTTCAACTTTTTTTCCTTTCCTTAATCTTTCGACCTCTAACCTATGTATATCCACATCCAATCCCAACTTCATCTTTTTTCTTCCAAAGCGTCTATTCTCTTCCGAATTCTGCATTCTTCTTCTCAAGGTCTTGTTTCATGATGTTTATCTCTGACAAGACCTCCTGCAAATATTCTTTTATTGGCCGAACATTTTCGAGATCTGGCGCTGGAATGTTATCATTAACTTTTTTACTTCTCCACCAATCATAGTTTGATGTCGTCAACGGGCTTGCACTGAACTTCTTCATCCTATGTACTTTCTTCCATGCATTTTCTACCTCTCGGACCTTTTTCTTGTAATCATTCTTTTTGTAGGTGAACTCGCACTAAGCTAGGCCATATGTCGCAGGGATAAATTGTCTCGTCTTGTATTGCCTCAACACGAGTAGAAGGGCATATCCTATAGCACCCCATACCCCGAGTAAAGGGACCCAATCAAAGTTGCGACAACGATAGAGGATCTCAATGGGGATAAACCAAGGCGCGCACCATTCAACGTCCTCATCCCGAAGATTCTGAAGGATAGCCATCCATTTTTCCTCGGATATATTTTGTTCCCTTTGTGTGGCAACAAATTCCCTCAAAGGCGATAAATCGACCAAGAACACTTTCCATGAAAATTTCTCTACCTTCCAAAAATGACTTTGAAACCAAACCATTAGAAGTGGTGCACAACCAATGAACCTCCCTTCCTCTTCTCAAGCGTTTAATGATATGAAGGTCTCGGTGAGAATCGTTGGGACGGGCCTGACTCCTTTACTAAGCCGATCAAACAGAATCGCAACTGCATCTTCCACATGCCCTAATGCTTTTGGGAAAAGGACTAACCCGTATATGCCAAGAGCAAAAATGTCAATGCGTTTATTCATATCTGGGTGTGCCACTATTAAATCTCGCAGACTTTTCCAATTGATACACTTATTGTCTCCTTTTACTTTGATCCGAGACGTAACCTACTGTTCACTCATCCCGGTTACGTTCATCAATCTTTTCAGAAAGGTTGAGATATATGCATCTTTCGAGTATGCTTTGTCGACTTGAATTCTGGGACAACGAATCAATACGGTATACTCTTTCACTGTGGGCGTCATGTCGAAGTTTCCAAAGGTGAAACAACTATATGCAGGATTCTAGTGCTGGGTAAGAGCTCGAAAGAGATGTTTGTCTATCTTCACTTCGAGTAAGTAGGGTAAGTCTCCATATTCCTGATAGAACATTTGCTTCATCTCACTATTCCATTGACCCTAGATGTCTCTCAATTCTTGCAAATTATTTTGAGTCACCTTAATATGAGTATATCCTAAAATTCTGATAAATGCCCCTCTTTCAAACTGTCTCCTTTCTCATGCTGTCTCTCCTCTGACCATAAGCGCACAACCATGTTATCTTCCACTCTATCAGGAAATCCGTCTTCCATGACAAAACTACCTATTTGGTAATCGAACTTAAATCAACACCTTTTCTTGTATGATGATGCAATGCAAGCAAAAGAGACAAAATAGAACACGTTAGCAGTACACATCGATATAAGGTATAAAACAAAGAATCTAAGAACTTGTCTTGGATAATTGCTAAAAGGTTCGGTATAACTCTTTCTAAGGCAAGTACTTACGGTTCATTATATATGGTTTAGGCTCTAGAGTAAAGGGTACCCAAACCAGCAGATTCCTCGATCCTCACCTATTACAGGCTCATACAGATGAGTTCGGTTTAGGGGGACACATTTCCCATATGTTTGCACGAAAGTGAAAACTTCACGAAAACAAGAGTACGAATGTAATCCAAAAAGCGATTCACTATCCTGCACGGAGGTGAAAACCTCACGAAGGAGTAGTTTCCCGCTTCCACTTAAGAAGGTAGTAACAAAATGCATATGAATGCAAACTTATGCTAGCAAAATCAACATAATACAACATCAACAAAATGCAAAGGATCGTATATTAAACAAAATCGAAGGTTTAAAAATTTTCAGCAAAAAACCCGAAAATAATCGATTTTTGGTTTGACTCTCTTTTATTTTGAAAAATTTCCTCAGTGGAGTCGCCAAGCTGTCGAAACGTTTATTTTTGGAAAACAAACAGGTCTCGAAAAATATTTTTAGAAATCGAAATATTGGAGTCGCCACCAATCTTTTATTTGGTATCATTGGATCACCACAAAACGTTTAAAATCTGTTTTGGAAAAATATTTAGGTCTTCGAAAATCTAGAAAACAGGTTCGAGAGTCGGTTACGTGTAAGGAAGGATTACCACCCTCACACGCCCAAAATTGGTACCACTCGACTACTTTCTGGTATTTTTTTGTTAAAACTTTTAAATCTCGAGCAAATCTTTAAAATGTGATCCTTGTACTCATAAATAACTTCGCATGATTGTCAAAAATCATATTTGAGAAAAAATGTCTGTGCGTTTCGAATTTCTTGGAGAACTGAAGTCGTGTCCAACACGTTAGGGCACGACGTTCTCGAAATTTCGAAATTGAAGGACATTTTGAAAGATTTTAAAGAGGATATTCAATCGCGTGAATTATACGAAAATCATACTCAACACGTTAGGGCATGATTTTTCGAAGTTTTCACATGAAAGAATATTGCCTCGTTTTTGTTTTAAAATTATCTGTATATTTTTTTGAGAACTTGAAATTTCGAATTAAGTTTAAAATATGATCCTCGGACACATAACTTATTTCACGTGATTTTCAAAAATTAGATTTGAAGAAAAATACCCGTATGTTTCGAATTTCTCAGAAAATTGAAGTCGTGCCCAACACGTTAGGGCACGACGTTCTCGGAATCTCGAAATTAAAGGGCGTTTGAAAAGTTTGGAAGAGGATATTCGATTGTGTAGATTTTACGAAAAATCACACCCAGCACGTTTGAGCATGATTTTCTGAGATTTCCACATGAAAAGGATAATGCCTCGGTTTTAATGGTTTATTTGTATGTAAAAATAATTTTAAAAACGAATGTGTAAATTAAATATGAATGGGCAGTTAATAGCAAAGATTTAATAACACGAAACAAAATAATTAAGAAGATAAATAAATGCACAAAAATTAAATATAAAATTAATAGAATACTAAATACGAAAGAATAATAATTGAATTCTATGTATGAACATTGAAGAAAAACAGAAAAAACAAAACAAACAGGGTAAAAAAGGAGCTTCGGAGAATTCAAGATAAAAACGTAATTTTCGAGGAATTTGAGGGGACAAAATTGAAATTTTTAGAAATTTGGGACTAAAATCAAACTTTTGCAAAGTCTAAGGTTGAAAATGTGATTTTGGAGAATTTTAAAGGTAAAATGGTAATTTTTGGATGAGTTTGGGGGTTAAAATGTAGTTTTGGGAAAGTTTGAGGGTCAAAAATGTAATTCTAGAAAAGTTCGTGGTCAAAATGTAATTTTGGAGAAGTTTAGGAGTCAAAATGTAATTTTGGAGAAGTTTGGGTCAAAATGTAATTTTGAATGAATTTGGGGTCAAAATGTGATTTTTGAAAGAAAACAAGGGCTTAATATGCAAATAAACCAAAAATCGAGACACGTGGCAGCTTCTCAAGCTTCCAAAAGTGAGAGGACCGAATTGAAAAATTATTTAAAATTACTAGGCCAATTTAGAATAAAATAAAAATTGATTTGAGGATGAAATTGAAACAAATGAAAAAAAGGAAAGGACTAATTGCAAAAATAGCCCCGAAAAGAGACACGTGGTAGCTTCTTAGGCTTTCAGAGAGTCAAGAGACTAAATTGAAAAGTAACTAAAATAGTTTGGTAAATTTCATAATAGATAGTTCACATCAGCTATGGATCTTAGACCTTATATATATATATATATATATGGGGAGGGATTCACTTACACTAATGTAAAACTTAAGTTATTTTACATGCTTTCATAACGGTTTATACAATTAAAATTTTAAAAATTCAACTGTCATATTTCTTGCGCTTAGGAGTGTAAATGAACAGAACATTCGGTGAACTGTCGTATAACGTTCGTTTATTAAGCTAAATAAACGAGTATGAACAAAATTTTTATGTTCGTTTAATAAATGAACAAACATGAACAGCGGTGTGTTCGGTTCGTTTATGTTCTCGAACAAGCTCGTTTATTGACTCATTTATTTATTAATGATATTTTATTATAAAAATATTAAAATAATATATGTGTGTATGTATTTATTGTTTGTTTGTTTGTTTGTTATTATTCATTAATATTGTTTGTGAATATGTTCAATCATATGTTTATGAACATGTTCGTTTAATATTCGTGAACATGTTCGATTAAGTTAAATGAACATGTTCGTGAACATTAAATAAACGAACATGAACAAAGCATTTGAAATCCTTAACAAACATAACCCGAACATGAATAACTTCAAAAATAAACAAACGAACACGAACAGAAGTTTGTTCGTTCAAGCTCGATTCATTTATAGTCCTACTTGCGCTATTTATGTAGACCATGCATATTAAATTTGACATAAATTAAAATTTTCTAACTATTCATTTTACATAGAAAACTTTCAACCATTAAATATATATTAATATAGATAATATTTTAGATCGATATAATAGAGATATCATATCGATTAAAAAATTTACATGCATGATAAATACTAATATATTAATAAATTCAACGATTGAATTGTCAAAATATTAATCATATAAATAGTTACGGAAGGATGTAAAACTGCTTAAAAAAATACTATATATATATATATATTATGTAATTTATAACATAAACAAAAATTAAATCTATAAAATATTATAATACTATCACGTAAATATTAAAAAAATATTAAGATACTTATATATAAAATTTTAAAAAATAAAATATATTAAATTTAAAAAATCCAATACTAACAAATTTAAAATATTTTATTTCAACAATTGCAATGAAGAACAAAACAAAGTCAAAAGCTGCACATTCCCAAGATAGCTTCTATATAAGGATATTCATTCCTGCAATATGTTCCATCCCCATCCCACTGATAGGAACACACACTCACAATCCCTTTGGCAATGGCTTCTCTGTTTACTTCATTCCCAATCTGTCGTTTCCCCAAACAGCCTCAGTGGAAAGGCTTCTCAAATAATAGATCAAGCTACCACATGTTAAATGTGTTTTCTCCCTCACAATCTGAAGCTACAACCCAAATCTCTGCTGAAAACGATATTGTTCGACGATCGGCTAATTATCATCCTCCTATTTGGGATTATGATTATCTTCAGTCACTTGGGCTCCATCATGTGGAGGTATGTATATCACGAGAAGGGATTGTACTGTTATTCCACGTCATCCTTAACTTTTTTTAATAAGAAATGACAAATCAGATTTTTTCTCTTGAAAAAATTCAAATCCAACTAAAAATCAGGAGGAAAAATTTGATTTGTCATTTCTCTATTGGAAAGGGATAGGGATGACGTGGAATCACAGTTTTATACAATCCTTTCTTTATATATCACTTTCTTATTGCTTTAATCTTTGATTTTCTTAGTGCAAAATCGGGTTTGAATCAAGTTATTTTATGGTATTAATATAATTTATAATGGAGAGGGATCTACTTACACCGGTGTAAAACTTAAGTAGTTTTATACCCTTTCGTAACTTTTTATACGATTAATGTTTTAATAATTTAACTATCATATGTCATTCTTCATAATTGTAGATCATGTATGTCAAGTTTGATGTAAATTAAAAAATTCCTAACTATTCATTTTTATGTAAAAGACTTTCAACCGTTAAATATATATTAAAATAGATATTATTTTAAGTCAATATGATAGAGATATTGGATCGATTAAATTACATGCATGACAAATACAAATATTTTGATAAATTCAACGGTTGAATTGTTAAAATATTAATTGTATAAAAAAATTACAAGACCGTGTAAAACCACTTAAATTTTAAACCAGTTAAGTAGATCCCTCCCCATTTATAATTGTCCAAGCTTAGCTCGGTATGAAATACAAGTTCTCAAACCCATCCATATTTCTAAATGCCTAACCTAAGCTGATTTTAGCTATTGCCAATATATATTTTAAAAATTTTAATATATGTATTTTTTTAATTTAGTATTTAATAATTTTCTATGTTTTTTTCTTTTATTAAAATCTTAAAATAATTATAGATAACTGAACATATTATTATTTACATTATAGTATTATATATTTATAACATTGATTTTCATATTATACAAGTTACATAATACATAAAAATGGATAAGAGCGTTAAATGTTGGATCCCAAACTTAGTCTATATTTTCAATGGATTTCTTGCACTTTTTAGCATAATATTTTTGTTCAATTCCTACTAAAAATCAGGTCAAACTTTGTGTTTGAATGATTAGTCAAACCCTTGAACAAGTCTAATTAGCACTGATTTTAACTTTTCGTGCTTTTTTCCATAATAAGCTAATTTTGGAGCAAGCTAAAAAAAATTGCGAATATACGTATAGGATGGATCGTACAAGGAACGAGCGAGCAAACTGAAGGAAGAAGTGAGGACAATGTTTGACAATGTGGTGGATCCTTTGGAGAAATTTGAGCTTATTGATACCTTACAAAGACTTGGATTGTCATATTACTTTGAAGATGAAATAAGGAAAACTCTGAAGAATATAAGCATTAATCTAAGCAATAATGTTGCATGGAAGAAAGACAATTTATATGCTACATCTCTAGAATTTAGACTGCTTAGACAACATGGATATGAAGTCAATCAAGGTAAAAAAAAAAAACACATTCAAAATTAAATGTATTAATTTACATATAATTTAATGAAACTTTAACATTGAATTTTTGTTTTCATGGCACTAGATGTTTTCACTAGCTTCATCGATAATGTTGGAAACATTAAAGCAAGCTTTGCCCATGATTGCAAGGGACTACTCAACCTATATGAGGCTGCTTACCACTTGGTAGAAGGTGAAACAATGCTAGAGAATGCGAGAGAGTTAGCATCTAAACTTCTCAAACAATGTTTAAAGCAAAACAATGATCAATATCTTTCTATGCTTGTGGAACATGCCTTGGAGCTTCCTCTACATTGGAGGATGTTAAGGTTGGAGGCTAGATGGTTCATAGATGCGTATGAAAAAAACAAGGACAAAAATCCCATTATTTTAGAGCTTGCAATTCTGGATTACAACATAGTCCAAGCTATGCACCAAGAAGATCTAAGATATGCTTCAGGGTAAGTATGACTACTGCATGCTAAGGTAAAAGTATCATAAAGGCTCCTATACTAGAAGTTAGATTGCTTTTTTCCTCTTATACTCAAAAAATGAACAAATTAGTCTTTACACATTAAATCAAAAAGCAAATCGGTCATTTATGTTAAAGATTTTATCTATTTGTATTGTTAAAAACTGGCTTGGTTGACGGAATAACCTGATAGCGACATGTCATGCGTACCTCATGCTGATGTATAGGGACAAGTTTTTAACAATAGAAATGGATGAAATTTTTAACAGAATGACCAATTTGCTTTTAAATCTAATGTATATGGACTAATTTCGTCATTTCTTTAGTAAAGGGAGCAAAATACAATTCAACTCCTAGTACAAGACCTCCATGATTCTTTTACCTGCTTACTACTTCTAAATTTTTAAACTAAATGAATTTGGTTTATGGATTTCTATTACTTAGATGGTGGAAGGAACTTGGTATGGGTGAGAGATTGACCTTTGCTAGAGATAGGCTGATGGAAAACTTCTTATGGAGTGTGGGAATCATACCTGCTCCTCAGTTTGTGAGAGGTAGAAGAACTCAGACAAAAGTCAATGCCCTAGTAACATCTATAGATGATGTGTATGATGTTTATGGCACCATGAATGAGTTGGAGCTCTTCACAGATGCTGTTGAAAGGTTTGTTACAATTGTTTTAAATTATTTGTCTTTTTTAATAAAGTGCAATAAAATGTTTAACTAACAACATACAGAATCATAGATGGTAAAAGTATCATGAAGATCCTTATATTAAGAGTCAGATTGTATTTTTCCCTCTTCACTGAAAAATGGGTAAATTAACCCTGATACATTATATCAAAGTGCAAATTGAATCTTTCTGTTAAAAAGTTCGTCCATTTCTGCTATTGAAAATTGATGTGGCTAATAGAATAACTGGACAGTTACACATGGCATACCACGTGTAACTCATGCTGACATACCAGTTTTCAACAGTAAAAATGGATGAAATTTTTAACAGAAATGACTAATTTACTCTTTAGTAGAGGGAGCAAAATGCAATCTAACGCCTAGAACAATGGCCTCTATGGTATTTTTACCGATCATAGATTGATAGTTCATCATATTCAAACTCATTAATATGTTGTAATTTTAGATGGGATATCGATGCAATAGAGAAGCTTCCGCACTATATGAAGTTATGTTTCCATTATCTTCACAATACCATAAATGAAATGGCTTTTCATACTCTTAAGGAACAAGGAATTGATGTCCTTCCCTTCCTCAAGAAACTGGTACTGAACCAATCTCCACCATTTTCTTCATCTTCTTCTTCCATATTTCGTATGAACACTATCTAATTGTAGTTATTCATGGTTCAATAATCAATTTTTAGTGGGCAAATCTTTGTAAAACATATCTGTTGGAGGCAAGATGGTACTACACTGGATATAAGCCAAACTTACAAGAATACATTGACAATGCCTGGATTTCGATATCGGGTCCTGTACTACTTGGTCATGCTTATTTGGAAACAAATCAAGTAACAGAGGAGGGATTGCAGAAGTTAGAGGAATATCATCCCGAAATAATTCGTTGGTCATCCACAGTTCTACGTTTAGCAAACGATCTAGGAACATCACCAGTAAGCAATATATATTGATCATCATCAGACCATGTTAATTGCTTAATTAGTCTAATAATGATATGCTTAAACTCTATTTTCTTTGAACCAGTATGAGATAAAAAGAGGTGATATACCAAAATCAATCCAATGTTACATGCATGAAACTGGAGCGTCTGAAGAAGAAGCTCGTGAGTACATAAAGAAATTGATTGATGCAGAATGGAAAAAGATGAACAAAGATCAAATGGCCACCAAGTCTCTTCCGTCTCGACTGTTTATGGAAACTGCTATGAACCTTGCGAGAGTGTCCATGTTGGTATACCAGAACGATGACGGTCATGCTATTGAAGATGGTGAGGCCAAAGACAGAGCGTTACAATTATTTATCCAATCAATTCCATTGCCAAAATGATTTTAAGTACATGTTGGGTACTCTTCATGTAAAAGAACATAAATTTCAAAATAAGTACATGTTTGTCTTTTTCTCTTTTTAATAACTCTTTATATTTCCTATCAGTTAAAATATAAACTTAACCTTGAAATCTTTACTTTTAGCTAATCTTTCATATTCTACATTTTTATTAGGATGGATTTGGATAGGCAGTGACGTGCGATATAGAGCGTTTAGTTTATTTTTTTGTCTCACGTTACAGTAATTAATCTTATCATTACCGTTATTTTTATACTAACCGTAAATAGATGCACCGTCAATCCAATTCAACCTATACCAAAAGACAACACTCGAGAGTAATAAAGAGCTTTTTTCTTATACCATTTTACACGATTTTGTCATTACCAAAGCCTCACATCTCAAAGTCTTAAGCTTTCTTATACCCTATATGTTTCATGCATATTGAAATCCTACAACATGAATCTATAGAGAAAAACACAAGTAGAAATATCAAAGTTATTTATATTAAGAGTGCATTTTATTCTCTCTAAAAAAATAGATAAATTAATTTTTATATATTAATTAAAAGAACATATTGGCCTTTTCAATTAAAAATTTCATCTATTTATAGTGTTTAAAATTGACGTGACTGGCGAAATAATTAAACGTGCTTCATGTACTTTATATTGACATACATAAATCAATTTTTACCAGAAGAATTAGTTTTCTCTTTTTCTAACATACGAGAATTAATTTACTTTTTTTTAATAAAGAAAATAAAATACAATTCGACTCCTAATACAGAAATCTTTACGGTAGTTTTATTGAAAAACACACTATATTTACTAACTTCTTATAGCTCCAAGTTCAACTTTCCACTTAAAGAAAATTTTGTAAAAAAAAAGTAAATAATAATAATAAAATCACTTTCTTCTAGGCTTGTAAGGAGTGGAAGAACCCAGTTTTGTAGTAGATGAAGAAGATGAAGATGAAGGTGAAAATACAGGCCTATGACTATGCTTCTTTTGGTCAGCTTTATCTTTGTAAAATGCCTCTAATAACTCTTCTTTCAGTTCAGTAAATCGTCTTTTCTTCACTCTTTGTTCTTCGGAACTGCCATCTTCAATGAAAGAAGGATCCGACATATCATCCACCAAGAACTTGTCAAGCACTTCAGCACAATGCGGGAAGTATCGCCTCCCAGTTTCCACTATCATTTACAGTTCAATATTCTTCAAAAATATCTCCAAATGGTCTAATGATTTACTACAAACAGGGTGAGTCTCAAATGAAAGCCTTCAGATGTGTATGAAAGCGTGATATATATACCTGTTTTATAGAGGGTTTGCAATCTCAAATGAAGCCTTCTGGTGAGTGATGTAGGTGATTCATTCAAATCAGCTTCACTTATGGTTGAATCTGCATCTGCAATTTCCTTGGCAACCTTGGCTTCCGCAGGATACAACAACCTTGCAAATGAGACTGACAAAATTCAACAAAAAATTATTACCATTCAACCTTCAACGTTCTCTTGGTCAAAATTTATTAGTCATGGTGATTGCATATCAACTCTTATTCAATAATACTTACCTCGATTTTCATAGTAATCCAGTTTCATGTGTAAATCATAAGAGATCACTTGGGTCGGAACTCCCAAGTTCTCAGATTCTGAACACCGCATCTTCGTCTCAAGTACAACAATACATAAACGATCTTTACTCGATGGCTCCCCTTGTTTTTTATTCTCATTATAATCCTTAACCCGAGTTAATCTCTTACAGATGTCAACAGCAGTTCGGCCGTCTGGTGTAGTTTCCGTCACACTCGCTCCTTTATTCAGCAACGCCACCAGCACCGATGGTTCTTTACGTCTAGCGGCTACGTGAAGAGCCGTGAATCCTCGGCGGCCTTTGAGATAGACGTTAGCTAGCCCGAGACTAAGTACCTCACTAACAATCTTGGGATCACAGTAGGCAACAGCATAGTGAAGTGCATAAGCATCATCTAATGTGACATTTGATTCCTTTAGAAGAAGCTCCAATAGTTCAATATCATCAGAATCTAGTGCTTTATGGATTCTCTTGATTTTCTTTTCGTGGACCAAGTCGGATTCGACCGGCTCAGGTACGAGTCGGAGTGACCGAATCTTGGCATAAACTTCGGGAGGTAGTTCTTTCTCGAGACATACATTGTCGAGGTCAGATTCTGCTACTCTTTCGATGCAATGAGATAAAAGCTGGTTTAGCTGATAGTGAAAAGCAGCTACGAGAATTGCGATCACATCTTCTATAAGAGCCTCCTCAACAATGTTCAAAAGATGCCGCTTCATTTATACAAGGAAGTTGAGTCAGTCACATCTTTGCTAAAATCCAAATACCAAGAACGACCAATCTACCTTTCCATCTAACATATAGAGATTGATTTGCTTTTTTTTTTTTTTTTTAATAAATGGGGCAAACATGTATGCATCAAAAATAGCTAATTCCCAACAAAAATTTTGGGTAAGTTACCTGCAGAAGCAAAACCAGTTCCTTCATCTGGAAAGTTGCAGAAGCATACATCAACTCCAAAGCATAATTTATAAGAGGGCCACAAGCATGATGGGAACAGCTCTCATCTACACATGTTGAAACATCCCTCGGTGATGCTTTAATCTTCCCCGTGTACAAATACTGCAAGAACACTTTAAAAGCTTCATATCCCACTTTACCAAATGGCAGTATTTCAGACATCAGATACTTTGGTTTCCGACCATCTTTGAGATCTTGCCGGAAAAGTTGATGAAAGTAAGGGCTTCGAGCAGCTAGGATACACCTATTGACACCCACAACAACATTCCCTTCCACTTCTATCTCAGCATCATTGTAGTTCTCATATTCCTCGTTTATCACCAAGTTTTCAAGGTTGCCACTGAGCTTATTTAGGCTCAAATTTTCAAGGTTGGTCCCTTCAGGGTCCGAACTATCTTCCATTAGGTGACTCCCAGACCCGAACCCCGATCCATTTGATAGATAGGAGGTGGAGGGAAAGGTTAAAGAAGATGAAATCTCGTTTCCATTGTCCATGTTTTTGTTAATCTAATTGGTGATGAAAAATACTATACAAGATAAGAATAATAGCAAGAAATAAGTTAGCAAAAGTCCTTTTTTTTTCCCAAAAAATAAAAAAAATTAAGATTTACAAATTACCCAGTTTTATAAAAGACCAAAGAGTCTCCAAGTCCATGAAAAAAAGCTGAAAACAAAAAAAAATTACCTGAAATTAACAAAGAAAAGAAGGGATGAAAACAGGCTATGACTTTGCTTGAAAGCCACTCAAGCTAATTTTGGATACTGAAGTGGAAGAACCAGACAGGGTTAAGAAGAAGAACAAATCTTAGAGACAGTTGACTGAGATATACAAGTCGTTCAAGTAGGTTCTGTAAGAATCTAAGTCGTTTCTTTTTTTGGTTAAACTTCACCGTTAGTTTTTATTTTCGTTGTTTAATTAAAATGATTCCAATTTAGTCAAAGCTTTTATTTAAGTACTGTTAATGAGTTTTAAGCAATATTAGACTATTAGTATAGTAAGTCAATACATATCAACGAATAAAAAAATATACATATTCTAAATCCAAATAGATTTGACGTTTATTTATTCGTAAATTTATTATATTTAAAATTATTTTATGAAAAAATAATTGAAATGTAAAAAAGAGGAAAAAAGAAAATATTTCGTGTAGAGAATACGAGAAAATCATTTAACATCAATTTTAACAGTTCGTCGACTTAAATAAAAAAATTTGAATAATTTAATGATCAAATTATATATCTTTTTAATTAAGTGACTAAAAGGAGAACTTATAAATAACGAGTAATGGTGTGTGTGTGTTTTTGGATAGTAATGAATCTAACTGTTACAAGCATTATTGTTATGCCTTGTTGTAAAGTAAGAGAAAGAATAAGATAGAAGAAAAGCAAATGAAACAAGTAATATCAAAAGAGTACAATAACAATAACAAGGAAAAGGATATATTCTGTTCAAAGAAAAGATAAATCAGTGGGAAGAAGGAGGGACAAATAAGTTCTTTATCTAGAACGATTTGATATTAATATATACTTTTAAATAATTAAAGTATTGTTATAATATACCAAATATTGAATAATATAATTGGAGCGATTCACATTATGAGATACGAAAAGTCTTTAAAATAAAAACGATTCATATTATAAATGGTGTAAAGAGTCGTTATACTGATGATTTGAAAGATTTCGTGTTAAGATTTTTTTCACAGTATAGAGTATGTGTATGGCATCTCCTTTATCTTCAATGCAAAGAAGATATTTATGTGAGGATGGTTGGGCAATTAGGTGAAGGCCTATCTATCTCTTTTAAAATGGGAATTTTTTGTTTTAAACTTCTCAAAATTTATAAAATTATAAAGTTAATATATAATAAAATTATAGTTTCGCCCCTCGAAAAATGATGAAATTTAGAGTTAGTCCTAGAGATGTAAAGATATAGATCAATATAATAATTAAATTACAGTTTAACTCTTATAAATATATATAATTTAATCTCCCCTTCACCAACCGGACAAATATTTAGCCTCTCCCATGGTTGGGTATGGGTTCTCGCTATTGTGATCCCTACTCCATGGGTGCCATGGTAGGGTGGTGGGTGTCAATCCAATGTATTGCTAGAGTTGATTTGAAGGAATTGGACGAGGTGCTCGTCAAGCCTGGACGTGATGACTGACTGATGTTGTTAAGAACTTTTTAACATGATGTTTAAGCAAAAAGTATTACTTTCTAACAAGAGCATAATACTAAACTTCCTCATGTATAAGGCTACATTTCATCTAGTTTTATGTAATCGTTGAATGATCTAGCGTGGGAGTCTACGATAGGGATGGCCAAAAAAAACCTGAAACTGAAAGAGTATTGAGCCAATCCAACCCAATAGGGTCAAGTTTTTATTTTTTAAATCAAGTTTCAGCGGAACTAATTCTTCGACTTGTAATGTGTTCTAGGTGTCTATAGTTATCTAAACCAACTTTAAAACTCTAGATCTAACACCTTTTCCTTCAAAAATCTTTCAAGCACCCATCAATGGCAACTTAAGAAATCTTCAACCAAACTCCACTTCAACTTGATTTTAAATTAACACTTTCTATCTAAACTCATTCCTATCAAGAATCACATTTGAAAATAGCACGAAACGAACAATCAAAGCCCTCTCTCCCTAAAACAAAAATTACTCAAAAATGGAGAAAAATAGAAAATAAATAAAAACTCTTGTTTTAAAGATTAATGATCATGAATCCTAATTGAAAAGCACTTTACCTTAATGTAAAAATCAAGATTGAACAATGAAATCAAAGGAAACTCACTTCTTCTCTTCCAAAAGTTCTAATGTGGCTAGAAAACAAAATATGAAGTTTTTTAGTTTGAAATCATTAAATCAAATCTTGTAAAAAAATGAAAAGATTTCATTAAAAATCACTGACCAAATCTGAATTCATGAATAGTGGAAACCCCTTTAAAAGAAAACTAGAAAAAATATGAAGAATTTGTTTGTGTTTTTGTTTTTGTTTTTTCTCTTTTCGTGAAAATGAACAACCAAGCCGTCTGCCCCCAACCAAGTCGCCTCCCTGCTATGGAAGGAATCAGATAAATAAAATTGCAATTTTTTTCTGTTAATATAGTTATTTCCTTTTTTTTCAAGTGTAAAACGTTTCATTTTGAGTATTGAGTTTAAGTGGATTGGTGCGTTTTATGCTAGGGGGTGGGTACGAATGGAATTAGTGGTTGTTCCCTGATCGTTATTCCTACTTTTAAGCGCCAATGAGGGAATGAGATGATTATGCTTTGATTAATAGAAATTTCTCAATCTTCTTCCTCTCAAATTTCTTTCTCTTTCTCTCTTCTTCTACAATTTACCAGTCGGTCTTGTTACAAAAGGTATTTTCTCATGGCCAGCAAGGGTGTGACTACCAAACTCCAAAAAGATATGAATCAGCAGCAACAAGAGTTATCTCAATTGAAGCAGGAGGTTGCGCATATGGATACTAAAATGGAATTACGTATGTAAAGTCTTAACGAGAAAATCACTGAGATGAGAACTAAGTTTATTTCTCTTTTGAGCAATATCTTGGACAGTCCTTATCTACTAGTGCTAGGAGAGTTGGGCTGGACAAAGGAAAAGGGATCCTAGGGGAGACTCCATCGAAGACTCAACCCAAGGAGTCGCTCATCATGTCTCTTGCATCGAACCAGTTACCATTGACTCAAGCGGAATCAGTGAACAAACCTTTAGGTCTAAGTTATCCTTGTCGTAACAATGACAGATTAACTCAGCAAGGCAATGCCTTGATATCTAAGTTTATAAAACTTTCAGAAGAAACAATGGCTTTTGTGGAAGAAAAACAGAGAAAAAAATGAGAGTAAGAATGTATTTTTGTAACTGATTTGATTCTCTTCATCTGATTCATGAAATTAAAGTGTTCAAAAAATACATAGCAACCATAGGGTATGGTGCAGATCTACATTACATAAGCAGATTTTGTACAGTAGAAAGTATGGCAAACATTACTTTGAAAAATGATTATAAGCTAGCTGACATAATACACTATAAGTCAGCACCTAATTCCGACCAAATTACACCATCAAATTCAAATGAAATTAAGAACAACAAAATGCAAAATTAACTTGGTCCTTCATGTAGCATGCTACTGCAGTAGCTTTATTTGAGCTGCATGTAAGCCACCATTCAACACTCCTCATTGGCCTGCATGCAGCAAACACCAAGTCTTGTCCTCAAATCCTCAAATCTTGCTACATTAAGAGGTTTAGTCAAGATATCTGCTAATTGATCTCCAGAACTGCAATGAATCAGTTTGACTTCATGGGATTGTTGTGCTTCTCTAACAAAATGAAACTTGATCTTAAAATGCTTGGTTTTGCCATGAAACATTGGATTCTTTACAATTGCAACAGCAGATTGATTGTCGCACTTAATCTCTGTTGCTTCTTCTTAATGCAAGTTGAGGTCTTTCATAAGCTTTCTCAGCTAAATAGCCTGATTGATAGCTTCTGCAGCTGCAACATACTCTACTTCAGCTGTGGATTGTGCTACGATTGTTTGCTTCTTTGAGCTCTAATTGAAAACAACTGATACTAGGGTGAACAACTACCCTGAAGTACTCTTCATATCATCTACAGATCCTGCCCAATCACTATCAATGTATCCATGCATCTTCATTTCTTCTATCTTGACAAATTTGATTCCATAATTCAAAGTCCCTTTGATGTACCTTAGAACTCTTTTATCTGCTTACAAATGTGATGAATTGCAGCAATGCATGAATCTAGATAGGAGACTAACAGCAAAGACTATATCTGGTCTAATAGTTGTAAAATAGAGTAAGCAACCAACCAAACTTCTATATCCGCCTCACTAAGTTTTTAAAAGATCCTTGACTTGAGAGTTTTTCACCAACAGCAACAGGAGTGGTGGCTGACTTGTAATTCTCAATACAAAACTTGTTTAGTTAACATTTGTCCCAAGCCAGACATTTCAAACATTTCTTCCATTTTCTTCTTGAAATCAGTTAACATCTCCTCATTTCCACCAGTTACAAGAAGGTCATCAACATATAAGGAGACTATTAAAAGTGTTTCATCACCAGCTTTCTTTACATACAAAGTAGGTTCATTGATGCTTTTATCAAAATTCAAACTTGACAGATAGCTATCAATTCTGTCGTACTAGGCCCTTGGTGCCTGCTTCAAACCATACAAAGCCTTCCTTAGCTTATAGAGTTTTGTTTCCTCACCAGGTACTTTGAAACCATCTGGTTGTTCTACATAAATTTCCTCATTGAGAAAGCCATTGAGGAAGGCAGACTTCACATCAAGCTGGTGTATCTTCCACTACTTTTAAGCTGCTAGTGCAAGTAAGAACCTAATGGTGTCAAGCCTTGCCACAGGTGAAAATGTCTCGAAATAGTCAATCCCATACCTCTGACTAATGCCCTTCACTACTGGCCTTGCCTTAAGCTTGTTCAAAGAGCCATCAGCATTATGCTTGGCCCTAAAGACCCATTTAACTCCAATAACCTTTCTGTTAGCTGGTCTTTCAACTAGTTCCCATGTTTGGTTTTTGTTTATCATGTTGATTTCTTCCTGCATTGCATCCTTCCAACCCTGTTGTTCATAAGCCTCATTGAAACTGATTGGCTCAACATTTGCTAGATCTGCTCTCTCATAAACTTCAGTGAGCAGTTTTGTTCCTCTGACAGGCACATCATCAAAGTCCATGTCCTGATTAGTTTGAATTTCAGCTTCCTGATTTGTCAATACTTCATCACCAACTTTATCAAGTTCTAACTTGTTCCAACTCCAAGCTGATGCTTCATCAAATACAACATCTCTACTCACAAAGATCTTGAGCGTTGAAGGATCCAACATCCTATAACCCTTCTTATCATTGTTGTATCCCACAAAGATTGTAAGTTGTGCCCTTCTATTAAGCTTATCTCTCTTCACTGCTGGAACAGATGCATAGCAAATACAACCAAAGATCCTCAAATGTGCAACTGAGGGCTTAAAACCAAACCATACCTCAAAAGGTTTTTGTTCATTAAGGCCCTTGTAGGAAGCCTATTTTGAAGATAAACAACAGTGTTAACTACTTTTGCCCACAGATTCTTTGGCAAATTTCTTTCAAACATCATACACCTAGCCATGTCCAATAAAGTCCTGTTCTTTCTTTCATTAACACCATTTTGTTATGGTGTATAAACATTAGTAAATTGATGTACAACTCCAAACTCATCACAAAACCTCTAAAACACCTCTAATGTGTATTCAGTCCGATTGTCAGACCTCAATGCTTTCAGCTTGCAATCTGATTGGTTCTCTACTGAAGCCTTAAACTTCCAAAACATTGAAGCCACTTCTGATTTCTGTTTAAGAAAGTAGATCTAGCAATATCTAGAGTAATCATCAATAAATAAGATGAAGTACCTACTACCATTCAAAGATTTAGTTCTCATTGGACCACAAACATCAGTATGCACTAATTGTAACTTCTTAGAAGCTCTCCAAGCTTTGTTGGCTGAAAATGAAAGCCTTGACTGCTTTCCCATCTGACACACATCATAGACCTCTTAGTGTTCAACCACATTAGTCAAATTTTCAACCAACTGCCCTTTAGACATCTGAGCTAGGGACTTATAATTCAAATGCCCTAGCCTTTTGTGTCATAACCTAGACTCATCAGAAATGGAAGCATAAACAACAACTGAGTCTTAATTCCAATCCACAATAAAGCTCCTATCAGTCATTGTGATTGTCATTAGCTTAGATCCACTTGGATCACAAATGGAGCATTCATTGTTCTTAAATACAACAGAGTAGCCCTTCTCAATCAACTGAGCTACACTCAACAAATTTCTATCGATTTTAGGCACTAAGAGTACATTTGAAAGAAGCTTAGTACCTGAGGATATGTTGATAAAAACATCACCTTTGCCTTCAGCCTTGATATACTGTCCATTCCCAATTCTGACTCTGGTGTTGAAACTCCTGTTAATCTTCTTGAAAATGGCAGCATCAGGTGTCATGTGGTTTGTGCAACCATTATCCAACAGCCATCCCTTGGCAAATTTTCTTTTTATTGCAAAATTGGATGCTGCAAATGCTTGCTGTGATTGCTGTTGCTTGTGATGTACCTTATTTCTACACACTTTTTCTGCATGTCCCATCCTCTTTCAATTTTTGCACTGAACATCTGGCCTATACCAATAATAGACTTCAGGATTAGTGGTTTTCTAGAAATGAGAGCATGGAGGACAACTTTTCTTCACTGCATCTCTTCTGAACTTGTCTTTGTTATTCAACTAAGGCTTCTTCCCTTTGAAGTTAGAAGAGCTTGTGGTTGACTTGCCTTTGGCTTGAAATATCCTTCCATGGTGCTCTACCTGTCTACTTGCTCTTCTTTGTTCTTGTGCATAGAAGGCATTAACCAACTCAGTTAGAGTGATATTCGATAAGTCTCTTGAGTCTTCCAAGGAGGAACTCTTTGCTTCATACCTTTCTGGTAAGGTTGCTAAAACCTTTTCTACTATTCTGCTCTCACTGAACTGATCCCCAAGAAGTCTTATGCTATTAACCACAGCCATGACTCTTCCTAAATATTCCTTAACTGTTTCTGACTCACTCATCTTCAAGTTTTCAAAATCTCTCCTGAGATTGATTAGCTGCTGCTGACTTGTTTTCTCAGTGCCCTGAAATTCCTCCTTCAACTTGTCCTAAACTTGCTTAGGTGTCTCACAAGCCATGATCTTTGTGAAGATCACTTCTGAAACACAGTTCTGAAGGCATGACATAGCCTTATACCTCTTGGCTCTGTCATCAGAGTGCTGCCTGATCTAAGCTACTGTTGGTTAGCTCTCAAGGGTGGTGGTTCGACATCAGCATTGACAACTTCCCACAAGTCAAATGCCTGCAGGTAAGTCTTCATTTTTACTACCCAAATGTGGTAGTTCTCACCATTGAATTGTGGTGGTGGTGTTGGAGAGAAGCTAAAAAAAGACATGAGTGATCTTTTCGAAACAAACAAGTGTAAGGCCTCTTTAAGAAGTAGGCTCTACCAATTGTTGTAACAATGACAGATTAACTCAGCAAGGCAATGCCTTGATATCTAAGTTTATAAAACTTTCAGAAGAAACAATGGCTTTTGTGGAAGAAAAACAGAGAAAGAAAATGAGAGCAAGAATATTTTTTGTAACTGATCTGATTCACTTCATCTGATTCATGAAATTAAAGTGTTCAAAAAATACATAGCAACCATAGGGTATGGTGCAGATCTACATTACATAAGCAGATTTTGTACAGTAGAAAGTATGGCAAACATTACTTTGAAAAATGATTATAAGCTAGCTGACATAATACACTATAAGTCAGCACCTAATTCTGACCAAATTACATCATCAAATTCATATGAAATTAAGAAAAACAAAATGGAAAATGAACTTGGTCCTTCATGTACCATACTGCTGCAGTAGCTTCATTTGAGCTGCATGTGAGCCACCATTCAACAATCCTTATTTCGATGGGAGTAATTTTAAGGGGTGGTGGTCCAAACTCAAACAATAATTTGAAGCTGAGTGTGTTGGAGACATGGCATAGGTACGGATGGTGATGCTGAACTTAGATGGGAAAGCATTGGAATGGCACCATTTCTTTGTGCAAAGGTATAGAGGGTTACCTTATCTGACATGGGAAGTGTACGCGCATAGTCTGCATGAGCATTTTAGGTCTAACACTTTTTTGGACCCAATGTCTCAACTGGTCACACTTCGACATTAAGAAACGGTGGACCTTTTTCACGATCATTTCGTCACTTTACTGAAACAAGTACATCTACCCGAAGTTTATGCTCTCAGTATCTTCATGAGTAATTTAAAGCCTGATGTGGGTCAATATCTGAGGTTATTTGAACCCCAAACTTTGGTGCAAGCTTATCTGTTAGCGAGGAAGATGGAAGGGATACTCATAATACTTTGGTTTTAAGGAGTGGCAACCCAACAACTCTGTGGTCCTAAGAAACAACTCTATGATATAAAGAGCTCGTGTAAAATCCTTATCTCAAGTTGAGATGGATAAGCAAAGGAAAAAAGGCCTATGCTTTCGTTGTTCATCTAAGTACACATTAGGGCATAAATGTGTCAAGTCTCAGCAATTCCAATTGGTGATAGAGGCTCCACAAGATGATGATAGTGAGGTCGATAGCCTAGTAAATGATGAGTTTCAATATTGCAAGAAACAATTGTATGCTCCAGATCAAGAGCAATTGGAAGCTAATACTCTCATCCTATCCTTACA
Source organism: Gossypioides kirkii (assembly GCA_005610355.1). NCBI lineage: Eukaryota > Viridiplantae > Streptophyta > Magnoliopsida > Malvales > Malvaceae > Gossypioides > Gossypioides kirkii. The sequence continues at coordinate 1,101,052 of CP032251.1, read as the reverse complement.
TGCACTTCAAGGATCCCAAGATCATAACACGATGAGGATCTTAGCTTATATCGAACCAATCCAAGTGATTATTTTGGCAGATTTAGGAAGTACCCACAACTTCATAGATAGCAGGATGGCTCGAAGGTTGAATCTGTTGGTAAAGCACTCTTCTCCATTATCAGTAATGGTAGCTAATGAAGTTAAGCTTTCTACTTAAGGCCTTTGTAGAGGAATACAATGGGAAGCACAAGGTTCTAGGTTCAATATATACTTTCTAGTCCAATCAGTAAGGGGTGCGACCTTGTCTTAGGGATTCAATGGCTTTAGTCATTAGGGCCTATCATGTGGAACTTTGCTTCCATAGTGATGCAGTTTAAGTGTGAAGGTCAAACTCATGTTCTGCAAGGTATTGTTCCAAGAGGATTACAGCTACTTTCAGGGGTTCAGTTAACCAAGTGCTTTAAGTTGATAGGTTTGGGCTCATGCCTAATGATGCTTGCCTCGTGCCAGCATATAGAACTATAATTGTCTTCCTCTTAGTTAACACCAGAGTTACAAGAGCTTCGCACAAAATTTGAAGATGTCTTTCAGTCACCTATAAGCTTACCACCACATCGATTACAAGATCGCCAAATTATTTTAATTGATGAGGGGAAGGTGGTAAAAGTGAGACCCTATAGATACCCCGCAATCCAAAAATCTGAGGTAGAAAAGTTGGTATGTAACAGCCCATTTTTCAATGGTGACGGAAATAATGAATTCGAGACCACAAAATCTGACGAGTAAATCTGTTAAATATTATTATCTAATATTTACGAGTCAATTATTGTGTATAATAAATACTAATTTGAATATTTATATTATTTGAATTGATGGTTAAGTTCAAGTGGTTTAAAAAAACAAAGTTTCAGATTCTCGTTTTTGTTAACCAAGCTCGTAAATATTTTTATTAACTATTTATGGAGTTACAATTTATGCATATTGAAGTTTAGTTTGGAAATTGTAGTGATTTGATTGTTAATTAAAAAAGAGGATTAAACTGCATAAGAAATAAAAGTAAAATTTATAAAAGAATTATAATTTAAAATAAATAGGAAGGATCAAAGTGGCAATTATTCCTTGAAAATGGGTGGTGAGGTTAGGTGAGTGATTTTGTATTCTTTCATTCTGTTTCGTTCGAAGGAAGCAGAGGAGAAAAATATGAGAGAAAACCTTAGGGTTTCTAGTTTCAAGCTTTAAATTGGTAAGCTTAAATTAGTTATTTTCTTGTAATTTTTATATATTTGGTATCCCGATACCTTAATCTAATTAACTTGGGGATTTATTTGTAAAACCGTTAAAGTTTTAGGGATTTGCCATTAATGATTTTGAAGTGTTTTTTATTTTAAGGGATGAATTATTTAAGTTGGTGGCTAGATATAAGTATCTTGTTAAGTAATTTTTACTGATTTTGAGTTTATAGAATTATTTGAGAAAATAGGTAAAAATGTAAAGTGAATAAAAGAAAATGGTAGAAAATTTGGGTTGTTATAAACTCATAATAAAATGGCTAGTTTGATTATTTGAATGGATGGTAATTAAATTATAAATTTTGGTTTAAGGATATAATTGCATGAAAGTTAAGATGTTAGGGATATTTTGTAATTTTACATTAATATGGATTGTAAGCTAGAATTAAATATTTTAAATTATTGGAATGGTTAAATTGATTTGAATTATTATCTAGATCAAGAAACGAAGCAAACGGAATTAATTCGAGGAAAAGTTAAAGTTCGGTATAGTCGTCGGCTTTATTTGACAATCATTTTAGTCGAGGTAAGTTTGTAAATTTATTAAATTAATTATATGTTATTTCATGACTCAAGATATATCTATTTATGTTGAAATTGAGTTTGACTGTTTGAGATAAATATGATTGAAAAATATGAAGTATATGGATATGAGCTTGAAATGGTATAATGGAAATGAAATTAAAATTTAGGGTTATGACAAGGAATAATGAAAGGATATAAATGAATTCATGTGACAAATAAAGATTAAATTAATTATACGATATATATTAGTTATTATTTTTGTTATGTTTGATAAATAAGGACTTTAGGAATGTGTGCTCCTATTGGTATAATGTGAAGTGAATTTCTAACTATGTGGTATTTATATTTCGATATTAATGTTATTGAGCTTACCTATACATGTGAAATTTATATATATTAGAAAGTAAATAATTATGAGAAGTGTAAATGAGTCAAATGAGGAAATTTTCGATGGATCAAATAAAAGTATCAAACGTAATGTTTTGATCTGAGTGGCTGACGAGCAAAAACATATAGTGGCTGACGAGAATGAATGTATAGTGGCTAACGAGCATAAACGTACAGTGGCTGACGAGCATAAACGTACAGTGACTGACGAGAATAAATGTATAGTGGCTAACAAGCATAAGCATACAGTGGCTGACGAGCATAAACATATAGTGGTTGACGAGCATAAACGTATAGTGGCTGAATAGCATAAACGTACAGTGGCTGACGAGTATAAACGTACAGTGGCTAACGAGCATAAACGTATAGTGGCTGACGAGCATAAACTTATAGTGGCTGACGAGCATAAACGTACATTAGCTGGGGAGCGTAAACGCACTAAAATTGCTTATCGAATACTTTTATAAGGATCCATCAAAATAATAAAAGTTAACCGTTATGATAAAATATCCCAAGGAAATGTAAAAGGCTTCTAAGTAGGAATACTTGGAAGGTAAATGATATGTCATCTGGCTCTACGAGTATCGGAGGCTTAAACGAAATGTATATATATGAAATTAATATGGTCAAGAAATGCGAATTGAAAGTATTGATATGAATGGTTGAAATGAGAAAGTATGTTTATTGAACATATGATAGATGATATATATACACTTAATGTATTATTATTACAAGTCACATTAATTATTGAAATTATATTTTCTTGGTAATACTTACCAACCTTGTGAACTTGTGTTGTATAGGAAGGAAATGTAAGTACTCGTATCGGTAGAAGTTGGAGGGTGAGAATTATAGCTCTTTGGATTTTTAGTATCGGTAGTTGCATGACAAGTATCGGTAGAAATTATACTTGTATCGGTAGAACTAGCACAGGTATCGGTAGAAATCTGCATTGTTTTAGAATTGTTTACTGACAGGGACACTACCGATACTTGACCATCAGGTACCAGTAGAAATCTCCCAAAATATTAGAAATGTCATTTTTACCTTTGTTGATTGGTGATTATGTTTAAACGACGATGTGTAACATGTAAAGTAAAATATATAATAAATAAAGTTATATAATATAATGATAAAATAAACAGTGACAAATAAATAGTAAAACACCAGAAATCCTAATCGACGACGTTGTTCGGATTTTGGGTGTTACACGCAACTTGGGAAAACTGGGAAGAAATTAATCAGAAATATCCATCTTTTGATCCTTGAGGAAATGAATCATCTCAATGGAAGGGGTACTGCTATGAAAGGAATTAGATAAATAAAATAACAATTTTTATTTCTGCTAATTTAGTAATTTCCTTTTTGTCAAGTGTAAAATGTTTCGTTTTGAGCATTTAGTTTAAGTGGAACGATGCGTTATATGTAAAGGGGTGGGTACTAATGCAATTAGTGATTGTACTAATAGGTACAAACAATGACAACTGTACAGAACAAATGGCCAAAAGAGTGATAGGTTGTTCCCTAACTGTTATTCCTCCTTTTAAACGCACCAATGGTGGAATTAGATTATTATGCTTTGATTAATAGAAATTTCACAGTCTTCTTCCTCTCAAATTTTTTCCTCTTTCTATCTCTCTTCTTCTACAATTAACCAGTCAATCTCGTTACACTCCCCCGACCCCTTTACATTTTTAAAAAAGGAAACTTTTTTTGGACACCCTTGGTTAAGGACCTCCCTTCCTCTAAATCATACTTTCTAAAAATCCCACGTAACCTTACAAGTTCTATTAACCTTACAATTTAGTCCAAAGATCACTATTTCTAAATTCCCTAACTAAATCACTTAATACTTTTAATTAAAATCCTAACTACTACAATCTTTTCTTCCCAAAAACCTCTCAATTTTATTTTTCGAAGTGGCTTGATTTACGAAATCTTGTCCAAAATCAAATTTTCTTACACCAAGATAAAACAAGTTGTTATAGCTCCAAAAGTAAACCTTGAAAAGAAAAGAACACAACAAATTCATTTAGACACAAGGCAGGCTATAAAATGGTTTGGCTTTAGTCGACTTTTGGTACGATTTACTAAGACCTCTAACGAGATTTGTGGAGGCTTTTTAAGCGTCGTCATTATTGCCTCCATCATCGCACTTTGTATTGATTACCTTTAGATGTATGTTTTTCCATTGGTAAGAATTTTCGAAATGTTTTTTTTTTTTTGTCTTTTCTCTTGAGTGTCATTTTTCTCTCTCACCAGAGCCCTTACAAACAATTCCTTTTGTTGGAATGTTACTTATTTTGCTTTTTTTTGTTTATTTTTCTTTTGAACTTGTTGTTGATCTTAGAATGTTTTTAATAAAGGATACTCCAGTGAAGGATAAAGGATTATTATGTTATAGTTATTCTAATTATGTTTAATACCTTCTACTTAAGAATACCTTATACCACAAGTCTGGCTTTGTTACGAGTGATATTACCCTACTCCTCTGTTTTGCTTTCGAAAATCCACTTTGGGACAATTATGTTTCAATCAATGGGTCATGGCACCAGCTTCGAAACGTCATCCTCTCGAATTGATGCAACTCCTCTTGCATTACCTAGATTCGGTCAAAACCTTCAAGGCTTTTTCAACATGTTTTGGCTTGATTTGATAAGTGTAGCAAGCAATTTGTATTAATAGTTTTACCTCGGTTTACCTTTGGTTCTAATTCCTTCATGGAAATCATCAATTATGTCATCTACTAAGTGATTCTAACTCTTGAGGAATGTTGTAGTGGTTCAACATTAGTATACTGATAATTGGTTTGGACAATAGTTTGAACTTCTTTGTAACACCCAAATCCTGAACACCGTCATCGGTTAGGATTCCGGTGTTTCTATTCATTTAACACTGTTCATCTTTTAAAACATCCAAATATTTTAATCTTTATTCAATACGAAATTCACCTTTCAGAATTTAAATCAATATTCAATCATAACACAATCTCATTAAGGGTAAAAATGGCATTTCCAACATTTTAGGGGACTTCTACCGGTACATGATGGTCAAGTATCGGTAGTAGTCAAGTTAGTGAACAATTTAGAAACTGTGTAGATTCTACCGGTACCTGTGCCAGTTCTACCGATACAAGTATGATTTCTACCGATACAGATCATGCAACTACCAACACCAAAAACTCCAAAGAGCAAAAATTCTCACCCTGCAACTTCTACCAGTATAAGCATACCTACTACCGATACATTAGTACTAAAAACTACCGATACTTGTAATTCAACTACCGGTACAACCCAAGTCAGAGAAAAACCTCTCTCCTACCTTGTACTTCTACCGATACCTACATATGTTCTACCGAAACAAATACGCAAAATCTCAAGAATTATGCCAAGACATAAGTTTAACATATCAAACACAAGTTATGCATTGAGTCATCACACTACATACATAACTTCTAAGTCTTTACAAACATCATAAGCTTAAATAACTAAGTTGTACTTCATGCATTTACACAATCAAAATGACAAGATTTCAACATCAAAGTTAATATCATCCTAATACATGCCATAAGACCAAGTGATTCAAAATCTACTGACAAACTCTGTGATAGTGTGACTTCAAGAGATGACGATGATCCGATCTTCAGTCAGAAAAATGATCTACAAAACAACAACAATAACTGTGGAAAGCTTTATAGCTTCGTAAGTTCGATAGTAATGAAATACCAACATGGTAATAAGCAACAATGACCCCATCGAGCCAACGTAATTCCATTGCTCTTTGAGTTATTTACAACTCCTCTTTCTATTCATAACTTTTCGTTACCAGTACCTAATGCTGCTTACACGAGCTTTCGAGGACTCGCAACCTATGCGGTACCCCAGCCATCAGTACAGTGTCTATCTGTACTATAAACTATTTTCTAACAATGCTGCTCACACAAGCTGTCAGGAGTATGCATAAAGCATAAGTCCCAGCCATCGTAGGACCTGTAATCCATATAGGATCCATATCTCTTTTTCGAGTTATGATGCTACTCACACGAGCTGTCGAGGACTCGCAACACATGCGGTACCCCAGCCATCGTGTCGGTACTATTTCAACGGCATAAAGCCTACTATCTTTTGCGTTTCATTTCTTCGATCATCTTCAATGCCGAATGCTTCCGATTTGCTGTACATTGGCAATATATACACAAGGAATATCAAGTAGGATTTACATTACGAACTTACCGAACTGGATTGCAGTTTAGGAAAGATTTTAGGGACTAATCCTCTAATTTCCCTTTTTTGCGGTCTGTAGCATGATCATAGTCTACATTCACAAATCATTCAATTCTCACATTAAGTTACATAATTTAGTCATTCAACACAATTTAGTCCTTTTGGAAAAATTATGGTTTTACCCCTACTAGTTTCCTTTTATTCAATCTAGTCCTTTCAACACAAAACATGCAAAATAACCATTTTCTCACACAACCAACCATAGCCAAATTTTCTTGGGTGTTCATTCAACCCATTCACATACTTATTTTCACAACAATACATGTAATTTCACCATTTTCATATTTTAGTCCTTAAACCCTAATTTCATCAAAAATCACTTTACAAGAAGATTTAACCTAAGTATTAAACATTCAAATACATCAAAAGCTTTCAAGAACAAGCAATTTCAACAATGGAAAGTTTTCTAACATTTGACATATTCACAAATTAGTCCTTACATAAGCTAGATTAAGTTGATACTGACTCAAAAACATAAAAATTACCATAAACGATCAAGGTTTTCTTACCCAAATCAAAGCTTAAAATCTCAACAATGGAACCCTAGGTTTTCCTTTCTTTGGCCGAATGAAGAAGATGAAAATAAGAAGAAATGAGCTATTTTTCTTCTTTTAATTTTACTTATATAACAATGGTAATTTTGTAAATTTTGTGACTTTCATCATTAACTTAATTAATCACTGTTAAATCTTTAATCAATCATTTCATTAACCTTTAAATGTCATGATATTTCATTATCCTATCTCTTTTGGTTTATTTACTTATTAGGTCCTTCTAATTAAACATTTATACTTTTGCACCTATTACAAATTAGTCATTTCTATTCAATTATCTAATTAAATGTCGAAATTTCATAACCAAGACTTAATACGATGCTGATGACATCACAAATATTAAAAAATTAATATTTATTACTCGACTCGTTGGAGCTGTGGTCCCGAAACCACTGTTTCCAATGCCACTGAAAATCGGGCTGTTACATTCTTCACTTTCTTCATCTAGCACTTCTTCAATTTTCATTATGCTAAGGGAAGTGGGCATTTTCTCAAGCATGTCGCAAAGAGTTTTATTATCATCATCATTATTCACCTCATGAAATCTAGCATCCTCCACTACCACATTGAAAGACTCTATTACATTCTGAGTGTGTTTATTGTACACTCTAAAGGCCTTGTTATTAGTAGCATAACTAAATAAAATCCTTTCATCATATTTGGGTTCGAATTTCCTTTGATGTTTTTTGTCTCTTAGAATGAAACAGGTGCTCCCAAACACATGAAAATACTTAACTATAAGCTCATTTTCTTCTACATTTCATACGGAGTTACTAGAGTCTTTGGCTTAATTAGCACTCTATTGATCACATAGGCTACAATATACACTACATCAGCCCAAAACTTGTGTGCAATGCCCTTGTTATTGAGCATCACACTAGCCATTTCTTTTATTGTCCAATTCTTACGTTCCACCATACCATTTTGCTGAGGTGTCTTTGGTGCTAGAAACTTATGCTTGATGCTCTCTTTATCACAAAACTCAACAAATATTCGGAAAAAATCTAGTTTGAAAATAATTTTCTTGCACAGCAGAAAAATAAAAAATTGAAAATTGAACCAGTTTTTTATATTTATATAAATAAACTTTTCCCAAAAAGTACTTGTGTTTTGTGCGAGATGGTTCCTTGACGTTCCCAACTTTAAACCATACGGCCTTCTCTGCTATCCTCGTACCATGAATCATTTCGAGTGTGGGCTGGAACAATTATGAATCAAACACAAAACCAGAAACAATTTTCTTACCTTAAATAGGAAAGTAAATCTCTCTTATAGAGACTGGTAGAATTGTTATTCTCGGAACATAGAATTTATATTTTGAACTAAGGTCTGACTATTTCGTGCAGAACAATAATATCTCAAAGTTGTGTAAAACATCTATATTTTATCCCTACCAATGCCATCTATTTATAGGTATGGATAGAGAAACCCTAATTGAATTAGTAGAATACAAATAATACTTATTTAATAGAAAAACTGTAACACCCCAAACTTGGCTGAATAGGTTCGACCCAAATTTGGCGAGCTATATTAGCCACCAAAGTAACTCTTCGTTAACTCCCAGCCTAACCTCCAACACACCACTTAGAATAGCAGATAATGTGTTAAGTTAAAACACAACAACGAGAATATTGCACACACAAAGGGAAACATGCGAGCTTATATTAATATCTAAAAGAAAGGTTTGCAAGCCTAACAACAACAAGACTTAAGATTTCGCAAACATAGGTTCGCATAACAACATTTAGCATGAGTTAATTTTATTCTAAGTATGAGTTCGCAACAAAAGCATAGGTTGACATATAGTAATATAGGTACGTTAAATATTAACAGTTCACATAATATTTAAGCTTGCAACATGCATCATGGTTTGCAAATAGACAGACTTCGCAAGTAGAGGGAATTATACATGCAAGGGTTTCATATGCTAATAGGGTTTGCATGCATGCATGGGTACACTATGTCAAGGGTATGCATGTAATTTTTAGAATCGTAATCATACATAGATAAGGCTGAGATAAGGCTTGGTTGACCAAAGTGCCTTCAAATTACTAGAACATAAAAAATCTGAGAAAACCTTAAAAGATCTATAAGGTATAAAGTGGTCCTTGTACCTTTTCTAAGAAAAAATAGAAGGTTGCAAAAATTTTCAAAGGAAATTTAAAAAGTCTATCTCTAAAATTCTATATCTAAAATGTCTCATAAAGTACAATTTATATTCTAACATTATTTGATATAAAAAACATGTCTTCTCTTAAAATGTTGAGATAAGGCTTGGTTGACCAAAGTGCCTTCAAATTACCCTTGCCTCGTTAAACATCGATGTCGTGACATCCACAAGCTGGTGTTGCAACAACTTTAACAATTTTGGAATTTGGAGCTTGTGGACCCTTGGTATCGCAAGAATGGTAATTGGTGTGGTGACCTTATGCATTGTTTGGCTCGATTCTCCTTCTTCAGGGATTATGGTCGGTGTTGTGACATCACCAAACCAATGTTGCTACCATGGAAGCTAGTGTTGCGACTTTGGTTGCAATTCATTCGAGACTACAATTCTTGAAGCCTACTCCTTAGTCGATGTGAAATGCATTGGTGTTGTAACATTGACTCCTCAATGTCGCAACCTTGGCTCCCATTTAAGCTCATCTTCTCATTTTTCCATCAACTAAGTACTTGAAATAAGCTCTGCTAAGAGATTAAGTCCTTAATAGCGACTCATTTTTGAAAATTTTTTGTTGATAATGTATTTTGATGCTTATATTAGTTTTATTAAGCGAATCATTTCATCAAGAAATTTTTTTTTTCAAAAAATGGACACAAGAAATGAGAATATATATATAATATTTATACCATTCGTTGATGGTATATTTTCATAATAAATCCCTTCACCCAAGTCAATTTATGCAATAGATTTCTCTGCCTTTTTAATTTACACTCCTAGTCCTATGTATTTCACATATTTTACAATTTAATATTATTAATTATTACTATTTTTAAAAGAAAATGATTTCATTTAATTTTTACAATTATTTTAAAACTAATACAAAATGTTATAATATTTTAATTAAGTGTGAGAAAATAAATTATGAAATTTAAATATATTAAAAATGAATTAGCTATTAATATTAAAAAATAAATCTTATTATTTTAAAATAGAATTACTTAAAATAAAAAATATCATTACGCATTCAATAAATTTTAATTAGAAAAATTTAGACCTTAAATGCATTAAATAATGTTTTTTCTTTTAAGAATTAAATGCATTAAACTATTACAAAATGAATATTTTTCCTAAAAATGTGTATACACTATCAATTTATATATATCACGAGAATGCAAACTATTTAACTAATAAATTAAATAATATATTAAACAAATTAATTAATAAATTAATTTAGCATTAAATAAATTTAATTAAAAATTATAATTATAATTATCCAAAATTACAATTCAAAAAGGCCTTCAATTCGCTAGATGTCCCAATTCGATGTCTTAACGGGTGTTTTACCACATATTGTAACAAGGCAGTTTAACAAATAGATTATAAGAGGAGAATAAGGTAAGGAGAGAAATCAACACATAATATTTGTTAAGGCACCTCGAATTTGCCAATCCTACTCTATGGAACCTCTCTCAATGAATGGTTTATTCAGTAATGGATCCAAAACTGTATTGGCTAAAGTCCAATTTACCATTGCACAATGATTTTGAGAGCTTGACAAAAGATGGAGGAATGGGGATGAGGTGGCTGCTAGGGCTCTTGAGGGCTGATTAGAAGTGTTTTAAAAAAGGTGATTAGGGCAAATTTTGGGTGCGTATTCAAAGAGAAATTCGATGGGTCATGTAGAAAAATCGGGTTAATAGTTGTAGACTCGATATGATGTTGTGAGATGGGGTATGCGTTTCGCAACACGGAACTTTGAATACTTTAATTTTGTTTCCTCATAGTTTCATGTCATGACACGAGGTATGCATGTCGCGACACGGGCCCTATATTTTCAAAATAGTTGGCTTCAAAGTCCTGTGTTGCAACATGATTGCCCTCTCCCCTACCTTCTCGTGAATCGGGGGGAGGAAATCAACAATTAAAGACAAAGGATTGAATAAAACTAATACGTGCAATGTCTGCAAGTGTGACAAGTCAATTGTAATATTTGTAGTGTTACAATGGAACTCTAGAGTATTCCAAGGATCGAACCCCAAGAGAGTCAGCGATTTAGTGATTTATATTCAAAAGTGTATGCAAGAAAAGAGTCTAGCTAGCTATTCACTAATTGTTATAGTACGAAAACCCATTAATTGAAGAGAATTTAAACTACTTAATAACCTAAAACAAAAACAAAAAAAACTAAATTGTAAATAATGCAAAATATAAAAATATAAAATAAGATAACAGGGAGTGGTTGGTTGATTTCCATGTTGTTAATTAACTCGCAAATTAGGGATCTAAATTGTTAACACTCCTAAATTGATTCCATTTTACCTCTCGGTCTCAACTTTACCAACATAGACAAATTAGTTCAATTTATCTCTCAATCTCACCGGCTAACTTAGGACTAATGAATTGGTGCTAGACCTAATCATGGGCCAGGCCACCGGACCAGACCCGAAGGCCCACACGAAAAATGGGATGGTTTGGACAAAAATATAGGCCCGAAAAATGGGCTTGGGCAAAAAGTGAGGCCCGTTTTCTAAATGGGTCGAGCCTCGAGTAAGAGTTTTTTGGCACAAGCCCGGCCCGACCTGACCCGTATAAATTAACAATTTTAAATAAAAAGTTTATATTATTGTTTTGGTGCTATTTTTTACTGTTTTGGTTGCTATTTTTTGCTGTTTTGATTTTTTTTACTGTTTTGATTGCTGTTTTGGTGCTTTTTTTACTGTTTTGATGCTGTTATTTTTGTTGTTGTTTTTGTTGCTATTTTTGTTGGTGTTTTTGTTGCTATTTTTGTTGTTTTGCTGTTATTTTTGCTGCTGTTTTGGTTGTTATTTTTATGTGTTTTTACTATTGTTTTGTTATTTTTTTTAATATTATTTGAATTGTCAAAACCATTTTTTGAAAAAAGAAAAAGTTTCGACTTATATTTTTAAAATTGAAAATGAAGTCGCCACCAATCGTTTTAATTTGGTGTGATTGGATCACCTAAAAATATTTGAATTTATTTAAACAAATGTTTTGGTCTTCAATCCAAAAAATAGGTTCGGGAGTCGATTACGTGTGAGGAAGGATTAGCACCCCCACACGCCCAAAAATTGGTACCTAGTCGATTATTGGTGTCTTCATATTAAAAATCGAAAACTCGAAGAGAAATTAAAATGCGATCTTTGAGTATGAAAATAACACTATTTGATCATATATATGTTTTAAACAATTTAATTCTTCAGAAGAATGATACTTTATCTCGAGTTAAATGAGAAAAATCATGTTCCGTAAGTTATAGGGCACGGTATTTTAAGTACTCAAAAAATAAAAATCATTTATTGATTGATTAAAGAAAATTTAGAAGATATAGTTGAACATAAAATTGTTTAAGAATAGAAATCGTATGTTAGGTGTTATTTGAAAATTAAATTTCACAAATAAACAATCTGTTTCTCGAGAAAATTGAAAATCAAGCCATACCCCGTAAGTTAGGAACATGACCTTTTGGATACTCGAGAATGAAGAACATTTTTCGGTTTACTAAAAAGTATGAGTTTTTTTTATTTTAAAATGTGATGTTCGATCACAAAAGTTCGCAAATAGAATCACATTCCGTGAGTTGGGACACGATTTCTTCAAATTCCTTGAGTAACAAACATTTCCTTATTTTTGAAATCATTTACTTTAAAGGAAAGGATTAATTTAAAAATAAGGTAAAAAGGAAGGGTCAATTTTGAAACAAAATAAAGTTTAAGGGTTAATTTTAGAATAAATAAAAAATAAAGGATTAAACTAAAACAAAAAATGAAAGTTTTGGGGTAAAAAAGTGAAAATAAGGAAAAATAGGGTCAAATCAAAATTTTGGAAAGTTCGAGGGTCAAATTCAAATTTTTGATAAAATAGAGGCTTCGTGGGCAATAAACCCAAAATTCGGACACGTGGTCGGCTTGGGGCCATTTTTGAGTCAATGACTAAATTGAAAATAATTTAAAATTATTGGGTCAATCTTGATATAAATTAAAAATAAGGAAACAAACTAAATTGAAACATGAAAAATTACGGAAGGACCGCGAGGATAAATTTCCCTTTTTTCAAAAACTCGCGGATCCTGAGTTGGTGCAGGTCGGGTCATGGGTCGGAGCTCAAAACGACGTCGTTTTTGGGTGTTTAAGTCACACCCAAAACGACGTCCTTTTGGGGAGCTATAAAACGCCCAAAAAGTCTAAAAAAATTATTTATTCTCCTCTTTCAAAAGAAAAACCTTTTCTTCTTCAAAAATCCTCTCAACTGCCCCCTTTCTCAGTCGGCCTTGAGTCAGAGGGAGCACTGCCGCTCCTCCACCACGATCGTCGTCATCGACGCCGTCCGCTGTCGTGCACGGTGATCCAACTCAAAAAAATGGTATTTTTGTTTAAAAAACTTAAAAATCTAGATCTAGGCTCCGATCTAGCAAGATCGGGCCAAGATATCAAAAAAGTTTTGATTTTTATCATTATTTTTTAGATCTGTTTGTTTTTTATATTTAGGGGTTTTTTTAAAACTCCTTTTTCATTTTTTTTTAGCGATAACCTTAGTCGGAGCATCCCCCTCTCAAATATTCATAGATTCGGAGATGGGGCACACCTCGGCCACTCGACAGCGGCGACGACGATAGGTACGAAACCCTACCCTTTGTTATTTAGGTTATTTATTTCGAAGTAAAAAGCAAAAAAAATACAATTAAAATGTATACGAAATATACCTTTACAAAAAAACTGATTCTTTGTATTGCTAATCTGAAGTGTTTCTTTCTATTGATTTTTTCCTTCAAAATTTCTAGTTTTTATTTTGTATAGTTTCGTTCTTTGTAAAAATCGAAGACCATTTACAATGGGTTCATTCGGTCTTTATATAGCGAAATTTACTTTACGTATTTCATTTTTTCTTCTTTGTCTTTCTTCTCTGTTTTTTTCGTCTTTACAGGTGCTTTCGACGGTGACAGAGGTGCGATGATGGCAGAGGCTTTCGACGATGGCAGGGCGTGTCAGATCTTGGAAGGCGTGGCTGACGTGGCGAGGGCGAGGGTAACGGCTACTGTGACTTCCAGATTAGGATTTCCCTAATGTGTTTATTGTTTTGGGCTTTATGGGCTTTCTTAGGTTTGGGTATTGGGTTTATTTGTAATTAGGTTTTAATTTTTTGTAATCTGGACTATTAGACTTTAAATTTTTTTATTATTTTTTTATTTATTGGGCCGGTCAAAATTAGGCTTCTATAGCTTGCTCATTGTCGTGTAACGAGAATGGAGCAAAGACTCTAAGGAAGACCAATTTTATCCGGTTCTACCGAATCTTGACTTCTTTAGTGCTTCCCTTCTTCAATAGCCCGCTCTTTCACTTTATCAGTTACTTAACTCCACTGTATCCATTTCGCTACAACTTTAAGAAGATAAGATTTAGCATCATGACTTAATCTTGCCCCAAGGCAACTTTAAAGAGATAAAATTTATTGTTATAGCTTCACTCCATTCTATTGTAACTTCAAGGAGATTGAGATTCGCTATTTGTTTTACTCCACCCTTCTGCAATTTTAAGGGTATAAGAGTTGTGTGTGTGACTTCAATATGCCCTCTGATTAAGGTAAAAGATTAGATGCTTCAATCTATCCCATGATAGAGACATGAAATTGGATGGTAGCTTCGCTTTACTCTACTGTAACTTCAAAGAGATAAAGAATTTGCTACTATAGCTTTGATCTGATCCACTGTAACTTTGAGGTAGAAGATTCGCCGTTGCGACTTCAATCTTCTCCTCTCCAGCTTTAGGGACGTAAGATTCACCTTTGCAGCTTCAATCTAGTCCTTTACAGCTTTGAGATTCACCTTTACGGCTTCAATTTGCTTTTCCTTATCTTCAGGGTATGAAATTCACCGTTGCGATCTCAATCTTTCCCTTCACATCTCTAAGGTATAGGGTTCGCCGTTACGGCTTCAACCTTAACCTCCATATCTCCATGGTACAAGATTCGTCGTTGCGGCTTCAATCTTTCCCATCACATCTCTAAGGTACAAGGTTTGTCGTTGCGGCTTCAACTTTTCCCTCCATATCTCTATGGTATAAGATTCGCCATTGCGGCTTCAATCTTTCCCATCAAGTCTCTAAGGTACAAGGTTCACCATTGCGGCTTCAACCTTTCCCTCTATATCTCCATAATACAAGATTCGTCATTACGACTTCAATCCTTCCCATCACGTCTGTAAGGTACAAGGTTCGCCATTGCGGCTTTAACCTTTCCCTTAATATCTTCATGGTACAAGATTCACCGTTGCGGCTTCAATCTTTCTAATCACATCTCTAAGGTACAAGGTTCGCCGTTGCGGCTTCAACCTTTCCCTCCATATCTCCATGGTACAAGATTCATCGTTTCGACTTCAATCTTTCTCATAACGTCTTTAAGGTACAAGGTTCACCATTGCGGCTTCAACCTTTCCCTT
This sequence comes from Gossypioides kirkii, assembly GCA_005610355.1. NCBI lineage: Eukaryota > Viridiplantae > Streptophyta > Magnoliopsida > Malvales > Malvaceae > Gossypioides > Gossypioides kirkii. Next base: position 1,085,417 of record CP032251.1, on the reverse strand, counting down.
CATATCTTAATGGTATAGGATTCCCTGTTACGGCCTCAATCCTTCCCATCATATCTTTTAAAGTATCGGGTTCGTCATTACGGCCTCAACCTTTCCCTTTATTAAAATGGTACAAGATCCGTCGTTACGGCCTCGATTTTTCTCATCATGTCTTTTAAGGTATCGGGTTTGCAGTTGCGGTCTCAACCTTTCCCTTCATATCTCTATGTTTCCTCGATTTATTTTGCCATTTCGTGGTAATGAAACCTGTAGAATATGCTTTAATGGGCCTCTATGTAGACCAGATTATTAGGATGCCATGATCAGGATGAATCAAATGCTCCTAAACAGGTGGTATGAATGATGAACGCAAAAATGTCATCTTTGAGAAATGATTTTATTTTTAGTCCTTAGCCGACATCATTCGTTGTTTGTCTAAGTCTTGTCACTGATGTGTTATCATGTTTTGTGTATGTGTATCTTTGTCGTGAAACCTAGAGAGGTAGTCGTAATTCGAACTATTTGTTTTAAGACCCTTCTAAACCTCGGGTTTAGTTATTTCCAACTAGTGGTCCTGTTTCAGGTTCTTGTACTATTTAGAAATTTTCCAGAGTGATATGCAGAAATCCTTTTATTCCTTATATCGTTAGACCACTAACCTTCATTTCAATGCGAAAATGCTTGAACAGGGTTGTAAGGTAGATAAAATTAAATTTTATTGGAGGCAAAGCTTGCGTGAATGAAAAGAATAAAAACCATTGGTCCACTAACCGTTATTTCAATGAAAAAATGCTTGAACAAGGTTGAAAGGTGGATAAAATTGAATTTCATTAGAGGCAAAGCTCGTATGAATGAAAAGATTACGAATCATTGGTCCAGTAACCGCTATTTCGATGCAAAAATGCTTATTGTAAGGTGGATAAAATTGAATTTTATTGGAGGCAAAGCTCATCTGAATGAAAAGATTAAAAATGACAAAATTTGGTCAAAAGTTGTCAAACATTATGTGAGCAAAGAAAGAAGTTAGGTGCCCTACATATCAAAGTATAAGCTTCACTTAGCAAACTTGATGAGGATCATTTTGAGCTTAATATGTGTCCCTGAAACCTGGAGTACTTCGTTGATGCCTTAAGGTGTAAAATTTCTCCACCTTGTTACTTTTGAGAGAGAAGATTGTTTCATGCCCCTATCTTTTATTCAAATTTGAGCCGCCCTTTCAGATTTTTAACTCAAATCTCCATTGGTTTTGAGGTGTCCTTTACGGGTTTTCACCTCGACCTCTCTTTTTTCCTTTTTTTTTCTTTTTTATTTTTTTGGGTGAAATTTCTTCCTCAACGAACTCGAGTTCACGGGGTTAGGCATGTCTTTGTCTTCCATCTTGGTCAAAGTCAAATCTCCTCCAAAAAAGGCTTTCTTCACCTCATAGGGCCCATCCCAATTTGACATCCATTTTCTCGGAGGTCTTTTGTAGGTAAGATACTTTTCAAACTAGAGCTTCCTTGTGGAATTCTCTAGAGTGAACCCTTCCTTGTCATAAGCCCTTGTTACTCATTTTTGGTTCATCTGATCATGACGGATGGCTTTTAGCCTCTTTTCCTCAATCAATGTTTCACTAATTAAATCTAGATTGGCTTCGTTCTGCTTTGGATTAGGGAATCTTGACTTCAAAGAGGTAAAACTACCTTTGAAAGAGGGGTTGCCCCAGTGTAAGTCCCAATAAACGTTCAAATAAGTGTAGAGAGTAAATGCTAGCTTCTCATGCCAAGCCTTTGTAGGTATCTGCTATTTCAAATCAATCCTTTGATGTTCTTATTGGTTGCCTCCACTGTCCTATTCACTTTTTGGCGATGTGGTGCTGAGTTGTGATACTTGATCTTGAATTGGTCGTAGACTTCCGTTATTGTGTCGTTGTTCAAGTTGTTGTTGGATATGACCTTTTTTGGCATTCCATATCAACATATAATCTTTTTTCCAATAATATGCTTAACCGCTGATTGGCATATGAAGCAGTTTCTACCCATTTGGTGAAGTAATCAATCGATGCCTATGAGAAGCTTTTGACGAATTTGGCTAGGTGACGTCCATGCCCCACATAAAAAGAAGCCATGACGTGAAAAGGTGAAAGCGATGCCCTTTGTGGGTTTTCATCTGACTTTTTCCTTCTTTTATTTGATTTTTTCTTTTTCTTTTTTTTCTTTTTCTTTTTTCCCTTGGGTTTCAATATGTCTTTTGCGGGTTTTTTATCTTGACCCTTTTTCTCTCTTTTTTTTTGAAGATAGCACGTTAGGCCTCATTCTTTGAAATTTATGTTGAACATGGATTACATTCTTCCTTTATGGAGAGTCTATGTGTCACGACATCAATACTTAACCCGTCATTCTTTGATAGGACTATGCGAGGACCTTTTCAAATTCTCGAAACAACTCTATGGGATCTTATTTTATTTTGCAGAGATACATGTCCCAATTTTTACCTTTTTATCTTTTTTTCATTTTCATTCCCTAAACTCGCAATTTCTGCTGATTCTTTGTGAGGTAATATTTGATTCTTGTCTTGCGCAAACATCCTTAGCAGATCGGGAGACAAGTTACATTCTTGATTATTTTTGAAGTCTTGAAGTTTTTTTCTGGACACATATCCTTCTCAAAAAAAGAGCTTCCAAGTCAACAGCAATGTCGCTCATATGATTGATATTAAGGGACACAACATAGAAACAAAATGGGATCCAAAGAATAATCGAATAACAAAACAATGCATCATTTTTATTGAAATAACAGATATTGATCATGTGCCCTTTATAAAAGGATCATTATTACTCTCGAGCTTAGAGTGATAAGTGTATTCTGAATATTTTTCTAGAAAATTCCTAAAAACTACAGTAAACTCCTCCACAGTCTAGCTATCCAAAACACTTCCAAGGGTGTAGAGACTAACTCTCGATGGGTTCCACTCTCAATATGACTTTTGCTCAAATCATAAATTATCTTGATTTATCATGTTTCCTCTTAATTTTCATTTAGGGTTGGTGACTCTCTCTCACAGGAATGTTTTAGATATGTGGGATTTTACAATTTAATACATGAAGTGCAATGCAAATGAATGGTAAAATGCACGCAAAAAGGCGTTGATTCTTGGTTCAATTCCATTAGAACAACTTTACTAGAAAATAAATTTCTGTACATAAAGCAGATACATGTATGGTCGTGCCTTAATGCTCAAAGCCCTAATCTTCCAAGCTAATTTTTCTCCAGTTTAACCATGATTTCAAGTTCAGAATGTCGATCTTGAATGGCTAAAGTCTACAAGTGGTTAGTCATTTCTCGCACTTGGGTTAAATCCTTACTTATGACATGGTCTCTATCCCAAACTTGCCCTAAGAGCGTCGGAGTCCTTCCTCGTTTATTTTCAATTTTCTTTGGCGATATCTTCTTGTCTTTGGATAGCCATAAATTCCTTCAATGGAAAGTAGTACTCGATAAGAGACCTTTTCGACTTTCCAAAAATGGCTATGGAAAGCAAACTAGCAAAAGTTATGCACCAATAGACCTTCTTTTGCCCTTTCTTTGACAGGTCTTTAATGGCTAAGATTGTTAGAACATGAGTGATTCTTTTGTCAAGTTGGCCAAACAAATCTCTAACCACATCCTTTACGTGCCCCAACGTTTTAGGGAAGACGACTAACTCATACGTGTTTGAAACGAAGATGTCAACATTCTTTCTCGCATTTGAGTGCACTATGTCTTGCAAGTTTTTCAAAGTAATGTACTTGTTATCCCATTTTCCTTGATCAGGGCTGTAACCCAATGCTTGTCATCTAGAATAGGCCTTATTATTCTAAATCCTCAAGCGACGTAGCGTATTCTTCCACCTTATGTTCATGTTTCTGAAAGTAAAGCAACTAAGCTTGAGTAGGTAACGCAAATCAACATATTCGAATTAGAATATTTGCCTCATTTTGTCTTCCATACTTCTTTCAGCTCTTGCAAAATGTTATGGATTTCATTTATTTGGGTGTAATCCTAAAACTCTGATATGTGCCCCTTTGACATTCCATCACCTTTTCATTGTTATTTTTCTTTAATCACATACACACGGCCACGTTAACTTCTACCTTATCAAAGAATCCATTTTCTTATGACCGATTCTCTATTTAGCAATAGAACATGAATCAACACCTTTTTTGGATGAAAATGCAATCCAAACAGATTCAAAATAAGTTAGTGTAACTAATACAGGAATAAAACTTGAAAATAAATTACAATTAAAAGCAAAGAAACAATAATATAACTGTGTCTCTTACCTTATTCGGGTAACCACTAAAGGTTTGGCACAGTTCTACTTAAGGTATGCTCTCATGGAATTATATACAAGTTAATAAAATGCACTGCTTATGAATGCATGTATGCATAAGAAATGTATTGACTCATAGCTCAATTTTATTAGAAAATTTTACTAGAAAACAAATTTCTGTACATAAGGCAGATACACATATGATCGTGTCTTAGTGTCCAAAAGCCTTAATCTTCATAGGAAATCATCCAATTTTGCGTTGGTTCATCATTTTTTTTGTCCAAAATGTCAGATTGAATGGTTAAGAGATCAGTCACTTCTTGTAGTTGGTTCAAAGTTTGGTTCGTTATGCGATCTTTGTTTCCGTCTTACTCGTCTGGCAAATCATTGATTTTTCGTCTTTCTTTTAACCATATGCACGCAACCATATTGTCTTCTACCTTATCAAGAAACTCGCTTTCTTATGACCAGTTTTCTATTTAATAATTAAGCTTAAATCCACACCTTTCCTTGTATAAGGATGTAATGCAAGCAACAATAAAAAAAGCAAAAGAAACACAAGGTAGTATGATAACAAAACAAAGAACCTAGGCCTGGGAGACTCCTAACAATTTGGTGTAATTCTATCCTAAGGTAAGCACTTAAGGCTCATTATATGCGGTATAGGTTCTAGAGTTAAGGTACCTAAACCAGCAGATTCCTCGATCCTCACCCATTACATGCTCATACGGACGAGTTCGGTTTAGGGGGACACATTTCTCATATGTTTGCACGAAAGTGAAAACTTCACGTAAACATAGGTACAGATGTAATCCCGAAAGCAATTCACTATCCTGCACGGAGGTGAAAACCTCACGAAGGAGTAGTTTCTCACTTTCACCTAAAAGGTGTGGTGACAGGTGCAAGTGAATGCGAACTTATACTAGCAATAATATTATTATAGTAATTCATAAAAAATGCAAAGGATCATATATTAATTTAAACCGAGTTTTCAAAATTTTTAAAAAGGACCCAAAAATAATCAACTTTTGGTTTGACTCTCTTATTTGTCCCCAGTAGAGTCGTCAAGCTGTCGAAACCATTTTTTTGAAAAATGAAAAATTTCCAACTTATATTTTTAAAATTGAAAATGAAGTCGTCACCAATCGTTTTAATTTGGTGTGATTAGATCACCTAAAAATATTTGAATTTATTTAAACAAATACTTTGGTCTTCGAAATCCAGAAAATAGGTTCGGGAGTTGGTTACGTGTGAGGAAGGATTAGCACCCCCACACGCCTAAAAATTGGTACCTAGTCGATTATTAGGTGTCTTCGTATTAAAATTCAAAAACTCGAAGAGAAATTAAAATGCGATATTTGAGTATGCAAATAACATTATTTGATCATATATATGTTTTAAACAATTTAATTCTTTCAAAGAATGATCCTTTATCTTGAGTTAAATGAGAAAAATCATGTCCCGTAAGTTAAAGGGCACGGTATTTCGAGTACTCGAAAAATAAAAATCAGTTATCGATTGATTAAAGAAACTTTAGAAGATATAGTCGAACATAAAATTGTTTAAGAATAGAAATCGTATGTTAGGTGTTATTTGAAAATTAAATTTCACAAATAAACAATCTTTTTCTCGAGAAAATTGAAAATCAAGTCATACTCCGGAAGTTAGGAAGATGACCTTTTGGGTACTCGAGAATGAAGAACATTTTTCGGTTTACTAAAAAGTATGTATTTTTTTATTTTAAAATGTGATGTTCGATCACAAAAGTTCGCAAACAGAATCACATCCCGTGAGTTGGGACACGATTTCATCAAATTCCTTGAGTAACAAACATTTCCTTATTTTTGAAATCATTTACTTTAAAGGGAAGGATTAATTTAAAAATAGGTTAAAAAGGAAGGGCCAATTTTGAAACAAAATAAAGTTTAACCGTTAATTTTAGAAGAAATAAAAAATAAAGTATTAAATTAAAACAAAAATAAAAGTTTTGCAGTAAAAATGTAAAAATAAGGAAAAAATAGGGTCAAATCAAAATTTTGGAAAGTTTAGGGGTTAAAATGTAATTTTTAGAAAGTTTAACGGTTAAATGTAATTTTTAGAAAGTTTGAGGGTTAAAATTGAATTTTTGAAAAGTTCAGGGGTCAAAATCAAATTTTTGGGAATTTCGAGGGTCAAAACAAAATTTTTGGGAAATTTAAAGGTCAAATTTGAATTTTTAGATAAAATAAGGGCTTCATGGGTAATAAACCCAAAATTTGGACAAATGGCAGGCTTGAAGCCATTTTTGAGTCAATGACTAAATTGAAAATAATTTAAAATTATTGGGTCAATTTTGAAATAAATTAAAAATAAGGAAAAGGACTAAATTGAAACATGAAAAATTACGGAAGGACCGCGAGAATAAATTTCTTTTCTTTCAAAAACGCGCGGATCCTGAGTTGGTGCTGGTCGGAGCTCAAAATGACGTTGTTTTGGGGTGTTTAAACCACACACAAAATGATGTCGTTTTAAGGGACTATAAAAAGCCCAAAAAGTAAAAAAAAAATCATTTCTTCTCCTCTTTCAAAAAAAAAACCTTTTCTTCATCAAAAATCCTCTCAATTGCCCCTTTCCCCAGCCGGCCTTGGGTCCAACGGAGCACCGCCGCTCCTCCACTACCGTCGTCGTAATCGACGCCATTCGTTGCCATGCACGGTGGTCTAACTCAAAAAAATGGTATTTTTGTTAAAAAATCTTAAAAATCTAGATCTAGGCTTCGATATAGCAAGATCGGACCAAGATCTCAAAAAAGTTTTGATTTTTGTCATTATTTTTTAGATTTGTTTGTTTTTTATATTTAGGGTTTTTTTTAAAACTTTTTTTCTTTTTTTTTTTAGGGATAACCCTAGTCGAAGCATCCTCCTCTTAAATATTCATAGATTCGGAGAGGGGGGCACACCTCGGCCACTCGACGGCAACGACGATGACAAGTACGAAACCCTACCCTTTGTTATTTAGGTTATTTAGTTCGAAGTAAAAAACAAAAAAATAAAATAAAATACAATTAAAATGTATACGAAATATACCTTTAAAAAAAACCGATTCTTTGTATTGTAAATCTGAGGTGATTCTTTCTATTGATTTTTTCCTTCAAAATTTCTAGTTTTTATTTTGTATAGTTTCGTTCTTCGTAAAAATCGAAGACCGTTTACAACGAGTTCATTCAATCCTTATATAGCCAAATTTACATTACATATTTTGTTTTTGTTTTTTTCTTTGTCTTTCTTCTCTGTCTTTTTTCTCTTTTTTTTCGTCTTTGCAGGTGCTTTCCGCGGTGATAGAGGCAAGGTGATGGCAAAGGCTTTCGACGATGGCAGGGCATGTCAGATCTCGGGAGGCGTGGCTAACGTGGCAAGGGCGACGGCGAGGGCGACGGCTGCGAGTGACTTTTAGATTAAGGTTTCCCTAATGTGTTTAGTGTTTTGGGCTTTATGGGGCTTTCTTAGGTTTGGGTATTAGGTTTATTTGTAATTGGGTTTTAATTTTTTGTAATTTGGACTATTGAACTTTAAATTTATTTTTTTTATTTATTGGGTTGGTCAAAATTGGGCTTCTACATGAATATTGTAGAATTTATGTTTTATTGTTAATTTTTTTACTACTTTATTTGCAACTATCTTAATATAAAAAAATTTTAATGTATTTTAAATTTGTTTATTTTTTAATGTTTGTTTTAATGTTTTTAAGTTTATTTGATATATTATATATTTTTTTCAATTTGTTCTATATAATACAATAATCTAAAAAAATTAATATGGGTCGAGCCAGGTCAAGCTCGGGTTTGACTTCTATAATTCGGGTCGAGCTTGGACAAAATTTTAGGCTCATTTTTCGGGCCAGGCCAGGCACGAGCCTAGCAATTGGGCCTAAAAATTTGTTGAAGCCCGACCCAACCCAACCCACGATCAGCTCTAATTGGTACTCAACAAGATTACCTCTCGGTCTCACTTATCTTGATATTCCCTTAAGGTCGTCAATCCTAGGTTTTGAAGCGTATTCGATTTAGTCTAGTTTTCTGTTTTAGTCCTCAAACCCAAAAACTAATCAAACAACATTTCCATCAACCAACCACCAAGCGCTTAGTTACCCATTACCATATTAAAGCTTACAAACATGAAAGAAACAACTATGAAAGCCATTAACATAAAATTGAACATAAATATGAAAGTTTTGATTTTTAACTTAATAAACTAAAATGAAAAGCAACTAACACAAAGATAAAGAAACAAGAACACTAAAGATGAGATCTTTAACATATGAAAACAAAGAAAACTTAAATAGCATTAAACTAAAGGTTAAAATGTGATTACAACCAAGTTTAAAATACTAAACATGTAAATAACCCTAGTTGCAATGATAACTAAACTAACTAACTACCATTAACACTAAGAACAAGAAAATATGCAAGAAAGTTAACCCTAAGCTATGGAAAAGAAAACTACCCTCAACCCAAAATAAAAGATGAAAGAAACCCTAAAACTAAGGAGATTTCTAACCTAAAACTAAACCCTTCTCTCTTCATCCAAATTTTGGCTTTTTAAAGTTGATTTTGACCCCTAAAATGTTGCGTAAAACGCCTCTCTTCGTCTTTTATTTGATTGGTGCTTTGGCTAGACAAAGACAACCCATGATGTCATTTTTTGTCCCCATACGATAGGGGTATTGCGATACCCATGACAGGATACCACAATACCCTAATCAGTTCACTCAAGTGGTGTCCTTAAGGTGGATATCGCGATACCCAAGGTTGAGTATCGTGATACCATTATAGATCCCTCCTTTTCTTCCTCATTCTAGGTCTGACTTAGGTGTTGCGATACCCAAGTTTCGATGTCCCAATACCTTGGCTTATGGCATGGTTTCCACTCAATTTTGGGCCATCAACATGCTCCTACAACACTTAATTACTCGTTATGGTCCAAATGGCATTCTTGGCCAATTTGTGTCTCAAAATAACATAAAATAAACATAAAAGGCATGTAAAGCTTATTAAAGCTAACGAACAAAAATTAAACAAAAACTATGAAAAAGCATTAAATTTTCTCGAGAACAAGCTCATTAAGTATAACGAGGAAGCTTAATTTGACATATCAACTTATGGCAGATCATGACACGCCCCTAAAATTTCCTAAAACCATCTTTTCGAGGCATGTCAGACTACTCGATTTGTACCTAATCACCTTTATCTATAGTTATAACCATTTTCACTTCCTAAAGCCTTATTCTTATCCTAACTAAGACTAAAAAAATTTAAAATTCAAAAATCTGAAATAAAAAATATTTTTACAATATCTACATAATTATTAAAAAAGTTCAATGGTAATTTTACGTGTGGCTATCGGATTCGTCCGGTAACCCATTAAGTTCTGCCATCGACTTTTTATTTCTCTATCAGTCGTCACCATCTATCCAACAAGTACCTTCCCATCCAAGATCTTTCCATTGGTCTCTTCCCCTTGAACGATATGTTCTTGCACACATAAGACTATTTCTATACATTTGATCAAGGTTATTAGGGGTGTTATAGTATATAGAGAAACAAATTTCCCCTAAGCGATTTTCCAATCCCACATTTTGGGAATTATGACCCCATTTAAATACTTTTATTTCACCATTGATTTTCATAATTAATTCATTTTTTTACATTGATGGTTGATCTAGAAGTGGCCAAATACGGCCTACCCAACAAAATCGAGATTTTTTATATTCCTCGATGTCGAGGACCACAAAACTTATAGGGATTATAAAGCTCCTCACTTTAACTAATACGTCCTCAAGTACAACATTTGGATGTACTAAGGACTTATTAGCTAATTGCAGTGTTATTGATGTGTTCTTCAATTCCCCCAATCTGAGTTTCATGTAAGTAGATCGAGGCATCAAATAATACTGGCCCGTAAATCGCAAAGGGCCTTACTAAAATGCTTCTCCCCCTATCTCTCCTGGAATTGTGAAGCTACCCAAATTTTTTAATTTTGGGGGTATTTTTCGAGCAATTATAGCACTACAATAGGCATCAATATTAATTTTCTCACCCTTCTTTAACTTTTTACGCCTAGACATTATTTCTTTTAAATACTTGGTTCATTTTGGGATTTTATCAATTAAATCCAAGAGTGGAAAATTAACATTGAGGGACTTAAAAAAGTTAAAAAAACTTACAAAGTCAGCTTCTTCCCTTCTTTTTCTGTCCTTCAACCTCGATGGGAATGGTATTTGTCTCATGAGAGGATTATAACTTTTTGCAATTACTGATTTAGCTACCAAATCGATTACCTTCTTGATTGGTTCTTTAGGTTTGTTTACGTCCAAGAGTTCATCCACAGGCTTTTGTAACTCCTCATTTTTTTGAATGGGTGTAGTCAAGTTTTCCAAAGTTTTACCTTAGCATAGTGCAATTTCTCATCTTTTCGAGGATTATTTTTTGTGTTACATGGGATACCCATGCCCATTTACCATTGCATTCCATTTAGCATGCTCATTATTTAGCATATCTGCTCTTTCATCTTAGTCATGTCTGCACGAGTTTGGGTACACTTTGACCTTATTGCGTGCATCTCCCTTTCTACTCAATCAAGCTTTTGACCACATATAGTATGGTCGTTTCCTATGGGTCTTTCTTGAGATCTCTTCAAATGTGGAAGTTGACAAGAAGGATTCGATCAGTTCTGTATTTGATTTCTGCCTCCTTGATTACCTCCCCACTTCTGGTTAGGGTGTTCTTTCTAGCCGGAGTTATATGTGTTTGAATAAGGGTTTCCACCCCTATTGCCCAAATAGTTCACTTCCTTCGACTGGCTCTCAAAATATTGCCCATAGCCTCGAGATGATTTAGTCATTGTTGGTTTGACTGTAGATTCCAATCGGTTCCGCTTCTCTAATATTTGTTGATGCTTATCTTTTTCCCGAACTCTTTAACAATTAAGGATTTTGAGTTATAGGAGAACCTCTCATTGGGTCACATATACGAGTTCATAGTCTTATCTTTGACTAGTTAATAGGCTCTCTCGTATGTGTTGTTCATTAAGGCCCCGCCTGAGGCTTCATCCGACATTGACCTAAACTTTTCATCCAAACCATTGTAAAAGATCTGCATCTAGAGCCACTATTGCATCCCATGATGGGGACACTTCCTCAGCAACAACTTAAAACACTTCCACGCTTTGTATAAGGCTTCGCCTTCAATTTGCTTGAAATTGGTGATATCGTGTTTGAGCTTAATAGTTCTACTGATGGGAAAAAATTTATGCAAAAAATTTCCAACTAGATCTTCCCATGTAGTAATGGATCCTAGATCTAGTGAATCCAACCAATCAGTTTCGTTGTCACAAAATGAGAAGGGGAGTAACCAAAGACAGATAGTTTCATCAATGACCCATTTATATTTAAACGTGTCACGCAGTTGTAGGAACCATTTCGAAGTGTAGATTTGGATCCTCCATCATATTTCCTCGAAACTGCAAAGTATTTTGGATCATCTGAATGGTAATCATTTTAATCTCAAAATTATGGACGTAATCACCGATCTCTAAATATTGCCTCGCACAACATTTAGAGTTGGTAGTACATAGTCAGGCAAAGTTCTTTGTTAAGCCATTAGTGGCTCTATGTAACACGTAGATTTGTGCAAGTGTACACAGTCGTTATTAAGTAATAAGTACGTAAAAGAGTTATGGTATCCATAGGGACTATATATGTTAATCAATAATTTGTAAATTAAAGATTTTCAAGTTGGTAAGAAAATACAATAATTTGGGGTGAATGATGTAAAATTAAATTAATTAACTAGATGCAAATTAACCTAAATGCAAATGAGATGAATAATGCAATGAGATGATTTAGAATAAATTTCACAAGTTCAACAATAATAACATGAATAAGCTAGAACAATTACAACACTTAACTTAATTCATTTTCATCATGTTTAACAATGTTCGGAAAATATTTCATGGCAACTCTATTGTTCGTTAACTGGGAATCTCATATAAGTTCAACAAAATCTTATACTTAGAAAAATATGCATAAACCAATGTCATAATTTAACTAAGGATTCTTTGAAATTTATATGAAGTAACAGAGACAGATTAGATTTGAAACAATTTAATCACATAAACCTAAAGTTATGCAAGGTAATAAGTTCTCTTAGTCTATTATGAACCCTTAATTTATTCTTATTACGATATAAATTAAGCATGCACCTTCCAATTATTGCGTCCATTAATCGTCATCTGGTTAGTAACAATCAACTAACTCTAATGCATTCAAACATATTTTAATGCATGAAATACGTACATTATTTTAATTGGAAGCATGGACAACTGGGGCATAAAACATCATAAACATGAATCAAATGGATTTTATCAAATTAATGTAATCATTCCAACTAAAACAAAATTAAGCTATCATTTTCAATGGAAAACCATCAAGACAATTTGCAAACTTGTTGAATAACTAAGAACAAAAATAAAGATTAAGGAAGTAAACTCTGAATGATTTTGGTGGTTCTCTAAAGATCGAACGTGGTGGCTTCTTTCGATCCTTGTGAGTGCTCCTTCACAAAATATCCTCAAGGTGGCCGGCCAAGAGTTATTTTCCTAAAGAGAAATGCTAGCTAAATAAAATGAGAAATGGGAATGGTTTTATGCATGAAGAGGGAAAGAAAAATGAAAGAAAGAATGAGAGATGAATGAATAATGAGGGATGACAGAAATGAGAATGAAATGTGGTATTTATAGTAAAGGGATGACTAGGCAATTTGCTAAAAATAGCATGGAGATCCCTTGAAATGCTCCCTTGCTTGTCTGGCCATGAAATGTGGAGGAAGAGGTTAGTGGTTGTTTGATTCATGCTTGATTTCATGCATGAATCATGCAAGGAGTTAGACAGTTTCTTGGGTATTAATTGGAGGTTGATTTCCGTTTTTTCATATGTACAAGGACCTCCAAATAATTCTTCCAAAAGTTGATTTTTGGCTGCTCATATGCCTTTGCCGAATTTGGGCCATTCTCCCCTTGTTGGATGGTTTCTGACACCGAATTAAGAATAGACTTTATCCTTTTGAACATCCATCTTCTAAGTTGGGTTGAATGGAATCCTTGAGTCCAATTTGATAAGCTTGTCGTCTACATGAAATACAATTTAACTTGTGCTCATTTGTGATATTAATTAGCCCACATACTTTATTAATTCAACGGTCCATCTACAACATTTTGAATAAAAAATCAAAATCTAACATAAAATAATAAATTTATGAAAAATTAATACTAATTTAAAAAAAATTGGAAACTTCACTTAATTTATGTCAAATGTTTTAATATGAATAAAAACAACTCAATTAGCTACCCATATGCTCGGAATTTGCATGAATTATGAATAAAAATGGGCTAATAAAACTTATATAATTTAAATGTATCACTCTCCTCGGATTTGTGCTTGTGGTTTAAGTGGATTATCAAATAATGTACTTTCCTAACGTAAGTCAACTACCATGGGTGGATTGTTTTCCATCGGTTGAAGGTTGCACCTCAAAATTTGCTTTGGATTAAAATATGGCCCGAATGGAATGCTTTTACTTCGAGTCATATACTAAAATCAGAGAACAAATGACAAAATTAATAATTGAATTAAAAATAGCAAAACAAAAATCGTATCTATAATTTGCAATTTTCCTATTTACCCTATTAATTACAAAAAAATTAATTTTAGTTTAATGCCAAAACCTTCCCAGCAACTAGGCCAGCAACTTGACCGCCGCCAAACATGTGAATGTTTGGACAGAAAATACTACAACAGAAAGATATGAAATTAAAGCAGAGGTGTTCGCAAGTATACAAGTCAAATTGTAATATAGCATTGCACAATTGGGTACGAGAAGTACTCAGAGGATTATACCAATGGAGGATGGATTAAACTTGATATTATTTTCTACACTAACAGGTCTAAATAATAATAACTGAAAATTATATTATGAAAAGTAACAATAAAATTTAAGATCATAAAATAAACAAAAATTACTACAAAGAAATTAACAATCAACGAAATCTCGAATAACAGGTAGAATATTAACTTGCTCCAATGTTTGTAATTGACTTCAAAACTCGTGTTTTAGTGAATTATCTAATAACTAACTAATTATTACCTCTTGACCTCTAACTGATTAATTAATCAATAAAAACCACATATCTCTCGACATCACACTTTAAATCGGGATGAATTATGAGGTGCTCAGTAGACTTATCCTCTCAGCCTATCTACCTAGATTACTTCCTAGGGTTGTCAATCCTAGGGTTTAAGCATGCATAATTTAAGCAAACTAATTCTATGGTAAACCCTCATTCTTCCTTTAATTACTCCTACATCTTGCTCGTTAATCTCCCTAAATAAATTAGCTACTCATGAATCTAAATATCATTTTCCCTAGAAATAATTTAATCATGCAAAACACACAAATTAAACTAAAATGAGAGGAGAATAGAAATCAATCCATTTGAGATATTTCATGTGCTCGATTGTAGAAATTCCTTTAACAGCAAGCGAGATATCGACGATTGCAAGATAAAAGTAAAAGAAAAATACTAAAAAAAACTAAATAATGAAAGCTTGGACTCAAATCGAATCTAAGTCTGAAAACAAGAAAAAAAATTGATTTGGAACTAAAATAAAATTCTAATTAAAACTAAATATACTGACTAAAACCCTAAGAATGGCCTCTAGTCACCTCCTCTAGCTTGTTATTTATAGGCAAGATTAGCTGCACTAATTAGGTCAAATACATGCCTTAATTCTTATAAATGTTGATTGTGCAGACAAAAACACACTTAATTTCAGGCCCTCGTCACAGTTGTGTCGCGACACAAGGAAGGTGTGTCAACACGTAACTTTGAACTTGACTTATGCCGCTCATTCTGCTATGTGCGACTCCGGAAGCTCGTGTTGTGACCCGATTCGTAACATCCAAAACCCGAAAATCGTCATCGACTAGGGTCTCGGTGTCACTCTATTCATCTATCACTATTCATCTTTAAAATCATGTCATTTAATCTCACATTTCTAAATAAATACACCCAACACGCCAAAAATTATCTATTAATTATAATCATAATTCAACAAGGGCAAAAAGGTAATTTCCAAGATTTTTGGAGACTTCTACCAATACTTTTTGGACAAAGTATCGGTAGTTGTCAAGTTAGTAAACAATTCAGGAATAGTGCAAACTTTTATCGATACAAGTGACAGGTCTACCGATACAAGTGACTCTTCTACCAAAACAAGTATTACTTCTACCGATACTAAAAACTCCAGAGAGCTACGAAGTCTAACCCTGTAACTTCTACCGATACAAGAACATAATCTACCAATACTTCCAAGTATAAAATTACAGATACTTACTATTCAACTACCGATACAACCCAAGTCAGTGAACAACCTCTCTCCTACCTTGTACTTCTACTGATACATGCATGAGTTCTACCGAAACAAGTATGCAGAATCTCAAGAATCATACCAAAACACAAGTTTATCAACTCAAATCATTCACAACTCTAATTATGCATTAAGCTAACACAAAATACATAGTTTCCAAGTCATTACATAGTACTTTTAAGTCTATAATCTAACTTGCACAAACATACATTTCCACTTTCATCATTTCATCAAACATAACAAGGTTTCCACAATCTCAATTACATAAAGCAAAAGGATAATATCATCCTAGTACATGCCATAAGACCAAATGATATGATTACCACCGAACAAACTCCTGGATAGTGTGATGCTCCAAGATGATCCAATCTATGAATAGCGAAATTGAATATACAAAACAACAACAATTTCCACAGGTAAGCATTTCAAAGCTTAGTAAGTTCATAAAGTTAAATAGATTTACCAAACTTTATGAGTTGTAAAATCTAATCAACCGAATTGAGTAAGCTGTATACATCTGAGGTAAGTTTCAATTCGTATTTGATACTCACGATGGCACAGAGTCATCGGACCTTTAATCCATAATGGGATTCATTTCAATTAATACTCACGATGACACATAGTCATTGGACCTCTTAATTCGTAAAGGAATCATATACTCACGATGACACATAGTCATCGGGCCTCATAATCCGTAAAGAATTCATATATTCATGATGACACATAGTCATCGGACCTCATAATCCGTAAAGAATTCATATACTCACGATGACACATAGTCATCGGACCTCATAATCCGTAAAGGATTAATATACTCACGATGACACATAGTCATCGGACCTTTTTCATTTACGGCTCAAAACCCGTTAGCATTTCCTTTCCTTTGTTCCTGTCTTTCACACTTCTGATCATCGTTTCGACTCACGACAATTGTTTACAATACAAGAATATGCAATTTAAATTGGAATTTCACAATACAAACTTACCGAACTGGATTGCAGTCGTGGATGAACTCCATAGACTATTCTACTAATTTTCCTTTACCACGATCGGTGGCACGATCATAGTCTAAATCCACAAATCATTCAATTTCTCACATTAGATCACACAACCACTTCATTTAACACAATCTAGTCCTTTTTGGTAAAGTTACAATGTTACCCCTAATCTTTTACTTTTATTCATTTTAGTCCTTAAACACGATATATGCAAAATAACCTTTTCTGTTACACAACCAGTACCAGTCGAATAATCATAAGTCTCCACAAGTCCTTACACTTCAATTATTTCACACCTAAATACACACAAATTTCTCTATTTATCATTTTAGTCCTTAAACCCTAATTTCATCCAAAATCACTTTACAAAAAGATCTAACCTAAGCATCAAGCATTCAAATCTATCATAAGCTTTCAAGAACAAGCATATTCGACAATGGAAAGTTTTATACCATTTGACATATTCACAAATTAGTCCTTAGGTTAGCTAGATTAAGCTAATACAAACTCAAAAAAATAAAAATCACCAAAAACGGTTATCATTTGCTTACCCAAATCAAGGCTTAAAGCTTGAAAGTGTAAAAACCCTAACTTTCTCCTCTTGGCCGAATGAAGAAGAAGAATGTGACACCTTATACCCGACCCAGTTGTTGGATCCGAATATAAAATGTCACATTTCGTTGCCGAAGCAACTTACTTTTTTGTTTTTTTTAAATGAAAACGTGGTGGAAAAAAATATTTTATAAAAATTTCGGTAGCATTTCTGCTTATTTACGTAAAATCCCCCTGTAAAATTTTGCATTTCACAATATATTCGCATTCAAATAATCTCCCAAATCAATTCCCAACACTTCAATTTCTCAAAGTATTTCAATAAACTTAATATCTACTTTTAACCATTTCATCAAAACATTGATTATAAAGTACTAGCAAAAAAGACATAATAAACATGTATTTAAATTTAATTTATGACAAAATATTATATATATAAGTCTATGTACATGCCATAAACATTTACCAAAAGTAAACTTTTCACCAACTTTATTTGAGCTGATTTTCAGTTCTTCGAATACTGTTGGAATGATCTACCGAATTTAACTACCTGCGCACGGAAAAATAAACAAATCGTACGCTGAGCAATTTTTATGCTCAGTGGTGCTAATATCATATAAATCATTACATAAATATTAAATATAGATTAGTTAATAAAAGTAAATAAATAACAATAAGCTTTTAATCAAATTCAAAATCACATAATCAATTTAATTCACACAATAAAGAAATTCAATATATTCAACTTTTGTTTTTGCTTCTCTTTCAATCTGAACCCTATACCAAAGTTTAGACTCATAACCAGATACACGAATCTGTCACCCCGAGTTGTTCGGCAACGATGGCTATCAAAGTAGTCCACGATCCTAAGGGAATTGGGACTGCCCACGACCCTTTGGGAATTGGGGCTAATAATAATAAAAACCGACCAATTTGGCCTTTTTTCCCTCGACCCTCTGGGAATTGGGGAGATCTAAATCCTCTGATATAAAGACTTTATGGCATGCGAACTATATCTGAACCAGTCTAACTTAGTGTACCGGGGTAAAAATCAAGTTTCATTTCAATTCTATTTTTCACATCATTCTCATTTTTGGTCTTATATCATGATCAAATTATATATTTTGCCTAATGTAAAATTAGGCTTCTAATTCAAAAACGTATAAAATATTTTCTTGATCAAACATATAAAATCATAATACTCAAGCTCAAACCATAACTATGAATTTACTAATTTAATCATTTGAAAAATTAAACATGTTCCATCTCAAATCATAATTTTATAAATATTAACTAAATAATTCAAACTCATTCAAAATTCATAAACATAATATAAAAATAAAATTAATAGAATTAATCATAATAATCTAATTATTCTAAAGCTTTATGTAATGAAAATAAGATATTAGCATAAACCGAATTTTAATCGCTTTACTTCTTCTCTTCGTCTTTCTCCTTCAATGTGCTCGCTTCGTTTTTAGCTACAATATGAGCAATTAAATACGAAATAATATCATTTACCCATTTTAATACTAAAACTAATAAAAAACAACAAAAATATGCATGATTAATCAAATTAATATACTAAACTTCCAAATTTGAAATTCTCATATCTTTCAACTCAATTATCCGTTTTCAATTCCGTCTTCATCGGAGTACTCACTAATTTATAAACTATTATTTAGCACCAATATTACTCAAAATAATCAACTTTCTCTACTACCCCTTCACCATAGCCAAATAAACCAAATAAACTTCCCAACCGATTTCATTTCTTTTTCACACTTCTAATAAGCTAGAATTCATCTTCTAATCATTTTTTATCAAGAAAATATACCTATTTCACTTAAATTTCCTAAACTTCCATCAATGTTCTTTAATGGCAACTTTCAAAATACTTGATGAAATCAAAAATTATTGATATATATATGTAGAACAAGCTTTAAATATTCAAAATCTATGAAAAATTTGAAGAAAAACTATACCTTATGCTTGAATTTTGAAGAAAAAGGGTGAAAGAAAATTTCCTTTCTCTCTTTCGTGAGAAACAGAGAACATGAAGCAAAATTAGAATTAAAGAAGGAAGAAACCTCTGTTTCTTTCCTTCTTTTATATTTATTAATATTATTATATTATAATAATATTATTAATTAAAATATATTTTAATAATAATGATAATAATAAAAATCATTGATTGATTTTTTTTAAAGTAATAGTAAAATTATCATTAGGTCCTTTCCATCAAAATAAAAATAGAATATTTGCTCTTTAGTCCTTATACTTTTTCAACTTATTCAATTTAGTCCCTAAACTCAATAACGAATTTTTTAACAAACCACATGCTCCTAATAATAATTCTCTATTTTTCCATGTCTAATAGTTTCCTCTAAAAACGATCATTACTTCTTATACTATTATTTATTAATAAATCATTTATTCAAGGACTTATACCCTAAATTTATATTTTTTTTAAGTGAGGATGTTACAAAGAAGGTGAGAAATTATGATTATTTTTATCATTTTCTTTATTTAATTTCATATATATACCAATAACAAACTTGTAATTTTTATGACTTTTATAATTAACCTTATTTAACCATTTTGTTAACCTTAATTAATCATGCTATATTCACCTAATATTCATTCCATTCCACTAACCTAATACATTTGGTTTAATTTACCATTTGGCCCTTTTACTTAAGTAAAGTCTACTTTCGTAACCTTTACAGTTATATCCTTTTTGCCCAATTAATTATCCAAACGATAAAATTTCTTAACCAAAATTTAACACGATGCTAATGGTATCACAAATATTTAATAATTGATATTTATGACTCGACTCGTCGGAGTTGTGGTCTCGAAACCACTGTTTTTCGACACCACTGAAAATTGGGCTATTACACAGTTATTGTTCTCGATGCTCCAAAGCCTAAAAATAGGTGTCCTGCACACTCGATTAAGCTTGTTAAAACTATTTTAGGCCTGTAACGACCCATTAGGTCAACTAAAGTTAAATTATGCGTAAAAACACTTATTTTGCTAGAAATTAAATCTAAGTTACTAAAATTGAAAATGAATTAAAACAACATAAAATGACTTAAAAACAAGCTTATTAAGTATCGAAAAGAGTCTAATTTGCCACAATGAATTGTGGTAAGTCACTGATCTGTCCACGGCTTTCTCTAACATGAACATGTCTGATGCCCTCGTATCAACAAGAGTACTTCTTCTTTAACCTGCGATGTTGATGTCCAAAAACATCAACCCTTTCTAGTTGCAATCCCTCTTCACTTTAGTAGAATTGAGTATAATTTACTCAAGCTTTAAAGCCTCACTCTTTGGCTCTACTTTCTCTTTATTGATCACGGATATCTTGGATTGCTCTAGATAGTCTTGCATCCTATGCAGACCACAACATAAGAAACATTGCATTGGGTTTTTTTCATTTTCTCTGACCCTTTTGGCTTCAACAGAACTCAAGATCTAACAAGATCCATCGATGCTTTGTCTGGCTCATCATCCTCTTCGATGGTAGAAAGTGCGAATATTTTGAACTAGTAGAATGCTTCTTTCTCACTCAAATTAGAGATTTGAAGTATCAATTTACTAAAGTCTTTAACACATTCCCAAAAAATGCCTTGTTGCGTAAGCTAACGCAACTTAGATCGAGCCTCCTCCTCGATATATTATGGATAAAACTACTTCTTTAATTCCTTTTGGAACTCCTCCAAAGTCCCAATCGTGGTACTACCTTGTTTCTCATCTGTGGGCCTATGATGCCACTATAAGAGAACGACATCAATAAAATAAATTGCAACAATATTTACCTTAGATATATCATCCTTAATGTCTATCACACAAAAGTTTTGTTCCATCCCTCGGAGAAAATTATTCACATCCCTCGTGGACCTCGTCCTTTTAAACTTTTTTGGCTTGGGAACATCCATTTTATGTTGCCTAAGAATCGAAGCCAGCATCCTTTTGCCCAAACAGCCTTGTAGATAGTAAGCTCTTCCTTGAGATCTTTTTCGACATCATGACTTTAGTTTCCTCCTTCAAAGCCATGATCGTATATTCGAGAGCATCATTCATCTTAGTCAGCTTCTCTATCTGATTATCCATGGCAGTATTGAGGGCCTCTTTCATCGTATTCAAATTAGAACTGAGAGCCCCCGCCACATAGTCCCTAGGTTGCTCTTTCATCGAGTCCAACTTACAGGTGTGTCCCTCAACTACCTTGAGGTTTCCTTCACACCATGGATTCCTCGAGATTAACCACTCAATTTTCCAAATCTGACAACATATCCCTCGATCTGCTATTTTTCTTGCCTTTCTTATGGGTCCCCCTAGGCTCAATCTGCTCATCTACTCCTTTTGTCATCTCAACTGGCGCCTTCAAACTTGAGTTCTTATACCAATTGTCACGGGGCTAAAACTTAAGTTTGGAAAACCGCTTGGCCTTAGGTGATTCCTTTGCTTTAAATTAGCCTAAGTCAGCCTAACTTTCAAAAAAGTGAGAATTCTCACGGAAATTCTCTAAGGCACCCAAGTAAATTGGAAGTAAACTCTCAAAAGACAAAGAAGCTCTAATAGAACAGAAAAGTCACAAAAAAGCTTAGCACACTAAGTGTTTGAGTAAAAGCTCTCAAATATATTCAACACATTTGAATGTGATGATTACAAATGAGGGGGAAGGCTTTTATTTATAGTTGAGCTCTCCTAGATCTAATTGTACAATTTAAATTACATCGATAATCAAGATTAACGCCTATCTATAAGATGAGAGTCTTAGGGATTTAAACTCTATACAATCTTAGTCTTAGAGATTTAAACTCTATACAATCTTATCCTTTAGGATTACAAATATTAACCATGGTAACTTTAGTTTTACTAGAGTGTTCCGATGGACCACCAATGCTTTAAATAGATGAGTTTTTTCAGGTATTCCACGAATCGAGCTACTTCAAGTGGATTAAATGAGCCCTATTTAGTCAGTTGACCTTTATGGGACAATTTATGTATATTCATCATGGACTATGATCTGCGACCCATGACACTTGTACTAGAAGTTGGATTGCATTTTGCCCTTTACTAAAACATTAGATTAAAAAGAAAATTGGTCCTTCTATTATAAGTTTCATCCATTTCTATTGTTAAAAACTAGTCTCTATATGCCAGCATAAGATACATAAGCATGCCAAGTGTAACTATCTGGTTATTTCATTAGCCACGCTAGTTTTTAAGAGTAAAAATAGATGAAAATTTTAACAGTAAGGACCAATTTACTCTTTGATCTAACATGTAAGGACTAATTTACCTATGTTTTAAGTAAATGTAGTAAAATACAATCTAACTTTTAATATGAGGAGCTCCATTATACTTTTAGCCATCCGAAATTCCAAAAAGAAAACATTCATTATACAAAAGATATAGCAAAGTAATCATCATATAAGACCATTGATTTTGCCACGAGCCCAATCCATCATCAAGGCTTTGGTGATCACGTACGGCCTGGATTTGAAGCTGCTCAAGAAGCCCCATTTCCTCAAGCTAATAGCTCAATTCTTAAAGGCACAAAGCCATCCTCTCACGCTCTTTATAGCCCCCATTTGAGGTGGTTTCCTCCACGCAAAGGAAAAAACAAGGGAAAAAAAAGCTCTTAAAATCTCGTGCTCTACCCCTTTGCAAAGGTACCAAACGCTTACCTTTCTTGCCCTTGGGTACGGTTACCCCTTTAGACTTTTTCATCTGATTTGAATCCTTATACCTTTTCTTTTTTCTTTCGATTTATATTTCCTCTGTTTGTTCCTTAAAATCAAGTGGTTGCCGACAAATAAGAACAGGGTAATCGTTTTTGTTCCTAATCATTATTTTTTCCAGTTCTTTCACGGTTCTTGAATAATTGGTTTCTCAATCCGATTCTTTCTGATCTGAATCGGCTTGTTTGTTCACAATCTCTTTGTGGGTATTCCAGATTTTTCTATCTTACTGCTGATTTGTGCTGATTTACCTTGCAATCTTTCTTTTTTTTGCTGGTCTTGGGTAGGTTTTGGTTTAGAGCTAATTGGTTAGTAGCTTTTGTTTTCTTTAAACTATATTTCTATGTTATTAGTTTTATCTGCTTGGTACTTGGAGACTCTACATTATTGATTGTATTTCTGATGTGGGTTTTGCATAATTTCTGCTAAAGAACTTGGTTTTACTCAAATTTGGATCTAAAACCGTTTTATTTCTTCGCTCTGCGTGTTACTGCTGGTGAAAAGGGCCTTCCTTTTTATTCTTTTGTAATGATTATCTTATTTTTAATGTAATTTGTATAGCTTGAACTTAAATCATTTATAGATATTGTGGCAGCCTGATTCCTTCAATAAATTATAAATGCAGGTTCCATTACTTAATTACATGTTATACCCAACTCAGCATTTGACTTTAGACCTTTAAGCTGACAGTCAGGTTTTTGAAATTTGCAATCTTCCCAGCCTTGCACATTGATCTTAAGAATTTTGATTGCTCAATTTTTGTCGCCGTCCTAGCAAAACAAACCTGATTCTTTTTCAGTCCTTTATGCTTATGTCTATGTTCCATTTTTCATTTTAACTCGGGTGTAGTTTGATGCAAATGTATAGCAAATAATTGATTTAAATATGTATATAATGTTAACTTCACTCTAATTGTCTAAGTAAGGATTTAAGTTTCCCAATTTTGCCACAATTTGTTAACAATTTGCACTTATGCAGCTTAGTGAACTAAAGTAGCAAAGGTGGTACTCCCAAACTCCCAATTGCTTCTAGTTTATAGTTGGCCACAGGATTATAAACATATAACTTTTTATTACAAAGAAATTGTTCAAAAACAACAAAGTTTGATGTCAGATTGTGTTAGCAAATCATGATAATAGCAGTAGAATAGCTTCAAATGTTTTTAATTCATTGCTTCAAATATGACTAATTTGGAAGAATAGTATGGTAAGAACAATCTCTGAATGATATATTGGTACTTTATGTACCCTTTGTTTCCTTTAGGATGCAAATACATTGAGGTTAAATTCTTTTATTGGTTTTATTTTTTATATTTATACCATATTTAGTTATGTCAAATTAATGGAATCTTCCACTTTTTCTGTTTCTTTTTTTCCACATCCAATGCAAATTATTGTAGCTAAAGTCATATTTGTAGCTAGAATGATGTATTGTTTTTCTTAATTATTTGTAGGATCTTCATTATATTAAATTAATAAATTGCTCGAAGAAGGTAAGGGAAGCTCAGTGATCTTTGTAATTTTCCTTACAGGTGCAAAGTTCACCTGAATTTGATTTTTGGTTAATTTCAACTTAGAGATCGTACAATTTACATTGGATCCCTTAGGCTAACTAATTAGTGGACTTTTCCATGGTACCTTTTGTGGGCTATACGATATCCATTGCTGTACAGTGTTAAAATATTTTTATTCTTGTCAGACAACTATGTTACCATTGTGTTATAGCTTAGGAGGTAATCCACAAGTGATGTGATCAGCTACAATTATGTACATCCTATGGGTCGAGTCAGTTGTTGGGGTATTTACGTAATGTTGATTGGGTTTGAGTGTTACGTTTTACATAATGGCTGGAAAATGTTCGCTGTGTAATATTAGGGGGATGATGTCTTAGTCAAAATAGATTTTTGTTTTTTCTCCTAGCTAGAAACTTAAGTTCCTATGACTATTTTTCTTTGTGAAAAAAGCTTATATTGAAATTATTATTACGAGTTAGCTATAACCTCATATGATCACTGGTCTCTACAGATGAAGGTTCTTTCAAAGTTATTAAGAATAACCAAAGTGCTCTATGGATGCCATTTAGGCTCTGACCTGAATCTTTTCTATTATTTTCTCTCATTTTTTTGGGGCCTCACTGCCTTTTCCCTTATACCCCTGTTCTTTGAATCTAAATCTTTCTCTTTGCAGTAGAAATTCTGTGTTTGCATTGTGATGATTGACTCGAAAGCATTGTAGTTTGATGGCATTTTTAACTATCAAGAGGATCAAGGTTTTATGAACTTGCATATGGAAAAGAAATGATGTTTAGATATAAAAAACATAAAAGGTATGTACATGCACCTTTTATGAGGGATAACTAAATCAATTACTTTCAGGAAATAAGATGTAACCTTCTCATAATTTTGAATTCTTTTTCTCTCACATTGATAATCCTTGGATTTTTCTGTGCTTCTATCTCTTTCTTATGGTCAACTTTAAGAACCTACATACCCTTTTTGACTATTTTATGCAGGGGCTTGCTCCTAGTGATTCACAGAAGCATTTACTTATCCATATTGCCATTTCTCTACCACTCATATAATATATGGGCTGAGGTGCACATTTCATGGGAGGTGTAGAGGATGATGAACCAGCCTCAAAACGTATGAAACTATCCTCTGAAGAATTGAGACGTCTTTCAAACGGTTCAACTGTTAAAGAGCCTGTAGCTGGGTCTTCGCGGGACCTGATGGCTCGGCCCCTACAGTCTGAAGGGGGCGAAGAAGTTGTTGGCTCAAAAGGAGTAATAAAGAAGGTAGAATTTGTCCGAATAATAGCAAAAGCATTATACTCTCTTGGTTATATAAAGAGTGGTGCTCATCTAGAGGAAGAGTCAGGGATACCATTACATTCTTCTGTGGTCAATGTCTTTATGCGGCAAATTCTTGAGGGAAATTGGGATGACAGTGTTGTCACATTGCGTAATATTGGTCTAACAGATGAAAGGACAGTAAAATCAGCCTCTTTTCTGATATTGGAACAGAAGTTCTTTGAACTTTTGGATGAAGAAAAAGTAATGGATGCTCTGAACACATTGAGGACTGAGATTGCACCTCTTGGTGTCAATGATAGTAGAGTACGTGAGCTTTCTTCATACATTGTGTCACCATCTTACTGTTCTCCCACTCGGTCTCTGAAACAAGATACAGTGAGGGCAAGATCTCGGAGCAAATTATTAGAAGAATTACAGAAGCTGCTTCCATCTACAGTTATGATCCCTGAAGGAAGGTTGGAGCATTTAGTTGAACAGGCCCTTGTCTTGCAACGAGATGCTTGCATGTTTCACAACTCTCTGGATAAGGAAATGTCACTATATTCTGATCATCAGTGTGGGAGAGATCAAATTCCTTCTCAAGCATTGCAGGTTAGATTCTGTTCTGCTAATCAGATTTTTTTTTTTTTGGTTATTCATCTTTTTTTTCTTTAT
This sequence comes from Gossypioides kirkii, assembly GCA_005610355.1. NCBI lineage: Eukaryota > Viridiplantae > Streptophyta > Magnoliopsida > Malvales > Malvaceae > Gossypioides > Gossypioides kirkii. Next base: position 1,058,914 of record CP032251.1, on the reverse strand, counting down.
TTTAAGATAGCAAATTTTTTTATTGATGCAAATTTTCATGTGCATTATACATTGTTACATAACAGATTGTACACAATTCATTCTCTTTTATTTTCTTGGGTTAATTTTGTGCAAATTAGAAATCAACTTTTAAGTTCTGCTTTATCAGTATGGAATATTATGTCTTAAATCAATATTAAGCATTTGGCTATAAGTTAGGCTTAAATTGCAGTGTTTACATGTTCACTCGAATACTTATTGGATGGGAAGTTCTTTATTTTGTGCAGTCATGAGGCATTCTCTACCATTCTACCTGTTTACACTAGCCTTGAAAGTTTGTTGAAGAGGTTGTTAGGATCTGAAAATGAGAGTGGAAAGAACAATCTTAAGTTATCGAAGAAGATTGCTTATCATTTATGTGTTCCTAGAGGCTCACATTTAATAGGGATGATGCGAAAGAAAAAGATCTAACATTGATGAACTCATTAGAGCAATGGACTAGAAAAAGTGATGTGATGTCTGTAATTGAGGTAGTGAGCTCTTTACTATCTCATTTGTGATTGGAAGAATTTTGCACGGAAGGTTCCAAATCATGATGCTTGAGAATTGTTTGGAAAAGATGGAATTCAATGTGATTTCTTAGCGAGAATGCTAGTGAGAGTCTTTTCGAAGCTGGTGAATGTCCATTAATATCTTCTTTCATTGGTAGCCACAGGTTTGATCCAAGAATAATTAAGATCAGGTAAGTTTGATAGTTCATTAAGGCTTCGTTTACCATTGAGGTTGAAAAGTGCTTTTAATCCCAAACCATGATTTCAAACCAAAAGTAAATGGTAAACAAGTAGCTTTTTTCAAACCCCCGAACCACGTTTTAAAATTGGGATTTTAACCCAAGCCAAAATTGTTAGTTTTTGGCTTTTGCAAAAGTACTTTGGTTGAAATTACTTATCCTCATTAAACTAGTCCAACATATCTTTCGCTTTACAGTATCATGTCTAAAATGGACATCTTATTTTTTAAAAGCACTTTTTGATAGCAATGGTAAACTAGCCCTAAACCTTAGTTTCATTAAGTCAGCTTTGCCTGTAGTGCTTAACATGCGGTTGTACACCACTTGGTTGATTCAAACAATTAACAACAGGGAGTGTTCTCCAAGCAAATTATAAACCTCATATTAATTAGAAAACTATGACTTATTATTCATTTTCATTTATTTGGGAAGAGCTTGCAAGAGAAAGTGATGGCGATTCAAAGCGTAAAGATATATTCTTAGACTAATGGAAAGTGCACTTGGCAGCTATACAATTTTAAGTCCACTAGTTTTATTCAGGTCTTTTTGTTAAAGATTTTAACTCCATCAATGCGCGCATTCGTTCCCCAAAATTTTATATAATTCGGCTTTGCATTTTTCTTTTTGTGAATTGTAGTTGCAAATTATTATTACCTTTTTTAAAACAAAAACCCTTTGTCATTTTTTTTGCAACAGATATTACAGGCTCACACTGATGAAGTATGGTTTTTGCAATTCTCACATAACGGAAAATACTTAGCTTCATCGTCAAATGATCAGTCAGCAATCATTTGGGAGGTATTGCTGTTCACTTGGAACATGAGTATAACATATACTGTTGGTTTGTTAGGGATAAACTTTTTAAATACCATCATCTAGTAATAAATTGATTTGCATTTTCAACTATGTTTTTCAGATCTGCATTGCAGAAATGAGTTTTAGTAATTTTTATGTTCTTTCAATTAAATCTAGTTATGTGTCAGCTTCTTGGATGCTTATTCTGAATGTTCAATTTCTGGCATCTTTCTTAATGGCTTAGAGTTAATTTGTAACTTAATTCTATTCCATATCCAACAAAATTCCTACCAACATAATGAATAAAAAGAAGCATGGTTTAAACTGAGCATGCATGATTCTTATTGTTACATATTGGAGGTTATTGTTGTGCAAGCATTTGGATGTAATAAGATAGAAAATGTTGGAATATGATAAAGGATATACTTTTTGTGGTTGTTAGAATGAAATTAGATAATGGAGGCTTAGACATGGTTGTTTTCTTCAACTCCATAAGCATCATTTTTCTCATGCTGATATTGTGAGTTGTTGGTAGTTGGTGTGAAAATTGCTAAAAGGGAAATGAGGATAGAATATTAAGAGTCATGTAAAAAAAAAAAAAAAAAACAGCTTCGAAGGTCAGCTATACTGAAGTTAGTGGAGAAAGGTCAAAAAAGTTACACCTAAGATGGAATCTCTGTAGCCAAGCCATCAAAGATAAATAGTTTAAATAGTCAAGGTAATCAATAAATTCATTTTGATTTAAAAAAATGCTAAGACTCATTCTTTAATGTTGTTTGATCATCCTTCCTTACATGTTCATCATATGACTTGTCAATTTGATACCTCTGAAATGTGTAATTTTCTTTTCACACAGACTAGTTATTTTTTCCTCGAAAAAGAAAGACTGCTCTTTCTCGACTTATCAAAATATTTTCGGACTGTTGAATAAAGTTTGTAAGCTAAGATAGTTGTCTTTTCCTGGTAGTTTGGATGCCATCTGGTTGAACTATTCCATCTAACTTCAGTAGTCATTGTATGTACTACTGACTCCCCCCCCCCCCCCCAAAAAAAAGGAAAAAGAAGAGAAGAAAAACCTCCAAATTATTGATGCATGCTTCAGCTAAGTCCATCCTCCTTTTTCCTCTCATTTGGGGAAGGAAATTTTTTGCCCAACACCTGAGATTGAAACTCCAACTTTTCTTTTTCCAAACCTCTACAATTGTGCAAGCATTTTGGTGATCAGGATTTAAATTTCAAGGACAAGGATTGTATTATTGTGTTTTGATGCTTAAACCAGTACTTAATGACTGGGTCTACTATTTTTTTGTTTGGTCAAAAGCCCTAGCAATTGGTTGATTTTTCTCATTATAATATTTTGACTCATTGTAGGTTTATGAAACTGGAGTATCTTTAAAACACAAGCTCTCTGGTCACCAGAAACCTCTCTCTTCTGTTTCATGGAGTCCTGATGACCGTCAACTTCTGACATGTGGTGCAGAGGAGGTTGTAAGGCGCTGGGATGTCTCTTCTGGTGAATGCCTTCATGTTTATGAAAAAACTGGTCTTGGTATGGTTTCATGTGGATGGTCTCCGGATGGCAAATGGATCTTTTCAGGCCTGAATGATAAGAGTATCTGCATGTGGGAATTGGATGGGAAAGAGCTAGAGTGCTGGAAAGGGCAACGAACACTAAAAATTTCTGATTTGGAAATAACAGGGGATGGAAAGCAGATTATAAGTATATGTCGGGAAACAGCAATATTATTACTTGACAGGGAAGCAAAGGTTGAGAGATTTATTGAAGAGGATCAACCAATAACTTCATTCTCATTATCTAGAGACAGTAGATTCTTACTGATAAATCTTTTAAACCAAGAGATCCATCTATGGAATATAGAGGGTGATCCGAAGCTTGTTTCTAAATATAGAGGCCATAAACGCACTCGATTCATCATTCGATCTTGTTTTGGTGGACTTGAGCAAGCTTTTATTGCCAGCGGTAGCGAAGACTCACTGGTATGGACTTTTTTTAAAAAATTGTTCTATGTAGCCTCGAGCAGTAAGTTAGCCTGTTACTAATATGGAAAGCAGTATTCTCATAATATGATTGCCAGACATGGACGTAGTATATCAAAATTAATGCAAGTAGAAATAACCTTAAACACGACTATGACACAAAAATACTCGAATATGTGCATGCATTGCCAGGTCTGCCTCATTAGTTTACTTTTCTATAATGCCTTCATCTTACAGAAAATGATACTTTGTAAGATTTTTATTTGTTGCGGATAGGCTGGATGTTATGAGCCATGAATTTGTTAGCGTAGACATTTCCTGTCTGCAGAATGTTGCATACAAGTGTCTGAGATGGGTGTGTTCAAAATTTCTTTAAGGTATTCTGTGTTTAAGAATTCTTGGAGGATCACACCCTCCTACTCAAAGTACCATAGGTCGCAAGTATAGTGCAGAAAAATAGATTAAACAATGCAACATTATGCATGCACCTTTTCTAAATGTAAATTTGTGGAATTTTATTTGATTTTGAAGTTAAGAGTGAAATTTAAAATTTTCGTTCTACTGTTTATGTTTAGGTCTATATATGGCATAGGGGCACGGGGGAGCTTATAGAGACATTACCAGGTCATTCCGGAGCTGTTAATTGTGTGAGCTGGAATCCAGCAAACCCTCACATGTTGGCATCAGCTAGTGATGATCGTACGATTCGGATATGGGGCTTGAATAATCTAAGCACAAAGCGGAAAGAACCTTGCAGTAATGGCATCCATTATTGCAATGGAGGATACTGAGAGATTGAAATGCTTTGGTTCTGCAGTCATTGATACTCTCTGATATAATTGGTTTAATGTAAATACTTTTACCTTGTTGAAAGCTTGACATTCATATAAAAAAAAGGATTGTTAACAATGCAGCAACTTTCTGGTAATAAATTTGCTATCTTTCTTTTTAACATTAAATTTATTTCATTGCACAAAATTGGATGAAAATCTGGAGCTTGCTTGCTAATCATTAATGTTGCTCATCTGTGCTTGTTTGCATATTCTTTGTGGTGTTTAACTTGGCAGTCTCGTAGAGTATTGAAAGATGATCTGTTGTTTTTGGTTACTGTAAATGGGTGACATATTCGGGTAATAAATTTGAATATGGACATTATAACCAATGTTGTTTGAATTGAGAACCGGTCGGTTCGAAGAGTTTTTGAATTGCTTGGCTCGGGAATTGATATGTGGATCAGTTGAACTAAACAAAAAATTATTTGAACTAGACGATTGAATCGACTAAAACGGATTTTTAATTGGTTAAATGGAATATTAGTATCGAACTTGTTCACTTATCTTATATTAATATTAATGATTTTTTTTTTGTCTCAATTGATACCTAAATTTTTTTTTCGTGCATTAGTTGATGCGGTAGCGTTGGATACTCACATGCTGCCATGTGTCACACTCTCAAGATTGGATCATTTTTTTAATGGATTCTTTTAAATATTATTACTTAATAGTATTATTCCGATAAAAAAATTCTTCACCATGGTCATCAACCTTTTTCTCTTCTATCTCTAATTTTTTTCTTCACCATGATCTTCAACCTTTTCCTCTTCTATCTCTTTCGTTTTCCCCTCATTTGTTCATCCATTTGTTTTTTTTCCTTTTTGACCATCTCTTTTGTTTTCTCCTCTTCTTTCATTTCCTATCTCTTTCGTTTGCAACACGAATAAAGTTGTGTGCTCTCTTTCGTTTTTCATCTCCTTCACGTCTTCACCATGTCTTCTTCTACAAACAAAAAATCATGTGCTAAAAAAAAGGGTTTTGTATTGCCATTGAGGGTTAAGGGCTCCCGTTTGCAATGCAAATACTCCAAAAAACAAAAGGAGAAAATTATTTGAGTGTGCGAACTTCAAAGAGATAAATTAGGGTTTGTGTTTTGATCTTTCATAGTTGGTTTGTGAGAAACAAGGGTTTTGTGTGTATTGCCATTTTGTTGCAATTTGGGTTTAAGATTTATTTTGAGATTTTTAATATTTTGATTTTCTTTGTATACGAGAAATGAAACCGAGGGTTGTGATTTTTTTCAGTGGGTTGAAGGTAACAGTGACGGGACAGATTCAACTGCAGAAGAACAATGATGCACAATCAATAAAATAGTGCTTCAAAATCAGATGTTATTGACAGGGAAATGGAGATTAAGACTTGAGAACGATGAGCTCAAGATTGACAAAATGAAAAGAATGGAATTGAAGGCAACTCGTTTGGAAGAGAATATAACATTATAGAAGGCTAAAATGTCAGGGAACAATAAAGTAATAAGTTGTTAATTGTATCATATGGATGGTGTTTTTAGGTTATCTTGCTTATGGATGGTGAAATGTTGTCCATGTATTTGTTTCATTAGTTCTTAAGAATGAATGAATTGAATTGATTGGAAAATCTTTTAATGTTGTTGTAAAAGTATATGCACATACCAAAATTGACATCAACAAAATATAATCATTAAATACAACCATCATATAAAGGATCAGTATAAACTATCAAACAAAATATAACCATCAAAATTATTCAACGAAATAAAACCATCAAATTATCCATCGTATGTTAACTAACTGAACCCAACTAGGAGGTATAAACAACAAAATAAAGTCCATAACTCATCCACAAAATCATATTGACATCAACTATCTCCATGGCTTACAATGGTATTTGAGTGGATCTTTGGATTTAGCATTTTTTTTGTATTCCTACTTTCCTGAGTCCCATGAGCAATTTTAATGTTGTTATTTCCCTTCCTTTTATTGGTGCACTTGGTTGGAGCAGTCACCTTGATTTGTCCTCTCATTTTAGGCTGCAATGCATAAAATACATGATTAAAAAACATATCCCAAAATATAATAAGCATAACAGTTCAACAATTGGTAACTTACATTTAAAATTTGCATCCTTGTCCTCTCATCAGTGTATAACTCAACCCCTTGCACAATTTGTTTTCCCTTGCTACGAAGTCTTGTAAATATTTACTGTGTTGAAGAGTTTGGCATGGTGGGAGGAGTTGGTTGTGTTGAAGGAGCTGGTGGTGACGATGTAGATGCTTCAAATGCAACTATTTGAGAAAGAGCTGGTGGAGCAAGAGCAGAATGAGTTGGTGGAGCAAGAGCTGCTGATGGTATACTCTACAAATTTCACATGTTAGGAGTTCTCAAATTAGTTGACAATTGCATTAAAAATTTTAGTCATGAAAAAACACTTATAGTAAATGAAGTTTGACAACTTCTGAGGTTGTGTCCAACCATGAAACACTTGTGGCACTTTATCTTCCTCTCAAATCTAGACAGTTTACTATCACTCCTCTCTCTCTCTCTTCTCTTACTCTGTTCTTTTTTGGTCTCCCAAATAGATGCAAAAGATGTCTATGATAGAGATATTTTCTCCTTCTATTAGATGATGTCCATTGTTGCTGCAACCTTAATTCAAGCTTTGAACTTTTCCTTGAAAGAGTCATAACAATTTTTAAGGGTGTGCAAAAGTCAGGTAAAATCAATTGAACAAATGGTTTTTGATTTTGTCGGGTAAGTTTATTCGGTTGCAGTTTTAGGTCGGTTGCAAAGGTCGGATAAACGATTTACTCAATTCGAATCCAATTTTGAAAAACCAAAATCAAATTAATTGAATTAACCAACTTTAAAATATCTATTATTTTAATATATTTTAAAATATTTAAATCCAACCAATATTCAAATATATTATCCGAGCCCAAACCCAAAATAAATTCAACACACCCAAATATATTACCTAAACTCAAACCCAACATAAAAAAAAAAAAAAAAAAAAAAACATTGTAATGTTGGTTAAGTCAATTAATTGATAAAAAAAATTTGGTTATCTTACCAAAATGATTGAAAAAAGTCTATTTGGTTTACCCGATTTCATTCATAAAGTCGGTCTACTTTGATTTCTAAAAAAATGAAGTCAATTAAGTTGTTTTTTAATTTTTTGAATCAAGTCAACATAATTTGACCGATTGCTCACCTCTAACAATTTTGACTTTGTTTTATAATTTTTTTTTGAAAGTTTTGAAAAAATATATTTTAATAAAAAATATATATTAAAAACCTAATGAGAACTTATATTATGGATAAAATATGTAAATGGTCACCCAATTTTAAAAATTTTCAATTTAAACACTAAAATTTGTAGTCGTTTTTGTTTTAGTCACATGCCATTAAATTGATAATAGAAATAATAGCATGGCCTTTTTCCAATTAGCATAATAACCCATTTAGTCCCCAATACTTATATATTCTATCAATTTGATCTGAATGCTAAATAATTCAATATATCTAACCAGTCACATTTACAAGTTTTATCAATTCGATCCTCAAACTACATAACCAAAGCTTTTAATTTTTAAAACAGAGGCATTCCACATTTATAAATTTGTAAAACTCAAAAAAGAAAAAAAAAACTTCTCCTATTATGCAAATATAACATACTTGTAATATAATTTTTTTAAGGAATAAATATAAATGTTATATTTATACAATAAATATACAATTTATTAAACCATATTGAAAACCATATAAATATATAACATTTAAATATAATTATAAAATAAAAATATATTAATATATGGAAAGGTTTATACTAGTTTTGTCCAAATGTTGAATTTTTTACAAGTTTGTATAATTTTTTGTATAATTAATATTTTAACAATTCAAATATTGAATTGTTCGATATAATTGTACTTGTCAATCATATATTATTTTAAACGATCAAATATATCTATCAAATTGATCTAGAATATTATTTTTATTAATACTAGATTATATCAAACCTATTATTATTATGGTATTTCCGATTACCGATCCAAGATCCGAATATAGTCTGGACTACCGACTCGCAACCTGCTAGGTGGATACATTAAGGGTTCGCCTCATCGCAAGCCCAGTTCGCGTGTTCATGGGTGTTTATAGGTGAACCTGCGAACACCTGGATCGATGAACACATGTTAAGTTTAGGACAGCATACATGTCAACATGCATTGAACCTACCAAAGACGTCACTTCGATGAACAGTAATCATGTCATATAAATACTTGATTTTCCTCTTTCATAGGACACACAACAAAATACTCAACAAAACTTAAAAAAGAAAAAACAACATTTTCTTTGATTAATGGTTGAATCTTTTCTACATTAATATTCAAAGTTCAAACTTTAGTATTATATTTTTAAGTTAATTATTTTAAAGATTTTATATAAACTATTAAAACACATAAAAAAAAACTTTTATAATAATATCTATTGTTTATTAGAAATGGTGGTTTAGACTTAACCTAATTAAATTGGTGCCTGATTGACTCATGATTTAAATTCAGTTAAGAGCTTTATATACGATATAAATATAATTAAAAGTTAATTTTTTTTAGATAAAACAAATAATGTAATATTTTAATTTTATTCAAAATTTTACAAACATGATTTATATAAATAAAATAAAATAAAAGTGACGATTAAATTGTTAAAATATTGATGATATAAATAATTATAAAAATGTGTAAAATTACTTTAAATTTATATTGATATATTTATACAATATATAAATAATCAAATTAAATTATGGACACATGCGGCTCATAAATTAAAATAGCCTCGGTTCAATCAAGCCCTAAGCTCTTGCATGTCAATTATGGTACACAACTACTTAAAAAAAATTTTATGATAATTTTTTTATGATAAAAATACAGTTAAAAAGCGATTACAAAATACATAAGAAACTAATGAATGACATCAGTCATTCGATCAAGATTCACTTTGAGAATATTTTCGATTGAGCTTGGGGTTCTGCAAATACCTGTAAGTTATTGCAATTGAAACTGGAAGTTTTGAATAATGAATCAACAGTAGCATTATGGTCTCAAGGAATATGACAAAGCCATATTTTTCAGTTGCGACACATGACTCCAAATATCACTGTTTGCAGTGCCTCCAAATAACAACATTTCCACTACTAAAATATTATCACTTTTCGCGTCCAATTGCTTCAAACCCAATTCTCATTCCAACTTGAGTCCTTCTAAAATAGCTCCTGCCTCAATTTTGAAGATCGACTCCTTTTCAGTCTTCATTGCAAAGCCATAAAACAAATTGGCGCAACAATCTTTAAAAACTTCTTACACTGAGACGGTGTTACTATTAATCAAAACTCCACCATCAGTATTAAGCTTGACCCATCTTTATTAAACTTTTTTTTTCATTTTGTTTTGTATATTTTTTCCCTTTCCGACATACGAGAAAGTAAATATAAAAAAGCAATTAAATTAGGGGTAAGAAATATGTAACAACATAAAATATGAATTTTTCAAATAACTTTAATGTATTAAATTTGATATACAATATAAAAAAATTTACATGTGACCATGACAACAAAAACTTTAAAACATAATTTCTTATGTTATATTTGTATAATAGGAGATTTTTTTGTTTAGTTTTATAAATTTATAGATGCCTCTGTTTTAAAAGTTAAAAGTTTTGTTTAAAAATTGAAAGAGTAAATTGATAGGTTTCGTAAATGTAAAAAGTTAAATTTATTAAATTATTTAGAATTATAATCAAATTGATAAAATATGTAAATATTAAATATTAAATGTGTTATTATACTAATTAAAAAAAACCGACAGATTTGTTACCTCTACAAACATACAGTTTTCTAAATAAATTTTTTTTAAAGTTTTGAAAAAATATATAATTTTAATAAAAAATAATATATTAAAAAAACGTTTTTATTTGCCTACGTGGCATTTTCAACTTGGCGTTTCCAGTCACGTACCCTCTTCAGCTTCAAGTTTTAGATTTTGGACCTCATCTCATCTCATGTGGTCCCACCCTAATATTACAATCCCCTTCACTTTACGCCACGTGTCCCCTTACTGTAACCCAAATAATTCTATTTTCTTGTTTATTTCATAATTCCTTTTTCCTTCAAAAAATTCTGTGTCTTTTCAGTCTATTTTCTAAAATAAACCCAAACAGCTTCAACTTTTCTCAGGAATCAATCAACCCCTCCCCCTTTCTTTTTTCTCTTTGTTTACTGCTTTTCATTTCTGGGTTTGTTTTCTTTTTTTTCTTTTGCTGCTCAATTCTCTTTGCTTCTTAGCTTTTCTTCAAACTAAAAAAACAGAGGAAAGAAGATTTTTTTTCTTTCTTTTTTTGTAGTTTTTCTTTGTTTTTAAACACGGCTTTCATTTTTTTTTTGTAGAAAGATTTGTTCTGTTGCATGTAATAGAATTTCCAAATAAATTATGAGTCAAATAGATTATCTTAAGCTTCATTCCTCTGTTTTTATATAATATATAATTAAATAGTCAATTAATACTTTATTTGTAGTTAATAGAAATCTGGGCTTGTTTTTTATTGGCTTTCAGGGCATCTATCAGCTTAGCAATGAACCACTGTACTTCAGATTGGAATTTTGAATCTGATCTTCCAATCTCCAATCCAAAAAAACTCTTGGGGTCTGCATATGAACTTTTTTGAATTTGCTTTTTGAATATTTTTTGGGGTCTGTTGAAATTATCTAATCATTTTATTTGTTTGCCCAAATTTGCAGTCAAGATACTGAACTAGTGGAGCTTTTATGGCAGAATGGGAAGGTAGTGTTGCAAAGCCAAACTCATAAGAAACAAGATGACGAAACAGTCTCATGGATCCAACACCCTTTTGAAGAATCATTTGAGAAAGAGATGTTTTCCAACTTTTTCTCTGAATTTCCAGCTTATGCTCCCATGGATCACCACCAACATGAACAACAAGAGGATGATAAAAGTTTAGAACATAAGAACAATTTGATGCAAAAAGAAGTGAATGAACTTTCAGGAATGGCAATTGGGTCAAGCCATTGTGGAAGCAATCAAGTTCGAAATGATGGAGATCTTAGCAGAGGATCACGCAATGGAATTGGAACTACATTCACTGGTTTATCTGTAGGGACATCTAAAGTTGATGAAGATGATGATAATGGTGGCCAAGTTGAAAATGAGAAAGGAACTTCAGGTGGAGTCATTAGTAGCCATAAAAGGAAGAACGGAGATGGTAGGGAAGATTATGAGTGTCAAAGTGAGGTAAAAACTTGCAATTTTTTCATTGTTTTGATCTACCTTTATTTGAGAATATATATATCATCTAAGATATGAACATGAATTGTCTTATATTTCTTCAGTCTGCTGAAGATAAGCCAGTCCAACGATCTGGGTCTTGTCGTCGCCGGAGTCGAGCTGCCGAAGTTCATAATTTATCGGAGAGGGTGTGAAAATTATATAGTTTGATAGTTTGAGTACACTTAATTTGATGTGTTTGTTGATATTCTCATTACAATTGTTTGAAAACGAATATTTTGCAGAGAAGAAGGGATAGGATCAATGAGAAGATGAGAGCATTACAAGAACTCATCCCTCACTGCAATAAGGTCATTTGAATTCCATTGTTTCCATGGAGATTGATACATATGTGTTGAGGGTTTCAGAGAAATCTTTGATGTGTCGTCCTCTGAGTAGCCAATCAAGCCCTCGAATAATAGAACTATTGTGCTCGGGGGTGTCTGTGATAAGTTTTAGCTTCAGGTTTTTGTCTCTCTACTCTAAAGAGAGCTCAAAGGAATTCACAGAATTTCGACAGGAGCGCCTAGATCTACCAAGAAAATATTTAATCATTTCGAACCTGTGCTCTTAAAGGGTGTTATACCCACTAAGTCCCTTTATGGTCGTAACTAAGGTATCCATCACCGGTAATAATGATTAATCCTCTCGCTTTAGTTGTTCTTCGACTAGTCATGAAATGTGCTTCATTCCCATGAGGAGGGATCGAACCTTCAACTACATTATTAAGGGATAAGGTGAGCAACCACACTATTACCCACTGAGACCCTAAGGGCATGGTTTCGAATCCCACCAAGGCCAAAATGCTAAAACATTTCATTGGTGGACTTAGGCACTCCCGCCAAAACTTTGTGAAGCCCTTTGGGCTCTCCTCAGAGTAGGGAGACAAACCCAAAGCTAAAACTGAGCACAATACATCTACTGTTCGAGATTTTAGTCGACTACTCAGTCTCCCAATAAGAGAGCTAACCCCTCAATAATATGATTTGATGCAATGAACTAGTCAGCTTTATTGAATTCATCTTAATGATGCAGACAGATAAAGCATCTATGCTAGATGAGGCCATTGAATATTTGAAGTCACTTCAATTACAACTTCAGGTACACCAATACTGTTGAATCACTTGAAATGATCTTTCCATAACTTTGTCCCAGAAGTGTTTCAGGTCATGTGGATGGGAAATGGGATGGCCCCAATGATGTTCCCTGGAATCCAACATTATATGTTCCCCATGGCAATGGGAACAGCTCCACCTACAGTGCCTTCAATTCAAAACCAACGTTTTATTCAAAATCCCATTTTTTCTGAACAATATGCACGTTGTTTAGGCTTTCATCATATGCAAACAGCTTCTCAGGTATCACCTGTTTATCCCCTTTTGATTTATTGAAATGATCATCGTAAGCATCCCACTTCTTGTGTTGCAGCGAGTTAATATGTTTGGTTATGGCTCCCAAACTACACCACAAAGCCCCACGGTATTAGGCTTTAGCAATGGCAGTAACTCACTCAAAAGAGGAACAACTGCTACCAATAACACTTCTCTAAGTGGCAAGATAGGTAAGGGTCTCAATTATTTTTGTATAACTTACATATATATACACGGTAAAAGTATTATGGAGGTTTCTGTATTAAGAGTCAAATTACGCTTTTCTCTCTCTACTCAAAAAATAGGCAAATTAATCCTTGTACGTTAGCTTAAAGAGCAAACTAGTCTTTCTGTTAAAAATTTCATCCATTTCTAATATTAAAAACTAGTCCATTTACGTGAACATGAAGTAGATGTGACACGTCATGTGTCACTATCTGGTTATTCCGTTAGTAATGCCAATTTTTTAATAGTACAAATGAATGAAATATTTAACCGAAATGATCAATTTGCTTTTTGATCTAACATATAGTGGTTAATTTACTTATTTTTTAAGTAAAGAGAGCAAAATGCAATCTAATTTGTAGTCTATGAACTTTCATGATACTTTTACCATATATACCCAGATATGCATCATACTTAAAACTAATTTGGCAATAGGTGGAGAGGTTCAACTTGAATGCAAGACCACTGCCAATCCGGGGTTTAACTGATGTGGAATTACATCACTTCAACAAGCTTTGATTACTTGTAGTAAGTACAAAGGAGGTTACCATGGAAACCTTTATAGTAGGAGTCAAATTGTATTTTATCCTGCATCTTCTCTTGTAATATTCATGTCATTGAACTAATATGAGTTTCATCTTCTCCCAAAATTAACATTCTCGTTGCCTCCAACTTCAAAATAATAGGAGGTAAAAGTATCATGGAAGTCCTTGTATTAGTGGTTAGATTGCATTTTGCCCTCTTTATTAAAAAAAGGGGCAACTTAAACTTTATACATCAGATCAAAAAGCAAACTGATCTTTCTGTTAAAAAGTTCATCCAATTCTACTGTTAAAAACTAACCACTTTAGGTCATAACAAGATACACGTGACACACCATGTGTAACTCTTTTATTATTCTGTCAGTCACGATAATTTTACTAATATTAGGATTTAGCCACAAATCTTGTGTTTGTGCATGCAATACACATGGATATAATATGAACCCCCCATGTATTTACTAATCATTCATCTTTATAAAAATTAGATTTTCCATTCTTTTTTTCGTTTATGCTTTAAAAGAGAAAGCAAGATGGTCCATTAAACTACTAGGTAGAAGCTGATACTTCTTAATATATATATATATACCCATGCCATTGAATTTGGTCAATTGCAATATAATTTCAGGATCAAAAGCAAAGATCAAATTGGCTACAAGTTGCTTGGGATTTTTGCAATAATTAAGAAAATCAAGTTTTTTTTTATTAAATTTTGCTATTAGTCACTAAACTTTATGAAAGTTGTGGATTTAATACTACTTTAATTTAGTTAATTTTAATTTCTGTGTTTTTTGAACTAGTCAATTTTAGTCTTTTTTGTATTTTCAAATATTCAAATTTTAATTTTAACCCAAATAGCAGCAGTTAATTGGATACTTTTAAATTCAATTACTAATCTTGTACTATGTGCACAATTGTATGTTTAGTCCCTATTCTCAAATTGGAACATTTTAAGTCTTTATATTTTTCAAATTTTGAAAGTTTAGTTTTGACGCAAATAAAACTCGTCAACTGGAATTCTAGTGAGTAATATGTAGAAATAACAAGTTAACATGATATTATACATGTTAATGTTTGTTGCATCAAATTTTAGAAATAGAAGAACTTAATCATATTACACATATTAATATATTTTATTTTTAAAAAAAATAAATTAATTTTTAATGAATTTTTCTTTATTTTATATTTTAAATATCATTATTTTAGTAAATCTATTTTTTATATGTGAAATATTTATTTTTTTCACCTATATTGTGGGTATGGTAGATTTTAATATCATAAAATCAAATAATTATTTGAAATATCATTATTTTTATATGTGAAATATTTCAAACAATTACTTCAAATATCATTATATTTTCACCTACATTGTGGGTATAATAAATTATATTATAAAAATAATTATTTCAAATATAATTATTAATTATTTTGTATTAAAATATTTAACTAATTATTTCAAATACACATACAAAAGTATATAATACTAAAATGTTCCATCCATATATAAGATCAAATAATTATTTCAAATATTATAACTTTTAGTATATATATATATAATACATTTTCATTATATGATTACATATTTATTATTTTCTCTATAAATAGAGAAGTTATTAATTAAAAACATGAATTAAAATTAAAATAAAATACTTAAAAACTTGTTAGTTAAAAAAAGCTTAATAATAAATTTGATCACTAATATTTGCATGTTTTATCAAAATGACTTTAATTGTATTTTTGAGCTTTTTTTGACCATCAACATTTGTTCTTTTTTTTCAACTTGTTTTTCTAACAGATTAACTCAATGTCGGTTCATCTTTTTTGATTTACTTAAGAATGATTGATCAATTCGGTTTTGATAAATTTAGATCCATTAAGTCAGTCTTGAAAAAATCCTAACAAAATCGATTGTTCACCTTTAACTGGTTTAAATTATAAGTATTTCTACTCAAAATATGGATATAAATAGGGGAAGTATTAATACCTCTCAAATTTGAATATGAACTTGACAAATTGGTGGCTAAAATGCCAATAATTGGGTCAAGTATTGGTACCACCAAGAGTTGTACTGATACCTTGACTCCTACACTTGTACAACTTATATTTTGATTGTTTTAAATTATAAGAAACTCGTTTTACGTGTATATTTTTGCCTCAAAACCTTGTAAATGATTCAACATGATTCCAAAATATGTTTGAAAGCTTTAAAAATGTCGAAAAAGATTTCGATGGAATTTTATTAAATTAACTAAATATTGATTTTTATTAAAATAAATTTCATAAATACATAGAAAATTTTATAGTAACATCTTCTATCCGTGATGATCATCGAATCAAGTAAGGGATATCATATTTTTGCTTACATCTAATACAATGGATTTAACATTCTCCAAGGTTTTGTAGGTTAACCAGGAAGGAAAAGATCATTAATAACAATTACAATGCATTGCATTAATAAGTGAATTTTTTTTTTAGTAAATTACAATAATATGGTAAAGTTTGAACAACAAACGCGACTAATGCGATTCAAATTCAGGTCACACCTAAGACGATAAATATCTTTAATTATCATATCATCAGTGAGGTTCATTAACAAGTAAACTTTATTCTTGTGGATAATGCCCGACAATGCGACCTGACATTCATAAAGTGATTTGTATCGGTGATGTTTTGCATTCTTACAACTTTTTTTTTCTAGTCTGCTAAAGTCCTTACGACACCTTTTCTTGTAATAATTTGTAAATTTGTTGTCACCAACAATTCAAGGAAGCATGTAATAAAAAGTTTTATGTTGAAATTCAAGATCAAAGTCCATTTTTTTCTTCAAAATTGTTATGTATAGAAAAATATGAACATCGATGCATGGGATAAAAGGTAGGGGTGCAAATGAACAGAACGTTCGATAAAATATTTGTATAACATTCGTTTATTAAGCTAAATAAATGATTATGAACAAAATTTTTATGTTCGTTTAATAAACAAACGAACACGAACAGAAGTGTGTTCAGTTCGTTTATGTTCACAAACAAACTCATTTAAAAGCTCGTTTATGGCTTGTTTATTTATTAATGATATTTTCTTATAAAATATTAAAATAATATCTATGTGTATGTTTGTATTTATTTTTTATTTGTTTATTATTCATTAACATTGTTCGTGAATATGTTCAATTATATGTTCATGAATATGTTCGTTTAATGTTCATGAACATGTTCGATTAAGTTAAATGAACATGTTCGTGAACATTAAACAAACGAAAATCAACACATATAATTTTAAATAAACGAACATAAACAAAAACTAAAAATTTTTAACTAACACTAATTAAATACGAACAAATTTAAAAATAAACAATCAAACATAAACAATTTTTTTTAATGATAAACATAAACAAAAATTTATTCATTTAAATTCGATTCATTTATTTCCCTAATAAAAGTCCTACTTACTACCTTGACCATGACATGATAAATGGTGAAGGCCCAACATTCATTGTACCGTAGAGTTAAATAATTTGTATTTTTAGACATTTTAAAATTTTTGAATCATCACTTCAATAATTTTTTATTTGAATAGTGTTGTTGATTTAAATAAAATTAAGTTGAGACACTTATAATTATATAAAAAAATTAGATATTTAAATGTATTTAAGTTATGTATATTTAAAAATTAATACAATATTAAAGATTAACTTTTAATTTTATAAAAAAAAATTATATAATACAAGCATGAATCACTTGAATTGAATTTATAAATATAAGAAATTTTTAGCAGAAATTAAAGTTCATGAATTAAAAATTATCTTCACTTCAGGAATTTTCTTTTTTTTTTAATAATTCACTTATGAACTTAAAAACATTACGGAATTCTTTATATTAAGAGTTGGATTACACTATTTTATTAAAAAATGAACAAATCAGGCATTGTATATTAAGTCAAGAAGTAAAATGGTCTTTCTGTTTAAATTTGGTCATTGTATGTTAGCATGAGGTACAAGTAGCAAGTCACGTGTAACTATCTGATTTTTCGTCATCCATGCTAGCTTTTAACCGTTGAAATGGATGGAAATTTTAACATATAGGACTAGTTTGTTCATTTATTAACTTATAGTGATTAATTTATTTAATTTTTAATAAAATGAGTAAAATATTATCTGACTTCTAATAAAGATGTCTCCATGATACTTATACCTGTGTAATGTCATTTTCTGAGGCAAGTATTAGACTCTTAAAAATTTGAAAGATAATTTAATAAAGGGTAAAGTATATGGTAGTCACTTAACTAATAGTAAATTTCATTTTCCGGTCACCTAGCTATGAAAAGTTACATAATGATCACCTAACTATTAGTAATTTTTTCGGTTAACTAACTATAAAAAGTTACAAAATAGTCACTCAACTATTCAATCTTGTATTTTTTGGTCATCCAATTATGTAACAGCTCGATTTTCAGTGGTGTCGGAAATAGTAGATTCGGGACCACAACTCCGACGAGTCGAGTTGTAAAATTATTTATTTTAAATATTTTTGGTGATATATGCATCGTATGAATTATGATTCAAAAATATCATTGATTAGATAGTTAATTGAATAGAAAGGACTAAATTATAAAAAGAGATAAAGGTATAGTTGTTAAATTAGAAGGACTTAATAAGTAAATTAACCAAGGAATATAAGTTAGTGGATTGGTATGGGTTAAATTAAGAGTAAATAGATTTAATAAAGGTTAAAAATGTTTAATTAAAGCTTAATGATGAAAGTCTCAATAATTACAAAATTGCCATTTATATATAAATGAAATTAAAAGAAAGAAATTGAGAATTTCATCCCATTTTCTTTCTTATTTCTTCTTCACACGGCACTAAGGGGGAAAAACCTAGGGTTTTCATTTCCAATCTTTGAGCTTTGATTTGGGTAAGCAAACCTTGATCGTTTTTAGTAATTTTTATGTCTTTGAGTCCGTATCAGCTTAACCTAGCTTATGCAAGGACTAATTTGTGAATCTGTCAAATGTTAGAAAACTTTCCATTGTTGAAATTGCTTATTCTTGAAAGCTTTTGATATATTTGAGTGTTTGATACTTGGGTTGAATCTTTTTGTAAAGTGATTTTTGGTGAAATTAGGATTTAAGGACTAAAGTGTGAAAATGGTGAAATTACATGTATTTTTGTGAAAATAAATGTGTGAATGGGTTTAATAGATACTTATGAGAATTCGGTTAGGGTTAGTTGTGTGTGAAAATGGTTATTTTGCATGTTTTGTGTTGAAAGGACCAGATTGAATAAATAGAAACTATTAGGGGTAAAATTATAATTTTACCAAAAAGAACTATACCGTGTTAAATGAATTGGTGGTGTGATTTAATGTAAGAAATTGAATGATTTGTGAATGTAGACTACGACCGTGCCACGGATCGAGGAAAAGGAAAATTAGCAGAGTAGTCCTTCGAATCCATCCACAACCACAATCTAGTCCGGTAAGTTCGTATGGTTAAATTCTAACTTAAATTGCTTATTCTTGTAATATGACTATTGCAGTGAGATGAAATGATAATCGTAATTGTGGAAGACGAGTGTGAATGAAATACAGAAGATAAGCGGGTTCGAGCTATAAACGAAAGAGTCCGATGACTAAGTGTCATCATGAGTAAATGAATCCTTTACGGATTAAAAGTCCGATGTCTAAGTATCATCGTGAGTAAATGAATCCATGACGAATTAAAGGTCCGATGACTCAGTGTCATCGTGAGTATATAAATTCCTATATAGAACAAAGGGGTCCGATGACTATATGTTATCGTGAGTATTAAATGAAAAAGGTTCCAATACGGAACAAGGGTCTGATGACTTTGTGTCATCGTGAGTTACAAATGCGAGTGAAACCTACCCTAGATGCAAACAATGTTTCATTTGGTTAATTAGATTTTTCAACTTTTGAAGTTCGTTAAATCTATTTAACTTTATGTACTTACTAAGCCTCAAAGTGCTTACCTGTGTATTTGCATTTATTTTGTAGATTCACTTTTGTTGTTCGGAGATCGGATCATCTTGAAGCATCACACTATCCCTGAGTTGTTCGGTAGACTTTTACATCACTTGGTTAATATGACATGTACTAGGATGACGTTACCTTTTCTTTTTACTAAGAGTTGTGAAAAACTATGTTTTGTTTGATGAAATGTTGGGTATAGTTTTAAGTACATTGTATTGACATAAATCTTGTATTTGTGTTGTCTTGAATGCATAGTTAAAAGTTGTGCTTATATGGAAACAATGAACTTGTGTTAGGTATAATTTTTGAGATTTAGCTTACTTGTTTCGGTAGAACCCATGAATGTTTCGGTAGAAGTGCAGGGTAGGAGAGAGGTTATATACCGACTTGAGGTGTATCGGTAGTTAAATTATAAGTATCGATAGTTGTATGTATAGAAGAATCGGTAGTTTGCATACTTGTATCGGTAGAAGTTATAGGATAGAAATTTAGCTCTCTAGAATTTTTAGTATCGGTAGATGTATGACTTGTATCGGTAAAAATTACACTTGTATTAGTAGAACTAGTACAGGTACCGGTAGAAATCTGCATTGTTTAGAATTGTTCATTGAATTGACTACTACCGATACTTGACCTTCAGGTACTGGTAGAAGTCCCCTAAAATATTAGAAATTTCATTTTTACCCTTGATAAAAATAATGTTATGTTTAGATATTATTTTATATCATGAGAAATGATTTTTTAATTGAATAAAGATGTGAATAATCGGATATGTGTAAAAGATGAATAGTATAATATGAATAGATAACACCAGAGTCCTAACCGGTGACAATACTCTGGATTTTGGGTGTTACAAATTATCTTGAATTTTCGAGTGTTTCCGTTTTTATATCAGCTAACTGGTGACAAAAAAGTAAATTGAATAATTAAATAATCATTTTATAATTTTTCATAATTAAATAATAATAAAAAATTATTAATATTCAAGTGACTATTAATATAATTTACTTTTTGATAAATATATAAAAATATCATTTGAACAATTTAGGGATTCGAGTTTGAACACCTATATATGCAAAGTATATATGCACGTTTTCAAAAAAATTAAAAATAATATGAATAGATACTATCATATAATTAGAATAATATATTAAAAATAATTTATGTAGAATACAAAGTAGATACCAAATTTAATGGATATAAGATTTCAACCTTCAAAACAAAAAAATTGTGTTAATTGATTGCTGATTTCACCTTTTAAAAAAAAATTACTTTTGGTTCTCTCTCTCCCATTTCCACCTGCAGTTCAGTCCTTCAGTGCTCTCTCTGACACACGCACCCAAAAAAAATCCAAATTTTTTTTGAAATAAGTGTCATTTTCTAGTTTTATTTCTATAACTCAACTAGTAGCAGCTCCAGACTCTACTAATCAGACGAAAGGGACATTTTTGGGATGAGAGTTTGGCTTAAGAAACCAGAGATCTGGTGAAGTAAAAAGCTAGGGTTCTTAGCTTTACAAAGTTCCATTTTTTATTTATAGAAAAATTTAATGTGAAAAAGAAGTAAGATCTGAGCTTCATGAAGCCCTTCTGAGTAAAGGGTAGTTCTGTTTTTATTTATTTTTGGATGTTTTTAACTTAAGTTTAGAAACTGGTGGAGAAAAGGGGGGTGGGGGGTGGGGTTTTTTTCCCTTCTTTTGCTTTTAACTATGGATGATGTTATATGAATCTTCAATGTTCTTCAATAATTAGGGTACTTGTAGTTTCCTTTTTCAACTGCTTTTTTTTTTGTTTTCGTTTGCATAGGAAAAAACCCCTTTTTTTTGTTTTTAGATTTTAAGAATGAGACTCTCTTCATCAGGGTTGAATCAGCAAACTCAAGAAGGTATCTGCTTTTAACTTTTTTCTAGTAGTTTCCTTAAGCATAGAGTTGTATAAACTTTTAATTTTTTTTTCTTTTTTTCGAAATTATGAAATTGAGAAATATTTTTGTACAGGGGAGAAGAAATGTTTGAATTCTGAACTTTGGCATGCATGTGCTGGTCCTTTGGTGTCTCTTCCACCTGTTGGAAGCCGAGTTGTTTACTTTCCACAAGGTCATAGTGAACAGGTAAGTATGCCTGCATCATTTTCACAGTTTACTAGCAGAAGTGTTTTAATGATTATACGGAGTTTAAGAAGCTTTGTAAGGATGATATATAATTTATTTTCCCATTGATATGTAGTGATATGATTTTCTTGGGCCTACCATTTTATTATTGCTGAATTTATCCCCACTTTTCTTGTTGTTAATGCATGAATTGCTGGTGAAGCTCCTCAAAAGGAAGAGCAGTCTATAAGGAAATGTATATTTTGCATCTCATATTTTAGCGTACTTTTGGTGTTTATGATTCCCTCTGCAGGTTGCTGCTTCGACGAACAAGGAAGTAGATGCTCATATACCGAACTATCCGAGCTTACCCCCACAACTTATCTGTCAGCTTCACAATGTGACCATGCATGTAAGTTAAATGCCTGTATAGACTACCTTGGTTTTTATGGAACTTTAGTTGGTTGCTTATCAAGTCTTTTATTCTTTCAAGTACAGGCAGATGTGGAAACAGATGAAGTGTATGCTCAAATGACCTTGCAGCCACTGAGTCCAGTATGGAACTTAACTTTGTTTGAAGATTTAGTGCTTGGTAGTCTTTTCTTTTTCTTGTTTCTTGACTTGAGAGCATTCTTGTAGCAAGAGCAAAAGGATGTCTACCTACTGCCTGCAGAACTAGGTGCTCCCAGCAAACAGCCAACCAATTATTTTTGTAAAACACTAACAGCAAGTGACACTAGCACTCATGGAGGATTCTCTGTTCCTCGCCGTGCTGCTGAGAAAGTCTTTCCTCCTCTTGTAAGTTTTAGTTGGTTACAAGCAATTCAACTAACTAGCTTCTGCTTTTACTTGACTTTTGCACGTTGACTTTGTAATTAGTTTTTTCTAAAGTTAATATTTATTGTACCTTCAGGACTACACCCAGCAACCACCAGCTCAAGAGTTGATTGCCAGGGATCTTCATGACAATGAGTGGAAATTTAGACATATATTTCGAGGCGAGTGATTAAAATAGCTTTGTTCAAATGTGTTCCAACTTGTTTTTTTTATGAACTTCAAAATTTTCATGATATCATTGTTTTATTTGTCATTGTATTTATTTATTTTTGTATTAAGCTTATATCCAGTTTATTAACTTTTTGGTGTGCTGTAACATTTCTTAACTGTTTGGTGTTTTATATGGTTGTTTGTAGAAGTTTCAAACAATAATTCTCAAAGATTGATTTAGTTGATGAGCCAGGACATATCCTTGTTATATTCTGCATTAGTTATTGCTCTGGCTAAATCGTGGCTAAGAATCTTTGGACCTGAGATTTAGATATTTTCTTTACGATTACGTCTGAATCTTACAAATGAAGTTTTTTCTGATGAATAAGGAAAAAATATTTGATGGGATATTTCTTAATAAGATATTACAAATAATGCTTTCACGTTGTTTCTTTTGCTGGTTGTATGCTCTGTTTATGCTGAGTCCACATGTCCATTTTTTAGTAAGTGTTAGTTGTTTCTCACCTTTCACTTGTTCAGGCATCTCTTTCTAGACTGAAATATTGGTTCATGTCGGTCTTAGCACATTGTGAAGTATGATGATCTTCGCAAGTAAATGTAATCCACTCTTTTTCAAATATATGCTTCAGATGTGGTGGATGTGTTGGATGGAAATAAAACATATTTCTGGCAGTTTTCCATAATCGATTCATCTTTATAATCTTCATGATGTGGCTTTGATGTGACTAAGTCTGTAAGTCCTTTTCCATTTATAAGAAAATGAGGGGATTGCAAATATTTAATCAGCTGTCTATGTTGGGGCTTCTGTTGAAAACAGTTAATACTCTTGGCTAGTGATGGTTAACTGGTAGCAGTTCTGTGAGAATAACATCTGAGAACTTGGGAATATTTCTAATATGCATGATTTACTTGATGGGATCCAATGTTGTATGAAATTGGAGATGGATTCTTTTTTGATGAAAAGGTTTTGAATTTCAATGG
Source organism: Gossypioides kirkii (assembly GCA_005610355.1). Lineage (NCBI taxonomy): Eukaryota > Viridiplantae > Streptophyta > Magnoliopsida > Malvales > Malvaceae > Gossypioides > Gossypioides kirkii. The sequence goes on along the minus strand of CP032251.1, from coordinate 1,035,006 downwards.
TTGCATTTCCAACTATTAATCAGTTTGTCTCTGCTCTCATATGCAGGTCAGCCAAAGAGGCATCTTCTTACAACTGGGTGGAGTGTTTTTGTAAGTGCAAAGAGACTAGTTGCTGGTGACTCAGTCCTTTTTATCTGGTAAATAATTTTATTTGGTGACTTAGTCCTTTGCTCTTTGATTGACTGGATTCTAATAATAGCTTTCAAATCCCTGATGGGTCTTGGATCAATCTAGTGAAACCATCCTGCTTGGTTTGGCAGCCAAAAAAAAATAAAAATGAATGCATATTTTTTGGTATATGAATAGATTTTCTATGTTTTTCATTTCTGAAGTGATGAGCCTAGTGGCATGCATTGCTCTTATGTGCACTAGAAGTGCCAATTGAGTGGTTGGGTCACTTCTGGTAGTAAAAACTTGGGTCATTTTATGTTTGGGTTGCTTTAGGTTCAAGTTGTTTTTAATTTTAGTTCTGGTCGTTCTGGGCAACTTTCCTCGGTCAAATTTCTTTGGTCCGGTTTTCAGTTTTGGTTCAACCTTGCTAGCTCTAGGGTGCACATTTATATGTTGACAGTTACTGCTGTTTTTTGTCATGTTACTGATCAGTGAGTTGCTAAACAGTCAATAATCTTTCTGATTCCTGTTCTGTTTTTTGGTTCTCTTTCCAGGAATGATAAGAATCAATTGTTGTTGGGTATACGGAGAGCAAACCGTCCTCAGACTGTTATGCCTTCTTCTGTTTTATCAAGTGATAGCATGCACATTGGTCTTCTTGCTGCTGCAGCTCATGCGGCTGCAACCAATAGCCGTTTTACTATATTTTACAACCCAAGGTCAACTACCTAATACTAGTTGAGAAAGGCTGACGCTTAGTACAACAAAGACTTGTTCATTAACAGTAGCTTGATTGCAGGGCTAGTCCTTCAGAGTTTGTCATTCCTCTTGCCAAGTATGTTAAAGCTGTCTCTCACACCCGGGTTTCTGTAGGCATGCGGTTTAGAATGCTGTTTGAGACAGAAGAGTCAAGTGTCCGACGGTAGGTCTTAGTTTTCTGAATGTTTTCTTGCTTCCCCTAATTGCTTATAGTTTATGGTGTTTTGTTCCACAGTAATGGTTTATATTCCTCAAGTAAATACTTATATTTTTATCAGTGAATTGACTTTAGTATCATTGACAAATATAGGTGGTCAATTGTTTAACAATTTTTTTTTAAGCAGATACATGGGTACAATAACTGGCATTAGTGACTTGGATCCTGTTCGCTGGCCAAATTCGCATTGGCGCTCTGTTAAGGTTTTTTTGAAGTTTCTCTGTCCATTACTGTATTTTTTATATTTGATCTTTTCCTTCCCTTCAAATTGGCTTAAAAGTCAAAGCGTTCATTGCTATCTGACATGAAAGCTTTTACTATCTCCAGGTTGGCTGGGATGAATCCACTGCAGGAGAGAGGCAGCCAAGGGTTTCCTTGTGGGAGATTGAACCGTTAACAACCTTCCCTATGTATCCATCTCCCTTCCCCCTGCGGCTGAAGCGGCCATGGCCGTCTGCCCTACCCTCCTACCATGGTATGCTAAAACCTTTGCTATTTGATGATTGGAGTTGCACAGAATGTCTTTTTTATCTGTCGTTTCCCTTTTCTGTACTGAATCAATATAGATTTTGTTACCAGCTTTCAAAGATGGTGATATGAGCATTAATTCCCAATTGATGTGGCTTCAAGGTGGGATTGGGGATCAAGGACTTCAGTCTTTAAACTTTCAAGGATTTGGAGTTGCACCTTGGATGCAACCAAGGCTTGATACTTCTTCAATACCAGGTGTACAACCTGATCTTTACCAAGCAATGGCGACTGCGGCACTTCAGGATATGAGGACGGTTGATTCCTCCAAAATAGGCTCTCAATCTCTCTTGCAATGCCAGCAAAACCAGAGCACATCCACTGGGTTGCCTGCTCTAGTTCAGAGGCAAATGTTACAACAGTCCCAAACACAAAATGGGTTTCTTCCAAGTTTTCAGGAGAATCAGACTGCTTCACAGGTTCAACTTCTGCAGCAGTTGCAGCGCCCCAATTTGTGCAATGACCAGCGACAAAAGCAGCAGCAGCAACTACAGTCTCAACAAACACAGCAACTGCCACCTGTTCCGCAGCAAATTTCTAATGTAATCCCTGATTTTCCTTCTGTGTCAGCCAACCAAGCTCAGTCATCGCTGCCAGCTGTTGATTCACAATGCCAGCAGTCGACATTTTCCAACCATCTTGGGAACTCCTTAGCTACATCTGATGTTTCTTCTATGCAAAGTATCTTAGGTTCATTATCCCAGATGGGAGCTTCCCCTTTACTCAACTTGAATGGATCAAACCCAATTCTCTCTTCTTCTACCTTCTTGTCCAAGCCTGTAGATATTGAGCCACGGCTTTCATCTGGAGTGGCTAACTCTGTACTTCCCCAGGTTGAACAGTTGGGAACTGCACAATCAAATGCATCTGAACTTCACAACTTATTACCTCCATTTCCTGGAAGGGAGTATTCTGCTTACCACAATGCAACTGATCCGCAGAACAATCTTCTCTTTGGGGTTAGCATTGATTCCTCATCTCTTATGCTGCATCATGGGATGACAAACCTGAAAAACATCAGAAATGAAAATGATTCAATGTCTCTTCCGTACGCTGCTTCAAATTTCACAAGTGCTTCTGGCACAGATTTTCCTCCTAATTCAGACATGACTACCTCAAGTTGTGTTGATGAATCAGGTTACTTGCAGTCCTCTGAAAATGTGGACCAAGTAAACCCTCCAACTGGAACCTTTGTCAAGGTAATAGCATTTTCCCTTATATTTTCAAATGTATCTTTGATTATTTTTAGATTGGTCAAATATGTGGAGTTGTCTTATCTAGTTAGTATGGTGTATAAATCAATTCGTTTAGTTATCACAGAGTTGTGTATTGGTCATAGTATTGGATTTGATGATATTTGTCGGAGACTGTCTAAACCTCATAACTGGATTGTCTCATGGCATGTGATTCTCATGGTTTTCTATCTTACGCGTGCTGCAGGTTCACAAGTCGGGGTCCTTTGGGCGCTCATTGGATATTTCCAAGTTTGGCAGCTATGATGAGCTGCGCTGTGAGCTCGCTCGACTATTTGGCCTTGAAGGCCAATTAGAGGACCCTCAGAGATCAGGCTGGCAGCTTGTATTTGTTGACAGGGAGAACGATATTCTTCTCCTTGGTGATGACCCATGGCAGTAAGTTCCAAACTGCACTATTTATTATAGCTACGAAAAAACCTCTTTGTAATTATTGCATCAAATTTCTTGATGATAGCTCTCATTATTGCTGATTCTAGCTACGTTTGTTGAAATATTGCATCTATGAAGATACCGTGATTCTGAAAATGGAGTAGTTGGTTTAAATGGTTGTAGGAATATGCTCAGATCTAACAACTTGTTGATAGTCTCCTACACTTGGTTCCTAAGAATAGGAAACTTCTAAAATTGCATCTATGGTACTAGTCTACAAGTGACTAAAATTATGAAAGAGAAGGCATTGCCTACCATGGGGGGAAGTTGGGACCATAAGTCTAGAACTACGCATTTTATGTCCGGAACGTTTAGTGTTTAGAAGACTAGAAGTACTGGAAAATATATTCAATATGGTATTTACTTCTTATTGTGCTGTATAGGATTAAAAGTATTTGTTGATGTTAAACAGTCTCAAGCAAATGAAAGGGTTTAGGAAGAGTAAAAGGTGGATATAAGAGTTTGAAGGGTAAAAGTACCATGGAGGCTCTTGAAGTAGGAATTAGATTGCATTTTGCCCCATTTACTAAAAATTTGGCAAATTAGTCCCTGTACGTTAGATCAAAAAGAGCAAATTGGTTATTTTTGTTGAAAAGTTAATCTATTTCTACTGTTAAAAACTGGCATTGCTGACAGAATAATCAAACAGTTACGTGGCGTGCCATGTGTACTTCATTTTGACATATAGGGATCAGTTTTTAATTGTAGAAATGAAAGGAATTTTTAATAGGATTAGTTTGCTCGTTGATCTAATATACATGAACTAATTTGCCCATTTTTTGAGCAGAGGAGATAAAATGTAATCTGACTTTTAGTACAATGACTTTTATGGTACATTCACCGAGGTTGAAGGTATGATTGGAGGCCATACCAGTCATTAGTCTTCATTAGAGTCGAGGCTGTATTACCAATCTAAAATTCTTCAAAGTTATCTAGTTGAGTCTAGTTTGCATTGCTAGAACATTGGCGTTGTAGTTTAATGTGTTTCAAGATTTTCGTTGTTCTTTTGTGATCATCAGGGAATTTGTAAACAATGTGTGGCATATCAAGATACTATCCCCACTTGAAGTACAACAAATGGGAAAAGGTCAGAATCCTGCTACTTCTATTCCGAACCAAAAGCTTAACACCACCACCGGCAGCAATGGTAACCACTGCGATGACTACATGAGCAGACAGGACATGAGAAGTTCTGTTGATGGAGTTGCATCAATAGGGTCTCTTGAATACTAAATGAAAATCATCCTCAGGACTGAATGAAGTTTTTGGGGAATTGAAAATGGGAAGTTGCAGATGATAAATCATGAATGTTGTAGGTGTTTTATGGTACTGTTGGTAATATGTAAGCATATGTATTGATAGAACATCAATTGAAGATTTACCCTTACTGCCAGGGACCTACCTAAGTTGATATTGAAGCTTTTATGTCAAGACTACTACTAAGTGGAGATATGATTCTCCAACTCTACATTATTCTAATAATAGTACTTATGAGTACCAAGGTTTATACATGTAAATGAATAACTAATTTTTTAGCGGTCTTGTTCAATTTATCATGAAATTTTTTGAATCAAACTTTAATTGTAACGACTAGTGTTAGAGGTATTCAAATTTCGGTTAAAATTGTATTAAATTGATTGGATAATTGATCTAGTTTGGTCGGAGGTAGAGTAATTTATTAAATTAATCAAATTTAATAAATAATATTATATATTATATGTATTTGGTTATTATTAATTCGATTTATTCAGTCAAATAAATATTATTAAATTTATTTATTTTTTGATATGTTTTATACATATTTTAACAAAAAAAAATAACACATAAATTTTGGACTGAATAATTCGAAACATTTTGGTTCGATTAATTTTTTAAAAAAAAATTGTTTCGGTTAATAGTTAAAGGATTAAAAATTTCAATTAATTTAGTTGATATTAATTTGGTTCGGTTAACCGTTTGAAAATTCTTAAATAACGTGACTCGAACTTAAGTCACATATAGAGCGATGAACAACCATCAGGTTAACACACAAGATTTTGTAGGGCATTTTTTAAATATAACTTGTAGAGTTAAAGATTTTCACTATTGGTTTACCAAATAATCATCCTAAAAAGAAATAAAAAAATATTTAAGAAAATAAAGTCTTAAAAAATTGATATACATAAATAAAGATTAAAATCTCTTTTACTTCTTTCTAAATAAATATAAAATTTAAAAAAATATATATATTTTTGTAACTTTTTATATTTTTTGAAATATTTATTTATATATATTTAATTTTTTAGAATTTAAATTAAATTGAGAAAATATGTAAATTTTGAGGTAAATTTTATTAAAAATTATGAATAAATTGACACAAAATGTAGAAATTGAGGATTAAATTTGATATTATATCAATTTTGTCATCTTACCCTCTCTTCAAATAGTTAAAGACATCTAATGGAAATGAAAATTAATTTCTCCATTAAATTATTTTTTTAATCCAATTCGAATTCCGTTAGTCACTGTAACTTTACTATATTAAAATTTATGAGGAAATATATTTAATTACCTCATTCAACAGATTCATGAATTAAATAATAATTTGAAGACATTAAATTAATTTTTAAGTCATCTTTTGTACTTAGTGAGAGAACACATTTTCTGCGGATAGTGATCCATGCGATCTATTTCTCTTAACATTTTCATTTATTACATAATTTATCGATTCTTCATGCAATTCATTTTGGGTTATTTCGAGCTAATGGAAGAACCGATTAAACATATATAATTAGGGCTCGAACTCTAAACCTTAAATCCTAAACATTAGATAATCAATAACTCATTGAGGACACATACAAATGATGTTAATAGAATTTTATTTAAATCAATCTTTTCAAAAATTTACAAGTATAAATTGCGAATATACTACGCTAAGAGCTTTAAATCTTAGGAGGCTTCAGAGAACTCAAAACATCGAAAATAGTGCAATTTACGAGGGGTAAGGTATCACTACCTTAGCCAGTATCTATACATTGGCCTAGAATTGTAGCATTTTAGCTACAGTCTGGCTAGGTTTTGATACATGGGTTTTATGATTGACATGCTTTATTATAATAAATAACAAGAGAAGTTCCTATTTAGTAAATTTTTAAAAATCTCATTGCAATTTTTTTTCGAAATTAAAACTAATACATTCACGATTGTCGAGATCCATTTAAATTAAATACAAGTGGTTGAGACTACTTTGACGTGAATTTGACATCTATGAGTGTATAGTTCTTTTTTGTTTCTTATTTTGTATTATTCAACAACTACAAGTGTCGAGTTCTTTTTATTTCTCGTTCCACTTAAATTAAATTCGAGTGGTTAGGGCTATATTAGCCTAAATCTTGATTTTCAAACATCTTGGGGTATGAATTCCATAAGGAAATAAAAGTCAAGAGGAACTTAACACCAATGAGTGTTGAGATTTACCTAAAAAACAAATTTGGCAAATAAAGAAAAAAAAAACTATTATTTGAAAAAAGTAATTTAAAAAAGTAATAATAAGGAAAAAATGTAATTAGGCTGAGAAAAAAATATAGATTTGGTAGGACAATAATTAAATATATTTATGAAAAAAGTTGGATCAAGTTAAAGTTAGAGGTGCCAAACATGTGGGCATGGGTGTGCTTGGATTAGGCTTTCTTTGACTTAGATTATTTTGGGCTCAAATTATTTCAGGTTCAGGTTATCTCGAGTTTGATTAATTTTAGGCTCGAGTTTTTTTGAGCTTGAATTTTTTTAAGTTCAAATTTCTTTGTTTAATGTGCATTTTTATATAAGAATTTTGATTTTATGCAATTTTATACATAAAATTTTGATTCGATCCAATTCTCACAAACTATTAACACAATTATCAATATATCATCATTTTATATTTATATATTGCATACACAAATAATTATATTTACCTAATATAAAATTATATTAATGTATTAATTTCTTTAAATGTGTTTAATTAAATCAAATTCAATTTTCATGTATGCATTTGAATCACAGTCAAAATTTTATGTACAATTGCATCAAATCAAAGTTCATTTATCAAATTACACATTGAATCAAAATTAATATATAATTTTGAGTTTTCTTCTTATAATAAAATCTAAAACCTTAAAAATTATTAAAAACATGCGAAAATAAACCATCACTCCTCTTCAACACCCCTTCTTCTTTATTCTTCTCCTTGTTGGTTACTTGTATCATTAATATGTCTTGGAGAAGACATTATAAAAAAGAACGATTGTGAATCTCGAAATAATTTAATCTTTATGAACCGTCAAATAAATATTAAAGATACCTTAATTCTATTAAAAAACCATTAATATATATATATATATATATAATTTTTTATTTAAATGATTTTATAATATTCATGATACAAATTTGACAACGTGCAAATTGCAATACAATGCCAAAACACTGAATTTGGTATCCGCAGGTGTACTTTTTCTGTTTGCAGTCTCTCACCCTCCAGTCGTAGGCGACTGGTCCCATTTTGAACACAGTACGTCCAAATTTAGTGGGAGTAGGTAAAAGGTAATGTGAGTGAGCAGTCTACCCATTAACCTCACTCTCCACCCTTTTTTTTTTTTATATCTCATTTTACATCAACACCTTCAAGTAAAAATAATATTGACTATTCAATTTTATTTTATTTTATTAACTTGTTAGTGGTAGCTTTTAAAATTAGTATAATAGTAATTTTAAATTTTAATATTTATAAATTATGTCAATTTAGTCTTAATTCTAAAAAATTAACCTTCAATATTTACACATAGTGTAATTTGATTTTTTTTATAGTTTTATTATTGAGGGGCCAAATTAGCAAAAAATACCAATTTTTTTTTTAAAAAAATTGAGAGAATAAGTCGATTTTGAAAAGAAAAAATGAAAATTTGTCCAACCGATGACAAAAAAAAAATCAAAATTAGGACTAAATTACAAAAAAAAAACTAAATTGTCCTATTCCCATAAGTATGCCAAAAATCAGCCTAAACTCTTATTTCTTTTGAAATTTGACATTTTTGGGTAATTCAACCACATTAAGAGTTATTTTTTTAAAAAAAAGGGAAAATATCAAAATTATTATCTTAGATTTTTTTTGGGTGATTTCTTTTTCTTTTTTTTTATATTTTCAAATCTAACTTTAGTTGATAATTTTTTTTAGCTTTGTAGTTAAAGGGTCGCAAAGAAAAGTAAAGTTGCAAGAAATACCAAATCATATAATGCGCGAATGTTAAGTATTAGATTTTCTAGAGTAAAGATTAAATTGACACAATGTATAAATGTTAAAGGTTAAAAATAAAACCTATACAGATGATTGATACATGAAAGTTAATTTTCGCATTTACTAAACTATTTAAAATATAAGGTTTAATTCATTTTTCTCACTTTCATCCTTAATCCCTAACGTTATCATACGTTTTATTGATTCAGTTACGCAATCACATGCCATATAGTAAAAACTTTAAAAATAAAAAATAAATTCCAAAAAGAAATCACCAAACAGTATCATAACTTTTAAAATATAAATATTATATGTATCTATAAACTTAATTTCACAAAAAAAAAAAAAAGGAATATTTCAAAGTAAGGGTATCTGCAGTAATTTTATTCTTTTTAATAAAATCACCTATACTTCCAAAAGACTCCAAGTGAAAGGGAACATTTTCATGGAAATATTTTAATGCTTATATTATCTTCTCCATTTCGGTAAAAAAATATTTTTCCACTGTAAAAGTTTGCAACGCTTTTCTATCATATTTTTCAAAAATATTTTTTAAAACTGCAACGGTAATGAAGAATTAATCTTTATACATGTAAATTATTCGAATTGAATTATATTTCGATTTCATTTTTTAACACTGTTAATGTATTAATTAAAATTTAAAATAATTATATAATATTTTTATACTTAAATTTAAATAAAAATCATTTTTAGGTCAAAATGAGTGAAAAAAACTATTACCCAAGGTTAGCTCAGGCTGAGCGAATCAAGTAGGACAGACCAGTGTAGCCATGGAAGTTTAATTGGGTCTCTTTGGATCCTATTGGAGCTGAGTTTCATAGCTTTAAAAGTAAAAATTCACAAAATTGAAGCATTGGGATTCCTCAAATGTATTAGTGTTTTCCAATTGGAATTTGTTATACAATTACAAAATTATATAATAATTCGACTTAAAATTTTATTCGATTAATTTCTTTATATAATAAAATTTAAAGGGTTCGATTTGAGGGGACGATACTAAAAATACCTGATTTAGATTATCTTCTTCTTCTTTACCCCTAGACCTCCCGAAAAGCCCCTTTAGTGAAAATATTTTTCCAAAATATCTTTTTTATGGAAAAAAAAAATGCAATCCAATTGTACATACAAAGTTGCTTATATCTACCACTCAATGGGATGAGCAGATGATTATATCTACCAACCAATGGCTAATAAATTAGGGAGCAGCATTCAATGGTTTCCCATTGGGTATTTAAGAATAATTGTCTCCTTTTTCATCAATAAAAAAAGTACAAATTGAAAGTTAGATGTTTTAGAAACAAGAAAATTAAAAAAATAAAAAAAAGCATAAACATTTTAAAAAGAATGTACCACTTTGAAATTCGAAATAAAGTTTTATAAAAATTTATATCATTATTCACTAAATTATAAATAAGTTTTTTTATTTTAGTCATTTAACTAAAAAAATAATTTGGTCACTTAATTATTCAAAAGTTTTCATTTAAGTCATTAGACGAGATTCAAGTGACAATTTGATGATCGATACGGTAGATCAATACCCATTGACGAGTAGAAGTACATACCTTAGATCCAAGTTGATTTGACGATAATTGTTAGAGATCAGAGAAAAAAGTTTTTTGGATTTTGGTTCTAAATTCGTGATATCCAAAGTTGTTTCATGAAAAAAAAAAACTAAATTGTAGAAGAGAAGGGGAAAGAGAGTTTTTTTATTGGTGCATGCAATGCAAACATGGAAAGTTATATAATATTGATTTTAACAATCCAATAACTTAAATAAAAACTTTTGAATTGTTCAGAGACTAAATTATAACTTTTGTTAGTCAAGTGACCAAAACAAAAACCTACCCATAGTTTAGTAACTAATAATGAAATTTACCCCAAAAATTCGATACGATGAAAAAGTTAGGTCCTCTTTGGATGGACATTTATTTTTAGTGAGGTGCGTTTATCTTTTTTTTTTTTTATCTCATACTATAATATCGTTATAATATTTAATCTTATTGTCACTGTTATTTTTACACTATCACAATTAAATACAAAGCCCATCCAAATGGATCATAAAAAGTGTAGAACTTTCAAATTAAAATAAGATTTTAAATTATATTAATAAGATACCAAAAATTACTTGAATTTAGTGCCAAAGGACTTTAAGTGAAAGGGGACCATCTTTGTGGAATGCTATTATAGAGCCATTGCAAGACATCGAATGGTTTGCCTTTTGGAGGGTAGGAACACTTTCATGGAATTATTCTAGTTTTTTGTTTTTGTTGTCTTTCCTAGGTTTTTTTTTTTTTTATAGATACTTTCCTAGGTTTTTTTTTTGGTAGATACTTTCCTAGGTTTTTAAGGAAGAAGGAAATTAACACGTAACTTGGATTTAGGTTATATTTTTTATTATGATGAAAAAAATATTTTTTTGAATTTAATATGTTGATTTGATGGTAAAAGGTGTTCATTTTTTATGTGTGATTTAGGTTCGAGTCGATTTAGTCGCGTTGTTGTTAGGACTTTATCTTCTACTTGTAATTCACCAAAAAATATTTTTTTTTTTTTTGCAAAAGCAATGAATTTTTACAACAAAAGTAATGAAGAATATTTAGCTTTTGCAACACTTTTCTATCACATTTTTTAGAAGCATTTTTTAAAAAATATTTTTAAAAAGTACTTTTCAACCATAACAATAATGAGGAACTAATATTTATACAGGTAAATGAGTCGAATTAAATTGCGTTTCGGTTTCAATTTTTTTTTAAAGTTTTAAAGTTCAAATTCTATCTTGTTCAACCTAAATATTTATTTTACCGTTAATGTATTAATTAAAAGTTAAAATAATTATATAATAATTTATAAATAAATTTAAATAAAAATATTTTTTTATTTAAGTTATTTTTGGGTCAAAAGTGTTCAAACGGTTGGTTCGATTATTAACTAAACCGATTTATTATTAACCGTATTACCTAAAATGTAAAAATCTTTAATCGTTAACCGAACAGAAATTTTTTCAAATACATTAACGAAACCGTAATATTTCGATTAATTCTGTCGATTAACCGAATTAACCAAAATGTAAAAACACATTTCTAATGTTCATTTTCTTTTTTAATAGTTCAAAAAATATATTATATATTATTTATTTTGGACAATTCGATTAATTATCCGATTTCGAACTAAATTAATCGATAATAAAAAATTTAAAAAATTATTAATCGATTTTCGATCGAACTAAATTCAACGAATTAAATCGATTCCATATATTAATTTGGTTTTACCAAACGATCAACACCCCTAATCAAATCAGTGGAAAATCTGAGGCTATGACGTAGGGCAAGGCATGGAAATTTAGTTGGGATCCCTTTGGATCCCATTGGAGCTTTGAAAGGTAAAGTTCACCTCAAGTGGTGAGGTAAGATTCCTCAATCTTATTGCTGTTTTCCGAATGGAACAAAATAGCTGATTGGGGTCTCTACTAAAAATATATATTTCCAAATTAATCCTTTTTATGGGAGAAAAAGGCAATTCAACCTCTAGTATAAATTAAAGAGCTTTTTAGTACATAAGCAGCCGCTTATTATATCTACCACTCTATGGGATTAGCTGCTTCTTATATCTACCACCCTATTAGGCTGATAAATTAGGGAGCAGAAGTCAATGGCTTCCCATTGGATTTACAAGCACAATTGTCTCCTTTAAGAAGTTACAAGTTGGCAAGTTAGGTGAAATTAATAATAATAAAAAGAACGTAGCACTTTCGAATTTGAAATAAAGTTAAAAAAATTTGGGTAAAATTCATTAAATTATGGGTGAATTTTTGTTTTGGTCATTTAATTAAAAGAAATTATAATTTGGTAATTGAACTATTCAAATTTTTTATCTAAGTCATTGAGTTGTTAAGTTTTTTTTATAAAAGTTTTGCTAACAAGTTTCAACTGATGATTTGACAATCGATGTGGTCAATCAGTACCCATTAACGAGTAGAAAAATATACGTTAAATCTAAGTTGATCTGATGGTCAATGTTAGAGATTGAAGAAAAAAACTTAACTATTCAAAAGTTTTCATTTAAGTCATTGGGCTGTTACGTTTTTTTTTTAAACTTTTGTTAATGAGCTTCAAGTGTCAATTTGACGATCGAGGTGATGAATCAGTACCCATCGACGAGTAAAAAAACATATCTTAGGTCCAAGTTGATTTGACGATCATTGTCGAAGATCAAAGAAAAAAGTTGTTTAAATTTTGATTCACAGATTCGTGATATCCAAAGTTGTTTCATGAAAAAAAAACTAAATTATAGAAGAGAAAGGGAAAGAAAGCTTTTTATTGGTGCATGCAATGCGAATAAAAAAAATCATATAACATCGATTTTAGCAACCCAATGACTTAAATGAAAACTTTTATAGTTCAGTAACCACATTATAACTTTTGTTAATTAAGTGACCAAAACAAAAACTTACCCATAGTTTAATGACTAATGATGAAATTTGACCCAAAAAAATTCAACACGATGGGTAAAGCCTAAACAACAAATCAATTAATATTGATTAATTAAATACAATTAACAAATAATAAAAGTAACACGAGGTTTATGATTTTTTTCAACTAGATTTATGATTTATTGTATGGTGAGTTAGAATTTAGAATTTTAATATTTATGATTTTAAGGAAATGATTAAATTAAGATTTAAGGTCTAAAAAACTAGATTAAAAAATAGGTTAATTTTATTAATTTTAAAATTAAAAATAGTAATAAGAGTTAATTTGATATTTATTGATATATTATATTTTTTCGTAAAAAAGAAACAGTATTAAGCGATTACATTAATCTGTTAATATTAATCAGACAATGACACATTATGATCGACAAACAATAAGTCTTCTACCAAGATCGGAGGTTCTTCAAACAGTTGTAAAATTGAATTACCAACTTCAATATATTTAGTCATATGATCTGTTAGCCCATTATATTATTTATACGCTCTAAAAAATATATGATGTGACTTATTATTATTAGATGCGGAAAAAAATATTTTATCTTAATTTAAATTAAATTCTTGAAATAAAAATTTAAAAAATCTATATGATGAAAAATGTGTAATCTAGGTTCCTAACAATAATTGCTTAGATTTCACAAAAATGGAGAGATACATCTAACTGTGTAAGCAATACAATGATAACCTTTTTAGTAACATTTGTCAAATTGGTAATCATTATCAATTGCCCTTTATTAATATAATTTTTGGTCCCTAAATTTTATAATTATATTCACTTTGATATTTATTTTTTTTATTATCAATTTTGATATTTAAACTTGATAATTAGATGTTTTTTGGTCTTTGAACTTGAAAATATAAAGTTTGATGATGCGATACTATAAGATTGTGTCGCATGTTAAAAAAATTATATAAATTTTCAGGTGATGGCGTGGTATAATTTTAGAGTGTCAGATATAGTGTTCTAATGATTGAACCAGTTATTGAACCGATTAGACTACTAGTTCTTGATTCAATCGGTTTGATTAGTTCAACTGCTAGATCAACAATGATTTTTTTTGTCCAAGTTTTCAATTTTTATAGGTTTAGAACAGTTTTCGATTCAATCGGTTCAACCCCTTTGTTTGGACCAGTATCTCGACCAATCCTCTTTCCAATTGACCCAACCAACCAATCTAATCATGTTCAAAGAACACTGGTCATATCATCAAATCTTGACGGAATCCAAGTTTAGAGATATCAAAGTGAATTTAATTGTCAAATGCAGGATCAAAATTATATTATCCCTTAAATAAAATACCCAAAGTATTATGCAGCCAAGAAAAAAATCTGCCATTCTCACCAAGCCAAAGGCAATGAATGTTAGGTAAACATGTCTTCTAATCATATTATATATATATCACTTGATAAATGATTACATATTACAGAAAGCTAAACAGTAAAAAGGCCATTGGCTAACGTAAATTCTAGAAAGCTAGTAAAGCATGGGTTCAGAGGAACAGCGGCCATTGCTACGAATATCAGAATTATCATCGGATGCGATCGAAGAGGTGTTGGAAAGTGGCGGCGGAGGAGTAGGGTGGTGGGTGAGGCTTGTTGGGTGGGAATCAAGGATTTTGTGGTTGTTATCAGGGGCATCTATAGTTGTCTCTGTTTCTAATTATATGCTCACTTTTGTCACCCTAATGTTCACTGGTCATCTTAGTGCATTGGAATTGGCTGGTGCTTCTATTGCTAGTGTTGGAATTCAAGGTCTTGCTTATGGGATTATGGTAATTTTGTTTATCTCTTCTTCTTATGCAACTTAAACTAAAAATTCGTCGGTATTAGATAAAATTTTCGTCTCTTTTAATCTTTAAACTTGTGTTATTGTTAACTTTGCTAATGTGGTATGCATGAATTGTCACGTGAATGCTATTGTGGGTTCAATCTATTTTATAAGTCTGTTTTTTTCCCACACATGAAAACCAGTTGGGCATGGCGAGTGCGGTACAAACCGTGTGTGGGCAAGCATACGGTGCGAAGAAATACGCAGCCATGGGGATCATTTGCCAAAGAGCCATTGTATTACACCTAGGAGCCTCAGTCATCCTAACATTCCTCTATTGGTATTCGGACACCATCCTTCAAGCAATAGGTCAATCGGCAAGTATAGCAGAGCAAGGCCAAGTTTTCGCCCGTGGTTTAATCCCTCAACTTTACGCATTCGCCATAAGTTGCCCCATGCAAAGGTTCCTTCAAGCTCAAAACATAGTGAATCCTTTGGCTTACATCTCCGTTGGGGTGTTTTTGCTCCACATTCTTCTTACTTGGCTTGCCATTGATGTATTGGGATATGGTCTTCTTGGGGCATCTTTGACATTAAGTCTTTCATGGTGGATTCTTACTCTTCTTAATGGACTTTACATTGTTTTAAGTCCTTCTTGTAAAGAGACTTGGACTGGTTTGTCTTCTAAAGCTTTTAAAGGGATTTGGCCTTATTTCAAGATTACTGCTGCTTCTGCTGTTATGCTTTGGTATGTTGTTTCTGCCCCTCCATATCATAAAATTACGTATCATGAAAGTCTTTGCACTTGGAGTTAGATTACATCTTGCCTCCTATACTCAAAAAATGGATATATTAGTTTCTATACATTAGTTCAAATAGCATATTGATTTTTTTCTTAAAAAATTCATCTCTTTATACTGGTAAAAATTAGTGTGATTGACAAAATAACCAGATATCCGACTTTTAATATAAGAAACTCCATGATACTTTTACCCCACTTCTTGGTATCTAACTTTGTAGATTTTGGGTAATGCAGCTTGGAGATATGGTATAACCAAGGACTGGTGCTCATATCTGGTCTTCTTCCTAATGCAGCAATTGCACTAGACTCCATATCTATTTGGTACGTTTACGGAATGATTAAATCCAAATTCTCGAGCTTAGCAATTATTCTCACATTGAAGTTTAAATTTTAGGGTTCAATTGAACCAAAAAATTCAAGCCCGATATGAGAGCAATTGGATAAAAAAAAAGGTTCAAGCTACAATTTAAAACAATTGTCAAGTTGAGGACTTAACTTAGACAAAAAAAAGAAATTCAGGCCCTAATGTGAACAAAGTTACCAAGTTCAGGCCCAAAAAAAGTGATTTAACCTTAAACAAGCTATATGAAATATTAGGGTTAAATCACTTTTGAGGTTTGGTAATATTCCCATATTAAGATTTAAATTTTTTTGTCCAACTTTGACCCTAAACTTAATAAATATTCTCACATTAGATTTTTTTTTCAAATTAATCCCTGATATTTCCTTGAAAACCTTAAAATTAGACCCTAATATAAAAAAAATCATCAAATTCAGATCTCGATATGAAAAAAATTGTCAAATTCGAATACTAATTTGCTGAATCTCTTGTCTTTCATGTTTAAAGACTAATCATTCCCATGCTTGCATATTTTCAGCATGAACTACTGGAATTGGGATATCAACTTTGTTTTAGGCCTTAGTGCAGCAGCCAGGTCAGTCCATACACCAATAAAATTTTGGGTAAACTACATTAGTAGTCACTCAGCTATTAGTTAATTTCTTTTTTGGTCACCAAACTTATGAGAAGTTACAAAATGGTCACTCAACTATTCAATTTTATTTTTTTTGATCATTCAACTATCTTAAATTTTTCAGTATTTTCATTTTTACGTTAGCCAGCTGGAGACCAAAAATAGAAGAAATTTACTAACAGTTGAGTGACCATTTTATAACTTTTCATAGTTGAATGACCAAACAAGAAAAAACCATAATAGGGTGACCTCTACCACAGTTTACCCTAAAATTTTCAACTATATCATCGAAAATGCTGATTAATTTGGGAGTTTTAACAGTGTGCGAGTGAGCAATGAGCTAGGGGCGGGGCATCCCAAGCTGACCAAATTTTCAGTCATAGTAGTGAATGCTACCAGCATTTCCATCAGTATAGTTTTCACTGCCATTGTTGTCATATGTCGAACCCTATTAATCAAAGCTTTCTCGAGCGACGCTGAAGTTATAGAAGCTGGTTCCAGTTTGATTCCATTGCTTGCCATCTCCATTTTCTTGAATGGAATTCAGCCCATTCTCTCAGGTGCACATCACATGTTTTCCTTAACTATCTTACATTTCTTTTTTTCAATGACAGTATCACGGAGGTTTACTAGTCTTTTTTGTTAAAAATTTCATCCATTTTTATTGTTAAAAACTGGCGTGGTTGGCAAAATCATCAAATAGTTATACATGTACCTTATGCTGACGTACATAGACCAGTTTTTAACAGTAAAAATAAATGAGATTTTTAACAAAAGGACTACTTTGCTCTTTGATCTAACGTATATGAACTAATTTACACATTTTTAATAGAGAAAACAGAATGCAATCCAACTTTTAATACGAGTGCCTTCATGATACTTTCACCAAATTTAAAAACATTTCAAACTAATCCATAAATGAACTTATTTATTTTTTATTTCTGAATAACAGGAGTGGCCATTGGAAGTGGATGGCAACATATAGTAGCATATGTCAACCTCACTACGTATTACATTATTGGTCTTCCAATTGGATGTGTTCTTGGATTCAAAACAAGCTTAGGAGTAGAAGTAAGTCATCTCTTCATTCTCATTTCTACATTTACTCGAATCTTTTTCTATTGCAGAGGACCTTGTACTAGGAGTTAGTCGAATTATATTCTGCCATTTTTACTAAAAAATAAGTAAATTAGTTTCTATACATTAGATCCATGTGGCACGCGAATGTCATTATTTGGTTATTCTATCAGATATGCTAGTTTTTAACAGTAAAAATTAATGAAATTTTTAGCAAAAAGGACCCGTTTTCTCTTTGATATAATATGTAAGGACTAATTTACTCATTTTTTAACTAAAAGGGGTGAGACTTAGTACAAGGGCCTCCATGATATTTTTATCAAACATGATTGTATTTAACCTTGGATTATTATTTTTTGATTATTGTGTTAGGGTATATGGTGGGGGATGGTAGTTGGGGTTCTTCTACAAACAATAACTCTAATAATTCTCACTGCCAGAACAAAGTGGGACTTGGAGGTAATTAATCCACAGTAAATTTGGCATTTTATAAAAGTAGTTGGTTCATTATTGAAAATTACCCATTTTTTGTAGGTCGAAAAAGCTGCAGACCGGTTGAGGAGATCAGCCAATGAAGAGACAATACATTTGATTACTGATTAGAGGTTTCTCATTCACAAAGGAATAAATGCCACTTCAGATGTGATTAGTTATCTATTTATTTTTATTTTTTAAATATAAATCTGTTTGCTAGTGTTGATGTTATTTTTTAAAACAATTATTTTAAGTTTTCATATTATAAATTTTGATAGAAAATATTCTAAATTTTAATTTAATTTAATCGATTCATATAATTATATTATTTAATTTTAATAATATAAAAATTAAATAATTCCATTTAATAATAAAGGGATTAATTTGATCATCTCTCTATAATATAGGAACTCTCAAATAATTTAATTATTATATTTACCTTGTCTTTATTCTTGTGAGTGAGAAGGTGTAACTTGAGTTGAATTTTTGGTCTTTTCCTTGAGTAATGACATTTGCAAACAAGAACGTTGACTATATGCATGAAAGACCTCTAGAAACCATGTATTTGTTTTAACAATATATAAGGTTGTAAATGAACCGAACTTGAACGAACAAATCACTGTACATGTTCATTTGTTTATTTTTAAGTTTGTTCGTGTTTAGTTTGTTCATGTTTGCATTTATTTAAAATTATGTGTGTTCATGTTCGTTTGTTTAATATTCACGAACATGTTCATTTAACTTAATCAAACATGTTCGTGAACGTAAACGAACCGAACACACCTCTGTTCGTGTTCGTTCGGTTCGTTCATTTGTTAAATGAATATAAAATTTTTGTTCATACTCGTTTATTTAACTTAATAAATGAACGTTGTTGAAGCCTAATTTTGACCAGGCCCAAACCAAACCATTTTAAATTTAAATTTATTTTAAATTTGAATTTATTTTAAATTTAATTAAAAATCCAAATAAAATGCCCAATTACAAAAAGTCCAATTACAACCTTTGACCCAATTGGACCCAAACATAATGTCCAAATACAAGCAACTGGCCCAAATTGGGCCCAATTTCAAATGATCCAATTCCTTAACCCATTACACCAAAACAAATCAACCCATAACCTTTAACCCTAAAATCAAATCCTAAATTGAGCTACCCTCATTTGCCTTTGCTATTGCCCACAAGCTCCAAACTGCTCTGCCATCTCCAATCATTACCACCATAGCTGAACCTGCAACAAGCAAAGAAAGGACAAACATTTAATTGCAAGCAACAAATTATCATCATTTGTAAAATGGCTATAAAGCCAGAATTAATTTTTGTTAATGGGGGTTATGATTTTTCTTGAAAAAAATCAATACCAAAAGATAGTACTTTGAAATCCAAACAGAAGCAACTAACAATAAGCAGTATTCAGATAGGAACCAAGCAGTAGAATAGATTCAAGTTCGAAGCATTAAGTCCTCAGGTATTCCCAAATCCCAACATATATTTTAATGACTGAATTATTTCCTTAATACTTTGAATGTTAACATACATTAATATGTATTAACGCATATCAACCACCCCTCTACCTTCATTTATTATTCATTTTTTTTCTTATTTTCAAAAAATATTAAATAAGGATATTAGTAGTAATTAATAATATTATTTATAATATAATAAATATTATTAATGATAATATTAGTGAAAACGTTATAATAGTAATAAATAGATTTAATAAGTATTTAATAAATAATATTAATAATTAATATTTATTTTAATAAATAAAAAAAAGGAAATGAAAAGACGTATCTGCTTGGTCTTAGCTGCCATTGCCGGAGCTGTAAGTGGCGTTCCACCGTGCTATTTTCGGACCCTCAGCCCACGATTGTACAGATGCCCGCACCAATAACACATCAAATCTGTTTTAAGCAAAAAAAAGAAAGAAAAATGAAAATACTTTTTAAAAAAAAGAAGTGAATAGGAACATGAAACAAAATCGGGTCTTTGATGAATCAAATCAATTGTTTTTTTTAATAAGGATTTTAAATAAAAAATGAGAACAAGATTAAAAGTTCTAGATCTGGATTTAGAGCCAGATCTGGTTTTCATTGTTTTAAAAATAAAATAAAAATAAAGAGGCTTTTACCTACCAAACGGCGGCGCGTGCAACGGATCGGCGACCAGTGGGTGAGAGACAGATGCGCGGTGACCCTACGCACTAATCGGCGACGTGCGTGAGGGGAAAGAGCGTCCACGCACGACGGCGTGTGATGACCACGCGCGGTGGATGGTGGCCGGATGTGGACCGAAGTAGTGACCGGCCATGGAAGAAGGAGAGAGGGGGAGAGAGAGTTTTTTTTTTTTTTTTTGAAAAGATTAAATGAAAAATAAAAAAAGGCTATAAAGGAGACTTATATAGTAGACCAAAACGACGCCATTTTGGTCTAGGCCTTTAAGCCCCAAAACAGCGCCGTTTTGCTTATTAAACCGTGGCCCGTCCGACCCGACCCGTTCCGACCAAGGGAGGATCTGCGTGTTTTTAAAAAATGAGTTATTTATGCATTCAGTCTTTCCATATTTTTTAATTGTTTTAATTTGGTCCTTTTTATACTTTTAATTATTTTTAAATTGACCCAATAGTTTTATTTTTTGTTCAATTTAATCCTTTGACATTTTAAAAGCACCAGAGGCTGCCACGTGTCACTATTTTGGCTTATTTATGTAATTAGTCAATTATTTTTAAATTTGTTTTAATTTAATCCTTAAATTAAGTTATGTTCAATTACAAAATTGGCTCATAAATTTTTTCATGATTTTCAAATTAGTCCATTGACTTCAGGATGCCTGTGAGGCTGCCACGTGTAACTTTTTTGGTTTTATTGCTCTAGAGGTCCCTAAACTGTCCAAGATTTACATTTTTACCTCTGAACTCTCTAAAATTACATTTTTACCCTAAAACTTTTAAAAATTACATTTTACCCCTAAACTTTGAAAAATTCCATTTTTGACCCCTAAACTTTCAAAAATTCTATTTTTAACCCCAAAACTTCCAAAATTACATTTTTACTCTCGAACTTTCAAAAATTCCATTTTTGACCTCGAAACTTCCAAAAAATACATTTTTACCCTTGAACTTTCAAAAATTCTATTTTTAACCCCAAAACTTCTAAAAATTACGTTTTTACCCCCAGATGTCCAAAAATTCTGTTTTTGATCCAAATTTTTCTAAAAATTACCATTTTACCCCTGAATGTCTAAAATTTCATTTTAAACCTCAAACTTTCCCAAAATTACCATTTTACCCCTTGGGTATCCAAAAAGTCGCATTTAACTCCGATTGCTTTATTTTTTTCCTCATCAATATTTGCATTTAATTTTAATTATTATATACTCGTATCTTGCATTTTTTATTTTTACATATCATTTATCTATCTTGCTTCGTGTGATTTAATAACTATTATTAATTGCTCATTCATATTAAACTCGTATATTTATTTCCAAAATTGTTTTCATAAAAACTTTAAAATCGAGGCAATATTCTTTTATTTCGATTTTCGAAACTTTGTGCCTTAACTCACTAGGTGCAATTTTTTTCTCGAAAATCGAAATAATCGAATACCCTTTAATCGAGACAATGTTTCCTTATCTTCGATTTTGAAATTTTGCTCCTTAACTCACTAGGTGCAACCTTTCTTTAAATCGAGATAGTCGAACATCCTTTTCCAAAATTTAAAAAGTTTTACAAAGGAAAGCTCGTTATTTCTGGATCTCGAAATATTATGTCCTAACTCACTGGACGTAATTTTCTTCCCCGATCACTTTGAAATAGCGGGACTTCCAAAAAAAATTGATTTCTTTTAAACATAGCTCATGCATTCGAGGATCGTATTTTAAACTTTATTCGAGCTTTCAAGGTTTACAAATTAAGACCCGAAAATAATCAATACGGTACCAATTTTGGGCGTATGAGGGTGCTAATCCTTCCTCATGCGTAACCGACTCCCGAACCTGTTTTTCTGGATTTCGAAGACCAACATTTTTTTTAACGTATTTTAAACGTTTTGCGGTGATCCAATCACACCCAAATAAAAAATTGGTGGAGACTCCCTATTTCCCAACATTAAAATAATTTTCAAAACATGTCGTTTTCAATAAAAAAGATGGTTTCGACAAACGTTATACGAATAATTTACAAACAATTCATCAAATGTTCTGTTCATTTACACCCCAAACCATCTATTATCACATGTGATCAAATCAATCCTCTAGCGGTAACTTTCACCTAATACCACACTCCCTTAACAAAAGTAACTTTCAATTGAATCAACTTTTGGTAAGCTAGCTTTTCCGCTAATGATTGAGCCACAAAACAATGATCCTCACCTTCTTCACCTACATTTTGCCTTCATTATCATCACCTCCCAGCGTTGGATTTTGAGACTAAATTTTAAGAGGTTGATAATTTTTTTAAAAAAATTTGGCATTTAATTAAATTTTTTATGAGATTAATATATTTTTTAAATATTTTAAGGAAGTTTAATTAAAATTTTAGAAAAAAATATAATAATTTTTATATGTTATTATTCTTTATAAATTACGATTCAAATTATATCATATAAATTATATATTACAAAGTCTAAGACCCAAAGTGATAATTTACTTAACTGAAAAGTAGATAATTATTATTTTAATAAATTAAATAAATGAAATTTAAATCTTAAGTGCAACTAGTTTCTAATGTCACGTGTGTAATAACTCATTTTTCAATGATATAAAAATAGTGGTTTTGAAACCCTAATTTTTATGATCGAGTTTGTAAATATTATTAATGAACATTTATGAGTTTATTACAACATTATATTGAATCATCGTTTAGTAATTTTGTTTAATTGATAGTTAATTAAGGTACAAATGTACTGATCTTAAAGTTAGTGGTATTGAAAAGTGAAGTATCAGAACCTCGTTTTAGTAAACCGAGCCCATAAATATTTTTATTAAATCTTTACAGAATTATTTTATAGGTAAAGTGAATTTTGAATTGTTAATTTTATCGAATTAGTGACTAATTAAGATACTATAACTAAATTATAAAAATGATAAAAATTAATCGTTATGAATTTTTAATTAATCAAACAACCAATTGAGCAACTAAACCACTCTAATTACACCTAACGGTGGTGGATGATAGATGTGGTCCACTAACTAATGTTAATTAAGTTTATAGTTTAATTATTAAGGGTAATTAAATTAATTATGTTTAATTAAATGTTAAATAAAGTATAAAAATAAAAGTTAAAGAAAAATATTTCTTACGAACAAAGGAGAAAAAAAAATAGCGTTTGGGAAACTTAAACTTTCAACCATTGATAGATCGAGATTTGAATAAATCAGAAGATAACTGAAGAAAAAGATATATTACAGATTAGTCTTTAACGTCGTATCGTTGTTGTTTTATCAGGTAAATTTTTATAGAAATTACTATGTTTTATTATATTATGCCTGAGTTGTGTGAATGTATTTATTAATTTATATGCATGTGTAATTTTGGTAAAATTGACATCTAAAAGACTAAACTGTAAAGTATAAAATACACGACAACTATGAATAGATACATGATATTGGATGGATGTGAAATTATTATATAATTAGATAGTATGTATATGATGATGTTACAATATTTAAAATGTATATGGAATGCTATTCGAAATGTGAAAAATGCGTATATAACTACAGGGTTTAAATTATAACTTGAGGTAAGTTACTTGGTTTCAATACCTGTGAACTTACTAAACATTTGTAATGCTTACTGTCTTGTTTCTCTTTTCCCTATAGATGGTCAACTTGTGGAACGTGTCAAGTGGATCGTCGAAAAACTCACACTATCATGATATTGATTCGATAGTCTTTCTACCGTTTAAAGTTCAGTTTTGTGACATGTACATAGGTGTATTTATATATGTTTACCTTGGTTGCAGAGTTGGTTTGCACTTGGATAATATTTTAATTATGGTATATGTTGATGTGAAATGGTTTGAAACTATGAAAGTATAGACTAAGTTTGAATAAGTGATTTTGGTATGTTCTAGTGCGTATTTAGGCATATTGGTTAACTAATTGGAAAATACCAAATTGTTAAAATGTTGAATTAGTTGTTTTTGAAAGGAAGAAAAATGATATTTTGGCATGTATAAAGAGCTATAATTACATATAAGTTGAATGTTAAACAAGAACTTCTCTTGAATGTAAATGATCTTGGTCCATATGAAAATAATCATTTACTTTTAATATGTTTAAGGACATGTTCATATATATATATATATATATATATATATATTTGTCTGTGTGTGTTTGTCTTGTTAGGTGGAAGTGGATGTAAGGTTGATGATGGAATGACATGTATATATATGTTGAATGGGGCATGTTGGATCCAATTTTGATCGGGCTTGGATTTTTTGTTTTAATTTGGAGTTAAATTGATTTTAAATTTATTTAAATTTAAATTTATCTTAAATTTAAATTAAATTAAAATACTAAACATTAAAAATTAAAAGTCCAATGTTCAATTACATTTAGCCCAATTTGGCCCACTTCCCTTAACCCATTTACACCCATTTTCAAGCCCAAATTACAGTAGCCCAAATCAGACCCAAAATCTGATCCCCATTTTGCACCAGCTACCAGCCACCTCCATCTCAGCCAATGGGAAGCCGCCACATCAGCACCAGCAGCTTCAACTTGCATCGCCACTGCTACCAGTCACCCTCGCCGACCTGCAAAAAAAAGGAAAAGAAGGATTAAACAGGCATTAAATTGTAAAGAAACAAAATAGAATCATGTGAAATTGGGCTATAAAAGCCAGGTTGAATTACATTGTAAAGGGGACCCAGTTCTCAAAAATCTAAGGACAAAACCCTGTTCTTAAATTCAAAATACGAACCCTTCTTGAAAAAAAAGACCAATACACGAAACCCTCTTTGAGAAAACAACACAGTAGTTGCAGATTAGTTTCGTTTCACCATAAATGAATACACATAAACCTTTAAAGCATTTACGGGTCAAAATAGAATAAGATAATACCAGGCAGACACTCGAATAGCAACAGAAGCACACCAAACTTCTCAAGTCAGAATCAAAATATTAGGCGTTAAGATATTCAGGTATCTCAAACATGTCATTTATCATTATTTACTTTAATTAAATTTCTTAAAACACTTCACATCTGTTATATATTTAATGCATTGATTTTATAATTGTTATCATGCATTGTCACTCTCGATTATTGCTAAGTATTAATAATAATAAATATTAATATTATGAGTTGGTTAGCATTAATGATACTACTAATAGTATTAATGATAATAATAAATACGATATTTATGACATTAATGACCACAATAATTATTTTCAATAATAATAATAATAACAATAAAAAGAATGTTAAAGGACGAAAGTTCTCTGACTGTTGTTGTTGTCGGAATCGCGCTGCCCTCATCTCCGACCATCGTCGATCCTCCGTCGTGTTCTGTAAAGGGGCAAATGTTAAAAATGGGGTTTTCAAAATTTGAAATAATAAAAAAGAAAAACAGGGTAAAAAAGGAAAAGAGAAAGGATTTGAAAATGTTTTAAAAAAGAGAAATACATATAAAAAAGGGATTTTGAAGGAATAAAGAAAAGAAATGGGTTTTAAAACTATCAGATCTGGTTTGAAACCAGATCTGATTTTAGATGAAAGCAAAAAAGGAAATCAAAATTAAAAGGATGGTTTTAAAAAAAAAAATGAAACCAAAAAGAAATAATAAAGAGAGGGGAAACTCACCGGTGAGGCGGCGCGTGACCGGAGCAAGTGCGTGGGCGACGGGGGCTGGACGTCGCGGTGACGGCGCACCTTGGGGGCTGGCGCGTGTGGCAACCGCCGGGGCCGGAGCTTGGCCGGAGCGTGACCGGCCATGGGTGTTTGAAGGGGAGAGTTGAGAGAAAAATGGAAATAGGGGGTGTTTCAGCTTGATTTTTAAGCAAATAAAAAATGGAATTTTTTAAAACTTAAAAATAATATTTATACTAACCCATGAACCGACCCGATCTGACCCGACCAGCATCAGGATCCGCGTGTTTTTGGAGAATAGGTTATTTGCGCGTTTGGTCCTTCCGCATTTTCTATTGTTTTAATTTAGTCATTTTCATACTTTTAATTATTTTTAATTATGCCCAGTAATTTTAATTGCTTTTCAATTTAATCCTTTAACTGTTTGACTACACCAGAGGCTGCCACGTGTCACTTTTTCGCTTATTTTGCATTTAGTCCCTGACATTTTTAATTTGTTTTAATTTAATCCCCAAATCAACTCTTATTTAATTACAAAATTGGCCCAATAATTTTTCAAGGTTTATAAGTTAGTCCTTTGACTGTTTGACTGCATCAGGGGCTGCCACGTGTCACTTTTTGGATTATTTATTCATTTAGTCCTTGACATTTTTAATTTGTTTTAATTTAATCCCCAAATCAACTCTTATGTAATTATAAAATTGGCCCAAGAATTTTTCAAGGTTTACAATTTAATCCCTTGACTGCTGGATGCCTGTGGGGTTGCCACGTGTCACTCACTCTTTGGTATTATTGTTTATAGGTCCTCGAAACTTCCAAAATTACCATTTTACCCTCGAACTTTCCAAAATCCCATTTTTAACCTCGATTTCACCAAAAATTACCATTTTACCCCTAAACTTTCCAAAATCCCATTTTTAACCCCGATTTCATCAAAAATTACCATTTTACCCCCAAACTTCCAAAATTCCATTTTTAACCCCGATTTCACCAAAAATTACCATTTTACCCTTGAACTTTCCAAAATTCCATTTTTAATCCCGATTTCATCAAAAATTACCATTTTACCCTCGAAGCCTCAAAAAATTCCGTTTTTAACCCCGATTTCACCAAAATTACCATTTTTCCCCCGGGTATCCAAAAGTCCCGTTTTCCACCCCGATTTCATCGTTTCTTATTTCTTATCAATATTTGCATTTGTTTGCACCTACATTTTATATTTTTGCACATTATTTATCTGCTTATTATATTGCTTCGTATCTAATTTCTCTTATTAATTGCTACTCGTGTTTTAAAACTTACACTTTCATTTACAAATTACTTTAAAAATTCGAGGCAATGTTCGGTTCGAGCGTAACTTCGGAAAATCACGCCCTAACGTGTCGGGTGTGATTTATTAGTATAATTCACGCGAACCGAATTTCCTTTTCAAGTTTTTCTTACACCCGTTCACTTCGAGGCTCCGAGAATATCGTGTCCTAACGTGTTGGTCGCGACTTTAATTCTTCGTGAAAATCGAACTAAACGAGTATTCCTTTTAATCCTTCAAATCATGTGTTCGAGGATTGCATTTTAACCTTCATACAAATTTTCAAGTTCTCAAAATATATATACGAAGGATTTTCGTGACGAAAACGAGGTAATATTATTTCGTGTGAAAACTTCGAAAATTGTGCCCTAACGTGCGGGGTGTGATTTTCGTAATTCGTGCGAAAGAAATATCCTCTTCAAAAGTTTTTTTAAACACACCCCTATCTATATCCAAATTTTTAATAAACGAGACAATGTTCCTTCACGTGGAAACCTCGAAAAATCATGCCTTAACGTGTTGGGTATGATTTTCTTACAAATCACGCGAACTAATACTCTCTTCAAAAGCTCCCTAAACGTCCTTCAATTTTGAAACTCCGAGAATATAGTGCCCTAACGTGTTGGACACGTCTTCTAATTCTCTTAAGAGGATCAAAATGCGGGGACGAGTTTTCCTAAAAAGGTCTCCTTTAAAATCACACAGAGCCCTTCAAAATAAACATCGCATTTTAAACTTAACTCGAGCTTTCATTGTTTTCATAAAACAAAGACCCGAAAATGATCATGTGGTACCAATTCTGGGCGTACGAGAGTGCTAATCCTTCCTCGGGCGTAACCGACTCCCGAACCTATTTTTCTGGATTTCGTGGACCGACGTTTTAACGTTTTTAAACGTTTTGTGGTGATCCAATCGCACCATAATAAAAGATTGGTGGCGACTCCCTTTTTACTCCTTATTGTCCAAAACTTTAAAATAATTTTCCAAAACTTTGTTTTTAAAAGGTGGTTTCGACAGGGCATAATATGCGCTTAGCCCTGATAGGTGCATGCATTCATTTGAACTTTGGAAAGTGTATGTTTTGTAATTGATGAGAATTGTATGTGAGTATAGATGTTCATGATGAAATGCTTTAGAGAACTGTTTTGGTGTTCATTGGTTAGTAAGGATATATATATATATATAAACTTATGCTTAACACTTTGGTATAGCATGTATTTAGAATAACTTGATGATTTAAATTGAATTCAATGTTATTATTTGCATGTGAATGTTTCGATAACTGTACTAGCAACCTGAAATTCGGTCCGGTGATCGGATCAGGTGAGAGGTGTTACATGAACTATGTGACGAAGTTTACAAACTAAAACACATGTATAAAGTATGGAAATCTGAATTCCCCCTGGTCCCAAATGAAAGTATGTGATCACCTATCTTGAGTGCTCCATTCGAGTTGGTGTAACACCCCTAACCCGTCTCCGTCGCCCAATTAGGGTCACAGAGCATTACGATACAAATTGGTATACTTAATCCCAAATAGAAACAGTTAAGAAAATTAGATAATAACATTCAACAATTCATTTTAATCATGGTAAAAATACACTTATGGGCCTTAAACCGAGTCTATGAGGTCCTAAAAATAGTTTAGGAATAGTTAGGGACCAATTTGAAACAAATGAGAAAGTTTAAGGAAAATTCAAAAATATTTGAAAACATGGGTCACATGGTCGTGTGGCCAGGCCGTGTGAAAATACCCAGACCGTGTGGACATTCGAAATATGAGACACACAGTTGTGTCTCAGTCTGTGTAACTCACTAACTTGGGTCACAAGACCATGTGCCAGACCATGTGAAACTTGCACCTAAAATAATAAGGATACACGGCTGTGTGGGTTGTCTGTGTGTGGTATACGACCGTGTGACAGCCCGTGTGTTATAAAATTTGCCCTTAAAACAAGCCATTTACAACCCATTTGCTTAGGTGCCAAGACATACCAAAACACATGTTTACAAGCCTTCAAAACACATTCAAATATACTCAAAACATCTCAAAATAATCAATCGATGTGATTAACCAATATGCCCTCGTTGGCACCACAATTCAAACATTTAAATAATCCAAAACCAAGATTAGGTTCTCAAGTCACAATTATATACAAAATTATTTGCATTCAATCCCAAAATAACATACATTGACTCATGTCAAAACTTACCATTTCCCTTTTCATTCAATCACATTCACATGTATCATCACTCAACATTACGCAAGCTTATAACAAGTGCTCAATTAGCACAGCAAGACTATATATACCTCAAGATCTAAAACAAGATCACTTATAAACTATTACAAAACATAAACATCATTCCATCAATCTAGCGAACACCAAATAAATACACCATCAAAACATATACAAATTTTCCTATTACATGCCATATAAGTCAAAAGTATGAATTCAAAAACAACCAAAAGATTTTCCGGATAGTGTGATATCTTCGAGTTGATCTAATCGCCCGATTTTTCACAAAACGCTAACTACAAGAAAACAAGATACAATTAAACTTTTATAAAGCATAGTAAGTTCGACGATTAAAACGATAAAACTTACCGAACTAAACATATCATTTCTAAACAAGATTAATAATTAGAGTTTCCTATCAACCACAATCCACAACGGGTGAGTTTATACTCAAACAAGAATGAGATCATTCATTATCATACCACAATGCTATCATGAATTTATGAATAATCTTCTCACAATTCAATAACAAGCCATTTTTCATTAGAAACATTGCTCGATGAACGATATACGGATGCGAATACATGGTTATCCATTCGGAACATGCCAAAAGCTCAAATGAGACAATCTAACTGATGACGCGCATTGACACCAAATGCCTAGCCCGTAGACTAACATCCCTCTTGTAACACGCCTCGACAATAAGGGCACGTTTGGTTCGCTGTAATGGAATAGAGCTGTAATCAGTAATTTAATTGTTTGGTTGATTGGAATGAAATAGAGCTGTAATAATATTCTTGTGTTTGGTTGAATGGAATGATGCTGTAATAGCATAAGAAAAAATGCTTAAAAGACTAAAGTACCCTTAACAGAATTTTTTTAGTTAGAAGATTATTGTTATTAAATTTTAATGATTATTATTAAATATAATTTAATAAAAATATTAATTAATTTAATTATATTTTAACATAATTATTATTAAATATAATTTAATAAAATAATATATAATTTAATAATATTTTTAATATAATAATTTTTAAAATATGAATTAGTAAAAATTATAATATATAATATTAGAAAAATAATATATAACCTATTTTTTTAGTTTTAAATTATGATGCATATATAACATGCTTAAATATCATTAACAAAATAAATAATTTAATTATCTTCTAAATTAGAAAATAAAAGATTAAAAATATAAATAGCTTGATAATTATATTTTACATTCAAACATAATCTACACGTCATAATCTATATGTTAAATTTTATAACATCAAAAAGTTACAACAGTCTGCGATATTCTATTAATGGCATCTTACGATCCAAATATTACATATACAAAAAGTTAACAAAACAACACCAACACAACCATGATTTTTAATGGTTAGAAAGAAATCTTCTCACCCATTCCAGTCGCACAAAAGAAGGTAGACTAAAGAAAACGATCATTTGCGTTGGATTGTCTGGGATTTTGCTCAACGCAGAATATCGTTCATCCTCAGTTAATCCTTCTACTTCGCATAAAGCCGGCTATAATTTTTGAGCACTTTCTTGAATGATCATTTTTGACTTTTGTTGAATTAGCACTTTGGAGGCAATGCTTCTACTTATTTCAAGGCCAACAATCTGTATATTTTTCCCTAATAATGTGGCAGCCTCAAGAAATGAAGTAGAAGAAATTTGTTCACTTGCATCAGAAATCCTTTTTTTCTTCTTTGAAAACTTGAAATAATCTTCATTTCTAGATTGTTGCGGTTGTGTACCTGAGAGATCCATCTCATCTAAAGAAACATCAGCTTCACACTCATGGTAATTGTTTCTTTTTTCATGAGTATTTGCAGTAGCTACATCTTCAGCATCTATTTCTTCAATAATATCAGCGGCTGTTTGAGCATCTTTCCCAGTGGCACGATCTTTTGCATAGATGGCAGTAAGTTGGTCATAATAAGGGAAACTACGATGTCTGAATTGACCTGCTTCTTTATGACTATATAAAAAAGGAGAAATTCATATTAGATATAAGTTAGGTCAAAGTAAGATAATAAAGACATGAAATAATTCTTACACTTATATACGAGTTCCACACAGCATCTTCGGCAACAACAAGCTGTCTATGCTCATCCCAACCAAAGCCGCTATTGTCTTTTCCACTGAGCATGTCATAAACGATTGCCCAATCCCTTTTCAATGTCCTAATCCTCGATTCAAGATTAGGTTTAGCCTTCAACTTTGCATGAGGTAAAACTTTTTCTAACATCTTTTCTAACTCATTTAAATATCTGGCCTTGAACCCCGTATCGGTATTAAAGGTTCCGACATTGTGCAAGTCAACCATACAAGCAACCAACACAGCATCTTCTTCTGGAACCCATTTCCTTTTAGTTCCTCGAGAATTTTGAGAAGAAGCAGTTGATTGTGAAAAGCCTGACATAACTATCTTAAGAGAAAAACACAAATTAAAATTAAGCTTGATATCATGAATGAGAAGGTCAACACTTTATAAAATTATAACACATGACGAATCAAAAGAAAATAGATTAAATTTGCAATCCAACAAGTCTAGTACAATACATAAAGACAATTCAAACACCACCAAAGTTTCATCAACTAGGTACATTAAATAAAACAAAGAAATTAACCTTCTACTGTGTTTTAATAAACCTAACTAATTTCTAGATGTTTGCCATTCATAAAACATTTGATTGGCTAGTTCCATTCTCCAAGTAGCTCATGCATCCGATGGATGAATGTTTACAATATTCGACTCATCCTCATCTATCAAATTACTAGATAATTGTTCTTCCAACTCCGCTTCAATAGGATCAAGACTCATATAGGTTCGAATAAAATTATGGAGCAAACAACATGCAATAATGATTCTATTGTGCACTCTCACAGGATAGAATGATGGACTCCTAAGTATTCCCCATCTAAGTTTTAATAACCCAAAGCATCTTTCAATAACATTGCGTGCTGAAGCATGTTTCATATTGAAAAATTCTTCTAGAGTACTTGGTTGGTAACCTTGACGCCACTCATTCAAATGATATCTTTGTCCTCTAAAAGGCGCAAGAAATCCTTCATAGTTTGTATAACCAACATCAACTAGATAATAACAACCTATAAAAATAGAAAAAAAACTAATTATCATAGTCAGTTTTTCGAAAAAAGTATGATCTTAAAAATTAATTCAAATTCCTCTAATTCTACACTTTACCATAAGGAACCTTCAGTCCATGTCTCCTACTAATGGCATCTCGAAGAACCTATCCATTAGCAATAGAACCTTCCCAACCGGGAAGAACATAAACAAAATGCATATCAGGTGTACAAACACCTAACATATTTGTTGCTATGTTACCCTTTCGCGTTCGATATCTAGGTTTATCAACTATTGGAACCCTAATCTTGATGTGGGTTCCATCTAAAGCACCTAAGCAATTCTACACGAAATGTACAAAACCTCGAGTTAGGATACTATATTTAAATCTAAATCAACTAAATGATGTACGAGCTATATTGAAACTCACTCTAATACCTTGAACCATTTCCACCTTGGGTCTGTAGAATTAGCCATAATTGGCTCTGCCTTTTTAAATAGCACATCTTGTAAGCGTATGACAGCATTTAAAACATTATGAAATGATCTGCTAACAGTTTCCCCAGACCTATTAAAGTGATGCTTGATAACTCGATTTTTAAGGTGATGAGAAATAATATGTAAAAACATTGCCACTTGCTCATCAACAAGCATGTTCCTTGACGACTTCAATTCTCCTAAAGTTTGTAACATCTCACATAGTTTAAAAAAAGTAATTCTATTCATCCTAAATTGTTCAATACAAGTCTTATCACTAGCATATACAAGTTTTTTTACATACTCTTGTTTTGCATAAAAATCTAAAATATATGATCTAATCCTTGGTCTATAAGTATGTAGGCTATAGACAGTAGCCAATGAAACTAAGAACCAACTTGCAACTGTGCACATTTGCAGCCATACTGTCACAGTAAGACCAATTCTTCTACGCCTTTCACTTTGTACTATTAAAGGTAAACGAGTCATTACTACAAGATATTAAAGTGTTATAAATCTTCAAATTATATACTTAATACAATTCTAACTATAAATCATTGTTAAAAGATAATGTTATAATTTATGAGCTATGATTTATCAAGACTATCAAATGATCAGAAAGGTTCTATTTTATAATATTTCCTTTTTATTTCTGTTTTATTTAGCTGTTTATAGGATGTGTTTGTCTAGCATCTTCAGTACAACATAAATAGAGAGAGAGGAAAAGAAAAAATCTAGTATTTAATAATGTCTTTCCAATTATAATTAAATATCAAATGTCCAGCTCACTCATGCTGGTTTATCCATTTATTCTACATGCCATTGTGATGAAAATGGTTAGAAAAGAAACTAAGCTTTTTTATGACTGAAGTTTTATATTTTTCGAAACATGAATAATGTCTACATACCTTGGGCATCTTCATGCAAAATCTTTGAGAGAGAAACAGTTGGTTAAATAGAACAGAATCTGTATATTGACATTGTTCTTTGAAGTTGTATGGTGTTTCCTGAAGTTACTATTTTCCTTAAAAGAAGTGCTTTATTCTAATTGTTTTGGTGTCCCATGGTTTCTCTTTTACTGTTTCTTACAGGAGCTTCAAGATTTACACTCAGCTTTGGAAGAAGCAAAAGCAGACAAAGTGGGTCTTTGGGCACTGAACTTTCTAATAAAAAAGGTTGGTAAAAAAGCCAAGTTTTATTATTTTCATTTATATGATATAATTACTTGTGACTATCAAGATTAGATGACCCATACATGTTAGCTGATGCAGTTTTTAATTAATTAATTATTTTTTTCAAATGCTTTATCTTTGGGATAGCAACTTTAATTCCTTTTTTGCAATTTACTAGTATTTCAACTTCTCAAAGTTCTGCTGCTACTTTAAAGAATAGACGGCTTACAACTTCCAACCACAACCACAACCACAACCACAACCACAACCACAACCAAAAATGACTTCAAGAAAATATTCTACCTAGATTCTAACTCCATTCTGGAAAGAGTGTTTTAAGTTAAGGTAAATTATGAAACAAAGCTTTTACTTAACTATACTAGTATGCAATTCAAAAACCTCCTTAACATAACAATAATTATATCTTGAAAGAAAATAGGTAAATTATGAAAAAAAATGTTGACTGACCTTGTGAAAGCAAAAACAAATGATCTATCAGTTGAGGCAAGTTATGTGAGGTTTTAATAGCCAAGTAGATGCAAACGAGCTAGTCTACCATTGGCGTAGTTTTCCCTTTGTAATATTGCTCAATTAAAGAGACCTACTACATTATTTGAAGAAACAAGCAATTAGAAAATTAAAATCCAAGATAAATATATGCACAAGGTATTAAAAACAGATTAACGATACTCTATGAAATGAATCGAGCTGGCAAATCAGGAACAAAAAAATCAAAAAATAAAATATAACCAATGAAAAATAATATTCTGTCATCCCCTAAATTTGAAGATGAGGTCTTAATCATCACAGTTAGTAGAGTGTTACTCTTGCTTTTTTGGGTCTCAAATCATAATTCCTGCAAACATGGTTGTGTAGAATCAGAAGCAACACTCAATATTTGTACAACCAGCAACACATTGAATCTCCTATAGTGATGGACATGTATAGGGCTACTAGCTATTGTTTGGTGCAGCCAGTAGGCCATAATGCCAATTGTGTGGCAGAATATTAAACCAGCAACCCAAACCAATTTTCGCACTCAAGTAGCATCATAACATTAATATGTACACAAAGGATATACATCCTCAAGGAGACACTATGAACCCTGACAAACTTTAACTATAAGGCAACATTTTCATCATTGTCATTATTATAAGTCTAAAGGGATAGTTTGGATATTGGCAAACAAGACAACAGAGACACTCAGTCCAAGTTTCAACTTTAAAACCATCAACCAGTAGACCAAGATCAAGCTTGCAAAGTCTTATAAATCTTTCACAATAAAATAGTTGAAAGAAGAAGTCTTCATAAAGTTCCAACAATTCAAACCTAAAAAAGATCATCGTTTTGGAATAAAATAAATCATATTCCAAAACCAAATACTGCCTGTATCTTATTGAAAATTAAAGGGCAATATCCTAGAACAAAGTAAAAAATAAAGGGAAAGATGCATCATACTTGTCTCGTTTTCATGACAGTAATCGGTGCTATGACAGTAATTGAAGGAAGAAAAAGGGCAGGGAAATTGGGAGAACGGAGGGAGAACTGTTTACCTACAGGACGCTGCGACGAAGGTGAAGATTGCTATGGCCGGACTCGAAGGAAGAAAGGCTGTAATTGGTGCTAGGACAGTAATCGAAGGAGAGGGTAAAGTGGGGAGGTGCTATGACAGTAATCGAAGGAAGAAAAAGGGCAAGAAAATTGGGAGAGAGTGAAATGAAAAGAACGGAGGGAGAATCTATTACCTGAAGGACGCTGCGACGACGGTGAAGACTGCTATGGCCGAAGTCGAAGGAAGAAAGGCTGTAATCGGTGCTAGAGGGTAAAGTGGAGAGGTGCTGTATGAGGGTTGTAATCAATGCTTTCTGAAGGGAATAGAAATGGGAGGATTTTGCTGAATAAAAAAATAATGGAATAAACCTGTAATCAGGCATTCCATTGAATCAAACACATGCATAGGGTGGGCCCGTTGAATAAGCCTGTAATTGAAACATGCTCTAAATGTCAAGCTCGAAGGCGGGCTTGACATTAAAAACAATAAAGCACAAAATTGATGAAGCTCAGCTCCTTATTCCTCCTCTCTCACCTTTTATCTCTCAAAATACTTAAAAGATTAGCTACTTAGCTAAGATAAATATATACCTTGTTATATTATCAAACTACTCCGTCGTTTGATTTGACGGACGGCGGCAAGTTCGATGCCGGACTGTTTGATTTCGTCGATGAGGAGGGGGATACTTTAAATACAAAAAAGAGCCTGGAAGAAACAAAACAATGAATTGGCTTGACAAGGTAACGTCAAACTTATGCCTTTTTAGTTTTTTGGAATTATTTATTAGAATTAAATATTGAAGAAGGTTCAGTGGCTTTTGAAAATGAACTGACCAACTTGGACTAGCCTTAGTCATGACGGCTAATAAATTTAATCATTATATTATATATTCTTTAACTGTAGGAAGTATGACCGGTCTATTTAGGAGTGAAGAAGAAGGAAACTGAAACAAAAGGAAGATAATTGTATTCTAACTGAAACACTCTACTGTTTTTGTATTTTTGAAATTTTAATTCAAACAAAAGCAATTTTTTGCTTAGAATTAAAGGAGGAGCAGGTGATGGAGAATTCAGTTGCTGAACATCAACGCAGTGAAGCATCTTCTTCTTCCTCAGATCCTTCAAATCATGCTCAGGTATTTCACTTATTATTACTATTATTATTATAAATTGCTAACTGGTGATTTTTTTTCACAAATCCAATTACCAGCCAATTTTTATATATATTTGTAATTGATTGAAATGAACCGTCGTTTGATCTAGTTTTGGTGAAATTTTACTGGATTTAGCTTACCACTTGTTTTGTTTCCTTGTTCAATTGATTTTTTTATTTCATAATATTATAAAATAGATGAGATGAACCAAAAAAAAGTTTGATCTATTTATTTTCTGTTCATGTGCGCCATTCTTAGATTAGGCTTGACGCGGAGGAGCTTATTTGAAGAAGACTGATATTTTGTCCCACTTTCCAATTATTTATAATTGGTGTTTGTGAATAGTAAATAACAAATTTATGGGATTTTGGTTTTTAATGAGTAGTTGGAGGATGATTTGTTGTATGAAGCTCTATTAGAATTTCTATTTCCTTATGTTTGGAATACCTACAAAACACAATCTATTAGAATTTCCCAAAATTTGAGTAAAGTTTTGCTTGGAAACCTTTCCACTGCTTTGTTGATATGACCAAATCTGAATTTCTTCATGTCGTTGGAAGCACTGTTTATTGTTTATAGATGTTGCGTCGGAAGTCTACGTTGGAATAATAAATGAAAAGGAAAAGTGTCCAACCCTCATATTGATTGTATAAATTGTACTTATGACTTCCAAATACAATGTATGTGATCTAGGTTTACTTTTGCACTTTATTTACCAATTGTTCTATCAATAACTAGCCATAGATTTAAATATTGGCTGGAACTAGATGTTGGGCTGCCATTTTGAAGTTTGGGTCTCTCTGTATCGATATTCACCAATTGATTGCAATAGTATTCGTTATGTCAGCAACTGCCATAAACATGACAACCAAAAATGCATCCAGGACTGCAATCTTAATCCCTGATCATAGCTATATGTTAAGCTTCTTTCTAAAGCTTTCATTGTGGTTTGTGTAGTGTCATATAACATATACATTGCTGTTGAAATGGTGTTTGTAGTTTTTGTTTTCACTTATTTTCTTTCAAACTCATTGTTTCTTGATACAATTTTGATATTTATGGAAGGTTGTGATGGATTGTAGGTATGCATTGAAATGGAGAAAAGTACAGAAGTCTCTTTGGTTCATCAGACTAGACGACCAAATCTCTCCTCTTTGCAAATACCTTCGAGATCTATGGAAAGCTCTTTCTATGATTTTACAACTGTAGATATTCCTTCTGACCCAAGTCCTAGCTCGAATAAAGCAGGGTTGCCTCCTAGACCCCATTCGGCTAAAATCAGATCCTCTGTTAGAAATCTTCTTTCACAAAGGAGTTTTAGGGTAAATAATTTGTGCCAAAAAGGTGAGAAGATGGTTCTTTTAGTTCCAGAGACACCTCCTTCTGATGGTTCTATGGAGAAGCCTTCTACTTCAAGGTCATTTTCTCTCAACAAAGTTCTGTTCCCTTCAACAAAGGTGGCACATTCTTTACCAGTTACACCAATTGCGTATTCAGGTCCAAAGCCTATACCGGAAAGACATATAGATGCTCAGTCTCATGTTACTGTAAGTGCTTTTTGTCTCGTCGAAACTTAGTTCTGGTGCTTATTGATACTTTATGGTCATTTTAGGGTGCAACTAGGAATTCACTGAACGAATATCTTTGCCCCTAAATATTTCTTTATGCTATTTAAAAAGGATGCTTTTTGCCTACAGAACTCAGTAGTTCAGCCACATAGTATGACACGCTCATTGTCAGTTCCAGTTAATGTTAAACCTATAAGTGTAAGACGAGCAGATTCTGGAAGAGGCTTGGTCCGTGTAATTTCAGCAACTCCTCGTCCTGCAGCACTTGAGGGTGCCTTGCCAAATGATGCCCCATCAACAGAAATTAGTAGGTGCTAACTTTCTTATCTTCGAATTTTAATCAATAACATCAACTTGTTTACTAGGATGATTGATTTGGTTCAGATATTTAACTCTTTACAAAATATTCAATCTTATGTTTTTCTTTGTCTTCTCTCTTGTATGCAAACTGTTTTAGTTACAGTTGGATGTTTTCTCCTTTTTTGTCAAATTTAATGTTTTGGAATGAACTTCATTCCTGCGGATGGAGCACCTGTATGCTAATTCTTGTCTGGTTTCACCCAAGGAAATTCTAGAGGTGCTTTGGTTTCTTCATTCAAGAAACTTATGAAATGAGGTTCTGTATGCCATATGGTGGTAAAACATTTAAAGATAGATTGAACTGTATATTTGGAGCCTTATACCATTCTGGTCTTTGACTTTGACATCTAAGGGTGGGTTCTTCATTGCATTACAGAAGTACTTTTAGAGCCAAAAGCACTTTTTGCCCCAAAAGCAATAAAGAACAAGGTGCTTTTGAAGTCAAAAGTGCATTTGAACCCAAACGCAAAAGCTAGAAAAAAGCACTTTTGGAGTCAAATGACATTTTTATCCCTCATTTATAATCCAATGTATATTATGTAATATTTATATTGGGTATACAATTATTTTCCTATTGAAATTTATTTCAAATATATAACATTATATATTTTAGTTTGTAATAATTATTTTTAATAGTTAAAATATAGTTTATATATTCAAATTAAATTTTGCAAACAATTCATGTTATTTGCTTAAAAAATATTTAAAATTTATATTTCATATATCAAAATATTAATAATATTATTTTCTTATATTTTTTTATTGAAATATCATAATATTAATGAACTTTAACATCATTTAAAAGCACTTTACAATAACATGTCTAAAATGAACATTTTATTTCTCAAAAGCACTTTTTGACGGCAATACTAAACACTTAAACCAAACTTTTCAAAAGTTCTTCATAGCACATTTCAAAAGCAATGAAGAACTAGCCCTTAATATGATCTTGTTGTTGTCATGTTTGAGGTGCTTTATTATCTGACCAGTTCTGATTACAAATGTTTGAGGTGCCTTATTAAGATTGCTACTTAAAGTTTTCATACATC
Organism: Gossypioides kirkii; assembly: GCA_005610355.1. Taxonomy (NCBI): domain Eukaryota; kingdom Viridiplantae; phylum Streptophyta; class Magnoliopsida; order Malvales; family Malvaceae; genus Gossypioides; species Gossypioides kirkii. Next base: position 995,066 of record CP032251.1, on the reverse strand, counting down.
AATAAGTCAATGTGAGGTAGGTCATGTGAGGCCCTGTCTACTAATATGTTATTCTATCTCATTATCATTTTTACCATACAATTGTTGTCCTAGATATAGATATAATTTACAAACTTTTTGACATGTTCTCAGCTAGTGAAGATGCAGGTGAAGACATTCCTGAAGAAGAAGCAGTATGCAGGATTTGCTTGGTTGAGCTGGGTGAAGGAGGTGAGACTCTGAAGATGGAGTGTAGCTGTAAAGGAGAGCTTGCACTTGCTCACAAAGACTGTGCAGTGAAGTGGTTTAGCATCAAAGGAAACAAGACGTGTGATGTCTGCAAGCAAGATGTTCAGAATCTCCCTGTAACTTTATTGAAATTGAATGATCCAAGGATTGTTATCAGACGACCTCCGACTGTGCCACAGCAGGCTCAAGTTTCTGGTTACAGGCAAGTTTGCCTTTCCAAAGTTTTAGATAGCTTTTTGTTTCATTAGTGCTTGTTGTAGGTTTCAAATAAAATCCTCTGACTGTTATTCTGATTGGGAACCTTGATAATTTCCTTCCAGATTTATATTTTGTTTAGACAGCAAAAATATTTTGGTAATTCTGCGTCTAGTTTAGTTTAGTTGGGCCTTTTACCTAGTAACTTTATGTACTTCATTGATTGGTTTGTTATCTTTAGTAGAATTTGTCGCACCATCTACATTGGTGAAAGAGGAGAAAGATAACAAGCCTATCTAGGTAGTTTTGGAGTAGGTTTTTACATTTGCTATTTAATGACAGATAGGATTTAGGGGTCCAGAAGAAGGCAAAATTAGGATGAGCCTTTAAGGTAATTTAAAAAAAAATATTAATCTTTATTATACTTAAAATGTATGTGACTTTTATGGATGCCCATGTTAAAGGGAAATGAAAGACCATAAATAATGAGAGTCAGACTTCTAAGTATCAGATTGGATGCTTCATTTTTACATGACCCAAAGTCTGGTATTATATATTGCAAAATGACATGATAAGTCCATTTAACCGTATCCATTTTAGATTGGCTAATTTCCCCTTGTTGTAATTACAATGTGTATTCCGCATCTTTCATTTAGTTGTGTAACCATTCAGACCAAAGAAGATAAGTTTTGGGTCATTATGAGTAGTTTATATCTGTAATATCTATGTTTCTATTTTCGCATACTTAAATTGATTTCGGAGTTAATAGCAGCAGTGTTCCGCTTGTTGTTTGATCAATAGGGTCTGGCAGGATATACCCGTTCTCGTCATGGTCAGCATACTGGCTTACTTCTGTTTCCTTGAGCAACTTCTGGTAAGCATTGTTCACTTATATATGCTGTGCTGTACTAATTGCCCTGTTTTCCATATTTTCTTTTATCTTTCAATAGCAGCCATTAGATGGTATGTTTATCACTGTTTTGTGATGACATCTAGTTGTATTATAAAACATGTGTCATGGATAATACAATCTTTCCTCACTTTCAAAAGAACCAAATCAGCTGAATACTTCTGATTGCCTGCACTTCCAACTAAATCATTTCTTTCTCACTGCATGTATTGGTAGCATTTCTATATGCATATGAACCCAAAATCCTGCGAGAAAATGCCTTACTATAACCTGGATGAGAATATCATTATTTCTTTCTTTGATCTTTTGGCTGATAATATTTAAATAACTGTGTAGAAATCTGCTAAAGGTGCTAGAACATTCATGATGCTGTTATTGCCCAAAGTGTCTACATAGAATTTTTTTCTTCTGTCTCATTCACTTTTCAGCAATACACTTTGGTTCTTTGCTACCAAACATTAAGCTAAGTAGCAGACTACTAAGTCCATAGTTGCTCTTGTCCTAACATAACTCTGAAATGTCTAAGGACTTTTCATCAAATAAAATAGTACTGGCTTTGTAATGATGTTTCTTTTGCTGCACTAAGTCTTTCTTTTCATTTGAAACTATTCTCTAGAAGTTATAAAAATTTTGATGTCAAAGGCTACTGTAAGAAGTCTCAACATGCATGCTTCATTTTTAAGCTTTTATGTATGCATATTTTGGGCATTTTCTTCCATTTTAACATATTAATTTTCAACAATTTTCTTTTATAGTACAAGTTGATTTATGGTTTAAAATTTTTTCACATATGCAGGTTTCAGATTTGGGTCCACGTGCTCTAGCCATCTCATTACCATTCTCCTGTGCTTTAGGTCTTCTTTCCTCCATGATTGCTTCCACAATGGGTGAGTATATCATTTCTTGATTGAGAAAATGTATGAAATTTACTGTTAAGGTCACAGGTAATGAATTGAGTCACTGGATGATTCATGAGAAAGTTGGCTTCGATTGAGGGAGCCTTCCTTTTGTTGCAATTTCTACCACAAGAATAACCTATGACGAATAACATATGGAAATTTGGAGCTCCTAACCTTAAGACTTTTTAGAAAGAGAGAGAGAGTCATAAACCACTATAAATTAGAATAATTAGTGTCTTATTTTATTCCTAAGAATTGTCTCCTTAAATAGAGGTTTTATAAGGTTTTATTCTTGTAGACTAAGAAACTAAAGTTAACTTGTAGAATAAGAAACTATAATTAAAGAAACTAAAATTAAATACTTTTATTTGCAATAAAATACTTCCTAGGAATATTACTAAAAGTTATTTATCTTCATTTCATCTTTGGTGCTTTTGACTTCCTGTCTTGCCCACAGGCATCCATAACATTACTCCCTTCTTGGAAAAAGAGATTGTTCACAAGCTCGGGATTGCATAGTTTGTGCATTATTTTTGCCCGTCATCACATGCGAGGATATTTCAGTTCCCCTACTCTCATCTTGGTTCTGCACAACATCGTCAGGATCCTTTCTCTCTAACCAAAATAATTTTTTACATTGATGCCCAAATGAGTATAGTTCATCACAAATGTAGCAAAGACCCTTATCTCTTCATTATGCCATCCCTGCATGAGTTAACAAAAGCAGGGATCACACTACTTAGACTTAACCCTATTGTTGTCACCCTGCCATTCCCAAATTTGTTTATCACAACAAAAAGGGGAAACGTCGTTGCAGTGTTGGTGTCTTTAGTATTCAAGCCTGTGTGTTGCCAATTTTCTCTTAACATGCTTGTTGTTCTTGCTAGTTGTGGCTTCTTCTCAAAGGCTCATGCCGAATTCATTGCCTGAACAAGTTTTGGGGGATTTTGCATTTTCACATCAAGTCTAATTGAGTCCATTAATCCTATAGTAAACAAGTCGACCTATTGGTCCACTCGCTCTGTACTAGCACGTGCTAAAAGTGTGGGAAATCCAGCTTTGAGTACGGCAGCACCATGCCAGGCCTACCATTGGTTTTGATCGGTTATCCAATCTGTAGAGATGACTTCCATAATAGTTACTACTATCGATAACCCCATCATTCCCTTCCTCGGTTTTGGTTGGAACCAATAAGAAGTTATTTTTGTTGTAGCGACAATTGTTGCAACAAATTACTCAGTTTGGACTTGGTTTCTGAGATGAATGTTGTCATTCATGACTCAGCTTCTACCAATCTTACTTCGAACAAAACCCTCAGCTTTTCTTTGCTGTGGAATCACCCGTGGTGTCAAATACCAAGTTGTTAAGGTGACAGGTTATGGATCTGAGTCACCAGATGATTCATGGGAAAGTTTCTTCAACTGAGAAAGCCTTCCCCTTGTTGCTATTTCTAATATGAAAATAACCTATGATGAATGATATATGGAGCTCGTCTATGGGAGCTCCTAACCTTAAGACTTGTTAGAAAGAGAGAATCATAAACCTTTGTAGGTTAGGATAATTACGGTCTCATTTTATTACTAAAAATTGTACCCTTAAATAGAGGTTACATAGAGTTTTATTCTTGTAGGCTAAGAAACTAAAATTAACTTGTGGAATAAGAAACTACAATTAAAGAAACTAAAATTAAATACTTTTAATTTCAATAAAATGCTTCCTAAATAAGTTGTTCTAATTAGGAATATTACTAAAACCTGTTCATTCCATCTTTGGTGCTTTTGACTTCTTTTCTTGCCCACGAAGGCATCCTTAATATATTTTCCTTTGCTGAGGTTTATTCGTTATTTTTATTTTATAAAGCCTGTAATTTTACATGAATTTGTGAACATTCTGCATAGCTAATGGACTAGCATTCTCTTTTCACAACTTTGAAATATCTACATTACCAATACTAAAAAAAAAAAGAGTAAACACAAAGCTTATATGTTGTGTTTCAATTTCGAATATGTCTATGACAGAAACAAAACAGAAACATAGAACTAGTCAGTGGAATTAGTTTTTATGTAGACAATCAGATCTCATTAAACTTGATCTTTGTTCCAAGTCTTGTTTCCCTTGAGCTTCCTGTAGTTTCCACCATTTTTTTCAATGCCTTCTTTTGGTGAATTGTTTGTCCATATCAACAGAACCAGGATATACATGATGGAACATGTAAGAGATTCAGTCTTGTTATAAATTTCTAATGTAACAATGAGATTCACTCTGTCTAAGCAGTGCACTAGGCAACAAAAGCGCCTCAGACCCTTCCTGATGAGACCCGTTTGATCAAGCACACGCCTAGTGCCTAGCCTAGGCACACTTTTTTTAAGGCGATAGGCATAATAAAAGCCAACCTAATTGGAGTTTGAGTTCTCTTCAATTTCTTTTTACCTTCTTTGGTAATAAAGGGATGGTATCAAATCTATACTTCGATGGATCATAAGGAAATCATGCATATTGACTAATAAACTAGAGCACACTTTAGAGTTTATTATGCCTTAAGCTTTATGCACACAGAAAATGAAAATTTTACCTCAGATTGCAAAAAAGAAAATTTTACCTCAGATTGCGCTTTACTTCACTCAGACTAGTGCTATTTTTGCACCTTGCGCTTGAGGCAAATATAAGGGTTCTAATGTCTAGAGTGCACCTTACACCCTTGACTGCACTGGTCTAACGAAACACTAGAATACCTACTGTTTGAACATTACTGGTAAAAAGACTTCTCTAGTCTCAAAATTTCGAAATTGAGCAAATTGGTCTCTCTCAAAAAAATCAAAGCAACTTAATCCCGTCAATTTTGAAAGTGAGCAACTAAGGACAATTAATCATGACATTTATGTTTTTGATTGGTATAATAATAAATTTATCTCTCAAAGTTTACACATTTTGTCAATTTGATCCTAATGTTACAAATTTATCCTAGAACATTTGTTTAAATGTTGAGGCTGAATTTGTTGAATTTATTAGAATTAAAGGTCAAAATGACAAAATATGTAAACATCGAAGGTTAAATTTGTTACTATACCAATCAAAATTATGTACAATTGACGAAAGACATTAACCTCATGCTTAATTGTCCTTAGTTGCTCACTTTCGAATTTGACAATGATTAAATTGCTCCAATTTTTTTGAAAGGGACCAATTTGCTCAATTTCGAAATTGAGAAGGACTGAAGAGGCCTTTTCACCATTTTCCCTTTGGTGGGGGGATCATTTTGGGATAATTTCTCATATATCATAGCATCGTGATATCATTTCATGAGTTCTTTTTCTGAAAGATTTAGCATGTGATGATGACAGTGAGCAGGAGTTACATATGGGCATATGCTTCCTTCCAGTTTGCAATGGTTATTCTGTTTGCTCATATCTTTTATACAGTAGTAAGTTGAAAACCAAGATCTTCAGCAATTGCCTGTTGTATTTTTCTTTTAGTCTCAATCAGCAATCGGAGTTATGCTCCTAATATTCTTCCTTGAATTGTGCAGCTTGCTGTGAACCCAATTATCTCGGTCCTCCTATCGTCCTTCACTGGATTTGGTATTGCAATTAGTACAAATTCACTTCTTGTGGAATACCTCAGATGGAGAATAAGAAGACAAACACAACCACGACAACAGCATATTAACGGAACCTTGCAGCAATGACCAGCTAAGGCGTCCCACACCCTACATGCAGAACTGACCAGCAAAGGCGGCAACCAGAAGACTGCTGCCAGTATATTAATAGTCGTGATATTACATTCAGTGGCTGTAAGAAACCATTACAATTCTAATTTTCAGTTTGCATATGCTACTTGACATTTAGGCAAAAAGCTTTGAAACCCACTTTGACTTTAGGTACTTGAGCTTGAAAGTTGATCAGATGTGAAGACATGAGAAGCAGCTCTTTGGTCGGTAAAAGTATCATGAGGCCCTTATACTAAGAGTCAGATTGCATTTTGCCCCCTCTACTCAAAAAATGGGCAAATTAGTCCCTATATATTAGATTAAAGAGCAAATTGGTCATTCTGTTAAAAATTTCACCTAATTCTACTAGTAAAAGTTGGTTCATATACGTCAAAATGAGACATACATTGCATGCTACATGTAATTGTTTAGTTATTCTGTCAGCAATGCAGTTTTTAACCGTAGAAATTAATGAATTTTTTAATAAAAAGGATTAGTTTACTATTTGATTTAACGTACGGATATTAATTTGTTCATTTTTTTTATTAATGGAAGCAAAATGCAATCTAACTTTTAGTACAGGAGCTCCCATGATACTTTTACAGGTCTGAGAAACTTGGTTTTAGTTTTACTTGATACAGCACTTTGTTTTGACATGTATGTTGTCGTATGATCCAACAACATATTTTTAGAGAAATTCACTTTATTTATGTAGTCAAATGATTGTTTTATTTTGAACTCTCCCTCTAGACTTTTGATATCTATCTTCCTAATTACTAGCCAAAAAAAAATCATTGAAATCGCTTAGGATTAATTTCTTTTATTTTTATAGAAGTAGAATATTAATTGCTTTCTAATCCATTTCAGGTTTCGAGCTGCTTGTAGATTTGTTGAGGTTAAAAATATTTACAAGAAAAGAAAATAAGGTGGGGTTTAGATGGGTGGTGCGGTGCATTTAGTTTATTTTTTTCTCGCGCTACAGTATTGTTACAATATCTAATCTCATCATTACCGTTGTTTTTACACTAATTGTAAGTAAACTTACCGTCCATTCAAACTCACCCTAAATGTTTTAACTATTTTAGTTTAAGTTTCGGGGTTTTAATATTTATTTATAAATAATTATTATTTAATTATGTTTAAATAAAATTATTAATATTTATTTATAAATCCTTTACTATTTTATGTTTTATTTAATGATAAAGTGTCATATTATTTATTCATAGTGCATCAAATATATTTCCTTCATTTTTTTTCAAGTATATTTATCTATTTTTTTATATTTAAATAATCTCTTTTGATTTATATTAAAATTGAATTTCGAATGGAAGGTTGAGGCTTTTTTTTTTTTTACTCCTTCTAAAACTTAATTTTCAATATAAGTAGGTTTTAAGATTATTTCTTAAAATATTTATTTTATTAGAGTTATTTCGACATTTATGGGTATCGGGGGTCATTAGGTGCTAATTACCCATGGATTTTATGTTCCTCGATTTTTTGAACTCTGAAAAATAAATACATTTGTTAGACTTCAACATCTATGAGTGTCAAAATTTCTCTTCACTTATTATTATTTTTTTCATTTACATACCTAATTTAATTTTGACCATGTTTAGTAATTTTGTTAAATACTCTGTATCGCGACATTGAAAAATATTACTAACAAAATTAAAAAGTTAAACTTGATTGAATTTACAATCTATAGATAAATTTTTTTTTAAAAAAATGATTTGAAATATTATATTTTACCTCAGCTTTCTTTTTATGCCCTAACCAATCTCTCTAAATCCTAAATCTCCGATTTCATGAATAAGTAAGTTGCATATCGTTGGATGATTTTTTTTGAACTTCGCAACTCTTTCAAAATACCAAAAAGGCTTGCTTGATTTGTAAAAATATCCTAAATCGTTCCCCTAACCCTTATAGACTAACCTTAAATCCTAAATGAATTACTTGTTAAATGATTGTCAAAATATTTTCCTCAATCATATTCAAGCTTCAATTCATTCTCGGGTAAAAGATTTTGACTGAACCCACCTTCAACTCTTCTAATTTAATTTTTTTTTTCTTGAGAATGGACTTCCTTAAGTACTGAAACATCAACCGGATATGAAGACATCTTCTAAACTAACCTTAAATAAGACTAAAGGTTTAAGACAGACTCTACTTATGATTAGTCTAAAAAAATTCTTCATAACCGAACAATGTTTCAGCACTTCCAAAAGATCATAGTGACAAAAATCAAGAGGGTCAAAGTTTCCTTCAATTGAAGTTAGAGGACAAGTGATTGTAGGGAGAAAAGGTTGGAGGAAAATAATTGAATGAAAGTTTATCAAATGTTTTAATTTAGGTTTAGGCTTTAAGGAAATGAGTTAGGACTTACAACTTGAAAATTTTCAACTTAGGGTTAGAACTAAAGGATTGGTAATGTGACACCTTATACCCGACTCAGTTGTTGGATCCGAATATAAAATGTCACATTTCGTTGCTGAAGTAACTTACTTTTCTATTTTTTTCTTTTTTTTAAAGCGTAGTGAAAAAAAATATTTTATAAAAATTTCGACAGTATTTCTGCTTATTTACGTAAAATGCCCCTGTAAAATTTTGCATTTCACAATATATTTGCATACAAATAATCTCCCAAATCAATTCCCAACACTTCAATTTCTCAAAGCATTTCAATAAACTTAATATCTACTTTTAACCATTTCATCAAAACATTAATTATAAAATACTAGCAAAAAAATATATAATAAACATATTTAAATTCAATTTATGAGATAATATTATATCTATATAAGCCTATGTACATGCCATAAATATTAATCAAAAAGTAAACTTTTCACAAACTTTGTTTGAGTTGAATTTCGGTTCTTCGGATGCTGTTCGTACGATCTACTGAATTTAACTACCTGCACACGGAAAAATAGACAAACCTTACGCTGAGCAATTTTTTATGCTCAGTGGTGCTAATATCATATAAATCATTACATAAGTATTAAATATAGATTAGTTAATAAAAGTAAATAAATAACAATAAGTTTTTTATTCAAATTTAAAATCATATAATCAATTTAATTCACACAATAAGGAAGTTCAAATATATTCAACTTTTGTTTTTGCTTTTCTTTCAATCTAAACCCCGCAATAAAATTTAAACTCATAATCAGATACACGAATCCGCCACCCCGAGTTGTTCGGCAACGATGGCTATCAGAGTAGTCCACGATCCTCAGGGAATTGGGACTGGCCACGACCCTCTGGGAATTGGGGCTAACATTAATAAAAATTGACCAATTTGGCCTTTTCTCCCTCGACCCTCTAGGAATTGGGGATATCTAAATCCTCTGATATAAAGACTCTATGACATGTCAGCTATATCTGATCCAGTCTAACTTAGTGTACCGGGATAAAAATCAAGTTTCATTTCAATTCTATTTTTCAAATCATTCTCATTTTTGGTCTCATATTATGATCAAATCATATATTTTGCCTAATGTAAAATTAGGCTTCCAATTCAAAAACATATAAAATATTTTTTTGATCAAACATATAAAATCATAATACTCAAGTTCAAATCATAACCATGAATTTGTTAACTTAATCATTTGAAAAAAAATAAACATATTTCATCTCAAATCATAATTTTATAAATATTAACTAAATAATTCAAACTCATTCAAAATTCATAAAATTAATATAAAAATAAAATTAATATAATTAACCATAATAGTCTAATTATTCTAAAACTTTATGTAATGAAAATAAGATATTAGCACAAACCGAAATTTTAATCGCTTTACTTCTTCTCTTCGTCTTTCTCCTTCAAGGTGCTCGTTTCGTTTTTAGCTACAATATGAGCAATTCAATACAAAATAATATCATTTACCCATTTTAATACTAAAACTAATAAAAAATAATATAAATATGCATGATTTACCAAGTTATTATACTAAGCTTCCAAATCTAAAATTTTTATATCTTTCAACTCAATTATCCGTTTTCAATTCCGTCTTTACCGGAGTACTCACTAATTCATAAGCTATCATTTAGCACAAATATTACTCAAAATAGTCAATTTTCTCTACTACCTCTTCACCATAGTCAAATAAATCAAATAAACTTCTCATCCAATTTCATTTCTTTTTTCCACTTCTAACAAGCTAGAATTCATCTTCTAATAATTTTTTATCAAGAAAATATACCTATTTCACTTAAATTTCCTAAGCTTCTATCAATGTTCTTTAATAGCAACTTTCAAAATACTTGATGAAATCAAAAATTATTGGTATATATACGTAGAATAAGCTTCAAATATTCAAAATCTATGAAAAATTAAAGAAAAACCATACCTTATGCTTGAATTTTGAAGAAAAATAGTGAAAGAAATTTTTTTCTTTCCCTTTCGTGAGAGAAACAGAGAACAAAAGAAAGATTTTTCATCTTTCTTTTATTTATATAATAATAATAATAATAATAATGTAATAATAAAATATTATATTTTAAATAATTATTAATTAATAACTTTAATAAAAAAAAATCAACGCAATCATAACTCTTTTCTTTTTTTTTTAAAATGGTAAAATTGTCATTAGGTCTTTCCATCAAAATAAAAATAGAATATTTGCATTTTAGTTCTTATACTTTTTCAACTTATTCAATTTAGTCCTTGAACTCAATAACGGATTTTTAACCAACCACATGCTCCTAATAATAATTCTCTATTTTTCCATGTCTAATAGTTTTCTCTAAAAACGATCATTACTTCTTATACTATTTATTTATAAATTCCTTTATTCAAGGACTTCTACCATAAATTTATATTTTTAAAGTGGGGATGTTACAATTCTCCCCCTTAAAAAATTTCGTCCTCGAAATTTACCTAAAGAGTTGTGAATATTGAGATCGCATTGTATCCTCAGATTCTCAAGTAGCTTCTTCTATATTATGATTCCTCCACAATACTTTTACTAAAGGAATTTGTTTGTTTCTCAACTCTTTTATGTCTCTTGCTAAAATATGCACTGGTTCTTCTTCATACGATAAATCAGGTCGTATCTCAATGTTTTCCATTGACACAACATGTGATGGATTCGATCTATATCTTCGGAATATCGATACATGAAACACATTATGGATTCGATCTAATTCTGGTGGCAAAGCTAGTCGATAAGCAATAGGCCCAACTCTTTCTATAATCTCGTATGGTCCAATGAACCTTGAACTTAATTTTCCTTTTCGACCAAATCTCATAATTTTTTTTCCATGGAGAAACTTTTAGAAATACTTTATCTCCCACTTCATACTCAATTTCTCTTCTTTTTAAATCAGCATAAGACTTCTGCCGATCAGAAGCTGCTTTTAATTTTTCTTTAATCAGTTGAACCTTTTCTTCTGTTTCTTGTATTAATTCTGGGCCAACCATCTTCTTTTCACCAAGTTCAGTCCAACACAAAGGAGTACGACATTTACGTCCATATTGAGCTTCATATGGTGCCATCTAAATACTTGATTGAAACTATTATTACATGCTAAAATTCAATCTGGTGCCAAATGATTCATGTAACTTCTTCCAAAATCTTGCAGTAAATCAAGGATCATGATAAAAAATAATAGACTTTGGCACACCATGCAATCTCACTATCTCAGCTACATATAATTCTGCTAACTTATCTAATGACCAGTCTGTCCTTACTGGTAGAAAATGAGCTAATTTCGTTAATCAATCCACTATGACCCATATGGCGTTATGCTTCTTTCGAGTGAGAGGTAAACCACTAACGAAATCCATAGTTATTCTATCCCATTTCCACTCGAGAATCGATATAGGCTGAAGTAGTCCTGTTGGAACTTGATGTTCAGCTTTTACCCTTTGACAAGTAAGACACTTTGTAGCATATTCTGTAATCTCTTTCTTCATACCTGGCCACCAATATAATTCTCACAAATCCCGATAAATTTTAGTACTTCCTAGATGCATAGCATAAGGACTATTATGAGCCTCTTGAAGAATCTCATTCTTCAATTCCACCTTGTTTGGTACATAAATCCTTCCATGAAATCTTACACAACCATTATCTCCAATATCAAAGTCTCTCGGGCCATTGTGCTCAATTGTTCTTCTTTTTTCCATCCCCTTTTCATCATTTTGCTTAGCCTCTCTAATCTGCTCAATTAACTGAGGCTTCACTTTTAACTCAGCTAATAAGGCACCGTCATCACAAACACTCAATTGTGCAAACATTGATTTTAAATCAACCAGAGATTTTCGGCTCAAAGCATCAGCAACAAAATTTGCTTTACTTGGATGATAATTAATCACACAATCATAATCTTTTAACAACTCTATCCAACGATGTTGTCTCAAGTTCAATTCTTTTTGGGTGAGAAGATATTTCAAGCTTTTGCGATCTGTGTAGATGTAGCACTTTTCACCATATAAATAGTGTCTCCATATTTTTAATGCAAAAAACACTGCTGCCAGTTCTAAATCATGCGTCGGATAGTTGCGTTCATATGGTCTTAATTGTCGTGAAGCATATGCAATCACTTTTCCATCTTGCATCAAAATACAACCAAGACCATTAAATGAAGCATCACTATATACCACAAACTCCTTTCCCGATTCTGGAAGCGTTAGCACTAGAGCCTCGGTCAACAATTTCTTAAGCGTGTCAAAGCTTTCCTGGCACCGCTTATCCCATTTGAATGGTACATTCTTCTAAAGTAGTCGGGTTAAGGGCAAAGCTATGTTTGAGAATCCTTCAACGAATCTCCTATAGTATCTCGCTAATCCTAAAAAGCTGCGGATTTCTGAAACATTCTTCGGTTGTTTCCATTCTAAAATGACCTCAACTTTCTTCGGATCTACACGGATACCTTCAGCAGAGACTATATGCCCAAGGAACATTACTTCAGATAACCAAAACTCACATTTGTTAAATTTCCCATAAAGCTGCTTTTCTCGTAATTTCTGCAACACAATCTTTAAATGTTGATAATGCTTCTCCTTAGTCTTTGAATAAATTAAAATATCATCAATAAACACCATTACAAACTGATCTAAATATGGCTGAAAAATACGATTCATGAGATCCATAAATGCTGCAGGAGCATTAGTCAACCTAAAAGGCATCACTAGGAATTCATAATGTCCATATATGGTTCAAAAAGCAGTCTTCGGTATATCACTTTCCTTCACCTTCAATTGGTAATAACCAGATCTCAGATCAATCTTAGAGAACGCCGTTGCACCTTTCAATTGATCAAATAAATCATCAATACGAGGTAAAGGATATTTATTCTTTATCGTTACCTTATTTAACTGGCGATAATCGATACACAACCGCAACGAACCATCTTTCTTCTTTATAAACAACACTAGTGCGCCCCAAGGTGATACGCTGGGTCGTATAAAGCCTCGATCTAATAAATCTTGCAATTGTATTTTCAATTCTTTCAACTCTTTTAGTGACATGCGATAAGGGGCAATAGATACTGGAGTAGTTCCCGGATATACCTCAATTGCAAATTCCACCTCTCGGTTAGACGGAAGTCCTGGTAATTCTTCAGGAAACACATATAGAAATTCATTCATCGTACGAATTTCCTCCAATTTTGGACTTTTCACAGTCGAATTCATAACATAAGCAAGAAACACTTCACAACCCTGATTCATCAACTTATCTGCCTTTATTGCTAAGATAATTCGAGCAAAATCAACTGGTTTCATACCTTTCACTTTCATCTCTTCACCATTTGAATCTTGTATCATAAACTTTTTCTTTTGACAATCAAGAATTACACCATGCTCTGACAGCCAATCCATTCCCAAAATAACATTAAATTCATCAAATGGCATCAACAATAAGTCGACTGAAAATATTTTACCCTGAATCTCAATAAGGCACCGCCTGCATACTTGATTTACTATCACTGAATGTCCCATTGGATTTGAAACATTAATTCTAACCTCAGACATCTCAACTATTAGTTTCTCGGTTTTAATCAACCCAATTCTCATGTATGAATGTATAAAACTTGGATCTATCAATGCATGAATAAATACAGAAAATAAAGAAAAAAATACCAGAAACAACATCAATGGCATCACCCTCATCTCTGGTCCTGATAGTATAAACTCTGGCAGGAATGGTAACCTCTGCACAACTCGCAGATGAATCAGTGGCTCTCCCCTGATTACCTCTACTATTGGCACCACCTCGAGTACTACCACGACCTCGAGCTGCAGAAGTTGATTTCTGAGATGATACAAGAGTAACATCAACCGACTTTGGACAATCCAGAAACAAAATGCTCCATCGAACCACATCTAATACATGCTCTGATCTTACGCCAACATTCTCCTTTATGAGTCTTTCCACAATAATCACATTGAGGTATCCAAACAGTACGACCAGGACGGACAATTCTGGCTATTTGAGTAGATGATTGTCTAGATCGACTTCTGCTATCAGCACCAATCTGAAGCGAAGTGGATCTCCCTTGACCTTTGAAATCTCTAGCTCGTTTAGAAGGTGGCTGTGAGCTAGAACCAATCGGCCTTTTTCCTTGAGTTTTATTATCCACTTTCTCTTTATCTAACCTCATTGCTTGCTCTACCATTTTGGCTCTTTCTACCATATCAGCAATCTCTATAATCCAATGATAAGCCAACTGAACTTTAATCTCATCTCTTAATCCTTGACAGAAGCGTTTGCAGATAGCTTCATCAGTAGGAACCAATTTTGGAGCATATTTGGATAGGCGAAGAAATTCTCGTTCATAATCAGCAATGTTCATTTTTCCCTATTTCAGCTCAATAAACTCATTCTTCCTTTCTTCTAAATACAGTTCTCCAACATACCTCTTTTTAAACTCAGTCTGAAACAACTCCCAATTAATCTGATCTGGTCGATGAGAACGAACCACTGTTCTCCACCAATGAAAGGCATCTCCTTGCAGTAGAGACACAACACACTTTAAACACTCAGCTGAGGTGCATTCTAATTGTTCAAATATTTTTTCAACTGATTCTAACCATTCTTCAGCAATAGAAGGATCAACACCTCTCACACCTTTAAACTCAGTTACCCCGTGCTTTCTTACTTCTTTAATCAAAGACCATTTCTGTCTAGCGGAAGGTGCAGGCTGAGGTGCAACACCAACAACTCTCTGTAACAAATCAGCAATAATTTGCAATAGTGGATCTTCACCTTGAGCCGACTATCTCTGTCCTGAAGTACTCGGGGATTGATGAACACTAGTTCCCTCATCATCAGGTGGATTGGGTCTATTTTCGTCTTCTATTTCTCGTTTAATACTATCTCTCGATTCTTCAGACATTTTACTATACAAAATTTCAAATAAAGCAATTTCAGCATCCGATTTAAGCTCAAACTAAATATTTAATGATGGCATGTACACTAGACTTAACTATACACAATACATCAAATTTTTACTCACCTAATATCAGATTCTGATGGCTCTGACACCACTCAAATGTGACACCTTATACCCGACCCAGTTGTTGGATCCGAATATAAAATGTCACATTTCGTTGCTGAAGTACTTTTCTATTTTATTTTTATTTTTTTTAAAGCGTAGTGAAAAAATATTTTATCAAAATTTCGGCAGCATTTCTGCTTATTTACGTAAAATCCCCCTGTAAAATTTTGCATTTCACAATATATTCGCATTCAAATAATCTCCCAAATCAATTCCCAACACTTCAATTTCTCAAAGCATTTCAATAAACTTAATATCTACTTTTAACCATTTCATCAAAACATTGATTATAAAGTACTAGCAAAAAAAACATAATAAACATATTAAAATTTAATTTATGAGATAATATTATATCTATATAAGCCTATGTACGTGCAATAAATATTAATCAAAAAGTAAACTTTTCACCAACTTTGTTTGAGCTGAATTCCGGTTCTTCGGATGTTGTTCATACGATCTACTAAATCTAACTACCTACGCACAGAAAAATAGACAAACCGTACGCTGAGCAATTTTTTATGCTTAGTGGTGCTAATATCATATAAATCATTACATAAGTATTAAATATAGATTAGTTAATAAAAGTAAATAAATAACAATAAGCTTTTTATTCAAATTTAAAATCATATAATCAATTTAATTCACACAATAAGAAAATTCAAATATATTCAACTTTTGTTTCTGCTTTTCTTTCAATCTAAACCCCGCACTAAAATTTAGACTCATAATCAGATACACGAATCCGCCATCCCGAGTTGTTCGGCAATGATGGCTATCAAAGTAGTCCACGACCCTCAGGGAATTGGGACTACCCACGACCCTCTGGGAATTGAGGCTAACATTAATAAAAATTGACCAATTTGGCCTTTTTTCCCTCGACCCTCTAGGAATTGGAGAGATCTAAATCCTCTGATATAAAGACTCTATGGCATGCCAGCTATATTTGATCCAGTCTAACTTAATGTACCGGGGTAAAAATCAAGTTTCATTTCAATTCTATTTTTCACATCATTCTCATTTTTGGTCTCATATTATGATCAAATCATATATTTTGTCTAATGTAAAATTAGCCTTCCAATTCAAAAACATATAAAATATTTTCTTAATCAAACATATAAAATCATAATACTCAAGTTCAAATCATAAGCATGAATTTGTTAACTTAATCATTTGAAAAAAATAAACATATTCCATCTCAAATCATAATTTTATAAATATTAACTAAATAATTCAAACTCATTCAAAACTCATAAAATAAATATAAAAATAAAATTAATATAATTAATCATAATAGTCTAATTATTCTAAAACTTTATGTAATGAAAATAAGATATTAGCACAAACCGAAATTTTAATCGCTTTACTTCTTCTCTTCGTTTTTCTCCTTCAAGGTACTCGCTTCGTTTTTAGCTATAATATGAACAATTCAATACAAAATAATATCATTTACCCATTTTAATAATAAAACTAATAAAAAAACAATATAAATATGCATGATTTACCAAGTTATTATACTAAGCTTCCAAATCTAAAATTTTATATCTTTTAACTCGATTAACCGCTTTCAATTTCGTCTTTACCGGAGTACTCACTAATTCATAAGCTATCATTTAACACAAATATTACTCAAAATAGTCAATTTTCTCTACTACCCCTTCACCATAGTCAAATAAATCAAATAAACTTCTCATCCAATTTCATTTTTTTTCCCACTTCTAATAAGCTAGAATTCATCTTCTAATAATTTTCTATCAAGAAAATATACCTATTTCACTTAAATTTTCTAAGCTTCCGTCAATGTTCTTTAATAGCAACTTTCAAAATACTTGATGAAATCAAAAATTATTAGTATATATATGTAGGACAAGCTTCAAATATTCAAAATCTATGAAAAAATTGAAAAAAAACCATACCTTATGCTTGAATTTTGAAGAAAAATTGTGAAAGAAATTTTTTTCTTTCCCTTCCGTGAGAGAAATAGAGAGCAAAAGAAAGAAAATTGAAACAGAGCATAAAAGAAAGATTTTTCATCTTTCTTTTATTTATATAATAATAATAATAATAATAAAATATTATATTTTAAATGATTATTAAATAATAACTAATAAAAAAATCAACGTAATCATAACTATTTTTTTTTAAAATGGTAAAATTGTCATTAGGTCCTTCCATCAAAATAAAAATAAAATATTTGCACTTTAGTTCCTATGCTTTTTCAACATATTTAATTTAATCCCTAAATTTAATAACGGATTTTTTAACCAATCACATGCTTCTAATAATAATTCTCTATTTTTTCATGTTTAATAGTTTCCTCTAAAAATGATCATTACTTCTTATACTACTATTTATTTATAAATTCTTTTATTCAAGGACTTCTACCATAAATTTATATTTTTAAAGTGGGATGTTACAGGTAAAGTAATTGAAACAAGTCAATTACATTGTTTCTAGGCCCAAAGGTTCATTGGAACTGTCTCATTCAAAATTAGTGAACCTAGTTTTTCAAAAAGATTACATCTTTTTTTTTCCCTAAAGGTATGCATCGAATCTTCAAAGAGGTTGGCCTGTTCTAAGAGTTTTGCTTTTGTGGTTGGTATGACAGGTCGATTGTTAGATATAGGAGTGTTCAATTGGTTAATCGGTCGATTAATTGACTCGAATCATCATTAATCGAATTAATCGATCCTTTTAAACTCTTAACTGTTAATCAAACTGAAATATTTTTAAAAAATAATTAATCGAATCGAACTTTTTCGATTAATTCGATCGGTTAATCGAATTTATCGAAATTTATACGTTTTTTTATTTTTGGTTAAAACAAGTATAAAACGTATAAAAAAACGAATTAATCGACTGATTAATACTTATATATTATAAGATTATTTGTTAAGTTCGTTAATTCGATTAACTGATCGATTTCGAACAGAATTGACCGTTAACTAAACTTCCAAAAAATTAGTAATCGATCCCGACCGAATTAATTTGATTAACCGAATCCGGCCGATTAACCAAATTAATTCGATTTTACCCGAAATTTGTACACCCTTAATTGGACCTCTCTACTTATGAGGAGACGGCTAATTTGTTTCTTCATGTTGGTGGTCTTGTTAGGGTGCCTAAGGTTAAGGATTTTGGTTGGCTCATAACTAGTCAATAATGTTGTTGCGAGTATTAACCTCTTGCTACTGTTGATGAAGTCATTGCTACATGGATAGTTGCTCTTCTAAGATTTCATTTTGTTTTCTTGCATGTGTTTTGAACTTACATTAGAATCTTGAGAGGTTTGCTCTTTTGGTGGATGTTGGGTGTAACTCGCATAATACAAGTAGTGTGGATCGTAAGGATTGTATGGTTTATAATGATAACTTGGTTGCAGTTGTTTTTTAGGTTGAGGTTTGGGGTTTATCCCTAGTTGCTTGAGGTTATGGTCAGGTTTTTGGACTTTGTTCTTGCTCATCTCTATTCGCGAGAATACTTGAGTTGGAGTGAGCCATGTCTACCCATGCTCACCTTGCCAATTATTGAGGGGTGACTGTGAATGTGGATGGAGATGATGTTGATGATTCACTTAGTAGGTGAAGAGTCATGTATGAAGTAGAGGCAAATGAGGTATAAAGAGTGGGGGAGTTGAGAGAAAGGTTGGAGAATGCAAAAAACGATCCCTCCCACTATAGGGTTTGGAGAAATATACAAGTCATATGTCATCTAAATGGTGGGCTTTTCATTCAATAGTGCCCTTGTTAAGCAAGTTACATAACCTGACGTGATTGGGTTGTAGGATATGTTGATGACGTGACAACCATATTATCAGAATGATTGAGTTATGTATCTTTGGATCCAAATGAGACTTGTATTAAGCAAGGTAGTTTCCTTAATAACTCATAGCATTTAACAATTGAAGGCTTCAAAATCTTTCAATGACTCGTAATCAATTTCATTTCTTAATATTAATATCAATTGGTTTCATGATTTCATAGTTGTCAGAATCAAATTGGATCAATCTGTTGAACGAGTTGATTTGAGAATTGACGGGTTTGACAATCCGATCATACAAATAAAAGTATAAATTAAACGAACCGTTAAGAACCATTTAAACCGGATTAAAAAATCAATCAAACTGGTAAAGATATATTTGTATTCCTTCTACCAGAATCATTTTGATTTCTTCTTCAAGCTTCGGATGGTCTTGATTACTAAGTCATCAATTGCATCAAAAAAGAGATTGGGAGAAAACAACTTAAGAATCGAGAAAAAAGTATTAAAAAATTAAATATTTGAGAAGAAGATGAATCAAAAAATGTTTATGAGTTTAAATATTATACTACTCAAAAGTCGGAAGGGAACATTAGTGCCTAAAATGAAAATAGTTTTTGACCGTAATGCCTAAAATGAAAGTTCTTAATTTTTGGTGTTCAAAATAAAAATTTATGAAAGTTTGGTTACTAATTGTGTAGTTTACCCGTTCAATAATAACTAGCCCTACCAAATGATTCCTTAACCAGTCGTCCCCCCCATTCTCCTCTCTGGCTCTCGTGTACTGTTAATGGTGGTTTCATTTGAAGCTTAGCCCTTTTTCTTTCATTTTGCTGGTTTTCTGGATATGGGTAAGTTCAATTCTTCATTGTTTCTTCGTGTATTTGTTAATGGTGGAAGGAATCTTTCCAGTTTACACTCTTCTTTTTCTTGTTCTTTTAACACCATTGGTACCCACATCGAAGCTTTAAGTAAGTATTCAGTGTCTGTAAGGGGAAACCCGAAAAAGTATGATCGCTTCAATAATGTTGATGATGCTTGGACTTTGTTTAATAAGATGATTGAGAAGTACCCAAAGCCTTCAATTTTGGAGTTCACTAAACTATTAGCAGCCATTGTTAGAATGAAACATTATGCCATTGTTGTTTCTATGTTTAGCCGAATGGAATTATTAGGAGTTTCCCATAACGCCTATTCTTTGAACATCTTGATTAATACCTTTTGTCAGTTAAATCAAATTGATTTAGGGTTTTCTGTTTTGGGGAAGATGTTGAAGTTAGGGATTGAACCTGATGTTGTAACTTTGTCTACTTTGATTAATGGATTTTGTAAGCAAAGTAAGATTTCTCAAGCGGTGTGTTTGTTTGATGAAATGGTTAAAAAAGGGTATCAACCTACTTTAATTGTTTACAATACAATACTTAATGGATTGTGTAAGACCGGAAATACCGATAGGGCTATTCGGTTTCTAAGGATGATGGAAGAGAGAGGTTTCGAGCCGAATATTGTAGCATATAGTACTGTCATTGACTGTCTTTGTAAAAACGGGTTGTTAAACGAGGCTCTCGAGCTCTTTTCTAAAGTGAAGGCTAAGGGCATTAGACCGGATATTGTTATATACAATTGCTTAATTCATGGTATATGTAATTCAGGTCAGCATAAGGAGGCAACAAGGCTTTTGAATGAAATGGTGGTTAACAATATTTCACTTAGTATTTTCACCTATACTATATTGGTTGATGCATATTGCAAAGAAGGAACGATTTCTGAAGCTGAAGCTATTGTTGACACGATGAGAAAGCAAGGCATTGAACCTAAAGTTGTTACCTATAATGCATTGATAAACGGCTATTTCTTGCAAAACAAAATGGATAAAGCTAGAAGATTGTTTCAGTTGATGATCAAGAAGGGTTGTGCACCTAATATACTTAGTTACAACATCATGATCAATGGATATTGTAAAGCTAAAAGGTTAGACAAAGCAATGGAACTCTTTCATGAAATATCTCAAACAGGACTAATCCCGGACACTGTCACATACAGCACTCTTATGCAAGGTATGTGTCAATTAGGGAGAGTTTCTACTGCATGTGAACTTTTGAAAAAGATGGTTGCTTCTGGACAGGTTCCAGACCTGGTGACCTGTTCGATTTTGCTAGATGGTTTTTGCAAAGGTTGTAAACTCGAAGAGGCATTGAAATTTTTTCAAGCAATGCGGAACAGTGGGGTGGAACTCAATATTGTTTCTTATAGTATCCTAATTGATGGCTTGTGCAAAACTGGGCATATCAAAGTTGCAAAGGAATTATTTTGTGAACTCTCAATCAATGGTTTAAAACCAAATGTTTACACATATGCTATAATGATTAATGGGTTCTGTAAAGAGGGATTGCCGGATGAAGCATACCAGTTGTTTAGGAGCATGGAAGATAATGATTGTTTGCCTAATAGCTGCTGTTATAATGTAATGATCCAGGGGTTTTTTCGAAACGGCTATACCTCAGAGGCAACACAACTTCTTACAAAAATGGTTGGTAAGGGCTTTTCTGCAAATTTATGGACTGCCACCTTATTTGTGGATGTCATCATACGATCTAATAAATCAATCTTGATCTGAAATGTTGTACAACATGTTTCACTTTCACCTGTGATCTTTTTGAGAAGATTTTCTTCTCAGACATTTGAAGTGAGAATCTTGTTGACGGTACTGTTTAAAACCCAAAAACTGGGGGGGGGGATCGTGGAAACTCTATCCCCTTTGCAGCTGTAATCGGAGGCTCCATCTTTATTCATCAAGATGGCTGTTTCCTGCCAAGCAGAGCTTGTATTTGCACTGATGAACATACAGCAGGTGAATCCTCAATAGTTCACTGGCAAAATGCTCGAAGAAAGCTCAACACTTCACTGCAAAATGCTGAGGCAAGTGGCTGGTCCCAATCGGCACCTCCAGCTGGTACCACTTTGATTCTCTTTCCTTAACATGCTTATGACTTGGCACAGTATTACTTAGGGATGTATTAAGAAAACATTACTTCTGATGTTTAGTGAGTTTTTGAGAAAAGAGTTAGCATTAACTTGTTTGGTGCTACATCTATGCAGGTTTTGTTTTCCTGATTAAGCTCGTTTGGTTCCCAATGTTGTGCCCTTCTGCCAAACCTCGCTCTGACGCTAACAGCATAACATAAGGTAATTCCTATTTAAAGCTAATTGAATTGGATTCATATTTGTTATATCTAGATCTTTGATTCGACAGAAGGAAATGTTTTGCGTCAATTCTTTTGCCTGCCTTCATGTGCAGCATTCAGGTCTAAATTATGGTAAAGAAGGAATGTGTCTCTGTTTCTCCTTGTTGTGTAATGTACCCAGTTGTTGGTTAAGAAAATGCTGGTGTATCAGATGGGTAGCTCGACTGAATGTTCCTTATTAGCAGTTCCCCAATTTTGTTCAGTTCCCAACTGTTAATATGTTTTCAAATCCTTTGTATTACTATTTTCTTTTGCTTCGATAATCGGCAGCGAGGGAGGGAATTGGAGTTATGCTCCTAATATTCTTCCTTGAATCATGCAGCTGGCTGTGAACCCAATTCTCGCTGTCCTCCTATCGCCCTTCACCGGATTTGGTATTGGAATTAGTACAAGTTCTCTTCTTGTCAAAATGTTTGTAATTCACAACTTATGCTACCAAGTTCATTTCAAGTTGAAAGCAAAAGGTGCTATAGTTAGAGAGAACAACAGAGAGGTAGAGTTCCTAGCTGTGTTTACTTACACCATGCTTACCTTGAAGAATTTATATAAGGGTATTTATCTAGTCATTCCATCATCATCAACATTAGAGCCCATCGAGCTGCTAAAAGACTAGATTGAGAATCACCATGGCTCCCACTACTTCAATTTGAACAATTGTCACCAAAACCTCTGACCAGAAAAGCTCCCAAAGCCACCGAACCTACCTAGATTGCCTGAACCAAAGTCTCCAAAACTACGTCTTGCACCAAAGCTCCCAGAATGATCTGATTTACCCAGCTCCCCAAATCCTCTTGACCAAACTGCAGGATCACCAAAGTTTCCAGACGGATGATTAGAACCAAACCAACTAGAGCTAGATCCTGCATAGCCACCCATCTCATCAGAAAACCAGCCCAGGACCCCTGTTGCCTCCAGGACGGCCAAATCCATATTCTCCCTGCCTACCAGAATGGCAAAAGCCCATATATACGATCTCAACCACCAGCTCCCATCTCATTGAACATGTGACCCTAGGAAGCTACAACAAATTAACAAGTAATCAGCTTCAAAGTTCAATCCATAAGAACATGCAGTAACATAGCAATCACTATATCTTTCAGGTATAATACTCGGTACAGTCTTGGGAATTTGTTATTGTGTATATCCCATCAGTAACATGAAATTTCTTTTTGTATTTTAGTGAAGTATACGTAGCATTTCTTTGGAGAGTTGTGGCTACCTCATCATGACATCGAACTAAGTTGTTGAAGAAAAATCTGGGGCCTTTGCTGCTATGTTTTACCACATCATTGTATCCTAACAACAAAGTGGTGTGATTGATAGTTGATTCAAACCTAACCACAGAATTGATGAAAAAGAGGTTGAAGAAGTGATTGACTTTTAAAATTATTGAAGAAGAAGATGATGATGATTTGTAGACTTCTTACTTTTACTTTTTTATTATTCTTCATTCACTCAAAGTTAACATTAAAATTGAGTTTTGGTTAAACAAGTGGGCTTAGACCCAAAACCAAGACTTTAAAGTTCAATTATCCAATGAGTGGGCTATGCTCAAAATGGATGACATTCCATATACAAAATTATGATTTTTAATTATATTAAAAGATTCTATCTCACACATGCGTAAAGAAATCACGTATTTGGAATGTAGTTGTGTTTAAAATTAACATAAATTGTATAGATATATAATTGACAGAAGTAACAAAGCATTAATAAAATGAAGTTTTGGTTGAACGGTAAGCTTTAGATTTTACTAATGTTTGTTGGTTCAAATCTCATGATATGCATATTTTTTATTTTTAATAAAAAGATTAAAATATTTTTAAATAATATAATTTATTTTAAATATAAAAATATATTATTATAATTTTCCTAAACGAATTGGTGCTCGATTAACTCGTGATATCACCTCAATCATGAATAATAATATAAATTTGTAGGAGGAAAATTTTTGGAAGCATAGTTACATCCATGGACCATATACTTTCTCAAATATATTGGGTAAACCTTTTAATTTGTACAGTTATATCTCCAAAATTGAAAATTTTTAGTTTACTTGTCTTAATAATCTTGAAATTATAGGTTAAAATAACAGTAAAATCACATATTAACTTTTATATAAAAAAATATAATTCTTTTGGGTTTCACCCTCAACAATGATAATTATTTTGGTGAATTATAAGAGCAGGGTAAAGCTTTAATAATAATGCAAATAACGTGACTCAAACTCATATCACACTTGGAGCGGTGAACATCTTGACTATTAAGTCAACACACGAGATTCGACAATAATAATTTAATATTAGCTTATATGCATGAAGTAGACCAAGATGGATCAAATTCAGTGTGTAGGCTTTTTTCCGACTAATTTACCAAAATGATCCAAAAATTTTGATTATTTACGAAAATGACCCAAGTTCAAAAATATACACCAAAATGACCCGAAATGGTAAAAGGTGAACAAGACTTGGCCAATGATTGGTGTCAGACATAAAAGTTTGTATTTGTCAGCATTGGCCATGCATGGCTGACACGTGTGTATTTTTTTTAAATACAGTATTTTATTGATATACGAAAATACGAGAATTTGAAAAAAAAATTTGGGGGTGTTGGCCATGCCCTGTTTCAGAAAAAAAATTCAAATTTTTTTGGTGTTGGCAATCAAATGGCCGACACCCCCTATTCTCGAGAAAAAAATTCTAATTTTTTTTTTGTGTTGGCCATCAAATAGCCGAACCAACTTCTCCTCATTCTCTATAAATAGGGTTTAATTTTTTGATTTTGAAGTAAGTAAGAAATATTTCTCTCAAAATAACAAGAAAATGAGAGTGTTTTATTATTTATCATTAGATGAGTGTTTTGTTTTGGAGGATAGTTGTGAAGTGTACAATCGAATTTCGGGGTTGAACTATATACTGTCATGTATTGCCGGAGTTGAATTATATACTGTCATATGAAGCGGCAAAGATATGTCTTTAGTGGTAAGACGATTTTCTGCGCCATTGAAGACTATCCGAGATATCCAATGCAGATGGACATTATCTACGTTGGAATAGTTTGTTATCACAAACAAAACTGTCGAATAGCTATTCCAACGTAGATATATTGTTGCTCTATGTAGGCGCTGCGCTGTGGTAAGGCCATAAAGGTTATGCTGTCAAAAGTCAGATGACTTTCTCCGTCATTTAACAGGTAACCGAGACCGACTGCATTGTGTCTGACAAACTGAAAAAGGTTGTGTTTAAC
Organism: Gossypioides kirkii; assembly: GCA_005610355.1. NCBI lineage: Eukaryota > Viridiplantae > Streptophyta > Magnoliopsida > Malvales > Malvaceae > Gossypioides > Gossypioides kirkii. The sequence goes on along the minus strand of CP032251.1, from coordinate 969,374 downwards.
TACAACCCGAGTAAGTTTCTCGGTACTAATGTTTGCAGCTCGGTTTTCAAGCAGATGGATATTATCTATGTTTGTATTTTGTTATATCTGTAAAAATTTATTTTTTTAAATTTCGTGTATTAATATTAACAAATAATTGTAATTTATTGTATCTGTAAATTTAATTTGTTGCATATTATTATTCAAACGCAATATTTGTATTTTCTTGTATTAAAATAATTTTGAATTATATATAAAAATTGTAACATCCGCGTGCTTGAATCGGATTTGGAATAATGATAAAATAAAATTGAGAATTAGAAATGTTTAGTTGAAGTGATGAAGGTTAGAAAAATTTAAGGATTAATTAGTAATTGTGAGAAAGGAGGAAGGACTAAATAGCAATTTATCCAAATTGAATTATGAGTCATCATGGGAATTAGATTGATTAAGGAGGGGCAAAAGAGTAATTTGGTGGAAGATATTTTTGGAGGCAATGTTTTGGGCCAAAGTGTAAAGTTGGAAGGCCCAAGGACTAAAAGTGCAATTTTACCATTATTAAATAAAGATATTTTTATAAAGAGAAATTGATAGAAAAATCTAGAGAAATGAAGAAAAGAAATGATGAAAAGGCTATAAAAGCCATCAGCCATGGTACTTCACGTTGGCCACCATTTTCTACCATTTCAACTTTTGCTTTTCTTACAAATTAGTCCTTTTTCACCAAATATAAACCAAGTAAGCTAGTTTCTTCCAAATTTCTTCCAGATTAGTGAATAAAATTAATAGAGAAGTGTAGTAGCTATCCAATTGTTAAAAGAAATGCATCCATAATTGTCTTGGAGGAGAAAGAAAATGAGAATTAGTGTTGAATACAAGTGATTAAGGTAAGAAAGCTAAACTCCTCTTTAAATATATGTTAGTTTTTGGTTTAGAAACATAGATTATGATATGTTAGAATGATTTTAATGTGAATATATGTGTTTTGTATGGAATTGAAGAGAAAGAAAAGAAGGAGAAGGACCAAATTGAAGGAAAAGGAAAGGAGAAAGCCATGGAGTGAGAAGGGATTATCTACAAGAATTGTAAGTACTACAAGTATTAAAAGACTTAGTAATAATTAAGTTAAAGTGTTTATAATTTTAATATATATGATTAATAATGATGAAAATCAGATGTTTACTTATAAGTATGATATTTAGGTGTTATTGAATGAAATTTAGTGTAAAGAAGCATGAGAAAGGAATTAATCTCATTAAAATAGTTTGGACAGAACAGAGGACTAACTTCAAAAATTCACCAAAAATTGTATAAAAAGAGTTAAGAGTTGAATTATATATTTAATTAAAGCTTATTGAATCTAGTTTCATATGGAAGAAACAGTGAAAGAAAAGGAATTTTGCATTCTGAGATATACTAGTTTTAGTGTAACAAGGTCAGAGCAGATACGAGTTCCCCTGTTCTGACTTTGAAAACTCATAAAAAAATGTAGAAAAATTATTAGAGACTAAAATTTATATGGTTTAATCCTTAATTAGTCTAATTTCAAAAGAAACAGACGATAACATTATTGGATATCTGTACTAAAAGAAAAAAAAATTAGTAAAGAAAGGTCGAAACTGCTAGGCAGCAGAGAAGGGCTAAATTGAAATAATTTACTGTACAAAATGGCTAAAGTAAAAATTCTGAAATTTTTATGGTGAAAAGATATTTGAGTCTAGTTTCAATAACATTAAGCGGATATTAATTTCGAATTCTCTAGTTCAAGATATAAATAATTTAGCGACTGTGACGCAAGTGGACAGTTTTGAAAATTAATGTGAAAATAAGAGAAAAAGGTATGTGATGATGAATATGTGAGAAAAAAATGTATATATGAAATATTATGTGTTTAATTATAAATATTGATTATATGATAAAATGATGATATTGTGAAAGCCATTGAGGAAATAAATGTGAGAAATACGTGACTATGTATATGTGATGAAAAATGTATAAATGATGTATGAGTTGTGAATGATTTGTGATCAAAATTGAAAGTGAAAGTGAAAGTGAAAGTGAAGTTGAAATTGAAAGTGATATGAATTGTAAATTGAAAATCCCTATTAACTAGTCGGGCTGAGTCGGATATAGTTGGCATGCCATAGGATTGGAAGAGTTCAGGGATACTTCGACCTTGAGTCGATGAGACACTGGGTGTCATTATTTTACTTCGGATAGATTCGATGAGGTACTGGGTACCACTTTACTTCGGCTAGGCCGATGAGACACTGGGTGTCACTTTATTGCTTCGAACTATCCGATGAGGCACTGGGTGCCATTCTGGTGTGTTTGGTTGGATCCGTGTATCTGCCAAGGTCCGAGTCTTGTTAATAGGGTAAGTAATGTGAAAAAGAAAGAATGTGCAAATTATGACATTGAAGTAAGTGAAATGATAATCGCATGAAAGGTAAATATAATATATGTAAGAAATCAAAGAATGATAAAACTAAGTAAGCTAAAAGATTGAAATGGCTAAAATGTAAAATGAGGAAGAACATGTGAATTCATAACACAACTGTAAGTTAAATGTTATATACATAAAGCTATGTATTTTACATGAATAAATAATTATATGAATAAGTTTGAAATGAGTGATTAAAAGATGAATGATTAATGACACTTGTAGTACTTACTAAGCCTTCACCGGCTTAACGCGTTTGTTTCAACACGTAGGTATAAGACCACTGAGAAGCTAAAGTTGGATTAAGTGCCTCTCATCAAATCACATCAACATTGAAAGATTGCAAGACAAGGTGTATTTATTTTGTGTGAAGTGGCATGTACAAATGGTACTTATATGTCTTCAATGAATGGGTTATAAATGTTATTTTGATGATACTTGATTATTTTATGATATTTTGAGTAAAATTATTCAATTACACATTATTCGAAAGAAAATTTTCTGTTACTCGACTTTCTATACCGTATTGTAATGTAATGCTTCTATATTGGTTTATACGTATAAATCGAGTATAGGGGTGTTACAAAAATATTAAATATGTTGTCAAAATGTGGGGCAATAAATATTATTGACGAATATGATATAAATTTCAAAAAAATAATAATTAGAATATACATGAAATTAGAAAGAAAAATTAAAATATACAAGAAATTCGAAATTAAATTTAAAATAAAAACGACATTACAAATTAAATTTAAAAAGTAAAGGGGAAAAAATCAAAATTGAGTATATCCCGACGATGTCCCCGGCTCTGGTGTGTAACAGTCCGGCTTCCTTCGGGCTCGGCGAGGCCGAGACTGTAGTACAGTTTGTTCAGGAGGCGCTACATTGGTGTTCGTCGGCTCATCCTTGGTGGTGTCAACGATGGGTGTCTCGATTGGTGTACGAAGAAAGTCGGTAAAATCGTACGTATCATGAACGTCATCGAGAGTAGGTTGAGTGACCTGATGTGCCGAGCCAAAAATATCCTCCATTGTTGGAGTACGTTCTTCCGGTTGATATGAGGAAGAACCGGAGTAATATGTATGTTAAAGGTCGGGGTCGACGCCAAAAAAATCCTCAATCGAACGATGATAATACTCGTGTAGCAAAAAAGACGAAGAGCCGGATGTTTGATACTGGGATGGGTTGGTGCTCCGGTTGGTACTCGGGTTGGTCCTGAGGCTCGTAACCGGGCTGGTAATCGGCCTCATCCGCGGGCTCGTCATTGGGCTCATCCTCGGGCTCGGAATCTGAATCGGGGATCCGACCACGACGTTCATATGCATTATTCCCCGGACCTCATCGGTTGCCTTCCGAAATAAGTCTCCTTGGCATATATTCTCGGGAATCAAGCACCGGCATCCCGTATGCAGTATACCATTGGTTGTAATTTGGGGTACCGGAATAATCCCCATTACACCAATGCAAGAATGAACACCTATTTGCCCGGTCATTCCAAAGCACGATATATGCTTGAAGATCGTGAGCCCAATTTATTCGATTTTTACCTTGTCCATTTTTGTCGAGCTAGTGGACCTCACCGAGTTGGAAGGGAAGGTTCGAAATATGTTGTATACCACCAAACTGTCGTAAAACCCGATCCCCAGCGTGCCATTCCACCATATGAAAATTGAATACCGGCACATTACACAAAAAAAGTTTGTAATTGTGCTGGTAAAAAAATGGTGGGAGTAAAGGCGTAATTTCGTCTAAAATATAAGGCTGCCACACGAACTGCACAATATAAAAACACGAATTTAGTTAACAAAAATATTGAAAATATAAAAAACACGAATTTCGTCTAAAATGTGTTTTTTATATTTCGAAAATGTAAAAAAACATTTGTAAAAAATATCAGATATTTATTTTTTAAAAATTCGAAAATATAAAACACATTTCGAAAATAGAAAAAATCTTATAAAAAATTCGAAAAAATATCTTACATCATCTCCTCCGTGTTTGTCTAACCAGCGACGTATATGGGGACATTTTTCGTGTCGCCCAAGTCCCGGAACTGAATGCCATCTGAAAATTGAAAAATAATTAGAAAAAAAAAATAATTAATAAAATTTAAAAAATATAAAATCGAGACATCGAGTCACCTATTAACTAGTGGCATCGAGTATGGCATGTGTTCTACGTTGGCGATGGAAGGCAATCGGGTTAGTATCCATGATTGGAGCAGATATGTGCAGCCTCCCATGGCAATAACTGCGGGATTTGTCACTCGACAAAGCTCTCGGTACAATGTCGCCAACACTGCTAAGCCTCAACTTAAATTCCCAACTGCCTTGAAATCTTCCAATAACGGATGGTAGATAGTGCTTATTCTATTTTGGCTGGTATCCGAAATAAGGATACCGCCTAATAACTGTAGAAGAAAAGCGCGAGCATGGTAGATAATGTCCAGCTGCGTTGGATTTTACGGGAGATGTCTAAAGTTTTCGTGTAGCCACGTAAACTTTAAAAACGGTAATTTTCCATTTTCAGTATCCGAGGGCACCTTGCCAAGTAACCGGTAGCAAGTGTCACAAGGATCGTCTAGTATACCCGGACCCGTTACCGCTTCACTTTCAACGGGTAGCCCGAGCTGGATTGCAACGTCTTCTAAAGTTATTGTTGCCTCTCCACACGGGAGGTGAAATGTGTGAGTTTCGGGACGCCATCTTTCGACTAAGGCCGTTATTAAATCGGCCCGAATATTCCTATTTTTAATGAGGGTAGCAATCCCGAACCCTGCATCTTCGATATATTGTTTAGCCAATCTATGGGGTTTGTAACCCGGATAATAATGATGGGATTTAACCATCCTATAGAATTCCGGATTGGCTCGGATCACGCCCACACGATGATTATCATGACTACGTATGATGACATTGGGATACATAATATGATGGATGAAACTCGATTAACGGCGGACAAAGTTGGTCAACGGCAGTCAACGGTGGTCAACGGCGGTATCGGGACGTTGGTGAGCTGGAATTTTGGTATTGTTGAGCTGGAATAGGTTTAAGTGTGGTGGAAAGTGGGTGGTCCAATTGCTATTTATAGTAAGGGACCATTGATGACATTTTTGTAATTTTTGGGTGGTCCAAGGTTATTTTGGTTAATAAATTTAAAATATGATAAAAATCGTAATATAATAAAAAAATTTATTTAAAGATATAAAATTAATAAATAATGTATTATCAAATCAACACATTATATGATAAAAATTGTAATGTAATAAAATTTTTATTTAAAGATATAAAATTAATAAATAATATATTATCAAATCAATACATTATATAATAAAAATTATAATATAATAATAATAATTTGTACTTTAAATATGAAAATTTGATAAATAATGTATTATCAAATTAATGCAATATTTGATATAAATTGTAATATAATAACTATCTTTTTTTAAATAATGTTAAATACATTTTAAATGCATTTTAAATTTCAACTTCAAATTTAAAGTAGAATTTGAAATTCAAATTTATATAATTATGAAGTTTAAATTATTTAAATTTAAACATGTTCATTAATTTCCAAATTAATTTCAACTTAAATTAATTTTCAAATTAATTTTTACACAAATACACTTCGTGTATACTAGTGGACATGCGCTCATTGTTCGTCGAACAATCCGGCATTACGAGAGGATTGACCGGAAATATAGACGCGATGTGGGCAAATGGACCGGTTATGGCCAGGCCTTCGGCAAACACTGCACAATTTCGGTTCCCCAGTCTCCCTAATGTCCATATCAGAGCGAATCCTCGTCGAATGTGGTTGACCTCTAGGCTTTCTACGGAGACTATGATCCGGTAGCATCTCAAAAGCAACTGGTGGAACTTCCCAGTTGGATACATCAGGCATTACGGGAAATTCATTCTCCCATACACGCAATGTACGTTGCAGCGTGTACACCTCGTCTATGAATTGGTCGACATTTGAATTTGCAGTCGCACAAGCTGCATGAACATGCACACAAGGATATCGAAGAGCTTGAAATCTAAAGCACTCGCATCGCCTGTTTGCTAGATCAACTGCGTACGACCTCGGTGGAACACCCGAGCGACGACCGGTGTACTCTGAAAATCTCCAACTCCCGCGAATAAATTTCTGCATTCATCGTTCGAGCTCTCTGACTGTTTGTTGCCATGGCCCTTCGAATGTCCTCAACGTACACGTGTCCGGCCTCTATCTGCGCCAGTTGTCGCTGCCCCATCGTAGGCATCAATGTGGCCAACCTATAAAAGGTTACCGAGAAAACAGCAGCAATTGGCAGATGTCGTGTTTGCCTCAAGACAGAATTAACTGACTCGACCAGGTTGGTCGTCATCTGGCCATACCGAGCCCCGTCATCGTAACTTTGTGTCCATTGATACGTTTGGACGCTACGCAACCACCCATGAAGATTTTTGTCACTTGGTAAATGTTTCATCTTAGCTTCAAGCTTTGTGAACTTTTGTCTGAATCTCTGCGGTTCAAATTAATGAGCTGCATATGCATATGGAATTTCGAATAAATATTTTTTATATTTCGCAAACTGATAAAATTTAAAATTAAATTGAATTGAATAAAAAAATACAAATAATAATTATTACCCATTTCCACGAATTCTGCTTTCCATTCTTTATTTTTATAATCACTATGAAAGTTTGCCGACATGTGTCGGATGCAATAAACGGACCTCTACGGAACCTCCGATCGCCTTATTACAGCAAGTAGTCCCTTCGATCTGTCCGATATAAGGCAAATGTTGTCTTGCCTAACAACGTGCCTCCTCAGATTTTTTAAGAAAAATTTCCACGACTCGAAGCACTCTTTCTCGATTATGGCGAATGCGATCAGAAGTACATTTCAGTTGCCGTCTTGTGCAACAACAATCAGTAGTATTTGCGTGTATTTACCGTACAGCCAGGTTCCATCAACTTGCACCATCGGTTTGCAGTGAGGGAAGGCCTTAACACACGGGTCAAACGTCCAAAATAATCGGTGAAAACATCATTTTCCCGAGTCAATGACCCCGTTCGGACCTTCATACGGCAGTGTTTGTAAATCAGTTACAGTCCCCGGCATATACTCTCACATCGCGGCTATCCACCCTTGGAGCTCGTTGTATGACGCATCCCAGTCACCATACAACTCCCGCATCGCCATTTGCTTCGCCCACCATGCCTTCTGGTACGAAACCTTATAATTGAAGCGAGCTTGCATGGCCGAAATATAGACCGATACCTTATTCAATGGAGACTCTTTGACCATAGGCATGATACAGTTGCATATGGTCTTTGCATCTAACTTCCAATAATCTTGCGTCATACGAGCCATGGTGCATGTGTGCAGACCTTCCATTTTCCTTATTGTCCATAGCTGAGTCCGCTGCATTAACGCAGCTCGGATACGCCACTTACACCCACTCTCGGCTTTCAAACATTCTCTAATGTACAAGACTGCGACGACTTCGTTGCTTTATAATCCACAGCTAACTTTAAGTTGTATTATTTTTTTGCATTTAAGCAGTCCTTCTTGTTCTCAAATTGTTGTCCTACGAACAACTCTTCTTCGTCGATTTGTTCGTCGAGTAGGTGAGCCAGAACTATGTTTTTATATTCCGAAAACTCTCGAGCTCGACTCACATCTGGATCTACGTCGCTTATGAAGGCCCCCGGATTATTCCTAATAACTATACTCGGGCTCGTATTTCCTCTTGAATGGGTGTTAACATCATCACCCTCCACCGACCCCTCCTCATCTAAGTCTTTTGGGATGTCATCCAAATCGGGGTCTTCCAAAGCTTCATTTTCTTCATTATCTTTTATTGGGGTCAGCACTTCCGGATGAAATTGTAGAAGATGACACGTATTTTCGATGTTATACGAGCATCCACCGGTGTTTGGATTTTCTGGAGTAGACCCTCCATAACCCGATTGATCTTTCCAGCATACATTAAGATCAATATCTATTCCAGAACGCTGGCTTATTGGATTTAAGACTTGAATTGGTTCGGGGTGTGATATCTCCGCGAACAACTCAATAGGGCATGGATTTTCAATATCAGATGGGCAATAAATTTTAATCATTGTGCCTAAATCATCATCATCAACAAAGCTCCATTTCGGAGAATTTTATCGGATCTGATGAAACCAGAAATTTGTAAAACAGTCTCAACATTTGCTTCCTGCAACGAGTAGCTATCTTTGTACTGATCTTCCGTTTCAATTCATCCAACGAAACACGCTTGTTCAGTCTCATTCCGATTTTTTCTCTGCTGTCAAATACACAACCTTCATCGTCTGTATTGATAATTTTTCCATCAAAATGAACATAAACAAAGAAAATGTTGGAACTCATTTTGAAAAAACTTGAGATTAAAAAAAACTGAACACAAACAAAGAAATTGTTGCACTGTTAATAAGAACAAAAAACTCAAATTTTTAGTACTGACGGTTCTATATATATATATATGGTGCTGGAGTTAAAAGTCGATCTCGACCATTAACTATACTTGTGTTATTTTCTTTTGATTATTTTCGTTTATTTCGTAAATTTAATTTTAATTAATATTTTTAATATATTTTTAATTTGTAGATAATATTTATTCCTTAACATTTTCACAACAAGATATTTAATAAATCAAAATTATATTAATACGATAAACTATAAATCTTATTGAATATTACAACAATACAAATTAAATTTACAGATAAAATAAATTATAAATAATTGTTAATATTAATACACAAAATTTTAAATTTTGAACAATAATACAAAATAACCTACAATACCCTAAACTTGCGTAACTCATCTCAGTTAGATAATGTCCATTTGCCTGAATACCTGGCTAATTTCAATAAATTCTTATAACCCTCAATTAATATGGGTCTATATTGCCTGAATACCCGGCCAAGTCATCTCGGTCGGCCGTTCGATGACAGAATTCCGTTAACCGACCTTTGATAGCATAACCTTTACGGTTATACCACATAGTTAAATTTAGCGGCAACTATATCATATACATATAGTATTTTGCTCCATGGCGCAGAAAATCATCTAACCACTAAAGCCATATCTTTGCCGCTTCACATGACAGTATAATTCAACTCCTAAAATACATGACAGTATATAGCTCAACCCCGAAATTCGATTGTACACTTCACAACTATCCTCTAAAACAAAACACTCATCTAATGATAAATAATAAAACACTCTCATTTTCTTGTTATTTTGAGAGAAATATTTCTTACTTACTTCAAAATCAAAAAATTAAACCCTATTTATAGAGAATGAGGAGAAGTTGGTGTCGGCAACACGAAAAAAATTTGAAATTTTTTTCTGGAGAAAAGGGTGGTGTCGGCCATGCAATGGCCAACACCCAAAAATATAATTTTTTTTCTCGAGAACAGGGGGTGTCGGCCATTTGATGGCTAACACCAAAAAAATTTAAATTTTTTTTCTGAAACAGCAATGGCCGACATACAAAAATACAATTTTTTTTCGAGAAAAGGGGATGTCGGCCATTTGATGTCCAACACAAAAGATTTTGAATTTTTTTTTGAAACAGGGGTGTTGGCCATTCCATGGCCAACACCTTAAATTTTTTTTTCAAATTCTCGTATTTTCGCATATCAATAAAATATCGTATTTAAAAAAATACACACGTGTCAGTCATGCATGGCCAATACTGACAAACACAAACTTTATGTCTGACACCAATCATTGGCCGAGTCCTGTTTACCTTTTACTGTTCATTTTGGGTCATTTTGGTGTATATTTTTGAACTTGAGTCATTTTCGTAAATAATCAAAATTTTTATATCATTTTGATAAATTAACCCTTTTTCCACTTTTATGAAATAAAATGTATATTTTTGTTTATTTGTTGAAGACTTTTTCAAATGTAAAGAGAAGTAGAGCTGATTGGGGTTTTGATAGGTGTACTTTTCTTGTGCAAGTTTTTCAAGGATGTTGAGAGATGTTGTGTGCATCTTATCTTTGAAAAACTAAAATATGCCTTTCACATTAATTTATCACACATACTTGCCTTTGCTCTTCTTCTTCTTTTTTATTTTTATTTTTTTATTTTCTTATGATTATGAGCATTCGTCTTCAAAACGGTAAAAGTAACATGAAGTTCTTTAAATTAGAAGTTAAATTGTATTTTGACTCTTCAACTCAAAAAACGGGTAAATTAATCCATATACATTAAATTAAAGATTAAATTACTCTTTTTATAAAAATTTAATCTATTTTTACTATTGAAAACTGCTCCCTGTACGCCAGCATAAATACATGGGGCATACCACTTATAATTTTATGATTATTTTGACAATCATGTTAGTTTTAATAATAAAAATATGATTTTTTTAATAGTAAAATTAATTTATTCATTTTTTGAATAAAAAAACAATTTAACTTTTTGTTTTTTCGATTAAATTGTGCATATATATATTTTTTTGTTAGTTGCCCAAATAAATCATTTTTTTCAAGATTTAGAAAAACAAGTCGATTTTGAAGAGAGAGTGTATGAAAGCTTGTCCAACTGGACGCGCTTTTCATACTCTTTATTCAAAATCGACTTATTTCCCTAAATTTTCAAAATAACAGCTTTTCTTATATGACTAATTTAGTATATATATATATAAGAGGAAGAGAAATGTGAATATTGTCAATGTAAGGAGCAGTATCCGTACATTGAAAACCTAACAAGCAACCTGCTCTCCTTTGACTAAGAATGGCAGCAAGAATGATGCTTCCTTTTATTTATTTATATGACTGAAACAAACTAAGAAGTCAGCATTCTCAAGCAGGATTTTCATATTATATCATTTGGGAACTTCGCATTTAGTTGCTAAAAAATCTTTTCAGTCCTTCTCATTATTAATATTCAGCAAATTGGTCCCTTTTAAGAAAATTAGAATAATTTAATCTTTTTTCAATTTCGAAAGTGAGCAATTAACGACAATTAATCACTCTGTTAATATCTTCTACAATTGTATGTAATTTTTATTGGTATAATAACAAATTTAGCCCTCAATATTTACAAATATTTTTACCAATTTGGTCTTTATTCTAAAAAAAATTAATAAATATAGCTTCAACATTTACACTTTTGTACAAATGTAGGGGGCTAAATTTGTTAAATTGGGATCAATTTGATAGAATGTATAAACTTTAAGGGTTAATTTTGTTATTATACCAATAAAAATTATGTACAATTGATGAAAAACATTAATATCATGACTAATAATCCCTACATGCTCACTTTCAAAATTGACAATGATTAAATTGCTCCAATTTTTTTTTGAGAGGGCTCAATATCCTTAATATCAAAATTGAGAAGGATTGAAAAGGTCATTTTACCGATTTATTTTTATTAATTAATTTATAAAACTAAATTTGAGTATTAATTATAAATCAATAAAAAACAATTTCATAACAAATACATATAAAATCTGCAATTTAAGATTTCATCCTAAAATTTCATATTTTTAAATCCTAAACCCTATTTATTTGTTAATCCTAAAACTTACCTTTTCGGCGGAAGAAATAAAAAAAAAATCACCGATTGAATTTGTTAAAAGATTTTTAAACATTCTCTAGTGGACGGCAATGATGATCTTAAATTAATTAAGTAAACTATGATTTATTTATTTAAAATAATTAATTAAAGTTAATTAAGCTTAATCTAAGTATAAAAATGAATTGGTGATGGAGAGATAAACTTCATCTTCTCCAACCGGCCATTAGAGCAAAGAGGAAGCTTAACGCCATTGCTAAAGTTTTTAAGCTTTTGGTCTTTAATTTAAGTAAGTCTCTAGGTTTTTTTTTTTTTTTTAATAGATTCTTTTATCATGGGAGCTTAATTAAGTTAACCAAGGATCAATGTGATCAATTGGTGAAGTTCTGGTAAGATTTCATCGTTAAGAATTGAATGATTTAGGTGTTAAATTGATAGAAATTAAATTTATTTTAAGAAAATGACTTAATTGTAAAGCCTAATTATTAGTTTCGTATATTAGGGACCAAACCGAATGAAATGCAACACTATTATAAAATTTCAGTAGGAATAGAAAGTAGAAGGTCCCTAATGAATATATGAGAAATCAAATTTTAATTCGAAAGTCTAGATCAAAAGTTATGCTTATCTCGGATTTAAAGATTAAATTGAATAAATTGTAAAATATGTGTGAGTTTATAATCAAATGTGATTTAATATGGAATTTGGTAGTATGTATTGTTGGATTATTATTCGTACTGAATTGATATTTAATTAGCTCGTGACACAAAATTAAACTAACATTGTATTTATAGTATAGATAACAAAATAAAGTTTATTTATTTGATAGATTTGACAAAAGTAAAATGATTCAATTACATCTCATCCATGAAAAGATGGATAATTAGATTTTTTTAAAGTGAAGACTTAAAGAAGAGTGGAGAATAGCCTAACCTAACCTATTCCCCATGAAAAAAAAACAAAGTAAATAAATAGGTTTAATTCTACTCCAGTCCCTGTACTCTTTAGACTTTTGAAATCTAGTCAATTTCTTTTAATTCCAAGAATTAGTTCTACTGTGTTTTTTTAATCCAAAAATTGAAGTCCAATTAATAATACATTTAATTGACTTCTATTAAATCTAAATATGTATTATCTAATGGAGTTTAATTTTTAAATTAGACTTTTGAAATCTAAAATTTCATAAAGAAAATTTATTGCCAGAATTATTGATTAGAGAGACAAAATTTATGGAAATAAAAATAAGAGGGCTAATATTTCAACAGTTCTAAAAGTATAAGGATCGAGGCATAATTAAACTAAATAAATAATTCGGTAAAAGTACCATAGAGCCCTTATACTAGGAGTCATATTGCGTTTTGCCTGCTATACTAAAAAATATCAAACTAGCCCCTATAAATTAGATCAAAGAGCAATTAATCATTTCTGTTAAAATTTTCATTCATTTGTACGGTAAAAAATTGGCATATAACTGACAGAATAAATAAACAGGCTCATGCCAAGGTATAGGTATGTGAATAAATTTTTAATAGTAAAATAATTAATTTACTCTTTAATCTAATATAAAATAATTAATTTATTTATTTTTTAAATAGAAGGAATAAAATACAACCCGAGTTTTAATACTCCTGGTGATATTTTATCAACAAAAAACACTTATTTTCTTATAAAAATGAAAACAAAGTTTCTTAACCAAACTCCCCTCTCTTTATCTTCTTTATTTTCATCTTCTTCTTCCCTAATTTTTTCATTCTTGTTTATATGTCGTCTTCAAATGAAAAGAATGACCCACTGTATAATTCTGATCCTTTCCAGGGATTCAACTCATCAACCTTCCCATTCTTTGACTACAATAATCTTCTTGTTTACAGCCAAGCTGCTCCAACACCACCATTTCAGGGTTTGGATTCTTCTTACATGAACTTCGCCGACTGTTTACACGACCACAACTCCTTTTCAAGACCCTTCTTCGACGTGTCTGGTTCTTCATCTGATGTTGTTGGTCCGATCCACGACAACATTAGTAACTCCAAACAAACTGTAGACGATTCAGTAAGGGTTAATATTGATAATACTGAAAACCCATCTACACCAAATTCCTCAGTGTCATCTCCCTCTAATGGCGGAACAGCTGTTGAAGATTCAAGCAAGACCAACAAAGGGTCCGAACAAGAAAATTCAAACAAAGTGTAGGTTTTGATTTTTCTTTGTTTTTTCATATGCTACTGTCTGGTTTTTTTTTTCCTCGACTATCACACGGTTTGCTTTAATTCCATATTATTAGACTATTCCTAATATAAAATTTTCTCCCTTTCTATGGAAGGAATTTGAAGTCAAAATTCACTTCTATGTTCTTAGTTTTTAAATGTTATATATATATATATATTAGACAAGAAAATACCAAAAAAAAAAGTGAGAAGGCTAAGAAACCCTAATACTTGATATCTATATCTGTAATGGTGAGTATTTGTTGTAGAGTGTTTCTCTTTAATCGTTCGAGGTTTTATTCTTGAGGTGTTTATGCTCGATTTTAATTTTGAGTTTTTATTTCTTTATTCTAAAGAGAGTTCAGGGATTGATGGAGATTATAAAATATTTCTTTGGTGGATCTAGATACTCTTGTCGAAACTTCATAAACCCTTTTGAGTTCTCTTCAAAGTAGAGAGACAAAAACCTGAAACTAAAATCGAGCATAGACACTAAAAATTAAATTAGTAGCAATTAATTATTGTATGCAATTGATGTTGAAATTAGCAAGGTTTTTTTTGTAAATAAAATATTTAGGAACAAACCAAAAAAGGAGAAGCAAGAAAGAGAGCCAAGGTTTGCCTTCCTCACCATGACTGAGATTGATCTTCTTGAAGATGGATATAGATGGAGGAAATATGGACAAAAGGCAGTGAAGAATAGCCCTTATCCAAGGTGGTCCTCTTAATTGTTTTCTTCAAATTTATGCACTTTATAGTTTAGTCCAAATGATTTATTCCCAACCTGCATCTTCCAATAAGTGAATGACAAATCAAATTTTTCCTCCTGATCTTCAGTTTTTACTCTTGAAAAAATTTAAATTCGACTAAAAATGCTAAAAATCAGGAGGAAAAAACTAATTTGTCATTCCATTATTGAAAAGGGATAGGGATGACGTGGAATCACAATTTCATACAATTCTTTCTCCCCATGTACCAGCTAGAAACCCATTTCATAGATTTAATCATTTCTGAATTCATATTATATTTTTAATATCTTAATTGTATTTAGAAGGGCATATCATTTTGGGGGTTTGAACTTGACAATTGTTCTTATATTGGGGTTTGAATTTTTTATCCAAGGTAAGCCCTTAATTTGGTAATTATTTCCACATTATCCAAGTTAATCCTTAATATATTCTTTGAAAGCCCTAAAGTTTAGGTCCCAAGGTGGAAACAATTACTAAGTTCAAGGCTCAATACGAGAACAATTGTCAATTTTAGGGGCTAATTTGGACAAATAAAAATTCAAGCCCCAATATGAAAATAATTATTAAGCTCAGGGGTTAACTTGGATAAAAAATTTAAACCCTAATATAAGAATTATTACCAAATTTAATCCTCAAATGTTGATTTACCCCTATTTAAAATATTGTATATTTATATAAAAATTAGGAATTAGATTGCATTTTATTTTTTTATTTAAAAATAAGTAAATTAATCATGCACATTTGATCAAAAAGTAAACTGATCATTTTGTTAAATTTTTTATCTATTTCTTCTGTTTAAAATTGGTTCTTCTACATCAGTATGAAGTATACGTGGCACATCACATATTACTGTCTGGTTATTACATCAATTGTGCCAGTTTTTAGCAGTATAAATGGATGGAACTTTTAATAGAAAAACTCAATTTGCTCTTTAATCTAATATAAAAAGACTAATTTACTTGTAGAAAGAGTAAAATACAATTTGAATCTTAATCAAATCGTTAAAATCCATCATTAACATTGGCAGATAGTTGGGTAATGTTGAATTATTATATGAGATGCAGAAGCTATTACAGATGCACCACCCAAAAATGTGGTGTGAAGAAGCGTGTGGAGAGATCATTCCAAGATCCATCGGTTGTGATCACTACGTACGAAGGCCGTCATAACCATCACATTCCCATCACTTTTCGAGGTCATACCATCGCATCATCCGCCGGTTTCCCTCATGACTTCCTCGCTCATTATTTCTTTCCATCAACAAGCAATCATCAAGAAGACAACTCTATGCAACTTCATCAACACCACCACCACCACCACCACCAGCTTTAAGTTTCTGACTATGGTTTGCTACATTATTCAGTATCCTCGCCATGAAAATCTGTAGTGAATGAACTAATTAAAAGTATGAGACTCACTCACTTAGTGTAGTATATATATGTTCTAACTAGATGGAGTTCATGCATGCATTATTCTCTTCTCTCTTCTTTACTTAAAAAATTCGAAATCTTGACCTACTAGATGCTAGCTTAGGATTGCTCTGTTGATATATATATAGAGAGAGAAATGGGTATATGAAACTGAAATTTCTTATCAATTGTATCACTTTTCAATAATTTAATGTTATTTCAGCATTTTCAACATAAATTTCAGTACATTAGGTTGGATTTGATTTTTTTTTCAAGATGAAAATGTTGAAATGATATTAAATTATTGAAAATAGATACAAATGGCAAGCAACCCCAGAGTGAAATATGTGTCCAGCATGCCTGAAATCTGCTCAGAATGTTAATCCTAAGAATAGTAGAGTCAAATCATGAACAATGAAATCGTATCTTGAACAATAATAATATGTATAAATATCCTAATATTCTCATTAATAATATCCGAGACAAAATTACTTAACAGGTTTAATTCAGTAACATTATATATATACTGTTTATATTGCTTAAAAATCCAAAGAAAAAGAAGAAATATTCAGAGACCAGTCCTTTGTCTCTCATTATATTGATTCAAGATCAATGAAGAACAATTAATGGGGTGGACTCTTTTCTGCAGTTCCATGTTATTCTATTTAGACATTTAATATATATGAGAGAGAGAGAGAGATTTGGTCCAAGTCAAACAGCTAGTGACATCCACCTAAATCAACATTATTTTATAATATAAAGCAATCATGTAGCAAATTTTTTTTTATATATTTAAAAATTTATAAAGATAAAAAATTTTAAAATAAAAAAATAGTTCAATTCATTTCATTTTTAACTCGATTTAATTGATTTGTATTCGTTTATGAGTCAATCAGTTTAACTCTTACTTTTGAACTGATTCTCGATCCAACTAACTGATCTGATTTTGAAAAATCTGGTTTTGATTAATGAAAGAACATTTTCAATCTTGTCAGATCAAGCATGTAAGCGGTGAAATTCAAAAACAAAATTAATCATACTCAATAATAACATCTTTAAACCTTAAGGATGTGATTGGTTGGGTGAAAAAATTGAGGGATAAAAGGAAGTAATGGAAAAGTGGAAAAATAAATAAATTTTAAGTGTGCTTGATAGAAAAGAAAAGTGAGAGGAAAATAAGTAGGAGAAGTGATCATTTTTCATCACAATGCATAAAAACTAATCATTTTAAATTGAAATGATAAGATGATTGAAAATGAGAAAGATGCTATGTTAGTTTAAAATTATGTATTTTTCAAATGTTTTAGTTTCTTTTTTTTCATTTTAATTCCATATATTTCTCTTGGAGAAAATACTAGTATGGAATTATCACAATAAAATTTTAGTGGCTTGATAATGGTGTCAACTATCCCAAATCTTGAAATAAAGCTCCACAACCATAATGCATGAATTGTAGTCTCAAAGCATGCCATAAATTCTGTTTCAAATCATAAATGATGTAATGACAGATTGTTTAATAATTTTTCATGATATGACTCCATCAATTGATGAATAAATAATCAAAAGTGCACTTCCTACTATCAAGACATCTACCAAAATCTGAATCTGAGTATCCAATCACTTTCAACTTATTAGATATCTTATACATGAGCATGTAATTCTTTGTTCATTGTTTGTATCGTAAACTTTCTTTATAACCTTCCAATGATCAATTCCAAGTTTATTTTGATATCTGCCAAGAATCCCAATTGCAAAGCTAATATCAAGTCTTATGCAGGTCTTGACATACATTAAACTACCCACAACAGAAGCATAAGAAATAGATTTTATTCTTTCTTTCTGTTTCATTTTTCGAACACTACATGAGGCTGAATTTGAAATAATTTCTGTGAAACAATTATACTTATTAAATCTTTCTAGAACTTTTTCGATATAGTTTTTTTAGTTTCCTAACAAACTTTGTGATCTATCTCGGAATATTTCAAATCTTATTATATAAGATGCATCTTCAATATCTTTCATTTCAAAGTAAAAAACTTATGTCTCATGCATTTTTTCCAAAAACCATTTGGAGCAAGCAAAATATAATCAAAATATAAATAAATAATTTATTTTTAATTAAATTGATAAAATTATATAAGGTTGATGGTTATTCGCTATTCTAAGTGTAATCGATATTCGAGTCACACTAACAAAATTATTGTTAGGGTTTGTCTCATCTTGTAATTAAAAAAAATTAAAATCACTTTACTTCTCATAAATTGTTTTTCACCCGATAACAATAATAATTTATTTCCATTTTTTCTCTACTTCTTTAACGATCCTCCCAGACGGGAATCCTTACTGCACTCCCCCTTATACGTCAAATTTGCGGATTGGTTTTGTGTTAATTTGGTGTTGATGGTAACCCACTAATCACCAATCACCGATCGTTCACTTTCTTTCATTTAGTGGTTTGATTTGGTTCGTCTTTGCCGACGACTCTGAATTACCAATGCCGTATTAGCGGCGAATCCCTCACTTGTCTCATAATGCTCTAAAATGTTACTTTCTTCATCATTTGAGGTCAGTAATTTGGACAGATCTCTCCTTTAATCTTCTCTTTTTCCAACTTATAAATGGCTGGAAATTTGTGTGTTTATGTCTTCTAATTCTTAAGGATTTTGATTCTTCTATATGGATTATGTGATGATCAATGAAAGTTGGTGCTCTCGTACTTCTGTAATGAATTTCAAAGACATGAATTTAAGTTTATCCTTGGCTTCCTTTGATTTCAGATATCCTTCAGGTGGAATAAATTGGTTTTGTTTCCATATGTTAGGGTTTCTTGTTCCCCGAATGTTATTTCGCATCCAATTCTTGAATTGTATATATGAATGAATGGATGTATGTGTGTATATCATTGGGGTTTCTTGTTTCCCTAATGCTGTTCTAAAGTGTATATGGTTGAATTGTAGTTCTTAAATGCCGAAGTCGAAGAAAATTGAAGGGCAGAGACTAGTGATGGAGGAAAGAATTGTAGGTGACAATGGAAGTGATGCCGTCGGGGGCAATGAGGTTAGAAATCTTGATCATGTGCTTTCCCAATTTGTATACGAGGGCGATCATGGTGAGGAAAAGGTCTTGAAGGAACGTGAGATTGTGCGCAAAAGGAATGGAAAGAGGAAGATAGGTGATGTGAAGATAGGTGATGTGCAAGTACGAAAGGTTTCACCATATTTTCAAGGCAACTGCGAAAGGCAGCTCAAGTCGATTATGCAAGTTGTGTACAAAGGTTGTAGTAATGAAAAGCTTTTGAAGGAAGGGGAAAACTTTAGCAAGCAGAATAGAAAGAAGAGGAGAACGGATGCAGAAGTTGTAAAGGTCTCCCCTTATTTCCAGTCAAGCGAAGAAAAGCAAAAGAAGAGTGGGAATCGGAAAATAAAACCAAGAGTGTTGAAACAGTCCCCCTATTTTCAGAAGAACAACGAAAGCTTGAGAAAACCAAGGAAGACGGATGAAGTTAAACCTTTACTTTCTACTTCTCAGAAGAGAGATGAGGCTTACCAAAGAAAAACAGTCGATAATACATGGATCCCTCCTCGTTCTGATGCTCCACTTCTCCAAGAGGATCATACACATGACCCCTGGAGGGTCTTGGTTATATGTATGCTTCTCAATAAAACATCTGGAAACCAGGTTTCTTTCTTTCAGTCAAATATCTTATTCAAATATTGCGTTTCTTTACTTAATTTTGCTTGTTGTGGAACCTTTTCAGATGCTGTTGCTTTACTTTCTTTTCTCTTGGGGTTATTATTTATTTGAATAAAAAGTTAAATCATATGAATCCACTTATGAATTGCACCGTGACAATTATCAATGGCTGTTGACCACAATATATCTCCATGTCTTCCATCATAGCTGCAAAGTAGGTAAAAGTATCATAAAGGTCTTTGTAGTGGGAGTCAGATTGCATTTTGCCCCCTCAACTAAAAAAAAGGGCAAATTAGTCCTTGTATATTAGATTAAAGAGCAAACTAGATCTTTCTGTTAAAAATTTCATATATTTGTACCATTAAAAACTGGTGTGCCTGACAAAATAACCAGACTGTGACACATAGTATGCTACATGTACATCAAAGACCAGTTTTTAACAGTAGAAATGGATGAAAATTTTAATGGAAGGATCAATTTGGTCTTTGATCGAACATGCAAGAACTAACTTACCCATTTTTTGAGTAGAGGGGGGCAAAATGCAGTCTGACTCCTACTTCAGGGGCCTCTATGGTACTTTTACCCTGAGAAGTAGCAGGCCACTTTGAGCCTAAGAACTTGGAAGGCGCCTTGCCCTTAGGACTTATAGTGTTCCCTATGCAAGCATCAATGTTGCTTTCACATATCATAACAACAATTATGTAAGTTCATTGCAGTCACTGATTTCGTGTTTTATTTTTTGCTGAGATGAGTGGATCAATTATATATGCCTTTGGTAGGGGGATAATTAGCCTTGAATGCATTTATTTATTTTTAAAATATACATCAGTGACCCTATAGGGAAGTTACATTTATTTTGCAGTTCAAGGGGTAGCACTTTCCTGAGGTATTCTGTAACAAGGTAGGTTTTCACATAAAGAAACAATACTTGTTATGGCCCCCAATCAAAATTGCTCTCCATTGTGAAGTTATGTTTTTGTTTGTAACTTGAAGCTGGGGTTTGAGAACAAAAGAAATAATGACCGAAAAAACTGCAGTGTTTTTGTGTGGTTTGTGAGAGGGCTATGTTTCAATAAGCCTGCCTTAGGCTAACAGGTCTCTCAGGTACTCATTGATCCTAACCTTAGGCCTAAGCATTTATGAGATTGTTCTACCATCCTTGTGGAAATCATTTTGTTTGACAAAATGGAGAACAAAACTAAGAATAAAATGTAGAAAACAATATAGAGGGCGATTATCCTTGTGTAGGAAGTTTTGTTCTCTCTCCTAAGGTGCCATCACCATCTCTTCCAATTGGGATTCCTCCCTGCTGGTCATAGCTTAAGTGCACAGCCCATCGATTGAAATTCTAGTTCTTCCTTACTTTTGGATGTTGTGTAGCTAAGAAACTCTTATGCTTGATTTTCTGTCATCTGAGCAGTTTCATGCTGGAAACATATTAGGTGGGGCTATATGATATAACCACATTTAATGAAGCCTGTATTTGCTAATAATATTGTGGATAGATCGTATCAGTTGGAAGTTGAAAACAAATCGAAATATGATTTTCATGAGCTTCTCACTCAGTTATTATGGATAGCAGATCTTGATCATTTTACCAGTCTCATCGCTGGCTGCAGAACTTCATCGTGTTAATATGCAACGAGACGTCAAATTTTGATATTTCTAGCATGGATGGTAAAAACAGTCAAAGTAACTATTGTTACATTGATTGCAGACTAGAAAAGTATTATTCGATTTCTTCACTGTGTGCCCTGATGCAAAAACGGCCACCGAGGTTGCCACTGAGGAGATAGAAAAGGCTATAAAAACTCTTGGTCTTCAAAGAAAGCGGGCGGAGATGATACAACGAATGTCTCAGGAGTATTTATGGAAGGAATGGACTCATGTGACTGAGCTGCATGGTGTCGGAAAGTAAGTTATCTATACAATCTCGTTGATCCCATTCTTTCCATGCCAAAGCAGTTTAGATTGTAACCTTTCTGGTGACCCTTTTCGTTGACCAGGTATGCTGCAGATGCATATGCAATATTCTGTACTGGAAAAGGGGATAGAGTAACGCCCACCGATCATATGCTTAACCATTATTGGAACTTTCTCTATGGACCCAAGAATACTTCAATATAGATAAGATTAGATGTTCTTTTCAATGAAAATATTTATATATGGTTAGGGTTTGGTAAATTACTGAAGTTATTGAAGCAAGAAAGGTGTTTCAAGTTAGCATTACCAGCTTGGAGCTTTGCCAAGTACTTCATGAAGTGCTTATTTGGACTTTTTTTAGCTCATCTTATTGACATTTGATTATTTGTTTTCTCAACTGAATTAGGGGGGGCGCAATGACTCGAGCTCGAGCTTGACTCAAAATTCTGGACACGATTCTTAACTCAAGGTCAATTGAACATCAATTTTTAAGCTCAAAGTTGGCTTGAGATACAATCGACTATGTGAGCACGTGCTCAATTAAGCTCATTTATCATTTCATATACTAGAGCTCAAATTTGCATTTGATTAAACTCATTTATAGACTTTCATGATCAAAGGATGAGCTCGAGCTCAAATTACGTTTCTTATGTTAAAATTTCCTTTATACCATAACTCCATGGTTTTTAGTCCACACGCAAAACTTCACACTTCAAATACTCATATTTTCACCATTAAACCTATAAAAAAGAACAACAAATAAAAAAAATAAATAATTTGTTCTCAGATTAAAACCATGTATTATCGTAAATTTTTTAAAAAGAAATTGTAGGTTTTCAACTCAAGGACTAGAAGATGGAATAAATCTTTGTAATATGGAACTATTCAAGGTGGTCTTTATCAATTACTGGCAACAAGGTTCTGCTCAATTAACAACAAACAAAAATAATACAACATTTGGTATCCACGTTTTGTTCGGATGGTGATTTTATTATTTATTATTTATTTTATATACATATACATATACTATAATTAAAATATTTATTATTTTTTATTAAAAAGATAAATAATTAAAAATAGAGCTAATGTTGTTTTTGATCCTTTAACTTGACAATTAAATTCATTTTGGTTTTTAAACTTGAAAAATGTAAAAATGTAATGACATAAAACTCTAAGAATATGTCATGTCATCACTTGAAAATATATTTGTTTAGGATGTTTAGGGTTTTTGTTAGATTTTTTAATTTTTAACTTTTTTATACATTATTTATGGTTTTTTTTAGAATTTTTATATTTGTTAAAAAATATAAGTTTTGGAAATTTTAAAATTATTTGCGTAATTTTTTAAAATTTTTGTTGAGAGAGATCAAATTGTTCATTTTCAAAATTGACAAGGACCAAAAGAGTATTTACATCAATATATTATTCAAATTACTCGAATTGTAAAATTCAAATAAATTCGAACTCAAAACTCAAATAACTTGAATAACTCGAAATTTAAATTTTTTTCGAATCAAATCGAATTTTGCTCACCCCAGAGAAACGAGTAAATATGTTAAAAAATACATATTTTTAAAAATATTATCTTGAGATATCTGACCAATTCTGGGTTGAGGGGCAATTTTGAGGGGGGTTGATAATGAGAGTCTGAGACCCGGAATTTCATCCAGTTGGACGTGTTTTGCTGACTCAACAAGAAAGCACATCTAGCTAGAAGCGTTTTCCTACAAAATCGATCTAAGCCAGATTAATAATCAACACATATGAGTAATTCATCCGGAATTACTTATATTTTTTTATGGTGAATTACAATAATAAGACAAAGCCCGAATAACTAACGCGACTAATGTAACTTAAACTCAAATAACATTTGAGATGGTGAACACCTTAAGCATCATCTTCAATTACTTATATTTTTTAATTCATGAATTTGTTGACAGTTTATATCATGAGTATTACTTTTTATCTTTTATCAAAGCTGGAAAGTGGATCACAAGATATTATTAGGTGCAAACAATAATTACAATTCAATCAATATTATGACTTTTTTATGCCTTCATTAATTACATCAAATATAAAACAATTAAGGGTAAATTACATTTGTAATCACCTAACTATTAATATATTTTTTTTTATCATCCAATTATGAAAAGTTACAAAATTATCACCTGACTTGATGGTGGAGCCAAGAGGTCAAGCAGGGGCCCCAATCCCCCTAAAATGAAAATTTTTTCATTTAGGTATTTTATAATTTATAAAATTTTAAATTAGTAATAATAAAATTACATTTTGGCCCTCCAAAAATAATAAAAATTTGATTTAATCATTTAAAAATTATAAAGATATAAGCTATTAAAATGATGAAAATTTATTTTTATTATCGTAAAAATATATAATTTAATTTCATCACTGACCTGACTATCCAACTGTCTTTCTTAGTTATTAGCTGCCTAATGTAAAAATAAAAATACCCAAAAAATTGAGTGACTAGTAGTGCAATTTAGTCAATAATAAAAAAGTCAAAGTGAACAAGTTGGTGATGATAAAAGCTTACATCAATGGCCAGTCCAACAAAGCAGGAAAGTAAATGTGAAGATTGAATGGTTGGTTTCAAAGCACTGATTATGACTGTTAGATAAACCCACCTACTAACCCAAACCCTTTTAGCTCCATTATGACCATTAGCTTCACACTTTTCGCTGTCACAACCATTAATCTTATTACTTTTTAATGGTCATACAATTTCCAAGCAACATGGATCAGCCATTACTCCCCAAAATACGCCAATCCACCCCACCCCATCTCATCACCAATGATGCCATCATCCCTATCATCCCAACTCCAACTCCTCCTTCCTATGTTAATCTCCTTGCCAACTTGAAAAACCACAATACCAGACTCACCCGTCGTTCCCACTCCGCACCCTCCCTTTTCACCGACGTTAGGGAACCATTTCAAGGCCGAAACCCGTCTTCGAAATCCGCTCCTTTCATTGTCCGTCAAGCCTTCATTTGGCTCATCATCTACATATTGACCGGTATACTAATGTTCTTAACTAGTGAAAGTTTCAAAGGCACCCAAACTTTCAAACCCGTGGATGCTTTGTACTTCATTGTGGTCACGCTATGCACGATTGGATATGGTGATATCGTCCCCAACTCAACATTCACTAAGCTCTTCACTTGTTTCTTCATACTCATCGGCTTTGGATTCATTGATATATTACTCAACGGATTAGTTACTTACATTTGTGATCGACAAGAATCGGTTCTTTTAAGCACGGTGGATGAGAATCAATTCAACACAATGGTTCAAACATACATGATAGATAAAGCCAAAGGAAGAATGAGAATCAGAATGAAAGTAAGCTTAGCATTAGTCGTGGTGGTTGGGTGCATCGCCATCGGCACGGTAGCCGTCCATTTTTTGGAAAGTTTGGATTGGGTTAACAGCTTTTATCTCGCTGTTACATCAGTGACAACCGTTGGTTATGGTGATTTTGCTTTTGAGACGTTAATGGGAAGGTGTTTTGCTGTTCTGTGGTTGCTTGTAAGCACGTTAGCTGTTGCCAGGGCTTTCCTTTACTTAACTGAGTTGAGGATTGAGAAAAGAAATCGAAAAGTTGCGAAATGGGTGCTTCAGAAGAAGATGACAGTAGGGGATCTGGTTGCTGCAGACCTCGACAATGATGGATCTATCAGGTATTTGCTTCGCATCCTTCCCATTTCTACTTGTATTTCAGTAGGTTACTTCAAAGATGAACATGTTAGATTCAAGTGTCATTTTCCATGTAAATGGAGTGACCATATTGGTGGATACAAATATTTTAGGTGAATGTAGGGATTAGATCAATCAAATTAGAATAGAAGCTAACACTTTGTTATGACACTCACTATTATCGATCTATCGATCCGTTAGTCCGTCGGGTTCTGACCCACACTCTATATGGGTTTGCACATGCGTAGTGTGGGCGAATCCAATATGGAAACATGTAACATGGGTTCGCCTATACATGATGCGAACCTTGTGTATGCGAACTCACTTCGAGTACACATGTGTTAGCCTTAAAACAAGCTACGTGCCATCATGCATGGAGACCTACCTAACCTATCACATCTATGAATAATGATCGTATCATATAAATAAACAGAATTAACCCATTTGAGGACACAGAGAAAAATATTCAACACATGTATAGTTTTAAAAATATCATCTAATGTTTAACAAAGTTATTTTTAAAGTTCTAATGGTTCTGTAAATGAAATTCCGTTTCAAATTGAACCTATTTGATTTTTTTTATTAATATAGACACTAAATTGATGTATTTAAAAATAAAATTGGAGCGACTATAATACATAACTTATTTCAACCCAAATACTTATTTAGAAATTTCTAATTTATATGATGTTGTTGGGTTTTTTCAGAGGAAGAAAAGAAAGCAGAGAATTAATTTAACAAACAAATCTAACTTGCTATTTCATTATTGGTCTAAATATTTTTTCTTAAATAAGAAAAATTTACCAACTACAAGTTGAAAGCTGACAAGTCTAGATACATTCATTCACTCATTAGCTGATTTCCATGTAATCAACACCGATTACATTTAACCTAACTAATTAAAGATAAATAAAATAATCTATCAGATTTTCTAAACAAGTTGACACTCGTTGACTTGTATTAAAAGTTCCGGGATAGTTCGCAACATGCATGTTAAGATAGCTCCCGTCTTGCGTTTGTTCGCGAGTCTATTCATATTTGGACAGTCCGTCAAATAGTTCGCCAGCTGACAGTCCGCCTTTTTGGCTTGCACTTTGACTATCTGTCACTTTGATTGGCCAACTTTCAACAGATGTTAAAGCATCATAAACGATATAGCATTAACCATTTGAGCATCATGACACCTCTTTCATCTTAGTATTTACTGAATTTGTGGTATTGAATGAATGCATTTGTTGCAGTAAATCTGAATTTATAATCTACAAGCTTAAGGAGATGGGGAAAATTGCAGAGAAAGACATCCTGCAGATCTGTGACCAGTTTGATAGACTAGACAATAGCAATTGTGGGAAAATTACAGTTGCTGATCTCATGGATAGTGACTAACTATTATGGTGTCAGATTCGGTTAAGGCTATGCATCCGATCCCGACTTTTTTTTATATATTTGGAGGATCATTCGTACCTAAATATTAGAAAGAAAAAGAAAAATGAAGAGTCGAAGCAGTATATACGGCTACAATGATGTTCCCTTAAGGAGGAATCATATCTTGCAATGGAGATAGCCTAATTGCACAAAAGCAGAACCACAAGATTCAGTGGTCATTTTCAGCTTGTAAAAAAGGCAAGCAGATAGTGTTAATAGTAAATTTGAGCCATTCTTTGTAGTAAATTATAACAAAGGGATTCTTACTTTTTGTTTTTGCTTATAAATGACAGTGTACCTGTTAAAGGCATACAGCATCCGACATTTACTGTAAATCATCTTCAAAGACGGATCAAATATGAGTAAATATACCTCAAGCATTGATAATCTGTTAGACTCACTATTGACAGCTTTAGCCATACAGTCTGTTGATCTATTATGATCACATGGTATTGATGAACATCCACTTAATAATAAAATATTCATAACAGAAATTACATTTTTTAAATAAATTAATAATTTAAAATTTATGTTTAAATCAAATTGTGTTTAATAGTTAGTAAAATGTCTTGCTTGGATTAAAATAAACTGTCATTGCTTCAAACTTTCCAGTGATTCAACCTTTAATTTATATTATCAAAATTTATTAGCAATAATATATTTCTAGTTTTTCAAGTGATTTTTGTTATTGAACTGATTTTGTTACTAAGTTCAATTTTGATAATTCCAATTATATTGTGTGTTTAATTAGTAATACCAATTTGTGTTTTTTTTAAATAATTTTTTTGGTTTTAATACTGATAGTCAATTTTTTTTTAAATTGTAATTTAATAAATTTTTGGTCATGTATGCAATTTAATAATTGATAGTTATTTTTTTGTAATAGTCATTTAGTGATTTAATACTATATATTTTTCAATTCTATTGCTTTGGGTTAATTAAAAAATATTTATAATAACTGAAAAGGAGCAAATCATAAATGTAAAAGAGTTAAAACACTTTAATGTATAATATTCCATTTACTATAAATTTGACTATTTTTTTTCCAGCATTATGATAAACGTTGACATTTTATAGAATTTTTATGTGACAAAAAGGAAATTATTCAAATTAATGACATCTTCCAAGTCAGACTGCCATTTATGAATCATAGAAGTGATGTGTTTCCAAAAATACCTAAAAATCTACCTAGACAGATATAGATTGCATGAAGTACTCTGAATTCATTCATCTAAACGTTTTAAAACAAAAAGACTTCACTTTAGGGTATCCAATTACATTAACAGAAAGGATATATATACATATACATATACATATAGGTAAATAGATTAAAAAACATATTCATTAATCTGCCCAAATCCACGCAAGGCGACTCTCACAATGTCATGTAATCCATCTCATACTGTCCAATGTCTTTCCAGTTCAAAAGCCTGCAATCAAGAGCTGTCCCTTGATTTAATGCTTTATTCTATGTGCAGATAAAAGTAGGCAATTCACTTTAGAAATGTAAATCCAATTATAGTTTAGTTTGTACCTATGTCACTAGATTCTTATACTAAAAATTAGATAGCGTTTTACTTGAATAAATTAATACATGTATATTATCAAAAAGCAAATTGATTCTTTTTTTATATTTGTATGTTAAAAAAAATAAGATATCTATCTGATTATCATGTTAATTTTTAACTGAAAATATTGGTTTACTTTTTAATCTACTGTAAAGAAACTAATTTACTGATTCTTTAAGTAAAAATAAGTAAATTCAATCTGATTTCTAAAATCCCTCCGTGTACTTTTACCCCAATTTATTTGATTTACTGAATTCGAAATTATTAACCATCAAAGGCATATGATTTTCTGAATTATGACATCATGCAAATCCATTTTATCATTTTATGTTATATACCATGAAGAAGCCAAATAATTTATAGTTGGAAGCTAAAAGAACTTACTTTTTGAGGCATCATTTAACCAATGAGGACATAACCTTCACCAGAAGGAAGTATACTTGCGGTTGTAGGAGGCTTAATAGCTCGAGCAACGCTCTTACGGACCTGCGCATGAGACTCTGCCTCCTTTTGAAACATCCGAACCAGCTCATCCAGCTCTAATTTTCTCACCTCAACATCCTCATCAATGATGGGTTTCTTCAGCCCAAGATAGAGCAATCCACTGGAAATTAAAACTACTCCTAGGAAGACAAGGATACAAGAAAATAAAAGAAATGCATGCGGGGAACTGTCGTCGTTTCCGGGTATTCCATCCACATTGATCCCGAAAAGTCCGGTAATGATGGAAAGAATAAGGCCACAGCCACCAAAAATTCCTAAATTATGTGTAACAGTGAGACTTCTGTCCTGGAATTAGCCGTAGTGAGTGTTAGGGAACTAGAAGTTGACATCACGATGTTTAAAAAAGCATCAAGTGGTAAAAGTGATAATAAAAGTGCTAGAAGCCAAATTGTATTTTACCCCTTTACTCAAAAAAAAAAAAAGAAGTAAATTTATCTCTATACATTATATTAAAGAACAAGTTGATTTTTTCTGTTAAAATTTTTATCAATTTTTATTGTTAAATTTATTATCAATTTTTATTGTTAAAAATTGATATTACTCACAGAATAACCAAATTGTTATACGTGACATGATACGTATATCTCATGCTAACGTTTATTGACCAATTTATAACAGTAGAAATAAAAGAAATTTTATAAGAAAAATATCAGTTTGCTTTTTAATCTAATGTACATAGACTAATTTATCTTTTTTTGAATAGAAGGGACAAAATACAATCCAACCCCTAGTACACGGGATCAATGGTATTTTTACCTGATAACCAAATATAGCATTAAGGAAAATATTGAGACAAAAAAAATAGATGTGTCAGACTCTAGATTCTTTCGAGTGTAGTTTAGAGAAGCAAACCTGCAACCATGCGCGAACTGTACTTTGCATAACGTCTTGAATTGTAAATAGGCGACCGCGTACTGCCTCTTGCTCTGAAATCATTTCTCTTGTACTCTTTCTTACCCCATGGAGTAGGGACCTTGCTGCATTCCCTCTCAAATGTTGAAGAAGCTCAAACACAATCTCCTCCCTTGCATGGAGAGACCATTTCACTCTTATGACCTGCATTATTGAAAAGGTTGTCCTTAAACGTATAACATATGTAAGAATTATAATCTGCACTTGACCACTGGTCTAAATAAAAACATTGTCATGTCTGCATTACAAAGCAATTAAAACATCAAAATTGACTTAGAGTTATCTCCAAATACCAAATTGACTTACCTGTGTTGACAACCTCCTGATTTCTTGATTCAGAATTATTGTAAAAAGCTGCAGATCCTCGTGGTTCCTCCTGTTGATATGATAATCGTTAGTTAAATGTGTCATGCACGGTAGAAAGAATCAGTATGAATATGAGACTATTTTCATTAAGAAGATAAATCATCCAATGTGCACGGAAAAACCTGTTCATAAACTTCAACTCAACTTCATCTGCTTCACCGAAGATTGATTTGCGAAACAACCTAAAATAGAAACATTGGGAAGTTAGATCCTTGTGCTAGGAAATGTGTTTTTGTAAGCTATGCCTCGAATATAAAAAATACCAACATTATGGTCCTAGTTTAAAATAGATGTTTGTCACAATGAATGTTACTTTCTTTCAGTCTACAACGTTGCTTGACACAAAAATGAAGATTCGAAGTTCTTATCATGACAAATAACCCAAGTTTTTTAATAAAAATGAAAGTGATTTAACTAATAAATATATGGATTTCAAATCTATGGAATCATCTCTTGGTATTGCTAGAAATTAAACTAGAGGAAAAAGAGGTACAAATGAACTTATTGTTTATTCGAGGAGGAACCAGAGTCAGAGAAATGAGACTGAAACTTCTCAACACCATCAAGAGTCTATAACTGAAACTGTTCAGACCCTCATTGAAGTTCCAGGTAACCCTTACATTGAACCTATCCACCCAGAGTTTACCTAATTTTGAGTCAGTTCATTCTGAGTCTAGTATGTTTGATCTTGATATTCTCGTTGCTAAATGTAAAAGTAGTTGAAATAAGAGTGCTAACAGAAGTTGCAGCCAACTTTGATTGGTCACTTCAACAGCTAGATGTGAAGAATACAGTCATCAACGGTGACTTAGAAGAAGAAGTTTACATGGATCCACCCCCAGATTTTGTCTGGATCAAAGGTCTGTAAACTAAAAATGTCCCGTTATGGGTTGAAGCAACCACCAAGAGACTGAAAAAAAAGGCTATTCTTAGGAACAAGCAAATCACACCATGTCCAAGAAGCATTAAGTTAGTGGGAGGATAACTTCTTGATAGTGTATGTTGATGACATTATTCTCACAGGAGATGACACAACTGAAATAGAGAGACTGAAGAAGTGCCTAGCTTTTTAGTTTGAAATCGAAGACTTGGGATTACTGAAATATTTCTTGGTATCAAGGAAAGGGATTGTGGTGTCACAAAGAAAATATATGATGGATCTACCTAAAGAAACTGGTATGAGTGATTGCTGCCCTATTGATACCTCAATTGACCTAAATTAGAAACTCAGAGACAACAAGGGAGACCCAGTGGACACATTTCAACACCAGAAACTAGTTGGGAAGTTGATTTATTTATCACATACATGACCAGACATTGCATTTGCCCACAAAGCAACAAAGCAACTTGATAGAACTAAACATGCCTAGACTGATGGGCATTTCATAATGAAAGAATGAGGATGGAACCATTTGTTTGTCATCTATCCGCACATCATAACAAGAGGCAGATATTCTCACAAAGGGATTATTCAAATCACACTTTGAGTTTCTCATTAGCAAGTTGGGCATAAATGATATCTATGCTCCAACTTGAGGGGTAGTATAGAATTATGGAACAAACTGTGATAAAATATATACTTTTTTGTTATGTAAAGTCTTAATGAAGAGATCCCTAGAATCAATGATCTCTATCAATTAAGGGAATTTCATACCATATTATGATATGTTTTCCCTATGAATTATGTTGAAATTTTTCAGAATTATGAATAAAGATAATTGCAGCCTTCTGTTCCAAAAACTCTTATGTTTCTGTCCTAATGTTTCTATTCAAAACATTATTTTTGTCAAATATTTTTCTTAAATCCACAAGAATAATAAACTTTAAGAACAGAACCTTGAAGCATTGGTATATTGAAAAGAAATGACATAAAGACATCTGCAAATTCAAAGGCAAGATTAAAATCTAAGCTATGAAAAATCATTGAAGATTGGAATAAAATGGGAAAAAGGAATTATGGAACAAATGATTGTCAGTCCTTATAGCAGTTTTAAAGCCAAATCCGTTCCAACAAATTATAACAAAGTTAATTATCTTTTCTAGTTATTGTTGCAGACAAATCATTTTATCATTTAAGAATGAGGATAAACTCAGGGATTTAAATTGCGGTTGCGGCCGCGTTTTCGGTCGCGTTACGTTTATCGCGGTTGCGGACATAACGGATGCTATTGCGGTCACTGCGGGTATCGCGGTCGTGAATTTTATATTAACTAAAATCATTAAATATATAAAATCATATAATTTAAATTAAATTATTTTTTTTAATTTCATCGTAACGGAATAATAGCGGGAATAGCGGACCGCTATTACCGCAATTGGCCGTTACCCATTAAATTGCGGCCGCGATCCACCGCTATTGGTGTGATTCCGCTTCACATCGCTATTTTCGGCAATAGCGGTTTCGGACGGTGCCGTTACCGCTATATAGCGGCCGCTATTCCGCTATCGGACCGCTATTTAAATCCCTGGATAAACTTTATTCACCAAGACGATGAGATCAATAAATATTTATTAACCTGTCATCCCATCTTGCAAGGCGACAAGTGAGATGTGCTATAACCTCATCGATAGTTCTTGGAATATTAGTGCCTCCGGCAATAAGCATTTCCTGAAAAAAGAAAGAAGAAGGAAGTGACCAAATCCAATCATTGCATCTATAAGCACGACAAGCATAATGCATAACTTTAGTTGTGAAAATTCACAGGGTGCACAAACAAACCTGAACTTCTGCAATACCTAAGACATTAATGTTCGATGCAGACCCTTTGATATGCAATGCTGTTATTAGAAAGTTTTGTGCATGCCATGATCTTAGAACAATGGGAATGTCATCTTCTTCAGCTAAAGGATCACCAGCTGATTGTCCCAACAGCTCAAATAACAGTCCACCAGCAACTATGACAGGAACCTGGGAATATATATGAAAGAATAAGGTTTAGACTAGTGACCATCTTGCTTAATTTCAGTCTTAAGAAAGTGAGTATACCTCATAAAATAGGTGCTTCATACGCTCACTTATCAGTCTACTTTCGTCTCGCAAAGCAACACTGATAGCAGGATGCAACCACTGAGCAGTACTTAGCCATGCATTTATAGCTGGGTGATCTGCCGCCACATGACACCACCAAGTTGGACCAACTGGCCTTTCCCAATAACGTGCTGCTAAATCCGTAACAGTCATTTCATCTTCATTCTCTGTGAGCTCAATAGGCTGAGAGCCCCATCCATCATCACCTTGTAGCATCTGGACTAGTTGATAAACTCTGTCCCAGCCAATTGGTTCCCAATACGCTCTTGGGAGCTCTTCCCCGGGATTGAGATCCTGGGTTACATATGATGCATCTTTAACTGTGACTGTGGAATCTTTCAAGGGTGGAGATTTAGCTAAATTGTTAGAATTAACGTTTTTGGGTTCATTAGCATAGATCCGTCTTCTAGAAGCTTCTTTCAAACTATATTGTGCAGACCAGACCTTTGCACCTGATTTTGGCTGACCTGTTTTACCTTGGCCTTTAACATATTCAAAAGCACAAATAAGTCCATCTGTCCAAAGATCACCTCCTACTGCATCATTTCGACTTTGAAGATTCTTTGGATAATCTTGTTTCTTCATTTTATTGAACATGGAAGCTGAATAACCATTACCTATTTCATTCATCTTGCATTTTCAACTCTGAAAAACAAGTACCAAATAATACCTTAGCATTTCATGAATTAACTGAAATAAAAAAAATTAATATTGTAATTAACATTCTCAATTATGTATTTAATTAGTACCTGCTTGCTACTTTGCTCAAAGAACAAAAGTCAGTCACTAAAAAGTTTCGGTATTCTAATTGCCAATCTATTGCTTTTACCTTCATTGAGGAATATCAAAGGAACATTTACTCCAAATATCCAAAAACACAGTAATGTAATTAGAGAAACAGTTCTTGTCCCTGATATACTTAAAAGCACAAAAACTAAACAGCTAAATCTTACTTTCAGTGATCAGAATTCAATGTCCAGTAGCCTCAAATTTATATGAAATTTAATATCGTCTATTATCGTGTTACCTGAATTTGAGATGAGCTTCCCATACGAATACTCTCTGTTTTTTTCTCTCTAAATTTTTCTCTACGTTCATGTCAATTAAATCAGGAGAACCCAAGGTTAATAAAATCGCATTCAATCTATTCTAAAGGATTAAGATGCAAGATTCGGATCGTTTCTATGATTAGAAGGTTAGATTTTCCTCGTATAATATTTATATGAATACAATAATGAAAATCAAAACACCAGAACCAATTATACAGAAAGAATAATAATAAAAGGAAAAAATTAAACAATCATTTCAAACACACACACACACACACACACACAGACGCAAACTATATAACGTGAAAAATAATCATTTAATCAAAAAACTAAAAGGTGAAATAAAAAAAAAATGTATTTCAACAATTGAAAACCTTATAATCATTAAAATCGGCGGCAGAAACAACAACAAACCTGCGATTAACTCTGTTTCACCGACAGGATCACTTTTTCTTTTCGTGAAAAACTACAACAGCAGGAATATAGATTATATTATTATATAGGGAGATTGAAAAAGGAATGGCGTTTGAAAATGCACCGCTGGGCCTGGGAGGAGGTGGGGAGGTTGGCCGCTTGACTACCATTTTGGATACTGTCTTTCAGCTACAAATAAGCACTTCTTCATGCAATATTTTTGCACACTTCATCTTCCCATGACACGTGGTTATTTTTTTATCCCATTTTTTAATCTTGCAAAATAAATTTTAAATAAAAGGTTTATGTTTGCTTAATTCAAATAAAAATTAGGGTTTGGTTTATGGTAATTGGTACCGTATCAGTTAAGTTAGTTAGTATTGTACAGTTTTTTTATTGGTATTGATATCGATCTGTTTTAATGTACTGCTTCGAGTTTATTATTAGTTTTTTAAAAACATTTGATATATGAATGTAAAAGTATTTATAAATATCAAATAATAAAGTTAAATAAATTTTAAATATAAAATAATCATTAAAAATAAAATTGTGGTTGAAGTGGTAAAATTTTTTTAAAAATATTAGTAACATGCGTTCAAATACTAGCATATATAAATTTTAAGATATAAAAATAATCATCAATTATATAAAATATTCTATAATAAGATCAGAATAGGAATTGAATTCTGGACTATAATCGATTTATCGAAAAATGTTACGTTTTTTAGGTCGAATTTTGGGGTATCTTGGATGGCATGATCACTTCACTTAGTAATGATATTAATAGAGTTGTGATTCACATTGATAATTTGGAAGTAGTTCAAGTCTTACAGGATAATTTATTGAGGGATTCGAACATTACAATTCACAGGAGAATCCAAAAGATCATGAATATAAAAGGGCATTCGATGATTCGATATGTTCCCAGAAAAGATAATCGTGTTGCTGACTGTTTGACTAAATTGAGCTCAGAAAGGATGACAGGTCTCCAAGTTTATGACAAATGTCCTAATGATGCCTCAAAAGTTCTAATTCAAGATATAAAGGAGCAATTGATCAACTTCATCTAATGTAATATTTGCTTATTAGTTTGTTTCACAAAAAAAAAAAATACAACCTATCATTAAACAAACTCAAAATAAATAAGCAAGAAAATTATTGCATAAATTATGCAATAATATCATCGTATATTATGCATATAGCAATTCATAATTCAATAAATTCAAAATAAATTATAAAAATTTTATTTTAAAATTTTATTTTTGGTATAAATAAATAATAAAAATGTAAAATTAAAATTATTGTAAAATTAAAATTATTTTTTTACAAATAAATAATAACAAGTTAAATGTAAAATTTATTTGGTACCAACTGGTACACCATATTCCAGCCGGTACAGCGAAATCAATCAATTCACACAATTACAGTCAGTATCGACCGAAATTTACACTGAAATGGAACCTAAAGTTTTTTGTTCCAGTTTACTTCTAAAATAGAGTGTTTCGACCAGTACCAACTACCATGGTACTAGTACCAATCGTACCGTTCGGTACGTACCATTTTGGTCATAAACTGGTACCAAATAATGTATGTACTATTCGATCAAAATTTTATGCATTTTGGTCATTTCAATATGTCTCGATCAATATCGATTTGTACCAGTTCATATCGGTTGATACAAAATTTTGATATTTTAAACTAATTTTTAATTTTTTTATCTTAATCATTTTAACTTTTCTATAATTATATTTAAAATTAAAGTTTATTAGATTAAATTAAATTAAATTATTGAATCTAATTAATAAATTTAAAATTTATATTTACAAATAAATATATTTTTAAACTAGAATTATCTCTTGGCATATGCTCGAGTTTAAAAAATTTACTAAATTTTATTATACTCAAAATGTGAATGAAAGAAAATATTTTATATTAAAATATAATAATAAATTATCATTAGTGAAATGGTAAAAGTTTTTCATATGAATTTGTTGGTCTTAAGTTTGATTCGCAAATAATATTTTTTAGTTGTTTTATTTGAATATTACATAAAAGTATGAAAAAAAGAAATTACCCTTTAAAGTAAAAGTATTCTAGTAATTTCAAAATTGAGTTGATATTGAGTTAATTAGTGACCCAACTCAATCAACCACTTGATATATAATATAGATATTATATCTTTCGTCTAAAAAACTTATATTACATTTTAAGTATTTGATTGAGTTTGTGTCATTCATAAATTAGATTTCAGTTTAGTTGTAAATATGAAAGTGTTTTTTTTTATATATATATATATATATTTAAAAATCACACACATTTGATGGGATTTAAATCTACAATAGAGGTGTTCATGAGTCGGGTCAGGCCCAATCAAAATCTTAGGCTCATCTCAAAAAATAGATCTAAAATTTTGGCTAAGCCGCCCATATTATTATTTATATTACTTTTTATATATATATTTTAAAAAATATATAATACATAAAAAAATACTAAAAACAATTAAAATAAATATTTTCCGACAAATTGAAATAAATTAAAAAATATGTGTATATTTAAATAATACTAATATATGTGCAACTTAACAAATAAATGTCTCTAAAATAGTAACAAAATTAACAGTAAAACAATAGTTATATAATATCCAAACAATACAACAAAATAATAACAACATAATAGTGAAATAGAAGCAAAATAGTAAAAAAAAAAGAGAAAATAGCAGCAAAATAATAAGAAAACAACAATTTTTTTTTATTTTTGCAAATTTGAGTTGGGCTCGGACCAAGAAACTTTACTCAAGGTCTGACCCGTTTAGAAAATGGGCCTTAATTTTTTACCTAAGCCCATTTTTCAAATATAATTCTCCCACTTTTCAAATGACCTGATCCCGGTCCATGAACAAATCTAATCTACACCACTATAATCTTCAATGTCTCAATTGTATAATCTCAACTAAAATTTCATTTATTTTTATATAATATTTTATAAACATTTTGTTACATAAATTATTTTGATTATGTCATAGGTGTATCATAAATTTTAATTAAGTAATAGATTAGTTTATTCTTAAAACTTATTATAGTATTATTAATGTAATAATAAAAACTAAATTAATGATTATTTTTCACAATAGGGTATTCTAAATTATTTGCAAGTATGATCAATTATTTAAAAAACATTTAAATAATCATAATTAAAAAATAAAAAATACTTTTTTTTTCAGACAAATTTTTATATACTCAATTAATTTTTTAAGGCTTTATTTCTCTATTAGGTGCTATAGGGGTTTTAAATATAATTAATAAAATAAATATTTTTAATATTTCTCTCTGTACTTGCTACCAATTTCAATTCAGTCATGAGTTATCATGCATACTAATCTCTTAGATATGATTTAAAAGTAAAGTAATAAATTTGAATATAAAAAATTTAAAATAAGTTAAAAATATATTTTTTAAAATCTTTTTAATAGGTTTGGAAATATATTAAATCAAATTTGTGAATTGGGCAATGATCTAAATAAGCTTGTCTTATCATATAAATTAATCTTTTTAAAATATCATTAAGATATAAAAATAAAAATAAAAACTAAAACTAAAACTAAAACTAAAAAAACATAAAAAAATGAATTATTCATTAAAATAATATAAAATAAAAAAATAATTACAAAAATAATATGAGATAAAAAAATTATTCACCAAAATAATATGTTTTGATCGCAATTTCAAATGGTAATTTGAGAATTATTTATTTATTTTTGGCCAAATCGTAAAATGGAGAGTTATTAAATTTTTTATTTGTTAAAATATTGATCACGGTGCTAAAGAATGAGAAGGAATCAATTTCATTCAAGTGAACTTTCTTAGTTTTATAATTACAACCATACTGTCCTTCTTATAGCTTATCTGCTAACCTGTTAACTATCTAACTGTACACTAATTAAACTAACAACAAAATTAATTGTACAACTAACAATCAGCTACCTTCTCAACACTCCCTGTAATAGCTCGATTTTCAGTGGTGTCGGAAACAATGATTTCGGGATCACAAATTCTACGAGTCGAGTCGTAAATTTATTTATTTTAATATATATGGTGTTATATGCATCGTATTAAAGTTTGGTTCAAAAATTTTATCGTTTAGATAGTTAATTGAATAGAAAGGACTAAATTGTAATAGGTGCAAAAGTAGAGATGAATAATTAGACGAACCAAATGAGTAAATTAACCAAGGAAATGTTAGTGGTGGGTTAGCATGAGTCAAACTAAGTATAAATAGGTTGATTAAGGTTAAAAATGGGTTAATTATGGCTTAATGATGAAAGTCTAAATATTTACAAAATTGTCATTGACTATATATATGAAATTAAAATAGAAAATGGAAGGAAATTCACTCATTTTTCTTCGTCTTCTCCATGGAAAGAAGAGGAAAATTATGGTTTTCCATTTTTAACTTTGGAAGCTTGATTGGGTGAGCAAACCTTGACCGTTTTTAGTAATTTTTATGTTTTTGAGTCCGTAATAGCTTTATCTAGCTAATCCATGGACTAATTTGTGAATCTGTCAAATGTTAATTATTTTTCCATTGATGAATGAGCTTATTGTTGAAATTTTATGGAAGCTTTGTGTGCTTGGTTGTTAGATGTAACGATTTTGTAAAGTAATTTTTGTTGAAATTAGGGTTAGGGACTAAAATGTGAAAATGGTAAAAATACATGTATTATTATTGCAAATGAATGTGTGAAAGGGTTAGGTAAACACCCTAGAGAATTTGATTAAGGTGGTTGTGTAAGAGAATGGTTATTTTACATGTTTTGTGTTGAAAGGACTAGATTGAATAAAAGGAAAATATTAGGGGTAAAATTGTAATTTTCCAAAAAGGATTAAATTGTCTTGAATGAGTCAATTATATGACTGAATGTGAGAATTGGATGATTTGTGGATGTAGACTATGATCGTGCTTCAGATCGCAGAAAAGAGAAATTAGCGGAGTAGTCCTTGAAGTCTAATCGTAACTGCAAATTAGTTCGGTAAGTTCGTAATGTTAAATTCTTACTAGTATCTACTTATACCTGCCTTCTTTATAATTGTTGATGATTGGAACGACAAATTGAAGATGTGAAAGATGGAAACGACAGAAGAAGAATTACCCAGCCTTGTGCCAAAGTTGAATGGTCCGATGATTGAGATCCTACAGTTGTTGCGGATTCTTTAAGACATCGTGAGTCACTGTAAAGTGAATAGAATCCAAGAATGGATTATAGACCCTACGATGGCTGAGATTTATGCTTGAGCGCATATTCTCGTCAGCTTAGTGTGAGCAACATCGTAGGGAACATATATACCGTGACGATGGCTAAGAATAGTATCGTATACTAGTAACAGGCATGACCTCCAGGTCAATAGGGAGTAAAATGAGCATCATGACCTTTGAGTCAACAGGGAGTAAAACGAAGAACGATCGCTGAAGTTCAGTTTTGTTTTGGCTCCTCAAATTTATAGAGTTGTTTACCACATGTGATTCGGTAAATTGATAAACTTTGCGAACTTATTAAGCTGTGATGCTTACCAGTGAAATTGTTGTTGTTTTGTAGATTTCATTTTGTGACTTGAAGATCTGATCATCTTGAAGACATCACACTATCTCGGGAGCTCGTTCGGTAGTATTTACATCACTTGGTTATATGGCATGTACTAGGATGATGTTATTTTAGTATATGCTATTTGAGACTATGATACTTGTAGATCCTTGGTTAAATGTCGAACTTTGAATGCTTGATGAATGTTGTATGTGACATTTAGTACTTAAATATTATGCTAAGTATTGTACTTGAACACCAATGTGTTGTCCATTTCACCTTATGTCTATGAATGAAGTTTTGTAAATGAACTTATGTGAAATTCAAGAATTTTGCATACTTGTTTCGGTAGACTCTTGCATGTATCGGTATAAGTATAGGGTAGGAGAGAGGTTGCTTACTGACTTGAGTTGTATCGGTAGTTGCATTTTAAGTTTCGGTAGTTCTGTGCATGTTAGTATCGGTAGTTGGAATACTTGAATTAGTAGAAGTTGTAGGGTAGGACTTCTTAGCTCTTTGGAGTTTTTAGTATCGGTAGAAGCATTAATAGTTTCGGTAGATGTTACACTTATACTGGTAGAACTATCACAAGTATTGGTAGAAGTCTGTATTATTTCTAAATTGTTTACTAACTTGACTAGTACCGGTACTTGTCTAACAGATATCGGTAAAAGTCTCTAAAAATCTTGGAAATGATCTTTTTGCCCTTGTTAAATTGTGCTTATAATTAAATAATGATATATATAATGTGCGGAATGAAATTCTTTAATAAGAGTAAAGTTCGAATAGTATCATGTTAAAGATAAATAGTGATAAATGAATAGTAAGACACCAGAACCTTAACCGACGATGGTTTTCGGGTTTTGGGTGTTACACTCCCCTTCAACTTGAGGGGTAAAAGATATCCTTAACCCTCAACTTGGATACTAAGTACTCATGCTGCTTTACTCCAAGTACTTTTGTCAGTAAATCTGTAATCTGTTCCATTATCTTTATATGCTGAATTTGAATCAAGCCTTCTCGATTCTTATCCTTGACAAAGTGGCAGTCAATCTCTATATGCTTAGTGCGTTCATGGAACACAGGATTCGCTGCAATTTGCAATGCGACTCTACTATCTGAATACAACATAGAAATGTCACAATAACCAAGATTGATTTATTTCAACAAACCATTCAACCAAACAACCTTTGCTACTGTTGCTGCCATACTTCTATATTCAGCCTCTGCTAATGAACGAGACACAGTACTTTGTTTTTTTGACTTTCACGAAACAAGAGAATCTCTAAACTTAACACAAAAACCAGTGACCGATCGTCTAGACATGGGACGTGCAGCCCAATCTGAATCACAAAATGCAATAAGCTGTGGTTTGTTAGAAGAAGCCAACAAAATACCTTGACCAAGATTTTTCTTTATGTATTGGACTACTCGAAAAGCAGCCTCCAAATGAGATTTCTTTGGTTGATGCATGAACTAGCTTAGGTGCTGGACATCAAAAGATATATCTGGACGTGTATTTGTCAGATACAACAACCTTTCAAGAAGTCGTTGGTATATTGTAATATCAACAAGCGGCTCATCTCCATTAGATTCTAATTGTATAGAGCTATCATACTCACTTGAAGTAAGCTTCTAATTTTGTTCAAGAGGCGTACTTGCTGGTTTAACTTCTCCTAGTCTAATATTAGCTATCAATTCCAACGCATACTTCCTTTGACTTAATACAATCCCTTCACTTGATCTCATAACCTCTATGCCAAGGAAAAACTTCAATTCCCCCAAGTCTTTCATCTTAAAATTTTGATGAAGAACCGTTTTCAACTCACTGATCATGCCTATATCACTTCTCGTAATCAACAAGTCATCCACATATACAAGAAGTACCACTATGTTACCTCCCTACCTTTTTGTGAACAAGGAATAATCATATTTGCTTTGTGTGTATCCCCCTTGCAACAAAGCCTTA
Organism: Gossypioides kirkii; assembly: GCA_005610355.1. NCBI lineage: Eukaryota > Viridiplantae > Streptophyta > Magnoliopsida > Malvales > Malvaceae > Gossypioides > Gossypioides kirkii. Next base: position 926,889 of record CP032251.1, on the reverse strand, counting down.
GTGAGCTTCAAATTCCACTATCAAGAAGCTTGCTTCAAACCATACAAAGATTTCAGCAAATGACACACCTTTTGCTCCCCCTGCTTGTGAAATCCTTCAGGAATATTCATAAAAACCTCTTCCTCCAAATCACCTTGCAAGAATGTATTGTAGAAATCCATCTGGAAGAGAGGCCAATCATTCATGGCAGCCATACTAACAACTGTCCGAACAGTGACATGTTTGACCACAGGAGAAAAAGTTTTCTGAAAATCGATACCAACCTGCTGGTTATACCCTTTCCCAACTAATCGAGCCTTGAAGCGTTCTACAGACCCGTCAGAATTATATTTGATTTTATAGACCCACTTGCAACTAATAGGAACCACCTCAGATGGTAACGAAACAACTTTCCACGTACCATTGTGTTCTAAAGCTCGAATCTCTTATTGCATAGCATCAACCCAACGTGGATCTGAGATGGCCTCAGTGTAGGTTTTAGGTTCAGTCATGGAAGAAATATGGGTTGTAGAATGCTGTGTATGGATTGGTAAGTGCAAAGTAGAATAAACATGGGAAATATGATGCGTACCTGTAACAAGGGAAGTGGAAGATTGATTGGAACAAACATAATCTCTCATCTATGCAGGCTGCTTGAATGATCGTGTGGTGTGTCGAACATTGGATGTGGAAGAAATTGGTGGAAAAACAGTCGAATACTCAAGAGAAGAATGTATGGAAGAACAATTACCAAGTGATAAGGACATGGAAGTAGATTCGGCTGGTAATGAAGATGACGTGGGAGGAGTAGAAGTCATAGGCTCAGGTTCAAATGATGTGGGATGAGTAGAAGGCATAGGCTCGAGTTCAAGAAAAGTATAGCTATCATTTGTAAGAAAGAACATAAAATTCTTAGTGGGAAATGTAAAAGGAAATACAGTTTCATGAAAAATATCCCGATTGACAAAAAAAAGCTTAGTTTCAAGATTGAATAACAAGTAACCTTTCTGAATAGTAGAATAGCCCATAAACACAGAAGGTATAGCCTTAGGTGCAAATTTATCATGATAGTTAGGTGTAGTGGCATAACAAAGACACCCAAATACCCGTAAATGAGAAAGATCAGGGGGTTTACCATATAACACCTCAATAGGACACTTTTAATGTTAAAGAGGAGTATGTAATCTATTAATTAAAAGACAAGCAGTTAACACGCACTCACCTCAAAACTTACTAGGCATATGAGATTGAAATTTAAGATACCTAGCTACATCAAGCACATGACGATGTTTACGCTCAGTAACCCCATTTTGCTGAGGAGTATACAAACACAAACTTTGATACACAATGCCTAGTGAACTAAAAAACTCATTACACTCTTTCTCAAAAAAACTCATAGTCATTATCACTATGCACGTGTTTAACACTTGCTAAAAATTGATTATTGACCAAAGCAACAAAATGTTTGAGATATAAAAGAGCATCACTTTTATTACGCAACAGATATACCCATGTCATTCTTGAGTGATCATCAACAATGGTTTAAAAAAACCTATGACACTATGAGTAGAAACCTGATATGGTCCTCACAAATCTATATGAATAAGGGAAAAAACAACATTGGCACGAGATATACTCATAGGAAACAACATTCTAATTTGTTTAGCAAGAGGAAACACTGGATATTGTTGAATTCTATCATTATTCGAAACTGTACAAGGAAGATTAGGCACCTTATTCAATCTTGAAACCGAGGCGTGACCAAGTCTAGCATGCCAAAGGTAAGATGGTTCAACCTTTACTAAACATGATGTATAAGGAAGAGATGATGTGACAGCTGCATCCACTTCGGTTTGTCGAGTAGGTTGCAAGATGTAGAGACCACCTTGTTCCTTGCCAATCCCCCTCATCCTTTCACTTGAGAGGTTTTGCATGAGACAAAACTTAGGATAAAAGAAAATAAAGAATTTAAGATCATTAGTAAGCTTCGAAATAGAAAGAAGATTGTAATGGAAATTTGGAACATAAAGAACTTTAGTAAGCTGAAAATTAGGTTGAATAGTGTAAGTGCCAATATGTGTAACTGAAACTAAGGAACCATTTGGTAATTGAACCCAAGGAAGGTTCCATGTACATGCAACAGGAAATTCTAAGGACTGGAAATCATATGATATATGGTCAGTCGCTCTCGTATCCACAACCCAATGGTTTGACTCATCAATCATACCTGCCAAACTTGTAGTTGTTTTAATAGTAGACTCTTTGTTCAACAAGCTCAAAATCTGTTGATATTGTGTTTGAGTAAACATAGGTGCTTGTGGATTGGATGGACTAGATACAACATTAACCTTATGAGCCACATCAACTTCACTACTAGTACTAACCGAAGCATTGTTTACCACATGACTTGGAGCAGTAGTCACCCTCTTCTTATTAAATTTAAAATCTACTGGATAACCAATAAACTTGTAGCGATTCTCTTTATTGTGCCCTTTGATTTTATAATGGTCACATGTCCTAGTAAATCTCCATTTCTAAACCACATTTGCAGAGTGTAAAGAAATCGAATCAGATCCAACAACACTCAGATTATGTTGCCTCTGAGACTTCTTTTGCACAAGCATGGAATAAGCTTAGTTGATAGTCGGTAATGGGTTCATCAACAGAATCTAACTACACACTACATTATACGACTCATTCAACCCCATTAAAAACTGGAACGAACGTTGTTGTAACATATGCTCCTTATTCTGTCTTGACTTATCACAACCACAAGAAGCAAAAGGTACAAGCATATCATATTCATCCCAAAAGGTACAAGCTTAGTGAAATACACAGAAACAAATATTGGTACCTTGAACGTATGAAGTGAGTTCACGATGCAAGAATTAAATTCGAGAACCATCAACCTTATGGAAGCATTCACCAAGATCCTTCCATATTGCCGCCGTACTAGAGGCAAAGACAATTCCTGCTGAAAGCTCTCTACTGATAGTGTTCAAAATCCAAGATAGAATAGTAGCATTATATCGCTCCCATTGATAGCCCAACTTGTTCGAAAATGATTCTTTAAAATAAGTGCCATACACCAAACACAGGTTATTCTTGGCTAACAACGTGATTTTCATGGACCTACTTCAGACATTGTAGTTCTCCACCCCAAGCAACTGATGAGAAGCTAAAAGTGTTCTTGGAGTATCGGATGGATGCAAATAAAGGGGATGATTGAAATTAATGACTGAATCCGGATCGAAATTGGAAAGAGTCACCATATTCACACCGAACAATCGGAACGAGTAGAAACAATCAGAAACGACACAACTCAAGAAATAGCCCTAAACTAAACCCTAATCTGTCAGTTGAATTTTGCCCAACAATTCTACTTTGCCCAGCAACAGCAATAGGCCAATAGCAACAATGGGCCACCAACAATCAACAATAAAATGGGCTTCACAACCCAATCTAGGAAAACAAAAAAATAACAAGAACGATAGAAAACTTGTAACCAGCAAACTATTAAAGCAACAGCACAAGCCAACAATGCAACCAGCCAATTGATCGAAATTGAATCACCGAAGAAACACCGATAGTCGTAGCTCTGATACCATGTTAAAATACTGATCATGGTGTTAAAAATGAGAAGGAATCAATTTCATTCAAGTGAACTTTCTTAGTTTTATAATTATAACCATACTGTCCCTCTTATAGCTTATCTGCTAACCTGCTAATTATCTAACTGCACACTAACTGAACTAACAACAAAATTAACTGTACAACTAACAATCAGCTACCTTCTCAACATTATTCAATTAAATTATTCTTGCCGATTGAGTTTTAGTTTGATTGACATGGGTATTATTGTCAATTTAGGAGGACGTGAGTTCGAGTGCGCTAAAGTGCATTATCTTTCTATTTATGGGTTGGAGAGGAGTTATGAGTAATTTTAAGTAATGTGTCAAAAAGAGTAAATATGATTAGAACCTATAATGAAATTTTTCAACAAAAATTATTCTTAAAAATGATTAAAAGAGAAAGCGAGACAGTCACTTTTTTTTCTTGTTTTATTTAACTTTAAAATTTTAAATTTATCACATTTTTTAAATTTTAGTAAATTAAAAAATTACAAAGGGAATAACTTATTTTAAGATCATTCTAAAAACTAAAGCTTTTAGGCACCAATAAATTTTTACCACATCATCAAATTTTAAAGACATAAAATTATTATTATACAGTCATCTATATTCGACCTACTTTTCAATTATAGCTTTTAAAAAACATAAGTAATTAAAATAAAAAAATCAAATAACATATAAAATTTAAAATTTACATAAATCTTATTATAGAAGATTCAGTGTAATATAATTTTTACTTTTAAAAAATGTATAATATTAAATAGAAAAAAAATTAAAATGAAAAAAAGCCATGTATAGAAATTTATTTTTTTAAAAAAATTGGTTGCCAAAAAATAAAAAAAAATTATTAACTTTGAAAAAATTATTAAAAATTGTAAAAAAAATGTTTATTTGTAATTAAAAAATTAATTATTTTAAGTTATTTAATTAAAGTTCAATTAAGTTGGAGAAGTGTATAATAATATTTTATTATCTTTAAAATTTAATGGCGTGATACTATTTTATTGGTGTCTAAAAAATATACTTTTTTGTCTGATCTTAATATAAACTATTCGATGATTTGACTTCAGATTATGTAAGCAGGGTTCAAAACATCCCATTTTTTTAATAAAAAAGCAGGAGATTTTGCTACATGTTTTGTGTAACACTCAGAGTGAGTTTAGATGGACGGTGCATTTACCTGTGGTTAATGGAAAAACAATGGTGACGGTGAGATTAGATACTGTAACAACACTGTAGCGTAGCGTAGCGTGAGACAAAAGGTAAACTACAACGCATTGAACCGCCTATCCGAATCCACCCTCAATTTCATCGGCATACACCAGTTGTGCATCATCAAGTAAGGACTCACCAGCTTCCAACTAGAGCTGTATTTGAAGAGCAATTGTGAGCACATTCTTTGTCTCAAACTTGCTACACAGCCATGCATATAAGGCAACTGTATTCCATGTTTTAATATAAGATGATGACATCCATGTGAAACTCAAGGATTATTTATTGAAACCTCAATTACTTTGAGTAATATTAATTATTGCAGAGGCAAAAGTTTTGAAGTGGGTATTTGTTGGGAAAGGCAATTAACATGATTGAAGGATCAGTTTAGAGTTAGGCAGTTAAATTATAAGGTTGGTGTCACTTAACCATCTCCTAACCCTTCATTCTTTTCTACTTCTCACAATAAAATTATTGATTAAAACTCAGTATTTAAACTCACATGGGGTGCCTGAGTCTTCTGCATCAGATTCTGAGGGGTGTGCATGAATGGGGCAAAGCACAGATTTGAGGGTTCCCATGGATCAAATCCAAAACCAAGAACAAGATAAGGTGAATCTTCATAAACAAGGCATGGATGATGCGATACTAATGGCTACTCCCAAGGGAGAGAACATTAGGCGACCTAGAGGAAGACCAGCAGGCTCCAAAAACAAACCCAAACCACCCATTATTGTCACTCGTGATAGTGCAAATGCATTACGAGCTCATGCAATGGAAGTAACTTCAGGTTGTGATGTGCATGAGAGTTTAGCAAGTTTTGCAAGGAGAAAACAACGTGGGATTTGTGTTCTTAGTGGGAGTGGGTTTGTAACCAATGTCACACTCAAACAACCAGCTTCATCTGGCGCAATTGTGACTTTACATGGTCGGTATGAGATTCTGTCATTGCTTGGTTCTATCCTTCCACCACCTGCACCACCCGGGATTACGGGGCTAACCATTTACCTTGCTGGGGCTCAAGGACAAGTCGTAGGTGGTGGTGTTGTTGGTGCACTTATTGCTTCTGGTCCTGTTCTTATCATGGCTGCATCTTTCATGAATGCTACTTTTGATCGTTTACCATTGGATGATGCTGATGAAGTCGCAACAACAGCAGTAGCAGCAGCAGCTATGCAGAACCAATATCATCACCAAAATGGCCGGCACCATCACTTGGACATGGCCGATTTGTATGGGATGATGCCACAGAACTTGATCACTAATGGGACTAACCCTCCTGAGATATATTCTTGGGCACCAGGACGAACCATGTCCAAAACCTAAGTCCACTAGCAAGCACCATGGCCAATATTCTCATATCATGCATTTCTAAATATGGGTTTTTTTTACTGTTATTGCTCATAGTAGTATGATGATCCTTATGGTATTCACTGCCTTTTCATTTTATATGTAACCTTCATCACCCTTAGCCAAGATTATCTTATTGTAGTGCAAGTATGTGATTTAAATATATTGGATCTCCAACAAAGTTACTATGCTAAATAAGATTATATATTGCTTTTTTTTTGGTAAAAATTTCACTCCAGTTCTTCTTAATTTCGAAATCGAGCAAATTGGTCTCTATAATAAAATCAGAGCAATTTAGTCCCTGTCAATTAAAGTGAGCAATTAAAGATAATTAAACACGTGTTAATGTGTCAATTTACATAATTTTGATTGATATAATAACAAATTTAGCCTTCAATGTTTACACATCTTGTCAAATTGGTAATGATTCAACAATTTTAGTCTTTTTTAGAATCTAGACCAAATTGACAGAACATGTAAACATTGAGAGCTTAATTTGTTGTTATACCGATAAAATGTCATGATTAATTGTCCGATTTTTTGGGAGGGACCAATTTACTAATTTTCAAAATTAAGAAAGATGTAACCTTCATCAACCTCAGCCAAGATAATCTTATTAATCAGTGCAATTGTGTGATTAATATTTTTGGTGGATTATAAAAGGAGGACAAAGCTCTAACCAACAACGAGATTAGGGCGACTTGAACCCAAGCTACACTTGGGACGGTGAACATTCTGACCATCATGCCAACACACGAGGTTTGTGATTATTTTCTTTTTAAGTATCAAAAGTTACTATGCATTTAAATAACAGTGAATTTCACAACATCTCTAAATTTTTCCTCAAACTTCAAATGCTTTAATTACATCATTAAATTATCGATGTTATATCAATTAGGTCATTTCATTATTGAAATTATTAAATGACATGTAAAATCTTATGTGACATAATTTAAACTGAAAATTTTAATGAAAAGTAAAATCTTGCCGCATAAATTTTAAAATAAAAAACTAAAAATAAAGTACAACTAAAAAAATGAAAAGGAGTGACCAATAGTTTCCGTAAAAGCTCCGAAAACCTCAAAACCAGGATCTTTATAACATCCATTTTTACGATATTTATTTTCCTTTAAACTTTTCATTTTAAATTATGTCATATAAGATCTGATGTCTCAATTAACAATTAAATTAATGATTTTAGCAATAAAAGAATCTTATTGGTATAACTTCAACAATTTAAAGATGTAATTAAAAAGTTTTAAATTTGAGGGTCAATTTAAAATAAGTCATAGTTTGGAGTTACTTAGTGCAATTAACTCTTTAAATATCAATAAATTTTGACAAGTCTCCACATAAGAAAATACAATTATATATTGCTTTTTCCCCTTAATCCCAGATATAAACATAATACTATAACAAAAATCACCAAATGTCTAACAACTTGGAAGCCTTTCCTCCTTTACAACAATTGGAATGATATCAAGTGGTAGAGAAAAGTATTATAGAGGTTATCGTATTAAGAGTCATATTGTATTTTGTCTCAATTTAGTTTTTGTACGTTAGAATTAATAAACAAATTGATTCTTCTATTAAAAATCCCATCCATTTTTACTATTAAAAACTGATCGTTATACGTTAAAATGATGTAAATGTTGCACGCCATATGTAGTTGTCTAGTTATTTTGTCAATCATATTCATGGATAAAGGGAAATCGTTTCAACATAAAAAAACAAAAAACAAAAACTAGAGCAAAGATATAATAACAGATTCAAAATTGTAATCAAGCATCGCCCATTAGTTCTATACCCGATTCATAATTAGAAAGTTTTTCTGAACCCTTTATAATCAGGGCTAAATTTCCAGAAATTAGAAATGCCAAAATAGGAATAACACTTGATATTATTAGAATTTCCTAGAAAACATCATATTTGCAAAGTAGAAACATAGGCGAACTCCTATGAATGCATGATTATATCATATGTGGAGTACGGAGGGAACTTACCTCGACGGGGTAGATAAAGTTAGGAATAATCGGCGTAGTGGAGGAATGGGCGAACTGAAATGAGGATTCAAGAGAGCATGGGAGGCATCGCGGAATGTTATTGACTGGCTCGCTAGAGCGACACCGTGACTATGATCTATCAACTCTATGGAGTGACATCGCGACGACGGTTTATAGGTCTTACGAGATGACACCTCAAAAGAGGTTTAATGTATAAGACCATAGCTAGGTTATGGCAACATTTGGAGTCTGTTAGGACAGTAAACATGAGTTTATGTTGTGTAAGACCATAGCCAGGCTATGGAAACATATGGAATCTGCCAGGACAATAAACATAAGTTTATATTGTATAAGACCATAGCTGGGTTATGACAACAAATGAAGTTCGCTAGAATGAAAAACCAGGAAGTTGACAAGGCACGAAAAAGGAAAATCATTGTATGACTCGCGCGGCGAGGAGTACAATTGGATGAATGCGGGGCGTTTAAGAATGCGGGTAAATGGGATAGTAAGAGAATCCACCAAACTAAGAAGAAGAGAATAGCTAGTAGAAGTGATCGAGAGTACGAGAAAGCCTGTTAATAAGGAAATCCACCAAATTGTGATGAAAAGAGGAATTTGGTATATGTGGTCTTAACAAGGTAGAAGTAATAGAAAGGATACCCTCTTCGAGGTATAGGGTATCTCCCATTATTAGTTTGCCAACAGTTGGCAAGTAATCTAACATTTGGTACAATAAGTGAGTCAATAAAGCAAATTCTAAGCTCAACAGTATGATCGATAAGTCCGCCAGAGATCTTCAGAGAAAGAGGATGTTAGGTTAAGATTTGTTAGTGTGGAAAAGTCCGTAGGGACCATCAATCAAGGAAGTTTGCGGAGGACTATTTTGAGTGGAAATTCTGTTGGAAACTAATGAAAGAAACGAGAGTCCATCAAGATTGTATAACATTAGGAAGACCATGTACGACTACCTAATGTGGAGACCGCCAGGAATACTTGGGCAGGAGATAATCCGTTAGGAACTATACATTAATTAGAGTATCTTAAAAAGATTGGGCTCATGTGAGCAAGCACTGTAAGGTTACATTACGGGTTCGAGTCCACCAGGAAAAAAGGGAGTGTTGACTTAGTCAGCGAAGCATCATATCCAAGTCCGGAAATGAGGATAATAGAAAGAGATATTATTCAGGAAAGGGATCAAACATAGGTTAAGTAAAAAAAGCATATTACCACCAAATTAGTATGAAAAATTCGTATGGAGATCAGTGTGGATCAAAGGGATCGAGGAAAGGGATTCGCAACTATGGCAAGGTCTCGGTTAAAACGCCAATAGGTGTTTTCAAATCCATGATGACAAATATGGGAAATCAGTAATGAGGCATATCCTAAAGGGTGTAAGGGAAGTTTGAAATAACGATAAACAGGTTCATGACCCATAAGAAAGTAATGTTTAAAACATAGTTATGGCGGGTGGCATTGTCCATTGATAGTTCGCTTGGAGAAAACAAGGCAATGGCTACACCAGTGAAGTTTACAAATTTTCCTACAAACTTCAAGGAGTTTTTCACTTGTGCATAAAATTTCATTTTCCCAAATTTTAAGAAATCTCCTATGAATACCATTGAACTAGATTTCGTTAAGTCCTCTCGAACTTGTAATGTTTATTGTTGTATGTAAGGTAGGTGATGACTCAGGGATTGAGTGGAAGGACCAAATCAAACACTGCCGAATTCTAGAGTAGGTGTAGTAGTTATTTCATGTATGTAGAGGGGCATTCTTAGAGTCACGCCTCAGGAATTAAGTTGGTTATGTTTGTATTAGAATTTTAATTTAAAATTTGTAAATAACTATTAAGATTAATAAGGCATTAAAGTTGTAATAATTTATCACTCGTAGGATATGAGTTTCAGTAGAAGTTAAATTTTGAAAATTGAGATTTGACTAAGTACGCAATTAAAGCAAATTAGAAACTTGTTAAGATAATCGGGTTAAGTGTGACATTCAATATTCGGACCTGACAATCGGGTCGGGTATAGAGTTTTTTTTTTCTTGTTTTTTGGTGGGTGGCAAGGCCCCCTAGGCCACTATAACAATTCGCCTCTAGCTTGGGCTTCGATGGATCTCAAGTTTGAATTACTTCGAGCTCAAAATTTTCAAACTCAAACTTGCTTGAGCTCAAATTTTTTTAAGCTCAAATCATTACGAGATTGGATATTTTTGGACTTAGATTGTTACGAGTTTGGATCTACATGGACAAACTTTCAGGTTCGAGCTTGTTTTGCCAACCCAAAAGAAAAATTCTTACCTATGCAAACAAAAACACCTCAAAATTGATTGTATTTACAATACCTACCACTATTGTATCCAAATACATTTGAAATACCTATATAATAATTAATACGGTATTTGGAAAAGCAACCCCTAGATTCACGCCTTAAAAAACTATTTTAGTTTTGTTTTGGAATTAAGTCGCATATATCATCCCTAAATTTCACAATTTTCCCGGCGATTCATGCGGCGGCACCATTTGCCTTCTTCCATATCATCTTCATCTTCTTCCTCATTTAAATAAAAAATTATCATTCCTTCACAAAAAAAGAAGAAGAAGAGGTTAAACCTAAAAATTGAAGAAAAGAAAAGGGGAGCAGAAATGAGTGAATTAATTATGAGGAAATTTTTAATTTTTATAGTTAAACCTAAATTTTTTGAAGGTAAGGGTTAAATCTCATTTATATTCAAAGATTGCTTCATCAAATTATGTAACCTGAGTATTTAAATTGTAATTTTTTTATTTAAGCGCTTAAAATTAAGTTTTTGAAAGTTGGATGATCATCTGTGAAATTTACCCAATGTGGTAACAACCTTATAGCGTCAACTCAATATAGAATGAAGAATTCAAGTTCAGGACCAAACTGAAAGAATTTCCCAAATTCCGAAATCAATAAAGAATTTTAGAGACCAAAGGTTCAGGGACTAAATATTAGTTTGTCTCTTTTTCCTTTCTTCTCACTTTGGCTTCCTCTCTCCTATCTCTCGGTGTTCAGTTCTTGCAGCTTCGACTCTCTTACCTTCTTAAAATCACACATTTCACCTTCTCTTATTTGTATTTCTATTTAGATTGAAGAGGTGAACGGACAAAAAAGGAGGAGAAATTTGGGTTTTTGGTTTAGATTTTGAAAACTTGAAGGGAAAGGGAAAAAAATGGTAGGAGCGTTGTTAAGACTGTATTATCAAAGAACGGTTTTTGAGAGCCGCTTTTGAATAGTAAGCTAAATTGAAATTGTTGTGCTAAAGGAAAGTGTGTGTGAAGGATTTGGTTTGGATTTTATTGTGATGGGGTTATGGACTTATGATTGGAAGTCGAGGCCAACGGGGCAAATGTGGTTGCCTTCTTAAAATTTCTTCACTTCTGTTTTTTTTTTAATTCTCTGTTGAGGTACTTCTTTTAACGAAATGCAGCAAGCCCATCGAAAAAAGGTGGGTTTTTCTTTTCAATGACTTACTTTTTTAATCCTTTTGGAGTTTATTTTCAACATCCTTTATCTGATTGATTGATTGATGATGAATTACTTCTTCATTGAAATTCAGCTGTTGGGTTGTTTGGTAAAGAACATGAACTATGGGGATTTGATTTCCTTAGCTTTTCTTCTTTTGTGCTTTGATTTTCTAGATATGGTATAGTGATTGTTCATCTCATCCCTTAACTATATGGTGGGGGGTTCAATCTCTACTCATAGGAATGGGACATATTTAATGATCAGTCGTTTATTTTTTCGGAAAGCACCCATTGCTAAGGATTAATCAATGTTGTTGACGGTAGATACTTGATTATATATGTATATATATTATATAATGAATGTTTCTTTAGCCCAATAAAGTTGTCTTCTTTCCTAACCTGTTTGCTAAGTTGGTAGTCTGAAACTTTGATTAGTTATAAAGGAATAATATTATCATCTGCTCAATTATGAATTCTTGTTTCCCATATTGAAGATTAGTTTTGGAAATAATTGTTTAGCTTATGATTTTAAAAGTCTTCATGAAGTTATTAGAAATGCTGACTGTCGTGAATCATTTTGGTTTTTGTTTTGGTTGCATGCTGTTATAGACTGATGAATTTAACATGGATTGTTTTATTGATGCCATTTCTGCGTTTGTTTGTTTTTTTTCATCTTTTTGTCCTTTTCTACTTGTTGTTGATCTTTGTTTTCAATTAAATGTTTTAATGTGTATAAACCTGTGGACATGTATGAGGTGGTGCTAAATCGATCTATATGCCTTTGCAGTTGTTGAAAAAAATATGCTTGGCAATCTTGTCTTAACCTGCATTTTTGTGCCATAGAGTTCAACAGAGATGGAATTTTTCTCAGAATATGGTGATGCCAATAGATATAAGATTCAAGAAGCTATAGGAAAAGGCAGTTATGGAGTTGTGTGCTCAACGATTGACACATATATTGGTGAGAAAGTGGCGATAAAGAAAATACATGATATTTTTGAGCATCTTTCTGATGCTGCTCGAATTCTGTTGAATGGTGGCTCACATGCAGCTTAAATGAAGCTACTGCAACAGCATGCTACATGAAGGACCAAGTTTATTTTGCATTTTGTTGTTCTTAATTTCATTTGAATTTGATGATGTAATTTGGTCAAATTTAAGTACTGACTTATAGAGTATTATGTCAGCTAGCTTAGGATCATTTTTAATGTAATGTTTCTCATGCTTTCTACTGGACAAAATCTACTTATGTAATGCAGATTTGCACCATACCCTATGGTAGCTATGAATCTCTTTTGTATACTTTAGCTTTCATGAATCAAAAAAATTAGATCAGTTTTCATACAAACATTCTTGCTCTTATTTTCTCTGCAATTTTTCCACAAAAAATCCATTGTTTCTTCTGCAAGTTTCAGATACTTTGTCATCGAGGCATTGTCTTACTGAGTTAATCTGTCATTGTTCCAACACTTGTTTGTTTCGAAAAAATCACTCATGTCTTCTTATAGCTTCTCTCCAACACCACCACCATAATTCAATGGTGAGAACTACCACATTTGGGTAGTAAAAATGAAGACTTACGTGTAGGCATTTGACTTGTGGGAAGTGTCAATGCTGATGTCGAACCACCACCCTTGAGAGCTAGCCCAACAGTAGCTCAGATCAGGCAGCACTCCGATGACAAAGACAAGAGGTACAAGGCTATGCCATGCCTTCAAAACAGTGTGTCAGATGTAATCTTCACAAGGATCATGGCTTGTGAAACTCCAAAGCAGGTCTGAGACAAATTAAAGGAGGAATTTCAGGGTACTGAGAAGACAAGGCAGCAGCAGCTTATCAACCTTAGGAGAGACTTTGGAAACTTGAAGATGAGTGAGTCAGAAACAGTCAAGGAATATTTAGGAAGAGTCATGGCTGTGGTTAATGGCATAAGGCTTCTTGGGGAGCAGTTTAGTGAGAGCAGAATAGTAGAGAAGATTTTAGCAACCTTACCAGAAAGGTATGAAGCAAAGATTTACTCCTTGGAAGACTCAAGAGACCTATCAAATATCACTTTAACTGAGTTGGTTAATGCCTTCTATGCACAAGAACAAAGGAGAGCAAGTAGACAGGTAGAGCACCATGAAGGGGCATTTCAAGCCAAAAGCAAGTCAACCACAAGCTTTTCTAACTTCAAAGGGAAGAAGCCTTAGTTGAATAACAAAGACAAGTTCAGAAGAGATGCAGTGAAGAAAAGTTATCCTCCATGCTCTCATTGCAAGAAAACCACTCATCCTGAAGTCTATTGCTAGTATAGGCCAGATGTTCAGTGCAAAAGTTGCAAGAAGATGAGACATTCAGAAAAAGTGTGTAAAAACAAGGTACATCAAAAGCATTAGCAATCACAGCAATCAGAAGCTAAGGCTCAGATGCTAAAGAAAGTGATGCTCAGGAGGAGCAAGCATTTATAGCATCCAATTCTGCAATAAAAAGAAAAATTTCCATGGGTTGGCTGTTGGACAGTGGTTGTACAAACCATATGACACCAAATGTTGGAATTTTAAAGAAGATTGATATAAGCTTCAATTCCAGGTTGAGGATTGGAAATGGACAGTACATCAAGGCTGAAGGAAGAGGTGATGTCCTTATCAACACACCTTCAGGTACTAAGCTTCTTTTAAATGTGCTCTTAGTGCCTGAAATTGATAGAAACTTGTTAAGCATAGCTAAGTTGATTGAGAAGGGCTATACAGTTGTGTTCAAGGACAAAGAATGTTCCATTTGTGATCCAAGTGGATCGAAGCTAATGTCAGTTGTTGGAGCCTAATTTTGATCGGACCTAAACCAAATCCAAAATATTTTTTTTTAAATTAAATTTATTTAATTTAAAAAAGTCCAATACAAAAATACCCCAAAACCTAGCCTAGTACACTATTTTTCTTTTTTATATTTATTTATTTATATATATATTTATTCATAAATACAATAAATAATAAATAATGAAATTGAAAAATAAAAGCCAAATATTTTTTTCCAAGCCTAAAATAACCCATTTATTCTTATAAACCCAATACAAACATGCCTAAATACTAGCCTAACTTCACAAACCCTAAAAACAAAACAAACCTTAGCTCCTTTTTAGCCTCCAATTGCAACCGTCGTCAGCAACCTCGCCCGCGCCGCCATTGCCGCCGTCATCATCGATTTCGTCGGAACCGGATTCCACTTCACACATGTCATCAAAATTCGAAAAAAATCAGTTGTAAAAAAGGTTATAAAAACCCAACTCAAAAATGTATTCTGCACACAAAAATACACGAAAAGATACACGAAATTGCTAGAAAAATTAGCAGCAAAAGGTTCTTTAGCAACTGAAATATTTGAGCAAAGCAATCAAACAAGGTATTTTCTTGGGTTTCTTTTTATTTCAGTACTAACATATTTTTTTAGGTATTTTCGAAAATAAATAAAAGAGATTTTGGGGTTTTTACCTTTTACGTCACCGTTCGCTTTGTCTCATCGTCGTGGATCGTCGATGGGGGCTTCGTCGGAGTACTAAAATCCATGGTTGACCATTGAAAGAGGAGGATGTGCTTTGATTTTGAGAGAAAAAAAAGAGAGAAAGTTGGGTCTGTTTTGAGAAAGAAAGAAAAAAGAATGAAAATAATGAAACCCTAAAATGAAACGACACAATGCAAAGAGAGAACATTTTTTTTAAATTAGGGCTAATTTCAATTGGGTCCTCCCTTGTTTTTTAATTGTTTCAATCAGGACTGTTTGCTTTTTTTGTTATTTTCAATTTGGCCCTATAATTTCACTTGATTTTCAATTTGATCCTCGACCCAAAAATATCTCTAAGGCTGCCACGTGTCAAGTTTCTTTTGGGTTTATTGCCCACTAGGCCTCTACTTTATTTTAAAATTATTTTTTAACCCCCAAATTTTTTAAAAATTTAAATTTGATCCCTAAAATTTCCAAAAAAATTCAAGTTTGACCCTTAAACTTTTCAAAAATTTGAATTTGACCCTCAAACTTTCCAAAAATTTGAATTTAACCCATAAACTTTTCAAAAATTTGAATTTGACCCCCAAACTTTCCAAATATTTTGATTTGACCCTTAAAGTTTCTAAAAATTCAAATTTAACCCGGTTTTAATGTAATTTTTTTTCTTTATTTATTTTATCCTATATGTATATTATTTTATTTTATTGTATTTTATGTATATATTATTTTTTATTATGTATACTTGTAGATCATGTGCATATTTTTCCATTACATGAAATTTAAAAAAAAAATACTCAAATTGTTTTAATAAATCAAGGCAATGTCCTTTGTCTCGAAAATTTGAAAAATTATGTCCTAACTCACTTGGTATGATTTTTTTTCTTTGAACCGAGATAGTTGAATATCCTTTTAAAATTTAAACACGAGATTTTTTTTAAAGCTCGTCATTTTTTAATGTTCGAATTGTCATGTTCTAACTTATTGGATGTGACTTTTTCTCGATTAATTCGAAATAACGAGCTTTCTTCGAAAACAAAATTTATTTTCAAAATAGAATAAATATGACATTCATGCATTTAAAGATCGCAATTTAAATTTTTATTGAATTTTTAATTTTCAACAAATAATATTTTAAATAATCGATTTGGTACTAGTTTTGGGCGTGTAACGGTGCTAATCCTTCCTTATACATAACCGACTCTCGAACTTGTTTTATGGTTTCAAAGACCAAAATCTTTTAATGATTTTTTAAAAAAAAATCTCGAGAGATGACCCAATTACACCTGTTTTAAAAAAATTATTGGTGACTGTTGGAGCCCAATTTTGATCGGGCCCTTTTAAATTTATTTTAAGATTAAATTTGATTTAAATTTAGATTTATTTCAAATTTAAATTTAAAATTAAACTTTAAATTTGAATTTAATTTAAGTCTAAATTTATTTTAAATTTAAAAATTATTATAAATTGAAACCCAATAAATGTCCATTTACAAACTAAAGGCCCAAATTGGGTCCAATGTCTAAAGCTAGCCCAATTGACCTAAGCCCAATCCCAAAATTACAACTAGCCCACACCTAATCTGCTAAGCAAGTGGCATTAGACACCTCAACCCCAACCAATTGGAGAGCGCCACGTCAGCATTGACCAGCCAAGTTGCCTCTGCCACCACCGGCTTCAACCTGCTCCAACCGCCACTGCTTGGACCTGCAAAAAGAAAGGATTAGGACTAGCATTTAATGGAAAGAAACAAATGGAAATGATTATAAAAATGGCAATAAAAGCCAAATTTAAATCTGTACAAAGGGTTACGACGAACCCAATTCTGAAAATCAACACAAAAAACTCGTTCTTGAAATCAATATACAAACCTTCTTTTTCATTACCAAGCAAACATTCGAATAGTCACCAAACAACATTCAGCACAAGCATCAAGCATCAAGCATTAAAAACCAGGCATTGATCATACATGCATGCATAACCGAAGCTTTTAATATTTTGAATTAATAGTATATAAGAATATATGTTAACCAATTCACTGCTAACATTTATTAGACACTATTTTTTATTTTACAGAGTATTAAATAAGAGTTGTTTTAATATATTATTCATAACCTAATAAATTTTATCTATAATAGTATGGGTGATAACCGAAACAGTGCATTTATTAGTAATAATGAGTAAACCTATTATATTTTTATTTCTTTAAATAAATATTTTAATAATAATAATAATAATAATAATAAGCTAATATTAATAAAAAGAAATACGAAGAGACTTATCTGTGTCAGACCACCACTGCAGGGGCCGGATCCGATCACCGTCGCCGTTGCTCCCTCCCCAAGGCTGTAATCTGCAGACAAATGAGGGAGATCTTAAAAGATGGATTTGAAAACAAAAAAAAAAGAGAAAAGGGCTTATTAAATTTTAGATCTGATTTTAAAAAAAATAGATTTGATTTTTCACAAGACTGAAAAGAAGATCAAAATCGATTCTTTTTAAAATAACTAATAAAACAGAATAAAAAAGGGAAATCAAAAAATGGAAAATCAAACCCTTTCTTTTAGAATAATAGAGATAAACAAAGAACAAAAGGAAAGAGAAGGAGAAAAGAAAGAGACGATTGACCTACCTTGGCGACGCGTGGAGACCTACGGCGACGGAGGCATAGTCGGACGAACACGCGTGGCTGGGGGCGTCGATGACGCGCGCTCACGCGGTGAACGGACGACAGTCGGAGAATGATCGGAGATGGTTGGCCATGGGAAGAGAAGATGAGAGAGGACAGAAAAGAAAAAGGAGGGCATAAAATTTTCAAAAAATGAAAGAAATAATAAAAAAAACCTAAAAATATTATTTATAAGAGACCCATGGACCGACCCGATCAGACCCGACCCGCCTCTGGGATTCGCGTGTTTTTTATTAATGGGTTATTTGTGTGTTTGGTCCTTCCGCATTTTTAATTGTTTTAATTTTGTCCTTTTCATATTATTAATTATTTTTAATTTGACCCAATAAGTTTATTCACTTTTCAATTTAGTCTTTTGACATTTTGAACGTACCAGAGGCTGCCACGTGTCACTGTTATGGCTTATTTATGCAATTGGTCCCTCTTATTTTTTTATTTGTTTTAATTTAACCTCTAAATCAATTTCTGTTTAATTACACAATTGGCTAAGGATTTTTTCAAGATTTACAAATTAGTCCTTTGACTTTTGGGTGCCTGTGAGGCTGCCACGTGTCACCCATTCTTAGGCTTTATTGCTCTCTAGTCCCCAAACTTCTTAAAATTCCATTTTTGACCCCAAAACTTCTTAAAATTATCGTTTTACCCCTAAACTTTCCAAAATTCCAATTTTGACCCTGATTTCACCCAAAGTTACCATTTTACCCCCAAACTTTCCAAAATTCCATTTTTGACCTCAATTTCACCAAAAATTACATTTTTACCCCCGAAAGTCAAAAATTACCATTTCACCCTCGGGCATCCAAAGGTCCCGTTTTCAATCCCGATTGCGTCGTTTTTCTTCTTCACTAATACTTGCATTTATTTTAATCATTATACACCTGCATTTTACATTTTTGCATTCTATTTATCAGCTTATTATCTTGCTTCGTATTTAATTTCTCTTATTAATTGTTATTCGATATTTTAAACTTACATGCTCATTTTCAAAGTAATTTTAAAGACGAGGCAATGTTCCTCTCGTGTGAAAGCTTGGAGAAATCATGCCCTAACATGTCGGGTGTGATTTTTCGTATAACTCACGCGCGTCGAATATCCTCTTTTAAGATTTTTATACCTGTTAACTCCGAGATTTCGAGAATATCGTGTCCTAACGTGTTGGTCACGATTTAATTCTCCGCGAAAATTGAAGTAAATGGGTATTCCATATTTGAATCTTTTAAACTATGTGTCCGAGGATTACATTTTAAATTCAATACGAAATTTTCAAATTCTCAAAACATATATCTATATTACAAATAATTTTAAAGCGAGGCAATGTCCTGTCGTGTGAAAACTTCGAAAAATCGCGCTTTAACTTGTTAAGTGTGATTTTCGTAATTCATGCGAATCGAATATCCTCTTCAAAAGTTTCCGAAACATCCTTCAATTTTATATATCTATATCACAAATAATTTTAAAACGAGGCAATATCCTTTCATGTGAAAACTTCGAGGAATCGCGCTTTAACGTGTTAAGTGTAATTTTCGTAATTCATGCAAATCGGATATCCTTTTCAAAAGTTTTCAAAATACTCTTCAATCTTATAATTATATACAAAGCGATTTTAAGATCAAAAGAAGAAACAATGTCCTTTCGTGTTAAGATCTCGAAACATCATGCCCTAACGTGCTGGGTGTGATTTTCGTATAGTTCACGTGATAGAACACTCTCTTTAAAATGTCTCGAAACGTCCTTCAATTTTGAAACTCCGAGAATATAGTGCCCTAATGTGTTGGACACGACTTCTAGTTCTCATAGAGGATCGAAATACGGAGACGAATTTTCCATTATTTTCATAAAACAAGACCCGAAAATAATCATGTGGTACCAATTTTTGGGCGTATGAGGGTGCTAATCCTTCCTCATGCGTAACCGACTCCCGAACCTGTTTCTCTGGATTTCGAAGACCGACTTTTTAAAAACGTTTTTAAACGTTTTGTGGTGATCCAATCACACCAAAAAAAAAAGATTGGTGATGACTCCCTTTTTGTTCCAAAATTTAAAATGATTTTTTGAAGCCCCGTTCCCGAGGTGGTTTCAACAGCTGGCAACTCCATTTTCATTTTCCAAAATATAAATTGAAACTTTGTTTTATTTTTTTTCAAAAAATGATTTCGACAGTTTGGCGACTCCACTGGGGACTAAAAGAGAGTCAAGCCGTAAGTCGATTATTTTGTCTTTTTTGTTGAAAATTTCAAATTCAATTTAATTTAATTTGCGATCCTTTGCATTTCATTTTTGTGATTTATATGTTGTTTGATAAATGTATGTTGATATTGCTATATATGTCTATATTTTTGCATACATGCATTTGTTACTACACCGCTTAAGTGGAAGTGAGAAGTTACTCATTCGTGAGGTTTTCACCTCCGTGCAGGATAGTGAATCACTTTCGAGATACATCTGTACCTATGTTTTCGTGAAGTTTTCACTTACATGCAAACATACGGGAAATGTGTCTTCCTAAACCAAACTTGTTCGTATGAGCCTATAATGGGTGAGGATTAAGGAATCTGCTGGTTTGGGTACCATTACTTTAGAACCGAAAACCGCATATAATGAGCCCTAAGTACCCACCCTAGGTAAAACTATACCGAACCTTTAGAGACCACCTAATAGATGCGTAGGTTCTCTGTTGTATATTTGTTGATACATTTTATGACTGTGAGTACTAACTTGTTTTATTTTTTATCTTATTTTGCATTACATCCTCATATTCGGAAAGGTATTGACTTGAGTTCGATTACTAGTAGAGAATTGGTCATGGAAAAGGGTATCTTGATGAGGTAGAGGATAATGTGGACGTGCGTATGTGGTTAGAGGATAAACAACGTGAGAAGGGTGATAGCCTAGCTAAAGACCATGTATCGAATTATTGGGATTTCACTCAGATCAGTGTGACTCAGAATAGCTTGCAAGAGTTGAAAGAAATCTGGGATCAGTGGGATGATGGAATGAAGCAAATTTTTTATCGAGAATATGGGGATCTACCGTACTTGCTAGAAGTTAAGGTGGACAAGCATCTCTTTCGAGCCCTTGCACAACACTAGAATTCGACTTATAGCTGTTTCACTTTTAGGGACATGGATATGGTACCGACGATTGAAGAGTATTTCGCTCCATTTTGTTACCCCAAAATTTAGGTAAAAAAGGTCTATTCGAGAGCCGTTAATGTGCCAACTTTCCTTAAAAAGCTACTGAGCATTATGGGAATGAGTGTGCAATGGGTCACAGCTCGAATCAAGGTGAAGGGCGACAACAAATGCGTCACTTGAAAAAGTTTGCGAGATTTGATTTTAGCTCATTCTGATACAAGAAAAAAGGTGGATATATTTGCTCTTAGTTTGTACGGACTGGTTATATTTCCCAAGGCCTTGGGACACATAGATGAGGCGGTCACTGATTTATTTGATTGGCTTAATAAAAGGGTTACATCTATTCCAACAATTTTGGCCAAAACTTTTAGGTCATTAAATGCATGCCGAAGAGAGGGAGAAGAGAGATTTATTGGATGCACACCACTACCGATGGAATGGTTTCATAGCCACTTTTGGAAAGTGGGAAAGGTTCTTGGTCGAGTGTTTTCTGTGAGTTATTCTTCTTTGAGAGAATTGGTTGCTACACAAAGATGAGAGGATATTTTTGAGGAAAAATGGATGGGAATAGTCCATAGTCTCTGAGACGAAGACATAGAATGGCGAGCACCGTGGTTCATTCCCAGTGAAATTATTTATCGATGCGGTGATTTCGACTGGGTTCTGTTGCTAGGGATATGGGGAGTTGTGGGATATGCTCCTTTGTTAGTAATGAGATAGTATCGATCAAGATAATTCATCCTAGCGACTCAGGGTTTGGCTCAGTGTGAGTTTGTATACAAAGGCGAGAACAATAAGAAAAAAGTTCGGGAGATATCAAATGCCTAGAATCAAGCCCATAAAATGAAGCCATTTGCAGCAAATCCTATGAAAACCAAAGAATATGACGATTGGAGGAGTAGGAGAGTCAATGATAACATCCCTGTACCAAATCCCGATAATGTTCGTCCAGTTGAAGAGTAGTTGCAAGTAGTCCCATCGGAATTAGAGATCATCAAGCAAGACTTTGAGAAGAAAAGTTTCGAATTGGGGAAAAAGATAGAAGCATTAGAAGAGGAAAAGATGCAGTTGGGTTTGGATGTTGATGTCTAAAAGTTAGAAGCCGAAAAGCTAAGGAAAGGGAAGAGAAAGGTTGAGGAAGACTTGGATGATCTGAAGAAGGATTACAAGAAGCTTCGTCAGTCAATGAGAATTGTTGGGTTAGGTAAAACATCAGAACAGTGGCAGCAAGAAATCCAAAAGGAAAGGGTTCGAGCATATCAATGGAAGAGAAAATTTCAGGATGCTCAAGCCTAAGAAGATACTATAAAAAGTGAGCTGTTGAAGTGTCAAGTCGAGAAAGCTGAGATGAAGGCCCGAATAATCGAGTTAGAGGAGTCTTTGCGTATGTATTGTATTTGTAACTCTGCTAAGGGCAAGCCAAGCTGAGAATGAAGGATTAAAGAGAAGGGTTGGAGAACTTGAAGCTTCAATACAGAACTGTGAGATTCAGATTGAGTTCCTTGAAAGAACTCTGGAGACAAGTAATAGGCAACTTCAACACTCTTAGAGGCAGGTTAGAGATCGAGACCATGTCATGGGGGAAGCATTAACACAAGTGAGAGAAGTGGCAGAATACTTACAGAAGTTAGCTGTCCCGGCAGATGCTTTGAGCATATCACATGAGTCAGTGTCTGATAAAGGCCAAAATTTAGCATGTCTCCTTCAAAGGATTAAGACTTTGAGCATTGGGGCAAGACCTTATTTGTAATTATCTTATGTAAAGATATTTGTTTTCTAGTAAAGTTATTCTATCAGAATTTGATTGAGAGTCAATACCTTTCTTGCATTTTGCATTCATGCATTCATAAAGTTTCGCATCACATTTTCATACATTAAAAGAAAGACGTTTCTAATTAATTAAATTTTTTCTTTAAAAGTTACTCTGGAAAAACCACACCATTACTACACTCGTGCCAAGACAAGAGCAATGGATCATCGATTGGAAAGGTTGGAGTAAATGCAAAAAGAAATGCAGGATCAATTTCATGAACAATTAGCAAAAGGTGCAGTAAGATATGAAGGACCAGATTATTGAGTCCTAGAATGAACTAATCAATAAGTTCACTCAATTACTGGTTAAGAGAGCTGAAAGGGGAAAGGGTATTGTAATGGACCGAAAGGATGGGAGTGATGGTCCTCTTTGTCCTCTAAATGTTATCCTCATGCCGGCTCAGGTTTCGTAAGAAACGGGTGTTCGAGGTGCATCTGTCACTATTAACTCGTAATTGTGCTTGTTTGGTACACCAAAATCGAGAAATTACCAAACGGGTTTTAGTTCTAACATAGGAAATAACCCGACCGACTTTATCATAACAGAAAAAATAAGAGCCGAACTTTCTAACCAGTTGGAGGAGTGCTGTAAATGGCTAAAGGAAAGGTTCAAAGCTTCAGAAGGAGCCTAGGGGTGCTGTGGAATTGATTCTAAAGAGTTGAGTTTGGTTTCCAACCTGGTACTGCCCCTCAAGTTTAAAGTTTCGGAGTTTGAGAAATATAATGACACAAGCTGTCCGGAGGCACATATCACCATTTTTTGTAGAAAGATGACGGGTTATGTCCATAATGATCAGTTGCTAATCCACTATTTCTAAGACAGTCTAACGGGATCAGCTTCAAGGCGGTATAATCAATTGAGTCGTGCCAAGATCAGTTGTTGAAAGGATTTGGCACAGACTTTCATGAGACAATACGGTCATGTCACCGAAATAGCTCCTGACAAGATCACGTTACAAAATGCTGATAAAAGGTCGGGTGAAAGCTTCAGGCATTATGCTCAATGGTGGAGTGATATGGCCACCCAAGTACAGTCACCACTTTCTGAGAAGGAGACAACCATGCTCTTTATCAGTACTTTAAAAGCACCGTATATCAATCATCTGCTGGGAAACTCTACTAAAAGTTTTTTCGACATGGTTATGTCGGGAGAAATGATTAAAAATGCAATTCGAAGCTAAAAAATCGATGCTGGAGAAAGTACCAAAAGATCCGCTCCTAAAAGGAAAGACAATGAGGTAACTAATATAAGCTTATACCGGACGAATGTTACAAAACCGGTCATGGTGACCCAGTCTAAAGCCCTGACAACCAATTATCAAAGTAGACCGAGGCAAGAATCAGGCTCGAGGCTGAACACTGAAAGAATCAAATTCACTCCCATCCTGATAACCTATAAATAACTTTACAAGAGTTTATATGATGCCTGGATAGTGTCCCTCTATTATTTGAAGCCAATGCAACCCTCGTTCCCAGATTGGTATGACACAAGCGCTCAATATGACTGCCATGTAGGAATAACGGGTCACTCCATTGAGAATTGCACTGCTTTCAAGAAACTAGTTAAAAGATTTATTAAGATGGGAATAATAAGATTCGATAAATCCACAGGACCTAATGTGGCTGGGAATCCCTTGCTAAATCATCTCGATCAGGGGGTAAACGCAATAACCGGAAAAAGGAGTAAGAGGATTAAGGATGATGTAGGGAAAGTCAAGTCTCCATTAAAGTGGGTTTGACAACAGATGGTCGGCAGAGGTTTGATCATGCAAAAGAGAGAGGACATAGTGACAACAATTGAAAATTACTGCGAGTTCCACGCAGTAGAGGGGCATAAAATCCAAGGGTGTGTTGAATTTTGAACCTTGGTACAAAAATTGATGAATAATAAAGAGTTGAAGTTTTTTGAAGAGAGGGAAATGAAGGAACAAATGATATTTTTGCTTCTTAGAAAGAGGCACTGGGACAGACTTATGAGGCCAACTTACCAGTGGTAATTATATCCAGGCCAATGGGTGAGGTTGAAGGTCAAATGAAACCACTCCTAATTGGTCCTTTGACTGAACGGAGAGACGAGTGATGGGCAGAATTGAGATCCCACTCCTAATTGGTCCAAACACGTATGATATGGACTTTTTAGTGATGAATATTAGGCCGACCTACAATTGCCTATTGGGAAGGCCGTGGATTCATTCGGCAAGGGCAGTACTTTCATCCCTGCATCAAAAGTTAAAATTGGTGACAGAAGGCCGATTATCACCATTAATGCTGAGGAAGACATCATTGCATCAGTGACTAGCAGTATACCTTACATAAGTACAGATGAGGAGGCTATGGAGTGCTCGTTTAGGTCGTTGGAGTTTGTGAATGCTACCTTCGTGGCTGAAGGAGATAAGATCCTCACATCAAGGATATCGGCGGCCACCAAGATGGGGCTAAAAATGACAATTGGAAAAGGAGCTTCACTTGGAAGAGGATTTGGGAGGTATCTTCAAGGAAGGATTACAGCTCCAGTACTAACCGAGAAATGTGATCAGTTTGGTTTAGGATTTAAGCCGAATATTAAATAAAGAAAAAAAGAGCTATAGAAAAAACAAGACAAGAAAAGGGCAAGAATAAATGGGGAAGAGATCAAAAGTAAGCCAATGGTCTTTCCTCTATCTCAAGGTCATTCGTGTCGGGAGGTATTATTAACCCCGAGTAAGGGTCGATAGAAAATAGGTTGGCAGGAATAATGGAGAATCTAAACATCAGTGTTATTTTCGAAGGGACGAGTGAGCAAAGGAATTTGTTAGAAATTCGCCCCTACGCCCTATGAAGCATTCTAGACAACTGGACTGCGGAAGAGCTCTCTGTAACTTTTGAATCTTTTCCACAGTAATGTTCAGAATACCCTTATTGCTCTAAGCCCAAGAGCAATTAGTATCTTTTTGTAGAGGGCATATATTCATTTGCTTTTTATTTTCAATAAAAAAGATGCACTTTATTTCACCCAAATTGGTAAAAATTCTCATTATGCTTTTTATACATCTCATACCACAATGAACATTCTTAAATTCATTTATCTTTCGGATCTTTTGGTCCATATGACATGTCCCTAGATATCAACGATATGAGTAATGTCGTTTCTGACTTAGAGCCTCTTTTTAAGTAAGATGTGTGTTCAGATGAATCTCAAGATTTTGAAGAAGCCTAAGATTATAGTTTACCTCCTGATTTGCTACGAATGGTTGAGCAAGACGAGAAACAGATCCTATCTCACAAAGAATCAATAGAAGTTGTAAGTTTAGGGGATGAAATTAACAAAAGGGAGGTAAAAATTGGAACTTGTATCTCTGCAGAAACGAGACGAGATCTCATTGATCTGCTTCAAGAGTTCAAAGATGTGTTTGGATGGCAATATCAGGATATACCCAGTCTAAGCACTGATATCGTGGTACACAAGCTCCCTATAAGAGAAGAATGTAATCCAATCTAACAGAAGCTTCGAAGAATGAAACCAGATGTTCTCCTAAAGATAAAAGAAGAGGTCTAAAAATAGTTTGATGCCGGCTTCTTACGAGTGGTAGATTACTCAGAGTGGGTGGCCAACATAGTGCTAGTTCCTAAAAAGGACGGAAAAGTACGCATGTGCATAAACTATCGGGACTTAAACAAAGCTAGTCCAAAAGATAATTTCCTAGTACCTTATATCGACACCTAAGTGGACAATATAGCAAGTCATTCTTTATTTTCTTTCATGGATGGTTTTTCTGGGTACAACCAAATAAAGATGCATCCTGAGGATATGGATAAAACTACATTCATCACCGTGTGGGGAACCTTTTGTTACAAGGTTATGCCATTTGGATTGAAGAATGCAATGGCAACATATCAAAAGGCTATGGTGACTTTGTTCCATGACATGATGCACAAGGAGATTGAGGTCTATGTCGACGATATGATCGCAAAGTCTCGAACAGAAGAGGAACATGTGAAAGTTTTAAGAAAGTTGTTCTTAAGATTTATAAAGTTCCAGTTGAAGTTGAACCCAAACAAATGTACTTTCGAGGATAATTTAGGCAAGCTATTAGGCTTTGTAATTAGTAGAAAGGGAATTGAAATCGATCTCGATAAAGTCAAAGCTATACAAGAGTTGCCACCTCCACGTACTCAAAAGGAAGTTAGAGGTTTCCTAGGGAGATTGAATTAAATCACTCGGTTCATTTTACAACTAACCGAGAAGTGTGATCCTATTTTTCGTCTTCTTAAGAAGCACAACCCGGGAGTTTAGGATGATGAATGCCAAAAGACTTTTGACAAAGTCTAATATTATTTATCCAATACTTCAATTTTGATGCCACTGAATCCAGACAAACTTTTGATCTTGTAATTGACCGTATTCGAAAACTCTATGGGATGCGTATTAGGCCAGCATGATGAGTCAGGAAAGAAAGAAAGAGCAATCTATTATCTCGGCAAAAAATTCACTGAATGCGAGATAAGATTTTCTCTAATTGAGAAATTATGTTGTGCTTTGGTTTGGCCTACCCGAAGGTTGAGGCAATACATGTTATATCATACGACTTGGTTGATTTCAAAATTGGATCCTCTCAAGTTTATGATGGGGTCGGTTGCATTAAATGGAAGGATGGCTAAATAGCAAATGCTACTTTCTGAATTTGACATAGTCCATGTGAACCAGATGGCGATCAAAGGGAGCGCAATAGCAGATTTCATGGCTAGCAGAGCACTTGAGGATTATGAGCCATGAGATTTTGATTTCCCAAACGAAGATCTAATGTATGTTGCAACCACAGCAGAAGAAGCTTTAGAAAGGCAACCATGGAAAATGCATTTTGACGGTGCTTTAAATGCTATTGGTAAAGGGATTGGGGTAGTTTTGGTATCCCCGGAAGGAGATCATTATCCCCTCACAAGCAAGCTTGACTTCGATTGCACCAACAACATGACAAAATATGAAGCATGTGTCATGGTTATTCGGACAGCTATAGAACACAAGATTAAGATTCTGAAAGTGTACGGGGATTCTGCGTTGGTAATTTATTAACTCAAGGGAGAATGGGTAATGAGAGATTCCAAGTTGATGGATTATTAAAATTTAGTTCTCGAGCTAATTAAAGAATTCGAGGACATCACCTTCCATTACCTCCCATGAGAGGAAAATCAAATGGCAGATGCTTTGGCTACTCTTGCCTCCATGATCATGGTTAATAAGCAATAAGATATGAAGCCTATTCAGATGAGTATCTACGAGGTTCTAGCGTATTGCTACAGATTGAAGGGGAAGAAAAGGATAATCACCCTTGGTACCAGGAAATTTTACAATATATAAAAGACCGTAAGTACCCTGAGAAAGCCACCGAGAATAAAAAAAGAACATTGAGAAGGCTCGTAATTGACTATGTCCTTGACGGGGATATTCTGTATAAAAAGAGAAAGGATCAAGTCTTGTTGAGGTGTGTTGATTCTATTGAGGCTAAGAAAATCTTACAGGAAGTTCATAAGGGTGTTTGTGGAACACATGCCAATGGTTTCACGATGGCCAGACGGATTATGAGATTCGAGTATTACTTGTCAACCAAAGAAGGAGATTGCATTAAATATGTTAAGAAATGTCACAAGTGTCAAATTTATGGAGACAAAATTCATGTACTTTTTTCACCTGTCCATGTTATGACTTCCCCATGACCTTTTTCTATATGGGGCATGGACATCATCGGACCAATCTTGCCAAAAGCTTCTAATGGGCATAGGTTCATTTTTGTGGTCATCGATTACTTTACTAAGTGGGTGGAGGCTGCTTCCTACACCAGTGTCACGAGATCAACAGTCAGCAAATTCTTGAAGAAAGGGATTATATGTCGGTATGGAATGCCAGAAAAGATTATATCCGATAATGCTTTGAACCTGAATAATAGCACAATAGCAGAAGTCTGCAGTCAGTTCAAGATTAAGCACCACAATTTAGCACCATATCACCCAGAAATGAATGGAGCTATGGAAGCAGCTAATAAAAATATCAAGAAAATCGTAGGGAAAATAACAGAGACCTACAAAGATTGGTATGATAAGTTACCATTTGCTCTCTACGCTTATCATACATCTGTCAAAACTTCTATCGGGGCAACACCTTTCTCATTAGTATATGGCATGGAGGCAGTCTTACCTATTGAGGTTGAAATTCCTTCCCTCTGAGTCTTATCAGAAGTGAAGTTAGATGAGACAGAATGGATCTAGTCAAGATATGATCAGCTAAACCTAATCGAAGAGAAAAGTTTGAAAGCTATCCAACATGGCCAGATGTACCAGAAATGGATTATGCTAACTTATGATAAAAAAAGTTCGCCCTGGAGAATTCCATGAAGGAGATCTAGTTTTGAAAAAGATTCTTCCTATGCAAAAAGACTTCCGAGGCAAATGGAGGCCAAATTGGTAAAGCCCATATGTGGTAAAGAAAGTTTTCTCTGGAGGAGCTTTGATTCTAGCTGAGATGGATGGTAAGGATTTGTCAAACCCCGTAAACTCAGATTCAGTGAAGAAGTACTTCGCCTAAACAAAAAAAAGGTGGAGCCGAGATGAAAACCCGCAAAGGGCATCTCGAAGCCTAAGAATATTTGAGCCGAAAACCAAAAAGGGCGGTTCAGATTTGGATCAAGGATCGGACATGAAATGAGCTTCTTTCTCAAAAGCAGTAAGATGGAGAGATATTGCATCTTGGGCATTGACAGAGTGCAATAGTTTTCATGGCTACACATCAGGCTCAAAGTGGTCCTCATCAAGTTTACTCGAAGAAGTTCATACGTTGATATATGGGGCATCTGGTTTTATTTCTTGTTGCTCACTTTTAGCAATTCTTGATCAATGTTTGCTAGTTTTTTACCAACATTTGTTATCTTGGCTGATGTTTTGATTAATGTTTGATATTTTCTCATTTATCTCCATTCAAGCATTATCGCCAATAAATTCAATTTTATCCATTTTTGTAACCTTACTCAGAGCATTCTTTACATTGAAATAATGTTTAATTAACTTGATGACTTGATATAAAAGATTTCTGCATATAACTTTGTGAAATTTTTAATAGTACAAGGACCTGAAATAGGATCGTTAGTCAGAAATAACCGAATTCGAGGGTCGAAGGGATCCTAAAACGAATAAGTTTAACTTATGATTACCTCTTCGAATTTCGCATCAGGAACATCAGACTAGAAGGAAAGGCGTGGTAACACATCAATGTTAGAACTTAGGCAAAAGACGATCAGTGACAACCTAAGGACTAAATCAATATAAAAACCATTCTAAAATGACATCATTGCATGCATATCAGTATCATTCATGCGTAGTTAGATAGGAGTATTTGATTCATTCAAATCATGGCATTCTAGTTA
Organism: Gossypioides kirkii; assembly: GCA_005610355.1. Classification (NCBI taxonomy): domain Eukaryota; kingdom Viridiplantae; phylum Streptophyta; class Magnoliopsida; order Malvales; family Malvaceae; genus Gossypioides; species Gossypioides kirkii. Next base: position 896,711 of record CP032251.1, on the reverse strand, counting down.
CATGGCCTAGATAGAGGCCCATAAAACAAATTCTACAGGTCATATCCTCAGAGAATGGCGATAGAACAACAAATATTTTACCCCTAAAGCTGTGAAGGTGCAGATTGAAGCCGTAGTGGCAAATCTCATACACCTAAAGCTGTAGAGGGGCAAAATGAAGCCGCAATGGCGAATCTCATACCCCTAAAGCTGTGAAGGTGCAGATTGAAGCCGCAATGGCAAATCTCATACACCTAAAGCTGTAGAGGGGTAGAATGAAGCCACAATGGCGAATCTCATTCACCTAAAGCTGTAGAGGGGAAGATTGAAGTCACAAAAACAAATCCTATACCCCTGAAGCTATAGTGGGTCGAATTAAAAATCATGAAAACAAATCTTTATATCACTGAAGTTGTAATGGAATGGAGCAAGTTACAATCATCCAATCTTTTACCCTAATCAGAGGGCAGATTGAAGACCATCAGATCTTTTTGAAGACCATCTAATCTTTTACCCTAACCAGAGGGCAGATTAAAGACCATCCAATCTCTTAACCCGACCATGAGGCAGATTAAAGTAATCTAATCTTTTACCCTAATCGGAGGGCATATTGAAGACCATCAAATCTTTTTGAAGACCATACAATATTTTACCCTAACCATGGGGCAGATTGAAGACCATCCGATCTCTTACCCCGACCACGGAGCAAATTGAAGCAATTCAATCTTTTACCCCTAAAGCTATAGTGAGGCAAATTACAGCTACAGAAGTAAATCCTATACCCCTAAAATTATAGAGGGAAGGATTAAAACTGACAGCAGTAGTCCTCGATCCTCATTGAAGATATAGAGAAGTGGACCAAGATATGAAGCTACGACACCAAATCCCTAAAGTGTCAGAGGAATTGAATCAAAGACTATAATAGCAAATCTCAATCTCCCTGAAGTTGCAGTGAAACGAAGTGAAGCTACAGTAGCAAATTTTGTCATTTTAAAGTTACCTCGGGGGAGGATGGAATCATGACATTAATTTTCATCTTCCCAAAATTGCAGAAAAGCGAGTGCAGTGAAGCCAAGAGCGGTTTACTTGAAGAAAAGGTGCTAAAGAAGCCAAATCCAGTGGGACCGGACAAAATTGGTCTTCCTTTTAGTCTTTACTCTGTTCTTGTTACACAGCAACGAGCAAGAAGGGATAACTGTTGGAGTCTAATTTTGATCAGGCCTAAACCAAATCCAAAATAAAATATTTTTTAAATTAAATTTATTTAATTTAAAAAATATCCAATACAAAAATACCCCAAAACATAGCCTAGTACACTATTTTTCTTTTTTATAATTAATTATTTATTTATTCATAAATACAATAAATAATAAATAATGAAATTGAAAAATAAAACCCAAATATTTTTTTCGAAGCCTAAAATAACCTATTTATTCTTAACCCAATACAAACAGACCCAAATATTAGTCCAACTAAACAAACCCTAAAAACTAAACAAACCCTAGCTCCCTTTTAGCCTCCAACCGTCGCCATCATCAGAAACCTTGCCCGCGCCGCCACCACTGCCGACGTCGTCGATTTCATAGGATCTGGACTCCACTTCACACAAGGCACCGGAAAATCCGAAAAAATCAGTTGTAAAAAGGGTTATAAAAACCCAACTCAAAAATATATTCTACACACAAAAATACACGAAATTGCTAGAAAAAGTAGCAGCAAAAGGTTCTTTAGCAACTGAAATATTCGAGCAAAGCAACCAAGTAAGGTACTTTCTTGGGTTTTTCTTTATTTTGGTACTAACATATTTTTTTAGGTATTTTCGAAAATAAATAAAAGAGATTTTCGGGTTTTTACCTTTTGCGTCGTCGTTCGCTTTGCCTCGTCACCGTGGATCGTCGATAAGGGCTTCGTCGAAGTACTAAAATCCATGGCTAACCATTGAAAGAGGGGGATGTGCTTTGATTTTGAGAGAAAAAAAGAGAGAATGTTATGTCTGTTATGAGAAAGAAAGAAAAAAGAATGAAAATCATGAAACCCTAAAGTGAAACGGCACTGTACAAAGGGGAACATTTTTTTAAATTGGGGCTAATTGCCCATTGGGTCCTCCCTTGTTTTTTAATTGTTTCAATCAGGACTTTTTGCTTTTTTTTGTTATTTTCAGTTTGGCTCTATAATTTAACTTGATTTTCAATTTGATCATTGACCCAAAAATATCTATGGGGTTGGCACGTGTCAAGTTTCTTTTGGGTTTATTTCCCACTAGGCCCCTGCTTTATTTTAAAATTATTTTTTGACTCTCAAATTTTCCAAAAATTCAAATTTATCCCTCAAACTTTCCAAAAATTTGAATTTGACCCCTAAACTTTCCAAAAATTTAAATTTGACCCCTAAACTTTTCAAAAAATCTAATTTGACGCTTGAAGTTTCCAAAAATTCAAATTTAACCTGGTTTTAATGTAATTTTTTTCTTTATTTATTTTATCGTATATGTATATTATTTTATTTTATTGTATTTTATGTATATATTATTTTTTATTATGTATACTTGTAGATCATATGCATATTTTTGCATGACATGAATTTTTTTTTAAAATACTCAAATTGTTTTAATAAATCAAGGCAATGTCCTTTGTCTCGGAAATTTGAAAAATCATGTCCTAACTCAGTGGGTGTGATTTTTTTTTCTTTGAATCGGGATAGTTGGATATCCTTTTAAAATTTAAACACGAGATTTTTTTAAAGCTTGTTATTTTTGAATGTTCGAATTGTCATGTTCTAACTTATTGGATATGACTTTTTCTCAATTAATTCGAAATAACGAGCTATCAATTAATTCGAAATAACGAGCTTTCTTCGAAAACAAAATTTATTTTCAAAATAGAATAAATATGAAATTCATGCATTTAAAAATCGTGATTTAAATTTTTGTCGAATTTTTAATTTTCAACAAATAAGATTTTAAATAATCGATTAGGTACCAATTTTGGGCGTGTAAGGGTGCTAATCCTTCCTTATGCGTAACCGACTTTCAATCTCGTTTTATGATTTCAAAGACCAAAATTCTTTTAATGATTTTTATAAAAAAAATCTCAATAGGTGACCCAATTACACCTGTTTTAAAAAATTTATTGGTGGCAACTCCATTTTCATTTTCCAAAATATAAATCGAAACTTGTTTTTGTTTTCTTTCAAAAAATGGTTTCGACATCAGTTACTATGACTGATAGAAGCTTCATAGTTGACTGGAAACAAGATTCTATTGTTGCTTATGCTTCTATTTTAGATGAATCAAAGTTGTGGCACAAAAGAATGAGACATGTAAACTACAAGTCATTAGCTCAGTTGTTTAAGGAAGAATTGGTTGAAAACTTTACCAATTTAGTTGAGCGTCATGAGGTCTGTGATGTATGTCAGATGGGAAAGTAGGCAAGGCTTCCATTTCCAGCCAACAAAGCTTGGAGAGCTTCCAAGAAATTGCTACTTATTCACACAGATGTTTATGGTCCAATGAAGACTGAGTCCTTGAATGGCAACAGGTATTTCATCTTGTTTATTGATGACTTCTCTAGATATTGTTAGATTTATTTCCTTAAACAGAAGTCAGAGGTTGCTTTAGTGTTTTGGAAATTTAAAGCAGCTATTGAGAATCAATCAGACTGCAAGTTGAAGACACTAAGGTCAGATAATGGAACTGAATACACATCAGAAATGTTTCAAAGGTTTTGTGATGAATCAGGTATTGCAAATCAGTTTAAAAATATTTATACACCACAACAAAATGGTGTTAGTGAAAGAAATAACAGGACCTTATTGGACATGGCTAGGTGTCTGATGTTTGAAAGAAATTGCCAAAGAATCTGTGGGCAGAAGCAGTTAACACTGCTATTTATCTTCAAAATAAGCTTCCTACTAAGGCCTTAATAGGGAAAACACATTTTGAGGTATGGTTTGGTTTTAAGCCTTCAGTTACATATTTAAGGATCTTTGGTTGTATTTGCTATGCAGCTGTTCCAACAGTGAAGAGGGATAAGCTTGATAGAAGGGCACAACCTGCAATCTTTGTGGGATATACTAGTGATAAGAAGGGTTATAAGATGTTGGATCCTTCAACACTCAAGATCTTTGTAAGTAGAGATGTTGTATTTGATGAAGCATCGGCTTGGAATTGGAACAAGTTAGAACCTGAGCAAGTTGGTGATGAAGTATTAAAAAATCAGGAAGCTGAAATTTAAATTGATCAGGACATGGACTTTGATGATGTGTTTGTTAGAGGAATAAGACTGTTCATTGAAGTTTATGAGAGAGCAAACCTAGAAAATGCTGAACTAATCAATTTTAATGAGGCTCATGAACAACAGGGTTGGAAGGATGCAATGCAGGATGAAATCAACATGATAAACAAAAACCAGACATGGGAACTAGTTGAAAGACCAGTTGACAAAAAGGTCATTGGAGTTAAATGGGTCTTTAGGGCCAAGCATAATACTGATGGCTCTTTGAACAAGCTTAAGGCAAGGCTGGTAGTGAAGGGCTTTAGTTAGAGGTATGGGATTGACTATTTTGAGACATTTGCACATGTGGCAAGGCTTGACACAATCAAATTCCTACTTGCATTGGCAGCTCAAAAGTAGTGGAAGATACACCAGCTTGATGTAAAGTCTGCCTTCTTCAATAGTTTTCTCAATGAGGAAATTTATGTAGAACAACCAGATGGTTTCAAAGTACTTGGTGAAGGAACAAAAGTTTACAAGCTAAGGAAGGCCTTGTATGGTTTAAAGCAGGCTCCAAGGGCCTGGTATGACAGGATTGATAGCTATCTGTAAAGTTTGAATTTTGAGAGAAGCATCAATGAACCTACTTTATATGTGAAGAAAGCTGGTGATGAAACACTTTTAATAGTCTCCTTATATGTTGATGACCTTCTAGTAACTGGTGGAAATGAAGGGATGGTAACTGATTTCAAAAAGAAAATGGAAGAAATGTTTGAAATGTCTGACTTGGGACAGGTGTCCTATTTCCTAGGCATGAAAGTATCTTAGACACAGCAGGGTATTTTTATAGGTCAAAGGGCCTTTGCTTTGAAGATACTGAACAAGTTTTGCATGGAGAATTGCAAGCCAGCCACCACTCCTGTTGTTGTTAGTGAAAAAATCTCAAGTCAAGGAAGCTTTGAAAAGGTTAGTGAGGCAGATTATAGAAGTTTGGTTGGTTACTTACTCTATTTGACAGCTACCAGACCAGATATAGTATTTGTTGTTAGCCTCCTATCTAGATTCATGCATTGCTTCAATTCATCACATTTGCAAGCAGCTCAAAGAGTTCTAAGGTACATCAAAGGGACTCTGAATTATGGAATCAAGTTTGTCAAGTCAGAAGACATGAAGATGTATGGTTTCACTGATAGTGATTGGGCAGGATCTGTAAATGATATGAAGAGTACTTCAAGGTATTTGTTCACCCTAAGATCAGCTGTTTTCTGTTGGACCTCAAAGAAGCAAATAATTGTAGCACAATCCACAGTTGAAGCAGAGTATGTTGCAGCTGCAGTAGCTGTCAGACAGGCAATTTAGCTAAGAAAGCTTATGAAAGACCTCAACTTGCATCAATAAGAAGCAACAGAGATTAAGTGTGACAATCAATCTTTTGTTGCAATTGCAAAGAATCTAGTGTTTCATGGCAAAACCAAGCATTTTAAGATCAAGTTCCATTTTGTTAGAGAAGCACAATAATCCTATGAAGTCAAACTGGTTCATTGCAATTCTAGGGATCAGTTAGTAGATATCTTGACTAAACCTCTTAATACAGCAACTTTGAGGATTTGAGGGCAAGACTTGGTGTTTGCTGCATGTAAGCCAAGGAGGAGTGTTGAATGGTGGCTCACATGCAGCTCAAATGAAGCTACTGCAGTAGCATGCTACATGAAGGACCAAGTTTATTTTGCATTTTGTTGTTCTTAATTTCATTTAAATTTGATGATGTAATTTGGTCAAATTTAGGTACTAACTTATAGAGTATTATGTCAGCTAGCTTAGGATCATTTTTAATGTAATGTTTCCCATGCTTTCTACTGTACAAAATCTGCTTATGTAATGCAGATCTGCACCATACCCTATGGTAGCTATGAATCTCTTTTGTATACTTTAGCTTTCATAAATAAAAAAAATTAGATCAATTTTCATACAAACATTCTAGCTTCTAGTTTCTCTGTAATTTTTCCACAAAAAATCCATTGTTTCTTCTGCAAGTTTCAGATACTTTGTCATCAAGGCATTGCCTTGCTGAGTTAATCTGTCATTGTTCCAACAAATTCTTCGTGAGATAAAGCTGCTTAGACTTCTTTGGCATCCTGATACTGTAGACATCAAACACATTATGTTGCATCCTTCACGAAGGGACTTCAAATATATTTATGTTGTTTTCGAGCTCATGGAGTCAAATCTTCATCAGGTTATTAAAGCTAATGACGACTTGACTAGAGAACACTACCAGTTTTTTATTTACCAGCTACTACGGGCTTTGAAGTATATCCATACCGATAATTGTCACTCTATATTGACTCCTTCCATTATGCCGTAATATGTGGTAAACATGCCTTATCAAAACTATTCTCATTGGCTCAAGGTGCACTCTAGGGACTAGAACCCCAGTACCCTTAATATTGCTTGAGGTGCAAGTCATAAAAAAAGTGCTGGCCTGAGTGAATAAGGTGCAATATATATATGTATATGTTTTTATGCTTCTATATGTATATAACAAATAAGCTTAAGAGATGATATAATTATGACAGAGCGGTTTAGACCTAGAAATTCATGTTTTCATGTTGTCTTCATGTATTTTCTAGTGTCCTAAGGTATTTCATATTTATATAACTTTTCAGGTTGATAATTTGTGTTATATAGATTTTGAAATGTTCTTTCTATTTGTGTTGTGTTCGTGTTTCATTTTAGTATAGCGTCATGTATTTTTATTGTATTTTAGTGTTTTCTTTTTCACTAAAATTGTAAATAAGCCCTTGAAGCCCTTATATTTTTATTACACCGTAATAAGCCCTTAACCTCTAATTTTGTAACCAAATAAGCCCTTAATCTTTTTAACTTTTACCCTACTATGCCTTTAACCTTTAATTTATTTCTAAATAAACTTTTAAAGCAAATCAACATGTCATTTAAAATAAGGGCTAAAAGCAAGTACCAATTAAAGGATAAGGGCTTATATAGGTACAATGAAAGTATAAGGCTTATTAATAAAAGTCAACTAGCTCAAGGGTCTTTTAATAGTTAAGCCTTATTGTTTCCATGTTAAGTTCATCTTCTGTCCAGCATTGCCATGTCTAAATTGTCAAGTTTATCCTATATATCATTTCAACTTTTTTTTTCTTTTGCTGCTCAAATATTGAGAAATGGTGAGTGTAATACTATCCCCATTCTTGCTAGTAAAAGCGCGCATGCACACAAGAAAAAAAAAAGAGAGCGCCTAGGAATGTTAGGTATTAGATATGTCTAGTAATGCACCCTAGGGATATCAATTGTGGTTACGATCGCGTTTTCGATCGCGTTGCATTTGTCGCAGTTACGAAAATAACGGATGTTATTGCGGTTATTACGGGTATCGCGATCGTGAATTTTATATTAACTAAAATCATTAAATAGATAAAATTATATAATTTAAATTATATTATTATTTTTTTAATTTTATCATAATGGAACAATAGCGGGAATAGCGGCCCACTATTGTCACAATTGACCGTTACCCGTTAAATTACGGTCGCGATCCACCGCTATTGGTGTGATTCCGCTTCACACAGCTATTTTAGACAATAGCGGTTTCAGACGGTGCCGCTACCACATATACCAGCCACTATTCCGCTATCCGACCACTATTTAAATCCCTGATGCACCCCCACTTGAAAGGGGCAAGGCGTTTGTGTTGTCTGCTGCTATGGTGCATGTTATAACAGCTCTACACTTGTGTTGTTAGGTATGTTATCATTCTGCATATAATATTTTAATTTTCTTTAAGCATTTGTTTTGCAAATTTAGAACAATAACATCTTTTGATTTGGTATAATTTAGCCTCTTGTTGATACTTACTTTAAGGGACAGGCTAAAGTTGAGAGGGAGCCTTCTTGTCAACCAATTACAAAGATGGAGTTCGAATTTGAGAGGCGAAGGGTCACGTAGGAGGATATACGGGAGCTAATTTTTCGTGAGATACTAGAATATCATCTTGAGCTACTCAAAAACTTTAAGAATGGAACTAAGAGGACAAGCTTTCTCTATCCAAGGTCTTATGTAGTGTTTTTGTCGCATTTCTCATATTAACCAAGATTCATTGGTAATCACTCTGCTGCTGTTTATAGCTTATTTGTAACATATATATATGCAGTGCGGTTAACCAATTCAGGAAGCAATTTGCACATCTTGAGGAAAATGGTGGTAAAAGCGACCTAGTTATTCCACTTGAAAGAAAACATGTCTCTCAACCCAGGTAGACATAGATGTATTAATTTTACTTTCAATTTGTTATTTCCATGCCTAAAGTTGTGTTTATGCATGAAGCATATAATACAGCACAAGTGCATGCACCAGTAGTATTATCTCAAAGTCATAAAACAACTTTAGGCATGGTAATAACCAATTGAAAGTAAAAGTGAAGGAAATGATAGATAAAACACAGCAAAGGCAATGCCTTACTGATAAAGGTTCAGTTACTTAGTTAAGAAACAATGACTAAAACAGAGAAAACGAAAGAGTATGAACAAGAAGCTTTTTTAGGGAAAATCTGATGATTCATTCCATTTCATTCATTAACTAAAAGATTTTTACAAAATATGATAAAAGCCAACCAAAAGGTATAGCACAAACCTGTCTTACATAAGCAGATTTTGCACAGTCAAAAGTATAGGCACATTACATAGGAAAATGTTGTTACACTAGATAACTCTTAAACACCTAAGTCAGCACATATGGCTTGACCAAGTTACATCATCAAAAATAAAATTAAAATAACAATGACACATTAAAAATAGCCAAAACGTGACTACTTCTTCCATCTGCATGTTGCTGCAGTATCCAAAACACACCTCTCCAAGTCTGCTGTTGCATTGCAGGCCAAATTCTTCAATACTCCTCCTTGACATGTATGCAGCAAACGCCTATGTTACTTCTTAAGACTTCAAATCTCAATATACCAAGGGGCTTGGTTAAAACATCAGCAAGTTGGTTTTCAGAGTTGCAATGAACCAAACTTACCTCCTTTAATTGTTCAGCTTCCCTAACAAAATAATATCTGATCTTGAAATGGTTAGTCTTTCCATGAAATATAAGAGTCTTAGCCATGGTAATTGCTGACTGATTATCAACTTTGATCTCAGTAGCTTTAACCTGCTTCTCATTCAGATCATCCAATAATTTCCTCAACCATATGGCTTGGTTGATAACTGCAGTAGCTGCAGTGTACTCTGCTTCTGCTATTGACTGAGCCACTGTTTGTTGTTTCTTTGAATTCTAACAAAACACTCATGAACCAAGTGTGAAAAAACAACCAGAAGTGCTCTTCATGTCATCTACTAACCCTGCCCAATTACTATCAGAATAGCCTATCAGCTTCAACTCGTTACTCTTCTCAAACTTCAGTCCATAATCCAAAGTTCCTTTGATGTACCTCAAGACCCTTTTTGCTGCTTTGAGATGAGACACATTACAACAATGCATAAATCTTGTAAGAAGACTTACAACATACATAATGTCAGGTCTTGTTGCAGTCAACTACAGTAGGCAACCCACAAGACTCCTATAGTCTTTTTCATTAACCTTCTCAAGATCACTACCATAAGACAGTTTCTCTCCTTGTGCAACTGGAGTACTAACTGATTTGCACTTTTCCATTCCAAACTTGCTCAGTATTTTGGAAGCAAATGCTTGTTGTTTGAAGAAAATGCCTTGCTGAACTTGAGTAATCTCCATACCAAAGAAATAAGTCATTTCACCCAAGTCAAACATTTCAAACACCTCTTGCATCTGTTTCTTGAACTCATCTACCAATCTTTTCTACTTTCAGTCACAAACAGATCATCTACATAAAGTGAGATGATCAACAAAGTTTCATGCTCTGCCTTCTTGACATACGAAGTAGACTCACTCAAACTCTTCTCAAAACCAAGTTTTGACAGGTAGGAATTTATTCTGTCATACCAGGCTCTTGGAGCCTGTTTAAGGCCATAAATAGCCTTCTTTAGCTTATAAACCTTGTGCTCCTCTCCTGGAATTACAAAGCCTTCAAGTTGCTCAACAAAGATTTCCTCCTTGAGAAATCCATTCAAGAATGTTGACTTCACATCCAACTGATGTACCTTCCATTGCTTCTGAGCAGCCAAAGCAAGTAGCAACCTAATTGTGTCCAATCTTGCAACTGGGGCAAATGTCTCAAAAAATCAATTCCATGCTATTGACTATATCCTTTCACAACCAACCTAGCCTTACCCTCTTTTGGATAGGTTTATCAACCAAATCCCAAGTGCCATTCTTGTGTATCATCTCCATTTCAACTTGCATTGCATCCTTCCAGCAGTCTTCTTTGACAGCTTCAGCAAAGTTTGAGGGCTCCAAAATAGCTAAATTGCATCTTTCATAGATGTCAGCTAATGATCTTGTGCCTTTGACAGGCAGATAATCCAAATTCAAGTCCTGATCAGACTGAGTTTCAAATTCTTGATTTGACACAGTTTGCTCACTGTCTTTCTTAACTTCTAACTTATCCCGATTCCAGGTTGATGCCTCATCAAACACTACATCTCTACTTACATAAACTTTAAGTGTTGAAGGATTTAGCATCCTATATCCTTCTCGTCACTACTGTATCCCACAAAGACTGCAAGTTGTGCTCTCTTATCTAGCTTGTCTCTTTTCACAGCTGGAACTACTACATAACAAATGCAACCAAAGATCCTTAGGTGTGTAATAGAGGTCTTAAAGCCAAACCACACCTCAAAAGGTGTTTTCTCCACTAATATCTTTGTAGGAAGTCTGTTTTGAAGATAAACTGTAGTATTAATTGCTTCTGCCCACAAGTTCTTTGGTAAACCTCTTTCAAACATAAGGCACCTGACCATATTCATCAAGGTCCTATTCTTCCTTTCACTCACACCATTTTGCTGTGGTGTGTACACATTTGTGAACTGATGAGCAACACCAGACTCATCACAAAACTTCTAAAACACTTCTGATGTGTATTCAGTCCCATTGTCAGATCTCAATGCTTTCAACTTGCAATCTGACTGATTCTCTATTGAAGTCTTGAACTTCCAAAACACTGAAGCCACTTCTGATTTCTGCTTAAGAAAGTAGATCCAGTAATATCTAGAGTAATCATCAATAAATAAAATGAAGTACCTGCTACCATTCAAAGAGTCAGTTCTCATTGGACCTCAAACATCAGTGTGCACCAATTACAGCTTTTTAGAGGCTCTCCAAGCTTTGTTGGCTGGAAATGGAAGCCTTGATTACTTTCCCATCTGACACACATCACAGACTTCTTAGTGCTCAACCACATTAGTCAAATTTCCAACCAACTGTCCCTTAGATATTTGAACTAGGGACTTGTAATTCAAATGCCCCAACCTTTTGTGCCATAACCTTGACTCATCAGAAATAGAAGCATAAACTACAATTGAGTCTTGTTTCCAATCCACAATAAAGCTTCTATCAGTCATTGTGACTGACATTTGCTTGGATCCACATGGATCATAAATAGAACATTCATTTTTCTTAAACATAACTGAGTATCCCTTTTCAATCAACTAAGCTATACTCAACAAATTCCTATCAATTTCAGGCACTAAGAGCACATTTGAAAGAAGCTTAGTACCCGAGGGTGTGTTGATAAAAACATCACCTTTGCCTCCAGCCTTAATATACTGTCCATTCCTAATTCTGACTCTGGTGCTAAAACTCCTGTCAATCTTCTTGAAAATGGCAACATCAGGTGTCATGTGGTTTATCGAACAACTATCTAACAACCATCCCTTGGCAACTTTCTTTCTGATTGCTAAACAGGATGCTACAAATACTTGCTCCTCTTGGATTTCAGCTTTATCTGCTACCTGAGCCTTAACTTCAGATTGTTGAGACTGTTATTGCTTCTTATTTCTACACACTTTTTCTACATGCCCCATTTTCTTACAGTTTTTTCACTGTACATCTGGTCTATACCAGCAATAAGCTTCAAGGTGAGTTGTTTTCTTGCAATGAGAGCATGGAGGGTAGCTTTTCTTTATTCCATCCCTCCTTGGTTTATCCTTGTTGCTTAGCCAAGGCTTCTTTCCTTTGAAGTTGGAAGAGCTTGGAGTTGACTTTCCTCTAGCTTGAAATGCACCTTCATGGTGTTCCACCTGCCTACTTGCTCTTCTTTGCTCTTAAGCATAGAAGGCATTGATCAACTCAGTGGGAGTGATCCTGGACAAATCTCTAGAGTCCTCCAAGGAAGAGATTTTTGCCTAATACCTCTCTAGCAAGGTTGCTATAACCTTCTCAACTATCCTGCTTTCATCAAACTGCTCTCCAAGGAGCCTCATACTGTTTACAACAGCCATGACTCTTCTTGCATACTCCTTCACTGTTTCAGACTCCCTCATCTTCAGATTCTCAAAGTCTCTACTAAGGTTGATAAGTTGTTATTGCTTGGCCTTCTCAGTACCCTGAAACTCCTCCTTCAACTTGTCCCAAACCTGCTTAGGTGTCTCACAAGCCATGATCCTTGTGAAGATCACTTCTGAAACACAATTCTGAAGGCATGACATTGCCTTGTATCTCTTGGCTCTGTCATCAGAGTGCTGCCTTATCTGAGCTACTGTTGGGTTAGCTCTCATAGGTGGTGGCTCGACATCAGCATTTACAACTTCCCACAAGTCAAATACTTGCAGGTAAGTCTTCATTTTCACTACCCAAATGTGGTTGTTCTCACCATTGAACTGTGATGGTGGTGTTGGGGAGAAACTCGATGAAGACATGAGTGAGTTCTTGAACAAAACAAGTAGCTGGTTCCTTTAAAAAGATGGCTCTGATGCCAATTGAAGAAAATGATAGATAAAACACAACAAAGGCAATGCCTTATTGATGAAGGTTCGGTTACGTGGTTAAGAAACAATGTCTAAAATAGAGAAAATAAAAGAGTATGAACAAAAATCTTTTTTATGGAAAATCTGATGATTCATTCCATTTCGTTCATTAACTAAAAGATTTTTACAAAAGATGATAAAAGCCAACCAAAAGGTATGACACAAATCTGTCTTACATAAGCAGACTTTGCAGACAAAAGTATGGGCACATTACATAGGAAAATATTGCTACACTAGCTAACTCTTAAACACCTAAGTCAGCACCTATGGCTTGACCAAGTTACATCATCAAAAATAAAATTAAAATAACAATGACACATTAAAAATATCCAAAACGTGACTGCTTCTTCCATCTGCATGTTGCTGCAGTAGCTAAAATACACCTCTCCAAGCCTGTTGTTGCATTGCAAGCCAAATTCTTCAATAAAAAGTAATACATCTATGTCTACTTGGGCAGAGAGACATGCTTTCTTTCAAGTGGAATAACTGGGCCGCTTTTACCACCATTTTCCTCAAGCTGTGCAAATTGCTTCCTGAATTTATCAAACGCACTGCATATATATATATATATATATTATAAATAAGCTATAAACAGCAGCAGAGTGATTACCAATAAATCTTGGTTAATATTAGAAATGCAACAAAAACACTACATAACACCTTGGATAGAGAAAGCTTGTCCTCTCAGTTCCATTCTTATAGTTTTTGAGCAGCTCAGGATGATATTCTTGAAAGAAAGCATGTCTCTCTGCCCAGGTAGACATAGATGTGTTACTTTTACTTTCAATTTGTTATTACCATGCCTAAAGTTGTGTTTATGACTTCGAAATAATACTACTGATGCATGCACCTGTGTTGTATTGTATGCTTCGTGTATTATATAGATTTAACGTATGCAATCTAATTCCTAGTACAGGAGCCTTCATGGTACTTCTACCACTATTTCTTTTCATTTTTCCCCTGTATTTATGTAGTACTTAAATGAAATATTCTCTGTTCAGCCAAACCAGGAAAGGTAGTCGGTCTGGTTGTGCCTTATGAGAACGGAACAATCACGAAAGATGCATATGATCCAAGAACATTCTTAAGAAGCACAGTTCTTCCACCCCAGGCAGTCCACCCTGCAATTTCTTATTACAAATCCAGCAATGGAAAATTTGCACCAGATATAGCTATCAACATTGATACAAACCCATTTTTCATGACCAGAGTGAAGAAGGTGGAAGCTGGTGATGACAGAAATTCCATTGATACAAACTTGTTGCAGGCAAAATCTCATTATGGTGGAATAGGTGTTGCTGCAGCAGCTGCCACTACTCGTGGGAGGTTTGGAACTGTTCAGTATGGCATGACAAGGATGTATTAGCCCATGATTGAGAAGCTTTGAAAGTAATAGATCCTTTTGCAATGGCATAGAGGGAAAATTACTGTAAAAAGGAGAGCCAGCTTTCTCAGGTAAAACATAGGCTTAATCAAGCTTGGTAAATGAGAAGCTACATGCCTATCGGATCTATATACATTTAATTTTGTAAGAAAAATAATTCTCCATCCAATATTCTTGGTGCCACACTGACATGATGTAAATGTTTCACTAAGTCGTGCACAAAAGTTCATATTAATGACCTAAATTGCTCTTATGATGTGGGCTTAATTTGATCTATTAAATTGTAAACACTTCAATAATTTGAATATTACAAAGGCTAATTTGTTATTCTAAAGATCAGAAGTTTCTTTTTTTTTAGGATTTTATTTTGTAGATGGTTTAAATTTGAGTTATTGATGTAATTCAATCTATATCGTTAGAAATAGAGGGATTCAATTATAAATAGATATCTTTCCCATTTCAATTTGGATTTTGTATCATTCAGACTTACAATCATATATTACATAATAAAATATAAGTATAAATTATATTAATATTAAAGGAATAGTGTTCATGGATAGTTAAATAATAATTAAACTTATATTAAAAATAATATAATAAAAAATAGGATTAGAGTTTAAAAAAGTGAAAGGGGTAAAATGGGAATTACCCTCTCGATTGGATCTTGTTTATTTTAAGTAAAAGTATCATGGATGCCCCTATATTAGGAGTCAGATCCCATGCGTTAAATTAAAGAGCAAACGAGTACTTTCTATTAAAATTTTAATCCATTTTTACTGTTAAAAATCGACATGACTGATGGAACAACCAAACAGTTACAAGTGACGTGCCACATGTATTTCATTCTAGAATACAAAGATTAAATTTTGATAATAAAAATTGATGGGATTTTTAACAAAAGAATACGTTTGCTCTTTGGTCTAAAAAACTAATTTTCCAATTTTTCAAAATACAATATAACTTTTAGTACAAAGATTTTCATAAAAACTTTAAATTCCGATGAGACAAATATTGCAAGAAAAGTTATTATTTTCTACAAAATGTGTCTTAATGTAGAGGAAAAGGAGAAAGAAAGGCAATACTTTTCTTGTTAAGAGAGAAAAGAAGAAAATTGGGAAATGCAACACATATTCTTTACTTACTTTCATCATCAAACCCCCCACAATGCTTTAAGTAATGCTGCAATGCCTTCATTCATTCACTCAATTTTCTTCGTTGCCTTCAAACCTTTCTGCTCATATGGGTGTTCTTCCAGTAATTGCCAAACGTCTAGATGCCATCATCGGGTTTTTTTTCCTTTCCTTTATTTATTTATTTACTCGTTTGGGTAAAAATTTCCCTTCTTTTAATGTTTCAAAACATGTTTTAGACTCATATTTTGAGTCGAGTCGAATTTAGACAAACATAAAATGTATAAATATCATACTTAAATTTGATCGAAACTTGACCTGACCTATGAACACTTCTAATTTATAATATTATGATATAAAAAGATACAATCACTATATGATTATTAGTAACAAATAATAATATATTTAACATAATTTCATATATAAAATAAAGTGAAAATAATTTTAGAAGCTAGATTATTAAAGGTCTAATCAATTTGTTTTTTTTTTTCTCTATGACACAGGCCTGGAGTGATGCTTCTTTATCCATTGTAAGTAAAGCAATTGTCAATATTTTCAAAATAATTACGTTAATAGTCATTCAATTGTATTTTCTATTCATAAACTAGATAACTATGATAATCTTTATAACATTATCTTGACATTTTTAAACAAAATTTTTAGCGTCGCCCATAATAGTCAAGGCGAAACTAGAAAAATTATTTTAGGGAAGTCGAAATTAAATTATAATTTTTACGATAGTAAAAATATATTTTCACTATTTGAATAGCTTATATTTTTAAAAATTTTAAAAAATTAAATCAAAATTTTATCATTTTTAAGGGGCCTAAATGAAAAAAAATTCATTTTAAAGGGGGGTCGAGGCCATTGCCACCCCTAAATACGACCATGATAATAGTAACTTTAACCTTCAACATTTATAAATTATGTCAATTTAATTTTTATTCTAAAAAATTTAACCCTCAACAATGTGCACGTACGGACGAACAGATATGCCTCAATCCGAGCAATAGAAAGCCCATCAATGATAGATGACCAACAATGGTTAACCTATTGGATTATATATTCCTTCATTACCCTATTTGAGCTCTCATTTTGGAGGATCCTGGCTTGGTAAGTAGTAAACCATTGTTCCATCATCCAAGCTATAATTGTTGCTTTATTTTATGTAATCAAAGAAATGGAAAAAAACAGGGTCCCATTGTGGCCATACATGAAGCTGGTATTGTGCATGTGGTTGGTGCTGCCTATATTCAACGGAGCAGCTTATATATATGAAAATCATATACGAAAATACATAAAATTTGGAGGATTTGTAGGCTCAAATTATACAGATGATCAAAAGAAGATCCTCCAGATGATCAGCTTAGATGCTAGGAAATATGTGGCTGAATACGTTGACAAGCATGGATGGCCTGCCTTCGAGCGAATTATAAAAGCGGTAATTTCTTTTCTATAAATTATCTCGATATTTTTGTATTAAGATTTAGATTGCATTATTGAGTAATTTTCAACGTATCCTTTAGATAGTGTAATTTGTCTATTATCGTTTTAGATTTGGGCTTGGGTCAGATCCTAAGGAGCTCGTAGGTTCGCAAGCTTGACCCAAAATCTGAGCTCATAGGGTAAGTTTCGCCGAAGTTGCATAAGCTCAGAACCATATAAACATATGACCAGTTTAGAATAGGGTACGTGTCTACATGCATAGAACCTACTTAGACTGTCTTATTAATGAACAATACCATATAATATAAATAGGCAAATTACACCATCTGAAAGACACACTGAAAATTACTCAACATGCATTTTGCTTTATGTATTCAAAAAATGAGTAAATTAGTCTTAATACATTAATCAAAGAGCAAATTGGTTCCTCCGTTAAAAATTTCATCCATTTCTATTGTTAAAAACTAGTCTTTGGCGTGTTTGGTTATTCTGACAACCACGCTAATTCTTAACAGTAGAAGAATCAATTTGCTCTTTGATCTAATTTATAAAAACTAATTTACCCATTTTTTGAATAAAAAAAGTAAAACGCAATCTGAATCTTACTGTAAAAGTCTCCATGATACTTTTACAGAGTTTCTTACTGCCTCTCTCCTTTATTGCTAAATTATTTGTTGTTTCAGGCTGAAAAAGAAGCAAAGAAACCATGAAGCAGTCTTGGCAGCTACCATTGCCTCAAGGAATACTACTTCAAGTTTAATTGTGTGTGTTTATATATAATATGAAAAACTTATTCCATTTCAAGAAGAAATGTATCTTAAATTTCTGAATATCAATCAAATATTTTTTTTATTTCATTTTAGCATTAAAATAATAAAGGGTAAACTCCATCAGTAGCTACTCAATTATTACAGTGTTTTTATTTTGATCACTCAAGTTTGAAACTATTCTATTTTAGTCACTAAAGTTATCGGCATTTAATATTTTAATTATTACTCCATTAAATCATTAACGGAAAGATGACATGACCTTTTTTTTAATTAGCATAATGATAAATTTAAAATTCTCATATTTAAAATTATATCAATTTGATCTTAACTCTAAAAAAAACCCTCAATAAATTCAATTAATCTTATTCTAAAAGAACAAAAGAATAGATAATAATAATTTTAAAAAATAGATTATTAAAAACATTAGAAATATTTTAATAACAATTAATATCTATAAATATTTTCATACATTAAAGCTATAAGTAATACTCCTTAATATAAATTATATATTACTTAAATATAAAATAATTATGTGCCATATAAAAATAAATAGTAAATTTATTTATTCTTACTAGAAATTCTATACACATATAACAAATAATGAAACAAGTGGTTTGAAACTAATTAATAATAACACATGCAATATGTACAATATTAAAATAAAAAATTAAATTAAATTAAATTGTGGGTAAAACGAATTTTAAATACATAAATGCATTTACTAAAAATAGTAAATGCACTATATACTGGTGTGATGTCATGAGAGTATTTGTTCATACTTTCTTAACTCTTTGACAAAGTACACACATCTTGCACACACAGGTACTCGAACTCTGAACTCCTAATATGAACAACATTTTCTTTTTTACTAGAACCACTCATTGAATTCCGATAATACTTGTTTTTAAATCTATTAAACACATGTTTATTCCTTGAATATGTTCATTTTAGTTTTTTTTTTTACCTTTAAAGTTGATATAAAAAAATCTCCATCAAAATAATAATATTAATCATTATATCGAAAGGATAAATTAATTTTTTTTACCAAATTAATACCCGATTAACCCTTTAATCACTCCAAATTTTACATTTAGATTCCTCTTCATCGCCTCTTTTCATATTTCAAATTAATTTTTTTTCTAAAAAACCCCTAAAGTACACATCTAAAAATAAAAAGTTGTGACCAAATTGATAGAAGTTATAAACATTGAGGGCTAAACATGACATTATGCCAAAAATAAAATATAAATAGAGAATTCTGTTTGAAAAAAAAAACACTTTAATTGCTTTAATTATTCAATTAGATTACATTCATCCCAACAATGCAAAGATTTACCTCCAGGTAATCTTCCATCTAGTGGTTATCATCACTTATCAATATGTTCTAACTAAATAATGCAATTTTGCATTAGTGAGAACTGAGATAGTGCAAGATGCTTCATCAAATACTACTACAATTTCAAGAAGAAAATGGTCAGTGACAGCATAAATCCACTTTTACAACATTGTATCATAAATTCAAAATACAAAAACCTTAAACTAATAATATAAATAAATAAATAAATAACCCTTTTTTTGGATTGTAATACAGGTGATTTTCTTTTGGTTTTTGCTCTTTTTTGTCCAATTTATATATAATCTCACTGGTTTGAGATGGCAGCAAATGCATGAAAACTAAGCTCCATTCTTTTAAAGATTCCATAGAACTAGCAAAGTAAAGAGCAGTGAGATACAGACATGGATCCAAACTGGGCTAGTAGACAGTCCTGTACAAATCACATGCATAATTTGTAAAACTGGAACAGAAATTTACCTGCAGGAGGACATGACTTGGTCCTAAAACCTGTAAATCTTTGTTGATTTCTTAAGAGTCTCCAACATTTTGCCACACTCGGTCACGGATGCAAAAGGGATAGTCGAATGGATCAACCTCGAGTTGTCCTGATCGACCTTTTGATTGCGTTTCAGGATGTGCTTCACCCCAGGACTCAGTTTAATAGGACCTAATCTTCTCACACCATATGCATCAACTTTGGAAGAATCAATTCCAGCTGAAAGTCCAAACCCGTCGTATTGAGACTCGTTTAGAATCCATCCTCCAACACTTGCTTCATTCCTTTCAGGTTCGAGTTCTAGTGCCCCCATGTTACATTGAATGCCATTGAAGTTTTCTCTTGTCAACTGAGTTTCAGCTCTTGAATCATCTCGAATTCCAAGATTAGGCAACTTAATGGGCTTCATTAGATAATCTTCTTTAACTGCAGGTCTCTTCCTTGAATTCTGGCGAATATCTGGATCCCGAGTGCTCACAAATTTTGACTTCATTCTATCTTTAAACTTGATTCCGTTCCTCTGGCTCAGGGTAACAGATGTTGGTTTGATTACCGGTAGGGATGGGATGAGTGGGGAGTGAGCTAAAGATGGTTGCCCAACAGAACTTTCCATGTGTGAGTAAGGGATCATTGGATTGTGATCATAAGAAACTATAGGAAAATGAGGAACCAAGTGGTTGATAAGAAAACTAGTTCGAGCAGTATGCGGATGACATATACCACCTACATCCGGAAACAGTTGAGAAGGTGTACTAGGTGCCTGCACTTGTTGTGTTGCTTGTAACAACCATGGGATCAGACTCTTTGAGGAATCCCGACACCAAGATGGTTGGACATGTTCAACATGATCTGGGTGCAAAAAGGGAAAGTTGAAAGATGATTTTCCATCATTCAGCAGATTCGAGTTGCTTTCAAGTTCAACAGAATTCCCATTTATATTCTGAGAGTTTCTGTGCGAAGCAGATACTGCAGGTAGTCGAGAGCTAACTCTTAAAGTTTCAGTTCTTGATATAAAAGGCTCCTGGAAGTCACCTCCATCGTCAAAAATAGTATGGGAAGTGTGTGGATGAGCAAAATGGCATGAGCTTGGATTAGGATCTCGAGCAATTGTAATGCTGCTGCTATTTTGGAATTCTGGATTTGCTTGCCAGTTAATGCCTGGCTGAAAGAAATTAGATTCATGAGGCTTGTTGATTACATTCCTAGGAAAGGCCTGATTTCTCCCTATTTCAAATTGTCGAACAGATGTTTCTTTACACTTTCCTGACGCTGGATCCAGAAGCCATTCTTGTTGAAAATGTTTATTGACACATGAATTTTGGAGGCCAATACTTTTAGGAGCATCTGCTAATCCTTGTCTCTCATCGCTACTTTGACAAATTGTAACATCTTTTCCCATCAGCCTCATTGTTGGAGTAGGGCTATTCAGGAGCATCTTCTCAGCATTTTCCACTGCATGACTTATGTCTTTTTCCTTTCGGTTCCAAAACTTGTCATATTGTCCACATCCAGTGAAAGAGATGTTTATCAGATTTATGTCTGAATCCATCAAACAGTCGGAGCAGTTGCATCTCCTATCGGATTTTGTACAGTAGCCATATTTTC
Source organism: Gossypioides kirkii (assembly GCA_005610355.1). NCBI lineage: Eukaryota > Viridiplantae > Streptophyta > Magnoliopsida > Malvales > Malvaceae > Gossypioides > Gossypioides kirkii. The sequence continues at coordinate 875,451 of CP032251.1, read as the reverse complement.
TATGGCCATGTAATTCTGTAGCCCCTAATCTAGCCGATGAATGTAAAGTGGCGTTCTCTTTCATGTGATTCTGTGCAGGAAACAAACTTAACTGATTATTTGGAAGTGCACTTTCAATATAATGCTTCCCTTTCATGATTGAATGATCATCAGTGCTCCTTGGAAAGACAAGATTGTTAACGTTATTGGAAGAACCTGGTGCTGGACCCAGTTTCTTTAGCTGGTCAAATCCTCCTCTTGCATTTGAATTGGTCTGCACTAGTTCACCTAGTGAATTAAGAGGCAAACCGAAAAAATCCTCATCCCGGCACTTTTCTCTTATGGCAACATTCTTCTGTTTGCAATCCAGAAAGGGACAAAGCCTCCCCCTCAGTTCATTAGGAGTCAGGCAATATAGTGGCTGATGAGACAAAGCATGACCTGAAACATTTCCAGATGCAAATTGTGATGTAAACGGGGCAATTTCACTCACATTTTTACTCAAAGCAAAAGCAGATGATGAAGGATGCAAAGACACCCTCGGATTAGCCTTAGAACTTATAGCAACTTCCGGGGTGTGATCTCCAAAATAATCAACAAACTGGGAACTGGAAGTCAAAGTTGTTGACACACCCCCACATACTTCTGAGTTGACAAAAGGATTCTGAATCTCTTTTACAGCAGAGAAGCGTCTAGGAGCAACAGCAAAGGGAGGGCTACAAAATGTAGTTTGATTACCTTGATTAGACATATGCAAATTACCCGAATCTATTGCGACTTGACCTGGAGGCAAAGATGGATCTGAAATTTGATTTGCTTTTTCTTGTGCCAAGATACATGGTCCGAGAAATTTTGGTATATCAACATTGTAATGAATATCAGGCAACAGTTGCTTCCCTTTCATAGCTTGCAATGCAATCCCATTTCCTGTGCTAAAAGAAACATCCTCATCATCACTTGTGTTTATCTCTCTAGCTGGAAATTCTTTATCAGTGTCATTCTCGTGGCCTTTCTCTGACAGCTCAAATGAATCCAAATCAACATGGCAAATGTTTTTCTCGAGTGAAGCAACATGTTTCTTATGCAGACCAAGTATGTCATCCTTACCTGAGAAACTGACATGCCTGACTGAATGTTGAATGCCACAGGTGCTCGCTTGAGTCGTGACCCTCAAATTGCACCTTACTGAATTTTGTCCAGAAGTACTGTTACTGGGGTTCTTGAGAATACCACGAACAGACGAACTTGGCTTTTCACGCTCTACAATTAGTTTGGATGCTTGAACAACCTTGCTTTTCTTCTTCGCAGACATGCATTTGAGACTTGGTTTCTCCCCGAGGTTTGAAATGGCATTTGAGCCCCTATTGCACAATGTATTAGTCAGTTCTCTATTGAAATTGACAGGAGTTTGTGGCTTCAGCTTGCTACCATTTTCCTGAGACACAAAAAACAGAAATATCATGATGTCAAGTTTTTCAGAAATTTTTAATTCAACTGTGAAAATAAAGAAACTCCTGTACCAAAAAGGAAATCTCCACACAGGAGATATTGAAGAATCATTGTACTTAAAAGAGTCTTCCTGTGCCTTTACTTGAGAGTGTAACTCAAGGAGCTCATTGGATCGAAAGTTCAATTTAGAGATTCTTAAACTCCCAGCACAGCACTAGCATAAACCTTTGCATATTACCAAAATGAACACTTCTGGATGCAACAAAACACATCTAAAATTTGGGACATCGAGAAAAGGTAGGTAACTATACGTGAAACTAAAATTACTAGATAGCTAAAATGATCAGAAAAATGTTGAAGTGGTTTTAGAAGGTGTCAAGATTTCATAAAGATCCAAGAACTCAACTGTTCCAGTAGCCTGTGCCCTAAACTCTAAAGGTGTAAAGAATATTGGTTTTCAATTTAATCTACCGATATTGGACAGGTAGCTGGTAGTGACCAGATAGCTCTGTTACAGTCATTTCAATTTGTCAATATGTTTGATTTGGGATAGCAGAAGGAATAACAGTTACTGCCATTTTAAAGACTGGACAATCATCTAATGAAGATGCAGAATACTAGTACAAAATTATTATAAAGAAAGTGAAAAAATGAAATGAATTAAGAACCAAGTAATTAGTTTAACACCAGCATTCTTTTTAGTACCCTGCTGCATCTGAACTTCAAACGGGTTTGGCCTTAACCATGTTAATGGTCCCAGATTATTGGTTAATAGATAATCAAAGTCAATGTACCAATGAATCACGAAATGCTATGGTTCTAAAATATGATTTTAAAAATTTATTCAGAAGTAATTCACGGGATCATGCACTCTTTTCTTTCCTAGTTATAATGAAAAAAAGTACAACTGGTTGAATCCAGCCTATTCTTGAAATAAACAACTCGCACACACTCCCTTTCCAAAAAAGATCAATACACCAAGGACTACACTTAGATTTATTGGATTTGTTGCTAAAATATCGGTATTAACCCCGAAACTCCCGGCGGATGGCCAGTGACCCAAGGAAACAAAAGAATTGGTTATTCTAATTCTATCATCAGCTATGGGTTAGAATCTAAGAGAAATTCTAGAGAATGTTTGCTACCCTGAGATTTTCTTGTCTTTCCTGACCGATAAGGGAAAAAAAATTGGGTCAAAAGAAAATGCCATTTTGGAGTTTTATCTACAATTTTCTTGTGTAGGCGGGGATCCGGTATTTTCTGAATTCTTGTGTAAGGAATTACAAAAGAAATTCTTTCAGCAAAGATGTGAATTAGGAAGGATTGGTCGACGAAATATGAACCTTCCGTGCAACTAATATAGAATGGGGCACACAGTTGTGTCTTAGAAAGGTGACTTGCATGCAGGTTCAAGCCTCTAAGACTGTAGTGAAGCATGCATATCCTCAGTAGGCCCTATGCAAGTACATTATCGAGGGTAACATAATGCATTCATTAAAAGAATACCCTTTAATTTGTTAGAACTTTGTATCATAGACCAACATTGATAAAATGCTTTCTTTAAAAAGCTAGCCTCTAACAAAAAAACAAAGTTTTAAATATCAGATAATTTTGCAAGCAAGGACAGTCCATTTTCAGGAGGATATGGGCTCGTTTAGAGGGCATGTCTGCTGCCTAGATAAAAGGATCCCAAATGGAAACTCACAACCAACATAGGTTGTTGCTCATTATCACATAGATTTAAAATAATTTAAGGTTAAAAGCTTGTTATAACTAGAAAATGCAATGACATATAGTTGAATAAATCACAAAACAGCACAGAAAAATTGATATAAAGTGATATCACATGCTTATTAAACTAGCTTGATGAGTAAATAGATATTGAGAAAGAGCAAAAGGAAGTTCTTAATCCATTCCATAACACTTGTGCTAGAAGGAAACCTACTGAGTGAAGTAGCATCAGATCGTTTTATACTTGAAAAAACATTCTTATTTGTTGTACTAATTACATTGTAACAGTATGTTTCACAAAGAACAAACCTTACAGATCAAGACTGCACAACATCATACACTGGCATAATGCAAGTGTATCCCCATCATAATTTTAACATCTCGTCCTTTTCCGGAGATGATCTTTCGTATGGGTTTGGGAAGTGTAACAGTATAAATGAAATATCATTATTTCCTCTTGCTCCAACAGGGATTACTTTCAATAACCAGTGTAACTTATAAAACAAGACTGCTCCCATAGCTATCACCACCACCATCATCATCTATAATGAACAAGTTTCCTGCCAATATTTTCATCTCAAATGTATCTTCTATAGCCATGTTCCTACACTTTTGATCAACACTTCTCGTCAAGCCAAATGGAAAAGGCTTAAGGTCATGCTTATACCAATACCTCAAAAGCATTTGCCTGATAGTTGAATATTCCACCAACAAGGAATGAACAATGTGCAAAAGTCCATGCATGAGGGAATAAGGATCACTTCATCCACACACTATCGATAAAGCCACAATCCATGCCAGTTAATCAGGCCTTTCTTCTATTAACACCAAGATGGGTTCCTCAAAACTACAAGAGTCTCATAAAATATTAACACTCGCAATTTCATTTTGAAGCTGGCTACGCAGCTAATGAGATAATCCCAGAACAGAAGAAGATACAAACACTAAATCTAGCATAAAAATTTGGGACTTTTCAACCATTCACCAAATCAAAAAGAAATATGGTTCACTCAAAATAAAAACTAACTAGATCTGAATTCGGCATCACCTGTCTACTCGCCAACAAGCGCAAAGACAGATTGCATAAACAAAGAATTACAATACCTAGCCCACATTTCTCTCATAAGATAGTCCTTGAGATGACACCAAATGTATGTCATTCATTGCAACAAGATCATGACAGCTCCATGTTATCATCAATCCTACCTTACAGCTTAAACAGTTCAACTGAAAAAAATATTATTGAAGCCCTTCCATAGCGTCCACAATCTACAAGTCTCAATAATGAGCAACTCCAGGTCCAACAATAGGTTGAAAGACTAGCCATTAGATCAAAAACAAGACTGGCCCCAACAGCTAAATGATTATCTTTGTTAGGAAAAAAAAATTATTGCAACAGTAGTTAAAAGAAAACAACAACATCAGTAATCTAGGATAGATATGCTAAATCAAGGACAAGAAACCTTTAGCCAATGGAAAACTTCTTTGCCTCAACCCGTACTGTACAGCTGGAGCACTACACCTCACCTAAGCTCCCTTAACCAGTTCAAACCTTCCCAAACATGAAAACCCCATCCCCTCCTTTTTACTTTTTCCCTCTCTTTATGCTGCTGATGAACCTTATTGCACACAAAAAGTACAATTGCAAGGTAAGTGCTCAGTGATCTCAGTCCTCAAAATGAAGACAGATTTTAACCAGCTTTATCAGCAGTAATTTTATTAATAACAAGAAAGGAAAAGAGAGAAGCACAAAAGAAATCACATATGAAGAACATAGATATATACTAGATATTACATTAAGTAGCTCAAATTGCAATTCATCAAGATCAAGCGCAAAATAAATGATTATTTATCATGATCTGAACAATAATGAATAATAACCCTCATGATAAAAATGAAAAATATTGCTGCAACATCTTCAAACTACATAGATAATAAAATCAAACAACTCAAAATTATAATAAAGCACAAAATAAGCAATATTTTATGATGTAAATTACAAACCTTGTTAGCAATCAGCTCATCTTGCTTGTTATTCTTATGTTCTTTCAACTTCCTCCTTTTGTTCGTAAACTTATTCACTATTTCCACTTTCTTCGTTTTCTTCTTCTTCTTCTTCTTTTTTTTCTTCATTTTCTTCTTTGGCTTCTCAATCTTGCAATTCAACTCTTGTAAACTTCCACCTTCATCTTCATCCAACAAATTTTCGTCATCAAGGGCATCAACCTTGTGGATCTGAGGAGCCACAGCAAAAATCTCAGTGATGGATCGTTTCTTGGGTGTTCTTGATTTTGCAGCCTTGATTGACATCCTCATTTGGCGCCTCTCTTTTCTAGATGCTTGAGCAAGGCAACTATCAACATGAGCATTCAACGCATTCACTGTTGAAGCAGCAAATGCCCCACAAACTGGACATTCCAACATGTCTGACCTTTCATCGGATTTCTCCCCAACATGAAGATTTACTTGCAAGAAATCACTTTGGTTGCTTCTGCTTTGTATATTAGCTAATTCAGTTGATTTAAGACGATCAAGCTCTTCAGGCCACCAGCGAAATTTGGTGACTGTGATCGGAGGAAGAAAAGATTCCATGGTTTGTTTACTTATCTTACTGTTACCATTATCATCATCATCATCATCATCATCATCTGAAGAAGAAGAAGAAGAAGAAACAGCTCCACTGAAGGGCCAACATTTCACCACGTCGATGCTTCTCATTTTGGAAGCATACTCTCTATACAAAACAGCAGATCAACAAAGTCAAACAACACAACAAGTAAAAGAAAAACTATTTCTAATAACCAAAAAAGCAAAAACGGAAACAACTCACCGGATGGAAAAACCTTCAAAAACAACCGCCATGTTACGTACCCCAGAGAGAAATCAGTATAAAAAACTCATCTCTTTGACCAGAAACAAGAAAAAGGAAGAAAAGAAGCAAAGTTTGGGACTTTGGGAACCAAGAATTAGACTAAAAGAAAGTAAAGAAAGAAGTCCCAGACTGAGGTAGAGTGAGAGAGAGAGAAAGAGAAAGTGAAAGATCAGAAATCGTATGATGAGAGATGTAAGACTTGTTGTATATATGTAATCTCTCTCTAACCATATGGTGAAGGGTGAGGTTATAGAAAGAGAAAGGCTTTACATTTGTTTCCCGCCCGAAGAGAGAGAGAGAGCTTTCCATTTCATGCTTTGCTTCGATAGCTCTCCCCTTTCCCCTAATTTATGACTGATAGCGACGTATGAGACCGCAAGCGAACGCCAAAGTGTTCCAGAGAATAACCAATTTTACCTTTCTTTATTCGCTTCCTTTCTTTCTCTTTTTCTATTATTATTATTTCTTTTTCAACCCTTTGCCTTTGCTCTCTTTCTTCTCTATTACATTCACCCCACAAATACTTAACATCTTTCTTTTTTTCTTTTTAATAATTTGGGTAAACTATATCCAACTTTTTGCTTATGTATTAATAAGATAACTATCATTCATTATCATCTTAACGTATAACCTCACATCATCAAGTCTTACAAGATCACGTCGTCATCTTCACCATAAAACAATAAGATAATTCATCTTCCAATAGAATGCTTCTTACATGAAGATATCACATATCCTACCCATATGTATATATATATATATATATATGAATACTATTCATTAACATAATAGATAAGATAGATTTCATGCATGTTAACGCGTATTTTACTTTAAATTTAACACGTATTTATACGATTTTAAGAAAATATAAATGTCCATCCTGCAAACACCCATTTTCATGTGAATTCGATCTACGAACTCGATAAAATCTAATTTAAACCCATTTGAGTTTTGAGCCGATGATGACAAATATCATAACAAATAATATATATATACATATATGTTAAAACCATAATTAGACCCCTGCATATATGTTATTGTTTCACTTCAATCAAATCCCTTTGGTATGCGTTGACTGTAGAAGGAATTCGAGGATAATACCAGTTAGTGTATATATATATCATTTAATCATATTCTTTTAGTCACTATATAATAAAAGGGGTTCATGGTATTTTTTCCTTTTTGTCTATACAAAGGCCGTCCTGGAATGTTAGACATGAAGGGAAAGTTTAAGTGGGATGCATGGAAAGCTGTTGAAGGTGTGTAGCTAGTTTTTCAATCCTTCTCAACTATTAAAACATAATAACCAACTCGATGTTCTTTTAAGTAAAGTATTGTGTTCTCGAGTCTTGTGGAGAAAGAAAACAACTTTAAAGATAGCTCTATCTCTTGTTTAGGGGTTTGAATCTGTTCGATTTTGAATTTAATTGGAGATTTCAATGTGATTATTGGATAGTAAAGGGTTTCGAAATATATGAACTATAAATATGTTTTGAATTTGGATTTTTTTTTTTTTTTGAATAAACGATCTTAATTATCTCATTGTTTCAGTTACATTTGAATCCAAACATATATCTCATCACTAGTTTTTTTTTATTTAATTTCACCGTCATCGTTGTTTTTACACTAATTACAGGTATATCGCCCATCCAAAAAGGCCCTTAATATTTTTTATTTTTGACTTTTACGTTTTGAAATGCAAATTATTAAAATGTTTTTATTTATATTATAAAATGTATATAGAAATTTTGATTAATTTATATTTATGTATCATTATATTAAATATTTAAATATTATTTAAGACTATATTTAAAATTTTAAAATATTTGAGCCGAAGTTTCACTTATTAATTGAATGTTTATTTAAGTTAAGATTAATTTGAATACGAACCATCATTGTATTAAAAAAAATTTAAAATATTTTATGTATAGTTAAATTTACAAATAATTTATTAATTATTAAAAATATTAAAAATATATTTTATACATAATTATATTAAATTATTAATTATTTTTTAATTTCTAATATCTGTCCAATTCAATTTTTTAAGCTAACAAATATAAAATTTCAGGGTAATTTTCTACAACATTTTCTAAAACTATTTTTCTTTTGAAATATAACTTTTTAAAATCATTTAAGAAATTAAGCGGAGAAGACAAACTTTATTTTGATTTTGATTGAATGAATTTGGATCGATGAAACTCATGACATTTGAGGATTCAATTTCAATGATTTTTTAATGAGTGTTTATGAAATTAATAATGGGGATTTGGGTAAATCATTTTGGTCCATTAAATTTTTATGATTTCATCGGTGTTCTTGAAACGTGAATGGATTGGTTGATTGGATCGATTAGATTGAGAATCGATCAATATATTAATCTTAATAAAAGAGTTGAATCGATTGAAAAATTAAAAACTTAAAAAAAATAAATTTTTAATTACTGTTAGTTTACCAATTGAATCGATCAAATTGGTTGAATCGAGAATCAATGATCAGATCAATTTAACTACTAGTCCAATTATTAAAATACTATATGTGACGCTCTAAAATTGTACCACGTTATCATCTCAAAGTGTCCATGTAATCTAAATCAATACATTTCCATTAATCGAGAAGCTCGTATTATATTATTAATTTTAATTTAATAAAATAAATAATATTATCCAACAAAAAGGATTCTCAATTTCTTATATCACAATCACATTAATTAGTGAAAACAAAAAAACCAAAATCCAAGTCACTTTCAACTGGCAATTGCAACCCAGAGGGCACAGTGTGTAAAAGAAAAAGTAAAAAGGAGCAGAATTCGAATTCCCCCTAGTGGGTAAAATATTAGGGAGCATATATAATTTCAACCGCCTCTTATTCACGCGCCAAACTAGAATTCCTTTAAAAAGGATCCACATATTATTAGGTAGGAGTGAATAAAATTTGATTCGATTTGAAAAAGTTAAAAAAAATTTAAATTTCGAGTTAATTGAATTGAGTTATTTGAGTCAACTCAAGTAACTCAATTTGAGTTAATTTTACAATTCGAATAACTCAAAAAATTGAAATAACAGATTGATGTAAATACTTTTTTAATCTCTGTCAACTTTGAAAATAAGTAAATTGATCTCTCTCAATAAAAATTACAAAAAGAAATTCAAAATAATTTTCAAAAATTCAAACTATTAATAAAAATTTAATTTTTTATATTTTTAAAAATTTATAAAAATTCTAAAAAATATATAAAAAAATTAAAATTTTAATTTTTTTTAAAATAATAATTTTTGAACTTAATTAATGATTCAAATTTATCATATTCAAGTTTTTTTTTTTATTTTGCTTTAAGAAAATTTCAAATTATATGGTTTTAAATTTATGTTTTCTAACATAGAATTAATTATATTGTAAAAATATTTTTATTTGACATGTTTAATTTTTTTAATTTAATTCAAACAGTTTCATTTAATTCGATTCGACTCGAATTTTATTTTACTTAACTCGATTTGAAAAATTTTAAATTGAATTAAAATAATAAAATAAGATTCATAAACTTGAAATTTTTTTAATCAATTCAATGAATAATTCTATTATTATGAGTCCAAGAACGGAATGAGGAGCAAGAGATTGATTGATAGAAACCAACAAAGAAGAGTGAGAGAGTAAAGAGAATTGACTTTGAAAAATAAAATACAATATAATATTATATATAAAAGAAGAAATAAAGAAGAGAGGTCTTGAAAGTGGGTGATGAACATGATGGTGTTGTGAAATGTAATTGAACCCACCCCACCCACTTACACTCATCATTCATTTTTATACCTATACTTGGAGCACCCCATGCCCACCACTAATTCCTTTTACATCAATCATATATATATATATATATATTCTAATTTAACTTTATGATATTTTCCAATATATACTTATTCTTAAATTAGTGAAATTTTATGTTAAAAGGAGATCGGGTTGAATTTTATGTGATGGTTTGATATTTAAAAGTATTCACCGTTTCATATATGATTTGAGTTTAAGTCGCGTTAGTCGCGTTAATCGTGTTTGTTCTTTTAATTTTTCCATGCTATTGTAATTCACAAAAAAAAAAATCAAGTTGTATTTTTTAAGTCCAATCAACTTAAAATTCACATAATTTTATTATTGAATTAGTACATTTTAATTCAAAAGTAGGAGTTGTTAAAAACTTGTTTAATTTGTGTTCAGATATTAGGGTTCTTTACTTTATATTAGAGCTATTATTATTTATTAAATATGTATCAGAGGAACCAATAAATGTTAAGTGTAGTGTGGTGAAACAAATTGCACTCCTAATAGAAGACATAGGTTTGAATAATTTCTAATTGACTTGAAAATAAATTTTTACTATTCAATAAATACATTATATGGATCTTGACATAGGTGGTGAGTGTCAGAGTAAAACCCTTATGGAAGCAGTGACGGAGCCAAAAAATATTTTTGACGAGGACCGAAATTAAATTGTATATTTTTTATGATAGTAAAAATGTAATTTCATCATTTTAATAGTCTATATATTTTTATAATTTTTGAAGGACTAAATCAAATTTTTATTATTTTGGGGACCAAAGTATAATTTTATCATTATTAATTTAAAATTTTATAAATTATAAAAAAAAATTTAGAGAGGTCGAGGCCCCTGCCAACCCCCTTAACTCCACCACTTAATAGAAGACGTAGGTTAAACAACTATTATAAACCTAACTCTAATAAATGCTTTGTATGCCAATCATTGTCAAATGCTTAACCCAAAATACTCTCCATATCTTTCTTTTTACCTTAAATCTAATCTTTAAAACTCTAATATGGCTATATTGAAAGAATCAAATCATATAGCTCATGTAATCGTTAGTATGATAAATTTTTTTTAAGTTATTACCTAAGAAAATATTGATTTATTTGTCATTTATATTAAATCTTGTTTACGTTGATTTTAGAATATTGATTTTTTTTCTTTCATTTCCGTACTAAGTTGAGGAATGAAACCTTTAAATATAACGAGTTTTTTGAAGGTGGCCAAAATACCTCCTATTCTGTTGCAGCTGTTGTTGCTCATGATTTTGGTGGAAAAGTGGAGAATAAAGACTCTTACCTTCCACTTCTCTTTCAGCAAAGTGATAATAACTTTGGAAGATGAAACCCAACTCATGGATCTTCCAATTGAAAGAGTTGTTGTCAATGGGGAGGCTAAATTTGAGCTTGAGCCAAAGATGAGGAGGTTACTCGACCATTATCCCGAAGATGAGAAAGATTTAATGGGTGACTAAGTGAAGTTGACATGGCTACATAGATTGGTCGAGCATCCACTAACAGATGATGTTAGTAATGAAAAGTTCGAGCAATATGTTAAAACATACATACTGTGCATCATTGTTGGATTTCTCTGTAACACCCTTTACTCGGTCCAATCGCTACATCAGTATTCTTCCAGGGTGTTGCGACATGAAACCCCTATGTCGAGACATCGTTGCAATTTTCTACAGGGTTCACTCGGCCTATCGTGCAACCCGACGGCTTAACCCTTGTTTTAAGTCGGATTTTAACTTTAAAATACAAAATTTTTTTAAAAATAAAACACATTTAATCATTTTTAAACTCTTCTTAACCATACATTCTCTCAAAATCTTTAAACCCTAAAATCTCTTTTCCCTTTTCTTCTTAATTTTTTTTGCAATTTTCTTCTTTTCCTGGTGTGTATTAAGTACAAGTTAAACAATCCACGCTTACAAAGGAATTTGGAACAAACCTTTGAACAAATTAAAGAGCTTTCAAGTCAAGGTTAAGAGTTCTAACTTATACTTTTACTGTTTTACTGCATTTGAATTATATTACCTGATATTCAATTAGTTTTTCTAGTTAAAAATTTTATCGAAAATGCCTTTTGGAAAAGCAATAAGAACTAGCAAACTCGAACCATCAATGACTACAAACCCCCTTCAATTTCTAAATCCGAACGTCAAAAAATTCTTTTTGGAACTTCAAGGAAATGCATTTACAAAAGAATGAAGATTTGAGTCATCGATGATTCTCTATAAGGACATATGGCCATTGGTCCAATACCATAGGTGGGAACGTTTTGCGTAACCCCAAAAGATTCCGTTGTGGTCCTAGTAGTACAAGAATTCTATGCATCTTTTAGGGATTAAGAGTCTAGGCGACCAGAGGATGCCAATTGGGAAACTATACTAATACGAGGGAAAGAAGTGCTAGTTACCTCTAGAGCGATTAGTGAGTTTTATAACGCATCATATTATGAATCTGACTTTGTGGAAGAAGGGTAATGGTGAATGGAAATGTCGCCCTGGTACTGATATTTCAATGTCCTTTATTCAAGCGATTATGTTTCCAATTGTAAAGATGTGGATATAATTTTTATGCATTCAAATTGCTCTTGCTTTGAATGTTTCAAATGTCAATACTTTTCGAGCAGTTTTGTTATATGTTGTTTTGCAGAAGAAACAAGTGTGCATCAGGACATGAATCTATTATATGAAGTGGTGCATTAGTGGCCAGAAAGTTGGGGTTTTCTTCCCCCAACTTAGTGACGACTTTGTGCAAAAAGGTCAGAGTTCCAATGACAACCACTGAGCAGTTTATGAAGTCATCTAAGAGTCTCATGGGAGATTCATTATACACGTAATATATAGAGCTTCAGTGAAAGCAAATAAGGGATTGAAACAAACGTTGAAAGGAAAAGATGGACATCTCAGCTTCACTTAAACGAAAAGCAAAACTGACATCTCGAAAAAAATAGGCGAGAACAGCATTCCATAGATGGAATGGATGATCAGATGGATGCAAGAGATGGGCCCAGTTCTTCAAGAATTCACGTGAAAAAAAAAATGAGAGTACCAAACTACCCGCCAAACAAATTTGGTCTAATGCATTCCTATTATGAAGCAAAAGAGCAAGGAAGCGAGGGAAGGGAAGATATTGAAGAAGAGGAAGGGGATGGGATGGATTACCAAGGGGATGATGATGACTGAATGAACTTTTAATTTTAATTTTTGGATTGTAAATAATTGGGATTATTTTTATTTTGATTTTTTTAGGAGTAGGATTAACAATATATATATATATATATATATATATATATATATATATTCTGTTTTCAAGTTTTCTATGCAGAAACCTCACACGAAAGAAGCACGACATTTTTGAGCATTCGATGACCAAGGAAAAAGTATCCACTAGAAGACTATGACAAAGTCACGATCAATTGGGTAACCTCTTCCCTTATATATTCAAAGGTTGCACAGTAGAGACAATACGCTATCTAAAGTGTGAGGGTTAACATAGAAAATTTTACTTTTGTTTTTATGTTTTTTCTTTATTTTTTCTTGTCAAAATGTGCTCGAGCTTATAGAAATACAAGTGATTGGTTAGAAGTATAAATATAGGTTTATTGTGTTTATTGTAAATTTGGCATGATAGTGAATGATTTTAAATTTTCAGTTATTAGACTAATAAGTTCTATATATTACATTGTAAATATGCATTAAGTAATTAAATATACCAATTGACATAGAAAATATAGATAAACGAGCATGCTAGTTTTATTATGATAAATTGTTAAATTTGTGAATATTAAGATACCTAGGGATGACCTAACACATTGTTTGGTATAACCCAGAGTCAAAAAGCTAATCCTACTAATCGATCCTTATACCTATTTTGAGCCAGAAAACACTTCTTGATGAACCTTCATGCAAAACCCGAGCAAAAATATTAATTTTTACTTACCCTTTTTCTTTGGTCTCGAAATTGCACGAATTTAGACGTCTGGTCATACTTATTGAAGGAGAGGTAGATACCTCATGACAAATTTTGTAAAAGAAATCAAAGTGAAATAGGAAGAAGTAGTGTGATATAGTGAATATAGGTTTAGCCAAAATGTGCAAAATAAGAGAAATTTTTTAAAAAAAAGTCAAAACAAGTAGAAAAAGTACTTGAGCAATGAAAAAAAAAGCATTATGAGTGAGATATGTTGAAAAAGTCAAATGTGACAAAGTCACAAAGCTAGAAAACTCAGTCATTAGTGCACAAAAACTCGTGAGCTAGCCTTAGTTATTTTATCATCTTGTGACTTCCTATGTGGAGAAATAAGAAAGATGAGAGAAGAAGAAATAAGATGGTGAGTGGACAAGAGTTATTAAGGGGGAGAATAAGGAACAATAAGATGTGTCAAATTACTTTCGTGCTTGAAACTATTTTGATGCTTCATGTTCTTGAATTTCATACCTGTCACAAACCTCAAAACGTTACAAGCCGAAAAATCCTATGTGACTTAGGTAGATCTATTCATGAATTAACATTATATTGAGTAATGATAATGATGATTGTTTGTACTTTTCTAGGATAATCAAATTACTTGTATAATTTATCGATGGATACATATATTTGAGGACCTTACTGTTTATATAATTTGTAACATACCAAACTTGGTGTTTGATATTGAGAGTGGTAAGTCGTTTATATATCATGCTAGAATTATGTGTAAATATGATTTTTTCCTAGCTATGTGTTCCAAAACTTGTCCTTGTATCCTATTTTCTCAAGAGTTGTCATTCAATTTTTGTTTTATGTCTCTTTGCTTGAGGACAAACAATGACTTAAGTGTGCGGGAGTTTGACCTACCGTAATTCAACAAATTAAACTAGTTTTCATACTTAAGGAGCTTGAATACGAGCAATCTTAGTATGTTTTATTTAGATTTTCTACTTTAGTTTTAATTTAATAAAAAGTGTGATTTGAGTTGATTTTATGACTTTAGGGGTCGAAGGAGGCCTTAGGGAAGACTAACGTACTTAGTGAGTGTGCAAGACACCATTCAAAGGCATGAGGACTCGAGGCTGGTCGCCATGTTGCAACACAAGGAGTTTAATGTCGCAACATAGTGAATAGAGTGCCAAAATACCAAATTTGTCTTTGGTGTCGCGACATAGATAGTAGGTGTCGCGACACACCCCTGAAGTTGAGCCTGAGCCAAAGCAAACTGCATTCAATGTCGCAACATAAGTAGTGGATGTCTCGAAACCGACCCTTTACAGAAGAAATTACGAGATGATGGCATTTTGGTCTGCGCAATGAAAATTAATGTAAAAACATTAGTTGACCTAAGGCTAAAGACGACAGCCAACCCTAATATTATAAGTAGGCTTATTAAACACTTGAGAAGGGACCTCTATTGTAACCTAGAATTTTCCTTTTAATTTAGTTTTCAGTTTTTAGTTCTTTTAAACTTTGGATTTATTTTCAGTTATTTCCATTCGTGATATTTAGAGAATCTGATTTGTGGATTCAGCCAAATACTTCGTGGATTTTTGCACTTCAACTATTTAATACAACTAGGATTTCTTCTTAAACTTTTATTCTTGATTTATTCTTCATGTTTACTTTATTTATCAAGTTTACATTGTTTATGAAATTCATGAGGAACTAATCCTCTTATGGGGGATTAGTGAGTGGAAGTATGATTAATTAATTTTTATGTAGGGTTTATTAGCATATCAATTGTTTGGGAAAAGAAGAACTTAAACTCTAAGCCTGAAAACCCTAGGAAGTCATTTAGCTGGAAATTAACCAAAAATTAATATTGCCTATATGTGAACCCCTTACCACAATTCGATCTAGACTGTGAGGTCGAGAGATAAGTAATTCTTACCGACTCGTTAGTTTAGTGAAAGATCGAGAGATCCTACTAGGGTAACGACTAGTTGATTGAGTAGAAACCCAAAATAAGAATTAGTTATGACCACCAAAGCCAGCTAATCACCCATGCTTAGATTTCGTTGAGTTACATATTAGTTTTCTATTTTCACTCTTTTATGCATGTTTTATTCTTTTCTTATAAAACCTAAATTCTTCTACTTTATGTTTTGTCGTAATATAATTTATCTAAAGTACTAGATAAATCTATATGTGTTTAGGTTAATATTAATTTAGTACTCGCCTCTCTTAGGTTCGATCCTCGGAGTACTTACTGACTCTGTTGTAAAAACTATATTACAATCTGACCCGTATACTTGTGGACACCACCTCAATTTCATATTTTAGTTGCAATATTCACACTCTGGACATTAATATGTCCGGAGGCGGTCAAAGGTCTAATTACATTTAAGGACTTGGTTGAATTACTGCATAAGCCCTATTGCATTTCCTAAATTAAAACTCAATAGCGATAACATTTTTACAATTTAGTCCCTACACTATAATTAATAACTTCCTCGATTCAATTACTCGCGATTTTAATGTTATAAACTCATACTAGATATGTAAGTCCTTTGATTAACAATTCCACTAACTCAATTTATGAAAATCAACTTCAATACTATATTTTCCGACACCGACTAAAATTAGGTCATTACACATTCATTTTTTTTATTGTCTCCCAAATTTCTTCAATCTCCACCATTTTTCTTCATTTCTCTTGCATGGCTTCTGCCTAAAAGCATATTTAAACCATTACTCATTATTATCTCCATAACCCATTTGTATAGGGTTTGTGTTCTAGTGAGAGAATATTAAATTAGTGTGAGAAAGCGAGGTTTATGGTAAGGGTTCATGTCATCTTACATTCTCTTCATTCTCATTTTATATTTGGAAGCTTATGGATAGTTGATGAGCCATTAATATGGCAATTTAATGCAAGTTCATGTTTTAATATTAAGTGTTTTAGTCTTCACTATTCACCATCATCAACAAAACCTTTTATTATCCTTTCTCAATCATTAATGCAACTGTAACTGAAAAATATCTATCATTACTCTAATTAATCACCAATGTTATAACTCTTATTCTGCCAACATTATAAATAGGAGACTTCCACAACTGGTGAAAGGACTTTTGGCACTCTAGAATTCTGTCTCTTAAAGCTCTCTCTAAAATTCTCTCAACTTATTTTCTTTGTCTAACCTTATCGTCAACCACACATTTCTCTTTCTCCACCTTACCAACCACCACCCATCGTTACGCGTTGTGTTATCGGATCTACTATGATCTTCCTCTCTACTTTCTTTTGATACATCACATTCACTTATTTGCAACATTCCTCCAACCATAAAAAAAAAACTTTCTAAAGGGATTAAATTAAAATTTTATTCTACTTGGATTGTTATTTTTTTTTATTTTTGGTGCACCACCTTCTTCTAATTGGCTGTCGAATATGCCTTCAATTTGTTGCTATCATGGCTGTCCCCTGCTAGCTTTGCTTTGATCTTGTATGCTCATGTATTTGCACTTCTTTGCCTTTTATGCTTATTATTTGCTCTTTGAATGGTCGGTCCATCACAAACATCCTTTACATTTATAGTTACAAGGAATTACAACTGTGTTAAAACACCAATCCTTGATGCTTCATTAAGATTATTACTCCATTTTCTTTCTTTGTTATTATAAATTGGTTAAATTCTATTATTAGGTCATGTACTTTGTATAAGTTATGGATTTAGTACCTGTACTTTAATTTTATCAATTTTAGTCCTTATGCTTTTTTAATTATTGAAAATTTAGTTCTGACCAAACAATAGTTGTTAAATTTGTTTGGTTAAATTCTACTATTAGTTCATGTTCTCTAACTGGATCATTCTCAATTGCTATTTTGGATTTCGAAATTTTAGTCTTAATGTAAACAACAATTGTTAAATTCATTAACTGATTTTTTTGAGTAATATGTGGAGATGACAAGTTGACATGGTATTATACATGCAATAATATGTTTGATGCATAAAATTTTGAAAATTTTATATGTATATAAACTTGGTTTGCTCATGGGAGTGAATTATGGTTTTTTTTATTTGGAATTTATGCATACTTGTTCATATATATATATATATTAAATAATCATACTGAATAGTTGTGAATTTAAGTATTAAATTTTGTTTGGGTTTAAATTAGATTAATAGTCATGGAATTGATAATTATTTTTAATAAATTTGTACATTTTTTTATATTGAAGAGAATTAGTTATGTGGATCATCGAAAATGAAATTTGTTGTGGATTGATTACTTTTAAGCAACGAACACTTAGAAAATTCGGTTTGTAATCAATGAATTTCGATTGTCGTAGTTAATTTAATTGCTTGATGTTTTAAAATTATTTTGTGATTCTTTGCATTTTAAATTTATTTTGTGAAATAATTGATTTAATGTTATTTTTATTAAATGATTAAATGATGCTTTATTTAAATTGATATTTTTATTAAATGGTAAAAATGTTTGATAAAACTAGTGTGAAATTTTTTGGATGTAGTTGACATGTCGTAAAGTGGAGGGGTTTTCATCATTTTTTATTGTTCAATGTGGGGATTGCCTTGAGCATATGAGCATATTGTCATTGTTATGCTTTGTACATTTGGTGTCCGGTTGATCATTGATTAAGTCGTGCTTATCACGCAACATAGTATCGTCATTGTTGGTGCTTGTGGCATTTTTCATTGTGTATGCTTAACCTGTTATCGAATGTTATTGCCAACTATTGAATGATTTGAGAATGATTTGTTATTATTTAAATTTTATTTTATTTATTTATTTTATAATTTGCAAGCTTAGAATTTGAATGTTTGCTCTTAGTAAATTTTAAAATGCAATGAATCGAGTGGGTCACTTCGATGACCAACGTATTGCTCTAGATCCGATCAAGCTTTTGGTTTGGGTTTAAAGTTTTACAAGTTGTTATACTGGAATTTGTGTCTATGGAGGTTTAGGATAAACCTGAATCACAAATTTGTTGCAAGAACTTCGCTACAAGCTTACTACTACTCCTTGATATTTTGTGATAATGTTGGGACTGTTTATCTCTCTGATCTGTTGTAGTCGGATGAAGCATCTTGCAATCGATTTCCATTTTGTTGGCGAACAAGTTCAAGTAAACCCCTTACAACTGCTACCTGATAAATTCATTGTCCAGTTGGGAACTGTTCGAGTCAATCCCAACTCGAGGGGACGTAATAGTACATGACTTCATCAAAATTTTTAAAATTTGAATTTTTTTTGTTAGGATATTTTGTTAGTTAATTATTATCCTTTATTATTTTATTTATTTATATTGAACTCTTGTTAATTGAGTATTGCTCTATAAATACTCTAATTTCAATTAATAAAACTATGCTTCATTTTGTCTTATTATCAATCTCTTTTAACATTAAGACTTAAGAAAAAGATTTTTTTTGGTCATCAATCTGCTTAGAAGTTGGATGATTAAAATGAAAGTATGAACATGACGTGGACATAATTTGGCGTATAAATTTAATCACCGCTAAAGATTTAACGTTTGGGTGACTAAAATGAAAGCGTTTTTTTAAGACTGTGATAAAATTTCACGGATTTCTTTTTAGGTGATCAAATTAAAATATATTTTATAAATAAATAAAACTTAATAAAAAGTTACTCTCCATTGAATTTATTTAACGCAAAATATATGAAACATAACAATTTTTGGACTAGAGTGCCTTTGATTTTGTTCAATTAATAATGAAATTTGACTAAAATCCTATTTTGGTACTTAACAACCAGAACCAGAACTAATTTTCTACACAAAATTGAATAAAATAGCATAAAATTGATGAAAATAGAAATAACTTGGTATGAGTAAGAGCAAGGGCGAAGTCAAAAAAAAATTTGGGGATCGAAATTAAATTGTAATTTTTATTTTTATGATAGTAAAAATGTAATTTCATTATTTTAATAATTTATATCTTTATAATTTTTAAAAGATTAAATAAAATTTGTATCATTTTTAGGAGACTAAAATGTAATTTTACATTTAATAATTTAAAATTTTAAAAAATATAAAAAATTTAAATGAAAAAAATTCCCTTTTAAGAGGTCGAGGCTTCTGTCAACCCCAAACTACGCCCTTGAGTAAGAGCAAGGTAAAAGACAAATAAAGGGAGAAGGTGAACTACAATTTGAGCACCAATTAGTATGACCATGAATCCCTTATTACACAAGTTTAGATGGAGTTTGATGCCATGGGCTGTGAACGAAGCCATTATTTGATGGTGGTTGGAGCAAGAAAAAGAAGATTCACGTTAACGTGTGTGAAAAAAAAAATACAATGTGAAAATTCCATGATAACGAAGGACCAACAAAAAGAAGTTCCAATAACGTTAAGGAATAATATAAATTTTGGTATCCGATCTTGGCAATTAGATTCATTTTGGTCATTAAATTTGGATTTCATCAAGATTTGATTATGTGACCAGTGTTCTACAAACATGACTAGATTGGTCGATCAGATCAATTGGACAAGAACTGACTGATATATCGGTTCGAACAAAAGAGTTGATTTGATTGAATTGAAAACAGCTCCAAACTGGTAAAAATCGAAAACTAAGTCAAAAATTTGTAGTTGAATAGGTTAAATCAATTTTTTTTAATTTTTATGAATTTTTAATTAGTTATTTAATTATTTTTTATCTAACAGTTAAATCGATCAAATTGGTTAAAACAAGAATCAGTGGTTTGATCGGTTCAACCATCCGTTTGATTATTAGAGCATTGTATGTGACACTCTAAGATTGTGCTACATTATTAACTAAAAGTTTATATAATTTTTTTTAATTTTCAAGTAATGATGTGACACAATCTCGGTATACTTTTCAAGTTTAAGGACCAAAATGAATTTAGTTCTCAAGTTCAAGTACCAAAGTTGACCTAATTGCCAAGTTCAAGGCCAAAACTTATATTATCCCTAACGTTAATAATCAATTTATAACTCTTTATAATTAGATGACCAAAATGAAAACTAACAAATAAGTAAGTGACTGCTAGTATTGTTTCTTCAACTCGAAATGATACAACCTTACAAACAAGTTTCAATCTTCACTAACCTAATTCTAAAATTGTTCAAATTTAAATATTCCCAACTCGATACAATCTAAATCCAAAATAACTCATCATTTTATTAAAAAAATAGATAAATTAGTCATTATATGTTAGATCAAAGAGTAAGCTAGTCATTTTAATAAAAATTCTATTTATTTTTACTGTTAAAAATCGGTCCTTGTATGTCAGCATGAGGTACACGTAGCACGCTACGTGTCACTGTTTGATTATTAAATCAGCCACATCAGTTTTTAACAACACAAATGGATAAAATTTTTAACAAATATGACCAATTTACTCTTTGATATAATAGGGAGATTAATTTATTTATTTTTTGAATAGAATAAACAAAATACAATTTGACTCATTATGTCAAAACCACCTCGAAAATAGGGCTTCAAAAAAATTATTTTAAAGTTTGGAAATTTGGAACAAAAAGGGAGTCGCCACCAATCTTTTATTTGGGTGTGATTGGATCCCCACAAAACGTTTAAAAACATTTTAAAAAGTTGGTCTTCGAAATCCAGAGAAACATGTTCGAGAGTCGGTTACGCATGAGAAAGGATTAGTACCCTCATACGCCCAAAATTGGTACCACATGATTACTTTCGGGTCTTGTTTTATGAAAACAATGAAACTTGAGTAAAGTTTAAAATACGATGTTTATTTTAGAAGGCTTTGTGTAATTTCAAAGTACATCCTTTTAAGAAAATTCGTCCCCGTGTTTCGATCCTTTACGAGAACTAGAAGTAGTGTCCAACACGTTAGCGCACTATATTCTCGGAGTTTCAAAATTTGAAGGACATTTCGAGAAATTTTTGAAGAGAGTATTCTATCGCATGAATTATACGAAAATCACACCCAACACGTTAGGGCATGGTGCTTCGAGGTCTTTACACGAAAGGACATTGTCTCATTTTTGTCTTAAAATCCTTTGTATATAGAGATTTAAAATTGAAGGATGTTTTGGGAACTTTTGAAGAGGATATCTGATTTGCATGAATTACGAAAATCACACTCAGCACGTTAGAGCACGATTTCTTGAGGTTTTCACACGAAAGGACATTGCCTCGTTTTGTTTTAAAATCACTCGTGATATATAGATATATATTTTGAGAACTTGAAAATTTTGTATTGAATTTAAAATGCAACCCTCGGACACATAGTTTAAAAGATTCAAATATGGAATACCCGTTTACTTCGATTTTCACGGAGAATTAAAATCATGACCAACACGTTAGGACACGATATTCTCGGAATCTCGGAGTTAACAGGTATAAAAATCCCAAAAGAGGATATTCGACGCGTGTGAGTTATACGAAAAATCACACCCCACACGTTAGGGCATGATTTCGCGAAGCTTTCACACGAGAGGAACATTGCCTCGTCTTTAAAATTTCTTTGAAAATGAACATGTAAGTTTAAGATATCAAATAGCAATTAATAATAGAAATTAAATACGAAGCAAGATAATAAGCAAATAAATAGTATGAAAAAATATAAAATGCAGGTGCATACTAATTAAAATAAATGCAAAAATTGATGAGGAGGAAAAAACGACGCAATCGGGATTGAAAACGGGACCTTTGGAAGCTCGAGGGAAAAATGGTAATTTTTGGTAAAATCGAGGTCAAAATTTGAATTTTGGAAAGTCTGAGGGTAAAATGGTAAATTTTGGTGAAATTAGGGTTAAAAATAGGATTTTGGAAAGATTGGGGTAAACGGTAATTTTTAGTGGTTTTAGGGTTAAAAATGGGATTTTGGAAAGTTCGAGGGTAAAATGGTAATTTTTGGTAAAATCAAGGTTAAAAATGGAATTTTGGAAAGTTCGAGGGTAAAATGGTGATTTTTGGTGAAATCGGGGTTAAAAATGGAATTTTGGAAGTTTTGGGGTCAAAATAGTAATTTTTGGTAGTTTTGGGGTTAAAATATAATTTTTAAAAGTTTTAGGGTAAAAAATATAATTTTAAAGGAGTTTGAGGGTTAAAATGTAATTTTTAGAAAGTTTTGGTGTCAAAATATAATTTTTGAATAGTTTAGGGACCTATAGAGCAATAAAACCAAAGAATGAGTGACACGTGGCAGCCTCATAGGCATCCAGAAGCCAAAGGACTAATTTGTAAATCTTAAAAAATTCCTGGGCCAATTTTGTAATAAAAGAGAAGTTGATTTAATGATTAAATTAAAACAAATTAAAAACAACAAGGACTAAATGTATAAATATACCAGGTTAGTGACACGTGACAGCTTCTGGTGTATTCAAAATGTCAAGGGATTAAATTGAAAATCAAGGAAAATTACTGGGCCAAATTAAAAATAATCAAAAGTACAAAAACGGACTAAATTAAAAAAATAAAAAATGCAAAAGGACCAAATGCAGAAATAACCCATTAATTAAAAATAATCAGATGCTTGGAACGGGTCGGGTCAAACCGGGTCAGCCCATGGGTATATGTCAAAACGACGTCATTTTGGGGCTAAAACTCAGCCCTCAAAACGACATCATTTTGAGAGGCTTTAAATATCCCAAGTCTGATTTTTATTTTATTTTCTTCTTTCCAAAAAAACCCCAAATTCTCTCAACTTTCTCTCAAACCCTCTCTTCTCCCCTCCATGGTCGGCCACACTCCAATCGGTTGCTCCACCGCCCTCCACGCGCGTAGCTCGTTGACCGGAGGTAATACGTCCCTCCTTCTCTTTTCTTTCCCTTTTTTTATTTTAAAACCTCATTTTCATCCTTGTAAAACCCAAATCTGGATTTTCCAGATCTGGAAATGTCTAAAACACCAATGTGCTTCTTCTCTTTTTTT
Organism: Gossypioides kirkii; assembly: GCA_005610355.1. Taxonomy (NCBI): domain Eukaryota; kingdom Viridiplantae; phylum Streptophyta; class Magnoliopsida; order Malvales; family Malvaceae; genus Gossypioides; species Gossypioides kirkii. The sequence continues at coordinate 851,763 of CP032251.1, read as the reverse complement.
AAAAGAAAACATTTATTTTAGTTTTTAAATCTATTCTTTTTGGTGTTATTTGCATGTATCCGAGTAACCGGGGTGTAACGGAGGCAAATCGGCGGGTTCCAGCGACGGCTTTGCGGTGGTGGACGGCGACAACGGTCAGGGAAGATTCTGTCTTTTCGATTTCTCTTTTTTATTATTATTAAAATTATTAATATTATATTTATTACTATTAAAACTTATAACTGTTATTAATAAAAATATTTAATACTTAGTAGGCAATTAATGGGTGCTTAAAAAATGGATGAATGTCATAAATACAGTCAATAAAATTTAATGCATACATATGTACATGTGGTTAAAATATCAGAGTTAATGAAGAGCATTAAACTTAATAACGGTTAATGCACAACATTTAAGAAGAAAACTTTTGAAGTTTGTATAACAGATAAAGGTGTGCAACATTCAAAGCATGCATTTAATACCTTTCCAAGCTCAATGCTTTGTGTTCTAATGATGAAGGGCACCTCTGTTTGTTACCTATTGCTTTGGTCTGCCACGATTTCGAGCCTCGTTGTATTGCTTTGTAGTTTTTTAGCCGAAAAAGGATTTGTTTTTATATGGATTGTGCGAGTGTGTCAAGAACAAATTTGTGTATATTGATTTCAATCCCAAGGTTTGTAACCCCTTACAATGAATTTAATTCGGCTTTTTATAGCCAAATTTACCATAATTCTATTTTGTTTTACACAATTTAATGCATTTCTTGTCAACCTTTTGCAGGTTCGGCCATTGCAGGTTGAAGCTGGTGGCAGTCGGCTGTGCAGGAGGTAGCTACCTGGATCTGGTTCCATGCTGACGTGGTGAGCCCTGGTTGGCTGAGATGGACAGCAGCAATGCAAGTGGGTTTACCAGACACTGACTCTGGGTTTAACCTTAGGGTAGTGGGCCATTTGGACATGGATTTTATTTGGGTCAAGTGTAATGGGTTATTTTGTAGTTGGGCCCCGATTGGGCTTTGTAACTAGACATTGGACTTTATTTTTGGGTTAATATCAATTTAAATTTTAATTAAACTTAAATTTAGAGCAAATTTAAATTTAAAATAAATTTAAATCCATTTTAACCTAATAAAAAAAGCTTAATCCAATTACTCGGGCCCGGTTAAAATTGGGTTCCAACAGTTGCCCCTCTTTGCTCGTTGTTGTGTAACAGGAATGGAGCAAAGACCAAAAGGAAAGCCAAATTTTGTCGGGTCCCATCTCTTTGACACTTTATCTTCAACTGGTCCGCCTTTCGTTTTGTCAATCGTTCAGTCTCCACTACATCCGTCTTTCCACTTCTTTGACGTGGTGGTTCCATCCTGCTTTAAGGTGATCTTCAAAAAGTCAAAATTTGCTACTATGACTTCACCCCATTCTCTCGAAATTTCAAGGAGAGTGGAATTTGTCATCGTAGTCTTTGAGTCTGATTTCATTGACCTGGTCTTCTTCTCTGTGTCTTATCAGGAAGATGACCGCAATTATCTATTTTAATTCGCTTCTCTGGATCTCCTCAGGAAGACGAATTCTGTCCACTTCTCTGTATCTCATCAGGAAGCTAGCCTTTTTATTGCTTCGACCTGCTTCTCAAGGTCTCATCAGGAAGCTGGGTTCGAAGATTTGCTCGCGTTGAGTTAGTATTCTTCTCTTTGTCTCATCAGGAAGATGGTCACCTCGCTTGTTTTAATTTGCTTCTCTGGATCTCCTCAAGAAGACGAATTTGGTCCACTTCTCTGTATCTCATCAGGAAGCTAACCATTTTATTGCTTCGACCTGCTTCTCAGTGTCTCATCAGGAAGCTGGGTATGAAGATTGGCTCGTGTTGAGCGTTGAGTTGGTATTCTTCTCTGTATCTCATCAGGAAGATGACCGCCTCTGTTGTTTTAATTTACTTCTTTAGATCTCCTCAGGAAGAGAAATTTGGTCCACTTCTCTGTATCTCATCAGGAAGCTAACTATTTTATTTCTTCGACCTGCTTCTCAGTGTCTCATCAGGAAGCTGGGTACGAAGATTGGCTCGTGTTAAGCGTTGAGTTGGTATTCTTCTCTGTATCTCATCAGGAAGATGACCGCCTCTGTTGTTTTAATTTGCTTCTCTGGATCTCCTCAGGAAGACAAATTTGGTCCACTTCTCTGTATCTCATCAGGAAGCTAACCATTTTATTGTTTCGACCTGCTTCTCAGTGTCTCATCAGGAAGCTGGGTTCGAAGATTTGCTCGCTATGAGCTTTGAGTTGGTATTCTTCTTTGTATCTCATCAGGAAGATTACCGCCTCACTGTTTGTTGAACTACTCCATGATTGGAGTAAGGTCGATTGATGGTGATCTGCCCCAATCTTGGGGTAAAGGATCAAATAACTGTAATCTGTCTGAAAAATGGTTGTCCTTATAACTTCATGGGATCCCTCATGAACTTGTTATTTCTCGTCTTGCTTCAGGGTGTCAAGACTTGTAAAATATGCTCAAATGGGCCTCTGGGTAGGCCAGTTTGTTTAGGATGCCATGCTCAAAAATGAGTTGAAATGCTCCTAACTATATGTGTGCATGATTAATGTTTTATTCGTTATTAGTCGGGCCGGTATGGTTTATTGCCCATCCAAATTCTATCCTTGATGTGTCGATCCATCTTCTTCTAGGCTGATCTTGAATTGCTCATTTTCAAGTTTGTTTTCCCACTGGTGATTCTGTTTCAGACCCCTATAATTTTGAAAATTCCTAGGATAATGCTCATGAATCTTTGTATGATTTATCAGTTCATTACTCGTTATTTAAATGCGAAATGCCTACATAAAATTGTGTGGAAACAAAGTTGTATTTGAAAATTGTATTAACAAGGGAATCAAAGGAAACAACATTAATAAAAAAATGTCTAAGTACATGAATGGGGCAATTTAATTGTCTTGAATATCGCTAGAAATGAGCTACTCTTGCATCGACTTGCTGAGAATCACCCTTAGCCCAGACGTGTGTCTAGAAGACTTGGAGTGCTTTTGTTGATGCTTCAAGTTGTAACCTTTCTCTATCTCCTCGACCTGTTTTGGGTTTGAGCCGCCCTTTGCGGGTTTTCAACTCAATTTCTCTTGTTTCTAGGATGCCCTTTGCGGGTTTTCATGGTGAACCCTTTTTTTTAGGCGAAGTATTTCTTTACTTAGTCTGAATTGACGGGGTTATATAGTTCCTTGCAGTTCATTTCTGTTAAGATGAGAGCTCCTCCTAAGAAAGCTTTCTTTACTACATAAGGTCCTTCCCAATTGGGCATCCATTTTCCACGAAAATCTTTATGTATGGAGAGTATCTTCTTCAAGACTAGGTCTCCCTCATGGAACTCCCTAGGACGGACCTTTTTGTCATAAGCCCGCATAATCCTTTTTTGGTACATTTGGCCGTGACGGATGGCTTTTAATCTCTTTTCCTCGATTAAATTCAACTGATCATATCGAGCTTGGATCCATTCAAACTCATCTAATTGGAGCTCAGTTAAGATTCGGAGCGAAGGTATTTCAACCTCAATGGGTAAGATTGCTTCCATATCGTATGCCAACGAGAACAGTGTTGCCCCAGTAGAAGTTTTGACTGAAGTTCTGTAGGCGAAGAGGGCAAAAGATAACTTTTCATGCCAGTCTCTGTAAGTCTCGGTCATCTTTGCCACGATTTTCTTGATATTTTTATTGGCTGCCTCAACGGCTCTATTCATTTTGGGGCGGTAGGGAGAGGAATTATGATGCTTGATTTTGAATTATTCTCAAACTTCTGCAATCGTGCTATTGTTCAAGTTCAAGGCGTTGTCGGATATAATCCTCTCTAGCATCCCATACCGGCATATGATCTCTTTTTTCAGGAACTTACTGACTACATACTTAGTAACGTTGGCATACGAAGCTGCCTTTACCTATTTGGTGAAACAGTCGATCACCACGAAGATGAATCTATGCCCATTGGAAGCTTTCGAAAAAATTGGTCCAATGACATCCATGCCCCACATAGAGAAGGGCCAGGGGGAATTCATGACATGGAGGTTTGATGGAGGTACAATAATCTTATCTCCATATATCTGGCATTTGTGGCATTTCCTGGCATAGTTGATGTAATCACTCTCCATGGTAGACCAGTAATACCCGAATCTTATTATTTGTCGAGCCATCGTGAAACCGTTGGCATGCGTCCCACAAATTCCTTCGTAAACTTCCTCTAAGATCCTCTTGGCTTCCACTGCGTCAATACATCTCAATAGTATCTGGTCTTTCCTCTTTTTGTACAAGATTTCCCCATCTAAGACATATTCACTAGCAAGTCTTCTCAATGTTCTCTTCTCGTTATCTAAGGTTTGCTCGGGGTATTTTCAATCTCTTACAAATTGAAGGATGTCCTAGTATCATGGGTGATCGTCCTTTTCTACTTCTTCCTCTGCCTCAATATCACAATAATGAGCGGGGTTTTCATAGATACTCATCTGAATGGGCTTCACATCTTCTGGCCTACTCACTTTGATCATCGAGGCCAAAGTAGCGAGGGCATCAGCCATTTGATTTTCTTCTCGTGGGAGATAGTAGAATGTGACATCATCGAACTCCGTAATCAACTCGAGAATTAGCTTGCGGTAATCCATTAGCTTAGCATCTCTTGTTTCTCACTCTCCTTTAAGTTGGTAGATTACCAATAGAGAGTCTCCATAAATCTCTAGAGTTTTAATTCCCCGTTCTATGGCTGCGCGGATTCCCAAGATGCATGCTTCGTATTCAGCCATGTTGTTAGTGCAGTCGAAATCAAGTTTGCTAGTGAAAGGGTAATGGTCTCCCTCTGGTGATACCAAGACTGCTTCAACCCCATTTTTCATGGCGTTTGAAGCTCCATCAAAATTCAAAATCCACGGTTGTTCCCTCGTGGTTGCCTCTTCAGCTGTTGCAACACACATTAAATCTTCATTCAGGAAATCGAAGTTTATCGGCTCATAATCCTCTAAGGCCCTGCTGGCTAGGAAGTCTGCTATCGCACTTCTTTTACTACCTTCTAATTGACATAGATGATGTCAAATTCTGAGAGTAAAATTTGTCATCGAGCTAACCTTCCATTTAGTGCTGCTGACTCAATTAGGTACTTCAGTGGATCTAATTTCGAGATCAACCAAGTAGTATGGTAGAGCATGTATTGTCTTAATCTGCGTGTAGTCCAGACTAGTGCACAACATAATTTCTCAATAGGTGAATACCGAGTCTCGCAATCGGTAAATTTCTTGCTCAGATAATATATCGCCCTCTCCTTCCTTTCGGATTCATTATGCTGGCTTAACACACATCCCATGGAATTCTTAAAGACTGTCAGGTACAAGATCAAAGGCTTGTTAGGAATTGACGGGACTAAGATAGGGGCTTTGGATAAATAATCTTTGACCTTATTGAAAGTTTCCTGGCATTTAGCATCCCACACACCCGGGTTACGCTTTCTAAGTAAGCGGAAGATAGGGTCACACTTTTCGGTTAATTGTGAGATGAACCGAGCAATGTAATTTAATCTTCCTAAGAATCCCTGCACTTCTTTTTGCGTGCTGGGTGGTGGTAGCTCCTGTATGGCTTTGACTTTGTCTGGGTCGATTTCAATTCCTCTTTTGCTAACCACAAAGCCTAACAGTTTTCTTGAGGTAGCCCCGAAAGTGCACTTAGCCGGGTTTAGCTTTAGTTGATATTTTTTTAACCTTATAAACAACTTCCTCAGGATTCTCACATGCTCCTCCTTTGTTTGGGATTTCGCTATCATGTCATCAACATAAACTTCGATTTTTCTATACATCATGTCATGGAACAGGGTTACCATAGCTCTCTGATATGTTGCCCCTCAATTTTTAAGTCCAAAGGGCATCACTTTGTAGCAAAATGTTCCCCATAGCGTGACGAATGTGGCCTTGATCATGTCCTGAGGGTCCATCTTTATCTGATTATATCCGAAGAAGCCATCCATGAAGGAAAACAAAGAATGTCCCGCTGTGTTATCGACCAAAGTATCGATGTGAGGTAAAGGGAAGTTGTCCTTTGGGCTAGCTTTATTTAAGTATTGATGTGAGTTATACGAAAAATCACACCCGACACGTTAGGGCATGATTTCGCGAAGCTTTCACACGAGAGGAACATTGCCTCGTCTTTAAAATTTCTTTGAAAATGAACATGTAAGTTTAAGATATCAAATAGCAATTAATAAGAGAAATTAAATACGAAGCAAGATAATAAGCAAATAAATAGTATGCAAAAATATAAAATGCAGGTGCATAATGATTAAAATAAATGCAAATATTGATGAGGAGGAAAAAACGATGCAATCGAGATTGAAAACGAGACCTTTGGACGCTCGGGGGCAAAATGGTAATTTTTGGTAAAATCGAGGTTAAAAATTAAATTTTGGAAAGTTTAAGGGTAAAATGGTAAATTTTGGTAAAATCAGGGTTAAAAATGAGATTTTGGAAAGTTTGGGGTAAAATGGTAATTTTTGGTAAAATTAGGGTCAAAAATAGGATTTTGGAAAGTTTGGGGGTAAAATGGTAATTTTTGGTAAAACCAAGGTTAAAAATGGAATTTTGGAAAGTTCGAGGGTAAAATGGTGATTTTTGGTGAAATCGGGGTTAAAAATGGAATTTTGGAAGGTTTGGGGTCAAAATAGTAATTTTTGGTAGTTTTGGGGTCAAAATATAGTTTTTAAAAGTTTTAGGGTTAAAAATGTAATTTCAGAGGAATTAGAGGGTCAAAATGTAATTTTTAGAAATTTTTAAGGTTAAAATATAATTTTTAAACAATTTAGGGACCTATAGAGCAATAAAACCAAAGAATGGGTGACACGTGGCAGCCCCACAGGCATCCAGAAGCCAAAGGACTGATTTGTAAATCTTGAAAAATTCCTGGGCCAATTTTGTAATAAAACAGAAGTTAATTTGAGGATTAAATTAAATTAAATTAAAAGTAACAGGGACTAAGTGCATAAATATACCAGGTTAGTGACACGTGGCAGCTTTTGGTGTATTCAAAATGTCAAGGGATTAAATTAAAAATCAAGGAAAATTACTGGGCCAAATTAAAAATAATCAAAAGTACAAAAAAGGACTAAATTAAAAAAATAAAAATACGAAAGGACCAAATGCATAAATAACCCATTAATTAAAAACACTCGGATCCTTGGAGCGGGTCGGGTCAAACCAGGTTAGCCCATGGGTATATGTCAAAACGACGCCGTTTTGGGGCTAAAACTCAACCCTCAAAACGACATTGTTTTGAGAGGCTTTAAATATCCCAAATCTGATTTTTTTTATTTTCTTCTTTCCCAAAAAACCCTAAATTCTCTCAACTTTCTCTCAAACCCTCTCTTCTCCCCTCCATGGCCGGCCACACTTCAATCGGTTGCTCCGTCGCCCTCCACGCGTGTAGCTCGTCGACCGGAGGTAATACGTCCGTCCTTCTCTTTTCTTTCTCTTTTTTCATTTTAAAACCTCATTTTCATCCTTGTAAAACCCAGATCTGGATTTTCCAGATCTGGAAATTTCTAAAACACCAATGTGCTTCTTCTCTTTTTTTAAAAGAAAACATTTATTTTAGTTTTTAAATCTGTTCTTTTTGGTGTTATTTGCATGTATCCGAGTAACCGGGGTGTAACGGAGGCAAATCGGCGGGTTCCAGCGGCGGCTTTGCGGTGGTGGACGGCGACAACGGTCAGGGAAGATTTTGTCTTTTCGATTTCTCTTTTTTATTATTATTAAAATTATTAATATTATATTTATTACTATTAAAACTTATAACTGTTATTAATAAAAATATTTAATACTTAGTAGGCAATTAATGGGTGCTTAAAAAATGGATGAATGTCATAAATACAGTTAATAAAATTTAATGCATACATATGTACATATGGTTAAAATATCAGAGTTAATGAAGAGCATTAAACTTAATAACTGTTAATGCACAACATTTAAGAAGAAAACTTTTGAAGTTTGTATAACAGATAAAGATGTGGCAACATTCAAAGCATGCATTTAATACCTTTCCAAGCTCAATGCTTTGTGTTCTAATGATGAAGGGCACCTCTGTTTGTTACCTCTTGCTTTGGTCTGCCACGATTTCGAGCCTCGTTGTATTGCTTTGTAGTTTTTTAGTCGAAAAAGGATTTGTTTTTATATGGATTGTGCGAGTGTGTCAAGAACAAATTTGTGTATATTGATTTCAATCCCAAGGTTTGTAACCCCTTACAATGAATTTAATTCGGCTTTTTATAGCCAAATTTACCATAATTTTATTTTGTTTTACACAATTTAATGCATTTCTTGTCAACCTTTTGCAGGTTCGGCCATTACAGGTTGAAGCTGGTGGCAGTCGGCTGTGCAGGAAGTAGTAACTTGGATCTGGTTCCATGCTAATGTGGTGAGCCCTGGTTGGCTGAGATGGACAACAGCAATGCAAGTGGGTTTACCAGACTCTGACTCTGGGCTTAACCTTAGGGTAGTGGGCCATTTGGACCTGGATTTTATTTGGGTCAAGTGTAATGGGTTATTTTGTAGTTGGACCTCGATTGGGCTTTGTAACTGGACATTGGACTTTATTTTTGGGTTAATATCAATTTAAATTTTAATTAAACTTAAATTTAGAGTAAATTTAAATTTAAAATAAATTTAAATTTATTTTAACCCAATAAAAAAAATTTAATCCAATTATTCGGGCCTGATTAAAATTGGGTTCCATTCCAACACATTACACAGTACTTCCATGGTAATATAGCAATAACTACGTTGGGTTAGGCCTAATTAAATTGATTTATTTTTCGTGGTTAGATTGTTTGTACTTGCATGTATCATGCACATGTCCTACCTCTGTCGTTGTAATTAATCCTCGCCCACTCCCTCTTTATTACTTTCTTCATTTCAATTCATTATTTTTATTCTGTTCTACTCTTATCATCTTTTTCCCTATTCATTCAAACAAAGCCTTACCCAACTTCTTCCTTGTGTCATCTTCTTGTAATTCTAGCATACTCCCAGATATCTTTGTTTCACTTTCTCCCTCTAGCAAAACCACAAAAATATCTCTGCCCTTTTCAGACAGAGAAAAAGAGAGTTTGGGTTGTAATAAGATCCACGAATGGCAGAAGAGGAAATGAGTTTGAGTGAGGCCAGTGGTGCATGTCGTCAGGTTCTTTTCATCTCTGCTGGTGCTAGCCATTCTGTTGCTCTTCTCTGTAAGCTCCATTTTTTTCTTTTATTTTCTTATTATATGCTGGAAAGTTGTTGATCTATCTAAAATTTCCCAGATATTTCATCTTTTGGAAGAAACTTTTAGGGTCTTTTAAATCTTACAAAATTTTTACTTCATTTTACTTGTTTAGCAGCACCTGCTTCTTCATTGTTTTAATTTGTTCTTCAATTTGATGTTTTTTTCCCTTTGTTTCTTTCTGCAATCAGTTCTGTGATTTGTTGTAATTTTGCAGTGTTACTTGTTGAATGGTGGCTATGATTGGTTGACTGCTTGTAGTTTACTTAGATATGATCTTTATATTGTTCAAACGACCAATCAATTTATGTCTTTTTACTATTTGATGGGACTTATCTATCTTTATCTTTTGACTTCTGAGCCAATTTGAGACATGTTTTGATATGATCTTCACTGTTAAATGGTGTACAATGGTTGTGATTGATGGCATGTTTCATTTTTCCTCATGTGAATAAATTAATGCACTAAATTTTGAACAAACAGTTCTTCCAACTGCTGTTCAGTTCATTAAATTGTTAAGCTGTAAATCCTTGACTCAACTAAGCTTTGAGAAATAAATGGGCTTTCGTTGCTATTGCTTCCATTAATTTAATTGAGGTAAAAGTACCATGAACAACCTTGTACTGAGAGTCAGATTGCATTTTGCCCCATTTACTAAAAAAATAGGTAAATTAGTCCCTATATGTTAAATCAAATAGCAAACTGGTCCTTTCTGTTAATTTTTTTTCCATTTTTATGGTTAAGAACTGACATGACTAACAAAATAACCAGATTCTGACATATAGGACCAAACTTTAACAGTAGAAATGGATGAAATTTATAACAGAAGGATCAGTTTACTCTTTGATCTAATATACAGGGACTAATTTGCCTATTTTTTATTAGAGGGGCTCAAATGCAATCCAACTCCTAATACAAAGGCCTCCACAGTAATTTTATTGGATTTTCAGTATTATCTTGTCTTATTGCTTCACTAATTTGTCTTTTGAGTCCTTGTATGTGTATTTCAAGTTTAGATTCTGAAATTTGTTCATCTTACTTTATGCATTCATTTGACTTGCATAGAGCTACTTAAGCCTATAATCTGGTTCTTGTTCATTTACAGCTGGAAATATTATTTGCTCCTGGGGACGAGGAGAGGATGGACAATTAGGCCATGGGGATGCAGAGGATCGACTTTCTCCTACTCGATTGAGTGCTTTAGATGGACATGACATAATATCTATTACCTGTGGTGCTGATCATACAATTGCATATTCATTGTCAAATGCAGAAGTCTATAGTTGGGGATGGTACATTCTTCATATCATCTATAATCACATCTGCATTAACTTTTTGAACTGTTTTGTTAAATTTTATCCTTTTTCTCCACTATTCAGGTCTATATTAAGTTTATAAATTATATTTATGTGGGTTGTTCTTTGTTTGTCTGATCTATTCTTCATGCCAACATCATATTACTAAGGAACAAGCATGTACCTTTTTTTTTAACTCCTTTTAACTTGTTCATCTATGTTTTTAAAACAGCATACTGTATCTTATGAGGTAATGTTTGTATCATATTCTCATTTATGACTAAAATGTATGACTGTTTTTAACTGTTATTAATTCCAGGGGTGACTTTGGTAGACTTGGTCATGGAAACTCTAGTGACTTGTTCACTCCTCAACCAATTAAAGCATTACATGGTCTGAGGATCAAACAAATTGCTTGTGGTGACAGCCATTGTTTGGCTGTGACAATGGAAGGCGAGGTGCAAAGGTTTGTATGGCCTTTGGATCTTTTTGCGATGTGTACCTCATGTTGATGAACAGGGGCCAGTTATTAACAATAGAAGTTGATAGAATTTTTAATAGAAGGATCAATTTGCTTTTGAGTAGAGGGGGCAATGTGCAATCCAATTCCTAGTATAGGGGCCTCCACAGTACTTTCACCCTTTATGTTTATATTTCATTTCAATTTCCTTGTTTCAGAAGTGAGTAGTTTTTTTTTTGACCATTTATCTGTTAACTGGTGCCTAGAGTTTAACATCCAAGTACAAATAGTAGCTTGAACTTGAAGTGGCTGGGAATGAAATAATAATGCTCCTATTATACTGAACTAAGAGATTGGTAATATATATTGGTTCCCATGACCTTCATGAAATAGACTGTGATTGTAAGCAAAATGCATTTCAAGAGGTAATCTTGTATTCTTAAAGAAATTAGAGAAACTTTGACCTCTATATGCCATTAGGGCTGATCTATGAGAGGGCTGGAATGCATGAGTTAAATGGAGGGTAAACTATAATAGTATTCGACTAACTATGGTTTTTTTTTTCTTTTTTGGTCACCTAACTATGAAAAGTTACAAAATGGTCTCTCAACTATTAGTAAACTTTTTTTTTGTCACTCAACTATCTTGGATTTTTGGGTGTTTTTATTTTTTAGTTAGCATGCTGGTGACCAAAAAAGGCCAAATTGAATAGTTAGCTGATCATTTTTAACATTTCATAGTTGGGTGAGCTCTACTAGATTTTACCTTAAATGTAAAATTCTTTCATTTTGAATACTATTACCTCAAGCATTTATTCCCATGCAGGAGAGAAACTACTAAAGAAGAAAGCTTGACTGTGAAAAGAACTGAGAGATGCCGCTAATGTTGATTTCAATTGATATAATATCTGATAGCTAATCATTTTAAAATAGCTGGTTCTATTTGTTTTCTTGAAAGCTGGTCAGTGATTAGTATAATAGCCTAGTTTATTCCCTTCTAAAGAAGTTTACATTTGCAGTTATTTCTTCTGTCAATTTATACATTTGATAGCTCTTACTACTGATTGGTTTTCTTTACCCTTATTTTAATGTTTACCTTTTGGAATTTAATTGAAGTTGGGGAAGAAATCAAAATGGTCAACTTGGTCTTGGAACTACCGAAGACTCTCCAGTGCCTCAAAAGATTAAAGCCTTTCAGGCATTGTTTTTCTCTGGTTTTCTTTAACAAATTTTCATGCAATGCTCCATTATCTGGTATGTGGTAAAATTACCATAGAAGCCTTTGTACTAGGAGTTAGATTGCATTTTGCCCCCTTTACTTAAAAAAAATGAGAAAGTTAATCCTTAAATCAAAGAACAAACTATTTCTTTCAATTAAAAATTTCTTCCATTTTTACTGCTAAAAACTGGTGTGGGTGATGGAATAATCAAATTGTTACACATGGCAGCTACCTTATGTCGACGTACAAGGACCAGTCTTTGATCTAAGGTACATAGATTAAATTGTTCATTTTAATTAGAGAGGGCAAAATACAATCCAACTCTTTGTATAAAGGCATCCATGGTACTTTTACCTCTGGTATGTTTGTACTTTAGCATTAACATTAAGAGAAATGAGCCTTTGCTTGCATACAATTTACTTAGTTTTGTTGACCTTCGCATAATGTGTTGTACTCATATAGAGTTGTACATTTGTTCAAATGGTATTTGCTTCTTTCTTACTTTGGAATCCTTTCATATATGTTATAGGGTATTTCTATCAAAATGGTTGCTGCTGGTGCTGAGCATACTGCAGCTATTTCGAAAGAGGGTGACCTCTATGGATGGGGTTGGGGACGATATGGTAACTTAGGCTTAGGTGACAGAAATGATCGCTTAGTTCCTGAGAAGGTTTCTATTCTCAATGTAAGTCAACAAGCTAGTAATATTTATTTGGTCCATGTAACTATCTATCTTTACCTCTATAAATAGAGGTTTCTATCAATGAATTATTGGAGCCATTTCATAAGCTTCCCTTTACTTCAATATAGTATCAAAGCCTTTTGTCTAACAACATGGTTCTTGTTTCTGGCCTATAAATGTTTTCTTGCCCCTTTGTTCAAACAAGCACATCCTTGGACCTTCATATGACTCAAACAATTTACCTTTTCTTTTTTTGGCTAAAACAACGCCAAGTCTTGTTCACTAAAGCCAGTTAACTGGGTTTCTTTATCACCAACCAATCATCGGCTTCAACCTAATGGTGAAGTTTCTTTTTTGCATCTTGTCTTATGTTATACTTTTTTCTGTAATTCTAACGCAGGAAAGGTGAGTTTCCTTTTTGCATCTTGTCTTATTTTATATTTTTTTCTGTAAGTTTCCTTTATTTCTTTGTTTTCTGTTAAAGAAGTCGTAAAATTTTGAGTTGTAGGAAGAGAAGATGACTATGGTTGCTTGTGGATGGCGGCATACCATTTCAGTCTCTGTTATTGGTGGATTATACACTTATGGCTGGAGCAAGTATGGTCAACTAGGACATGGGGACTTTGAGGATCATCTTATTCCTTACAAGGTGGAAGCTTTAGCTGACAGTTCTATTAAACAGGTGACCTTTTGGTTCTCCCATCTCTTAGTAATGAATTGCAAGAAAGAGTTTGAAGTTCTTAGGTGTGCCTTCCATGTTAAAACATAAAAGCATGGTTTTCATATGTCTTATCACGTAAGTGCATGTTCAATGATCTCCTAATTATGTCTTTAGCAAGGAGTGAGGGAGATGTCATTTCTTGATATCTTAACAGAGGTAAAAGTACCATGGAGGCCCATGTATTATGAGTCAGATTGCATTTTGTCTCATTTACTCAACATATAGACAAATTAGTCTTTATACGCTAGATCAAAGAGCAAACTGGTCTTTATACCTCATTCTGACATATAGGGATCAGTTTTTAATAGTAGAAAGGGATGAAATTTTTTAGCCGAAGGTCCAGTTTGTTTTTTGGTCTAGTGTATGGGGACTAATTTGCCCATTTTTTGAGTAGAGGGGGCAAAATGCAATACGACTCCTAGTATAAGGGCCTCTATAGTACTTTTACCCTTAGCAGGCTATATTAAGTGACAATTCCAGAGCAAGTAACATGCAAACAGCTAGAGTTATTATAGGAATCTCATTTTTAAAATGTGCATGATACGGTCTACCCTTTTTGAGTTATTGATATCTGATGTATAGTATGCCTCATACCTTTCATGACATTTGTTGTTGCTCTCAAATATACGTTGACTTAAATATTATTTTTGAAATTGTTTGTTTCATTTTGGTTTTGGATCTTACTAGATATCAGGTGGATGGAGACATACAATGGCACTCACATCTGATGGAAAACTCTACGGCTGGGGATGGAACAAGGTAGGAATTGAAAATCAATTATCCTTGATATCTTCGAAATACATAGCCCAATACTCAACAGTGGTGAGATAACCCCACTCAACATGCCGTATCACTACATTGCTGACATTAACCGGTTGGCTTTCTAATACATTAGGAATAAATCCAGAGCCATTGTGTATGCATTTTGGTTAACATGTATGAACACAGGCAGATGGACTCGTCTGCACAATAGTAATTTACTGGTGCATGTGTCTTAACATTTTACAAGTCGTTTAATTGCTTTCGTGGTTATGGATGCTTGTTAAAGGTGCAATAATTTTTGTACCTTGTTTACAGTTTGGACAGGTCGGGGTTGGTGACAATACCGACATTTGCTCTCCAGTGCAAGTTAAATTTCCTAATGATCAGGCACATTCTTGTTACCGTTGCTTCCAAATATTAGTTATGATAGCCCTTGTCTCTAGGAGTTTTCTTCTTTTAATTCCTTCTTCTCTTCTCACATGTTTGTTTGTGTGTTACTTGGCAGAAAGTAGTTCAGGTTTCGTGTGGATGGAGGCACACACTTGCTATTACCGAAGAGCAAAACGTCTTCTCTTGGGGTAGGGGTACAAATGGACAGCTTGGACATGGAGAATCAATGGACCGGTAATAGCATTTTAATCTACACCACTAAAGTTTAGGTTTCATGATACCGTAGAAAGATATGTTATTTGGACTTGGGTGTAACTGTTAGATACTGGTATGAGTTCCACACACTATGTATTTGGAGGGCTATATCTCTATACAAAAATCTGAATATGCATCGAGCATAGGTGTGTGACATGGATACTTAAAGAAAAATGAAGATTCCGATCAAAACATATAAAAGTGCTTACCGTAACAAAGCTGTCATGGTCTAAGTAGTGATATTTTGGATTCTTATTTTCAGGAATTTTCCGAAGATCATAGAAGCTTTGAGTGTTGAAGGTTCCAGTGGGCAACAGATAGAATCTTCAAAGCTTGACCCATTGTCAGGTTTTGTATAATGACGATCGATATCCTTCCTGTTCTAGTATCTGGCTTTTTATATGCTTGAATATAGAAGTGTTTTATTGGCAGGTAAATCTTGGGTTTCTCCAGTGGAGCGATATGCAGTTGTCCCTGGTGAAAGTGTAAGTTCTAATGGGTTCTGATAGCAAGTCCCAGGAAACTTGAAGCACCCATTTCCAGCTTCAAACATTTGGTTTTCATGATTGACTGTTTAGGCAATTTATTTTTCAAAGGTCTTGTTGAGGGAGGATTGGCTCCTCCGGAGAAGTTTTCGAAGTGTCATCCATCAGGCAGCCTATTTAATCCCCAACAACGGAAGGTATTGTCTTTGGGGGAGGGTTGTGTCTCCTGTGTTCTGCCAAAAGCTAGCGTGCCGTGAGTGGTTGCCTTGAGGGCCTGGTTCATAGAACCCTTGGTGGGCGAGCTGCTCATGTAGCCTCTTGGTGGGTGGCCGTACGTCCACGTACGGTCAAGGCACTCCTGAATCTATGAACTAGGCCCTTAAAGGTAGCCACTCACAGCACGCTGGCTCTTGGCAGAGCATGGGAGACAAAACCCTGTCTCGGGGGACAAGACCTTTGGTTGTTGGGGGACTGGATCGGTTGTCTGTCAGACGACACTTCGAAGACTTCTCCCAAAAGAATTGATCCCCCCTCAACAGGTCTAGCTGGTAAATATTTGTTGGAAAAATTTCTTTAGACCTCTGCATTAGGTGATCACATCTCTAAAAATTAACTACAAGAAAATGGCCCAACTTTGATACTTAAGGTCTCACAGTATGCAACTTTGGAAGGTGCCAATATTATTGAAAGCCACAAAAGATTGTCTTTCTCCAATGTTTTTTCCTCCAATATCATTTTGACTGTTGATGTTAAAATGCATACAGGGACAAACAGTTCATTCAGAAAAGGGCAATGGTGGTGACGTGAACGTCCCTCAGAATGATGCGAAACGTATGCGTAAGTGATTCCTTGAGCTACAATGAGCTGCCATTAGAAAACCCTGAAGTTATAGCTTCAAGTCTGAATGAAGTGAAAAATGCCAAGCCTCCCATCCTTTTAGCCTTCCATTTAAGCATCTCAAATAATAATGTGATCGTGTCGTTCCATACTGCAAATCCTCGAAATTTGATGCCGTTTACTAGTAAGTAGTATGATTGTACTATATTATTAACCAATAGGATGGGAGTGAAGGAACGCGACATTACTGATTATAACATAAATTTCCTTCAGATCGATTCTAATGCTATCTGTGCATCTGGTTTTCTGTATTGAAGTTCTTCTGAATATGAAATAGTGTAGATTGGGAAGTGTCAAAGATAGGAATGACATGTAAGATGGTAAAAGTATCATGGGTACTAAAAGTCAGATTGCATTTTGCTCCATTTACTCAAAAAATGGGTAAATTAATCTTTGTATGTTAGATTAAAGAGCAAATTGCCCTTTTCTGTTAAAAATTGCATCCATTTCTACTCTTAAAAACTGATCTCTATATGTTGTACATAGCACGTCAGGTGGAACTATCTGTAGTTATTTCGTCAGTTATGTCAGTTTTTAATGGTAGAAATGGATTGAATTTTTAACAGAAGTTTTTATTAGTAGAAATTGATGAAATTTTGAATAGAAAGATCTATTAGCTCTTTAATTTAACATATAGAGGCTAATTTGTTCATATTTTTAGTAGAGGTAGCAAAATGCAATCTGACTTTTAGTACAAGGACTTTCATGGTATTTTTAGTCATGTAAGATGTAAAGGAAATATGGTTCTGTGAATTGTTCCACTTTACTCATTTATCATCGACGTATTTTGGTGTATTACCTAAATAATGTATTGTATTGTATTGTATTGTATTGTATTAGTATAGTGTGAATTGAAATCCAAATACATTGCTGAATTTATCTGCCATCGGTAACTAACCGATGAACCACCGAGCCGGAAAAGCAATGATCAGTAGGTAGTCTTGAATGGCTTATAAACTTTAAGGTCAAGAATCACACCAGCTATGGAACCTGTGCCGGCTAGAATAGAAATCATCAAGCAACCCATGCTTAGCATTTTCAAACAAATCCATCTGCTACTCCACTTAGATATCTTCTTCTGTTCAATGTACATCTCCACTGGAAAATAAACTGTTAAAGGCCAAAATCCAAATGCCCCTAAAATCCCCACAACATCGCCGAAGAATGGAAGCAACATAGATATCACAGTGGTTAACATCACAAACACTGTTCTCCAAACCGATCTAAACAAGTTAAGTTTGTAAGGACGAAAACCCCGGATCGGCATTGGGATATTCAACTCTTTGGTGATGGTCGTGCTTTCGGGCCATCTTCGTGTTGCCCATTTTTCGACGAAGGTGAAAATCGGCTGGCAAAACACTTGATATGCTCCCACTAGGTGGATGACTATAGCAGCATTAGCAATGTCAAGAAGCCAAAATGGGTTATAGAAGCCAAAACCAGTAAGGAGATTGTCAGGTGCAAAGTCCCCAAAGGAAGCGTAACCCATGCACCCACACAACATGTAGAATGCTGTGGTTATTGCAATGCTAAGTTTAGTGGCCTTCTTCATTGTCTTTGCTTCTGCTGGTGGGGATTTCACTGTGTCCTACAATCAAGGGTGAAGTTAGAAAAAATTTTCAGGTTTTAAAATCAAATTTTTTGGAGGTCAAAGGGTAATTTTAAAATTTTATTAATTTAAAATTTTTTAAATTTTAAAAAGTTAAAATGACAAAATTTTCATTTTAATTAATTTCCCAGTAATTTACCCAAATTTTTTAATTAATTTTTCTATTATTATTTTGTGTTTTTCTTGTCCTAATTGGCCGCAATAATATTAAAATAATTTATTTTAATATTAAAATCAAGAGCTTTTATCAGTAAGAGTCATGGGATAAAGAATTATTTAATTACAAAAATAGTTTAAGAGCTTTTTTAATATATTATAACTTATTTATTATGGATGCAACCATGAGAACGAAATCGTAACCATCTTTGTAAATTTAAATCATTGGTTCGAACTATGAAATAATACAAATAAAATTAAAAATTTCTCATTTGAAAGAGAACCGAGAAATATACCTGAATTTCAATAAGAATCATCGAAAACGAGTATGCAAAAGCAATGTCACCAAGAGCTCGGAAGCTCCTCCATATCTTTTGAGCTGGTGTAACTGTTCCAAGGCTTATTCCAGTAAGACTACCCCTAAAAGTTCCGATACCTGCTTAAACAAAATGAAGAAAAACCATCAGTCTAGGAAGAAGATAGCACGCATGGTGTTAATTTCGGACCTCAAATGTTAGTATTTTTTTTCTATTCACAAGACTCGAAGTAGATACCGATCTCCAAGGGGCAGTTGTAATGTGCACGTCGGAGTCGAAACTATACCTATAACTTTAGCAATTCCAAGGGCAAGACCGATGCCGGAATAGGTAAAGGACATGACAGCAGCTAGAATTGAGAGCCACCATATTTGATCAAAATCTGGGATTTGTGAAAGTAAGATCTCAGCGGCTCCGAACATCATCATGTATGGATTGTTGGACATGTGACATGGGTTCTTCCCCCCACTATTGTGGAAACAATTAGACCTTTTTATTGCCCTACCATTACCATTTCAAAATCAAGAAAAGCGTCACAACTTTGAATATACACTCAAAATCACTAAACTATTAGTATGTTTATTTTTTGGACACTCACAAGATGTTCGTTAAATTATTTGAAAGTTTCATTTAAGTTATTGGATTGTTAAAATCGCTATAGTATGATTCTCTCTGTTCGCATTGTCTGTACCAATTGAAAGTTATCCTTCTCAATCTTTCTTCATGAAATGACTTTAAATGTTACGAATCTGCAAACAAAAATCCAAAAGGCTTTCTTCTCCAATCTCCTACACTAGCTGTCAGATTGATTTAGATCTAACGTATGTTCTACTCGTCGATGGGAGCTCGCTAGTTGAACCCCTTAAATAGAAACTTTTCAATAATTCAATAATTATTTTATAATTTTTAAAATTTTAATAACTAAAACGTAAACTTATTGATAATTTAGTAACATCGGGTATAGAACTTACATCATGCTTATTGAAGCTGCAATTGTGTACCCAATGGAAACACCAAAAAGATTGACATACTGAATAAACCCACAAACCTTCACTTTGTATCCACCTTATCAAAACAAACATGCATTTTTACTGTTAGTCTTGTTTGCCGACATTGAATAAATGATCAAAAAGGAAGAAGGGTTACCCAAAAGAGAGGCCACCGCCTGTGTATAAGTATAGTTACGCTTGCCAGAAACAGGATCACCGGTCCGATAACAATCGGTGAGCAGAGAAGAAGTGTAGTAAGTGATAATGGAAAACAACAACATGACAGCTGGACCTGCAATCCAACCCAGTTGAGCAATTGCCCAGGCTAAGGAAAGAACCCCCGATCCAATCACCGCCGTTATTATGTGTGCACTGGCCGTCCAGAAAGTTCCAGTTCGTTTGAGGCGGCCATCATCATCGAAACATTCTGAGCCGTTCAGAGAAGGGTTGTGGATGAATACATGGTGGTTGTCGCCCATGTTTGCAACGCTACCAGCTTCAATGGAAAGGAAGGCTTATTTGAGAATGCAAGTGCAATAACTTAACTCCAACTAAATGGGGAAGTAACGAGGTCCTATTTATAACCTTTTTTAATTTCATATAAACATTTTTATGAGAATGTGTAGAAATTTTGTCTTTTTCTTATCATTTAAAAAATTGTTGACCGTTAACTTCTCATATATAAATGTTTGTAGTTTTTATTTTTTTTAATTTTCTGATGAAATCATTAAAAAAAACAGGTTAAAGTACTTGAGAAGTCCTTGTATTATAGGGACTATATCAAATTAGTCCTTCTATTATTAAATGGTTCAATTTAATCTCTATGCTATTAAA
Source organism: Gossypioides kirkii (assembly GCA_005610355.1). NCBI lineage: Eukaryota > Viridiplantae > Streptophyta > Magnoliopsida > Malvales > Malvaceae > Gossypioides > Gossypioides kirkii. The sequence goes on along the minus strand of CP032251.1, from coordinate 831,442 downwards.
AAGAATCAAATAAGTTTGAATTATAACAGGGTTAATATTTACCGAATAAAAAATTATCTTGAAACTTATTTTTTAATTGCAATTCAATTACAGACAAAAGAAAAAGATTTCATTTATAGAACCAATAAAAACTTTAAAAATATTAATTCTATTTGTGGGGTCTGACTCGTATTCTATTAGCTTATTTAAAAGGGTTTCGTATCTTTATTTTGAGATGCCAATCAGAAAAAAAAATTTCTTTAGGGGCGACAAGATGTAGCCGCATATGAATTTTAGTGAGAGTTTCGTGGTACTTATGAAAGGTGGTGTCCTATGAGTTCTAGTGAAGGGACTAAATTGATGAGATACTTGTAATAGAGGGACCTCCAAGAGACACTTAACTTTTTATAGAAAGTAAAGAGAATGGAGTTGGGTAGTGTTCGGAGGAAGGGAATGGCATCTTTTGAAAAGAAAGTATGGGTGAAGAAAGAATCATACACATACTCCTATATACTGTTTACTTGGAATTTGTATTACTAAAATAGAAATAAAAATAAAAAATAAAAGGAAATAATCCCACTTTAAATTGGTCCTAAGTTTTGAATATGAAATGGCGTTACGCAATTGAATTTTACATGTCTAAGCCAAAATGAGGACCATGATTCAAAGCATCCTATCCTATGCTTCTCTTACACCTCTTCAACCGCTTTTTCAACTTTACCTCAAATTCCACCCATACTACAATTATTTAATGTTTCAGTTAGAGAAATTATGAAAATATTTTTTTATAAGTAAAATAAATTATATCATTTGAGACTACGTTTTAATCTTTTTTATTTTATTTAAGGAAATGTCAATAAAAATGGTAAAAATATGTCTGTAGCATTTGTACTTTTCAAAAAATTAATATTTTAAACTATGTATTTGTGTTTTTAGGAATTTAATCTCTTTACTTTTTAAATTTCAAAATTCAGGTCCAACTGTTAATATTATTATTTTTTTAAATTCAAGTTAATTATAACATTTTTTTTAATTACATGGCTATCAAGTTGGTGGTTTTTTTTTAATTTTAAAATGTCACATCGATAAATTTAATAAAAAAATATAATGTTAATAGTTGGACTTAAATTTTAAAATCTAAAAAATAAAGGGATTAAGTTCCTAAAAATACAAGTACATGGATTAAATTCCTAATTCCAAAAAGTATTATGCATACGATATTATCTCCATTAATTATATATAAGTTAATGTCACAAGTCAACTCAACATTAACTTAAAATTGATGATAATATCCATTCAAAAAAATTGATGACAATATCGTGATAAACAATTGTAATGCATTTAGTTTTCTTAATATGATGTATTTACATGTTTAAATATCATTTTACTCACAATTTAATATATATATTTTTATTTTGATATTGTACTTATTTTATATATTATTATTAGTAACTAATTTCAAATCATACATTTTATTATTTATTATATATTATTTTTAAACTTAACTTATGTCCTGAGTATATAGTTTCCACATGCATACATTTATAATAAAATTTCTAGTATTTATTATATATGCTACAATAATAATTATATTTATTATGTATTTTTAAATAAATTTATTAATCCAAACAACCAAATCTATTTACTCATCACCTTTACCAATTATCCCAAGGCCCAAAATTAACCCTTAACTAGTACTGTGAATAAATAAAGGATATATATCTATGGTTAAATTCTGCTATTAGTTTTTGTATTTGTAAAAATTATAAATTTAGTTATTATACTTTAATTTGATTAATCTTAGCAATTATATTTTTTGAATTATCAATTTAGTCATTGCAGTTTTTGAATTTAGAAAATTTGTCCTGACTCAAATAGTTGTAGCTAATTTATTTGATTAAATTCAATTATTAGTCTTGTACTATATGTATAGTTCTAGATTTAGTCTATATTTTCCAATTGGATCATTTGAAGTCAATATACTTTTCAAATTTTTAAATTTCAATCTTAGCATAAATGATCATTGTTAATCCATTAACTAATATGTGAAAATAACAAGTTGACGGGGCATTACACATATGATAATGTTGAGTATGCCTCGTATTTCAGTCAAATTTGAGAGATAATCTCCCAGTTAAACTATGTTTATTTGTTTCAATTGAAATCTGATTAGTATAAATTATTTTATTATTATTTGATCTACGAATTTAGCCTATAAATAGGCTATTTTACAACATTAGAAAATACACCCATTAAAGATTAGAACTCATAATACTTTTGGAGAATTTTGTGCTTACATTTTGAGGGTTCTTTTTTTTTCGGGTTCGGGATTTAGTTTATATCTCCATCTTTTGTACTCTTCGTTCTTTTTGCCATTATAGTAAAATTATATTTGCTAGTGGTTTTTTATCCTCTTTGGGGGGTTTTTTTTTCACTTTAAATTTGTATGTTCAATTTTTCATTTTATTCTACTATTTTTACTTGTTTGTTACTTAATTGGGTTGATCCCCAACAACTGGTATTAGAGTTAGTTCAATTTTCGTAGATCAGCCAGTTCAAAGATGGCAGCAATAAGGTTTGACATTGAGAAGTTCGATGGTGTCACAAATTTATAGAAAGTTCGGATGATGACAATTCTAGTTTAGACCAACTTGAAAAAGATCGTTATTAAGAAAAAAGCTTAAGAATCTAAATTAGACAGAATGAGAAGAGCTTGATGAAAAGGCTCTGTCTGTAATTTAGTTGTGGCTTGCAAATAGGGTATTGCAGGAGGTATTGATGGAGAAAATCTCATCCGCCTTGTGGAAAAAGTTAGAAACTCTTTATGCGACTAAGTCTCTGGCTAACCATTTAGTGTTGAAACAACGTCTATTTACATTTCGCATGAACGAAGGTGAGCTTCTTAGAGATCAAATTAGTTAATTTATTACTCTTTTGAATGATTTAAAGAACGTTGAGGTTCAGATTAACAATGAAGATCAGACTATGCTATTTACCCCCTTCTTACAAGTCTTTCAAGGAGACATTGATTTATGGTAGAGATAAACTCTCGTTCGAAGATATGAAGAGTCATTTTTTGAATAAAGAAAAACTTGACAATGAGTTTGGTTCTGATAGCAAGGTAGATAGGCAAGCTTCCGTTTTGGTATCATCAAAGAAGCAAGACAAAAGGTGTCGCTATTGTAAGAAGTTAGGTCACGTCAAAGCAGATTGTTATAAACTGCGAAATAAAAGGGTTGCTGAGAGTAACGAAGAAGATGTAGTAGGAACGAGCGAAAACTTCGAGCTTACGCCCGAGTGGATCCTAGATTCGAGATGTTCTTTCCACTTGTGTCCCAACAGAGAATGGTTCTCTACATACAGTTCGGTTGAAGGTGGATTTGTGCACATGAGAAACGATTCATCCACTAAGGTAATCATTATTGGTACTATTAAATTTAGGATGCACGATGGGAGGATTAAAACACTCTCAAATGTCAGGTATGTAGTTGATTTATGAAAGAATCTTATCTTTTTTTAAGTATTTTAGACTTGATAGGTTGAGGTGTCTCATGGAACTCTTAATTTGTTAAGAAGTAAAGGACCGACAGTCTTTATATTCTAGAAAGTTCTACAGTAACCGGTGAAATCAGACTTCCCTCGTCCGTCACAGAGTCAGAGTCAACTCGTTTGGAGTTGGAGGCAACTTGATCATAGGAGGGAAAAATGTATGACCATTTCATTGAAGAGAGGTTCTTTTTTGGATGTAGGTTTTGAAAAGTTAGGACACTGTGTTCGTGAAAATCAAACCGAGGTTAACATTGAGTTGATAGTGCACAAGTTAAAGGCTAGAAGTCTTCCAACTTCTAAGCACAGATTCGACTTAGTTATTTCTCTGTATAGTTCAAGATAGGCCCATGACGAGCTTTGGCAAAGATGACGTTGTGGAAATACGAGTCAATGTGGTGATTTGTTTAGTATACCTTATATTTCAGTTAAATTTGAGAGATAATCTCCTAATTAAACTTTGTTTATTTGTTTCAATCGAACTTTGATTAGTCTAGATTATTTTATTATTATTTGACTTACGAATTTACCCTATAAATAAGATCTTTTACAATATTAGAAAATACACTCATTAAAGATTAGAACTCATAACACTTTTAAAAAATTTTGTGCTTACATTTTGAGGGTTTTTTATTTTTGAGTTTCGAGATTTAGTTTTTATCTGTATCTTTTGTACTCTTCATTCTTTTTTCCATTATAGTAAAATTATCTTTGCCCGTGTTTTTTATCCTCTTTGGAGGGGTTTTTCCACGTTAAATTTATGTGTTCAATTTCTCAATTTCTTCCGCTATTTTTACTTGTTCGTTGCTTAATCGGATTGATCCCCAACAGATTATAAGTTTTCCATATCAAATTTTGAAAACAGCAAAACTTAACCTAATGAATTTAATAGTCATTTTTTTGATGAGGATTGAATTTTTAAAATTTGGAAAGTGCAAGGACTAAAAATGACCAAATTAAAGTACATGGACTAAGTACCTAACTTTGGAAAAGTACAAGGACTAACTTATCTCGTCGCAATGTCGGCTGATAATAAGTGATGTCACCGATATCGAGTGTCTTGATGTCGTGACATGACATTCTGTTTTGGCGACATCCTGATGTGGAATAGATGACATCACAATGTCGTCCTTTAACTTTTAAAAATTTGCAATTTGGTCTTGTTTCATACTCGGGTTGACAAAAAAGCTTTCGTAAGCTCGATTAAAACTCAAAATTAATTGTTTATCATAATTTTGAATGTAATTAACTCTTGATTACATGTATAAATGGTTATAATTTGACTGATTGATTGTAGTCGCTCCGACAATGAATGTAGCAACTTGTAGCCCCGACTCGATGATCAGGTCGGGGGAGGGGTGTTTCAATTTTCTTGTTGCACTTGTTGTTATAACATGTTTTGCAACAACCCTGAATTTCTTCCAATTACGCATCATTCTATAATAGTAAGGTCAGATGTGTCATTCTATTCCACAACAATGACAAATAAATATTTTATTCTTCCTATTTCCTTATAAGGAGAAGAAGATACCACTTCTTTAGCTTTAACCAAATTTGTAGGAGTGATAGCTTCCGTACCTTTATTGATATAACCAAGTCCTCTATGGCCTCGTTCAAATCTTATTGGAGCCAAAATGTCATTAAGCTTTTTATCTTGGCCTCCAAATTTCTTTAAAACCACCTTGGAATTAGCTAATTACTTCGTGATAGTTTTTAGAGCAACCTCTTTTTTTTTTTGACTACATTTTTAGCACATTCTCCCCTTCAAGGATGATGACTTCTTTTCTCAATGAGTCATCCATCTGGCATAACATTTCCATCTTCTTTATCATCTGGTCATAGGTATCTTCAATTGAATCATATGACTTAACATCAAGATTTGAATCCTTGTCCGTTCCACAATATGTTGGAATATGAATTGGAACAATGATAATAAAAGCAACATAGTTCCTCAAATCTTCATCTAAATCGTTAAAACCATTAAATTCTTCATCTCTCCCAATAAGTGACTTTTGCTTCTTCTTGATGGTGTTAGCATATTCAAATTGAATTAGACCAAAGCCCTTGCATTCATAACATTGAACTGACCTTTTCTTAGGCTCAAAGTTGACATAAATCACATGGCCCTTTTGACATGGGTGTTTCTTTTTTCCAGCATTTGGATTCATTCCCTTAGGAAATTTTTTAAATGCCATGGTAAGTGAAGTCAATTGCCTTTTGCTCTCATCAATAGGTTGTATGGTTGCAAACCGAACAAAGGATCACATTTACGTATGTTTGAAGTTTACTCTAGTACCAATTGAAAACCTTTTTTGTTTGCACCATTCAAAATAGTTTTACAAGACAGTTTTGTTCTAACTTCTATTGAAATAGAGGTTAGGATAGAATAGATTCACCAAGTAGGTAGAACAACAAGCATCCTCAAAAGAGAAATGAACACACAAAATTTGTTATCCCTATTCGAGTTCATCAATCCTATATTTACGAAGCGTCGCTTAGAGAATGATTCTATTTAACAGTTTGTCAAGTACAACTATTAGTTAAATCCCAAACTACCCTTATATTAATGGATATTTTTAGCCCCAAGTTAGGCTTGATCATGGCCCGAGCCAGACCAGTCAATATAAAATTTTAGGCCCATTTTCTAGGCACGAGCTAGGCCAAAAAAATTGGCCTAAAATTTTTCCCAAGCTCGATTCAGATAAAAATACTAAACTCGAGCCCGACCGACCTGTATTAAAATTTTTTATATTATTTTTTTACATAAAAACAAATTTAAAAATATAATACATCAATTACACTAAAACATTAAAATAAATGTTTCACAACAAATTGAAAATAATTAAAAAAGTCTATATAATAAAAACAAAAATTATACAATATCCAAATAATAACAAGAAAATATAGTAGCAATATAATAAAAAATGACAGTAAAACAACATCAAAATAGTAGCAAACAACAACAAACAACAGTGAAAAAATTTAGGCAATTTTGGGCTGCGCTAAAAATCTTATTCGAGGCCCAACCCGTTTTGAAAATGGGTAATATTTTTGGCCAAACTCATTTTTTGAGCTTATATTTTTACCGTAACCTTCCCACTTTTCAAGCAAGCCTTCAAATCTGGATGAATGACCCAATCCATGATTAAATCTACCCTAAAATCGAATCTAAATGGTTAGAAATCACTCTCCTAAATATGAATACCATACCGAGGAGTGTATTCGAGAGATTATCCCCGAGGGATAATGGTATAACATGATCACAATACTACTTTCTCACCATGCTTGAGTTAATTATGTTGAAAAAATATACAATTTTTAAGATGATCTTTTAATTTGTTGTATGATTTTTCTCAACTTTTTTGAAATGATAAGATTTAAACCTAATTATAAACAACCCCTTCATTCCTATTATAAGGTTCCCAGTTTAGTGCTTGACATGACAAATTAATGATCATTTATGGGTCAAATTAGAAATTATCATAATTCAACAGACTCACTCTGATTTAAACTTTAAAAGTTTTGACAGATTAAAACATCCAATAATCAATCACGTATCAAAATTAAGGAGGAAAAAAAAAAGTAAAAGTAGGAGAGGAGCAAGAATATGTGTTGTTTTGATGAAGAAATTCAACAAGAGTGGAAAGATAAAGTGAGAGGATGATGATGGTGGTGGTGGTGGTTGGATTCTTTCTCTATTCGCCACTTGACATTAAGAAAATCATCGGTAGAACATGGGAACCTTAAAGGCCCCGTCGTGTGGTAGCCGTAAACTTCATAAGCCTTGTCTAAAAGCTGCTTGAAAAGTGGATGGTAAAGGTGGGAGATTGGAATCGCAAAGCGCTTAAGCCCTCCATCTTCTTCTTCTTCTTCTTCTAACCCAACCTGAACGGCCAGCCATCCTTTCTTCACCTTGCTCGCCTTCTTCTTCTCTTCTTGCATCTTCTATCTTCTTTACTACTGTTGGTTTGAAGCTAGACTTACAAATTTTGGTATTTATAGCACTGATGGTGGGGAACTTTTAGTAAAGTTTTGCCTTACAAAAACAAAATTTTGATAATGGTGTAAGGTGAGTGATAAGGGGTTGGGTTTTTTTAAGTAAAGTTTTAGGATTACAAAGGGAGAGTAAAGTCTTAACAAAATGATTAGTGCGACTCAAACTCAAGTTACACTTGGGACAATGAATACCTTTATTCATCAGGTTAACACACCGAGTTCTTTATAGCGCTCTATCAATCTTCAATTTCATTGATCTGATCCGATTCAAATAACACTGCTTTCAATCGAAATACAATAAGTTTTTGGTGTAAGATTCAACCAACTGAATTTCGAAATGATGAAATGTAATGTAATTTAGAGTAAATAGGAAAATATAAGAATGGAATGAATACGGTATTAGTACTTTGGAAAGATGGGGCATTTGATTTCCTTCACAAATTTAGGTGCTGTTGTTCCGTTCATTCCTTTATGCCGTCCTCTTTTTTTTTTTTTCGACAGCGACACATCCTGGCGTGAGCGTGGATAAGGACGTGGAACCTCCATGTTTTGCTCTTCCTCCAAGATGTGGCCTTCCCTTTTACCTCCCATTTTCATAATTTAAACTTCCCTTTTCTTTCTTTTTGGGGATCATGTAATAAATCATATATAGTTTCTAGATCATCCACTATTTTTTGAGATTAGATATTTTCTACCTAAATTTCATAGGTATATTTTTTTAATTTAGTTCACAAGTTTTTTTTTTATATCCAATTTGATACTTAAATTTATTAAATATTTTACAATTTAGCCCAAAATACTAATGATGTTATTTTATCTAAGGGGATAGAAATTGTAATGTATAATCAATATGTGACGGATGAAGTGAAATTTAATGGGAGAAATGATTATATTTATTTGGAATTTTCTCTGTTTCGTTAAAGAATATCTTCAAATTTTTCTTTTCATTTGGGCTGAGATTATTTTGACAGTTAATGGCATGAATATTCAAGAAGGATAACATGCTTAAAGCATGTCTTAGTCTTCACAAACCCCTCAATTCTACAATTGTATCAGACACTTGTTGTCTCAACATAGTGCAAGAATTCCGTTGTTCACTGGATCAGGTTCAAAATCCCCTTACAGTCACTCCCTCTCGAGTCCAAGAGTGTGTGACCAATTTTACCTTTTGTGGGCCTAACGTGGCAATCAAATTGCACCTTGCGAGGTATTTGTCGAATGCATGTCACGACATCCATGTGTGTCAAATTCCTTGTATTAAATAAGTTGATTGGGCAAACGAGCAAATAAATATCCTAGTCAAAATTTACTAACTTGAAATCCACACCCATATGCTGGGCAAATGATCAGTACATTACTTTTCTCCTAATAGATGGAGCCTGAATTCTATGCTGATTAGAACCTATATTAAATTTGACGCTCATGGTTTTGATAGGATTGATATCGGTTCGATTTGGTTGATTTTTTTGAATTTTTTAACTATCTAACCTTATTCGGTTCGACTTAGTTCGATTCTCGATTTTTTCATATTAATTTTTGGTTTTGAATTTTTAGACTTATTTTGACAAAATGAGCTTTGTTTTATGGCTTTTGAATATTATTTGACAAAATTTTAAATATTTTTTCATATATATTTCTAAAAAATAAAAAAATTTCATGAATTTTTAAATTAGTTTCACTATTTTCAATATAAAATATTTATTTTTATATAGAAAATACAATTAATTATATATTAAATAAAAATAGAACTCAATTTGATTTCAGGTAACCGTGATTTTAAACTTGAATTCCATAATCCATTCAAATACTTCGATTTAAGTCGATTTTCGATTTTTTCTACTCAATTCTGGGTGTCAAGGTACTCCTATGAAATGGTATTTTGAAAGATAATTTTTAGATGGGTTAGTTTTTGGTACACTAACAGTGTACTTTTTGTATTCCACAAAAAGCTTTAAAAAATTGTCACGTGTTTTTTTTTAAAAAATTTATTTTTTTAATATTTACTATACTCGTATAGTACATTTGTCAACCTCTTGATTCTATTTGTGGAGTCTAAAAACTCCACTAACAATGTAATAAATATTTTTCCGTTTTAAGATATATTTATTATAATAATTAATTATTTTTACTATATTCAAAATGATTCAAATAAAAATCTAATAAATACAAAGCGTGATCAACTATAAATGCATTCAGTATATAAATTTTGAAATAAAATAGTAATGAATCAGTTACAATAAGCTTTTTTTTTTCTTTGAATGCGGAAGATTCGAACCATCAATTTGAGGTTTATAGTCAATATTTAGATATCTCTATTATTATACAAACTTTATATTAACACTTTTTTTGGGTTTTGCAAGTAGCACCTATCGAAACGTTTTCTCGTGAATCGTACACGATTTTCTGACAAAACCTCAACACGAAAACAAGACCTTGAATTATTAGAGTTCAATAAACTACCCAAAAAAACAATACATCGAAAATTTCTCGCGAAAGAGTACACCTTTCCAAAATTTAAAATCCGATTGTATTAAAATGCTACACTAATGTTCTGCTAGTATCTTTAGTCGCAATCAAATATGAAGGCAAAGACATATAATAAAGAGATTGTATGGGTATAAACAGTAAAGGCCAAATGGAAGGAACCAATTCGAAAGAATTGGAAGAATTGACGGACAGATTTAATAGAGATGGGAATTGGATTTGGGCGGCGGTGGTGGTGATGGTGGTGCCGCACTTTACCGTCTCCGACTCCAACTCGCATGCTTTTTTCTTGTTTTGCTACTATGTATTTTTGTCCCAATTATATTCTTCCCACTTAACTCTCTTTTTGAGGCTACAGTTTTCTTTTATGTACTGAAAATACAATAATTGTGGATATGGGGGTTCACTATATAAGTCTTAAAATTCATGAATTTTAGTATTTGAAAATTTATAAGATTTTAAATTAATAAATGTTCCCAAAAGATTATATAATTTTAATTTAGTCATTCAAAAATATAAAAATTATATGCGGAAACTATAGTGAAATTGTATTTTAATTCTCATAAATACAACTCGATCTCTCCCCCCCCCTACAAAAACTCATTTCTTGACTTTGTCCCCGGTCAAGATGGCTTAATAAATGTAGAGGTTATGCTTTGCTAATTGCTTCCATACCGTCGTGTATGGCCAATCTTTACCTCCGTAAGTTGTCGTAGCAAGGCTTTGGCAGTGTGGAAAATAGGTTCTACCACTGAAAATTCTTCTTCATTATTGGCCAACCCTTTCACTGTAGTTAACGGTTAGTACTTTCCAAGAAAATATGGGAATCTCCCATCTCCATGACAATTTCGACAGTTGCAAGAGCTTCAGCAACAGCGGAGTGAGCAACATTTGACAGCTTCAATGTTGCTGCTCCCACGAAAAAGCCTTCAAAATCCCTCAAAACAATACACGCCCCTATCTTACGGTAGTGGCTGATAAAACTAACATCAAAATTGACTTTCCTGGAACCTACAGTTGTTAAATGCTAAGAAAACAGTGTGTCTGAATAGAAGTGATGGCTACAGTACCCACTGAAGGTAGGACTGTGACAAGAACACAAGTTGTTTACGTAAATTCAGTTTTCCTACGTCTACAAAACCTAATTCAATGAATAAGCCCATTATCTTTCAATACAAGACAACAAGTGATTTAATTCCTATCGCAATCTGGTATAGCACCTTTACTTTTGTACCAAGTAGTAAACATGTTTACAATATCAAATGCACTTTCAAATACATGTTCCTTAATAAACAAATAAGATCTTTCAACTCTTGGTACAAAACATATACAAGTCTCTTAAATATATAAGAGTTTGGGACTTGCTAACCGATCGCTTTCGGACGTACTAATGTTCAGAATGTGAATACTGCAACTAAATATATAAAATTGAAGCGGTGTCCGCAAGTATACAGGTCAGGTTGTAATATAGTTTTTACAACAGAGTCGATAAGTACTCCGAAAATCGTACCCAAGGGAGTCGATTATTAAATTAAGATTAACCTAAACGTAAATAAATCTAATTAGTACTTTAAATAAATTATATAGTGACCAACATAAAGTAGTAGAATATTTATGAATATAAGAAAAGAAATAAACATGCACCAAAGAGTGAAAACGAAAAACTAATGTGTAATTCAATCAAATCAAAGCATGGGTGATTAGCTTGCTTTAATGGTCATAATTAATTTCTATTTCGGGTTTCTACTCAACCAATAAGTCGTTACCTTAACGGGATCTCTCAATCTTCCACTAAACTAACGAGTCGACAAGAACTACTTATCTCTCGGCCTCGCATTCTAAACCGACTTGGGGTAACGAGTTCATGGATAAGCAATATTAATTTTGAATTAATTTCCACCTAAATGACTGCTTAGGGTTGTTAGACCTAGGGTTTAAGTTCTTTTTATTCCAAACAATTGATCTGCTAAGAAACCCTACATAGAGTTTAATTAATCACACTTCCACTCTCTAATCCCCATAAGAGGATTAGTTGATTAATCACACTTCAACACTCTAATCCCCATAAGAACAAAAATCAATCGAAATCTTTCTTGTCTTAAGCTAAGGGGAAGTTAATTCAATCCATTCAACTCTACTTAACACCTCACTGTTACATACCCGATCCAGCATATCAGTTTTAGCAAACACACTCTTGGCAATGGAGCAATCCCTAAGAGCACGCATCCTATCTTCAAAATCATTGCGACACCTAAAGCACATGAAGTTCATACCTTGTATGCATGAGTTTAGAACATTTCTCAAAAGGAGGATGTTGTTACAAATTCTCCAAGCAAACATTGGGTCTCTAAATGAATTTCCCATACAAATCTATAAGACCCCAATTCATTATCCTCATGAACTGAATAGATTCCATTAGTGTTTCCACTACAAATCAATTTTTGTTTGATGCTTGAGCTCATCGAAGGGATCTTACAAATGCCATTTGCTATTCTTTGGAAAAAAAAAAAAAAAGATCTTCATTGATAAACTCCTTCCATTTCACTTGGTTTGTGACAATGAGGTCACAAACCTTCGCATCTTGGTTGAATCAAGATCCAAACATCTTTGATTCGAACAAATCCATTCCCAATTAGCCATCTTGTTTCTCTCAAGAGCACCTTTTTGCTATTCCATGCACTCTTCCAAAAAGAAAAATGTTTTTCTACCACCAATTCCATAAAGCAACAATTTAGGAAATATCTTACCATCAAAACTTTATTACAAAGAGAATTCTTGTAATGGATAAGGAGTCAACCTTGTTTAGCAAGAACAGCGATGTTTTATGGGTGCAAATCACGGAATCTCATTCCCCTCTATTCTTCAATAATTGTGGAAGAGATTTAGTAATTCTACCAAAAATTCAGTAAGTTTAAGAATTTTACTAATTTCATAAGAAGCTAGTAATTTACAGAGTTGTAATAAATTAAAAAAAAAACATTATAAGGATTTTTTTTGGTAGAAACAGAACAGCAAAGGCGATAACAATATAAGACTAGCTTAAACAGAGGTAGATAGCTCCCTGTCCTACTGCAAGAATTTCCGAATTGGCATGGGAGGAACTGTGTATCTGAAGCATTGGGTTTCCAGAATTAGGCAACTTTGCCATGGCATCTGCAACTTTGTTGGAGTTCCTGGAAATGTGTCTTAATCTGACCTTCCAACTTTTCTGAAAAGTTTGCTGTAACATTCGAACTTCAGCCAAATCACTATTGTTGCCTCCTCCTGATAAAAGAAGGTTGACTAAGAGAGCATTGTCACTCTCGATTTCGACTTGTTTGTACCCTTTCTCCCAGGCTAACAACAGCCCCTCAAGCATTGCGCGTGCTTCAATTTTAAAGATAGATTCGCTCCTCATGGTCATTTTATAACCGCAAAGCCATCGAGCATTTGAGTCACGCAAGACACCACCAATCGCTACTTGATTCCCATCTAAAGCGACGGCACCATCTGAGTTAAGCTTGATCCATCCCGTATCTGGAAGTGTCCATTGCTGAGTCGAGTTCTTTGGGTGAAACTTTCTCAACTTTTTATCAAGGGCAAAATAACTATGAGCCCAAGCATATCCCATAGTAATAATAGAATGTGAATTCCTATGTGAACAAGAGAAGATAGACTCGTTCCTAGCCTTCCAAATAAGCCAACATAGGATCATAAATAGGGATTGCCACTCCACTTCATTGGTGTTTAAGCAACCTTTATCCTGTAAATTCCAACATATCCAATCATGGAAAGAAAAGGAAAAAAAGAGAGAATGTACCTGAGTTGGAAGCACAGTCTTCCAAATGTTACTAGCAAGTGAACAATCTCGAATGGCATGAGTTATGGATTCCAACGAAGAAGCGCATAAAGGACATGAAGCATCTTCGGTCATGTGTCTCTTCTTCCTCTCAACATTAGTTAACACCTTTCCATGCCATAAAAGCCACAGAAAAACTCGAATTCTTTGAGGAGCACGAATTCTCTAAATCATTTTCCAAATGTCTAAATTTCCATCACCTTGTGCGAACAAATTTGTGTACGATTTTGATGAAGAAAAACCCCCTTTGTCGCTCCATTTCCATGCGATGCAATCAGGACCAGCTTCAGTACAAGGCGGCATGATAGTAGCAATAAAACATTATAAGGATTTAATATATCATCAGTATGTAAGTTTGATATATTTTTTTAATATGGTACATATGTTTTTTTGTCTAGTGCAATATGTATTTGGTAAACATTATACATTTTGATACTTAGAAGGTAATGGTATCAATTTTTTAATGTTTAATTAGAATTTTAGAATTGATTTGATGAAAGTTAATTGTTAATATTATTAAGTTAAATTTTCATTATTTTGTTAATAGAACAAATTTAATGTTAATTATAAATTTATTTAATTTATTAAAAAGAACCTAATGGTTGTGATTTTTTTTTTTTAGGTTTTAAAATTGGTTTGATTAAAGAGAATTGTTAAGATTATTTATTAATTGTTAATTTTCATATCCAAATTAAACAATACCTAAATTTACAGCTTTTTCATCAAATACTAGTATTGGATATAAAAGCCACAAGTACCACATTAGAGAAAATGTCAAACTCTGAGTGCCACATATTATAAAGTTGTTAGAGATTCAATAATTTCTAATGTTGTAAGGTGTATACTGAAAATATTACAAATTTACAAGACATACAATAACTTAACAATTTACCTGGTGAACAAGCTATATAACTCACTATGGACTCTTTTAAGAAGCTAAGACTAGAACTCCAAAAACTGAACTGCCTGCAAAACTCATGAAAATGATGCAAACAACCTAAAATCCAAAGGAAAAACATATTGCTTGCATTGATTTTCTCGGCAAATAGCTTACCAACCAACCATAAGAAATTCACTTTCAATTTTCCGAGTAGGTTTTAGTTCCTTTTCTTGTAAATCAAATATCGTACTCAAGGTATAGACGAGAACAAGGGCATTGGGGCTTGGTACAGAAGTCCCAAAGAACCATAAAAGATTAAAGATCGATACAATATTGTGATATGGTACATGTTTTTGTTATAACCCAATTCCGAATGGAACCTTTGTCCTGGACTTATTCTTACCCAACTTCATCTGCTTTGCATGTTCTTCTTCCTCTTCAAGCTTTTTCCTCCGTGCAGCCTCTTCCTTTTGCCTACGAATCATCTCCAACTCCCGGTATCTTTCCTCCTCTTTCCTTTGTTGTTCCAATGCTTCTCGTCTCTGAGACTCTTCCACCCTCCGCTTGTTCTCTTCAAGCATCTTATCCAGCTCTTCTCTCTCTCTCCGTGCTTGTTCCTGCCCAAATTGTCAACATCGTATCAAAACAAGACACGGACCAAAATGTGACACAAGGAAAAATATAAGTTTATAGAGAAAGTTAGTTAGGCGTGGGTAACACATCTGGTTCAAGCCGTGGTAACCAGATCCACTTCTCCTAGAACTTCACATGGAAAACAATCTGGATTCCTAACATTGGAATCCAAATCTTCAAGATAAAAAGGGAATCAACATCGAAACATAAAAAAAATAACAGCATTAGAAGCACAATAGCACCCTACTAACAAATTGAAGAAAGAAGTGTTAGGCTATAGTCTTATAATTTAATTATACTGTAAGTTAATGTAACAAATCAAACTGATTATCATTGAAAATAAACACATTATTCCCTTCTTCTGCAATATATTGTCCTCAAATTGTTGTGCATGTAAAGCAATGTAAAACAAATAATCTAAATATGCCCGTACTACACGGGGTTAGAATGAGCAAGTAACTTATGTGAAGATTATTATTTTGTCTAAGATATTATCAGTGGGAGATAGCTTCTATTAACTATTGGAGCTAGTTGGATTCCTAAGTAGAGATAGAGATGTATGGTCTGGACTTGGTAGTACACTAGATTGGACCTAGGTTGAATTATCTTAAATCCGTTTCAAAATAAATTCACTTACAATGTTCATGGTGTGTTTTATCTCTAGCAAGTGCATGACTGCATATCTATGACTCGTATACTTCGATGTTCCATGCATTAAATAAGGGTGTCCCACATTTCCAGAAGTATGAGACACCAAGAGAGAAAGATCAAAGCAATATCATTATCTCTCACAAAGTTTTCAAGTTCACTATCTAAACTTAATTTCATAGCGTTCTTTTCATTCCCTTAGAAAAACACCTTATATATAGTTTCTCTTTGTTGAGCTCAACCTTGCAAACATCTAGTCTATCAGAGATTCATCTTGTTTACAAAAACATCTTTATTATAAAGTGGAGGTTTCAACTTAGGCCATTAAAAGTAGAGAAGTTACATCTTAGCTTTGAGACATCAATTTTCTACTTGTTGACTTAATCACCACAAGAGCTAATGAACCCCACTGCCACCATCACCATCACCATCATCATCTCAATACTTTAATTACAAGAAGTATCAAACGCCATAGGAGATCTAAGACCAAGTTTATAGGACACTACTATGTTGCTTTGACTCTCCAATTTTCTTGAAATACTTGTTGCCCAATACTCATGTCAAATGCATTTCCAGACATGGATATGGGAATATGATCTCCAAGACCGACCCACTCTACCCAAAATACATAAAAAAAAACATAGAAATAGGTATATATTATAACTTGAAATAGCAAACCAACTTAACCAACCACTCTTTTACCAAGAAATTTTTAAGTGATGAATCTCATTTAATGAATCAAGACATACCATGGATCTAATATCTATGTGGGACATTCTTCCCAACGCTTTCTATATTCCAAAAAAGTCACTAATATCAGCTTAAATTTTGTAGTCTAGAATGCAAATCCAAACAATATAGAATACAAATGGAAGAACATTTGAGTTAAAAGAACAAGAAAGCAGGGGTGAATATGCTTACCTGTTTAAGCCTTGCCTCGGCAAGAGCAGATTCCTTTTCTTTTTGAAGTTGAATGGTAACATCATCGAACAATTTCTTACGCCCTTCCACTACTCGTCTCTCTATATCTAACTTAACAGCCTCCGAATTCAACCTCTCCTCAACATTTTTCTGAATTGCTTCCTCCAATCTCTTCGCCGTCTCTTCCTCTAATAATTTCAGTTCAGCTTCTTGTTGAAGCCTAATTACAAACCAAAGCAACAAATTTAAACGATCACATATGAATATGCTCAATGATTTAGCCATATACTAGATTTTACTAAAATTTGACTTCACGTTGTGCTCTATTGTTTTTGTTTTCGTTCAAAGTAACAAAATAAAATTCGAATTAAAGAAAAATAAAAAAAATACCTATTGTTTTTGTTTTGAGGGATGGGAGGAGGTGGGGAGGGAGATTTGGGCAAAGGAGATAAGGAGGTCCGCCGACGGTGTCTCCTCGGAGTCGGAGAGCGGCTTTTGCGGCGTCGATGAGATGGCGAACGGCTTCTGCGGCGACGTGGAGAGGATGAACGGCTTCTCCGGCTGTGCTCTCTTCGGCTACGGCGGCTGTGCCTAGACCGGTATGACGGAGACGGAGACCGAGACGGAGACGGAGACCGAGACCTAGATAAGCTTCGAGGCATTTCAACTTAAGAAATTTGTACAAAGTCGAGGCGAAATCAAGAAACAACCTGACTTCTGCTTGAAACAAGTCCTAGATAATCAATTAATGATTATTTATTCTTTTTAAAGATAACTAAATTTTAAAAAAAATAATAATTAAAAGAAAACTTAGTAGTTTTGGGGCTAAGGCTTCCTTTCTATGGCTGCAGTGATAGTAAAAACTTAGTAGTGGTGGATGAAATTTGTATTTAGATTATAGTAGTGGATACTGTATAAAAAAAATCTGGTTTAAAACAGTTTTTTCATCGTTAAAAATTAAAAATTTGAAAATGGAATCAATTTTTTATATTTATAGTAATAAAAAAATTTATATTTATAGTAATAAATTTTTATCAAAAAAAATATCTATGCTTTGTGCGAGATGAATCTTAGATGTTTTCGACTTTTGTCTCATGGTAATCTGCTTCAGTTCCCTTACGAAACTTTCATTATTGGGTTAGCCATACACTTCACATGTTTCTAGCGATTCACATGGCATCATCAAATGATACAAGTCTTGGATAAAAATCTACAACGCACTAGAATGCCTTTGTTGACGATCTTTTACAACGACAGCATCTAGGGTTCTTTGAACAATATGATATCTCACACCGAGTAAATCCTTAACCCTTCCCCTTTAAATAAGATTACAGAATGTTCTTGTGAATTATAGTCAATACCAAGTATATAAGCAGCAATTTCAAACCCAGAGGTTAATCGTATTCTAGGAAATTTACGTAAGGAAGAGTTTGGTTTTTTGAGGGTGATAGTGGAAAAGTTGACATATAAGTCAACCTTACTACCACTCTACAGAACCGTAAATGAGATTTTCACCTCATACAGCACCTCGTTCAATTCTTTAGAAGTCATTGGGTCCTTTTCCTCATCCGAGAATCTCCTTCCTTCTTCCACTCTGTCCCAAAGAGTAACTACGACAAATTCAATCATGTTTTCATGTTCCAATTGAACACTTTCCATTTTTGATTATTCTCAAAAGAGAAGTTTTTTTACCAAACATCTATAGATCCAATCACACGATCTTATAATAAGAACAAGAGATCTTTCTCGATCAATCCCTTTGCCCCTCATTCTTCGAGAATCAAAAAGATCATTTTCAAGTTTAATTCTGTTCATTTGGAATCTGGGTTCTTCTACTCCACTTTTATTTACTTATTTATTATTTTTATTATTTTCCCCTCTTTTTTTGATTTTTTTTTATTTTATTTCCTTCCATCATTTCGTAAGTCTCATAGGTTTGATCTTATAGAATTTGACCCATTTTGTCATTGAGAGAGGGGTATGAAATAAATTAGGTTGATTTTAACCCGACTCGTTCCTCATACATTGATACAGTCGAAACTAACTAAAAATGTGGCTAAGGCAAATGCACCTATCAATTAATAGTATAGTTACGGTGAGCACAGATATCGTTCCCACGAAGACTAAAAGTACTAGTAATAGCTGTATTTCTATTATCTAACTGATCGAATAAAGTGATCGTTTTAAACTAATTTAACTAAATTAATAAACTAAAAGTGCGACAAAGATTAAATTAAGAAATAATAAATGTTTTTATACCAAGAAGCAAACAATACCCAAGAAAGACTCCACCTAGATTTTATCTGTCATTATCATTCTGAATTAAGCAATTTATTTATTTAGTATTTTGATCCGTAGAAATCCCTAAATTATACTAATACCTCTATTCAAGTATAAAAACAACTGACTCTAAGTTAATTAATTGAAATTTCTTTGCAATTAAAACCCCTATTGTCGCATTAATTCGATCTATGGATTCCCCTATTAGATTTGACTCTAATCCGATAGATTTATGTCGTCCTATTTCTAGGATTGCATGCAACTCCACTCAATTATGCTAGATCTACTCTTAAACAGGGTCTATTCCTCATCTGATTTAAGCACATCAAATAAGAATTAATATCTCAAGAATATTAAATCAAGAATTAAGAACACATAATTGAGAACAAAATCTAAGTATTTATTGCGTAAAATAAGAAATCAAATGACAGAATTCATCTTAGGATTCATCTCCCCTAGGTATTTAGGAATTTAGTTCATGCTAATAAATGGAAACATTTCAGAAACAATATAACCACAAGATGAGGGAAAACTCATAATAAAATCAAAAGAATTTAGAAATAGGTCTTCAATCTTTGTGGAGATCTACTTCAAAGACAGCTTCTATGGTGTTTCTTCAGTTGTTTCCTTCATTAATCTCTGACGGCTAGGGTTTGAGAAATGGAGGATTTTACAAAAAATTGGAAGTATTAATTCATATCACTCCATCCCCTATTTATAATATATGAAAATCTCTAGTTGGATCCAAATTAAATTCTAAAAAGATAATTAGAATTAAATCTAAACAATAATTCGTTAATTGGATCCAACTTAAACTCTAAAAGCCTAAAAGATAAATTAAAATTAAATATAAACAATATAACAATAATAATCCTAAATATTAATACTAAAAAATAAAATTTAAATTTAAATAAAGTCTGATGTTCAATATATCTCTTCCTAACGCTTCCACATTCACACTTTTGCCCCGAATTTTCCTTTTTATCTTCTATTTAGTCCATAGCCATGTGTCCAGCTCATGTGGCTCCTAAAATCTGCTCTTTTTGTTCGGTTTTCTCTTGTTTTTCGCTCTTTTCACTCCCAAATGCTTTCCTAAGTATAAAAACATGAATTTAAAGGATTATGAATATAAAATTCATTATTTTAAATAGATTAATCATCCAAAAACGCATTAAGAATGAGGCTAAAACATGTTACTTTTGGCATTTATCAAATATCCCACACTTAAGCATTTGCTTGTCCTCAAGTAAAATTCTCAACCCACATTCAAGTTAACTTTCTTAATTCTTCATTTTTATCAATAATGTTTCAGGATAAATTGCAAATAATCATGCATTGAAAATTCATCTAAAAGAACACTAAAGATTCAAGCAATCTAAGCTGCAAAATTTTTAGCACAAAAATATAGGTGTCTCCCCTTATCTAAATAATTACCTTAAATTCAAAATCAATAAGAATTGACATCCTCACTAAAGATTCACTTAAAGCACTCAAAGTGTTTAAGGTTTATGAAATAAGCACATAATAGTCAAATATAAAATGTTATTAGCATAGGCTTGCTTGAAAATCAAATCCCCACCACTGTAAAATGACATGATACACCAATCAAGAGGTCTTTACAAAGTTGTAATGGGGCTAAGGTTATAGGTATGGAAAAGGCTAGAAGAATTGGTTAAAATTGAAATCAAGTTGATAAATTACCAAACTAGAAAAAAAAAACAATCAATTGTTGAATTGAAAGAAAATAAATCAACACAAATAATAAAGAATAAACGTGGGCTTTTCAACAATATATGGAACTAATGATTTTAGCTCAAACACATTTTTGTCTTTTTTCTTCTTCTTTTTTTTGAATTTTCTTTTTTTCGATTTTTTTCATTTTTTTCGACTTTTTTTTCTTTTTCTAAATAATAAAATTCAGCAATTCAGATAGTGGAACATAGTTAGGCAACTTAATCAAATCAAATCTAGACAAAATAGGAGTCAATAAAGGGGTAAATATACCACAAATATATGGATCATGGGTTAATATTATGGGTTTAATGAATAAAACGATGTTAGGCTCAATGGGGTTCACTAAGGGCTAATTTATTAGGTAAGTTTTTTAAAGGTAAAGAGGGTTAAATCCTAAGTGCCTCTATCATCTCAACATATCAAATCAATAATATGGTCTTAATATATATAATCAAAGCAAGTTCTAGAATAACAAATCAAGTTGACATACACACAACCAAAAATAGCATGAGCACGAAATAAAATATATGCTCTATAGGCTCAAAAGCTTACAAAAAAAAATTATGGTTTTAATGTCAAAACCTGCAATTTTAAAATTTGAAGATAATCTTTCAATTCAGTGAGACAACCTAAAATATTTAATTCTGAAGACAACTCATCATGCTTGACTCTCTCACATCCTAAAGATTAAATCATCCAATACATAAAAGATTCACAAATCAATCTCAAGACAAAGTCAATAAAAATTCCAAATAGCAAAAATTCACTCTAATGGGGTATGAGAAAATTACTTTAACACAATAAATAATTTAGGAATTTTATCACAATTAATACACAATCAATCTCCCCACACTTAAGATTTACATTGTCCTCAATGTATAAATAGATATAAGCAGAATAAGCACAATATCATAAAGAGGAAAGGAATTGAAACTTCCCCGAATTAGGATGATTTCATCAGAATTGGGAAAAAAAATATGAATGCAACGAGTTTAAAAGAAGTACAATTTTTCGAGCAAACTAAAAAGAAAATAGACAGAGACAAGTCAGA
Source organism: Gossypioides kirkii (assembly GCA_005610355.1). Lineage (NCBI taxonomy): Eukaryota > Viridiplantae > Streptophyta > Magnoliopsida > Malvales > Malvaceae > Gossypioides > Gossypioides kirkii. The sequence goes on along the minus strand of CP032251.1, from coordinate 809,452 downwards.
GAGGGAGATAATAACTAAAAAAACCATAAGACTAAAAATAGTGCATAATTAAAATAAAATAAAATAAAATAAAACTAAAAATGAAAATAAATATACTAAATTTTTTTTGAACTTTTCAATTTATTTTTATTTTTTTTCAATTTTTTTAAAAACATGAAAGCAAAATAAATAAATAAATAAAAATAAAAAATACTTGGGTTGCCTCCCGAGAAGCGCTTTGTTTAAAGTCTAAGCTCGACTTTTCTGTTTAAGCTCGTAGTTATGGCGGATCATGAAACCGAAGTTCTTCTCTCTTATTATCAATATTACCAACACAATAAAATTTGAGACGTTGATTTTTTACCTTGAATGTGTCGTAATCAGGATGTGTTACCTCAATTGTACCATAAGGGAAAACTGTTTTTACCACAAAAAGATCGGACCCTCTTTACTTGAATTCTGAAGGAAAATTTTGTGGATCCGATTTGTCTAATAAAACTTTGTCTCCCACTTTAAATATATTCATCCTCTTCACATGCACTTCATGGTTTTGCATTGGTTCTTCCTTGGGTTTCCTCGGTTTTTCGTCGAACTTCGTCCGCCATTCATCTAGTTCCTCGAGTTGCAACATTCGATCTTCATTTACCACTCGAGTTTTATCACTTTGAATCAAAATTTAATCCATAATGTTTTTATTTGTGATTTCCTGTAAAAAGTATTGAGTCACATGGTTACTAACATTAACAAAATAATTATCATCATTATACTCATTCAGACCTCTAACAAAATCATGTGCTTTAAGAGTAATCTTTTCATCACTTACACGAAGCACAAGTTCACCAGTACCCACATCAATGATAGCTCTAGCAGTGGCTAAAAAGTGTCGACCTAAGATCATAGGTACCTCAACATCCTCATCCATGTCCAATACAACAAAATCAACAGGGAATATAAATTTATCCACTTTTACAAGCACATCCTCAATAATACCCCTAGGATATCTAATTGATCTGTCAGCTAACTAAATACTCATCCTAGTAGGTTTAGGTTTCCCAAGACCAAGTTGTTTGAACAATTTATAAGGCATAACATTTATAATAGCACCCAAATCAGCCAAAGCTTTATCAATATGTAAACTTCCAATGAGACAAGGAATAGTAAAACTCCCTGGATCTTTAAATTTGTTGGGTAGTTTGTTTTGGAGAATGGTCGAGCAAACTGCATTAAGCTCCATAGTTAACAAGTCATCTAACTTCCTTTTATTTGTTAATAGCTCCTTTAAGAATTTTACATACTCCGGCATCTGCGAAAGAGCTTCAACAAAAGGTAAGTTAATATGCAATTTTTTAAAAAGTTCAAGAAATTTACCATATGTTTGTTCTCTGTGGTCTCTCTTCAATTCTTTTGGATATGGAATTCGAGGTTTGTATTCTCTAAGCACCGGCTTATGCTCTTTCTTGTTTTCCTCAACCTCATTATTTTTCACAACAACTTCTAGCTTCGGCTTCTGTTTAGGCTTGACTAACCCTTCCACATTTTGAACAGTGATTGCATGGATCTGCTCTTTTGGGTTAGTTTCAGTGTTACTAGGTAAGCTACCTTGTGGTCTTTATGAAACTAGTTTGGCGAGCTGTCCGATTTGATTTTCGAGACCATGTATTGATGCTTGCTGATTTTTTAAAGCTGTCTCATTGCTTTGAAATCTCGCTTCAGAAATCGAAATAAATTTAGTAAGCATTTCTTCAAGGTTCGATTTCTGCTCTTGTTGATATGGTTGCTGAAAACCTGGAGGAATTTGTGATCTTTGATTTCCTTGACCACCCCATGAAAAATTTGGGTGACTTCTCCAACTTGCATTATAAGTATTACTATAGGGATTATTTTGAGGTTTAGAATTATTACCTAAAAAGTCTGCTTGCTCATGGAAATATTCTGAACTCATCATCCCCGTTCCATTTTGATTGCACTGCATCACCGGATGTACCTGCTTAGAAAAATTCAAACCATCAATTTTTTTATTAAGAGTTTCAACCTAATGAGCCAACATAGAAACAACATCAACATCATAAATCCCTGCTGCCTTCACAGGTTTTACTCTTGTAACTTGCCACTGATAATTATTTAATGTCACCTCTTCAATAAATTCTTGAGCTTCTTCCGGTGTCTTGTTATTTAAAGTTCCCCCAACTGTTGAATCAACCATCTGTCTAGTCGAGGGATTCAAACCATTGTAGAAAGTTTGAACTTGGAGCCATAAAGGTAACCCATGATGATGACACATTCTCAATAAATCTTTGAACTTCTCCCATGCTTCATAAAGTGTCTCAATATCAAACTGAGCAAAAGAAGAGATGTCATTCCTCAACTTAGCTGTCTTAGCCGGCGGAAAATATTTTAACAAGAACTTCTCAGTTATTTGATTCCAAGTAGTGATAGAACCTCGTGGTAAAACATTTAACCACATTTTTGCCTTGTTCCTCAACGAAAATGGGAAGAACCGTAAGCGTATAGCATCATCAGTAACACCATTAATTTTAAAAGTATCGCAAATCTCGAGAAAATTAGCCAAATGAGCAATTGGATCTTCATCCTGCAGACCATCAAACTGAACATATTGTTATACCATCTGAATTATACTCGGCTTGATTTCAAAATTATTCGCATTAACATTCAACCTAACAATACTCGTTTCAGCCCCGATCAGAGTAGGCTTAGCATAATCATACAAAGTTCAACGAGCAAGAGGATCAGGAAGAGCAACAGGGAGAGCAGGAGGAACCTAGTTATTTTGATTTTCACCCATCTCCACAGTAATATCCTCTTCCTTTTTACCGTATATTAAGGTTTTTTTTTACTTTGCTTAGCTTCTCTAACCTCTTCACGATTTTTGCGAGCTGTCTTTTCAAGTTCAGAGTCGTGAAGAAGTGGTCCCGACAGGTTTCCTCTAGTCATAAACCAAAAGAACCTGCCAGAAGTAAAAGGGAAAAAAATTAGAATAGAAAAATTAAATTAACAATGCAAATAAAACAAAAATAAAAAAATGGCTAAAGTAATAAAAATAAAGTTTTCCTAATATTTCAGTCCCCGGCAGCGGCGCCAAAAACTTGATGCAGTCGAAACTAACTAAAAATGTGACTAAGACAAGTGCACCTATCAATTAATAGTATAGTTACGGTGAGCACAGATATCGTTCCCACGAAGACTAAAAGTACAAGTAATAGCTGTCTTTCTATTATCTAACCGATCAAATAAAGTGATCGTTTTAAACTAATTTAACTAAATTAATAAACTAAAAGTGCGACAAAGATTAAAGTAAGAAATAATAAATATTTTTATACCAAGAAGCAAACAATACTCAGGAAAGACTCCACCTAGATTTTATCTGCCATTATCATTCTGAATTAAACAATTTATTCACTTAGTATTTTTGATCCGTAGAAATCCCTAAATTATGCTAATACCTCTATTAAAGCATAAAAGCAACTGACTCTAGGTTGATTAATTAAAAAAATTTCTAATTAAAACCTTTATTGTCGCATTAATTCGATCTATGGATTCCCCTATTAGATTTGACTCTAATCCGATAAATTTATGTTGTCCTATTTCTAGGATTGCATGCAACTCCACTCAATTATGCTAGATCTACTCTTAAACAGAGTCTATTCCTCCTCTGATTTAAGCACATCAAATAAGAATTGATATCTCAAGAATATTAAATCAAGAATTAAGCACACATAATTGAGAACAAAATCTAAGTATTTATTGCGTAAAATAAGAAATCAAATGACAGAATTCATCCTAGGATTCATCTCCCCTAGGTATTTAGGAATTTAGTTCATGCTAATAAATGGAAACATTTCAGAAACAATATAACCACAAGATGAGGAAAAACTCATAATAAAATCAAAAGAATTTAGAAAGAGATCTTCAATCTTTATGAAGATCTGTTTTAAAAACAGCTTCTATGGTGTTTCTTCAGTTGTTTCCTTCAATAATCTTTGACGGTTAAGATTTGGGGAATGAAGGATTTTACAAAAAAATTAGAAGTATTAATTCATATCACTCCATCCCCTATTTATAATACATGAAAATTTCTAGTTGGATCCAAATTAAATTCTAAAAAGATAATTAGAATTAAATCTAAAGAATAATTCTCTAATTGGATCCAACTTAAATTCTAAAAGCCTAAAAGCCTAAAAGATAAATTAAAATTAAATATAAACAATATAACAATAATAATCCTAAATATTAATACTAAAAAATAAAATTTAAATTTGAATAAAGTCTGATGTCCAATATTTCTCTTCCTAACTCTTTCACATTCACACTTTTGCCCCGAATTTTCCTTTTTATTTTCGATTTAGTCCATGACCATGTGTCCAGCTCGTGTGGCTCTTAAAATCTGCTCTTTTTGTCTGGTTTTCTCTTGTTTTTCGCTCCTTTCACTCCCAAATGCTTTTCTAAGTATAGAAACATGAATTTAAAGGATTATGAATATAAAATTCATTATTTTAAATAGATTAATCATCCAAAAACGCATTAAGAATGAGGCTAAAACATGTTACTTTTGGCACTTATCATACATGGATCCATGGTTGAAGATCATCGAAATAACTTTTTTCATTGTGCCACAAGGCGTACTGACGATCCAACACGCGTCTTAATTGAATGGTTGTACTAATGGGAAAAATTTTATGTAAAAACTTTCTTGCTAATTCATCTCATGCAGTGATGGAACTAGGCTCTTGCAAATCAAGCCATTCGTACACGTTGTCGTACAATGAAAAGGGGAACAATCGAAGATGAATAGCGTCATCGGTAACCACATTGTACTTTAAAGTATCACATAGTTGAACGAACCGTTTTAAGTGCTGATTAAGGTCTTCTATCATATTGCCTCAGAACTACATATTGTTCTGAATAATTTGGATGGTGACCATCTTGATTTCAAAATTATTGGCGTTAATCATCAATCTTTCAATACTTCCTCTAACCGCATCTAAAGTGGGTAACATGTATTAACACAATGCCATTTCTTGTCGAGCCATCAGTGATTCTCTTCAGAGTTGTGCTGGTGATTCAAGTGGTTCATTGAACAGGGGGTTTCCCAAAGTAAATTAACTACCACGAGTGGATTATTTTACATTTACTAATGGGTGCATTTCAAAATTATCTTCGGTTCAGGATTTGGCTCGATTGGGATGGTCCCGCTCCGAGTCATGCATTGAAATAAGAGAAATTAATAATTTAAAATTAAATAGAAGAAAAATAACTAAAAATAAAACTCGTAGCTATAATTCTAAATTTTTTTATTTATCCTGTTAATTTGAAGAAAAATAATATTTTAATTTAATATCGAAACCTCTCCAGTAATGGTGCCAATAACTTGATTGTCGCCAGATATGTGAACGTCTGAACTAGAAATATTGCAATAAAAAGATAATTAATTAAACAACGATGTCCGCAAATATACAAGTCAAATTGTAATACAGTAAAGTGTTACAACGAAACATTCCGAGAAGTATTCAGAAGATTATACCCAAGGGAGGTTACTAAAATTTTTTTCTACACTAACAAGGTCTTTCGATCTCACTTTCTTGATCGGGATAAATTATGATTTACTCGATAAACTTTTCTTTCGATCTCGTTTATCCTAAATTACTTCCTAAAGTCCTCAATCCTAGGGTTTAATCGCACATAATTTAAGCCAACTAACTCAAAAACAAACCCTAATCATTCCTTTAATTATTCCCACATTCGATCGTTAATCTCCCAAAGGAAATTAGCCATTCATGGATCTAGATGCAATTTTCCCTAATTTCATATTTAACATACAAAGTAGATAATTAAATATAAAAAAAGGAATAAAGAAATTGATCCGTTTCGATTTTGATTTACACACGAAAGCTGAAATTCCTGTAACACCCAAATCTCGTACACCGTCGCCGGTTAGGATTCCGGTGTTTACTATTCATTTATATCGTTCATCTTTTACAAATATCCTACTATTTGCATCTTTATTCAAGACAACTATCAATTCTCACAATTTAAAACAATATCTAAACATAACACAATTTTATCAAAGGTAAAAGTGGTATTTCCAACATTTTAGGAGACTTTTACCAGTACCTGATAGTCATGTATCGGTAGTAGTCAATTCAATGAACAATTTAGAACTGTGCAGATTTCTACTGATACCTTTACTAATTCTACCGATACAAGTATAATTTTTACCGATACACGTCATGCAACTACCGATACCTCCAAAGAGCAAAAGTCCACACCCTGCAACTTCTACAGATACAAGCTTACATACTACCGATACATCAGTAACATGAACTATTGATACATGTAATTCAACTACCGATACAATCCAAGTCAGAGAACAACCTCTCTCCTACCCTACACTTCTACCGAAACATACATGGGTTCTACCGAAACAAGTATGCTAAATCTCAAAAAAATTATACCAAACACAAGTTCATTGATTTCATACAAGCACAACTTTTAGCTATGCATTCAAGACAAAACAATTACAAGATTTATGTCAATACAAGGTACTTAGAACTACATCCAACATTTCATCAAACGTAACAAGGTTTTTCACAAACAATTAAAAGAAAAGGTAACATCATCCTAGTACATGTCATATTAACCAAGTGATGTAAAAGTTTACCGAACAACTCCGGGATAGTGTGATGCTTCAAGATGATCTGATCTTCGAACAGCAAAAGTGAATCTACAAAACAAATGCAAATACACAGGTAAGCACTTTAAGGCTTAGTAAGTTCATAAAGTTAAATATATTTAACAAACTTCAAGAGTTGTAAAAATCTAATTAACTAAGTGGAACATTGTTTACATCTGGGGTAGGTTTCACTCGCATTTGTCACTCACGATGACACAAAGTCATCGAACCCTTGTTCCGCATTGAAACTCATTTCATTTAATACTCACGATGACATATAATCATTGGACCCCCTTGTTCCATATAGAAATTCATATACTCACGATGACACTGAGTCATCGGACCTTTAATTGGTAATGGATTCATTTACTCACGATGACACTTAGTCATCGGACCTTTAATCCGTAAAGGATTCATTTACTCACGATGACACTTAGTCATCGGACCTTTAATCCGTAAAGAATTCATTTACTCATGATGACACTTAGTCACCGGACCTTTAATCCGTAAAGGATTCACTTACTCATGATGACACTTAGTCATCGGACTCTTTCGTTTATAGCTCGAACCCGTTTATCTTCCGTATTTCATTCATACTTGTCTGCCACAATTTCGATTATCATTTCATCTCACTGCAATAGTCATATTACAAGAATAAGTAATTTAAGTTAAAATTTAACCATACGAACTTACCGGACTAGATTGCAGTTGTGAATGGATCTCAGGGACTATTCTGCTAATTTTCCCTTTCCACGATCGTTGGCACGGTCGTAGTCTACATTCACAAATTATTCAATTTCTCATATTAAATCATACAATCAATTCATTTAACACAATCAAACCCCTTTTTGGTATTATTATGATTTTGCCTCCAACTTTTTCTTTTCATTCAATTTTGTCCTTTCAACACAAAACATGCAAAATGCTCATTTCCTCTTCAACCCATACCAGCCGAATACTCATAGTCTCCTTATACATCCAAGAAAATCCATTTATTTCATAACAAGTACAGCAATATTACCATTTTAACATTTTAGTCCTTAAACCCTACTTTCATCAAAAATCACTTTACAAAAGGATTTAACCCAAGTACCAAACACTCAAATATATCAAAAGCTTCAAGAATAAGAAATTGCAACAATGGAAAATTTTCAAACATTTGGCAGATTCACAAACTAGTCATTGCATAAGCTAGATTAAGTTAATACGAACTCAAAAACATAAAAATTATTAAAAACGATCAAGGTTTGCTTACCCAAATCAAAGCTTAAAACTTGAAAGTGTAAAAACCCTAACTTTCTCCTCTTGGCCGAATGAAGAAGAAGGTGAGAAATTATGATGGTTCTTTTATCATTTTCTTAAATTAATTTCATATATATACTAATGGCAAACTTGTAATTTCTATGACTTTTATAATTAACTTTATTTAACCATTTTTTTAACCTTATTAATCATGCTATATTCACCTAATACTCATGTCATTCCACTAACTAATACTTCTTTGGTTAAATTTCTCATTTGGTCCTTCTAATTAAACATCTATACTTTTATCCTTTTTATGATTTAGTCCTTTCTATTCAATTAACTATTTAATTAATGAAATTTTTGAATCATAATTTCATATGATGCATGTCACCAAAATATTTAAAATAAGTAATTTTACAACTCGACTCGTCGGAGTTGTGGTCCCGAAACCACTGTTTTCGACACCACTGAAAATCGAGCTATTACAATTCCTTTGTCAATTGCAAAGATAATCTCGATTGCAATTGAAAACCGAAAATAAATTATGATAAACTCAATAAACGAAAGCTTGAATCCAAGTTAAAACAAAGGAAAATTTCTATTTTCTAAAATAAAGGACTAAATTGAGAGAAAAGTATAACTAAAATAAAATCTTAAAACTAACCTAAACGGTTCACTCGGCCAAGCCTCCTAAACTGAGGCGAAATGCCCATATTTATAACCGAAATGTTATGCCCTAACTAGGTCAATTTGCAGCCCTAAAACTAAATAATATGTATTGTGCGTACGAAAACACCCCTGACTTAAAATTTCAGTCCGTCGTGGTGTCGCGATGCTGCCATCATCCTTTGCATTCTCAATCCAAAAATAGTGTCCTGGACACTCAATTCACTTATTAGTTCTTCCTTAGGTCCATATTGGCCCGTTAGGTCATCACATGGCTAAAGATTATGTAAAAATGCTTATTTTACTAAAATTAAACATAAACTACTAAAAATGGAAACATAATAAAATCATATAAAATATCCAGAAATCAAGCTTGTTAAGTGCCGAAAAGACTCTAATCTGTCACAACGAATTGTGGCAGATCATTATGAAAGCTACTTAATAAGTGCTCGTCCAATGACCTTGTCATAAGTGTGTTACTCTCATAGGATATCCTTAATCTCTTTGAGATAAATATGTTCTCTCAATATGATCTTATTTTATCTCATGGTAATCATTACATTTTCCTTCATGAAACATCAATTACTATCAAATAATAATTAAGTAATTTATCACAAAGACAAACGACTCGTGGCCATGTTTACTTTTCTTCTATCATGTAATGTTGATGAGAGGATATCATTTACTCTTGTGTTGGGGTATGAATTCCACTATTGTAAATTATGCTATATACTACAAAAGTCGTATACCTAAAGCACAACTTTCGGCCTAATCTATTTGAACTTAAGGTTTTACTTACATCAAAGTATACGAGTCACACATACATAAGTATCTAACATTGAATATCACAAGTGAATAAATTCATAAACGGAACTAGAATCTGTTTCTACTTGGGTCCTATCCGATGTATCGTTAGTCCATCCATTCACATCTATGTCTCTATCTTCTAGGAGTCATCCGCTTTGATGCTCAGGACAAAACACCTCCCTGATTGGACTTGATAGAATACATATTAGTCTTTCAATCGATTTGCTCATTTCAGATTAGACTAAAGACTTGTTAGGTATTTCTACTAATACAAATTGTCTTTTCGTATTATGATTCGATCACGTAATACCTCTTAATATTATTTAAACAATAGATAACAAGTGAGTCAATATTTGCTTCCTTTTTTATTTGCGTGCAAAAATATTAAGGACAATATGCAAAGGGTATTAATATAATTCATGAATATTTTATTAAACCAATTTGTTTAAAAAAGTTCAAGTATACAAAACACAAATATACTAAGTGGAACTAGATCAAACATATGTTGCTCCCTATCTCACAAAGCTTTGTTTAGCATTATTTCTCAAAAGTACTTTTGGGACAAAAAATATTTTTGAGATAAAAGCATTACTAAATAAAGTGCTTTTGAGTTTTTCAAAAGTTTTTTTGGCACCAAAAATGCTTTGGAAAATCACTTTTTTGGCCAAAAGGAAATGGAGAAAATTTTAGCTTTTTCTCAAAAGTGTTTTTTTGGCTCAAAAGCACTTCTAAAAAGCATTGCTAAACTAGCTCTTAAAGTGAGACTATGTTTTCTGTTTAAATAATATTATTTGTCAAGGACTTATGCAACTAGAATTCTCGTACTTTTCTCTATAAATAAAAAAAAATCGGTTGCCCTAAAAACAAGGCTTGACACTAATGAGATATCATTATTCTGTTAGAAAGTAAGTAAATGATTTTTTTTTTTTTTGGTTTATATTGCTTGAGCTCACATTCGATGTGATTTGTGATACGAAGATAAGAGAGAAGTCCATTCGGTTGAAAGCCAAGATTGACTAAATCTGTCTCGCACAAAGCACATGTATATACATAATAAACATTACACTATAAATATTACAAAAGGACTCGATTTAAAAAAAAAATTTAAACTTCCACTATAATTGTAAACTCTATTTTCTTAACTTTTTTTTCAACAGAACCAACTTAATTTGAAATTAAGAATTTCTCTTCTTATATACAAATTAATTTATATTTTTATAAGGATGTTTTTTTTTTTTACTTTTTATATATAACAAAATAAAAAATAAAAAATCATAATAAAATTTAAACCCAAAATATTATACATAATAAACATTTAATATTACCAATTGTAACCAAAGCATCAATTAATTTTTGTACAAATTTTTAATAGACATTTGTTACATAATCTTTTCACCTATATCGTAAATATGCCATAAATCTAGTGTAGTGTATTGCATGTGTCAATCTTAAATTCTATCATACACATGTCAATCTTAAAAGCTTATACTTCTACACCAATGTTGTTTGAAATACCAATCTAAAAAGTAATTTTGAACCAATTAGACCAAATATCGATACGGACCAATTAAATCAATTTTTTTTTCATTTTTTTAATTTTTAATAAATTTTTAATCAAACTGATTGGACCGATAACCTAATCGGTTCAAAGTATTACACTACACAAAATTTTATTCTAACTAATAACGGCTCACCCAACATAACAAATGTCCAAAATGGACAAACCAATTGTGGAAACAAAATATATTGTTTTATTTAACCCAACAGTTCACGCTGCCTTACCAACATACTCAAACTTACATCTATCAGCAATGTCAACCACCCCCTAAATATGAAGAAAATTTTTGCTTCTTGCGAAAAGAAGATCAGAATAAATCTCCACCGCACATCTTTCAGAATTTGCCCTCCGATAACTGAAGGAAGGCAAGTAGGTCTTCCCTGGAATACTTAAACATCCAGACATATGTACATGGCAGTGCTTCATTGAGTCACTGAAAGAATGTCAAAATAGTATACAATGATGCACAAATACCCTCACAAGTGCTTTTCCTTCATAGATTCTGAGTCATATACAAGTGGAACAAAAATGATTTCTGTGCACTGTACAAAGAACTTAAAGTATCATTCCTTCTACCCCCATTGCCTTGCCTAAATAATCAATGCTACGATTCGTATTATGTTGTTTTTGGCAGATAACTTAGCATAACCTCACAATTTCGAGCGCTTTAAGTAGACATGTATACCGATGCTAGTTAGGACAACAGCACCCGCCAATAAACCCAAGTGCAAAGGTACTCCCCCACTGCTTTTCTTGGCACTTGCAATTGGTTCTGATTGTAACTGCTCAGCTGACTCGGAAAAATCCATATGCAATCTCAACACCTGTACCAAAGGAAGACAATTATAAATTTAGAATAACATATCAGCAGCAACTACTCTTTATTTCTCTTATCAACATTTATTTTCTTTTCCTTTTATCTTGTGCCTACTTTGAAAACCGCACCAGGCTACTCCCAACACCAGCTGCAGCAAATTTCCGACGTGTGAGATCACAAAGCTGGGTTCATGAACTTGTCATGTTACTTGAAGTAAATAATATGAAAACTAATAAAGTTTTTATACAAGTAATAATTTTTAGGGTGGGCTTAGTTGGGTGAAAAAGTGGAGATGGAAGGAGAAAGTGGAAAAGTGAAAAGAAAATAAATTTTGAGAGTGCTTTATTGGAAAGAAAATAGGAGATATGATCATTTTCCATTCTAATGCATAAAAATCAGTCTTTTCAAATTGGAATGATGAGAGGAGTGAAAATGGGAGAGAAGTGTATATTAGTTGAAAATTATGCATTTTTCAAATGTTTTATTGTCTTTCCTTTATTTTTCTACTTTACCAAGCAATGGATGGAAAGAAAATTACTTTTTCTTTTCATTTTTCCATATTTCCTACCAAGAACATCTGTGGAAAGAAAAATGATCTTTTCTTTCTATTTTTCTACCCCTTCAAATTTTCAGCTTTCCAATTTTCTTTCCACTCTACCAAGCAAATCCTTAGTGAAGTGAAAACAAAAGGAAAACAAAAACAGAAAATAAGTAGGATGGTCAAACAAGAGAGAAGCAATAGTCTAAGACAAACAATGCTTTACCTTCTTTCCTACAGATCTAGCACTGTTAACCGCAGCAATAAGATCAGTATCATTGGTGAGTAGAACCTTGTCACCTTCATCATCTTTATACTATATAAAAACAAGAGAAAAAAAATAAGAGAAATAAAGAAAAGAATCAATGTATGAATGAAGACAAACAAGAAAATTTGAAAAAACCACAGGAAGTACAAAATAAACAAATAAGCCCAACAACTAACCAAAAGCTGAGGACGTCTATGATCATTACTGGAAGCAGTTCTTTGCATTACAGCTGATAAAAGCTCGTTTAAATTCTCAGTACCTGAAGAACAAAATATACGTATGATAGTTTTGAAAGCATACAACATAATGGAGAAAAAATACTAGCAAAGCCTTCAACATGTTTGCTTAATATTCAGCTATAGCCTATAGAATATTTCTTTCTTTTCAATACAGAAGTCCAGGCATCAGTTAATTGTTGCTTCTAGGCATGAAATGACGTATTTATATAAATTCAGATAATTTTCCACTGAAAGCAGCTTGACATACAGTGTTACATACCAAAACTGAATCGATGTAGACGACCCTTAAAATCCTCAAATTTGAAAGAAAATGAGTTCCTGCGGCCAAGGGAATGATGGGGTGATAGTTTTCCAGTATCTGCACCATCTGATGCCATGACTGCAGACATTTCACTGAAATGAACACTCTGTACGGTTAATTCCACAGTGTAAACAGGTTTGGATCATAAATGAGGCAGAATGAGCAATACCTGTGTGTGTCATAATCACCTGGCGGATCTAAAGCAAGGGCAGAATCCCAGAATTTTTGCATCATTGTGCTTGACACTTCATTAAGAGCAACTCCAGAGCTACTTTCAACCTTCAAAAGTTAAAAATTTTGAAAACAAAAGTAAAAAATAGTGAGTGTGATTCTTGCTCTTTTCTCACATGGGTTGAAAGGAAATTCATGGATCAGAGCAAATATAAACCTGGTTTATCGAGGCTCTTTTTTTTTCTTTTGCTACTTGCTTTTAGGAATTAAAAAAGCACTTCTAGGTAAAAGTAATTTTTTTTGGATAATTAAAAACCATAATTATATATTTCGGAGAAAAAAAACATTTTACTTCTATATAGAATACTTATGTAAGGGTTGGGGTTAGATTCTAGTTATTGGTTAATTTTCTAATAGATTCTTATTTTCCTTTTTAGAAACATTTATGAAGCAAAAAAGCAGGTGGGAAAAAGAAGAAGCAACAATGAAGTAGACCCTAAGTAAAGAATCTTCCCCTTAGCCTAAAAGCAATTTCCTAAATATTCAATTCATAAACACAAAATAAATAAGAGTCTGATATACATAAAAATCGCATAATGCATACCATAGAAATTGCCGCATGAGATATATCCAGAACATCTAAACAAGCAACAACATTTCCATCTGCACAACAGCCATTTCCGAGCATATCAACAAGAAATAATTGTGATTCTAAAACTATACAAAACAACCAAAGCTCACCTTTGTCTATAACAGGAAGATGTAAAAACCTTCCATCATGCATTAAATGCAATGCGTCAAGGATTGTTGTTTCTACTGTCACACATTCAGGGTTGGGTGTCATCACCTATAAGATAAATAAAACATTAGTGTGGTTATAACAAGTATCAAAAGTTTATTCCTCAAAAACGAAAGTATCAAAAGTTTTTAATCAAAAAGGAAAGCATAAAAAATTTGGAACCAGGAACCATTTACTCTAAAAAAATTTGCACTTATATCCTAGACCCATCTTGTGTTAAAAATACATGATATAAATTGCACATTCCATTCCAAGGCCAGATACCAGCAATATAATTAAGCAAAGTGGAGATGCAATATATATGCAACTGATCCTTTTGAAAGAATTAGAACTTAAAAGAACCAAAAAAATTTCATGTTCCAAATTAATTTAACCATTCCATGCAACATAAACCACTGTAACTGTCCAAAGTAAAGCTATAGGAGTAACTGCAATTAACAATCAAAACTCAGACACCACTAAAAAGAGGTTACTGAAAACATGCAATTAAATTCTGGAGAGCCACTAGTACAACTTATATGTAAAGAAACAAAGGATAACCATTGGCATACTCTTGAAAAAAATATCCAAGATATTACTCCACAGATAACAAAACTATTTATGAAAATTGTCAGGCACAAGAATTTTATATAAATGCTAAGCATATTTTATTTACCAATGTACATATGCACAATAGAGTTAAAGCTCAGTTTAATTTACACACAATTTCAAATGAAGGTTAATATCTCCTGTAAACATCAGTTGAGGGTAAATAACAAAGACTATACTGTACATCAAAAATAAATTCTAGAACTGAACCTTTTCCACCAGAGTAAGTTCAGGAGACAGGTTTTGTGCCACAACTCGCATAAGGATATCCTTTGAACTGCAGTTCATAGCATTAAAGAAACCATAAGAAATCACAATATATGTCAAATGACTCAAAACAGACCTTTAAATCCACACTAAATACATGTAATAGTGCAAAAGATCTCAAAAACTAATACTAATGAATTCATGAAAGTATTGTGAAGAGTAAAAAGGTGTTACGTTAGTATCCCCTGAATTTTGTTCCCTAAAACTGTAACAACTGAATTAACCCGCAAGTCCCTCATCTTTTTTGCAGCAACACAGACAGGGTCTGATGATGAAACAACTGCAACACTGAAAAAGGAAGAAGGTACAAGGGCTGGTAAAGCAAATAATAAAAAAAGCATGACTAATAGAAAATTGTATTTCGACACATCAGACAGCTGAGATGAAAAGTTACTCTGAATTTTCGGCAATGATACTAGACAGGGATGGCTTGAACATCCGCTCCCTCAAAGTTTCCATGAAGGCATGTGATGCTGAAAAGAACATGACAAACAAAACAAAATGTCAACCAAGAAATCACAGGTTTCAGTCTGTATGGTAAGAGCATTAATCTATATGCTTGATCACACGTCTTGTTCAAAGATATGTTGCTACTAAATATGAACCTTTCTTAATCTCTGTAAGTATAAAGAAATATAATAGCAAGGAAACTGGAATTATAAAAGTTTTAATTTAAACGATTTAAATTATGCCCTTCTCTCTTGATATATAAATTAGGAATACCAGCAAACTGCTATTCAGTATGGTAACTACAAAACTTTAACAAATAATTTCCTCACATTCAAAAGGCAAATCCTATGAATGTTATATTACAAACATGGACACAATTGTTGTGACAATAGAGACGGATGTCAAACACAGGATTTCTGACAAGTTGACTTGTCTCTACACTAAAAATAGAAGAAGTGTACTGTTGTTCAACCCAAAACCCCCACAGAAAAAATAAATAAATAAGAAATAGATAAATGATTTTACCAAAGGCCTTAAACAACTAGGATAAGCACTATTTTATCCATGAACATTGAAGGCCATAACTTTTCATAACGGTACCTTACATGCTTGTAACCAATTTTAGTTCATGAGAAAAGAAAAGGGATTAAAACCATCTACCCAAGACCTGTTTATTAGTCATCTACTTTCACCACATCATCTTCTCAGCAGTACTGTTGATATCACATCTAAAAGCACAAAATCTCATTGAATTACATGTCTCTTTCTTCCAATCACTCCCCCCTCTCTCCCTCTCTATTCTCTATTTTCTCCAGAAGATAAATATCGCTGGAACAACAGAGACAATATGAAGAGCTTCTCAAATATATGCATGCAGTAGCATTGAATCATTAGAATGTTATAGCCTTCAATCCCAAAGAAAACAAATTAACCAACCAGAACCTTTACTTCCATTTTGGTCCACTGAAGAGGCAATTGCATTTCCTTGCTCAACAGCCTTCTCCATTCTTGAGATAGCATCATAAAGGCATCTTGTAATATCCAACATGGCAATGACTTCACCATTTTCCACAACAGGGAGATGCCTGAATTTTCCTGTCAAAGAACCATTAAATGAGATTACTTACATGTGTGTACACTAGCACTAAAAGTTTAAAAACGAATTTGCTATTGTAAATTTGTAATAAACCTTAGTGCAACTGTGGCATTTATCAAGTCAATGATTCGCAGTTCTACCATTAATTAGAGAAATTCTACAGTAGTTCCATGACAAAGTGAAATTAACAAACGACCATGGACTGCATAAAATCATACAAAGTGATAGTTAAGGACTCTTAAAACCGTAAGACTTACTTATAATTGAAGGCTATGACAAAAATACTAATTAGAAAATAATAATAAATTTACTAAATTCCAACAGTCACCTCAAGTTCTGCCCATTATATAAAACATCCACTTCTATCAAGGGTTAAATCAAAGCCTAATGTCTGATGGTAACAGATAATTCCCAACCTAACCAGTCAAGCCAGCTATAACAAGACACTGCATGAAAATATAAATTCAACAACAAATCTTGGTTTTGTCTTGTATCTTTCTCACACACAATTAGCTACCAACGACCTTCAGCACATGAACATACAATCACCGTTTAAACTTTACAAACGTATCAAAGTTCCTTCCAAATACCGTAAAAAAATCAACAATATAACAGTTTTCTTGTCCAACACCATTGGAATATAACCAATTATTTCTAAAAAGAATATTGAAAAAAAAAACCAATTGGGTTATGCGCCGAAAACATATCATACTCAACTACCTTGAACCATCTTCTGAAGTGCCTCAATAGCCAAAGTGTCTGCCGAAACAAAAATTGGACTAGGCGTCATGATCTTAGATACAACTGTCTGCTCCGGCTTCAACCCTTCCCCTATTACTCTAGTGGCAACGTCCTGGCGATGATATATATATATATATTAACATGGTTATAAAAAAAAAATGAGGCAAGCAAAATTAAGAAGGAAAAAGTACCTTGTCGGTAACGATTCCAGAGAGTAAGGCATTAGAATCGGTGAGCAACACAGCATTGACACGACGGGCTGCCATCCGCCGACAAGCCTCAGACACGGTGGTTCCTTCCGGGATGGTGAGGGCTTTGGATAACCTCAACTTTTTCACCGTCCTCTCACCAGAGATGGAACTAACAAAATGAAACAAGGTCGTTGGGTAAATTCAAAATTCAAAAAGTAACAATATTAACAGATAAGAAAAAAAAATTAAAAAAGGAAACTAACGAAGGAGACATGGGCTTGGCGTGGTTGAAGGAATGAGACTTCTTAGTGCTATTTGATCTTCTTTTTTGAGAATCCCGGCGGGTTGTTGACGCCGGAGGCACCGTCTGGCTGCTCATTTCCACAAATTTTTGTTTGTTCACGATATCTAAATTCAATCAAAAACAAGTTTTCTGAAGATGAATAGATAGATAGATAGATAGATAGATAGATAGATAGAGAAAGAGAGGTAATCAGAGAATAGGAAATTAAGTGGTCATTCCTCTTTCACCACTCCCTTTCTCGTCCTTCGTGGCCGGTTTCAGGGCTTCACCACCATGATTTTATTTTATTTTTCAAAAAGTATTTTTTAAGGCAATCTATTTTTCTCAAGTTCAAATATATGATTTTCTTTATTTGGAAACAATTTTCTTTTCTTTTCTTTTTCTTTTTCTTTTTCTTTTTCTTTTTTAAGACAATTGTTTTTCTTTTCTTCAACAATATTTTTGTTAAAAGGAAAAATATTCTTCTGTCCCTTCTAATTTTAAAATTAAGTAAATTAGTAACCTTAAAAAAATTAGAGTAATTTAATTCATGTTAATTTCAAAAGTCGAGTTCGTAGTTAATTAATTTAGTTAATTTTAATTTTCAAATAATTAGTTTAATTTATCGGTTAAATAATAGAAAAACGGTAATTACTAGTGCTTTTAGTCTTCGTGAGATAATATATTTGCTCACCGTAACTATACTATTAATTGATAGATACACTTGTCTTAATCAAATTACAATAATATGAAATACAATTTTCCTTGTAACAAGTAACGATCCAGGCCTTTATTTTGGGATTTAAATGATAGATGGCACAAAAATGGTTTTAAAATCAAATTTTCATGCCAACTAAACTAACGAGTTGAAATCATCATCTCGACCATAGTTGAAAAGGAATAAGTTGCAACTTCTAAACAAGATCAGAATGATGCTTTTACAACGATTCAATTTCCTAATATGTTTTAAATTCATATCTAATTGTAACAAACTTTTACTACACCCATATATATATATAAACACATGCATGCATTACACTTGCATTACCTTCAAGTTTTCCTGCTGCTTTCCTACGTGAATCTGGGTTTGAAATGCATATTCAGCCTAGCAATCCTTATTTCCCAGATATCGCTTTCATTGACACAAATTGAGAATATTGTGATTCAAGGAGCAACATCAATGGCTGATAGCTTTGTATGTGCTACATTGGATTGGTGGCCTACTGAAAAATGCAACTCCAATCAATGTCCTTGGGGAAAGGCTGGACTTTTAAATTTGGTAAGAATTTTTTATGGTGTCTTTTACATAAATTTTGAATTTTCTTTTTTCTTTTTTACGTTTTTCGTAGGATTTGAAAAAGAAGGCAATAAAAGGTGAGGTTCTACGTATATAATATTGCATGCCCCTACATTAATTCAACCGTGGTAGTTCATACCCTAAGAATCAAAAACGAAATTGCATACATTGCGATTCGAATACTACTAAAAGCCACCTCTTAAGAGTGGTTGTGTGAACGAGTTGAACCAAATTTGGTTCAAAACTGGTAAGAACAATTTCAGACTAAATTTAAGAATCAAAGTTGGTGGGTCGTTGCAAGATCAAGTAGTGTACGGAGTAGGAGTTAAGAAATACCCCAATTTCATGAAAAAATAAGATAATTTATTTGGATTCTCTCAGGGGTGCCTTTCCATGGAAAGATGGGACGAGCTGAATAAAATTTTCAATTAAACTGAGTGGCATTTCTATTTATTCCGAAAAAGAATTAAACATTCACTTTTTTTCTTAGAAAAAAACTTTGAATTTATTAATCTGACATTGTGAAGAGTAAAAGTTACATTCGGGTTGAATGCTCTTCCCGGAATAAAACAATCACAAATCAAAAAGGGTCTTTGGGTTGGGGACTGGGAATCGCAAAATGCAATGGATTTCGTGAAGTATAACCCCAAGCTCTGCATGTTCATTATATTTTTGGAATCGTGTTTTAATCAGTTTATTATTTCAGGAAATCAACTCTCCGGAGGTGGGATGGGTGCAAGCGAGGCTCAACAATATGAAAAAGACATAGTAGTACTTAAGCAGCTAGTGAAAGAGTTACACCCAGATCCCAAAACTCAACCAAAGGTTCTAGGTCCCCAACTCAAGAGTCTAACCCATACTTGCGTGTGTATGCTCACTGTGCGAAGAAAAGGTAAGCTAACTTTGATAGCGTTTTTCAAATTATTTATTTTTATTAAATATTATTTTCATCATTTTCCCTTTTGTAGCTCGGGATTTCTATCATTTTTATCAACTTGTCGAAAGATAGCTCATTCAATGTAACCCTTTCAACTTACAAACATCAGAGTCGTAATTTGATATCCACAGATGTTGTGAAGCCTAATTTTGAATTTAGAAGTTACCAGAACAGAGAAGAGTGTCATTTGACTATGCTAAATGGGAATATACAAGGTCAAATCGTGCTGCTGAATGGCGTTCCAATGGTCCACGCTTCCACATGCATCTCTATTGCAGCTCATTCAATAGTCTATGTAACCATCAGAGACTTTCAAGCCCCTGTCTGTGCTTAAATTGCATCGTTTTGCTTTATCTAAAATGTAATACCTTTAAACTTTGCTTGATCAACTTATTTTGTCAGTTGTTACTACTGTTCTTAGTCATGTATGAATTTTTAAATTTTTGTTTCCTTCAACTTTTCTGCCTTTTATCTCAATTCCTTTCTTACTATATTATGCATGCACAAAATAATCCACCGGGAATAAATGACCCGCTGTCGCCTTTATATTAGATTCCGCATGTTTCCAATGTTTTTTTCATCTACTTCATTTTCGTAAATCTTCTGTCAGAAGTTGTCTGGTGCAATTTCAGATTTAAAGACAGTGCCCTACATGTTTTAATGATAAACATGAACACCATAAAATGTAATATAATTAATTGGAACTCATTTCTTTACCTTAGAAATGTGTGTGTGTGTGTGTTTTTTTTCAAATATTACAACTTACCAAAGTATTTAGAATTAAGTGAACACTATTTTGGCGAAAAGGAACTTTATTAAGGATAATGAACGCCCGCCCTCTTTTGTCTCGGGCTGTTATGGAATGGATACAGGCCTCTCCTAGTTGAAGATTGAAATTGTTGTACGTCAACCTGGTCATTCTGATTTTGTGGGGTTTCAGAACTCTTTCCACTCGCACCTTAGAAATGTCTGATTTTTAATAAATAAATTCTTTATTACTTGGCCAACAGAGCCAAGTGTCAAATGACTCTAAAGGTTCTTTTATCTACACAAATGTTTTAAGATACGATAAGAGTTTATGAGAATTCATGAAAGACATTTAGGATTTTGTAGCGAAAGTAGATAGGTCCTCTTCGCAAAATTTTCAAAGAAACTAATGTGGGGGCATTTTTTGCTAAAAAGCTACTCACTCAATTGGATGCCCATTTGACTCATGACATCAACTTAGTTAATTACATAATATAAGTATAGAAAGATAGCAAAACAAAGGGTTAATTTATATGTGTGTGTGGAGGTACCTGAACTTCTCTTAAACTTTTTTTTTTTACTTAACTCATACGTATATTTGGAAACCATAAGTCAACTTGGTACCTGATTAACACTGTTAAAATCTTCTAACGTAGCATTAACGACCAATAACATGATGATACGTGGTAACCTCACATTTTGACACGTGACTAAAAAAATAATACCAATTTAGCTTACAATTTCCAAGTTTAGGTACCAGTTTGGTCCAAAAAATATTTAAGTACCAAATAGGAACAATTTACTAATCTCAGATACCTCCGCTTATATTAACCCTAAAAAAACAATTTCCACCTGAAAGAATATTTGATGCTACGTCGGTGCTTAAATTTAATACACAATCGCTGAATAATAACATGATTCTTCATCATTAAATGAAATAAAAAATAGTGGAGATTTATAAATAAATACTAAAATCTTAAATTCTAAACCCTAAACTTATGACCTTAAATCCGATAATTAATATTTATTTATAACAGTTACAAATAATGTTGAACCCCATGTGATGACTTGATGACCAAAGTGTTTATTGCCCTAGATGTGATCTAGATTCGAGTCGTGCTAGTCGTATTTCTTATTTATACACTAGGGAGACATCAAGTGTTATATAATTTGGAGGTGGATGTTTAAGTTGCTTCGTAATGAAGTAGGACATGGTAAAATCCGAGAAATGAATGATGGTGCCAGAGGAATCGAAGTTGCAAGTTACAAACCAAGCAAATTGTTGATTGTCTTATTATGCATCGGCATTCAGCGTTTTTAGTCAGATATATACGAGAAGTCACATGCACCATCCAAAAGCTGCCTCAAACTCCTACTCTCATTGGTTCACTTTCATCTCCACTACTTTCTTAAGCGCTTCCTTTCTAAGAAATCTCCCCACTTGTCCCCATCCTGACTACATCCAATAAATGGGTGACCAAAGCAACGCACTATTCGCATTGTAATTGTTTCCTTAATCCAACGTCACCTCTAAAATTCTATCCTTGGGTACGTTGAACCGAATCTCAAATTCCGCATAAAATTATTAAATTATTAATAAGTTTACGTTTTTGATTATTGAGTATAAAAAATGTTACAAATCCGTCATTATGTTATTCGGAAGCTTTTATTTAAATTATTGGACTGTTATATTTTTTTTTAAAGTTTGATTAGTGAGCTTCAAGTGACAATTTGATTATCGATATCAATATCTATTTACGAGTAGAAGAACATATCTTAGATCCAAATTTGATCTGTTGATTAATGTCGAAGATCGGAGAAGAAAGCCATTTGGATTTTAGTTCCCAGATTTTTAACGTTTAAAGATCTTTTATGAAAAAAAACGAATTGTAAAAGAGAACAAAAATGAGAGCTTTCAATTGGTGCAGGCGGTGCGAACCGAGAAGGCTATACAGAAGTGATTTTAACAGTCTAGTGACTTTAATGAAATTTTTCGAATAGTATAGTGATCATTTTGTAACTTTTTAAAGTTGTATAACCAAAACGTAAACTTATTAATAGTCTAGTGACTTTGGGTGTGTAATTTACCCATTTCAACATTTAGTTCTAAAAAAATATCCCAACTTTGGCTGTCTCTCTTCTCATATACAATTAGTATTAATAGCCTGTCCCCAGACTAATGTAGGGGAACTGCTTACTTTGTTTATAATCAGCCATGTCTGTACTACCTAGAAGTGGCAGTGGCACCTACATGGATTCAGGCAACCAAAATCCCGACACTTTCAACAACTTCTTCGAGCGCTGGTTGGTGGAACAAAACCAACATCTTGGAGAACTGGTTGCAGCATCCCGGCAAGAAAGCAGTGTCGATGAGCAGAGTCTACGGTGTCTCGTCCAAAGGGTATTGGACCATTATGAACATTACTATAAAACCAAAGCCAAGTGGGGTAAACAAGATGTGTTAGCCATGTTATCACCTTCATGGACCAGCAAGTTTGAAGACGCTTTTCTTTGGATCGGAGGGTGGCGACCCAGTATAGCTTTTCACTTGCTTTACTCAAAATCAGGGATGCAAGTAGAAGACCAACTCGACGAGTTAATTCGTGGAATGGGAAGGGGTGATTTGGGTGATCTTTCACCAACTCAGCTGTCGAGGATCAACGAGTTACAGGCCAAGACCATTAGGGAAGAGAAAGAGATAAGTGAAAAGATGGCAAAGCATCAAGAATCGGTAGCTGACTCGTCTATGGTTGAGTTATCTCATTTAGTGTCTGAAATGATGAGGAAAGGGGATGAAGATGGTACTGGTGTTGAAAAGGATAAAGTAGGGTCGGCCATGGAATCAAAAGAGGAAGGATTGAAGGAGATTTTACGAAGGGCTGATGATCTTAGATTCAGGACATTGAAAACTGTGATTGGCATATTGAATCCAATCCAAAGTGTGCATTTTTTCATAGCTGCTGCTGAGCTGCATCTTAGGATTCATGAATGGGGCAAGCAGATAGACCATAAGCATCATCAACCATCCTAACAGGGGCTATTAATCCCCAAATTATTTACTTATTTTTAAATTTATAAAATATATAATATTTTTCTGTTTTCCTGGCGACCTCTCTGGTGCAAGTGCCAAAAATCAGACCTAGCTACCATCTTTTCCTTCTTCAGTTGATTTTACTATTCAAAACCATGACTATTTATTTGCTTACAATATACTTCTCTTGCTTATGTAATATTAATATTTGCTTTTTTTCGAACTCCATCTAAGGACCTGAAGGTTAAAATGTTCACCATTCCAAATGTAATCGTGTTTGTTATTTAGGCATTGTCCTGTTATTGTATTTCACCAATATATATATATATACCTTTACTTTTCTCCAATGTCTCATTTATTCTATATTTTATTTTTAAATTTATCTAAAACTACTCTTTGACTTCAATTAATTTCAATATTTGGTGATGTTAAAATTGAATTCAATCGGTCCTTTAGATTAATTAAGTCAGAAATCAACATAGATGATGGTTCAATCAATATCATATAATCGAAAAATAAATAAATCTATGAAAAAGTAGATTGATTTGATTAAAAATTGTTAGAATTTGGTTGAAGTTAGTGGCGAATATGAGGGGCAGGCAAATGAATTTTTTTTAATTTAATCCTTTTATCAATAAAAAATTATAAATTAATATAAAGTGGAATTATATTTTGATCTCAAAATAAAAAAAAATCAATTCATTCCTTTTATAAATAAAGAAATTATAAATTAATATATAGAAAAATTACACTTTAGTCCCTAAAAATAAAAAATTTTCTCTTTAATCCCTTCAAAAATAATAAAATTATAAATTAAAACATAATAAAA
The DNA here is from genome assembly GCA_005610355.1 of Gossypioides kirkii. Taxonomy (NCBI): domain Eukaryota; kingdom Viridiplantae; phylum Streptophyta; class Magnoliopsida; order Malvales; family Malvaceae; genus Gossypioides; species Gossypioides kirkii. Next base: position 784,919 of record CP032251.1, on the reverse strand, counting down.
TTATATTTAAATTCTGACCCTTCTAAAAGAATTTCTTGACTCTCCTAGTTAAAGCTAATTTAAATATTTAATTTTGTTGTTATAATATATAAAATGAATTTATATATTTTATTATTTATTTGTGTTTATTAATTGTTAGGATATTTCTTGTTTTTTATTAATTTTCAAAAATTTTTTAAAAATCTTATTTGATCATAATTGAACTGGAAAATTGAGTACGTAACAATTCTTACAACATAAGTGAAATTTAATTGTTTAGAATGAAGTTGGACAAACTTATGTACGGCAACAACGACGATATTCATACATCCACATTTTTCACTTTAACTGAAAAAATTTTAACGGTCAATTGTTAAAATTAATGGTCAAAAAACCGTTTTTGATATATTTTAAAAGTTCAAATATCAAATTAAATAAAAAAAGAACTTAATTTTTTTTAAAAAAAATTTACACCCTTAAACTTTATAAAGATCTAGTGAAAATGTAATATAAAATATTAATAAAAAAAGTGTGGCAGAGATGGAAGTTTGAATTAATTAGGCAATGTAAGACGATGATATCATTAATGCCCAAAAAGTAATTCAAATTCGTTGTATTTATTGCAAGAAAATACAAATTCTGTTATTTCAAACAAACTAATTTTTAATTATTTGGCTGCACACACCAATTGCAAATTGGCTGCGCATCATTTTTATTTTTCCTAATTTTCTAACCCTCACCAAAAAATTTTTTCAAGGCCTCTATATAGTTCTTTTTTCTTAAATTCTGCCATTCTTTGTATTTTACGAAAATTATGGATTTAAATTTTTTATCTTTTTTCATTATATTTTTCAGAATATTGATAATTATTAAATTTATTAAGTTTTGTTATTTTCAAAATCTGATGTGACAAATATACTATTATATGCGTAAGGTTATGTTAGTTTTTTATTTCTAATTCTACTCGCTAAAAATTCAATTAATAAATTAATTATTTTCATTTGTGACAAAATTGAATCTTTAAAATTCGAAAAATATATGGATTTAATTAGTTTCTTAAGTATTCTTGTATGTTTTAGATTCATATAGTTTATTTAACCTTTTTTGTTTGTATTGTAAATGTAATGTATTTTCACTATTTTATAAGTATTTCTAGTGTTTTTCTCGCTTTTAATTTCAATAAAATATTTTGTATAGTATTTACAAGTAATACAGACTTGGAAAAAAAGATATCCATACATGGAACCATGGATTAAATACACTAAGCTTGAAGTTGATCCAAGATGATGAGTGATAATCCAATGCTCAAAGATTCAAAATTTGTAATTTGGACACATTCAAAACTTCCAGCCCAACACTTAGTGTTCCGATCATATCTCGGCCTCCAACATTCCATTTTGGGTTTTTATATATCGTTGAAAACAAATTTTGAAGCTCTATCCAAATATTAAAACATCGATGCCAAAATGTATCAAGAAAAATTCTAAAAGTAATGAGAAAATTACAAATTTTATATTGATGAACAATTTTGACGTATTTTCGTATTAGAACCATATCTCTTAATATACTTAAAGTTTGGTGATGAAATTTCTACAATGAATGTACAATATAAAAATCTTCAATCAACTATTTTAACTTTTCCTAATTGGAGCTATTATTTTGGACCAAAAAAAAGGAAAAAGTAATCAAGTAGCATGTGGAAAACGATTCCAAAATATAATAAAGAAATGGGTTCGATAAGTTATTACTCTCATAATATTTCTTTTAACATAATATTTGTAATCTTGTAAATTCTAATCAATTTTTTTTTGGATTGACTTTTGATTCTTGAGATTTTATTACTTAAACATAACTTGCATTTGGTTTTGCGGACATAGAAAGTGCTTGTCAAGGTTTTTTTGTAACAATCCAGTTTCAATGGTGTCAAAAAATACAGTTTTGGAACCCTATTGCAATAAACCGAATCTGTAAATAGTGCATAGAGATACTTACGGAACTATTATATTGATTATATTTAAAGAAGTGATTGGACCAAACAAGATTATTTTTCAAGGATTTTAATGTGATCCATTTACTTTATATATTGAGATATACTCTCACAAAATATATGGGCCGACTTTATAAAAATTTATCTAAAGCTCTTGTATCCTTCTATTAAGTATAATTGGTTTGATGAGATTTGGACAAGTAATTCTAGATTGAAGTTTGTTTAGTGAAGCTATGTTATTGCCCTAAATGTAGAAACTTTTTTCAAACTTGATGCAAGTTTTTATTCTTGAGATAGTTATGTGAGCAGTGCCTACTGCATTTGGTATTGCACAAGTCATAAAATTTGTCTTATTTGGAGTCGTCAATCTTTTTAACCAAATCAATTGGGTAATGAGTTAGATGATTTTGTAGATGTATGTTGGCTCATATTTGAAGATCCATAGTGTGGAGCAACAAATCTTTGAAGATTATATCATATCAATTTGGATTAAGCAATCAGATTTCGGTTTAATGAGATTGGATCAAATGACATGAAACATATCTTGAGGATTCTTGACTTATCTTGAACTTTATGAAGATGTTCTCAATGATGATTATGCTGCTGTTTTTGTAAGGCTTTTTTATTGAAATTTATTTTTATCTTAGCAAACATTATACTCTTATATATTAGAAGTTTGTGTAAATTAAAAGGTGCGGATAGCTTTAACGCTTATCTATTCATTATGAATTTATTTTTGAGAGTACATTCTTATAAATAAATGAGTCACTTGATTTACGGTCTAAGTTTTCAGGGAAAAACTTAGAGGAGAGAGTTAAATTTTTAAGTACAAAAGTGAGGTTGCTAAATTGAATTATATTAAGACTTAAATCACTTGTACAAAGTTGAAAGATAGTGGATCATCTCTCTAAACAAAATCTCGTAAACAATTATATTATTCTTCAGCAATCCCTAAAGCAGTTAGCACTGCCCAAATATTCTTAACTCTTATTTGCAATTAAGGACTATAGGTTCCACCATACCCATAAAAAACCTGCATATGCTCCACAGTTAGGACCATACTTAACAAAGGTTTGAGGGGGAAAAAACTATAACGAAAGACAATTTTAGCAAGGAAAAAAAAAAGCCTATCAGCGAAGGGAAATATAAAAGGAGTTCACAATCGAAATCAAAAAATTTTGTAGGCGAGGGTCAAAATTAAATTTTAATTTTAATAGTCTATATCTTTATAATTTTTAAAGGATTAAATCAAAATTTTATCATTTTTAAGGGGACCAAAATGCACTCTTACCCTTATTAATTTAAAATTTTAAAATTTTTAAAGAACTTAAATAAATAATTTTTCATTTTAAGAGAGACCGACGTCCCTACCAACCTCCTAACTACGTCTCTACCACAAATTATCCGGTGACAAGAGCACAATCAAGAAAATTTGGTTCAAGTAACTAAACTAGTTTGAATTGTCCTCATTTAAGGATTAGTTTTATAAATCTTTTTTACACCGTGTTTCTGGAACAGTTCCTAAGTTCATAACCAGATGTTTTTGGAACTTTAAGTTTGAGATTTGTGTTATATAAAGGCTTTGATGCTTCAAACTAAGCATTGAAATAATTTTTCAGTAATGAACTCCTCATAATGGTTAATATATTCTCAAATTATGTTTAATAAAAATGAAATAGTCTATTAATCTCCCTAAATGGAACATGTTCCAGTCATAAATGGAACCATCAAATGGTTATAACAATTACATTTTCCTTTTCTAACTGGACATCCTATGTACAGAACAAATATAATAATTTTTATAAGATAAAAATCGGTAAAAGTATAATGAAGACCGTTGTACTAGAAATCATATTGCATTTTGCTCTCTTTACTAAAAAATGAGAAAATTAATCTCAATATATTAGATCAAAAGAAAAATTGATCATTCTATTAAAAATTACAAATTACATTCATTTCTACGATTAAAAACTAATCTCTTACGTTAGCATGAAATACATGTGAAAAAACTAGTTTGTTCTTTAATCTAACGCACAGAGACAAATTTGTCCATTTTTCGAGTAAATGGGACAAAATGCAATCTGACTCTTAGTACAAGAGCTTCTATGGTATTTTTACCGACAAAACCTTTAAGAGAAACTATCAGATGAAGTTTGGAACTAAAAGAACCTAACATATCCTTTTCTACCACGACCAAGAATATTCAACCCAAATTATTATACTCCATAAACAAAAGGAAGGAAACTAAACCAGAAGACTGGAGTAGTAGTGCAGTAGGCACTTTTATTCAACCCAATTAATGTCTAAACCTTTTAGCTTTATTAGCCACTTTTGTGTATTTTGCGAAACATATGGCTTTGATATTGGAGTCTTTTCTTCATTTTCTATGCCCCTTGCTGCTGTATTGTCTACCTGTTTTTCCTTGGCACTAGTTTGCTCCTGTCTGCTAGGGTGCTTCTGTCTCACCTTGAGTGACAGTAGACGAGAAACTTCATGAAGGCCACCCCATTTCTCCAATGCACGTGCGATGTCGTAGCGCCCTGTAAGTATAACAACAGAATTCATAAAATTCATAAATAAAACTGAAGCTCCCTCTTGTTTGAATGACTTGAAACAATATCACAACTGAATATAACCTGCACGCTCAAATGACTTTCTGCTGGGCATAAATGATGGGTCCATTCCCCAGCTCCTCTGGAATCGATTAATCTGTAAGGTAAAACAGGCCAAATTAGATTGGTCCTCATCATTAACTTGTACATATTATGATTCTGTATTGCAATAAGTTTCCACCATCTAACATGTTAATGAATTTCATTTGGCTTGAATTTAAAAGAAAAACACTTAAAGGGTAACAAAAACAAATCACCTCCTCCTGCAGATTTTCAAGGTTGTCCCAATAGCCCTTCGGTTTACGTTGTTTGTATGCAAGGGAGAGATTCATCAAAGATGCAATCCTTCTAAATCCACCCATGCGTGTGATTGCTTTCTCGATATCCACTCTGCCATGCAAACGCAGTTGCTTTCTCATAGGCATAAATCCTTCCTGTCCATGTTCAGATATGAATTTCAGGAGCTCAGTTTTGAGGACTTCAATGTCCCTTTGCAAGCCTGGAACTCTTGGTCTTTGTCTAAGTGAATTAGCACTATTGGAACCCTCATCCTCCTCACCAGTATCACTATAGGCTGTTTCATTGCCATTGCTGGAGGAGGAACTTTGTTGCCCAGAAAGCTGTCGATTTTCTTGTGTTTCCAAGGAAATTTTGGCCTCTCTTTTTTCAACATAATCTCGTATCGCACATAAATTGGACGGTAGATCTTCATATATAACCTACAACGTCAGATGAGTAACACTTTATTATTTTGTTACCACAAGGATGCTTATTATCTTTTATTATTCCCACAAGGGTAGTGACTCCTTGGAAGGAGAACAGTTATCTTGCAACATATCTTGTAGGCTTACAAAATTAGTTTCAGAACAAACATGTATGGCAAGAAAATGGGTAAAAGTACCATGGAGTCCCCTATATTAAGAGTCAGATTACATTTCACTCCCTTTAACTCAAAACATGAGCAAATTAGTCCCTGTACATTAGATCAAAGAGCAAACTAGTCCTTTCTATTAAAATTTCATCCATTTTTACTGTTAAAAATTGGCATTGCTGATAGAATAACCAAACAGTTACATGTAGCATGCCACATTGGCCTCATTCTAACATACAAGGACAAATTTTTAACAGTAGAAATGAATGAATTTTTTAACAGAATGATAAGTTTGCTCTTTGATCTAATATACAAGGGCTAATTTGCCAATTTTTTGAGTAGAGGGGCAAAATACAATCCGACTCTTAATACAAGAGCCTCTATGGTACTTTTACACAAGAAAATGAAGGGCAAATTACATTTTATCATGACGATTGAATTGCGCATAACCATTGGCCCAAAAATAAAAAAGGGTAAAGAATATTCAGTTAAAATTTGTACAAAAGTTCGTACAAACTGTTGAAACATACAGGTGGAGATCCATCTGCAACTTTTCCATGCAAGGAGAATGTGTTATTTATAGTTTAAGATTTCATGAAATCTAAGAAGTTTGAAGGTTAAGAAAGGCTGATATTTCGATAACATTTTACCCAGGTACCCAATATAGACGTTCAAGTAAACATGCACCAAATGACAAGAATCCTATAAAGAAAGGATATATTCAGTTCTTACCCAGAAACACTCCTTAAATGGATACATTAGCTGCAGATTAGGCACTACACAGTAGATGAGAAAAGGAAAACGGAATGCAGTGAAGTGAATATTGGACATCCTTCAATGGATACATTACCTCTTCCATGAGAGCTTCAGAAAGAAGGGAATCTCGGTGCATTTTTGACTCCACAGAATACTTCAGTAGTGTGTGATGACTTCCAAGTTGCTCTAGAAGCCATCTCCCTTGAAATGAGTCAAAGTCCCCTTCGACCTGCTCAAAACTGATCTCTTTTTCAAGTTGTTCATGCAGATCTAAAACAACTCGTGCATGAAGTACCATATACAATAAGCCCTTGCATCCTTCCTGCAAAAGGAACCAATTAAATCATAAAATAGGCCATAGTAAACTTGCTTCATATTTTGTTGAGCAAATGAAGATCTCCACAGGCCAAAAAAAATGAAGACATCCAAATTTACTATGGTTCTTAAAAGCTCTTCTTTAAGAGGCCAAATGTGAAATGGTCCTAATAATATAACCACAACAAAAACATCACACTTAAAGTATGGTCCTTAATAGCACACAAAGCATAATATAATCCATGTAGCTGATGCAACATTGAGAGGAAATACTTTTGTAGCGTTGTACTGTCTTGTAACCAAGTCTCAAAAAATTGGGCCCCTAAGATCTTCTTCCAGGATTTTACGAGTATGGTGCTGTTCTGCATGTCAAGGTTCCCTCCTTGATCCTATGGTCCCAAATTCTAAATCTCCAAGAACACCATAAATGATATTGAGAACATGGTTTTTGGAACCAAACGGGTGACCGAACCAATCAAGCCACTGGTTCCCAATTCAACCACCGATTCGGTTTTAATGAAATAAATTATTAAAAAATTCATAAAATTAAACAATTATTAAAAATTATAACTCAGTTCAACAGATTAAACAACCAGCTCAACCAGGTATTTATCCCAGTTTAGAGCGGTTCGTGGTCCAATCAATTCAAACCCTTTGTCTGGACAGATGTACCGGCCAGTCTGGTTCAATTCCAACAACTATGACTGAGAATAACTACAAATCACTAATGTAATACTCCCTCCATCTTAATAAATTTGTTACATTATGCCTTTTTATTTAAATTTATTATGGGTAAAATTTTGAAAAATATATTATAAAAACTTTAAATGAAGTTGTTTTTAGATATATTTTTTATAAAATTTATTTAATTAAATATTTAAAAAATTGAGGTCAAAGTTTAAAAAGTTTGACCTCAAAAATATCAACTGTTAAATGTATATATATTTGTAGGCAGCTCATCAATTTATTAATTTTCACCTGTTTGGGAGAGTGAACAAGATGGTAGATTTAGATTACTTTCACCTCGATTATGTGGAGATTGTACAGAAGCTCCAATTGTTCATTGTGAATCGTGGAAGCATCGGAGTATTCTATTGACCCTTATCATCTCCTGTTGTTTGCAATGCTTGGCCTGTCTGATTACTGTCATTCCATTTCTTTTTCCAATTTGGAGGCTTCCATGAATTTTCCAGTAGGTTTCCTTTGTGTTGTGCCATGGCTTAATGCAATGTTCACACCATGGTTTCCTTTTTCTTATCTTCTTGAGACTCCCCTTGGGCTGATGCAAGTGCTGAAGCCTCAAGTGTTTTTGTTTCCAGGTCAGTATTTGGTTTCAACATTACCTTTCTCCTACTCTCTACCATCCTTATTTCCAAGAAGGCTTCCCTAAGTGTAGCTTCCCAAAGAAGTAGGATCTAACTTCAAAATCTTTGTTTACCCCAGCCAATAAATAAATAAACCTGACCATTCTCCTTTTTCATATACCTAACACTTGGACAGTCCCACTCATCATTATAACATAAGTCTAGTTCCTGCCAAAGGGACATCATCTCATTGAAAAAATCAGTAACCTCACACCCTCCTTGCCTTGATTTCCATAACCTGTTTTTCAACTTAAAGGTTTGAGAGAAGTTTTCTACATCAGAGTAAGTTTCCCTCATAGCCTCCCAAATATCTTTTGCTTTAGGAAGGAAAAGATAGGGTTTGCCTTCTGATGGCTCCATAGAATTAATCAGCCATGACACATCCTTAAATGGAAGGAAAAGATAGGGTTGATCTTTTAAATGGAAACATCCTTAAGTTACAATTGCTGCATGCATTGGATATGATAGCTAATAATAGAAATTTTTAGTTAGATTAATTATCTGATACTGAGATCATTACAGGATTATCAAAAGATGAATTGGAATGCATAATCTATATGGACAAGTTCACATAAGACAAGAAAAAATTTATCGTTCATCCACTAAAAGCAACAGAATCTAAAAGCATTTACTATGGCATCCTGAGAGAGAAAATGAATCATAAATAAATCTTACTCGTACCTGAAGAATGCGAACTTTGTTGTTTTCGCGTGATAAGACTTTACTAATAGCTAAATTTGGAACAATCCTGCCAAAATGAAACTTATTGAGGAAAAAACAGGAACACAAAAGAATGATTTGATTAGAAAGATAAACATCTGAATACTGTGGATTTATTTAATCTAAATTATTCCATTTTATTACCAATCTAGGAGCAATGGAGAATGTATGGTAACTAGTAAGTTCTACATGGATTATATTATACTTACTCTGGAAGACTCTCATATGCAGTTAAAACATTCCAAACTTCACAAACAGGGGCTTTTACAGTTATGCTAGCAACAACGCAACGATGAACGCCTCCGTTTTCCTTCAGCCCAAAAGCATTTTATCAGGAACAGCTAAAACAGAAGTCATTATATCAGCAATTGCTAAAACAAAAGTGGCTTCCAAACAACATGAAACCCTATGAGAACAGACTAGAATCAATTAGTTACCAATAAGCCATCAAATCTGCGAAGATGAACTTCATCAACCATGCAAGGCCTATCGATTCTGCAGACTTTTCCAAAAACACCCCAGCTACTGTTCAACTCACTCGAAGATGGTAGAGGCCCAGTTACAGGCGGTGGTTTATCCTTTCCCAAGAGTGCACCATTTGAGTCAATGCCAGGTGAAGAAAGAACAGGCAAAGATTTTCTAATCAAATCTTTTGCTATTAACATCTTTTGATTCCCATGAAAATTCTTTTCAGCTTGACAAGCCAAGGCTTTAAGATTCACAGGAAGATCAGATCTGATAATCCTCTCCAGGAATATGGCAGGGAAGTTAAATCTTGGAATTACATTAACTTCATATGATAAAATTGTAGTACCAGACCTACAACAATGTCATAGAGAAGAAGGATTTTACTTCATATGATAAAAGCAAGAATTCCAAAACATGTTGGCTGTGAAATAGAGAACATTGATGCTACCTTGTTCCAGATTTGACAGACCATTTCCCTTCAAACTTCTTAAAATCTCCATCAACCATGGAAAAGAGGAGTTCACGACCGTTGGACTGAATCACAAGCAACAATTTATAAAGCTTGTAGGTATTAAAGACTACAGAAAGGCATATGTCAAAATTAAAGCTACCAAGACAGGTGAAACAAGCTCAAATTCAGTTACGCAGAACTATCAATCCAAAGCAAATAAATCTGCACAAACCTCGTCCATACAGCATTTCACTTGCGTAGCAGCTAAAAACCTATCCATATGTTTTCATGAAAACCAACCTCCTCTTTCAGTTCAAAATCCTATTTTCTATTTCAAATAGTTCAGTTAATAAACCTGCAAATTAGTGGGCATAGTGGACCCACCTTGCTCAAAATTACAGTTTGAGCTTAGCCTAGCTTTGCCTTCGTCAGCATTCTCCATCCTTGACTATTCACTTAAAGTCTATGCATGATCACATTTTCATATTATGACTTAAGAGGTGCTTGAAATATTTGATGAATCAATTTAGTATATCATATAAGAAGTCAACAAGAATCCATAGTTGGTATAGGAACTACAGGATTTTGTTAAATTTTTAAGCTTAAAGACTGTACAATGTCAGTACATAGAAAATGGCAGAGACAAGCTCACTCTATTTACTCCTAAGCCAAGCAGATCACAAATTTCTCCAAAATTCAGATTCATTCCTTGCAGTCAGCTATTAACAGGAAAGGGCAAGAGTACTTGTAAGATGATTAGCATTGCCCACTATGAAGCTAAAAGCTTTTTGGGATGTTAATCTTCGAAAAAAATTGTTTCATATATATTGAGACTTTATTTCAATCTCCAAAACGTATCACCTTTAAAATAGTTCATTCCAGACATTCCATCAACTACTTATTTTGGCAAAGATAAGTGCTTTCCATTCATATTCAACCCAGGTAAAGTGTATGATTCTTAGTTGCAATTGCAATAATTTCAGTCTTGTAGTTCATTAGAAATTGAATGTGAGCCCTCAAAATATTTTTGTCAAAGAAAAATGTGAAGGACCAAAGAATTAAGTTCCATGTACACCATATAAAGTATGGACGTGTTTAAAGTTATCATCTGATAATATGATGGCAGTGGCACCTGCTCATGGTACTGCTAAAGCTAAACATAATCATGATGATAGCAGCGAAGAAAAATCTATGGCGAAAAGGTTGCGGACTAGAGTTCTACTGATTTCACGCGCAAAACATGGACTTTTGAGGTTGCAGTATTCGTGGGAAGATGTTATACATAGATAGCTTCTACCCGTTAAAGTACCAACTTGAGAAGAACAAGGCTTTGTAGTCAATTACATAACCAAATTTGTTAAAAAAAAAGTGAAACAACAGCCATTCGTAATGCTGCAAGGTTAATAGACAATTACCAGTATCTATATCAAAGTTCAACACTATAACTATATGGTTTAGGATGCTTACCGAATTGGGAATTTCTTGGAGATCAAGAACAACACGTGCTTCAATATGCCAATATAATGCCCTTTGCAAACCTCTCTGTTCCAACCATATCCGTCCAGGATGCGGGCAAGGAATCCTTCCACTAACAAGCAGACAAAGTTCATAACTCAAGTGACGGAGAAGGGAGTAAGATGAAACTGATACTAACTTCAAGTAACCCCAATTGCAGCCAAGTATTTTTGGGAAAAATAATAATAGTAAGGTTAAATTCTGCTATTAGTCTACCTACTTTATGAAAGTTGTAGATTCGGTCTGTACTTTTATTTGATCAATTTTAGTCCTATACTTTCCGAATTGGTCACTTTTAGTCTATATACTTTTCAAATTTTAAAATTTTAGTCCCAACTTAATCAAACATTAGCAACTAAATCCGTTTAGTTAAATACAATTACTAGTCCCTATACAAATATAGATTTAATCCATTTTCTTTGATTGGATCATTTTAAGCCCCTATACTTTTTGAATTTTAAATTTTCAATTTTGAAGCAAATTACAGCATAATAAGCTAATATGACATTACCATATAATAATATATTTGACCCAACAGATTTTAGAGATAGTATAACTCTACTTAATGAATTCTGTACTAAAATGATCAAATAAAATTACATGTATTAAATCCACAACTTTTACAAAGTACAGGGACTAACAACAGATTTTAACCTAATAATAAAAGGGAGAAAGGGGGAGGGAAAAGCAATACCTGCAAATAAGATTAGGGATAAAATCAGCAAGACGTTCATAATCAGTAAGAGCATTCCAAACAGAATCAATATCAGCAGAAACCAAAATCTCGGCTTTGATTCGTCTTTCCCTCCAAGAAATCACTTCGACTTCGCAATGCACTCTCTTATTCCTATATTCTTTTTCATTTTCATCATCTTTTCCACCGAAATCACCACCTCTTTTCACCAAACTAGTTGTTAGCAAACAAGTTTTTGCCTGGGTTTTAACAGTGGAAAAAGCAATGCGATATTTGTTGGAAAAACAAAGGCTGTTGTTGTTCAGTGGAAATGATAGTGAAGAGAGAGTTGCAGGGGTGAAACTCGAAGCCTTGCATACGCAATTTTTCATGGTGGTTTGAGAATTGAGAGCAGCAGCTGTGTTGGTAGAGCTTTAATTAGTGGGAGATAGAAGAAGAAGAAGGAAGTGGTCCATTCCATTTTAGTTTAAACTAGCTTTGGTTTTGGCTCTGGTTGGCTGGCTGGGAACCACCAGTTTCTTACTCATGCTTCCCCCTTTGTCTTTTAATAAACCAGAATGTGTGGTTCAACTACGTCCTTCCGTTGCAGTCTTGCAGAGGGGCTTTTGGCCTTTTGACACTAAACTACATATAAAAGTGTATGGTTTAATGTAGTTGGGAAGTCCTTGTATTATAGAAATCTGATCAAATTCGTCTTTTTAATTTTTATATTATTAAAAAAAATCAAATAAGTCTAAATTATAACAGAGGTGATGTTTATTGTATAAAAAAATTTATTAAAATTTAATACTAAGACAATAATATATTAAATTTTAATAATAAGAATCAAAAGGTTTTACTGCATCAAGGTTTCTTTCATAGTTTTAGAGAGGAGCCTGGCTTTCTATCTTCTTTTCTCTTGGTTTCTTGAGGGTTTTTTTGTTGCTTCTTTTTATGTTTTTTGATATTGGTTTTATCTTTCTTTATTAATATTTACTTTATGTCTAGTGAGTGTTACTTATGTAGATATTCAGATGGTTGAAAATCCTCTTTCTCATTTAATGAATGTCAATTAATACTTTATAAAAAAAGTTATATAATATCATAACAATAACAACAACATAGTATTAATATAATAACAAAATCGCCGCAAGACAACACCGAACAATAGCAGAGAAAAATTTTAGACAAATTTGGGTTGGATCGGGCTCGAGCCAAAAAATCTTACTCGAGGCCTAGCCCGTTTAAAAAACGAACCTTATTTTTTGTCCAAGCCTATTTTTCGAGCCTATATTTTTGTCCAAAACCTCTCACTTTTTGGACGGGTCTGGGCAGGTGACTCAACTCATGATCAGGTCTAATTTGACAGTACAAATTGTAATTATAAAATTACAAAATTTAAATTTTTTAAAATATATTAATTACTATTAAAATTATCGATAATACTTGAGAAAAAAAATTCTAAACAAACAACACAAAGTAAAATTAAATCATCATATATTAATCTAAAAAAATAACCGATAATATGATTACTAATAAAAAATTCTAACATTTCATATTTATTGGCTTACTCACTTTCTAACATTTTACGTATATTCCATATCATCATTTATTGGTTCTTAATTAATTTCATCATCATTTGTTTGTCCTTAAAAATTTATAGAAAGGGATAACATTGGACAAAAAAATTTATAAGATTTCACTAGATGGTTGTTGTCTCTGATTTTTTTTTAGTATATAATATTTTGTGATTCCTTAAAAATATTCATATTTTTTTATTTGGAATATTAAAAGATAATGATTCATTATTTTAAAAGGAATCTCATATGTAAGTAATGGCTAGAGTTATGAAAAAGAAAGGAAAAGGTGAGAAAAGAAGGTTAAAAATAGAAATTAAATAAATTAAAAATATAAAAAAAAAATTAAATTGTTCAAAAAAAAAAGACGAGAATGATCTATATAATTTTATTTAAATTTTCCATTGAAGATGATAATATAATATGTCGTCAATTTGCTGTTATACCTTTAAAAGGTAATTAATGGTTAAGTGACAAAAATATAACAAATTAATAAAGTCAATAATCATGAATAACACGATTTGAATCCATATCAAATAGGTGCCAGACAAAAAATTTAATCATCACTTCATACAAATTATTTAATTGATTAGGATGTCCAAGAATTACTTAATTTAACTTTTTTATACAATAATTTAACATATTTTAAACATATATGAGTGATTAAATTTTTATATTCGTTAGGAACAAAAAAAGAATTAAAGAATTTGCTTTAAGAAAATAATGAGTGACCAAGGTTTTCAAGGAGAGGTGACCGGAAGAAAAAAAGATCCGAAGGCGTGAGGAGGAGCTAGAAGTGAGCAAAATTCGATTCGATTTGAAAAACTCGATAAAAAATTCAAATTTTGAATTAAATAGTTTGAGTTATTTGAGTTAATCGAGTTTTTCGAATCAACTCGAATAAAAAATTAAGTTTTTCGGTTTAACTCGGATACAAATTACACAATTCGAGTTATCCGAAAATCCAAATAAGAAAAGGCAAAACTACGTCGTTTTGATAAATGTTTAACCTTTCTAAAGTTAAAAGTCAAAACCATTAAGTTAAAAAGTAAAATTACGACATTTTGATAAATGTTTATCCATTAAGTTAAAAGGTAAAACCATTATATTGTTTATGTAGTTAAATAATCTTGTACTTCGTTTACTAGTTAAATAATCGGTCCATGTAAATGCAATATTGAATATAAATAATAGGATTCATTAACTCGACTCGACTCGATTCAAAATTTTTTTGACTCGATTTGATTCGATTTGAAAAAATTTCAAATTGAATTCTGTTGCAAAAATAATATTCGTCAACTCGACTAACTCGAAATTTTTTGACTCGATTCGACTCGACTCGATCGAATACTCACCCATAGGATGAGCCATCGGATGAAGGTGGCTTTCATGAGGATAGGAGTGGGATTTCGCAAAAGGTATTCTCTTTCAAAGATGTTGTGATGAATGGAAACTCTGGGGTTTCGGAAGGAGTGGAGGAATGGGATGTGGAGGACTTGGTCCTTATTGAGAAGGATGTTCGAAAGGAAGTCTCAGATGGAGTTCCATCTATCGATTTTTTTGATAGGGTTTATGATCTTATTGAGAAAAGTATGACGAAGACTTTGATCGTGAAATTATTGGGTAGGAGTATCGGTTATAATGCCCTGTGGAATAAAATTTATGCATTATGAAAGCCGAAGATGAGGTTCCAGTTAATGGATATTGATAATGGATACTTCTTAGCAAAATTTGAATCTGAAATGGATTATTTTAGTGTGGTTGCTCAGGGACCATGGGTGGTTTTTGGTAATTATCTTACAGTCCAACCTTGGTCGTCGGATTTTTCGACTATGCATACTTATCCGCAAAGTGTTGTTGTATGGATTCGTATACCGGGATTGTTTGGTGTACTTTATAAGAGAAGTTTGTTGATGGAGATTGGAAGCTTGGTGGGTAAGGTGGTGAAGATTGATCTCCAAACTGATAAGGGGACGAGAGGGCAATTTGCTAGGTTTGATGTTCAAGTGAATTTAGCCAAGCCTTTAATTTCGAAAATCAGGATAGCAGGCAAGTTGCATCGGGTGGAGTATGAGTCTCTCCCGTTGATTTGTTTCAAGTGTGAGAGGTTTGGGCACTTGAAGGAGGGCTGCGTTCGTGGGAGTATGAGCCATGATATGGAGAATGATGAGGGTAGTAAGCAGGACGGGAATCTAGTGATTGGTGAAACTACACTTAAGAAGACGGTTGCTATCCATGATAAGGTGGAAATGGAGGAGTTTGGAGAATGGATGGTAGTGGACCGCCGTAAGAGGTGGCAACGAAAAAAGGAAGGTACGAACATGGCACCGATTCAGGCTAGGGAAAGGACGGGGTCTAGGTTCAATGTACTTGCTTCTGATGAACAAGGTATGAGGGTGATACGGCTGTTGAAGAGGATACTTTCTAATTTGGTGAGCAAAATAAGGAGATTGGAGGTAATTCCCATGCAAAATTAATGGGATTTGACAAAAAACAGCACGAGGCAAGGATTGATAAAAGAAAGGCTAAGGTGGGTGGTTTAAAAGTTGGGCTGAAGGCAATGTCTAAGAAACCAGGCCCGCAAGGTAATAAGGGTATAAAGTTGGGTATTACTAGAATTGGCAGTGGGCTGGATAAGGATTTTTAAGATCATGGTGAGTTTAATGGTTTTGGTGGCAGTAATTCGGGTTTGCTTAATGGGCGACAAATCTTAGATCCCAAATTTCATTCGGTTGTTTCTCTAAAAGAGAATAAGAACCCGAATCTGTTGGAAAGGTCCCTGTTAGGTGAAAATAGTTTGGGGTTTTCTAATTTGGTGCCTGTTTCAGTTAGGAAAGAAGTGGGAATTGGTGTGGTGAGTAGTGATGGAGCCAGTACGGAGTCACGATAGAGGGGGGGATGTTATGCTTCTGGAGAAGGCGGTCTCAGAGGTCGTTAGCATGCTTGATGAAGCGGAAGAAAGGTTCCATCGAAAAAAGGGTGAGATCGATGTTGGTTCAGGGAGAGTTGCGAATGGTAATGAGTTGGAATCGGAGAAGGATGATGAGTCCGAAGGTATGGATGATGCCTCAGATTGATGGATGTCTTTCAAGGTCTGTTTTCCTTCTACTTGTTTTTTTCTGTTATGGTGAAGTCAGAAATTATAGTGTGGAATTGCCAGGGTGCAGGCTACCCCAATTTTCACAGAATCATGAAGGAATATATTTGTGAGTTTAATCCGTCGGTTGTGGTTTTGCTGGAAACTCGTATTAGTGGTCACGTGGCTGAACGTGTGATAAAAAATATAGGCTGGAAATTTTATCACAGGGTTGAAGCTTGTGGGTTTTCAGGGGGTATTTGGGTCTTATGGAAGGAGGATGTTTGTGTGAATATAGAGGAAAATCATTTTCAATTTGTGAACGTGAAAGTGAAATTTCCTTTGGTGGATGAATGGGTTCAGTTTACAGGTGTTTATGGTAGTCCGAATAGGATTTTGAGGAGGGAGCTTTGGTCTATGCTGGGACGTATTGCTCATGGTGTGAATGGCCCTTGGTTAGTATCAGGGGATTTCAATGCGATGTTAAATGATGATGAGAAGAAAGGGGGTCGATGAGAAGGTCAGTGTCCTGCCCACTGTTTCAACAATTTTGCTTTGAATATGGTCTTAAGGATGTTGGATTTCAAGGTCCCAAATACACTTGGAATAGGGGGTTGGTATTTGAACAGTTGGATAGAGCTCTCTGTAATGGGCTGTGGGACAGTTTGTTCCCGAGTATGGTGGTATATCACATTCATAAGCTGAAATCGGACCATAGACCTTTAGTCATCAGTCTTGGTCTTAATGCTTTTGAGAGAATTACATGTCCATTTCAATTCTTGAGTTGCTGGTTGAATCACAAGGATTTTGGTGGACTTGTCAATGAGTGTTGGAAACGAGGTGACTGCTTGGGAAATTCTATTCGAAATTTTGTTGATGAGTGTAAAGATTGGAACAAGGAGGTATTTGGGCATGTCATCACTAAGAAGCGTAATTTAATTGCTCGTATTTCAGGGGTGCAGCGAGCGATTGAGAGGCTTCGAACTAGAAAGATGGTTGATCTTGAGAAGGAGTTGCAATCTGAGTTGGAAAGGATGCTGGATGACGAAGAATTAATTTGGAAGCATTAGTCAAGGAAAGATTGTTTGATGCTCGGGGATAGAAATACAAAATATTTCCATTCTCAGGCTAGTCGAAGAGGTAAGGTGAATCTTATTAAAGCTTTAAGATTGGAGAATGGTCTCTTGAGGAAGATCAAATTAAAGAAGTGGTGGTGGAGTTTTTTAAGAAATTATATACTGATGATGGGTTGTGTGTGGGTTGCTGTCCAATTCAAAATGGGTTCCCGACAGTTGATTCTGAGTTATTGATGGGAATGGAGCATGACTTGACTATACATGAGGTCCAGGGTGCGCTTTTTGAAATGGCTCCATTGAAGGCTCCAGGGATAAATGGGTTACACTCCCAATTCTACCAAGTTCATTGGGATTCGGTGGGAGATTCGATATTTGATATGGTGTTGACGACTTTTGACAAAGGGAGCTTTGAAGATTGGTTTAATAGAACACTCATTGTCCTTATACCTAAGGTACCCGTTCCTGAATTTGTTTCACAACTTAGACCTATAAGCTTGTGTACTTTGCCGTATAAAATCTTGTCGAAAGTGATTGTGAATCGTCTGAAGCCTGTGATGCCGATTCTGGTTGCAGAAAATCAAACCAGCTTTGTTGGGGGGAGAAATATCATAGACAACGTTGTTATAGCCCAAGAGGTATAAGGCAAGGCGATCCCATTTCTCCGTATTTGTTTGATATCAGAATGGAAAAACTGGGACATGCGATTAGAAGTGCAATGTTGGATGGGGATTGGAAACTGGTAGCTTTAAGGAGAGGGGGTCCACAACTTTCTCATTTATTCTTTGCAGATGACTTGGTGCTGTTTGGGGAAGCTTCTGTAGAGAATGCGAAGGTGATGAAAGGGGTCCTTGATCAGTTCTGTTCCTTTTCGGGGCATAGAGTGAATGTTTCTAAATCCATGATTCATTTCTCTATGAATACAAATATTGGGGTTCAAAAGGAGATCACAAGGGTGTTTAATTTTTAGATTACTGAGGATCTTGGACGTTATTTAGGGGTTCGATTATTCCATAATAGAGTTAAGAAAAGTACTTTCCAATTTATTGTTGATAAGGTGCTGGCCAAGCTGAATAGATTTGATGCAAAATAGTTATCGATGGCGGGTAGAATAATGTTGGCGAAGTCGGTTCTTCTTGCTATATCGGAATAATTCATGCAGGTTGCCATGATTCCTATTGGCATACGTGAAAAAATCGAAGCTATAGTTCGACAATTTGTCTGGGGTTCTTTGAATAGGGGAAGAAAGGTTGCTTTGGTTAATTGGGATGACTGCTATCAATCGGTTCAGTATGGGGTATTGGTATTAGAAGGCTCGTACCTCAGAATGTCTCGTTTCTTATGAAATTGGCGTATAATATTGTAATGAAAAGGGAATCACTTTAGGTACGAGTTATGAGAAATAAATATAAGATGTCAGAGCTTCTACCCCAAGAGATCTCAAGGAATAGATGTTCTTATGTGTTGAGATCACTAGCAAAAATATGGCATGATTTCAGAAATCGGATGATGTGGAGGGTAGGAGATGGAAGAACAATTAACTTTGGACAGGATGAATGGATTCCGGGTTTGGGGATTCTTAATTCTCATCTGATTAATGGTAAACATCTATCTGCAAATGCGAAAGTTAGGGAATTTGTGGGTAGGGATATATGTTGGAATTTGACTGAATTATCTGAGTTGTTTAATAAGGACATTTTGGATCATATTGTGGCTTGTCACCCTCTAAGGGATGAGTTTGGTACTGATTTGTGTCGATGGAAGTTGACCTTGGATGGTAGATTTTCGGTCAAGTCTACTTACAGCTCCTTAACAGTCTCGATAAACAGACAGGAAAATGGTGAGTGGAAATTAATTTGGAAGGCTGCAGTACCTCCAAGGATTAAGCAATTTCTGTGGCTGGTTAGCAAGAAGAGTATCCTTACGAATTGTGAAAGATCGAGAAGGCATATGACGGACGGTGCAAGCTGTCCACTTTGTGGGGGCATCCAAGAATCGGTGTTGCATATGCTGCGTGACTGTTGATTCGCAAGAGAGGTATGGCTGAAATTTCTTTCTTTTGAGTCTGCTAAGGTTTTCTTTGAGGTCGAATTTGAAGAGTGGCTGCTGTTCAATCTTAAAGGACAGTTTAAATTATGTTGTATGAATGTTGAGTCTAGCATTGTGTTTGCTGTAATATGTTGGAAGTTGTGGACGAATAGGAATGAGTTTGTTTTTCAGCAACAAAGGGTGGGGGTGGATCAGACTATTTTAGCTGTAGAATGTTATGCACAAAATGTTAGTGTTGCTGCAACTAGTCGGAGTAAACTGCAGCATAGCAGATTGAAGCTGGTCAAGTGGCAAGCACCAAGGGATGGGTGGGTTAAAATCAACACGGACGGCGCTACCAGCAACAATGGTGAATGGTCTGCTATTGGAGGGGTGATTCGAGATTCGGTTGGTAATTGGGTGACACGTTATCGTCGATTTGTTGGACGAGGGTCAGCCCTTAATGCTGAGCTTTAGGCAATGCTTCATGGTGTGCAGATAGCAAAGGATCGTGGATATCGGAAGGTAATTGTTGAGAGTGACTGCAAAATGGCGATGGATATGATTAATGAGCATTCGGTTGCGGATTCAACAGAGGCATTAATCAGATCTATTCTCAATGATTCGAGGTTATTTGATTCAATTGTTTTCCAGTTCGTGAATAGGGAAGAGAACTCAGTGGATGATTGGATTGCAAAAACAGCTAGTACAGCAGATTGGCTTCTACGTATTATTGATTCTCTTGATTTTCATATCAGAAAGCTTTTGTCAAATGATAAGTTTGGTGAATCAATTGTAAGAGTCTAATGTAATAAGGCAAATTGATGCATTCTTTTAATTATTAAAAAAAAAGTATTATATCTGTTTTAATTGGTTGGGATGTACAAGACTTATGTAATAGTTTCTCCATTTTTACATTATGATCGATTAAAATAAATGACTTATTTGATTTTTTACCTTTATAAAAAATCATTTTAACCCTCCATTTATTTTTTCGTTTCTTTTAGCTCTTGCACTTGCATTATTTATCAAGTCACCCAAAATCAATAGGAAAGTTGACAAATATTAATTTTATTAATGTAGCATGCATATGAATTATCACGTGTCTATCATGTTAATAATTAATTATTTTTTAATATTTTTTATAATTTTAATAATTTTTAAAAAATATTTTCACCTAAAATAGTATTATTTTTAATAACTATAGCAATCCAATCGTGGATGGGTGAGATAAGATCCTATCATCTCGAAGGCCAGAGTCAGTGCACGTAAATGACCATAAGCTTGCTATCTAAATAGTTTCAAAGAAAGAGAAAAAAAAAAGAAAAAAAAAAAAAAGAGGAGCACTCAACATTCTAGATTTGTGATGAATCAATTAAACCATAAAAGCACAGAAATAGGGAAAAGGAGAAGAAGGATTTATATCTATCTATAAAATCATAAATGTATGTCTGTTTATGGTTAATATTAAACCTTTGCATTACCAGAAATTTCAATGTTCCTAACAGGTCCCTTAAACCATTTCCTAGCATCCACCAGCCACCAAACCATTACCAAGGACAAACCCACACCTAAAGCAACAGGTGCGTAATTAAATGTCTCCCAAGTGATTGGGTAATATGTTGGCAAAAGGAACACTGAACATGTGTAACAAATCCAGACAAAGGCCACAAGACAAACTGGTCTTCTTGCTCTGCCTAAATAAAATGGACCAGGTTTGAAATTCTTCTCTGGCATTACCATTCTTGCAAATATTGGAACTGCATACCCACCAACCCATCCAATGGTGCATATTGAAGTTATGGCTGTAAATACTACATTTACTTTCAAGATCGGTAGCCCCATTACAATACATATACCTGCACATAACCATACTGCATTTGATGGAACTTTGCGCTCTGGGTGAACTTGTCTCCATATTGATGAATAAGGGATCCCTTTATCTCTTGATAATGCATATACCTAAAGGGTACCAATGGTGACATAAGACTTCCACAATATTAACAACTTAGCTATTAACATTGGATTTAGGCATAATGCTTTATTTGGTCTTGTAACTTTGCAAACAAAATAAAAGAGTTATTTTAGTTCTTCATTTAATTTTCCCCTCTTTTTGCTCTTGGATTATTGTTTTTTTGTCAAAAACACAAATGGATGGAAAAATTAATAGACATTAACTTTTTTGACGTGACAGTCTATGTATATATCACATCAGCAATTAATTAAAATATGCAAAATAATTATTAGAAAAGAAAAAAATAAATCATTATGCCGAAGATTTACTTACAACTCTGGCAGCACTGGTAGTGATTGAAAGCCCACCAAAGAAGAAAGAGCCCCAAATGACAAATAGTAATACAATGGCTCCAGCAGAATTATGATACCTCCCATGGAATGCATCATACAGTATTTGTGCTGGCACAAATGCACCCGCAGTTTCATTGCTTGGATCATAGAGGTAACTAAAATCCTGAATGAAACAATATATAATGACATTGAAGAGCTATCTATATATACATATGTAAACATGTATATATTCAGAGTCTACGGATCATTTTCTTGACAGTAAAAGTATTATAGAAGACTCTATATTAAGATTCAGATTGTATTTTGCCCCTCTATTAAAAATGAATAAATTAATTCCTGTATATTAGAGTAAAAAACAAATTGATCTTTCTGTTAAAAATTTCATCTATTTCTACTATTGCAACTTAGTCCCTGTACACGTCAATATAGGGCATACATGGTAAGGCACGTGACATTGTTTGATTATTCTGTTAGTCACGCTAATTTTTGACCGTGCAAATGGATTAAAAAAATTAGCAGAATGACTAATTTGCTCTTTTATCTAACGTACAGGGAGCAAAATGCAATCCGACTCTTAATATAAGAGTCTCTATAGTACTTTTACCCTTTTTAGACATACCTGAATGCTGAAAGTAAGGGCCAAAATATAAGCCCATCCAAATACAGCAATGATCCCGATGCTGGAGAGAATTGAAATAGGACCATTCTTATCAGCACCTTTAGTTTCTTCAGTTAAATGTGCTGCTGCATCATATCCATACAATGAATATTGACTGACAAGAAAAGAGAGGATGACTGCATAAGGTTTGCTTGATACTCCTGTTGAGTCTACCCCCATTTCAAAACTTGTGAATACATATGATGCAGATTTTCTAGTCATTGCTACCAATGGGAGCATTATAACTATCACTAAGCCACCAATTACCTGACAGGGAAAACTTTGGTTTAACTAGCTTATCAGCCATATCTGAATTATCATCTTATTGCACATCAAAGTATATAAATGAACCACAAAGTTGATACAATGAAGGCCGTAAAATTTATCGGAGAGACATTTGTATTAAGAGTCAGCTTGCATTTGGCCTCCTTTATTTAAAAATGGACAAATTAGTCTCCATAGATTAGATCAAAAAGTAAATTGGTAGAAAGTGAAATGTGACGTGTTATGTGTATCTCATGCTGATATACAGGGACCAGTTTTTAACAGTAGAAATGGATGTAATTTTTGATAGAATGATCAATTTACTCTTTGATCCAATGTACAGAGACTATTTTGCTCATTTTTTTAGTAAAGGGGGCAAAATGTAATCTAGCTTTGAGTACAAGTGCCTCCATGATACTTTTGCTAGTGAAAGACACACTATGAAGCCTTAAAGTACGCAAACGTAAAACTTGTACCTGCCACCAAATTGAAATTATGTCGATGAAAGCAATCACTTCTAAGGCAAAGGTGTTGAGTACTGCCCATATTAAAGTAAGGCTCACATACATGCATAAGAAGAGCCATTTTGGAGCAAAATATCCACCATCTTTATTAGTTCCAGTGCTTAATAAGATGATGCTCTGCAGTGTTTGTGATCCTGCATAAGCCTTCCATACCAAACACAAGGTTAAATTCAAACAATTTACTAACAGATTGGACTGTGTATTGTTTTGTTTTTTTTCATCATTTTCAAGTATACCTGAGTACCTATGCCAGCAATAAGCCCTATGGTCTCAAGCCAAGCACAACACCATGATGAGAAAGGACCCCATTTGGGACCAGCTAAATGAGCAGCCCAAAAGTAAAGAGAACCTGTAGTCTGTTAAAAGTTTACAAGAAAGAGCAAGTCATTTCCCTTTAGTTGTAGAAGCTCTTTTAGAATTAGCTGCATTATGATTTTTCATGGCTGGATTAGGAGATGGATTCTGTCATGTCTATAATAGTATACAGCATATTAATGCTCTCACTCAGATCATGTTATGAGGTAAAAATACCATGGAAGCTCCTATACTATGAGTTAGATTGTATTTTGCCTCATTTATTAAAAAAATATGGGCAAATTAGTCCCGATATATTAGATAACTTCATCCATTTCTATTATTAAATATTGACATGGTTGACAAAATAACCAAATAAGCCACGTGTATTTTATGCTGACATACATAGATAATTTTTTAAAAGTAAAAATGAATGGAACTTTTAACAAAAAAGAAAACCAGTTTACTCTTTGGTATAGCGTATATAGACTAATATACATATTTTTTAAGTAGAGAGATAAAATGCAATCCGCCTCTTAGTATAAGGACTTCCATGATTCTTTTAGCCATGTTAGAAACATTTGGCTTCATTTTAATGCAAGGCTTCAATACATCAAATACCTTATAGGCTAAACTAAAATTGTTTAACCTCTTGGGGCAGATTTTCCCATTGAAAATGAAAGACAAAAATGGAACAAGAGTGAGAAAGGAGACAAACTGGAAAAGAAGAACAGATCTCAGCCATTGCAACTCCAACAAAGCAAGTGAAGAAAGAGACAACAACCCAACCCCAAACAAGACTAGCAGGACCTGCATATTGAAGGCTTGAACCATACAAGGGAGTTATCCCAGTGAATAGTGTCATTGTTGAGAACGAGATCGCAAGAGTCTTGAACAGAGTCTGCGATTCATAAATAAAGGAACACAAATTAAGAAGGTACTGCATGTATGAAAACAAAGAAAAAAAGATGAAAAAAAACCATTTCTCTTCTGAGTTCTTGCTTGTATCCAAGTTCATTAAGTCGTTTCTCCCCAGAATCCATTTCTTGGAATTGTGTTTGTTGCTGGTTCTGCTCCATCTAATTTCAGGTCTAAATGGGAATTAAAGATAGTAATATCCCAAAAAAAGAAAGAATCAACAAGAGATAGTAAATGGAATTAGAGAGAAACTAAGAAACGTTGACTCATGCAGATACATATCTTAACTGCCATCACGCATTGACTGCTTTGGTTTTTTTATTTTTATTTTAATATAATAATATTCAACTTATAAATATTTTTTTTATTAAATTTATAAAAGATTTATGGTTCATACTATTCTTCATGTTTTTATAAAGTTAAATTTCAATGAAAAATATAATAGGAATAAAATATTATTTCATATCGAATTTTGTGGATTGATATGATGGGTATGAATATTTTTGTCAATACAAGAAGACGGGAGATTTGAGTGCGCTAAAACGTATTATTTTCTGAAGGGGTTATAAATAATTTAAGATATAGAGGTGGGTGTTTGAATTTTAGTTAATTGTTGCTCCAAGCAAGGTGGTTGCTTTCAGCATATAATATATGAATGTGAAGTTGTGGAATTTAGAGACCCTATAAAAGTCCACATCATGAAATCAAATGACGAGGCGCGTAACTTACTGGAAAACGGAACCCCTTACGGTGGGACTTTGATTTTAAACTATTGACTAAACGTGTATAAATTATTATAAATTTATATTTTGATTATTTAATTTTAAAAAAAATTTAAAATGGTCATTAAACTATTCGAAAGTTAATTTAACAAGTGGCTTCAGTAAAATAAAAGATGTTGTTCATCCTAGATGTCCTGGGTTCGAGCGCCTGTGTGTGCAAGGTGTGTGTGCCTTGTCAAAGGGTTAAGAAAATATGAACAGATACTATCATGTAATCACATTAGTATATTCAAAAAAAAAAACTATTTGAAAGTTATCATTGAACTATTTGAAAATTTTATTTAAGTTATTGAGTTGTTAAGTTTTTCTTTAAATATCTTATTAGCTAGCTTCAAGCGACGATTCAATGATCGGTATAACGAATCAATACTCATCAACAAGTACAATTTTAAAGAGTTTAAAGTATAATTTTTTTTTGTATATGCTTGTTGGTTTAGAATTTTAAAGGGATTAAATTGAAATTCTTTTCATATTTTGGGGCCAAAATGTATTTTCACCATTAAACTAACTTATAATTTTAAAATTTTCAAGAGACTAAATTGATAATTTGCCATTTGGGAGGGGGGTTCGACTCTACCCACCCCTTGGTGTCGTCCCTGGATTCAATTCGATCTGACGGTTAGTATTGAAAATCGAAAAAGAAAACTATTTGGATTTTGATTCGTAAATTTATGATGTTCAAAGTTGTTTTATAAAAAATATTGAACTATAGAAGAAAAGAGAAATGGAAGCTTTTGATTGGCGCAGATGGTGCAAATAGAAAATGCCATATAATACTGATTTTGTAACTTTCGAATAATTTAGTGACTATTTTATAACTTTTATAAGTTAAATGACTAAAATATAAATTTATTAATAATTGAGTGATATTAGAAAAAAATCATCCTAAACATTAGAGCAACATGTTTAGAGTAGGACCTTCTGTTTGAAAACATCGAAAGCAGACAAAGGTGGTTGTTTTATCGGGACACTAATCTCTCAATTAATGATGTTTGTCTTTTCTTCGTCTACTTGTAGCTAGATCTTATTATGGGTCGAGTTGGATCGGTTTAGACTTAAAGTAAAATTTTATATTTATTTTTTATACTCGATTCAAAAAATAAATTTATATTTATATTTAGT
Organism: Gossypioides kirkii; assembly: GCA_005610355.1. Taxonomy (NCBI): domain Eukaryota; kingdom Viridiplantae; phylum Streptophyta; class Magnoliopsida; order Malvales; family Malvaceae; genus Gossypioides; species Gossypioides kirkii. Next base: position 758,585 of record CP032251.1, on the reverse strand, counting down.
TCGATCTAGATAAAAAAATACTAAATTCGAGTTTAATCTGTAAAAAAATTCATTTTTATATAAAAACAAGTTTAAAAATATAATACATCAAATACACTAAAAATATTAAATAAGTGTTTTTCAACAAATTGAAAATACATTAAAAAAAATTTATATTGAAATAACACTAAGATAATTACAACTTAACAAGCAAATGTCTAAAATAGTAGTAAAATTAACCATAAAATAAAAATTATAAAATATCCAAACAATAATAACAAAATAGTAGCAATATAATAGCAAAACAACATTAAGCAACAACAAAACAGGAGCAGAAGAAAATTTTATCCAAATTCATGTCAGGATCAATCCAAAATATCTTACTATAGGTTCGACCCGTTAAGAAAATGAATCTTATTTTCGTCCAAACTAATGTTTCGAACTTATATTTTTGTCAAAATCCTCTCAATTTTCGGACAGACCTTTGAACCTAGAGAAGTGATTTGGCCCTGTAACCCTAACTCACCAAATCGTGAACAAAAGAGGAAATCAAATATTATTCCAAACACTCCGCAATTAAATAAATAACAAAAATACTTAAATCCCTTCACTTACCTCTTATACTTTAAAAAAAATTATGAACCCATATGATGGCCTGATGAATTGATGATCAAGGGTGTTCACCGCCTCAAGTGTGACTTGAATTCGAGTTGCGCTAATTACATTTATTGTTCAAACATTTACCCTATTATTATAATTCACAAAAAATTATACTTTAAAAGAAATATCAACTTACCTTTATAAGGTTTATACTTTAAATAAATATATATTTATCTTTTTAAAGTTTGATGATTGACAATTAAAATTTAAAGTTTATTCATTAAATGAATTTTAAAATAAAGAATAAATTTATCTTTTATTAATTATTACTAATTTTTAATTAAAGATAATAAAATTTTTATTAGTTAGAAAAATATTTTAATTATTATTAAATTATATTATAAAATTGATTTATGTTAAATAAAAATGTGTTTTAAATGAATTTTTTTATTTTTTTATTTCACAAGCCGCTTTAAAATTGACATATGTCTTTTTTAATATTTTATTATACCTTTATAAGACACTTGTCAATCCTTTAACCCTTCAGTTTAAAAACTCCACTAATTGTGTACCAAATATTTACACAAATAATACATCCTCAAATAAATCATTACAAAGAAAATTTATAAAAATTATAGGATACAAAAATATATTCTTAAATATTATATAATGTTATAAAAAATTTTGAAAATATTATAAACAAATTTATAAATTATAGATTTTTTTTAAAAATATATAAAAACTATAAAAAAAAAGTTAATGAAAATTGTATATTAGTTTGCAAGGATTTTTTTAGTACTTAAGCTTAAATATGAGTTTGTCTTTTGATTTTTTACAAGTTGTAGATTGTATTAATTAGACTATCCTCAAGTACGACCTTTTTTTTATCATTAAGAAAGTCTTTGGTTCAATTTTTTTTTGATAAATAAAGAGGCACTCAAGTGCCTAAACCTCATTTTATTTATGCATCATAAGTAACAGGTAAATCTTCTGCTAAAAGTCTCCCAACATAAACGCTAGGGGATTCAATGATCTTGATGTCCGCACCAACACTGTCACACGTTTTGATAAGATAGTCCGCAATCAAGTTGAATCTTTGGTTCAATCTTTAATATCCTTATGCTATCCTCAATTATCAAAAGGGAAAATGTATATACTTTTTTTTATTAACGCATGATAAGATTTAAACTGTATCACTTAAGTATCAAATGAAAACTCTAATCATAGCTCTAAATGGATATTAAAAAAAAACCCTAAAGAAATTAAAAAATGGAATTAAGATCAAAACTCTTGATCAGTAATAATATAGCAATAGAAATACATAATTTACAATAATGTTTGACAATCACTAGATATCAAAGGAGTTTAAGCATAGAAAGATTTTAGGCCAATTCCCTGTTGACTATCATCCAACCCTGTAATCACACAACGATTTTCCAACCGATGAAAACTGAGGAGCCTCCTCCTGTTGTCGTCCAAGGTACCATTATAATAGCTGACGAAATAAATTTACCAGTTCCAATATGGGAAGCAAAACCCATCCTCATCTCACTATTTCTGGGCCATCCATGGTGCTGACAAGGTTATTTGAAGTCGATGTCTGTCTCTGTCTAGGTCTTCCCCGTCCTGAAAACCACCAAAACCAGCAGGATCAAAGAAACATTTTTTATCGGTAGAATTATCATGGAGGTCCCTGTACTAGGAGCCAGATTGCATTTTGTCCCATTAATTAAAAAAAAAATTTAATCCTTATACACTAGATCAAAAAATAAACAGGTCCTTTCGATTCTACTGTTAAAAACTAACGTGATTGACAAAATAATTTGACAATTACACATTGTGTACTACATGTACCTCATTCTGACGTATAAGTACCAATTTTTAATAACAGAAGGACCAGTTTGCTTTTTGATCTAACGTATAGGAACAAATTTGCCTTTTTTTTAATAGAGAGGACAAAATGCAATCCGACTCCTAGTACAAGGGCCTCCATGGTACTTTTACCTTTTTTATCTTACAATGCATACATGTTGAAGTTTGAGTCTCTCATAGGGGTGTAATCAAGCAGAGCTAAGCCCGTATACTGCCAAGCTCGAGCTCGGCTTGAGATATAATCGAGCTACTCAAGCTCAATTAAGCTCATTTACCAATTTTTGCATTCAAGCTCGAACTCGAGCTCAAGTTCGACTCAATAATTAAACTTAGGGTTAATAATATATATTAAGGACAATAACGTAATTTAATAATATAAAAATAAAAAAAGTTCGATAATGCTCGCGAGCCGTTCAAGTCAAGTATTACTAAGCTCGAATTTGGCTCGATCGATAGCTCAAGCTTGAGCTCGACTCGATAATTACTGAATTGAGTTTGAATTTTTTTCGAGTCGAACTCGAGTAGCTTGCGAGTACCGGTGTCTCAGTTGCACCCCTAGACTCTCTCATAAAATCTGGAAGTATTAAACTAGACAATGAAACAACAAAAAATAATCAAAATTCCTCATATTCAACGCCTAATGGTGTTTGCTACATTGTCCTAGGTGAAAATGGTACAACCCTCCATCATCCTAAAATACAAAATTCTACCCTCCAAGTGGTTAATGGAGTGGAAAGAGATTGAGAGTCTAACCAGAATCCTTCTTTTTCTTCAATGAAGTCTGCTTAGATTTCTTATGACCTTTCTCTATCTTGGTACAAACATCTTTGTATTTTTCAAGAACCCTTTCTTTCTCTTCAAGTAAACCTAACATCTCATATGCATCTGCTACTCTTTGAACTATTGCTTTGTCTGTAGGCTTGCGACCAAAAGCTTCCAAGCCTTTGAAAAGCTTTATGATAACAATTAAAAATAGACCAACAAAAAATATTGGAAAAACTAATTAGTTATGAGAAAATAAGAATAAGCTGAACTTTTAATTAAGTAAAGCTCGAGAGAAAAAAAATAAAACGAAAACCTGTCAAAGATCTGAAAACCACCTGTATAATATTAAGTACTAACTTTTTAATATGCATATAGTTGATAGCTAGGGAACAAAAACATACCTTTACAAGATACTCCAGCATGTTGTTTCGATAGTATACTGATATCATGAGGCCGCATAACTGCCAAGGTACTGAATGTAGATCACCACTAACTTTCTTCACCCAGAATTGATGAGCTTCATCTGCTCTATTATCCATATCTAAAGCTCGTAATAATTGTCCGTATGTTCCCATTGTGTTTCCCTGCCCCTTGCTTAGCATCCATTTAATAACCTAAGAGGGAACAATAGTTGTTGAACTTGAATTCATATCCAAAGAATTCACTTGACATGATTCATTAAATTTGATGCAGGAGGTATTCTAGTATGCAATTTGCAAAATTTAAATTACCTTGTCTTTTACAAGTATAAGAATTATTTATGTATTTATTCTTTAAAAGAGCAGCAAGTAGAGAAAGAGGTACTTGTAATGTGGGGAAGGCAACAACTCAAGCTTGGTATAGAGGTTGTTACCCTCTTTAAGAGGTTTGAGGTCCAAGATTGAATCCTCCCTCCCCCTTGTCTCTACCATATGTACCATAAAAGTAAAAAGTGATGAAGGCAAATACTGAATGAAGAGCCCTAATCAAACTATTCTGATAAAAGTGAAACTGTAAAGTTAAACATGTGGTACGGTTGGTAGAAACATCTATTCCTGTTAAAATGAAAAACAAGTTTCAATAATAAACATCTATTATCATGTTGATATGTGCAGTACTTGCCCTAACCTACATCAAGAAACAAAAGAGCCAAATGCCACAAAAAATGTGCTCTTCTTACTACTAATTCACTTATTAATTCCAGAGCCCCAAGTAACCTGGATGGTATCTTCTTTCTTAACTTGAAATATAATTGTTAAGCATCTAAGCAAAAACCAATTGAAAATAGGCTTAAATATAAGACCATAGGAAACCCAATACTTAATAGATGAACAGTACCTGAGACTCCCCCCCTCCCCCCCACATCTAGCTAACAAAGAAGACACATGAACAACCTCACAGGGATGGTAAATCTCTCACATGGGGTTGGACAAGAAGAACAGAACACGCCTAAGCTCCAATACCAATGCTAAGCATCCACCTAAAACCATTTCACAATAGATAGACTCGACTTGAGGCTGACCAGTTGAAGTGGGATTACACCTCTTAACAAATAAAATAAAATCACAACTAACCAGTTCAAGTGACTTTGTAGCGTCCGATACAAAGAAAAATAAACCATCCAGTGAGAGAGAGGGAAAGCTGATTAAAATTAAAAAAAAAAAAACAAAAACAAATCGGAAAGAGTATTTGCTGATACCTGAACAACTCTATGCCACTGATGCTCCTTCTCAAGAGCAAGGATTACATTTTTAAGAGGTCCAATAGGAAAATTCTGCTCCCAAGCAACCCAAGCATCAAGAGCACTGTAGACAGCTTCTTTACTGTCTTTAAGATCAAGAAGCTGCATAGATGGAGTTATTTTAGTAAGTTAACAACCCACTTTAGCATGCAAAATTAAAGCCAAGAAGGAAAAGAAAAAAAAGATGACATGCTGTTAAACTTACTGTGGTGACAAGAAACTTAATTTTATCCTTTCTTGAGACATTCTGCCCAATTTGGAGCTTCTGTTGACTTCCAACACTTGGCTTGGGATAAAGATTAGCCACTTGGTTATTACATTGATCCTTAAATAATTCCCATATCGGTTAAGGCAGTCAAATAAAACGAACTAAACAACTCAAAAAATTGAAGAACTCATCCAAAATAAAGCAAAATGTAAAAAACAGATTAACAAATTAATAAGATAAGATATCTGTGTAAACCTCTATTATATTTGATAAATTATGCTTGTCCAAAAGATAAATAAACCCTTTTTGTACAAGAAAGAAATATGAAAAACTTCAAAATAATTCCTTAGCCCTTCTTCCAATCATAGAACACCGTATTCAAACATGTTTCAAACTTAAAGGATCTGTCATTTTCCCTTCATTCTATTTTTTGCAAGTCAAAAAAGTTCCTATGCTATTTATTCCTATAAAAGTTTATATATATGAGAAATGAAGGAAATAAATAGAGATAAGAGGATGGCTTGAAAGATTAAATGGAAATTACAGAAAGGTGATATTTGATGACAAATTGAAAATTAAAATTTGTGATAAATACCTATGTTGCTTTGTTTCTTCATTATCCCTAAAGAGTCTGTATTCGACATATACCTAGACACTGTACGTAAGTATGACCTTACAAATTTATAACAGGAATAAAAAAAAACTTGCAAAACAATTTTGAGTATACCCATTCCAGACACATAATCATATTCAACACTTACCATGAGTTTGAGTGACATAGCTAGTTAATCATTTTAAGTACCACTTAATATACTATTCCAAATTAAAACTTTATGAATATTTAGTAGTTTAAACAAGTTTATTTCATTCAACCAACAATATTTTACTTCTAGACCACATTATCCCAGTGTCTTACTAATGGACCTTCTGTGCCATCTTCTATTGCGTAAAATCTCATTAGTTGTAAAATCACTACAAAATAATATATTACAACTTCAAAAACCTATTTAAAGCAGATTCATGCTTCTTCTCTTTTTAAACAAATGCATAATCAAGCTTTAGTTATTAGATATTATCTTTTTTCAATTTATCAAATAAAATTAACTAAAAGTTGTTTTTTTTATTTATAAAATTTGATTAAGAAAGAATGAACCTCCAATTGAAACTCATCCTTACTAGGAGTGTAGGGAAGCCAAGTCTTGCTCATACATGTATGCAATTGAGTTGTTGACTTAATAACAAATCTCTCTGTCACAAGTGTATGAGCTTGATTTTATCTTTAATGATATGAGGCTAATTGAATAGCTCACTAACTTTTAGAATCACTATCAAATTTGAAGAATAAAACTCTATCAAACTTAGCCCTATTTTAAGCTTTTACAAGTGAAGTTCAAACATTTAACTCTCTTGATCAACTTGGTTAGAGTATACCACTAACAGTAAAATGACAAATGCTTCAACTTTTTGAAAAATTACAGCAAACTCAATGACAACATATCAACAAAAGAACTTACCTTCACTACGTGGTCACAGTGTGCTTCTCTTCCTTGCCCATTTGGAATAACCTACATATACATACTTAAAGGAATGAACAAATCAGAATGCCTAGTTATTAACTGTCCAGTATCTCCCCCTCCCCTCCCCCCCCCCCCCCTTATTTTTCTAATATATGCATAAATACATACACATATTTATAAATTTTATACATTGATTACATGAAACCAGAAAAGGGTAACTCAAATAGAGACCGGTTCTTTACTTGGACTAAGAAAAAAACAGAGAAGTTCAGAAGCTGAGAATCTGAATAAGGAGAAGACATTAACCAGCCATCAAAGAATAACAGGGTCTTCAAAGTTATAAATGTTAGCAGAGAACGAAACCAAGAGTTCTAACTAAAAAAAAAAAAAGTTGAATTACATTGAAAACTCATTTCGTAATTTAATCAAACAGGTGATGGGGGTGACAGTTTCCGGCACCAGTTATGAAAGACCACTTGAAAACAAAAATATCACCTCATATGTAGCAAAGGAGCAACCTCTCATCAACGTTGATGTTGCAGGAAGAAAAATCCTTTGCGTGGTGAGTCCAGAAACCTATAAATAATAATGAAACAAGTATGTAGCTTTTAATTATATAAAAATGAAAATAAAAGTGCATGATTTACATGGAAAAGGAGAAAAGAAAGAGTACTTTTTGCAATGCAAATCGCAGCATCAGAACGGTTTAGATTGGATATGGCAATGGAAGAGGTAAAAGCGTGGTGGTGGCGCTGACGAGAGGGAGAAAGAGGTGGAACTCGTAAATATGTTTATACTTACCAACTGGCTAATTTCTTGTCATTCAAAATAATAATGGTATAACCGAAGACAAAAAAGGGAGTGAACCTGCTCGGACTGAATTACGTCGAGACGGGTTTAACCAAGGGTGGGATTTATTTGTATTTGGTAGAAGTGTTTGTGGGTTGTGTTTAGGTATGATATTAATTTTTTTTAATTTTTATTTATTACAATTTTATATATAATCATTTTAATATTTTTAATGTTTGTATTATAGTAATATTATATATTTAATTTTTATATACTATAATTTATATAATATAAAACATTATAAACTTAACAAAAAAGGGTGAGACGAAGTTGAGCTTGATATTTGAATGTTCAAATTCAAACTCAGCTCATATTTTAAATGAATCATGAACAGACATATTATTTGAAAACTGAACAGTTTAATCAATCTCCCAATCCTTTCACAAATATTTTTGCCAAAATCCAAATAGCAAAGGATTAATCTCCCGATCCTTTCACAAGTCAATATCCACAAACAATTCTAAATGAGTAAAGGATTGATCTTCTTTGACTTTTAATGTTTAATTTTTTCTTAAAGAATCGATCCTCTCTTTAAAACGATAAATCTCTTGACCCATTCACAAGTTAATATCCATAGACAATTTTAGAGGGGTCAAGGATCAATCCTCTTTGATTTTTAATAGTTAGTTTTTCTTAAGGAATCGATTAATTAGTTTTTCTTAAGGAATCGATCCTTGATGTTGAATTACGATAATTACTTGTGCATTTAATGCTTCAAAAGAGTATATAAATAAGATCTCTAAACATTCATATGAAGCCAAAAAAATAAATTTAAATCAAAATGCAAATATTTAAAGATTTCATCCTTTATTCTTTCTATATTTAAATTTAATTTGTAGACACTTGTTAGGGTTAAGTACTTATTCTTTTTTTAAGTGTTTATTTGTATTTACGAATGCATAATTTTGTAAGTCAATACCTTTGAAAAGTGATTCATTGTTTGTTATTTTATTTCTCTTTTTTGTAAGATTCTACGAGATTTTAGAGGTTATATATTTTCCCTCAAAAGATAAGAAATTGTAAATGTTCTACTTTATTCGAAATTTGTAAATGTTATACTTTTATCTTTAAAATAGTATCTTGAAAACAAAAGTAACGCAGCTAAATAATTGAGTCAAAACCGCTATAAAATTTTATACCCATTTTTTTTTTCAATCTTCATAACTTCTTTCACCTCTCTTAGTATTACCACACTCACTAAAATTTGTAATTTTGTAACTATACTTGAATTTCAAGGCATTTGGTTGAACTTAGAAAACAGTTTACAATGCAATGGCAAGAGTATGTCGTAGCACCTGCCAACTCCTTCAACAGCAGCAACTCCACATTCCTTTAAACATCCAGAAAGTGCAGGGCCGACTCGATTAATAACAAACGAGCAGTGGTAACTCAATGATTTGCTCCTCCTGAATGTCATGGAAACAAAAGCAAAAACACCAGTGTACGTTAAACATAAATAAGATATAGAGTTAAAGCTCATATACTTTGGCAGCCACTTATCTTTTATGGCAAACAAATGCACTTCTTCGGTGCTCATCACGTAATTGTAATGTTGACTGTATGTTAAAATTCTAAGATGAGCACTGAAGAAGTGCATTTGTCTGCCATGACGAGAACACTTAGAAGGTGAAAGCTGAGCCATGATGAAGAAGAAGATCACACACACAGATGTTCCCAATGGTCAATGCAGATCAGAAAGATGAGCTTCATCCATGTATCAAAGTATTAGCAGAGTGGAAGAACATCGAAGGCTGACATTTTACCATTAATTAGATGGAACTAAATGGTAAAAGTCAGCACCAGCTCGAGCGATAAATTCATGGTCAAAGATTGGTCCAAAAGGCAAGTCAAGATATGCAAAAGATTGTCATGGAGCACAATACTGGCTGCTGTCTGAATAAAATTCTTAAGAATACCAATAATGTACCACCAATATATGAACAAATAGTTGATATGCTCTAAGTAAACATTCGAAAGTGGTCATCGTAACCATAACTAAATCCTTAAGGAGAGTGATGATACTAATTCTAGTCATAGGGGCATTAAAACAGCCTCCCTTACTCCAGAATCCAGGGCCTGAATCGTAACTTACATCATCCAACTTACTTTAAAGTCTGTCAAGTAAGATATTATTCACAAGGAATACAGGAAAAACAGAAACTCAAAACTTGCTAATTGCATGTATTATTGAAATATAATCATAAATCAAGATGTGCATTCCATATAGTACGAAATGGTCTGTACTTGACCACCAAACTTCAAAGCAACAAGTTCAAAGAAGTTAAAAATTTTTGGCACTTCAATTTGTCCTACCTAAATGTGTGTGTGTACATGAAGCTCAAACATACAAAACTTTTTTCACATCAGTTCCCTCAATAACTTCCAATTATAAACATCAATCTGATTTAAAAAGTCTAACCCAACCATACTGGGATTCTCAACAAACAGATGAAGTTGAAACTCAGTAAACAATGAACAAATCCTGAGGGGCAACAAACAAACTAATAGATTTAAACAAAAAAATGAAAAGCAATTTTATGTCAAAAATCAATCAAGATAATACGCTATGAGTGTAAAACCTATAGATCTTGCAAATAATTCTGTATCAAACTTCTATTCCTCCAAAAAATCTTAACTTGTTATTATCCAAACACAGAGTACCTTTAGGTAGGACAATCCAATCTAGAAGTAGTCCACATATAAACAACAAGCAAAATTAGAGGCACCTTCTTCAGATTCATTTTTGAAGTCTTAACACAGTTTAGATACACATGGATATTTGCATTTTACAATATGTAAACTCTTTTCATAACATAGTATACCATAAAATATGTAAAGAAATTAGATTCAAATGCTGCTTACAGCAATCATTCTCCAAATTCATTCTTAACAATCTAAGACAAATAAAAAGCTAAGTAAAGAAGCATTCAAAAATAACATAGACCATCAAAAGATCAAGAACAACCCAAAATTGAAAGGTAAAACCAATTACAAAAGAAACAATAATGAGTACTAATCCGGAAGAACAAGAAGCAGTAAAGTTGAACTTAAAGTTTACTAGGTGGTGCTAAGTAAGAAAAATCATTAAGCTGCTAAACTTTTCTTCTTTTTCTTATCCTTGACCTTGATGTCAATAGGGCTTAACTTTTTTAGTGCAGTCTTCTTTTTCTTGGTTGAGATATTCGCATTGATTTCATCTTTTCTATCAGCCTCAGAGTTAGAGTCATTAATATGTTCTTGATCATCCATGTACTGAACATCGTGTATCCTACCCTTGTTTTTCTTCTTCTTCGTCTTCTGATGGGAAGTATCATCTTCCACTTCTTCAACATCTTGTTTTTCCTCCTTAGAAGAAGTAGGGTGATCAGCATCAGCGAGAATCTTCAAACGCAAATCAGGCATAGCTTGAAAAAGAGGCAAAGCCAAGCTATCGAGCAACTTCAAATGAAATGACCTGATATTACCCCACTTGCTCGGCACACGCTCTGCAATCCCACTAATAGCAGCAATCACATTTTCAACAATCTCCTTCTTTTTCAACGAAAGCTTCGCCACCTTCACCACACAGCAAGTCCCGCTACTCAAGAACAACATAGCAGAGTAACAAGCCTTATGAATCTGCTCCTTCCAGTTGTTATGCTTAAGGTCCACAGGCACTGGAATCTTCTTCTTCTTGAAAAACTGCTTCCCCAATAACCGAGGCAGAAGTGGGATAATTCTCTTATCAGCGAAAAACATATCATATGAATCACAAAGCTTCCTTTTGGCCTCGAAGGGCTTATAATCAGTCTTGAGCTTGGACAGCTTAATGACCTTGTTGATGGGTATGTTTTCCGACTTGATTTTCTTAGACGCAGCGTCTTTGGTGATACCAGACTTGGAGCGGTCATCGATGAACAAGCAAAACTCGGCGGGATCATCGATGATTGGGTGCGGGAGAGGGACTTTGATGGGGTTAACGCGAGACTTTTGAGGGATTTTCTTGAGGCTGACGATGAGATATAGGAATTCATCCTGTTCAAGAAGTTGGGGTTTTTGTGTTTGGGACTGAGAATCTCTCCATTTGAGCAGAGCATTCACAGCCTTCTCCACATTCAATTCGGATGAAGTAGCCGCTACCGCTACTCCCATGTTCTTCGCCATCTTCCTTCCTTCTTTCTTTCTATTCTGCTAGGGTTTTATTCACTTTTTCCCCCAGCCGTCAGTTAGGGTTTAATAAACCTCACTAAAATTAGTCGCTTAGCCGGGTTAATGTTTTTATAATTATTTAAAATTATTTCATTTATATGAACCCGTGTATTGTATTCATAGTAAAAATATGCTAATTATTTTAAGTCTGATCTAGATTTAAATTATGTCAGCTACGTTATTGTTAGAGTTTTAACTTTTTTTATAATTCATAAAAAAAATTATTTCATTTATATTTTATCAAATAAAAATCATTTTTGTATTTTTGGGTAAACTACATATATAATCCCTAACTATCAAAAATTGTAATTTAGACATCAAAATTACATGGTTCATTCATTTAGGTCACTCTCTTAAGCTAATTATATTTGTTTAGAAAGAAACTTCGAGTTGTTTAAATTCATATCCTTTAAGGTTCAATTGTTCAACAACCCACTCTATTCAGTGACCCTATTTCCAAAATAGTGAGTTACACAATCTGGACACACGTTCGTATGTATGCCCGTGTGACCCTATTTTTAAAACAATGAGTTACACGATATGCCACATGCCCGTGTGACTTACACAGCCTAACACACGGTCATGTGACACACACGGCTTGACACACGATCGTGTGGAGTCGACAACCCTATTTTCTTACGACAAAAAACGAAGAAAAATGGGGTTTTTGATACCCACCTGTTACGAAATTAACGAAGAAGCAATGGTAGAGACTCCAAAACTGGTCGTTAAACAGTGAAATTGAGACTTCTAATTCATTGGAGGAACATTATCCTCAAGATCCTAGCCTAAAAGATAATCAATTGCAATTAACAAGAATTCGAGTGATAGAACAAACAAAATAGCAGAGCAGAGAAAAACACGAAACTTACGCAAAACTTCCAACAGAGCACTAACAACGCAATAAACTTGGAACAATAGTAGAAGAACTCTGAAAACACGCAAAAAGGAAAATAACAAAAAATGGAGGAACGGGGAAACTTGAAGAACTTTCAAAAGAACAAAAAAAATTAAAACAGGAAAGATTTGGGCATTTCTAATTAATTAAAAGAAAAATAAGTCATCACCAAAAAGTAAAATAATCCTTCATCGCTTACGCAAAAACTCAAACACAACACCAGAGAGAATACAAATGCTTAACCATCGAACTACTAGGCTCATCATTGTCACAATAATGCACAAAATTAAACTTAAATGGAGGGCTCAATGCCTAAGGTGCAATTTATAAGAATTAACAATAAACGTTCAAATTTTTAGGGCATCACAACTCTCTCCCCCTAAAAAAAATTTCGACCTCAAAATTTACCTGACTCAAACAAATGTGGATGTTGTTGATGTATTGAATCCTCATGTTCTCAAATGGCTTCTCAGTGCCGTGATTCTGCCACAGGACCTTAACCAGAGGTATAGTTTTCCTTCGTAAGACTTTAACATCTCGCTTCAGGATCTAAACGGGCTCCTCCTCGAAGGTTAGTTCAGGTCTTACCTTAATCTCCTCAATAAGGAAAATGTGAGAAGGGTTAGACCGAAACCGTCTCAACATCGAGACGTGGAACACATCATGAATCCGATCCAACTTAGAAGGTAATTTCAACTGATAAGTGACATGTCCGACACGTTTCAAAATACGGTAAGGTCAATGAACCTCAGGCTCAACTTGCCGTTACATTCGAACCGAATAACTTTTTCCACGAGAAAACTTTCAAGAACACCTTATCACCTACAGAATACTCAATATATTTCCTCTTTAAATCAACATATGATTTCTATCGGTCAGAAGCTACCTTAAGACAATCTCGAACCAACTTAATTGTATTTTCGATCTCAAAAACTAAATCGGGACCCAAAACCCGATGCTCTCCTAACTCAATCCAATACAGAGAGGTACGACACTTACGACCATACAGAGATTTATAAGGTGCCATCTGAATACTAGACTAGAAGCAGTTGTTGTACGCAAACTCAGTTAACGGCAGATAATCTTCCCAATTGCCCCAAAAGTCGATTACACAGCTCTGCAACATACCCTTAAGTAGGGGTGAGCATTCGATCGAATCGAATGAAAAAATTTCGAATTAATCGAGTTGACGAATCCTATTTTATCATCCTAACTCGATTTGAAATTTTTTCGAATCGAGTCGAGTGTTATGGAATTCGAATCGAATATATTTATTCGAGTTAAATTTTAAAACAAATAACTTTGGGTCCTTGGAACTACTGTCACTCACCATAATCAAATTTGTTCATATAATCAAATTTGTTATTAACTTTCATCATCTCAGAACTTATTTATTAATCTTTTATATACAATTACTTATTTGCTTGCTTAGTTTGCTCCAATTATCTTTTGATTCTTATCACTATGTATTTTGAAATTAAAAATATATTAAATGTAAAAATGTGATTTTTTTAATAAAAGTTATTTTAAAGATAAAATATGAAATTGATACCAACATAAAATTTTAACACGAATATTTTATGACATCATTAATAATTCACTTTTAATATAAATATACAATATGATTAAAAAATTCAATAATATAATTAGTAAAAAATGTGAATTTTAATTTAATAATATAAATAGGATATATAAATAAAATTATTACTATTTAGGTTTAGGGATTTTTTTGGATGATTTTGATTTTTTATTTAGGGGTAAAGGATGAGAAGTAAAAATTTAGGGGGAAAATAAAAATTTTGGGGGGTTTTGGGGAGTAAAATTTTGCGGGAAAGTAAATAAGGGAGTAAAATTTTGGAATGAAAAATTAAAAAAAAAATTGAGGGGGAGAATGGATTTGGGGTAGATGGGATTGGGATGGGAGGAGAGTAAAACTTTTACATCATGTTTGGTTCGCTGTAATGGAATATGTCTGTAATGTAATATAGCTGTAATGAAAAAGGGTTGTAATCAATAATTTAGTTGTTTGGTTGAATGGAATGGAATAGAGCTGTAATAGTATTCTTGTATTTGGTTGAATGGAATGATGTTGTAATAGCATAAGAAATAAGACTTAAATGAGTAAAGTACATTTAGCAGAACTTTTTTTTTAGGTATATGATTATTGTTATTAAATTTTAATAAGATTATTATTAAATATAATTTAATAAAAAATAATAAATAATTTAATTATATTTTAACGTAATTATTATTAAATACAATTTAATAACATTTTTAATATAATTATTATTAAAATATGAATTAATAAAAATCATAATATATAATATTAGAAAAATATATATAATCTACTTTATTAGTTTTAAACTATAATGTATATATAATGTGCTTAAATATCATTAGTGAAACAAATAATTTAATTATCTTCTAAACTAAAAAGCAAAGGATTAGAAATAATAAATAACTTGAGAATTATAATTTAATATTCATACATTTGCAAAATCATGGCTTATTTTATATGCCACTAATTCTACTCTGAATTATTCATAAACATCACTTATAGTACACATCATAGAATCATAGAATTATTCATAATTTAATTATTTTAGTTACTCATAAACATCACTTATAGTACACATAAGAGAATTATGAAGTTTCATGGATATACGCCACTAATTCTACTCTGAATTATTCAATTCATGTGTAATGCTTTCCTTCATGTAGGCAGGTACTAGCTCTGTATAACAACTCCGGGAACTTCAATCATCCGTCGTATATTGTCGATAACCTTGGATGCCATGTTGCTAAGTGGAGTCTCAACGTTGTAAGCAGAGAGATGAACTCTCAGGGCAGCCATGCCTGAAGGATCAAGGTTATTCTTTCAGGCAGCATCCCACTCAACCGCTTTAGCCATACTGCATGCTACGATAGCTCCTCTAAGTACGATCAATCTTGCCGAGTTCTATTTAAACCAAGCAATTATTGTTACTTACAGTTATAAATATATCCTAATTTTGGAGTTTTAAGAAATCACTTGACGGAAGAATCTCTCGAAAATCATCCTGTGGTAGTAAGCTTCGTTTGTAGTTGGTGTGTTGTGAGGGAAGATGTTAGATGCGTTAAGCATAATCTTATTGGTTACCTAAAAGTATAAGGTGAAAATCAAGAAGTCAACCTTTTACTCTTTTTTAACTTGGTTCCAAATAGAAATGAGATGATGTTACTTACATGTGCTTTGAGACCATCCCCATGTAGATGTTGCTTTGTTATCTCTTAAACAATTATATTAGTGAAGGGCCTTGATCTGCATAAAAAATAAACAAAATAGACCAAATCTGAGTATCTTCTTACATTCTAACTCCCTTGGTGGTAATCAAAGTGCCATATAATATGGACCCATCACCTTTCGGCAAGTTTCTTGGTGGAATTCATCCTTATTTGGTGCCTTGTGGAAGTACAAATACCCACCAAAAATCTCATTAGAGCCTTCACCAGATATAACCATCTTCACCCCTAAAGACTTGATCTTTCGCGACATCAAGAACATCGAGGTGCTTGCCCTGATTGTGGTAACATCATAGGTTTCTATGTAGTAGATGACATCTTCGGTGGCATCAATACCATCCTGCAACATTAGAAGGATGTTTAGCTTTACCCAATGATGTTACTAAACACGAAATAGAAGTATTAGATGTTCAGTCAATACTTGAATAGTGAAGTGAAACTCATGATGTACAGTTCCCAGATAGTTAGCAACCTCCCTTGCAGCCTTCAAATCTGGTGAATTCTGCAAATAAACTAACCACAAAAAAATAGCAAGATGGGGACTCTGCACCTCCCGAAGCTGTGAGAGCATAAAGTGGAGTGTTTAATCATTTGGGTATTTTGTGGTTAACTTTGAAATCAAATTGAGTCATTTTCTTTAAACATCATGTTTTAGTTTTTCAAGTTATTATCAGTTTTGTGAGGTTTATACAAGGAAATTTGTTCTCATATAATTAAGGTTTCCTTAACACACCATTAAAATAAATAGACAACTAAATAAATAACTAAGAGGGAAAACAGTTGACTACATCAGCCTCTTTCTAAAGTGTTAGCCTAATCTATTTGAGCAAAAATCGAGAAAAATAGACCAAATACCAGTTTTCCTTGATAACCAAAAACTGATAAAGAGTTATTAAATAAAGGGTTCTATTCCAATAGAGCTTCAAATGAGAACACTTTGCGAAACAAAGTTACCATAACTAAGGAGCTCATATTTTGTGTAAATTATGTTTAACACTAATTAACCCCCCTTTTCATCATCTCACATGCTGAACGTTCATATTCAATATCACTTCAAGAAACTCACAACTGTAAATATGAACTCACAACTTCAAGAAATAAAATTGGAATCTCCAATACCAGCTTAGCAAATCAATCTTTCTTCCAATATATTTATGCCTTCCATTTTGACTTACAAAAATACTTCAGAACCACTCAATTTAGTGCAAAATGACAAAGCTTGATAGCCAGTCATTCACACTAAGTGCAAATCAAGCAGTCAAATTCACAATGTAACAGCCCGATTTTCAATGGTGTTGAAAATAATGATTTAGGGATAACAATTCCAACGAGTCGAGTTGTTAATTTATTTATTTTTAATATTTACGATTTCGTTAGCATCGCATTAAAATGTGGTAAGGAAATTTTAATGTTAAAATAGTTAATTGAGTAGAAAGGATTAAATTATAATTGGTGCAACAGTATAGATGTTAAATTAGAAGGACCAACTAAGTAAATAAACCAAAGAGATTAGGATAGTGGAAGATCATTACATTTAAGGGTTAATGGAATGATTGATTAAATATTTAAAAGTGATTAATTAAGTTAATGATGAAAGTCATAAAATTTACAAAATTACCATTGTTATATAAGTAAAATTAAAAGAAGAAAAATAGCTTATTTCTTCTTATTTTCATCTTCTTCATTCGGTCAAAGAGAGAAAACCTAGAGTTCCATTGCTGAGGTTTTAAGCTTTGATTTGGGTAAGAAAACCTTGATCGTTTTTAGTAATTTTTATGTTTTTGAGTCCGTATTAGCTTAATCTAGCTTATGTAAGGACTAATTTGTGAATCTTCCAAATGCTACGAAACTTTCCATTTTTGAAAATGATTGTTCTTGAAAGCTTTTGATATATTTTAATGTTTGATACTTGGGTTAAATCTTTTTGTAAAGAGATTTTTAATGAAATTAGGGTTTAAGGACTAAAATGTGAAAATAATGAAATTACATGTATTGTTGTGAAAATAAATGTGTGAAGGGGTGGGATAAACACCCTAGAGATTTAGGCTAAGGTTGGTTGTATGAGAGAATGGTTATTTTGCATGCTTTGTGTCAAAAGGACTAGATTGAATAAAAGGAAAATATTAAGGGTAAAATCATAATTTTTCCAAAAGGACTAAATTATGTTGAATGAATAAATTATGTGACTTAATGTGGGAATTGGATAATTTGTGGATGTAGACTACGATCGTGTTTCTAATCACTATAAAGAGAAATTAGTAGACTAGTCCCTGAAGTCTTTCCTCAATTGCAATTCAGTCCAGTAAGTTCGTAGTATAAATTTTACTCAATATTTCTTACATGTATATTGTCAATGTTCAGAAAATCGGAAGCATTTGACATTGAAGAGATCGAGGAAAAGAAACGAAAAGATAGTAGGCTTTATGCTGTTGAAAAGTACTGACGCAATGGTTAGGGTACCGCATATGTTGCAAGTCCTCGACAGCTCATGTGAGCAGCATCGTGATTCGAAAAGAAATATTAATCCTAAATGGATTATAGACCCTTCGATGGTTGGGACTTGTGCTTTATGCATACTCCCGATAGCTCGTCTGAGCGGTATCGTTAAGGGATAGCTTACAGACAAATACCGTACCGATGGCTGAGGTACCGCATATGTTGTGAGTCCTCAACAGCTCGTGTGAGCAACATCAGGTACTGGTAACAGAAAGTTATAGACAGGGAAATGAAGTTGTATTTAACTCAAAGAACAACGGATTATCTTGGCTCGTTGGAGCTATTGTTATTTATTACAATATTAATAATTCCTTTAACTATCGAACTTACTAAGCTATGAAGCTTACCACAGTTGTTGTTGTTGTTTTGTAGATCGTTTTACTGATCGAAGATCGGATCATCGTCATCTCTTTGAAGTCACACTAACGCAAAGTTTGGTGGTAGTTTTTGCATCACTCGGTCTTATGGCATGTACCAGGATGATATTATCTTTTGTTTTTGTATTAGAGGTGATAAAATCTTATTATGTTGAATGTGGATATGCATGAAGTGAAAACTTGGAGTATAAACTTATGATGCTATGTAAAGACTTGGAAATTATGTATGTTGTGTGATGATCTAATGCGTAATTAGAGTTGTGTATGTTTGAGTTGTTAAACTTATGTTTTGGCATAATTCTTGAGATTCTGCATACTTGTTTCGGTAGAACCTATGCATGTATCGGCAGAAGTATAGGATAGGAGAGAAGTTGTTCACTGGCTTGGGTTGTATCAGTAGTTGAATTGCAAGTATCGGTAGTTATGTGTTTTGATGTATCGGTAGTTTGTATACTTGTATTGGTAAAAGTTGCAGGGTGAGAATTTTAGCTCTCTAGAGTTTTTAGTATCGGTAGAAGTTATACTTGTATCGGTAGAACTAACACAAGTATCGGTAGAAATCTACACAGTTTCTGAATTATTTACTGACTTGGCTACTACCAATACTTGCCCATTAGTGTAACATCCGCGTGCTTGAATCGAATTTAGAACAATGATAGAGTACAATTGAGAATTAGAATATATGGTTGAATTTAGAAAGGTTTGGAGAAATTAAGGATGTATTAGTAAAAGGTGAGAAAATATGAAGGACTATATAGTAATTTATCCAAATTGAATTATGAGTCATTATGAGAATTAGATTGATTAAGGAGGGGCAAAAGAGAAATTTGGTGGAAGATATTTTTGGAGGCAAAGTTTTGGGCCAAAGTGTAAAGTTGGAAGGCCTAAGGACTAAAAGTGCAATTTTACCATTTTTATTAAGTGAGATATTTTTGAAGAAAAGTCTAGAGAAATTGAGAGATGAAAAATCAATTAAAAGATGAGGATAGCATCTTTTCTTCTTATAACCAACCGTCGATGCCTATATTCCTCATTTCCAACTTTTGCTTTTATTTCAATTAAGTCCTTCCACCATTGTTAAACCTTCCAAGCTTCAAAGTCCTCCATTTTCTTTGAAATTTCCTTAAGAAAGACATAGAGGGAAGCTAGTAGATACCTTAATTTCCTTATAGAGTCCACTTTGAACTGTTAAAGTGGATAGAGATTGAATTAGAATTTTGGAAATTCAAGAACAAAGGTAAGAGATGATTCAATTATCATGACATACATGTATATTTACATAATCTAGCGTGAAAAAATATTGAATTCTAGTCTTAAGCTTATATGTGTTTGTATGAAATTGAAGAAAGAGAGAAGAAGAAGAAGAAGAAGAAGAAGAAGAAGAAGAAGAAGAAGAAGAAGAAGAAGAATGACCAAATTGAAGAAAAAGGAAAGGAGAAAGCTAAGGTGTGAGAAGAAATTATCTACAAGTGAGGTAAGTACTACAAGTATTAAAAGACTTAGTAACAAATAAATTAATGTGTTTATAATTTTAGTATATGATTAATGATGATAAAAATGAGTAAAATGATATGTTTAGTTATAAGTATGGTCATTATGTGTGATTTAATGAAATTTAGTGTAAAGAGACATGAAAAAGGAAACATGTCCATTAAAACAATTTGGACAAAACAGAAGATTAACTTTGAAAATTCACCAAAAATTGTATAAAATTCACCAATTTTAGTATATGTTTCCTAACGATGCTGCTCACACAACCTGTCAAGGACTCGCAACACATGCCGTACCCAGCCATCGTGTTGGTACTATTTCAACGGCATAAAACCTACTTTCTTTTGTATTGCATTTCTTCGATCATCTTCAATACCAACGCTTCCAATTTGCTGTACATTGACAGTATATGCATATACACGGTATTAAGTAAGATCTACACTACGAACTTACCGGACTGGATTGCATATTAGTAAGGACTTAGGGACTAATCCGCTAATTTTCCTTTTCCCGGTCGATAGTACAATCAAAGTCTACATTCACAAATCATTCAATTCTCACATTAAATTATATAATTAAGTCATTCAACACAATTTAGACCTTTTTGGGAAAATTATAGATTTACGCCTAATAATTTTCCTTTTATTGAACTTAGTCCTTTCAACACATAACATGCAAAACAACCATTCTCTCTCACAGCTAACCATATTCGAATTCTCTTGGGTACCTATCCAACCCATTCACATATCTATTTTCACAACAATACATCAATTTCGTATTTTAGTCTTTTAACCCTAATTTCATCAAAAATCACTTTACAAAAAGATCTAACCCAAGTACCAAACATTCAAAAATATCAAAAACTTTCAAGAACAAGTAATTTCAACAATGGCAAGTTTTCTGATATTTAATAGAGTCACAAATTACTCATTGCATAAGCTAAATTAAGCTGATACGGACTCAAAAACATAAAAATTACTAAAATCGATTAAGGTTTGCTTATCCAAATCAAAGCTTAAAGATTAGAATTGAAACCTTAAGTTTATCCCCGCTTTGTGCCGTGTGAAAAAGAAAGAAGAAGGAAAATGGAATGAAAATTCTCAATTTCTTTCTTTTAATTCATTTATATAGTAATGGCAATTTTGTAATTTTTACAACTTTCTTAATTAAGCTTACTTAATCATTTTTAGCTTTAATTAATCATCTCATTAACACCCAAATGTCATGACATTCCACTATCTCAACCTCTATTGGCTAATTTCCCTATTTGGTCCTTCTAATTAAAATAATTTTATTTTTGCACCTTTTCAATTTAATTCTTTTTATTTAATTGACTATTTAATCTATGAAATTTTCAAATCATAATTTCATACGATGCATATATCACCAGAAATATTTAAAATAGCTAAATTTATGACTTGACTCGTCGGAGCTGTGGTCTCGAAACCATTGTTTCTGACACCATTGAAAAATCGAGCTGTTACATGAAGCTTCTACCGAAACAAATCATGCTTCTACTGGTACTAAAAACTCCAGAGAGCTAAGATGTCTTACCTTGCAGCTTCTACCGATATAGGTACATAAACTATCGATACTCCTATGGGCAGAACTACCGATACAACTCAAGTCAGTGAACAACCTCTCTCCTTCCTTGTACTTCTACCGATACATGTAGGGGTTCTACCGAAACAAGCATGCAAAATTTAGTAATTACAGAAGTCCTCAAGTTTATCTACAATCATTCAACGCAAGACTTTTAAATTCACATGTCAATTCATTACAAACAAATATGCTTAGTTACAATATCAAGCGATCATGCAAGTTTAATTCAACAAAGAACTAATGAACCAAAATCAAGCATTTCAAAGATAACATCATCCTAGTACATGCCATATAACCAAGTGATGTAAATAATACCGAACGAGCTCCTGAGATAATGTGATTTCTTCGAGGTGATCCGATCTTCAAGTAGCAAAATAGAATGTACAAAACAACAACAAATTCACTAGTAAGCTTTTATAGCTTAATAAGTTCGCAAGGTTTATCAATTTACAGAATAACATGTGTTGAACAAATCTATAAATCAATCGAGCCAAATCAGAACTGTACTTCAGTGATTGATATCCGATTTACTCCCTGTTGACCCAAAGGTCATGATGCTCATTTAACTCCCTGTTGACCCAAAGCCCATGATGCTAATTTTACTCCCTGTTGACCCAAAGGTCATGATGCTAATTTTACTCCCTGTTGACCCAAAGGTCATGCCTGTTACCAGCATACGATGCTAGTCTTAGCCATCGATACGGTATATCTGTTCCCTACGATGTGCTCACACTATGCTGACGAGAATATACAAACAAGCATAAATCTCAGCCATTGTAGGGCCTGTAATCCATTCTTGGATTCTATTCACCTTATGGTGACTCACGATGCTATAGACGATCCGCAACAAATGCAGGATCTCAGCCATTGGACCATTTTCTATCTTTGACACAAGGCCGAGAAATTCTCATCTCGTCGTTTCTATCTTTCACATTTCCAATCATCATTTCTCATTCCCAACAATCATTAGAAAGGTAGCAATAAGCAGTTATTAATAAGAATTTAACATCACGAACTTAACGGACGAAATTGCAATTAAAGTGAACTCTAAGGGTAAACCCGTAATTTTCCTTTTTCCACAATCGAGACATGACTTTTATCTATTTCAATAATTTCATTCAATTATTTAAATCAACATGAATTTTTAATAATTTTATGCAAATAAGCCTTTTTGGTATTTTTACAAAATTACCCTTAACTTTTCACTTTTATTCAATTTTATCCTTTAGCTCAAAACTTGCAAATTAACCATTTTTCCTTAAACACAAGTTCAGTCGAATGTTATAGCAATTCAATACTTCTCATATTTGTTTTATTTAACAAAAGTCCTTTTACTTTTACTACTATTATATTTTAATCCTTTAACATGAAAATTACTAAAAATTACTTTACAAAATAGTCATATTTAACAACGAAGCTTAATATTTTATCACTAAACTTCAAAAACACACTAAAACCATCAATGGCATAAACCAAAATGTTTAACAGTTTTACAAATTAGTACCTACGTTAGCTAGATCAAGCTAATAAGGACTCAAAAATATAAAAATCAATAAAAACATGCAAGGTTTACTTACCTATTTGATGAGCCCTAACTAACCAAAGTTTTGTCCTTCCCAAAAATGGCTATTCGGCTTGTTGAATAAGAAGAAGGAAAGAAAAATGATGAAATTTAACTTTTGTTTTAATTTAATTACATAACTTGCAAAATTACCTATTTACCCCTTTTAAATTACATGAAATTTAGCCATATAAGAAGTCAAAACAGTCCACATACCTTATAGATGGTTTAATTACCAATTTGGTGCCTTAATTAAACCTCCAATTGATACCTAATACTTTTAATTAGAAAATATTCAACTTTTGCACCTTTTACGATATAGTCCTTTTCGTTTAATTAAATATCCAAATGGTTAAATTTCATAACCAAATTTTAATACAATACTAATGACCTCATAAATATTAAATAATTAATATTTACAGTTTGACATATCAAATTCGTGACCTCAAAATCACCATTCCCGATCATACTAAAAAAACTAATTATTAAATCCTTATTTTATTAGGATTTACTTGCAAATTACCAAAATCTAAAGAGGTTCACATAATTTATATTATTAGGCCATTTAAAGAGGTCCAATATAATAATTGGTCCTTCAATTATATTAAATTTTGATTAAACAAACTTATTTTCAATTTAGTCCTAAACTAATTAGGACTAAATGAATAAATAACCCAAAAGTTAGTGGATGGTAATCATGTCATCAGCGCTTGGATTTTTTACCATGGTTTAATTACCATTTTGGTCCCTTTACTATTTTTTAATCTATAACAATTAACTTTTACCTATTTTACAATTTACTTTTTTCCTTAATTACGCAATTAATCATCAAAATTACTCAACCAAACTTCAATTCACATATAATAAGACTCTAAAAATAATATTTAATAAAAATATTTACGACCCTTAATTTCAAAAACGAGGTCCTAATACTTCATTTTCTAAAACCATTTGATTTTTAAACCAAACCACTTATACTAACTTTTAATTCAATAACTAAAATTCCTCAATTCAAAATTCCATACAAAATTAATATTTAATTATTTAATTTAATCACTCATTATAAAAATTTTCTTGTCGGGTTTGTGATCCCGAAATCACTGATTTCGACACTAATGAAAAACGAGTTGTTACAAAAAGTGTTGAGGGAAAATAAAAAAGTTTTGAGGATTTTTGGGAAAGTAAAAGGGGAGCAAAATTTTGAAGGGAAAATATTAAAAAAAATTAGGGGAAATGGGTTTGGGTAGATGGGGTGAGATGGGAGGGGAGTAAAAGTTTTGGGGAGAAAGTGGGAAGCAATAAAAGTTTTGGGAAAAAAGAACAAAGGTGTGGGGGTTTAGTGTAAAAATGTAAAATATTATAGTTTGATATTCGGTTTATTTGAATTATTTGAATTCGAAAACTAAACTTAATTCGAACTCGAAATTCGAAAAAATATTCGAGTTGACTCAAATAACTTGAATTTCGAATTTTTTTTCAATTTTTTCGAATCGAATTGAGTTTTACTCACCCCTATCCTCAAGAATCTAGATAACTCGTTCAAACTATCAATCAGTCTAAGGATAATACACAATACTAAACTCTAATCAAGTACCTAAAGCCTTGCGAGGTTTTTTTTAGAATCTAGAAGTAAAATACGGATCCTCGTCTGAGATGGTCGAAATTGGAACCCCGTGCAACCTTACGACTTCAGAAATATACAGCTTAGCTAGCTTCTGTAGGGAGTAGTCCATTCTGATAGGTAGGAAATGCACTGATTTAGTTAATCGATCAACAATAACCCAAATTGAGTCCTTCTTAGTAGGTGTTAAAGGCAACCTGCTAACGAAGTCCTCCATTACGCATGCCCACTTTCACAGGAGAATCTTAACCGGTTAAAGCAAACTAGAAGGTAACTAATGCTCAACCTTAACCTTTTGACATGTTAGAGAATGAGACACAAAGGTAGTCACCTTCCGTTTCAGATCAAGGCATCAGTAGGGTTCTCAGAGATCCCGAAACATTTTGTTCCTAGTAGGATGCATAGTATAAGAGATACTATGCGCTTTCCTCAGAATCGATTGCCTCAACTCATTGTCATTAGGCACACAAATCCAACCCCTAAAACATAGAACCTTTTCACTGTTCAAACCAAAATCAAAATTTTCACTCGATTTAATCTAATGGAAATGTAAAATCAGGGATTCATCACTTAGCTGTTTAGATCGAATCTGATCAACCCAAGATTTTAACCTGTAATTTCACTAGTAAACTCCCATCGTCGAACAAACTCAGATGAGCCAATATCGCTTTACGACTAAGAGCATCGATCACCACATTAGCTTTACCCGGGTGGTTATATATCATGCACTCATAATCCTTAAGCAAATCAATCCATCTACGTTGTCTAAGGTTTAACCCTTTCTTGAAGCTCGATTGTTATTAATCAGACCATACAAATTGATTCGGATACGACTGAAACACTCGATTCATTAAATCCATAAATGCAGCCGGGTATTGGTCAAACCGAAAGGCATAACCAAGAACTCGTAATGTCCGTAATGAGTCCTGAAGGCAGTCTTAAACACATTAGTCTCCTTAACCTTGAGCTAATGATAACCAGAACGAAGATCAATTTTGGAGAATATATATGCCCCACGGAATTGGTCGAACAAATCGTCGATCATCGAAAGCGGATACTTATTCTTAATTGTTAACTTGTTCAACTGACGGTAATCTATACACATTCTCATTGTACTATCTTTCTTCTTGACAAACCAAACCGGTGCTCCCCAAAACCAAACCGGTGCTCCCCAGGAAATACACTCGGTTTAATGAACCCTCGATCAAGAAGTTCTTGGAGTTTAGCTTTTAACTTCGCAAGCTCTTTCGATGCCATACGATGAGGTGTAATGGACAAAGGAATAGTACCCGGTAATAGATCAATACCGAACGCAACCTTCCTATCTAGAGTTACTCCTGGTAACTCTTTGGGAAAAACATTAGGAAAGTTCCTCATAGTATGAATATCCTTAACAGACAGCTTTGAAGAAACAGAATCAGATACGAAAGCTAGATATGCCTTGCAACCCTTCTATGAGATCATGGTATATTTGGCTAGTATGAGTTAAGGAAGAAATGAGTATTTTGCATGTTTTGTGTTAACAAGACTAGATTGAATAAAAGGAAAGCATTAGGGGTAAAATCATAATTTTCCCAAAAAGACCAAATTATGTTAAATGCTTTGATTATATGTTTTAATGTGAAATATGGATGAATTGTTGATATAGATTACGATTGTGACACGGATCGCGAAAAAGGAAAATTAGCACAATAGTCCCTAATGTTTAGCCAAACTGTAATTTCATCTGGTAAGTTCGTAGTGTTAGTTTATATACATTGTATAATTCTTGTGTTTCACTATTGTTACAGCAACTAGAGAAAAATTGAACAATCGTGACAGTGAAAGGGCAAGAAAGAATATAAAAGTGAATTTAAGAAGAAAATATCCTATTTTTCTTCTAATTTATTCATCTTCTACGGCAAGCATAAGGAGAAAGCTAGGGTTTCATTTTAAGCTTTGAGCTTTAATTTGGGTAAGTAAACCTTGACCGTTTTTAGTAAATTTTATGTTTTTGAGTCCGTGTTAGCTTGATCTAGCTAATCTAAGGACAAATTTATGAATCTGTCAAATGTTATGAATCTTACCATTTTTGAATATGCTTATCTTTGAAAGTTCTTGATAGTTTTGGATGCTTGATGATTAGGTTGGATCTTTTTGTAAATTGATTTTTGATGAAATTAGGTTTTAAGGACTAAAATGCTAAAAGGTGAAATTGAGTGTACTTTAGATGAAATAAATGGATTGTAGGACCTTGTATGAGATCATGGTATATTTGACTGGCATGAGTTGAGGAGGAAATAAGCATTTTGCTTGTTTTGTGTTAACTGGACTTGATTGAATAAAAGGAAAGTATTAGGGGTAAAATCATAATTTTCTCAAAAAAGACCAAATTATGTTAAATGATTTGATTATGCGTTTTAATGTGAAATCTGGATGAATTGTTGATTTAGATTATGATTGTGACACGAATCGCGAAAAAGGGAAATTAATAGAATAGTCCCTAAAGTTTAGCCAAACTGTAATTTCATCCGATAAGGGAAATTAATTGTTGATTTAGATACGTTTTACTGTTTGAAGATCGGAACACCTCAAGAGAATCACACTATTGTGGAGTTCGTATGGTAGAATTTATATCACTTGGTCTTATGACATGTACTAGGATGACGTTACCTTTCTGCTTATATACAATGAATTTGTGAAAACCTTGCTATGTTTCATGAAATGTTGAAAGTTAACTTTAAGTGTATTGTATTGACATAAAAATCATGTATTTATGATGACTTAAATGCCTAATCATAGTTATGTATGCATGAAGTTAATGAACCTTCGTTAGGTATAAATCTTGAGATTTTGTATACTTGTTTCGGTAGAACTCACGTATGTTTCGGTAGAAGTACAGGGTAGGAGAGAGGTTGTTCAATGACTAGAGTTGTATCGGTAGTTGAATTGTAAGTATCGGTAGTTACATGTATAGATGTATCGGTAGTTTACATACTCGTATCGGTAAAAGTTGTAGGGTGAGAATTATAGCTTTCTAGAGTTTTTAGTATCGGTAGAAGCATGAAATGATCCGGTAGTTGTGTCACATGTATCGGTAGAATCATCTCGAGTATCGGTAAAACTCTGCAATATTTTTGAATTGTTTTCTAACTTGACAACTATCGGTACATGTTCATCAGGTACCGATAGAAGTGTCCAAAAATCATGGAAATGACCTTTTTGCCTTGTTGAGTTGTGATTATAATCGATTAATGATTTATGATATGTTAAGTGCACATCTTTATTAAAATAAGATTGATTGAAATGAAAATAAAAGACGAACAGTGATAGATGAACAGTAGGACATCGAGACCCCTAATCGGTGATGATTTCGGGTTTTGGGTGTTACATAGGGCCTTGGAGAAGGAGTCTGGTGACAGCAGCTCCTATGTTCATCCTTGTTTTTTCAATTACTTTTAATTGAGTTTGTTAAGAAGATCATGAATCCTATTTTTATGGATTTATTCGGATGATATTTTGTTATATTTTGATGAATGATTTATGATTAATCTAATGTTTTAATGTTTATTCAATTGAACTTCTGTAACACCCAAATCCCGTACACTGTCGCCAGTTAGGATTTCGGTGTCTACTATTCATTTTATACCGTCCGTCTTTTACAAATATCCGACAATTGCATCTTTATTCAAGACAACTATCAAATCTCACAATTTAAAATAATATCTAAACATAACACAATTTTATCAAGGGTAAAAATGGTATTTCCAAAATTTTAGGGGACTTCTATCGATACCTGATGGTCAAGTATCGGTAGTAGTCAATTCAATGAACAATTTAGAACTATGCAGATTTCTACCGATACCTTTACTAATTCTAACGATACAAGTCATGCAACTACAGATACCAAGAACTCCAAAGAGCAAAAATCCACACCCTGTAACTTCTACCGATACAAGCTTACATAGTACCGATACATCAGTAACATGAACTATCGATACTTGCATTTCAACTACCGATACAGTTCAAGTTAGTGTACAACCTTTCTCCTACCCTGCACTTCTACCGAAACATACATGAACTCTACCGAAACAAGTATGCAGAATTCAATGAATCATGCTTAAACTCTAGTTTATCAACCATTCATCATTTCATAACTTCAAAATACAACATGCTAATACATTGCACATACTTTTAAGACATCTCATACACCTCACAAGATATGTATATCTCATTGAACTAGCATACAAGATTATGGTCAACATTCAACTAAAATTCATATTAAGGAATTTCATAATCTCATACAAGTAGTGCAAAAGACAACTTCATCCCAGTACATGCCATATTAACTGAGTGATGTAATAGTCTACCGAACAACTCCGAGATAGTGTGATGCTTCAAGATGATCCGACCTCCGAATAGCAAAATGAATCTACAAAACAAATGCAAATACACAGGTAAGCACTTTAAGGCTCAGTAAGTACATAAAGTTAAATAGATTTAACTAACTTCAAAAGTTGTAAAAATCTAATTAACCAAATGAAACATTGTTTACATTTGAGGTAGGTTTCACTCGCATTTGTGACTCACGATGACACAAAGTCATCGGACCCTTGTTCCGCTTTGGAACTCATTTCATTTAATACTCACGATGACATATAGTTATCGGACCCCTTTGTTCCGTATAGGAATTCATTTACTCACGATAACACTGAGTCATCGGACCTTTAATTCGTCATGGATTCATTTACTCATGATGACACTTCGTCATCAGGCCTTTAATCCTAAAAGATTCATTTACTCACTATGACACTTAGTCATCGGACCTTTAATCCGTAAAGGATTCATTTACTCATAATGACACTTAGTCATCGGACCTTTAATCCGTAAGGGATTCATTTACTCACGATGACACTTAGTCATCGGACTTTTTTGTTTATAGCTCGAACTCGTTTATCTTTCGTATTTCATTCACACTCGTCTTCCATAATTTCGATTATCATTTCATCTCACTGCAATAGTCATATTACAAGAATAAGCAATTTAAGTTAGAATTTAACCATACTTCACTAATTTTCCTTTTCCTAGATCCGTGGCACGGTTGTAGTCTACATTCATAAATCATTCCACTTCTTACATTAAATCACACCACCAATTCATTTAACACAATATAGTCTTTTTTGGTAAAATTATAGTTTTACCCCTAATAGTTTCCTTTTATTGAATCTGGTCCTTTCAACACAAAACATGCAAAATAACCATTCTCACACACAACTAACCATAACTGAAATCTCTTAGTATCTATTCAACCCATTCACACATTTATTTTCACAACAATACATGTAATTTCACCATTTTCACACTTTAGTCCTTAAATCCTAATTTCATCAAAAATCACTTTACAAAAAGATCTAACCCAAGTATCAAACACTCAAATATATCAAAAGCTTTCAAGAACAAGCAGTTTCAACAATGGCAAGTTTTCTAACATTTGAAAGATTCAAAAATTAATCCTTGCATAAGCTAGATTAAGCTGATACAGACTCAAAAACATAAAAATTACTAAAAACGATCAAGGTTTGCTTACCCAAATCAAAGCTCAAAGATTGGAAATAAAAACCCTAGGTTTTTCCCCCTTTAGTGTCGTGTGAAGAAGAAAGAAGAAAGAAAAATGGGATGAAATTCTCAATTTCTTTCTTTTAATTTCATATATATATAAATGGAAATTTTGTAATTTTTGAGACTTTCATCATTAAGCTTTAATTAAACATTTTTAACCTTATTAAATCTATTTACTCTTAATTTAACCCATACCAATCCACTAACTTATATTCCTTGGTTAATTTACTTGTTAAGTCATTCTAATTTAACAACTATAACTTTATTCTTTTTTATAATTTAGTCCTTTCTTTTCAATTAACTATCTAATCAATAATATTTTCGAATCATAATTCATACGATGCATATATCACCAAAAATATTTAAAATGAATAATTTTACGACTCGACTCGTCGAAGTTGTGGTCTCGAAACTGTTATTTTTGACACCACTAAAAATCGGGCTATTACAACTTCTCACAATGTGCTCACTATTGATATGATAAGAGTTGAAATGTTTGTGATTACTCCCAAGAGAATTGTATGCCAGAGCAGTGTAAGCTTTAATGGTTTGCCATGATATTCTAGGATATACAAATCTAGCTGAATGCTGTCAAGTTTGTTATTCATTGCAGTCTTCCCTTGATATCTTTCAATGCTTCCACCGTCGTTCATCACATACAATTTACAATTTACCATTTATTTTTCTGCATTTAGTTTATCATTTATTTTTTCGTACTTGGTTTACCTATTATTCTATCATTTATTTTTTCGCATCTTTATTTCTAGTGCTCTATTTATTTTTATTCTTTTATATTACTTTGCCATAGCATAATTTCTATTAAACTTTACCCTGACATTATTTGTTTGTCATGACATTAACATACACTGACTATACCATGACATTATTATTTTGCCAAGACAATAACTTTATTAGATCATATTAGTTCTAATCCCTGTGGAGAACGAAAACTCATTTATCACTTTATTACTTGAGAAACATGTATAATTGCATAGTTTGCATATACATTACAGCCGCAACAGTTTCTCAGCTGTAAGAGTGGATATTACAGAGAGGTAATCTTGATGCTCACCAACCATAATGATCTCACTATTTTCTTCAGTTCTAAACATGACCCTTATAGAGGCATAATCTAGATTGACCCGATGTTCCACGTGCCAATAAATTCCCAGAATCAGATCAAACACCCCAAAAGGTAACTCCATTAAGTTAGCCAAAAATACCACACCCTGAATCTCTAACTAAATCTGTCTATAAACTTTGTCAACTCGAACTGACTTACCCAAAGGACTAATCACAAAAACCTCTCTAGTAGTACACTCAATAGAAATACCCAGTTTCACAAATATAATACTAGATACATATGAGTGTATAGACCTTATATCTATTAGAGCAAAATATAGAATAACATGAATAAAGAACATACCCGCTATAACGTCGGTATCGTCCTTATCCTTGTGGCACCTCGTCTCATACACAATAGCAAGCTGACATGCCTCAATTTGAACTGCACTACTACTTGATGCGTTTCACCTCTTCCACTATCTTTGCCTAGTCAACCAAGGCTGCAAACACTCGCTCCCTCTAAGGACCTATCAGAACCCGCAAATCATATCGTAGACCCTCTTTGAATTTGAGATACTTATCATAATCAGAAGCAACCAAAGCTTGAGCATACCTCATCAGTCTTAGAAACTCGGCATCATACTCGGTCATAACCCTCTCGCCCTGAACCAAACTCATAAAATCGGGCCTGCAAGCCTCCACGTAACTCGCCCCCACTTACTCTTGAAGGCATTCTTAAAGTAGTCCCAAATAATCTGTTTAGGCTGAGCACCCTGCTCAACCGTCAGCCACCATTGATAGGCTTCATTTCAGAGTAGCGATATGGTACCCTCACACGCCCAAAATTGGTACCACATGATTATTTTCGGGTCTTGTTTTATGAAAACAGTGAAAATTCGAGTAAGGTTTAAAATGCGATGTTTATTTTAGACGGCTTTGTATAATTTCAAAGGAAAACTTTTAAGGAAAATTCGCCCTTGTGTTTCGATCCTCTATGAGAATTAGTAGTCGTGTCTAACATATTAGGGCACTATATTCTCGGAGTTTCAAAATTGAAGGACATTTCGAGACATTTTAAAGAGAGTGTTCTATCACGTGAATCATACGAAAATCACACCCAGCACGTTAGGGCATGATGTTTCGAGATCTTCACACGAAAGGACATTGTTTCTTCTTTTGGTCTTAGAATCACTTCATATATAATTATAAGGTTGAAGTGTGTTTTAAAAACTTTCGAAAAGGATATCCGATTTGCATGAATTACAAAAATTACACTTAACTCATTAAACCGCGATACTTCGAAGTTTTCACACGACAGGACATTGCCTCGCTTTAAAATTATTTGTAATATAGATATATGTTTTGAGAATTTGAAAATTTTGTATTGAATTTAAAATGAAATCCTCGGACACATAGTTTAAAAGATTCAAATATGGAATACCCGTTTACTTCGATTTTCGCAGAGAATTAAAATCGTGACCAACACGTTAGGACACAATATTCTCGGAATCTCGGAGTTAACAGGTATAAAAATCTTAAAAGAGGATATTCTACGCGTGTGAGTTATACGAAAAATCACACCCGACACGTTAGGGCATGATTTCTCGAAGCTTTCACACGAGAGGAACATTGCCTCGTCTAAAAAATACTTTAAAAATAAGCATATAAGTTTAAAATATCGAATAGCAATTAATAAGAGAAATTAAATACGAAGCAAGATAATAAGCAGATAAATAGAATGCAAAAATGTAAAATGCAAGTGCATAAAGACTAAAATAAATGCAAGTATTTAGTGAAGAGGAAAAACGACGTAATCGGGATTGAAAACGGGACCTTTGGATGCCCGGGGGTGAAATAATAATTTTTGACTTTCGGGGGTAAAAATGTAGTTTTTGATGAAATCGGGGTTAAAAATGGAATTTTGGAGAGTTTAAGGGTAAAACAATAATTTTTGGTAAAATCAAGGTTAAAAATGGGGTTTTGGAAAGTTTGAGGGTAAAATGGTAATTTTTGGTGAAATTGGGGTCAAAAATGGAATTTTGGAAAATTTATTGGTAAAATGGTAATTTTCATGAAATTGGAGTCAAAAATGGAATTTTAGAAAGTTTGGGGGTCAAAATATAATTTATGAATAGTTTAGGGACCTATAAGCAATAAAACCAATGAATGGGTGAGACGTGGCAGTCCCACAAGCATCCAGAATTCAAAGGACTAATTTATAAATCTCGAAAAATTCCTGGGCTAATTGTGTAATTAAACAAAAATTGATTTAAGGACCAAATTAAAACAAATTAAAAATAAAAAAGGATCAAATGCATAAATAAGCCATAACAGTGACACATGGCAGCCTCTGGTACATTCAAAATGTTAGAGGGCTAAATTGAAAAGTGAATAAATTTATCGGGTGAAATTAAAAATAATTAAAAGTATGAAAAGGACTAAATTAAAATAATTAAAAAATACGGAAGGACCAAACATGCAAATAACCCATTAATCAAAAACAGGCGGATCCTAGAGGCGGGTCTGCTCAGATCGGGTCAGTCCATGGGTCTCTCTCACAACCCCTTCTCTTTTCTTCTCCTTCACCCACGCCGGCTACTGAGGATCCATGTCCGGCCGAGCTCCGACTACCGCACGCGCCTCACCAACCGCTGCGTCCAGTCGCTCCCAGCTCACCTCCGACCAAGCTCCGGTCTCACGTGCCATCGGTTGCCTTCCACGCCCCGATCAACGCAGGTGAAAAACCATCTCCTTTCCTCTTTTTATTCCATCTTTTCATTTTCTTTCTTTTAAAACTAAACCCTTTTCATTTTCTCTTTTTTAGTTTTAAACCAAACCCAGATCTGGGAAAATTTCAAAACCTTTTTTTTTTTAGTTTTAAACCCATTTTTAAGCATGTTTCTTTCATTTTTAGTATTTGATTTAATTTTTTTTTCAGATTTAACCTTTGTTTTACGTCCCTATGCGGATCTGTGTAGGAATGGGCACCGGTGGCGTTCGGGTGAGGGTCGACGTGGCACCGGTGGCTTCCTCCAGCGACGGCGGCATCAGGGAAGGCTTCCGTCCTTTCATCTTTCTCCTTTTTTATTTATTTCTAATATTAATATTAATAATACTATTTAATACCCTTATTTAATAATAATATCATTATTATATTATTATTATTATAAATAATATTTTAATTAATAATAATATTAAAGGAACTCATTAATATGGTAAAAAAAAAGTGTGACCACAGACATTAAACACATGCATTAATGCATTATGAAACTGATGGATTTGAAAATGTGAAACTTAATCGGCAGAATACATGCACTGATTAGTACCTGTTCGGTTTTAATATTCGAATGTTTTGGCTTTGGCTTTGATCTATACTCTGCTTGCTATTAACTGCTCCTCTTTTGATTTCAGAGTGTTTATTTTTTTTGTATTGATATTTCTCCCCCCACAAAAATTGTAACCTTACAATCAATTTAATTTGGCTTTTTATAGCCAAAATACAATCATATTGCTTTGTCGTTTGCCATTTAAAACTAATGTCTATTCCTTCTTTTGCAGGTTCGGCTATGCAGCAGTGGTGGCTATGGCAGTGCAAGTTGATGCTGAAGATGGCAGAAGTGCCAATTGGTAGCTGACGTGGCGCCTTTCAATTGGTTGGGGTTGAGGTGGCTGGTCAAGTGGGTAGATTGCCAGATTTAGGTTAGACATAGGCATTGGGCCTATTTGGGCCATTGTAATTGGGTTTAGGAATTGGGTCAAATGTCTGTTTTGTGTTTGGGTGTATTTGGGCTCAAGTTTTGGGTCCAATTGGGCCTTTGTAATTTGGGACATTTGTAATTGGACATTTTATTTAATTTAAAATTTAAATTTATAATAAATTTAAATTTTATACAAATTTAAATTCAAAATAAATCTAAATTTTAAAACTAAATTCATTGGGCCCGGATAAATTGGGCTTCAACAGCTGCCCCTCTTTGCTCGTTGCTGTGTAACAGGATGCCCAATTTGTTGGGTCCCATTTCTTTGATGCTTTTTCTTCAATTGGTCTGCCTTTCGTTTTGTCATCGTTTAATCTCCACTACATCCGTCTTTCCACTTCTTTGGTGTGGTGGTTCCGTCCTGCTTTTTATTGCTTCGACCAGCTTCTCAGTGTCTCATCAGGAAGCTGGGTACGAAGATTTGCTCGCTTTGAGCGTTGAGTTGGTATTCTTCTCTGTATATTATCAAGAAGATGACCGCCTCGCTTGTTTCGATTCGCTTCTTTGGATCTCCTCAGGAAGACGAATCTGGTCCACTTCTCTGTATCTCATCAGGAAGCTAACCATTTTATTGCTTCTACCTGCTTCTCAATGTCTCATCAGGAAGCTGGGTTCTAAGATTAGCTCGTGTTGAGCGTTGAATTGGCTTCTCTGTATCTCATCAGGAAGACGAATCTGGTCCACTTCTCTGTATTTCATCCGGAAGCTAACCATTTTATTGCTTCGACTTGCTTCTCAGTGTCTCATCAGGAAGCTGGGTTCGAAGATTGGCTCGTGTTGAGCGTTGAATTGGTATTCTTCTCTGTATCATATCAGGAAGATGATAGCCTCAATGTTTTGTTGGACTGCTCCGTGATTGGAGTAAGGTCAATTGATGGTGATCTGCCTCATACTTGGGGTAAAGGATCAAATAACTGTAATCTATCCGAAAAAATGGTTGTCCTTATAACTTTACGGGACCCGTCATGAACTTATTATTTCTCGTCTTACTTTAGGGTATCGAGACCTGTAAAATATGCTCAAATGGGCGTGTGACTAAGCCAGTTTGTTTAGGATGTCATGCTCAGAATGAATTGAAATGCTCCTAACTATATGTGTGCATGATTAATATTTTATTAGTTTTTAGTCGGGCCAGTATGGTTTATTGCCCATTCAAATTCTGTCCTTGATGTGTCAATCCATCTTCTTCTATGCTGATCTTGAATTGCCCATTTTCAAGTTTGTTTTCCCACTGGCAATTTTGTTTCAGACCCCTATAATTTTTGAAAATTTCTAGGGTAATGCTCATGAATCTTTGTATGATTTATCAGTTCATTACTCGTTATTTAAATGCGAAATGCTTGCACAAAATTGTGTGGAAACAAAGTTGTATTTGAAAATTGTATTAACAAGGGAAACAAAGGAAACAACATTAATCGAAGATGGCTAAGTACAAGAAAGGGGAAATTTAATTGTCCTGAATATCACTAAAAGTGAGTCACTTTTGCATCGACTTCCTGAGAATCACCCTTAGCCCTGACGTGTATCTAGAAGACCTGGAGTGCTTTGTTGATGCTTTAAGTTGTAACCTTTCTCTATTTCTTTGATCTGCTTTTGGGTTTGAGCCGCCCTTTGCGGGTTTTCAACTCCAAATTCTCTTGGTTCCAGGATGCCCTTTACGGGTTTTCATTGTGGACTCTTACCTTTTTTTTTTAATCGAAACGCCCTTTACGGGTTTTCATCTTAAAACTTTTTTTTTAGGTGAAGTATTTTTTTATCGAGTTTGAATTAACGGGGTTATACAATTCCTTGCCATCCATTTTTGTTTAGATGAGAGCTCCTCCTGAGAAAGCTTTCTTTACTACATAAGGTCCTTCTCAATTGGGCATCTATTTTCCACGAAAATCTTTGTGTATAGGGAGTATCTTCTTCAAAACCAAATCTCCCTCATGGAATTCCCTAGGACAGACCTTTTTGTCATAAGCTCGCATCATCCTTTTTTGGTACATTTGGCCGTGGCGGATGGCTTTCAATCTCTTTTCCTCGATCAAATTCAACTGATCATATCGAGCTTGGATCCATTCAGCCTCATCTAATTTGAGCTCAGTTAAAACTCAGAGAGAAGGTATTTCAACCTCAATAGGTAAGACTGCCTCCATGCCATATGCCAATGAGAATGGCGTTGCCCTAGTAGAAGTTCTGACCGAAGTTCTGTAGGTGAAGAGGGCGAAGGGTAGTTTCTCATGCTAATCTCTGTAGATTTCGGTCATCTTTGCCACGATTTTCTTGATATTTTTATTGGCTGCCTCTACGGCCCCATTCATTTTTGGGCGGTAGGGAGAGGAATTATGATGCTTGATTTTGAATTATTTCCAAACTTCTGCAATCGTGCTATTATTCAAGTTGAAGGCATTGTGGGATATAATCCTTTCTGGCATTCCATACCGGCATATGATCTCCTTTTTCAGGAACTTACTGACTGCAGACTTGGTAACGTTGGCATACGAAGCTGCTTCTACCCATTTGGTGAAATAATAGATCACCACAAAGATGAATCTATGCCCATTGGAAGCTTTCAGAGAAATTGGTCCAATGACATCCATGCCCCATATAGAGAAAGGCTAGGGAGAAGTCATGACATAGAGGTGCGATGGGGGTACATTAATCTTATCTCCATATATCTGGCATTTGTGGCATTTCCTGGCATAGTTGATGCAATCACTTTCCATGGTAGACCAGTAATACCCGAATCTCATTATTTGTCGGGCAATCGTGAAGCCATTGGCATGTGTTCCGCAAATACCCTCGTGAACTTCCTTTAAGATCTTCTTGGCTTCCCCTGCGTCGACACATCAGTAGTACCTAATCTTTCCTCTTTTTGTACAAGATTTCCCCGTATAAGACATATTCACTAGCAAGTCTTCTTAATGTTCTCTTTTCGTTATCTGAAGCTTGCTCGGGGTATTTTCGATCTCTTACAAATTTAAGGATGTCCTGGTACCATGTGTGATCATCTTTTTCTACTTCTTCCTCTGCCTCGATATCACAACAATGAGCGGGAGTTTCAAAGATACTCATCTGAATAGGCTTTACATCTTCTGACCTACTCACTTTGATCATCGAGCCCAAAGTAGCGAGGGCATCAGCCATTTGATTTTCTTTTTGTGGGTGATAATGAAATGTAACCTCATCGAACTCCGTAATCAACTCGAGAACTAGCTTGCGGTAATCCATTAGCTTAACATCTCTTGTTTCCCATTCTCTTTTAAGTTGGTAGATTACCAATGCGGAGTCTCCATAAACCTCTAGAGTTTTAATTCCCCGTTTGGCAGATTACCAATGTGGAGTCTCCATAAACCTCTAGAGTTTTAATTCCCTGTTCTATGGCCGCTCGAATCCCCATGATCCATGCTTCGTATTCAGCCATATTGTTAGTGCAGTCGAAATCAAGTTTGCTGGTAAAAGGGTAATGGTCTCCCTTTGGCGATACCAAGAGCGCTCCAACCCCGTTACCCATGACGTTTGAAGCTCCGTCAAAATTCAAAATCCATGGTTGCTCCATCGTGGTTGCCTCTTCAGCTATTGAAACATACATTAAATCATTATTCGGGAAATCAAAATTTATCGGCTCATAATCCTCTAAGGCCTTGCTAGTTAAAAAGTCTGCTATCGCACTCCCTTTTACTGCCTTCTGATTGACATAGACGATGTCAAATTCTGAGAGCACGATTTACCATCGAGCTAACCTTCCATTTAATGCAATTGACTCCATTAGGTACTTCAAAAGATCTAATTTCGAGATCAACCAAGTAGTATGGTAGAGCATGTATTGTCTTAATCTGCGTGTAGTCTAGGCTAGTGCACAACATAATTTCTCAATAGGTGAATACCGAGTCTCACAATTGGTAAATTTCTTGCTCAGATAATATATCGCCCTCTCCTTTCTTTCGATTCATCATTCTGGCCTAACACGCATCCCATGGAATTCTCAAAGACTGTTAGATACAGTATCAAAGGCTTGTTAGGAATTGGAGGAACTAAGATAGGAGCTTTGGACAAATAATCTTTGACCTTATTGAAAGTTTCCTGGCACTCAGCATCCCATACGCCCGGGTTACGCTTTCTAAGCAAGCGAAAGATAGGATCACACTTTTCGGTTAATTATAAAATGAATCGAGCAATGTAATTTAATCTTCCTAAAAATCCCCGTACTTCTTTTTGCGTGTAGGGTGGTGGTAGCTCCTGTATGGCTTTGACTCTGTCTGGGTCGATTTCAATTCCTCTTTTCCTGACCACAAAGCCTAACAGTTTTCCTAAGGTAGCCCCGAAAGTGCACTTAGCCGGGTTTAGCTTTAGTTGATATTTCCTTAACCTTTTAAACAACTTCCTCAGGATTCTCACATGCTCCTCCTCTGTTTGGGATTTAGCTATCATGTCATCCATATAAACTTCGATTTTCTTGTGCATCATGTCATGGAACAGGGTTGCTATAGCTCTTTGATAAGTTGCCCCTACATTTTTAAGTCCAAAGGGCATTACCTTGTAGCAAAATTTTCCCCATAGCGTGATGAATGTGGTTTTG
Source organism: Gossypioides kirkii (assembly GCA_005610355.1). NCBI lineage: Eukaryota > Viridiplantae > Streptophyta > Magnoliopsida > Malvales > Malvaceae > Gossypioides > Gossypioides kirkii. Next base: position 718,577 of record CP032251.1, on the reverse strand, counting down.
ATCATGTCCTCAGGGTCCATCTTTATCTGATTATATCCGGAGAAACCATTCATGAAGGAAAACAAAGAATGTCCTGCTGTGTTATCGACCAAAGTATCTTTGTGAGGTAAAGGGAAATTGTCTTTTGGGCTAGCTTTATTTAAGTCTCGATAGTCCACGCACATTCGTACCTTTCCATCTTTTTTAGGAACAGGGACTATATTAGCTACCCATTCGGAGTATTTAACTACCTGGAGGAAACCAGCATCAAATTGTTTCTTGACTTCTTCTTTTATTTTTAACAGCACATTCGGTCTCATTCTCCGGAGTTTTTACTGCACGGGCCTGCATCCTTCTTTTATAGGGAGTTTGTGTACCACCATATCAGTACTCAACCCGAGCATATCTTGGTATGACCATGCAAAGATGTCTTGAAACTCTTTGAGCAACTCGATGAGGTTCCTTCTAGTTTCCGCAGAGATGCATGTCCCAATCTTTACCTCTTTCTTTTCATCTTCGCTCCCTAAATTAATTATTTCTACAGGGTCCGAATGAGGCAGGATTTGTTTTTCTTCATGTCTTATCATCCTAAGTAGACCAGGGGAGAGATCACAATCCTGATTTTCTTCAAAGCTCAGAAGCTCTTCCAGACACATGTCTTGCTCAAAGTGAGATTCTAAGTTAACGTCAGAGTGACTCATGTTATTGATATTTGAAGACCTGTTAAGGGATAAAAAGAAACTCCAAAGAACAAAATGAATTTATGAAAGAATGATTCTGTGGTATGTGTATGAGTATATATGTATTGAAAGGTTGATTAGTTTGTATTTGTTGGTTATGTATAAGCGATTTATTAAGCTAAATTTTAGGATAGGAAATGCACCTTCATTTAAAATAACTGAATAATAAACATGGGCCTTTTACAAAAGATCCATATTGCTTTCAGGCCTAAAGCAATAGGTGATTTCGAGCATTACTCTGTGGAAATTTTAAAGATTACAGGAGGTTCCTCCACGGTCCAATTATCCAGGGTGTTTCCAAATGTACACAGACCAATCTATAGACTCCCTTCCTTGTCTTCTTCTGATATGGCATTGATGCTTAAGTCCCTCATGATGCTCCCAATAGCAATGGTTACTCGCTTTTTCCCTTGCTCTTCATTCTGGTTAATTATTTCTCCCAAAACAAAAGTCTCGTAAATAAGTGAAAAGACCATGGGTTCCCACGAGAGTTCCTTTTCAGATAGTCTGGCCCACCTCCTCTTTTGTCTCTTTTCAATCTCTTTCCTTTTCTTCTTCACATCCGGCTTATACCCTAAGCCGTAGTGATCCCGCTTTTCCACCAGGGTCGGCACGTTGGTTCTCCCTTGGAGGTATTTCTCGAGTCTTTTTTCAGAGACAGCTCCTTTCCCAAGCATCATCCGCAGACCCATTCTAGTAGTCGATGATATTGTCGGCGCAGGCACCTTCCTTCCTTCCGAAATGAAGGTCGCATTTACAAATTCCAGTGAATGGAACGAACATTCTAAAGCTTCTTCATCCATCCCCACATAAGGTGACTCGCTTGTTATAGAGGCAATTATCTCTTCCTCCGCATTGATAGTAATTAACCTCCCCTCATTTACTAGCTTCACCTTCTGATGTAGAGAGGAAGGTACAGCCCCGACCGAATGGATCCATGGCCTCCCCAATAGGCAGTTGTAGGTAGGCCTAATATCCATCACTAGAAAATCTATTTCATACGTGATCGGCTCAATCTGCAGGGGTACTTCAATTTTTTCAGTCACCTTCCTTTCTGTCCTGTCGAATGCTCTTACTATATTATTGCATCCCTTCAAATGAGAGCTATCGATCGGTAATCTTTGGAGTGTAGCCAGTGGTAATACATTCAATGCTGACCTGTTGTCTATGAGTACTCCCGGTAGTGTGTACCCTTTACAACGGGTTGTGATATGGAGGGCTTTGGTCGATCCCATCCCCCCGGACGGGATCTCATCATCGCTAAAGAAGATGAAATTGTCTGCACTAATGTTATTAACTAAGCGATCCAACTTACATACCGATATATCATTGGTCACGTAAGTCTCGTTGAGCACCTTCATTAATGCATCACGATGTGCTTCCGAGCTTAGGAGCAAAGATAAGATCGATATTCGTGCAGGTTATTTATGAAGCTGTTCCACCATACTGTACTCACTGTGCCTTAGGAACTTTAGAAACTCTTTCGCCTCTCTTTCAAATACTGGCTCATTGGTGGGTCCTTCAAGCCTAGTGGCTATTTCTTCTTTAGACTCGCATATTACCGCTTTCCCTTTATTGATCTCTCTGGTTTTATCGGCTAAGTCATAAATTTTGCCACTCCGGGTAATCAAGTTTACCTCTTTCTTACGTTCCCCTTCTCTGGTACGGTCACATTGCAGTTGTAATTACATAAAACCTTTTTGCTGTCATTGTAAGGGAAGGTTGCAGGTCTTTGAATGATAATACGAGGCATCGTCTGTCCACTGGCTGCGCTTTTCGGTGGTTTGCAAATGATCACCTTCGGGTGGTTGATCGACCCCTCTTCGGAAGCACAGATATCATTGACTTCTTTTTCTTCTTCTTCTTCAAAGAATTTCAGCTCCTGATTGTGCATCAATGTTTGCAGCAGTGCTTTGAACTCGTCACAATCTTGGATTTCGTAGCCCCAAACAGCATGAAACTCGCAGTCAGTCTCCATTATCATACACTTTTTATCCCTCACAATCATCCCGACTTTGACCATTTGCTGCCATACCCATTGTAACGGAGACCTAATGTCCTCCACTCTTCTTTTAATTTTTCGTGCCTTTTTCTCCGACACGGTATTGACCTCTTAGTTGGAATGGTTCGGCAGAGGGTTCCTAGCTACATTGGGCCTAGCAGGGTCTTCCAATTTTAGGACCCCGAATCTTATCAAGTCCTCGACTCTCCTTTTGAAAGCCGGGCAATTTTTAATTGAGTGACATTCCACATCTGCGTGATACTAACAATAAGCATTCGCATCGTACCAGGCTAGGAACGGTGGTTCGTACGATTTTACCCTTTAAGGAGCTACCTCATGGGCGTCATACAGCATCTTGTAGAGCTCTTTGTACGACACCGGTAGTGGAGTGTATTAAATTCTTGCTCTATTTGGCCTAACACTCAGTTTTCGCCTCGAGACATTTTGGTGATTAACTACTGGTGCCCTAGGCTGACCTGTTATGAAGGGTTTGGCACCACCAGGTCGGTATACACTTGTATTGTTAACCTCATTATCTCTTCTTCTAGGGGCAGGTCTTCTAGCGTTTTCTCCCGCCTCGATTTTACTAGCTTTAATTGCATTCTCAATCATCTCTCCTGAGATGACCATGTCGGCGAAGCTTTTGATAGCGTTTCTCAGTAAATGATTAAGATAGGGGGCTTTAAGGGTATTGACAAACAGCATCGTGGTCTCTTTATCTGTCAACGGTAGCTGTACTTGTGTTGCCATTTCTCTCCACCGTTGTGCGTACCGTCTAAAACTTTCATTTGACCTCTTCCCCATATTCTGTAACGTGAGTCGATCGGGGGCTATCTCGGTCACATGACCATATTGTTTCAAGAAAGCTTGCGCCAAATCTTTCCATGAACGAACTTTCGCTCAGCTCAGTTGGTTATACCATTTGACTGCTGATCCGGCCAAACTATCTTGAAAATAGTGAACCAACAATTGACCATTGTGAACATGCCCTGCTATCTTTCTACAGAACATGGTCAGATGTGTCTCTAGGCAGCTCGTTCCGTGATATTTTTTGAATTCAGGAACTTTAAATTTGGGAGGGAGAACCAAGTCTGGAACCAGACTCAATTCTTTGGCATCCACTCCGGAAGAATTTTCAATTCCTTGTATTGCCTGAATTTTCTCCTCCAATAGCCTATACTTTTCCTCCATTTGCCTAGGGAGGTCCTCTTTAATTATCTCATCAAAATCTGGGACTCCCAGGTTTGCAGTATTATCTTCTAGATTTAACCCAGATCTGACCACATAGTTAGCAGGCCCTGACGTGTCTGTGGTCTGCTGTTGTGGTCTGATGGTAACATGGGTTTCTCTGGCCAATATTTCTTGTAAGGCCGAGTTGTGTACTGGTGTAAAGCCTGGAGGAACACTTGGGTCTTCGTCATCCTCAATAGCAGGGCTTTTTCCTTTGTCAGTCATGCTTTGTTTAACTTGTGCTAATTCCGTCATCAAACTCTTTTGTACCTCCGAAAATTGGTTCTTTATTTCCCTACACATTACTGCATTTGCTCCTGCATCTGATCTTGTAGTTCTTTCTGGATTTGCTCAAGCCGTTGTTCCATGGCTTTTGTTTTCTTACGGGTATAATAATGATGCGTATTTTCAATGATGACTGGCGCTAACTGGTTTTTAATTTTAATTAATTAGTATTATTATGCAAGAATATACAAAATATAATGCAAATGAAATGCATGCATGCAATGCAAGAAAAGGCATTGATTCCAAAATCCACTTTCCATTAGAGCAACTTCTCGAGAGAGAAAAAAGTCTTTACATAAAACAGAAGTTACACAAATGGTTTAGCCTTTTATCCTAGAGCTTTAACTTTTTCTAGAAGTCTAGCTAACTTCTTTCCTCGCTCCGATTTGGATTCGTATTGAAGACTCAAAATATCAGCTTCAGCAGCCAACTCCTGTACGTGATCAGCAGCTTCTCTCATTTGAGTCAATGCTTTTCCCATTACGTGATCTCTTTCCCCGACTTCCCTCTAGGCTTGGAGAGCGTGCCATTCATTAGTTTCCAAATTTCTTTCCATAATCTCGAGTCGAATTTCATTGTTGTAGAGTGTGGCTTCCAATTCTTGCACTCTTTCTCTTAACTCTTATTTTTCAGCCATGCAGGCTTTGAGCTCCAGTACGGGGTTCCAATTGCGGTGCCTCCATAATGACTCTTCCAATTCTTCTATCCTTACTTCCATTTTGGTCATCTTAGCTCTCATCTCGGCCTTCTCGACCTATTTTTCTAGAAATTCCCTCTTCAAGACGTTCTCACGGGCCTGACCATCTTGGAACCTTCTTCGCCATTGTTCCGCTTGGTCCTTCTGTATCTGAATCTCCTGACGCCATTGCTCAGATGTCTTACCCAGCCCTGTAATCTTCATAGACTGACGAAGCTTCTTGTAATTCTTCTTTAAGTCCTCGAGGTCCTCTTCGGCTTTGTTTTTTCCTTTTCTTAGCTTCTCAGCCTCTAGTCTGTGAAAATCTATATCTAGCCCCAGCTTCATCTTATCTCCCTCCAATACCTCTATCCTCTTACCAAACTCTGAGTTTTTCCTCTCAAAATCTTGTTTGAGGATGTCTAACTCTGAAGGAGCTTCTTGCAGACATTCTTCTACTGGACGAACATTTTCAAGGTTTGGCGCAGAAATGTTGTCATTAACCCTCTTGCTCCTCCACTAGTCGTAGTTCGAGATTATTAAAGGGTTCGCACTGAATTTCTTCATTCTTTGTACCTTTTTCCACGCGTTTGCCACTTCTCAGACCTTTTTTTTATAGTCATTCCCCTTATATGAAAACTCGCAATGTGCTAGACCATAGGTTACAGGGATAAACTGTCTTGTCTTGTATTATCTCAAAACGAGCAGAGGAGCATACCCAGTGGCACCCCAAACTCCGAGTAATGGGACCCAATCAAAGTCATCGCAGTGGTAAAGGACCTCATCGGGAAGAAACCAAGGAGCGCATCATTCAATGTCCTCGTCTCATAGATTCTGGAGAGCAGCCGCCCACTTTTCTTCAGATACTTTCAGTTCTCGTTGTGAAGCCATAAAATTCTTCAAAGGCAAGAAGTCAGTCGAGAAAACCTTACAAGAAAATTTTTCCACTTTCCAGAAATGGCTATGAAACCAAACCATCAAAAGTTACGCGCAGCCGATAAATCTTCCTTCTTCTTCTCTCCGACAAGCACTCAACGAGCGAAAAGTTTCTGCCAAGATAGCAGGGACGGGCGTGATTCCTCTATTGAGTCGATCAAACAATACTACTACTGCATCTTCTACGTGCCCTAATACTTTCGGGAACAAGCCCAAACCGTATATACTGAAGGCGAAAATGTCAATGCGTCTTCTCATATCTAGGTGTCAAGTCCAAGTGTCCAAAGGTGAACCAACTATATCCGGGGTTCTAATGTTGAGCAAGGGCTCGAAAAAGGTGTTTGTCGATCTTTACTTCCAGCAAGTAAGGTAGATCTCCATAGTCTTGATAAAACATCTGTTTCATCTCATTATCCCACTGTCCCCAAATCTCTTTCAACTCCTGCAAGTTGTTCTGAGTCACATTGATACGAGTATAGTCTTAAAATTCTGACAAATGCCCCTCCTTCAAGCTGTCGCCTTTTTCGCGTTGCTGCTCCTCGGACCACAGGCTTGTTACCATATTATCCTCTACTTTATCTAGAAATCCTTCCTCCATGATGAAACTGCCTAGTCGGTAAAACGGATTCAAATCAACACCTTTTCATTCATGAGGATGCAAATGCAGGTAAAGAGGCAAAACAAACATGGGTAGTAGCAGGTGATATAAAAAGAAAAAAAATCAGCATATAAATATATAACACAGAACTTAAAAAATTATTTCAGGTATACTAACAGGGCTCGACCTAACTCCATCTAGGGTGAGTGCTTACGGCTTACTATATGTAGTTTAGGTTTTAAAGTAAAGGCTACCCAAACCAACAGATTCCTCGATCCTCACCCATTACAGGCTCATACGGATGAGTTCGATTTAGGGGGACGCGTTTCCCACATGTTTACACGGAAGTGAAAACTTCACGAAAATAAGGGTACTTTGTAATTCCGAAAGCAATCTACCATCCTGCACGGAGGTGAAGACCTCACGAAGGAGTTGTTTCCCACTTCCACTTAGAAGGGTAAGATCACAATGCATATGGATGCAAAATTACAATAGCAATATCACAGAGTATAATGCCACACAAAAATGTCGAGGATCACATGCTAAATAAAACCGAAGTTTAAAAGTTCTAAAAAAAAGACCCGAAAATTATCAATTTTGGCTTGACTCTCGTTTGTTTTGAAAAAATCCCCAGTGGAGTTGCTAGCTGTCGAAACCACCTCGAAAACGGTGAGGTTTCAAAAAATTCATTTTAAAATTTCGAACCTTTGGAACAAAAAAAAATTGGGAGTCGCCACCAATCTTTTATTTTGGGTGTGATTGGATCACCACAAAACGTTTAAAAATATTTTTTTTAAAAAAGTTGGTCTTCGAAATCTAGAGAAACAGGTTCGGGAGTCGGTTACCCATGAGGAAGGATTAGCACCCTCACACGCCCAAAATTGGTACCACATGATTATTTTTGGGTCTTGTTTTATGAAAACAGTGAAAATTCGAGTAAGGTTTAAAATGCGATGTTTATTTTAGACGGCTTTGTATAATTTCAAAGGAAAACTTTTAAGGAAAATTCGTCCTTGTGTTTCGATCCTTTATGAGAATTAGAAGTCGTGTCTAACACATTAGGGCACTATATTCTCGGAGTTTCAAAACTGAAGGACATTTCGAGACATTTTAAAGAGAGTGTTCTATCACGTGAATCATACGAAAATCACACCCAGCACGTTAGGGCATGATGTTTCGAGATCTTCACACGAAAGGACATTGTTTCTTCTTTTGGTCTTAGAATCACTTCATATATAATTATAAGGTTGAAGTGTGTTTTGAAAACTTTCGAAAAGGATATCTGATTTGCATGAATTACAAAAATTACACTTAACTCATTAAAGCGCGATTCTTCGAAGTTTTCACACAACAGGACATTGCCTCGCTTTAAAATTATTTGTAATATAGATATATGTTTTGAGAATTTGAAAATTTTGTATTGAATTTAAAATGTAATCCTCGGACACATAGTTTAAAAGATTCAAATATGGAATACCCGTTTACTTCGATTTTCGTAGAGAATTAAAATCGTGACCAACACGTTAGGACACAATATTCTCGAAATCTCGGAGTTAACAGGTATAAAAATCTTAAAAGAGGATATTCGACGCGTGTGAGTTATACGAAAAATCACACCCGACACGTTAGGGCATGATTTCTCGAAGCTTTCACACGAGAGGAACATTGCCTCGTCTAAAAAAATACTTTAAAAATGAGCATATAAGTTTAAAATATTGAATAGCAATTAATAAGAGAAATTAAATACGAAGCAAGATAATAAGCAGATAAATAGAATGCAAAAATGTAAAATGCAAGTGCATAATGACTAAAATAAATGCAAGTATTTAGTGAAGAGGAAAAATGACGTAATCGGGATTGAAAACGGGACCTTTGGATGCCTGGGGGGTGAAATAATAATTTTTAATTTTTGGGGGTAAAAATGTCATTTTTGATGAAATCGGGGTTAAAAATGGAATTTTGGAGAGTTTAGGGGTAAAACGGTAATTTTTAATAAAATTGAGGTTAAAAATGAGGTTTTGGAAAGTTTGGGGGTCAAAATATAATTTATGAACAGTTTAGGGACCTATAAGCAATAAAACCAAAGAATGGGTGACACGTGGCAGCCCTACAAGCATCTAGAAGTCAAAGGACTAATTTGTAAATCTCAAAAAATTCCTGGGCCAATTGTGTAATTAAACAGAAATTGATTTAAGGACCAAATTAAAATAAATTAAAAATAAAAAAGGATGAAATGCATAAATAAGCCATAACAGTGACACGTGGCAGTCTCTGGTACATTCAAAATGTTAGAGGACTAAATTGAAATGTGAATAAATTTATCGGGCCAAATTAAAAATAATTAAAAGTATGAAAAGGACTAAATTAAAATAATTAAAAAATACGAAAGGACCAAACGCTCAAATAACCCATTAATAAAAAACACGCGGATCTAGAGGGGGGTCTGGTCGGATCGGGTCAGTCCATGGGTCTCTTATAAATAACATTTTTAGGTTTTTTTATTATTTCTTTTATTTTTCTGAAATTTTATCCCCCCATTTTTCTCTCTTCTCTCTCACAACCCCTTCTCTTTTCTTCTCCTTCACCCACGCCGGCCACTAAGGATCCATGTCCGGCCGAGCTCCGACTGCCGCACGCGCCTCACCAACCGCTGCATCCAGTCGCTCCCAGCTCACCTCTGACCAAGCTCCGGTCTCACGTGCCACCGGTTACCTTCTACGCGCCGATCAACGCAGGTGAAAAACCATCTCCTTTCCTCTTTTTATTCCATCTTTTCATTTTCTTTCTTTTAAAACTAAACCCTTTTCATTTTCTCTTTTTTAGTTTTAAACCAAACCCAAATCTGGGAAAATTTCAAAACCCTTTTTTTTAGTTTTAAACCCATTTTTAAGCATGTTTCTTTCATTTTTAGTATTTGATTTTATTATTTTTTTTTCAGATTTAACCTTTGTTTTACGTCCCTATGCGGATCTGTGTAGGAATGGGCACCGGTGGCATTCGGGCGAGGGTCGACGTGGCTCCGGTGGCTTCCTCCGGCGACGACGGCATCAGGGAAGGCTTCCGTCCTTTCATCTTTCTCCTTTTTTATATATTACTAATATTAATATTAATAATACTATTTAATACCCTTATTTAATAATAATATCATTATATTATTATTATTATTATAAATAATATTTTAATTAATAATAATATTAAAGGAACTCATTAATATGGTAAAAAAAAAGTGTGACCAAAGACATTAAACACATGCATTAATGCATTATGAAACTGATGGATTTGAAAATGTGAAACTTAATCGGCAGAATACATGCACTGATTAGTACCTGTTCGGTTTTAATATTCGAATGTTTTGGCTTTGGCTTTGATCTATACTCTGCTTGCTATTAACTGCTCCTCTTTTGATTTCAGAGTGTTTATTTTTTTTGTATTGATATTTCTCCCCCCACAGAAATTGTAACCTTACAATCAATTTAATTCGGCTTTTTATAGCCAAAATACAATCATATTGCTTTGTCGTTTGCCATTTAAAACTAATGTCTATTCCTTCTTTTGCAGGTTCGGCTATGCAGCAGTGGTGGCTATGGCAGTGCAAGTTGATGCTGAAGATGGCAGAAGTGCCAGTTGGTAGCTGACGTGGCGTCTTCCAATTAGTTGGGGTTGAGGTGGCTGGTCAAGTGGGCAGATTGCCAGATTTAGGTTAGACCTAGGCATTGGGCCTATTTGGGCCATTGTAATTGGGTATAGGAATTGGGTCAAAGGTCTGTTTTGTGTTTGGGTGTATTTGGGCTCAGGTTTTGGGTCCAATTGGACCTTTGTAATTTGAGACATTTGTAATTGGAAATTTTATTTAATTTAAAATTTAAATTCAAAATAAATCTAAATTTTAAAACTAAATTCATTGGGCCAGGATAAATTGGGCTTCAACAGTATACAAATCGAATATACTACACTTAGGGCATCAGATCCTATAGTATTAACTAGAAGTGTTGTTTGAACAAGATCAAATCGATTGGTTAAATCAAGAACCGATTGGGGTAACAATACGAACTAGTTTAATTGGCTAAAAAACGGTTGAATCAGGAATTTATTTTATTTTTTAATTTTTTAAAATTTTTAATATTTTTAATCAAATTAGTTGGACTAATTGAACCGATCGGACTGATAAACCAATGACCTGACCGGTACAACCATCTATTAAATTTAAAAAACATTGCCAACTAGATAAAAAAATATATACCAATTAGGTACTTTTAACAAGCACAGGGCAAACTATATACTAATCTTATCTAAAATATATAAATATTATTTCCTCAAAATATTTTTTCCACTTTAATACTAAACACATAAATCTTAAATAAATCAAAAATGAAAAAAATATATTTCAAAGTTAGACACTATGTTCATGGGACGGGCTGGATTAGGTTCAGGATGTATCGAGCTGGGCTCAGGCCGAGCCTAATCATGATATTAACACATTTTATACTTGTCTAAGTCAGGCTCGACCTAAAATATGAGCCTAATTTTTTGCCAAAACTCGTCAATATTTACAAATAGTTAACTCAAATTCATTTTAAAACTATTTATATTATTTTTTAAAAAAGATTTCTATTATTTTAATTTAATATATGTAATTATCTTATTTTAATATTTACATTATAATAATGTAATATATTAATATAAATTTAATTTTTATATATTTATAACTGATATGATATATAAAAATAATATAAAATATTATCAACTTAAAAATCCACAAAACCAGACTTATAAATCATATTTTATGTGCATATTTTTTTACCCAAATCCCCTAATATTTTCAGCCAGAGACTTTCAAATTTCGAACCAGCTTCGAGCTTGCGCAGTGAGCTCTACCCGACACTAGTTTAGCCCTTAGTTTCCCCAATCGGCAAGCCGCTTATAATAAGGGCAAACATTTGACCAGAGACGCTGACGAATGCATATTCAAATCAAATTCCATGGATTTGTTTGAATAACACGACTTAAAACAGCTTAATCCTTCTCTTTCCCGAGAAGATCACAGTTGTTCTTTTGATTATCGATGGCGGTAAATTCTTCAACCCAAATGCTATAGAAATCGAGAATCTTCAAAGTGCTGATCCCATGGAGGAAGGTGATAAAAGCACTGGTGTTGGTGGAGAAACCTCTACGAGGGTTTTAGCGGGTTCAACATCTTGGTTATTTGCTAGCCGCCAAAGATTCACCATTGAGCTCAGGCCTGGTGAAACCACGATAGTTTCTTGGAAGAGGCTGATCAAAGATGCCCAGGACACGTCTCCTCATTTGACTGACCCAAACACTGAGGATTCTCTGGTGAGAGTTTGCGGTCCAAGCCTATCTTGCTAAATTGCTTGTTTTCACTTCTATATCTTTATTTTCTAGGATTGGATTTTGGACTTTATTGAAATTAACTTTGCAGGGATGGAATGTGATTATTAATTCTTATGGTATGGTTCTTTGAAATTAAAACTGCTTTGAATCCAATTAATTTTGACTTAACCAAACTCGTTATTGCTTGACATTCAACAAAAAAAGAAGAAGCAATGCGACTACCGATATTTCAGCATGGAATCTGATTAATACTAATTGTGGTAGGATTCCTTGCAACCATTGGCTTCTTTGTTGTTGAAACTAAAAGGATGTAAATTCCCCTAACTGTCCATGCTTTAGTGGCTAAATGCTAATTCTTTATACCTAATAGGTTGATAGATTTAATTAGTTGGTTTCTTGTTGTGGGTCGTCCATGAAAATATTACCTATGGTATCTTTTTAAACATAAATCAGATTAATCTTGTATTTGTAGTGTTTATTGTTTTGAACTGAAACAGAATAATTGTTTAGGTTTCCTTTACCCAAAATAATTTTGGCAGATAACACATTACAATCCGCTTCATGATCTAGAATGTTCTCTCTTCCCGGCTTATCACGTCAAGCTGTAAAAGGCATTTTCATTCCTGAGTGGGCCTATGTGGTTCTATAGGATTTTATGGTGATTTCTCCAACTACATTTTTTCAAATAGAACCAGTTATACTATACAAATCTATTTGTGATTCTATGGTTTTTGGATGGGCAATGAGGTAGTATTTAGTTGAATATCCTGTTTCATTTTAAAATTGCTGCCAATGAACCCGCTTAAATCTTAAAATTTGAACAAAATACTGAGTGCTTTCTTGTTACAATTTAACCACTAGTGGTTCACTTGATGTTTGTAAACTTTAGGATGCCATGTAGTGTAAAGCTAGGTTAGCCAGTTATAACTATTCAATGTGGTAAGCGTGAATCTGTGCATGATCCTTTTTCCTTAATCTTATTTAAGACCGCTTTATATTATGAGCAAGAAGTGCTAATTAATACTTGCTTTTGTGTCCTTGGACATAAAAAAGAAAGAGGAAGAGACAATACCCCTCTAACTTGTTTCATGATCTTAAGATATTGGCCAAATGATTTGATAACCACGTCTTCCTATGTAGATAACTTAATTGCTACAACTTGTTTTCTATCGCATGTATTTCTTACACCCCATTTTAAAATTCAAACTCACATTCTTTGTTTCTTTGGTTATCTAAGACTAGTTTAACTAGATTTGTCAAGTACTGATGATATGGGATGTAGTTGTTCCATAAAGGACTACCCAAGCTGGGATTGAAGTTTGATACCTTATCAAATGCTTTAGAGTGCCAAAAGATTTAGTCTCAAAGGTTGTTGTGAATCTTTGACTTTTAAGGGTGCGTTTGTGTCATAGAAAATGACTTACAAAAAATGTTTTCTATATTGTCCTGTGTTTGTTTGAAGGAAAACAGTTTGATCAACATAAAATGACTTACAGGTGAATAGAAAATAAGTATTTTTTTTCTAAAATTGACTTACTCTTTTGAGAAGTGTAAGTCATATTTTCGAAAATGAGCTAGTTTATTAGTAATTTTATTTTTATATAAAAATTAACTTAAATCAAGCGTAATATTATTATATTAATAATAAATTTTAATTTTAATTTTTAAAAATATTATAATATTAAATATTATTAAACATATATATTTAATCATTTATATTCAATAATATAATAAGAGAAATTATTTGGTATACTGCAAGTGGAGTATTTAGATTCCACAAATAAGGTCAGGAGGTTGACAAATATTTTTTAGGGGTATAGTAAAATATTAAAAAATAAATATTTTAAAAAAAGACACATGTCATTTTTTAAGGCTTCTTGTGGAATAAAAAAATATATTGTCAATATACCAAATACTCATCCATATAATAAACTATTAATATAATTGATTATTTTAATAAATTATTTAATATTACATTTTGTTTTAATAATAAATTTTAACAATAATCATTTTAAAATTTAAATAATAATATTAATATATTATTTAAGAATATTTATATTAATATTTTAATAATAAATATATTATAATTTACAAATGTTTTATAGTTTAAAATATGAATATTTTAATTACATAAAAATGAGTATTTGTTTAAATTAAAACTTAATTAGACATTGTTTATTTTATTTAATATATTAATTATTATAAAATAAATTTTGGTTGTCAAAAGGAAATGCTACAATAATATTTTGTAATAAATATATTTATGTTGTTTTGTTTCATTAAGAACAACTTCTAGAAAAAGTTTTTAGAAATTTTTGCCAAATAATTAAAATTATTTTACACAAGATAATTTAAAAACCAGAAAATATTACCTTTTCAGAAAATCAATTTATTTTTCAGAAATCCTTTTATAGAAGTTGTTTTCAATGAAACAAACATTTAAGGAAAAATTGCCAAATTTCATTGTTTCCTTTGTCCTTCAAATGGACATGAGGTTGTTATTTTCTTTAATATTCCTTGATGTTTTATAAATTACAACTACAAGACATATAAATTATTATTGAGGGTAAAGAAGTAATCTTATCAAGGTCAAGTGCTTGTATTTTTTTTCTAATCATTTTGCAAGTTGGATTTGGTCCTTGCCTTCGTACCAAAAATATCAGCTCATCTTGCTAAATGTAGGTCAAGCATTTTGTTATGATTCAATTGGGTTTTGTTTCTTGTTTGTACTTTTGCAAGTATAGGTTGGTTAATATCTTAGCAATAGTACTAAATCATTGCATTCCCGTGTTTTTCATCTATTTAATGATCGCTAAAAATGTTCATCTGTCCATTGTCATGCAGGATGAATGTTGTCGGGATGACAAGTCAACAAGTAAACAAAATGGATTACTTGTAAACTTTGATAAATTGGAATGCGCGTGAGTTTTTTTTCCCTATCTAAGTTATTCTTCTTTATATACTTTTCATTTCTGCATTGTTGGGATGCTCCAAGAAATTGTTGTTCTTTTTTTTTTTTTTTTTTTCTAATATAAAGCATGGTTGATAAGCAATATGCCAATTTTGAAAGATTCTTTATTAATTAGTCCAAAAGCTTTAAAAGAGAAAATTGAGTAATTATGGTTTCCTCTGCCATAATTAAGAAGACAATGTTTTTATTTTCTTTAGCTACTTAAAACTTTTTGTTTTTAGGAGTAATATTTTATCTTTATTTTTTAATTAAATTGTTGAGAAAGAGTAATTTTGGGAAAAAGAGTTTGTTGAGAAAGGGAATGAAAGATAATTTTTGAAAGAAAAAAAATCATTCTTTTCCATGCCTTTTGTTATTTACAATAACCTCTATGTATTCATGCTAAAAGTGTGAACATTGGAAACTATAACAAAACATGATATTAGGCCCTAATAATGGTCATTATTTCAGAATGTAACAATTACTCCTAAATTATCTCCACCCACCATCGGTTAATAAATCATTACTAAAATATCTTTACCAAACCTCAATCGACATAATTACTCTAAAAATATTTTTACCAAATACAAGTCAACATCCTTTGACTATATCTATCATGTCTAGCATAGACTTCAAGTTATCAAAAATATTTTAAGGTATTGCCTCTGTGAGAATGTTTGCAAATTATTTACATGTAGGTGTGTTGACTAGCTTAAAGATTCTTTCCTGTATCTTCTTGTTGCGCAATGCTTATAGTTGCTTTATCATCATAGAAAAGTTTCATGAAATTTTTTGTAGACATCTTTAATTTTTTCAACTTCCTTTCTAACCAAGCTTCCTCCCAAATACCATGTGATATTGCTCTAAATTCAACTTCTACACTACTTCTAACTGCAACGAAATGCTTCTTACTTCGCCTTGTAGTCAAATTCCCTTATAAGAAAGAGCAATAAATCGTAGTAGATCTTCAATCTATCATGGAATTAGCACACTAGTTATCTATATATACTTTGGCATCTCTCTTTGATGTTTTCTTGAAGCAGAGTCCTTTGTTAGAACTTCTTTTTAGGAATTGAAGGGTACGATACACAACTTTTAAATGCTTCTTAGTGTACTGTTAATGGGCCAACTTACCAAACCTATAGTAAATCCAATGTCTTGTCTAGTGTCACATCCCTAAAAACTTGATTCTTGGAGCGTGCAGCCTTAGGCGATCCTTTCTTGCAAACATGCCTAAGTAAGCTTGTTTACCACAATTGAGGATTCACCAAGAGAATTCCTCCAAGGCACCAAACTTGTATAGCGGAAGCGACTAGCCAAAAGAAGGCTTAGAAGATAACAGAAAGCCACAAGAACAAAGAACACTAAGTGTTTGAGTAAATGCTCTCAATTGTATTACTTCCTCTCAAAGAATACAAATAATACAAAGAATGGAATGGAATTCCAATGGATGATTTACAAATGAGGAGGGACTCCTATTTATAGTTGAGCTCCCTCACAATCAACGGTTAAGATCGAATTACATCGACGATCAAGATTAGCCTATCCCTTAATTCATGGGATTTACATTATTACAAAATCAAATATAATCCAATCTAATCCTAAAGATATGAGTCTTCATTATCTTCTGGGATTAGTTCCCATATTTGCCAAGATACCTTTTGTTGCCATATCTTTATTATTAGGCCACCCAGGGTTCAATCTGATAGGGTTGACCAACAGCTCTCTGAATCGGGACAACTCATGTGGGCTAAATGATTCTAATATCAATGACAGACCTTCATGAGAGTCATTGTGTGCGATGGTCACGGGATTTGAACTCTGGCCCGTGACATTCTCCCTCACCCTTTCTCGTAACGCCCTCGTTGCGGCTCCAGAATGGCACTGACTTGATTTGCCTCGGGGTTGTCTCGTTGCCTTAGCATTTTCCCGATTAGTCTCACTATCGAGTCGTCCCTTCTTTCGAAACTTTCGCCTCTGCTTTTGTCGCCTCTTAACTCGAATCGTCTCACTTGTTGGTACATCACTTTGGCAAAAAGTCTTTGTACTCACTTGCCCATATTCTGACTGGCTTTGATCGGAATCCTCTTGATTCACATTACTTGGCCTCGAATCTTCCACAGTCTCTTGACCTCCTTGCTTAAGAACTCTGAAAGAGCCTCTACATTCTTGCCAAGCAACCAAGTTAGAATGCAAAACACTATCAAAGTGTTCCGAATGTACCTTACTCGTCGCATTTACTCTGGTCAACTGTCCAGCTTGCATCGTCATTCTCGCAAACTTTGATGCACCACCCACTTTTCCCATAAGTGGAAGCTCCTCCGATGTGTCAACAGAAATGAGCCTCATTGATCCTAACTTTCAAGTTTGCATCGCAACTTCTTCCTCTGAGTTCTATGCCAAACTTGACCCTTCCACGGGTTGTAGCCTTACCGATGACTCGGCCAATTCCGTTGCTTTCCTCAAATTGAGCTTCATTGGTCCCAACTTCACTGTTTTCATCGCGGTTTTCTCCATTAAGTCCGATGACAAACTCACCTCTTCTTTAGGTGGATGCCCCTCTGATGATTCAACAAGCTTCGATGTTGCCTTTTCTTTGACCTCACGGATTGTTGCTTTGGACAGTTCTGCAACTCATGCGGACCACGGCACAAGAAGCACTTGACTCGCTTCTTTTTGCTCCTCTTTGCCCCATTGATTTTGCTCGAACCAAGCTTCATGGGCACCTTGCCTGTCTCATCAATGAAAGACTTTTTCGGACATTTTCGCAACCTATGCGGACCATGGCACAAGAAGCACTCCACTGGCTTCTCGTTTTCGGCCTTCTTGGCTTCGACACCCTTTGTGCTCGAACCAAGTCTCGAGGCCTTACCTTCCGGCTTGCCCTTCTTAGACAACTCGGATTTCCTTGGACATTTCTTCAGCAAATGTGGACTATCGCAAAGAAAACATTTCAACTTGCCTCGCTATTTGTTGGGTTTCTTCTTCCCAACTTGTGGTTTCCTATTACCACCATTGTTGCCGATGCCACTGCCATTATCATCTTCCTTGTGATTCCCTTCACATGCGCCCCTTTCCTCGGACTTGGAAGAGCCAAGCTCGTCTTTTCCTAGAGCAAGCTTGACCACGGACTTCACTACCGTAATGGGTTTTGACAGCTCCTGCACATCTCCTTGTTCCATTTCCTATCTGACCCACAGCTTTAATCCATTCTTAAAGACAAGCAATGCCTCTTTCTCGGTCACATTTTTAACTCCAGAGTATGAGTTCCTTGAACTCTCGAACGTACTCCCCAACTGTGTCTCGTTACGTTAGCTATCGTAACTTTGCCTGAGCTTCTTCCTCAGCATCATCTGGGTAATATTGTTCCTTCAATTCATCTTGAAACTCTTGCCATGTTCCAATCTCACTATGCCTTTTATCTGTGGTCCTGTCTCGCGACCATAAAAGCGCATTATCAGTAAGAAACATTGAAGCAATATTTACCTTATTCGCATTTTCTTCGATGCCTTCTGCACGGAAGTAGTTCTCCGTCCTCCACAAGAAGTTGTCCACATTGCATGCAGACTTTGTCCCCGTAAACTCTTTTGGCTTTGGGACATCATTGAGTGCTGCACTTGACACTCCTCCATTCCCCACAATTGCTCGACACAAGGCAGGCTCTCCCTCGAGCTCCTCCAGTCTTGTGCTCAAACCCTTCGTCGTGGCCATTGTTTCCTCCTTTAAAGCCAACAGCATGGCTTCGAGAGCATCGCTCCTTTCTATCAGATTAGACTTATGGGAATTAAGCAACTCTTTTACCTCATCCCTAGTGTCGTTGAGATTCATGATCACATAGTGCCTCAATTGTTCCCTTAAGTCATTTATGCGCTCATGAGCTCCATTGATGGACTCCTTCGCGTTCCTCATGGACTTGTCAAGTCTGTTCACTCGATCCTCTATGGTCGACAGCATGTCCCTCAATGATCTCCAGGGCAACTTCTGTTTAGCAACTTCTTTCGACATCACGGACGGTGCTCTCGCAACCTTAGCTCGGATACCACTTGTCATGTCCCTAAAAATTTGATTCTTGGAGCGTGCGTCCTTAGGTGATCCTATCTTGCAAACACGACTAAGTCAGCCTGTTTACCACGATTGAGGATTTACCAAGAGAATTCTTCCAAGGCACCAAACTTGTATAGCGAAAGCGACTAGCTAAAAGAAGGTTCAGAAGACAAGAGAAAGCCATAAGAACAAAGAACACTTAGTGTTTGAGTAAATGCTCTCAATTGTATTACTTTCTCTTAAAGAATACAATGAATACAATGAATGGAATGGAATTCTAATGGATGATTTACAAATGAGGAGGGGCTCCTATTTATAGTTGAGCTCCCTCATAACCAACGGGTAAGATCGAATTACATCGACGGTCAAGATTAGTCCGTCCCTTAATTTATGGGATTTACATGATTACAAAATCAAATCTAATCCAATCTAATCCTAAAGATATGATTCTTCATTATCTTCTAGGATTAGTTCCTATATTTGCCAAGATACCTTCTGTTGCCATATCTTCATTATTAGGCCACTCAGGCTTCAATCTGATAAACTTGACCAACAGCTCTCTGAATCGGGCCAACTCATGTGGGCTAAATGATCCTAATGTCAATGATAGACCTTCATGGGACTCATTGTTTGCGATGGTCACGGGCTTTGAACTCTGACCCGTGACACTAGTATGAGCTAATTAGCTTTTCTATAGGTCTTTGATACCTCCTTTTCTACTAAAGGGCCTACATCCTCTATTTCCATCTTGTTAGTAGGATCCTTGGTAGTGTTTGTTGGTTTGCATCCTAGTTTCTTTCAATAGATCAAAAATATCTTAGTTGAGTATTTGAGTTGTTCCAAGCCTTTGATCTTGCGTTCTGCTAAAATAGGTTTTTTAGATTGTCTATTGTTTTGTGGTTTCTTGTCAATATGGTATCTCATCTACATATATGATAAGTATGGCGTTTTTCCTTTCAAAAGAAAACATGATAAACATAGTATGGTCTTTTTGGCATTGCAAGAAACCTTGCTTCTTTAATGGTTTTGTTAATCTCTCAAAACATGCCCGTGGAGACTCTTTGGGACCATATAGTGATTTCTAAGGCTTGTACACTTTGTCCTTAAGGTTTCAAAACTTGTAGGAATTTACATGAAGACTTCCTCTTTAAGTCTCCATATAGGAAGGCAATTTAACATCTAGTTGGTGAGTTTGCTGGTTTAAATTTGCCACTAATAATACAATACTTTGATCAAATTTTGCTTGACTATTGGGGAAAATTTTCCTTATAGTTAATCCCATAGGATTGAGTGATTTTCTTTGCAATGAGACGAGCTTTATATATGTTAATGCTACCATTTGCATTGGGTTTGATTGAGAAGATGTATTTGCAGCCAATTGAAATTTTTTTCCTCTATGTGGGTCAATGATTGCCCATGTGTTCATTCCTTAAGGCTATTGGCTGAACAAGATCATTTACCATGATAGTAAGAGTTGATTTAGTAGGATTATTACCTATGTCACTATTTAGAATCTTTGGACTTGTTTTAGATCCTTGATTTGTTGCGATGTTATACATCTTTCTAAGTTCTCCCAAGTTTTCTATGTCTGAGAATAGACCATTAGCTCTTTCCTTCTCTTGTGTGGACTTCAACCTAGAGTGGTTAGGTTGGTCATTCATGGTATTTTTGAGGTTCAAGCTTAAGGTGAGATGTTTAGACTCAAGGTTATGAGGTTTAGGCTTGTGTTTCGGTGATAAACTCATGTGTAGGTTGGTAGATCTTAGTTATATCATCCAAAAACTGATATTCAATTACGATAGAATTAATCAGATTCTCCCCCTAAACATCAATTTTGGCATTGTATGACTAATTTTCAATTAATGAGACATTTATGAAGCATGGACAAGGACACGCAATACGGGTACGACACGATACAAACACGACGACAGTTATTTTTTAAAAAATGAGGACACAAATATGACAATAAAAAATATTTAATGTTAAAATACTTAATTAAATGAAAATATTGATATTTTTCATTAATATATAATCAAATTTTTTTCCATTAAGCTCTCTTGTCATTACATAATATATGACAAAACATAGTAATACATATTCCAAGTTCATTATACAAAACATGTCATATCAAATTTAAATTTGAAGTTCAACCTATATTCCTAAGAAGGCTTGTACAAAAGGAGACAAAAAGAAAGCAATTTTCTAGTTCAATTCATAGCATTAGCATTTTTCATATCTTTTTCTTCATTGGCAACTTCAAGAGATAAACTAGCAACTTCAAGAACTCCAACTCTTTCAAATGAGTCAAATACATCACCTCTAATATCCCATATCTTGTTCTCTCCTTATTTATAATGAAGAGTATTTCTTGAAAGTAATTGAAAATTAGTATGCACAAATACTAAATCTTCAACACGTTGAGGATTAATCTTGTTTCTTCTCATGGAATGGATAAACGAATATGTTCTCCAATTCCTCTCACAACAAGATGATGAAGAAAGTTGTCCAAGAAGTTTTAAGGTTTTGCAGCAAAGGTATTGAAGCCACATGAACTAACCACCAAGACTTGGGATCCAAAAGCCATCTATCTTTTAGTGAATCAAATGAACCAAAACATCTAGTGCTCTTGAAAATCTTGCAAACTTTTGGAAAGCCATCTTCCCTTTTTTGGTAGAAGGAAAATATCTTCGTAAGCACTTATTCCTTTACTGTGAGATTTCTACATCTTTATGTAGAGGAAGGCGATTTGAAATCTCATTAACCCAATCATTACAATAATACCTATGTAAACGGATAAATTTAAAATTTTAATTGATAATAAATAAAACAAGTATAAAAGAATAAAAACAACATAAATGAAATATATGTTATCTAGGTTTACCTTGGATTTAAACAATGAGCCATAGAAAAAAGTGGTGTACTATACCACTTCATAAAAGATTGATTTCTCGTTCCCTTTCTTCCTTCCATGCCTATAAATGCTTGTCTTAATTTTTTCAATCATTTCATCTCACATCTCATAAACCAAGTGAAGAGCCATAATTGAAAGCATATCATATATAGGTCTCGTAAAAGAAAGGATATAATGAACCTTATCCCGCCAAAGGTCATGCAAAAATTTTCCCTTCACCAAAGAGGCTTTGGGAATGCCATCTTCTCTATAAGTAGACCATTCATCACTAATACCGTTTGATGAACTTGAGTCTTTTTAACATCACAATCATAAAAGCCAATTGAGTATCTGCAACGACAAGTAATTTCAAAGACACAAAAGAATTAAATATTGCCAAGCTCATAGAGTGATTACATTATGAAGTTTTTTTATAAAGATAGCATCATCACCAACATTATTTATCCAACACAAAACATCATATGTAACCTCAATTCTTTTCGGTGTTTTTTGTGACACATATTTTTAAGAGCAATATTAAGAGTATGTACTACATAAGGTGTTCAAAAGATATGAGGATGTTGTGTATCTACTAATGATCCCGTGTTTTTACAAACCCGTGCATTGTCTTTTATCACTTGAACAGCATTTTGTGCCCCAACCTCAGTTATGACATCTTTAATTAAAGTTGTCACATAAAACAACTCCACCTTCAAATATGGTCATAAAGTTAATCAATAGTCATCTTTGTGCATCCGTCCATTCATCACATACAAGACTAATACCTTTTTTTCTTTGCATTCCCTTTATAGGTTGTAACAACCTCTCTATGTTTGCTCGTTCTTTTTGCAACAATATAGTTTTTAAAGCATTATACCCAGAGGTATGTTACTTGGAATCGAATTCTTACTAAGGTGAATGCATTCACGTAATGAGGGTTCATAGCTAGATGAAAAGGCAATCCACTTGAATAAAATATTCGAGCAATTTCATTATCTAAATTCTCTTTGGCAGGAAGGTTTAACGATGGTTCTAAAGGGCTTTTTTTCTTTTAGAACCTAAATAATGCCTTTGAAGTGGGGTTTTGTTTGAGTTAAAGGAAGATGCTAGTATTTGAGAACTAGGTGGCAATGGGAATATTTTTGGTTTCAAGTTCAGCTTCGCATTTTTAACTAGTTTTTGCATTTCAGCAAGATATTGTTGTGTTACTTTAGGACTCACTCGAATTCCTTGCCCATTTAGCTTCAATAAATGTGGTTTAAGCCTAGAGTATGACCTCTTAAATATAGCATTGCAAAAATTACACACAAAACTAATATTCTTGCCTCCTTCAATAGTTTTCGGTAATTTAGTATCATATCTTCAAAAAGGAGTGTTATTAATATCATGTTAATGTCACGGGCCAAAGCTCAGACCCGTGACTATTGCACACAATGAGTCTCATTGAGGTCTATCCTTGACATTGGGATCATTTAGCCCACATGAGCTGGCCCGATTCAGAGAGCTATTGATCAAGCCTATCAGATTGAAGCCTGGGTGGCCAATGATGAAGATTTGGCAACTTAAGGCAGCTTGGCATATATGAGAACTAATCCTAGAAGATAAGAGAATCAAATCTTTAGGATTAGATTGGATTAGATTTGATTTTGTAATCATGTAAATCCCATGAATTAAGGGATAGGCTAATATTGACCGTCGATATAATTCGATCTTAACCGTTGGTTGTGAGGGAGCTCAACTATAAATAGGAGCCTCTCCTCATTTGTAACTTATCCATTGGAATTCATTCCATTCATTGTATTCTTTGTATTCTTTGAGAGAAAGTAATACAATTGAGAGCATTTACTCAAACAGTTGGTGTTCTTGTTCTTGTAGCTTTTCTATTGTCTTTTGAGCCTTCTTTTGGCTAGTCGCTTCCGCTATACAAGTTTGGTGTCTTGGAGGAATTCTCTTGGTGAATCCTCAAACGTGGAAATCAGGCTTATTTAGGGGTTGTTTTGATCAAAGAAGCGTCTAAGGTCGCATGCCCCACGTATCAAGTTTTAAGGACGTGACAAGTGGTATCCGAGCTAAGGTTGCGAAGGCACCGATAGTGATGTCAAAAGAAGTTGTTGAACAGACTGAGCCAATGGAGATTCATGGGAGGGCCAGGCATAAGAGTCGTTCAATGAAGATTCAGGATGACGTTACTAAGGTAAATATTGCTGCTATGTATCTTACTGCCGTTGCATTGTTATGGTGGAGACGTAGGTCCACAGATGTGAAACGTGGTGGGACCAAGATTGAGACTTGGGTGGAGTTCCAACAGGAATTCAAGGCACAGTTTTATCCAGAGTACCCCGAGAATGAAGCTCGAGCAAAGTTGCGACGGCTTACTCAACGAGGATCGGTGAGGGAGTATGTTCTGGAGTTCAGTGAACTCATACTTCAAATTTCAGATTTGAGTGAGAAGGAAGCATTTTTCTCCTTTACAGATGGGTTGAAACCATGGGCGAAGCAAGAGTTGCAACTCCGACGAGTCGAAGAGCTTACCAAAGCCATGAGGGTTGCAGAGTCCGTAGTAGAATTTGATCCGAGTAAAGACATGTTTGAACCTTCGAAGCCCAATGGGAAGGGCGACGGTGGCAGAGACCATGATGAGAATAAAGAGGGACATAGCGATTATGGCAGCTGTAGTAGCAGCGATGGTGGGAAACCACGACGTGAGAAGTGGAGACCCAACAACCCAAAAGAGAAAAGGAGCAAGATAAGATGCTACCTTTGTAAAGGTCCACATATGAAGAAGAATTGTCCAAAGGTATCTTCATTTTCGGCTATCAAGATGAAAGATGAGCCGGAGGAAGGGAAACCTGTTGAGAAGAAAGCATCAAAGGTTAATGCGATGTTGCTTATTCCTGCCAAAAGAGATGGCAAGGAAGGGTTGATGTTTGTAGACATCAACATTGCAGGCCAAATGAAGAGTGCTCTTGTTGACACGGGAGCATCTGACTTGTTGATATCGGAAAAAGCTGCTAAGGAGCTTGGTCTTTCGATTCAAAAATCGAATAAAAAGATCAAGATGATAAATTCCGAGGAGGGACCAACTGTTGGCGTAGCTCGAAACGTGGAGCTACAAATCGGCGAATGGAAAGGCAAGGAAGACTTTGAGGTAATCAAGTTAAACGATTACGATTTTGTGCTTGGTTTAAACTTCCTTAATAGAATTCAAGCTACAATGCTTTCATTGGCCGATCAAATTCATATTGTTACCGGGGCGTTATCACGGATCATTGCGCCGGTATATCGAGGTATGAAGGTTGGGACCAAAGTGTTGTCATCAATCCAGCTAGTCGAGGATGTTTCGTATGGGAGGAACATCGACTCGATGAAACGGAATGTTACAGCCCCTTCGGGAGAGTTAGTGGAGCTTGGGACCAATATGAGGCCTGGTGAGTCGTCTGTGGAGAAATCACCTTTGGGTAAGGTGAAGTGCGTGTCGGACTTCGAGGGAAAAGAAGTGATGCAAACGGGACAAACGGGTCGAGTAAATGCTGCGAGTAAGGTACATCATGAACATCGTAGTAGTGTTGTGAATTCTGACTTGTTGGGTTGGCAAGGTCGTAGGGACCCTTTCGAAGTTCTTGAGCAAGGCGGCCAAGGGACTGTGGGAATTATGAAGCCAAGGGGTGTGAATCAAGAAGATTCAGAACGAAGCAAGTCAAAATTGGGGCAAGTTGGAGTGAAGACTTCTTGCCAGTAAGATGTACCAACGAGTGCAACGGTTCAAGATAAGAGGAGACGGAAGTCGAGGCGAAAGTTTTGAAAGAAGGGACAACCCGATAGCAAGACTAGTCAGGAAGAAGCCGAGGCAACGAGACAAGATCAAGGCGAATCAAGTCAGTGTCATTCTGGAGCCACAACGAGGGCATTGCGAGAATGGGTGGGGGAGAATGTGACGGGCCAAAGCTTAGAGCCCGTGACCATCGCACACAATGAGTCCCATGGAGGTCTATCCTTGACATTGGGATCATTTTAGCCCACATGAGTTGGCTCGATTCAGAGAGTTATTGATCAAGCCTATCAGATTGAAGCCTGAGTGACCTAATGATAAAGATTTGGCAACTTAAAGCAGCTTGGCAAATATGGGAACTAATCCTAGAAGATAAGAGAATCATATCTTTAGGATTAGATTGGATTAGATTTGATTTTGTAATCATGTAAATCCCATGAATTAAGGGATAGGCTAATATTGACCGTCGATATAATTCGATCTTAACCGTTGGTTGTGAGGGAGCTCAACTATAAATAGGAGCCTCTCCTCATTTGTAACTTATCCATTGGAATTCATTCCATTCATTGTATTCTTTGTATTCTTTGAGAGAAAGTAATACAATTGAGAGCATTTACTCAAACAGTTGGTGTTCTTGTTCTTGTAGCTTTTCTATTGTCTTTTGAGCCTTCTTTTGGCTAGTCGCTTCCGCTATACAAGTTTGGTGTCTTGGAGGAATTCTCTTGGTGAATCCTCAAACGTGGAAATCAGGCTTATTTAGGGGTTGTTTTGATCAAAGAAGCGTCTAAGGTCGCATGCCCCACGTATCAAGTTTTAAGGACGTGACAAGTGGTATCCGAGCTAAGGTTGCGAAGGCACCGATAGTGATGTCAAAAGAAGTTGTTGAACAGACTGAGCCAATGGAGATTCATGGGAGGGCCAGGCATAAGAGTCGTTCAATGAAGATTCAGGATGACGTTACTAAGGTAAATATTGCTGCTATGTATCTTACTGCCGTTGCATTGTTATGGTGGAGACGTAGGTCCACAGATGTGAAACGTGGTGGGACCAAGATTGAGACTTGGGTGGAGTTCCAACAGGAATTCAAGGCACAGTTTTATCCAGAGTACCCCGAGAATGAAGCTCGAGCAAAGTTGCGACGGCTTACTCAACGAGGATCGGTGAGGGAGTATGTTCTGGAGTTCAGTGAACTCATACTTCAAATTTCAGATTTGAGTGAGAAGGAAGCATTTTTCTCCTTTACAGATGGGTTGAAACCATGGGCGAAGCAAGAGTTGCAACTCCGACGAGTCGAAGAGCTTACCAAAGCCATGAGGGTTGCAGAGTCCGTAGTAGAATTTGATCCGAGTAAAGACATGTTTGAACCTTCGAAGCCCAATGGGAAGGGCGACGGTGGCAGAGACCATGATGAGAATAAAGAGGGACATAGCGATTATGGCAGCTGTAGTAGCAGCGATGGTGGGAAACCACGACGTGAGAAGTGGAGACCCAACAACCCAAAAGAGAAAAGGAGCAAGATAAGATGCTACCTTTGTAAAGGTCCACATATGAAGAAGAATTGTCCAAAGGTATCTTCATTTTCGGCTATCAAGATGAAAGATGAGCCGGAGGAAGGGAAACCTGTTGAGAAGAAAGCATCAAAGGTTAATGCGATGTTGCTTATTCCTGCCAAAAGAGATGGCAAGGAAGGGTTGATGTTTGTAGACATCAACATTGCAGGCCAAATGAAGAGTGCTCTTGTTGACACGGGAGCATCTGACTTGTTGATATCGGAAAAAGCTGCTAAGGAGCTTGGTCTTTCGATTCAAAAATCGAATAAAAAGATCAAGATGATAAATTCCGAGGAGGGACCAACTGTTGGCGTAGCTCGAAACGTGGAGCTACAAATCGGCGAATGGAAAGGCAAGGAAGACTTTGAGGTAATCAAGTTAAACGATTACGATTTTGTGCTTGGTTTAAACTTCCTTAATAGAATTCAAGCTACAATGCTTTCATTGGCCGATCAAATTCATATTGTTACCGGGGCGTTATCACGGATCATTGCGCCGGTATATCGAGGTATGAAGGTTGGGACCAAAGTGTTGTCATCAATCCAGCTAGTCGAGGATGTTTCGTATGGGAGGAACATCGACTCGATGAAACGGAATGTTACAGCCCCTTCGGGAGAGTTAGTGGAGCTTGGGACCAATATGAGGCCTGGTGAGTCGTCTGTGGAGAAATCACCTTTGGGTAAGGTGAAGTGCGTGTCGGACTTCGAGGGAAAAGAAGTGATGCAAACGGGACAAACGGGTCGAGTAAATGCTGCGAGTAAGGTACATCATGAACATCGTAGTAGTGTTGTGAATTCTGACTTGTTGGGTTGGCAAGGTCGTAGGGACCCTTTCGAAGTTCTTGAGCAAGGCGGCCAAGGGACTGTGGGAATTATGAAGCCAAGGGGTGTGAATCAAGAAGATTCAGAACGAAGCAAGTCAAAATTGGGGCAAGTTGGAGTGAAGACTTCTTGCCAGTAAGATGTACCAACGAGTGCAACGGTTCAAGATAAGAGGAGACGGAAGTCGAGGCGAAAGTTTTGAAAGAAGGGACAACCCGATAGCAAGACTAGTCAGGAAGAAGCCGAGGCAACGAGACAAGATCAAGGCGAATCAAGTCAGTGTCATTCTGGAGCCACAACGAGGGCATTGCGAGAATGGGTGGGGGAGAATGTGACGGGCCAAAGCTTAGAGCCCGTGACCATCGCACACAATGAGTCCCATGGAGGTCTATCCTTGACATTGGGATCATTTTAGCCCACATGAGTTGGCTCGATTCAGAGAGTTATTGATCAAGCCTATCAGATTGAAGCCTGAGTGACCTAATGATAAAGATTTGGCAACTTAAAGCAGCTTGGCAAATATGGGAACTAATCCTAGAAGATAAGAGAATCATATCTTTAGGATTAGATTGGATTAGATTTGATTTTGTAATCATGTAAATCCCATGAATTAAGGGATAGGCTAATCTTGACCGTCGATATAATTCGATCTTAACCGTTGGTTGTGAGGGAGCTCAACTATAAATAAGAGCCTCTCCGCATTTGTAACTCATCCATTGGAATTCATTCCATTTATTGTATTCTTTGAGAGAAAGTAATACAATTGAGAGCATTTACTCAAACACTTGGTGTTCTTGCTCTTGTGGCCTTTCTGTTGTCTTTTGACCGTTCCTTTGGCTAGTCGCTTCCGCTATACAAGTTTGGTGCCTTGGAGGAATTCTCTTGGTGAATCCTCAAACGTGGAAATCAGGCTTACTTAGGTGTTGTTTTGATCAAAGAAGCGTCTAAGGAAGCACGCCTCACGTATCAAGTTTTAGGGACGTGACATTAAGACATACTTGCATTAGTAACATTATTTGATGAGTCAACACTTTTATTACCACTTTGAGATGTTATAATTAAAAACCTAAAATATTAACAAAAAAAAAAAATCGTTGTACACTTCAAGAGTGATCATCACAAAGCAATTATTAACATGCAAAAATACAAAAAAAATAAAAAGTAATTAAACAAATAAAATAATGTAACTCATTCAAAGCATAAACAAAATAAAATATTAAACTTAACTTCAATTACTTCAAACTTTCATGTTTGTTGAAAGTAGGAAAATGAAAATAAAAGTGATGAATGTTTAAAATATTTTTTGAAATGTGAAAAATGAAAACGTCAAAGGCAACAAAGCAAGTACAAAGCTCGAAAGCTTCTCAAATAAGCTATTTTTTTTAGTTTTTATTTTACTATTTTGATTGGCTATTTAATGTTTTAACTTTTAAGTCTTTCCAACGTCTACATAGGTTAATAGTAAAACTCAGTGTTTGAGAAGCTTTGTACTTGCTTTGTTGCCTTTGACATTTCCGTCTTTCACATTTTTAAAAAATATTTTAAACATTCATCACTATTATTTTCATTTTCATACTTTCAACGAAATGGAAGTTTGAAGCAATTGAAGATAAGTTTATATATTTTATTTTATTTATACTTTGAATGGGTTACATTTTCTTGGATAAGTTTGAATAGGTTACATTTTCATTTTTTGTTTATGCTAGTGTGTTTCAAGATAATATTAGTAAAACTCCTCTTTGGAGATATGTTACTAAATTACCGAAAACTGTTGAAGGAGGCGAGAATGTTAGTTTTGTGTGTAATTTTTGAAATACTACATTTAAAGGCTCATACTTCAGGGTTAAAGTGCATTTTTTGAAAACTAAAGAGGCAAGGAATTCGAGTGATCCTAAAGTAACACTACATCTTACTGAAATGCAACAAATAGTTAAAAATATGAAACTCAAGTTGCAACCAAAAATAGTCTAATTGCCACCTAGTTTTCAAAAATTAGCATCTTCCTTAACACAAACCTCACTTCAAGGGCATAGTTTAAGTTCTAAAAGAAGAAAAAGTCCTTTAGGACAATTGTTAAACCTTGTTTCTCGAGAAAATTTAGATAATGAAATTGCTTGAATGTTTTATTAAGGTGGATTGCCTTTTCATCTAGCTAGGAACTCTCATTATGTGAATGCATTCAGCTTAGCTAGTAAGAATTCGATTTCGAGTTACATACCTTCGAGGTATAATGCTTTAAGGATTACATTTTTGCAAAAAGAACGAGCAAAAATACAGAGATTGTTACAACCTATAAAGGGAATGTGGAGAGAAAAAGGTATTAGTCTTGTATGTGATGGATGGAAATGCACAAAGACGACAATTGATTAACTTTATTATTGTTTCTAAAGTTGGAGCTATTTTCTTGAAAGCCGTCAATTGTGAAAAGGAGTTAAAGGATAAGTTTTATGTGGTAACTTTAATTAAAGATGCCATAAGTGATGTTGGGGCACAAAATGTTGTTCAAGTGATAACCGACAATGCATCGGTTTGTAAAGCAATGGGATCATTAGTAGAGACAACATCCTCATATCTTTTGGACACCTTGTGTGGTACATATTCTTAATCTTCCTCTTAAAAATGTGTTGCAAAATAAATAAAAAAGAATGAGGTTACATATGATGTTTTGTGTTGGTGATGATGCTATCTTTATAAGAAACTTCATAATGAATCACTCTATGAGGTTGACAATATTTAAATTTTTTGTGCCTTCAAAATTACTTACTGTTGCGGATACTTGCTTTGCTTCTATGATTATGATGTTAAAAAGACTCAAGCACATCAAACGAGATCTCAAAAATATGGTTATTAGTGATGAATGATCTACTTGTAGAGAAGAGGTTTCCAAAACCTCTTTGATGAAGGAAAAATTTTTAGATGACATTTGATGGGATAGTGTTGATTATATCCTTTCTTTTACAGGGCCTATATATGATATGTTTCGAATTATTGACATAGATAGACCTACTCTTCACTTGGTTTATGAGATGTGGGATAAAATAATTGAAAAAGTGAAACAAGTATTTATAGGCATGAAGGGAAGAAAGAAGACGAGAGATCAATCTTTTATGAAGTGGTATATGATATTCTTATTGATCGATGGACTAAGAGTAGTACACCATTTTATTGTATGACTTATTTTTTAAATCTATGGTAAATTTAGATCACATATATTCCATTTATGCTTGTTTTTATTCTTTTATACTTTTTTATTTATTTATTATCAATTAAAAAAATAAATTTATTTTTTTACATAAGTATTATTGTAGTAATTGCTTAATGAGGTTCCAAATCGTGTTCCTCCATATAAAGATGTAGAAATCCCGAGGAAAAGAATAAGTGCTTAAGAAGATATTTTTCTTCTATCGAAGAAAGAAAGATAGCTTTCCGAGAGTTTACAAGATTTTCAGTTGCACAAGATGTGTTTGGTTCATTTTATTCACTACAAGATAGATGACTTTTGGATTTGAAGTCTTGTTGGTTAGTTCACGGGGCTTTAATATCTTTGCTCCAAAATTTAGCTTTGAAACTTTTTGAACAACCTTCTTCATCATCTTGTTGTGAGAGGAATTGGAGTACATATTCATTTATCCATTCCCTGAGGAGAAACTAGGTTAATTCTCAATGTGCCGAAGATTTAGTATTTGTGCATACTAATCTTCGATTACTTTCAAGAAATACTCTTCATTATAAATAAGGAGAGAACAAGATGTGAGATATTAGAGGTGATGTATTTGATTCATTTGAAGGAATTGGAGTTCTTGAAATTGCTAGATTATCTCTTGATGAACCAGATATGGAGATGGTAATTTTTGCCAATGAAGAAGATATGGAAAGTGCTAATGCTATGAATTGAACTAGAAAATTGCTCTTGTTTTGTATAGGCCTTCTTAGGGATATAGGTTGAACTTCAAATTTAGATTTGATATGACATGTTTTGTGTAATGAACTTGGAATATGTATTATTATGTTTTGTAATATTTTATGTAATGACAAGAGAGCTTAATGGAAAAAAATTGATTATATATTAATGAAAAATATTAATATTTTTATTTACATTAAGTATTTTAACATTAAAAATATTTTTTTATTGTCGTATTTGTGTCCTCATTTTTTAAAAAATAATTGTGTCACCGTGTCTGTATCGTGTCGTCTTCGTATTACGTGTTTTGTGTAATGAACTTGGAATATGTATTACTATGTTTCGTCATATTTTATGTAATGACAAGAGAACCTAATGGAAAAGAATTCATTATATATTAATAAAAATTATCAATATTTTCATTTACATGAAGTATTTTAACATAAATATATATATAAAAATATTTCTTTATTGTCATATCCGTTTCCTTACTTTTTAAAAATTACCGTGTCATTGTGTCTGTATTGTGTCATGCCCATATTGCGTGTTTGTGTCCATGCTTCAAAGGTTGAAAGAGATTGAAGGTTACGTTAGAATTTTTTAAAATTTGTTTTGAGATATGAATTAATAATCATATTTATTGTGTTTTGACTTTAAAAAGAAAAAAATGATGAGTCAAGAGGTCAAAGCTGGTTTTTTTTTTTTCGTCTAGAGTTAAGTGCATTAAAGCAATCAACTCTTTGGAATAGCCTCACTTGGGAGGCTATGAAGCAATTTTGATCTCTTTGGCTACGCCTAAGTTCTTACGCTTAATGTCATAGCTTGCCATGTTTGGTTTGTGAGGTTTAGTTTCTCCTCTTCTATTTTTTTAAAGGAATTGTCTAGAATCGGCTTTGATACCATGTTGAGAACGAGGAAGAGTGGAAGAAAAAAGTGTGTTGAGGCAACGATAGAGCATTTTTGAGAGGAGAAAGCTTTTTCCTTTTCCATATTTTTTGTTAATTATAATAGGCTAAAAATAGGAAACTATACAAAGCATGATATTAGGACCTAATAAAAGGCGTTATTACAAAAATGTAACAACTAGTCCTAAATTATCTCTACCAACCACTAGTCAATAAATTAGTACTAACATATCTATACCAATCATTGATCAACATAATTACTCCTAACATATTTTTACTTGTTGAAATTAGAGATGAATCATGATAAAATTAGAGATAAATATGAAATTAGAGATGAATACTCTAATGTATTAAAGAAAAAACTCTCTTAAAGTATATATTTCTTAAAAATATGTCCAATTATATATACATGTAGCATTGAATCAACTAAGAAAATAATATCTTTTAATTAGAATCTCTAAAAATCAGCTATAATCTCTAAAGATACTATTTAATGCTATCAAAAATTCTCAACACTCTCTCTCAAGTTGGTGCATAAATGTCTCGCATGCCTAACTTGCAAAGAAGATTATGATAGGTTTTACAGTTGAGCCCTTTAGTAAAAAACATCAGCCAACTGTTTTTCGGATGCTAGATAAGATAAATTTAAGACTCCTCTGGCTACTTTTTTCTTGATAAATGATGATCTATTTCGATGTGTTTGGTTCTATCGTGTTGTATTGGATTTTGAGCTATGCTAATGGCTGCCTTGTTGTCACAGTACAATGTTGATTTATTTTCGTTCAACAACTTTAGCTCTTTCAGTACCTTTTGCAGTCATAAAAACTCACAAACACCTTAAGCAATGGTCTTATATTCAACCTCTGCACTTAATTGAGCCAACTCACAAACACCTTAAGCAATGGTCTTATATTCAACCTCTGCACTTAATTGAGCCACAACACACTTAATTAAGCAAAATATTAAGATATCATTAGCTCCCCCTGTTTTGTACCATGGACCTTATTACGAATCTCAAAAATTTGCGCATCATTCCCAACAGGAAAGTAGGTGAGAGTAGCAACATTCCAAATCTTTTTCACAGTATCAAGCAACAAATAAGTTTTGGAAATATGGGATTGTATAAAGTTGATAAGTCATGCCATAATAGGAGAGTTCGCTGAATCCCATTGACTAAAAGTTGAATCAGTGAGTTTAGGTTTCGACGTTTTACCTTTGATGTATACCTGCAAGCCACGATCCTTTATAAACAACAAGCAGTACCTTGACCAAGCAAGGTAATTATGTCCATCAACTTCACAGGGCTAATTTGCAACTAGGGATTATCGGTTGGAATCACGAGCTTCTTATCCTTAGACATAATGCTGGAAAAAACAACTAACCCCCCCCCTAAAAAAAAAATCTGCTTGCACAATTAGAACAAAAAACACCACGAAAAAACTTCAAATAGATTTCACAAAAAAAAAAAACTTAGCCAAAAATACATAACCACTTAGAGGAGAATGATTGGAAGAGAGTAGATAGCACAGCGATGGCGTAAAAAAAAATATAGCGGCAGTAGATGAAGGCCATTTGCGGCGCGTGAAACGAAGAGGCAAAAGCTTATGAAAGCACGTGAGGCCCACACGCTGGTCTTTTGGTCATCGGATTCTGGGGTTTTGTCGGCGAGTGGATGCTGACTCCAATGGTAGGGGTAGTGAGAGAAAAAAATAAGATTAGGGTGGAAAGTACCAATTTTGTGTTTCTAGGTTTTTTTTTGGAACAAACTTTTAAATCAGAAAATAACCCAAAAAATCGAATTAAAAGCTTTGATATCATGTTGAAATTAGAGATGAATCATGATAAAATTAGAGATGAATACTGTAATGTATTAAGAAAAAATTCTCTCAAAGTATATATTTCTTAGAAATATGTCCCACTATATATACATATAGCATTGAATCAATTAAGAAAATAATATCTCTTAATTAGAATCTCTAAAAATCAATTATAATCTCTAAAGATACTATTTAATGGTATCAAAGATTCTCAACATTACTACATAGTAATCAACATCCCTTTATTTCCACATAAACCACGTTTTTCAATATGACCTATTATATCGTCATATAATTACAGATTTGTGATGCATTATTGTTTTTGTTTGCTTATTTTAATAGTTATTCATGCCATACTTTTTGTTTGAGAAAATAATTTATTAATTTTATTGTTGATTTGACTTTTTTAATCGTATATTGATTTGATCCAGAAATGAAACAGTTATGTCAGAGGCTCAACCATCAAGAAAACGAAGTAAAAATATGGCTGAAGCTCAAGGAGCGAAAGTTGGTGATCACGAACCTAGTAAGCAGGCGAAAGTAGAACAAGGGAGGCTAATTTTTGTTGCAACAAATGCAGTGCCTGAAGAACAATCTTCTGCTCTCTTGCAGAACTTAGATGCTAATAGTGAACATGATGAAAAATTGCCTGAACTGTTGAGTACTTCTGTAAGCTCTATTAGAAAAACTACTGATATTGGAACTAAGTTTGAGCATTCTTCATGCATAGGAGTCTCAAATAAAGATGCTTTTATATCTCCATCAAATTCAGAGGATGCTGAGAAGTATAGGAGAGTAACCGTCCAGTCCAACAATTTAGAAAATAATACAAACTCTCTAGCTACAAATCAGAAGTATGTGGACAAAAAGCCTTGTAAAAAACTTGAGTCTCCTGTGAGAAAATTGATGATTGAAAATGATGAGGAAGGAATTTCCACTTTGGTAGAGCAGAGGGAGAAAACATTTGGTGAACTACCAGATCTTAATCTTTCTGTTTATCCAATGCAGTCAGAGGTAAGCAACTATATCTCCAAATTTCATCAAGAATATTTAGGAGTTGATCTTATTTTGTCAATTGTCACATTTAATGGTCATGTGTAAATTCATTGTTTAGGACATTCGTGAATGTAATGCCTTTGTTTTTGATATAATTGATTCCTATTTAGAATTTGAAATTAAATTATTATAATTAGCTTTCGTGGTTAGAATCCTTATTCTCATTCCATAGATTCATGTATCTATATCCTACCATAGTCTGTAATAGTGAATTGCTTTTGCATTGTCTTATTGTTGATGCAACCATTGGGGTACTGGTGCTCCACTCTTAACTAGATGTATATTAACTGAAAATTTAGCTTTATCAGATTAATCACAACTTTCAAGTTTTGGAATAATATTTCTATATGTAATATTATAGATCAAGTACAAAAAAAAATAGTAGAAGTCATCTTAGCAAGCTGAAACTTACTCGGACTTGATAGTAATTAAATTGATCTATGAGCACTTAGCAACTCAAGCTCGAGTTGGATGTGAGCAGATTAACTTACATGCTTAGAAATGTAGATAATTTATTGTCATTTCTTTTGATTTTAAAGTTATATCTGATTATAGATTCAAACAAAGAAAGTTCTATCACTTTTATGGTATACCTCTAATCAGACTATACATTATGGTAA
Organism: Gossypioides kirkii; assembly: GCA_005610355.1. NCBI lineage: Eukaryota > Viridiplantae > Streptophyta > Magnoliopsida > Malvales > Malvaceae > Gossypioides > Gossypioides kirkii. Next base: position 682,456 of record CP032251.1, on the reverse strand, counting down.
ACCTCCTGTGTTTTTCTATCAGATTAGAAACATCCATGACATGGGATTTTTCTAATGTCTGGCTAAAGTATATGTGATTACATAAGCCACATGGCTTATGGAAAAAGAAATTAGAAAGTAATAGTGACTGGAAAATTACTCATACACAATTGATAGCTGTCTTCTTTCTTCAAATCATTGATGGTGGAAATCACAAAAGTTGGACAAGGTGACAATTTATATGTATCAAGCTCTTGTTTGCTGAGTGGTTCCAAGTTTCTTCTATTCTTTTAATTTTTTATATAAACAAGAACAGGACATCTAAGCACTAGCTCTTTAATCAAGGAGCCAAATGTTAGCATGCATGAACTTCTAACTAATAGTGTTTTGGTTTAAATTGTCTCAAATATTGGTAGAACCCATGGATAGAAGACTTTCAAGTTCAAAAAATTGTTAAGCAATACTAATTGGCTTTTATACATGAAGGTGTAGAACGTTGTTGCCTTTCGGGGGCCAAAATTGTTACTGCTATAAATTTTTAATAATTGAACTGAGAAAGAATGTTGATAAACTAACTTCTGAATGTTAACTTCTTTCTAATGTATAAAGGTTGTTACATTTTACTTCTTGTCCTGGCAATTATGTTTTCCATCTTTGTTGTTTCATAGTTGTATAATGATTTGCATGAGCTTAGACTAATTAAGGTGATCTTATATTCAAAATTGCCAGAAAAGTCACTCTTTGCAGTCAAAAGATGTTTCTAATTTGAGGAAAAAAGGAATAATGCTTGAAAGAGCCATGAGAGAGTTGGAGAAAGTTGTTGCAGAATGTGAGTTGTGTGGTTGCTTTTGTGTGTTCAGTTTCTTGCTTACGAAGAAGTTTAAGATGTGTTCTCTATAACTTGCTACTGTCTACTCAATATTTGTAACAGCAAGGCTATCAACTATGGAAGTTCAGGATATTGATGCTTCATCTACCACTATCAAAAGAAGGTTGCCTTGTGAAGTGAAGCAGAAGCTTGCTAAAGTTGCTAAACTAGCAGTAAGTATAAAATTTATCACCTGTTCAACTATTCTTTAGCTCCTTTGACGAGGAAGGATTTCACTTCTAGCTAAAAGTTATGATTTGATTCTAAACCGTATTCTTTGGTAATTTCAGCACTCAAGCCAAGGGAAAATATCCAAGGAGTTAATTAACAAGCTTATGAATATTCTCGGACATTCGGTGCAATTGAGAACATTGAAGGTATGTGCTTAGTCAAAGATTTGGAATTAGTGCATAGGAGTAAGTGCATCAAAATCTGGACAGTAAAACCTATTAGCCTAGTGCATAACATTTGACAGAAGTAAAATTTAATCAAATTTGACTATGGTGCCTTAAGGCCATATGAGCATGATTGGGATGCATGTATTTGATTATAGACCTATTTTTTATATAAATGTATTTTTGTGTTTGTGCACATGCATTATGATTTGCTAGTACATGTTCCCTTAAATTTCTTCTTGTGTTACATTATTATTCATTCTGTACATGAGCAAATAATTTAAAATTAGTTGTGAAGTCAAACCGTGTGCCTAGGTTCTAAGAGGCAGTGCAATAGAGGAAAAGAACTTTAAACCCTTCTAGACTAGAGCTCTTTGCTAGGGCAGCTTGCTTTTTGTAGATAGGCGTTTGCCTTGAAAGGCAAAAGGCACAGAAAAGGCATGCATTAGTTGAGTTTTTTTCCATGAAGTACGGGCATTGCTTCCTCTCACATCTGTTTTTGGTATGCGTTCCATCTTGGAAAAATGTTTGCTGAAATGAAGTATCCAATAATAAGATGTAAAGGAGTGGGAAAAAATGTTATAATGTCGTACCAAGCTTTGGCCTTGACTCATCTCAAGGTGCATTCTCCATTGCGATGGAAAAGCTAAAAGTGCTTTTCCACCGTAGAAGAAATGAAGAACACGAAGCTTTTGGAGTCAAAAGTGAGGTCAAAAAGTGTTTTTCCAACCAAATGCAAAAGTTGGGATTTAGGTGCTTTTGGCTTTTGCTTTTGAAAGTGATACTTATAAAAATATATTTATTTATATTAACTATTTAAAAAGTATATAAAAAATTAGATTAATTTATATTTTATATATCATTATATTAAATTGTTTAAATCTTATTTATTATTTTATTTACTTTTTTAAAGTATTATATATACCATTAGTTTTAGAAATGATTTCTATTAATTACTTTAAAGTATTTAAACTTTATATTTCATGATCATTATATTAAATTATTTAAATATCATATAACTTAACTAATTTTTTACTTTCTACTACATGTCTGAAAAGTATATTTTAACCTTCAATCAAAATTTTTGGTTTCAACGGAGAAGACTGAAAATTAATAAACCACACTTTTTCACAACACTTTTCTACCACTCTGATATGGATGCTTTTATTGCAATTAGAGTTTTAGATTTATTTAATTCTTTATTATATCATGTTTTTTTAAGAGTTTTTACTTATTCTTCCTATTATATTAGTTTTTTTATTTCACTTATAAACCCTAACTTAGGAATTCTATTAGGATTATTTCCTTTGTTATTAATAACCTATAAAAAGGTTGCCAATATGAAATAAAGAGGTAAGCAATTATTCTATCAAAAGAAACGTATTTTGAGAGGGGGTTCAGTCAAGGACGAATTTGCCTTTTGAGTAACCATATGTCGAAGCAAGAATTCTTTCTTGTCTAGACCTGTGATTAGATCCTACACCAAGTCGCTTAACAACTTGGTATTAGAGCCAACTGTCATGGGTGACAAAAAGATTTTGACAGTCAAGCTGGAGGTTTTCATGGAACAAATGACTATAAGGCAACAAGCGTTAGACGAGCAGGTGGCGATGTTATCTCTTTTGATCCAAAAGATAATAAAAGGGGATTCAGAGAAAAACAATGAAGAATAGGGTAGTAGTGGAGGCAGGAAAAGGAATTTTGACTTGCAACATGGTGGGTGGATGGTGCCACGATTAGGGGCGAAGCTAGAAATTTTTTTAGGAGGAGACGAAATTAAATTGTAATTTTTAGGATAGTAAAAATGTAATTTTTAAAGGATTAAATCAAAACTTTATCATTTTTAAGAAGGACCAAAGTGCAATTTTACTTTTACTAATTCAAAATTTTAAAGGACCTAAAAAGAAAATTTTCCATTTTAAGGGGGCTAGAGCCCTTGCCAACCCCCCTGGGTTCACCCTTAGCCACAATACTCTAAGATGGAATTTCCCACTTATAATGGTGTTGGAGATCCTTTAGGGTGGTTGAAAAGATGTGGAATTTTTTTTGGCAATCAACATTCTAATGAAGAAGACAAAGTAGGCTTAGCTTCATTCCATCTCTTAGGAGAAGCACAATTGAGGTTTGATCAAATGGAAGAAGAGGAGGCAAATCTTGATTGGGGGCGCTTCAAAGCGTGTTGTCATGTAAGGTTTGGGCCACCTATGAGTAATAACCCTTTGGGGGAACTTGCAAACTTGAGACAAAGTGGTACTATAGAAGAATATTAACGCCAATTTCAATCACTATTGCCTAGGGGTGCTGATCTTAAACCTTGACAACAAGTAAACCTTTTTACTGCCGGATTGGTAAAGGAACTTAGAATTGATATTGAGATGCAACAACCGGAAAACCTTGGAGTTGTAATGAATATGGCTCGAACATTTGAACGTAAACAAAAAGTCTTTTTCAAATTGTCGTCACACGCTATCTTGAACTGGCCAACTTCCCAAAACACTGACAACAATTCAATCGTTCCAACAACTAAGAGCATTGCAAAGGGAGGGGGACAAACAACGGAACCAATAGGGACAAGTTCTGAAGCTTATTCTAAATTTGAGCTTGAGGACAAGTTCAACTCCGAGAAGGGGAGTAATGATATGGACGCTTTTATTGCAATTAGAGTTGTAGATTTATTTAATTCTTTATTATATTAGGTTTTATTAAGATTTTTAGTTTTACTTATTGTCCTTATTATATTAGGTTTTTATTTCCCTTATGAACTCTAACTTAGGAATTGTATTAGGACTCTTTCCTTTGTTATTAACAGCCTATAAAAAGGCTGTCAATATGAAATAAAGAGGTAAGCAATTATTCTATCAAAAGAAATGTTATTTTGAGAGAGGTTCAGTCAAGGACGAATCTACCTTTTGAGTAACCATAGGTCGAAGCAAGAATTCTTTCTCGTCTAAACCTACGCCAAGGCACATAACACACTCTTGGAAAGCATTTTTGAAAAGCAGTTTTCAACCACAACAACAATGAAGAACTAACCCTCAATCTATGTAGATGAAACCCATATTAGAAAGTTAAATATTGCTTGAAAGATAATGCAATAAAAGGTACGAGGGTGTATGGCCGCTGCTGTCTACTTCATTGTAAAAAGGGAGAAACTAGGCACTACGGTTGAACACCAGGTTTGGTTAATTAGGCTTTTTTTTGGAAAGTTTAGAATTTATTGGGTACAATTTTCAGGGCTATAAAGGTTTGGGCTAGATTAATTTGATTTATATGCAACCCAGTTGCACATATTTCCATGATAATAGTATCAAATAAGGAAGTTATGATAATAAAAAATTTCCACTGCATTTTTTATATAGATATGCGTATGTATGCGTGCTTGTGTGTAAACACATATTAAGGCTTTTTAGTGCTTATTGTTTATGTTATCCATATGTATAATAGGTATACATATTTGTTTCTATTTTGAGGGTTTTGATATAGATCTCATGGTAAATTAACAGATTTGGATATGGCAGAAGACTCCCTACTAGAATCTTCTAGAGTCTTGAAATAAAAGTTTGAATTACTTGTATCCAAGCTGTAAACGAAATGCATGGAGTTCTCTTTTGTATGTATGATGCTGTACACATTCATTGTCATGTCATTATCCACATCTTGTAATTGTTTTTCCTATGCTGTAGCTTCTCTTATGTTTTCTTCAATAATGTTTCCTTCAATGAAAAAGAAATGATATAACCAGGAAAGTGTTACATTGCCATGTATAAACTCTTCTTGGTGATGGAAGTGGGAGAACTTATAGCTAGAGTTTGATGATTTGTAATAATGTTTGATCTTTATAACACTATATACATAATCATAATTATGTCGAATGTTAACTTTTGCCGATTAGAAAAACTTCTATACTACAAGGTTTTAGGTATAATTGTGTTCTCTCTCTATCTAACAATTAAGATGGTTGCATGTTCATAACTAGGTTCAGTATGTTTTAATTATGTACTTGCATACTAACCTTCTTTTTGCCCCTGCCTCAATCGATTGTTTGGTTTCAGAGGAACTTAAAAGAGATGATTTTAATGGGACTCTCGGCAAAGCAAGAAAAAGCTTATAGATTTGAACAGATCAAATTGGAGGTCATTGAAATGATCAAATTGCAGGTTTCCTCAAAAATCACTTTGAGCAATTTGCAAATTAGTTCTAGGTGCTTAATTTCTTTCAATAGAAGTTGTTCTCTCTTTGATTTCCATATAGGTGTTTCAATAACTTTTGGCCTCTTCCTATCATCACTGATATTTTATATCATGAAAGATATGGATAGTATCACTTTGATCACCAGCTTCATGCATTTTTCTTTCTCATAAGAAACAACACTTGTACCAACTTAGGCTGGAACTTTGATCTCCATCTTATGTTGTGAGAATAATGTGATACAAGCATTTATGGTTACAAATTGTTATCTTGTCACTTATGTTAGAAATACATTCTTGTGCTAATATGTTATTTAGTATATGTGCATATTCGGTGGAAAGTGGTGATAATATTTTAGTTCTTTGCTTATTAACAAGCACTGTTTCCCAGGCATCTATGCTAGGAGATGTGCCAACTGGTGACATAAAAGAAGTGCTTGGTTATGAAGAAAAAGTAGCCCTTAAAAAACAATACAGCATGGATAACGCCATTGAGGATAAAATTTGTGATATTTATGACTTGTACACGCAGGTGCTTTTATTAACTAACTATTCATGTTCTCAGTATTATAAATAATTTTATTAGGTCACTATGTTCTTTACGTTATTAATGATTGTAGGGGATGGATGAAGACAAAGGTCCACAAATCAGAAAGTTATATGTTGAGGTATTCATTGATCCTATGAAATTTGGTTGCAGTCATTTGATCCAGTTTATTTGTTTTTCTTTTATGAATGAACTGCCTTGATATATCCTAAGCATTGGCTTATTCTTTGTTGATAATTAAATGCCAGCATAAGGTATAGCATTATCAATCTTTGACCTAATTTGTGAAACATTGGTCTCAAGCCTTTTGACTTGGTTGTTATCCTTTCTCTCTGTTCTCTTTTTTAGTTCAAACTATTAAGGTGCTTTTAGCTGCCAAATTTTTAACTAGTAGTAGAAAATAGGTTAGGTAAGGTGACTATTTGCTTGTGTTGTGATAGACAATAGGCTGTAATCTTGTTCTTTCCTTTTTAGTATAGTTTATTATAGTATAAAATCCCCTTCAAGCTTGAAGGAAGAATCAAGCTGAATTTTTAGAACTTCAATCTCTTCTTATTTGGCCTTTCCCTTTCTTTCTGCTCCATTTCTGTTTCAGCATTCTCTCACTACAGCCTTTACATTTTCTTCTCACCATTTTGTTTCTCTCAAGTCACATGGTATTAGAGCCTATCTGATCTCACTGCCCCTGTATTGGAAAGCCCATCCACCGTCGAGTTGTTCAGCTGAATTCTGTCGACAGAAGCTGCACGTGCGAGCCACACACACCACTATAAGGAATCTTCCTTTTCCCACACATCGACGCGGGAGCACTATTTCGACCACCACTTTTTCGTCAGCTCTTTCTAATGTCTTGCCTTATAATTTCGACTGAAGTAAGACCCTCAATTTGTTATTCTGACCCCTTTTGAATTTTGGGTATTTCTTGTTCCTCCCAACATGGTTGAAATCTCAGATTCTCTCATACCTCTTTTCTATTTTTTGGTTAACTTGTTATTACTACTGTCAAATTACAAGATAGTAATGACTATGTTTCTTGGGCTGCTTTTGTTGAATTCTGGTTTTTGGGGCAAGGGGGTAAAAGGATCATTTAGAAAATGGTTCTAGTAAAATTACTGAGTAAAACAGAGATACTTGGCTCAAAATTAATGCACAACTATGTAGTCTATTGTGGCATTCACTTGAGCCAAAGCTACTTGGTTTTAGTCTTCTAAAACTTGTTATAAAATTTCGGCTAAGGTCGACATTTTATACACCAATAATATTCAGCGAATTTATAAAGTTGTTTTGATCCTTGTTCATCTGCAACAAAATCAGCATGATATTGATAGTATTTGGGTCAAGTTGAAACTTTGAAGGACAAATTTAATGTTCTTATGCCTCTTTTTGAAAATGTTTTTGATCTGGAACAGTAAAGATTTTTTATGGTAATTGCTTTGATAGGACTGTGACCAGATCTAGCCTCTGTCTCAGATTAGATTCTTGCTAGCCCAATTATTCTTAAACTTGAAGATGTGAGTACTCGTTTACTTCTCATCTCATCAAACCAAGCCCAAGTCGAGGCAAACTCCTTTATGTTAGCCATATAGAGAACTAGCTAGCAAGGAGATAATATAAGAGGAAAAGGCAGAGGATTCTAGCCCCATAGCATTTATTGTGACAAAAGTTGACACACGTGACACTTGTTGGGCTTTACATGGGCGATCTTCTTGCAATAATTGGCTTGCTGCACTTATAGTGTAGGTTCAAAGAGATGAACTTTTTCTGCTACCAACCTCCCATGGACAAGGGTCCAAATCAGTCACATTATTTGGATTAAATTATCATGAGTATTTACATTATGTGTGAAAATATTACGTGTCAATTTACATTAGGTTACATAGCCTATTTATAATAAAAACTAGATACAAAAATAAGGAAGTCGAAGATATGATATGCCTAATGTTATGCTAATTAATCCTAGAATCATGACATAATTATGCAAGATATCACAACTATCACAACAGAAACAATAGTTTTCCACCATGGTTTCTGTTGCTCAACCAAGTAATTTTTTTTCTTGCTTAACTTAGTCTTTCTCAAATGGACCTTAAATACTTGACTTCGGTGCTTTTGATCATAACTTTGGTTATCTTGTTTTATAGTTACTTTTTCGTCGGCTCTTTTTGAGGGGCACCTTTATCCGCTCCAAATCCGTAGCGGATAGTAATTGTAACATCCTAATTTGAATATCTTCGAATACACAAAATCCGAATTGAATATCTCTAGATATCTAAATCTATAATGTGAATTGTCATCCCTATCGTCACCTTCATGTTATGCCTTTACCTTGACTATATCCAATCTGTACATTCCTAAGACTATTACTGTGACAAAGGCAGAGCTTGGATGACAACATGTTATGGAGGAAATAAATGCTCTTCATGCTAATCATTGTGATCTTGTTACCTTATCATTGGGTAAAATTGCAGTTGGCTGTCTATTGGTTTACATAGTTAAAGTCGATTCTGATTAAATGATAGAGCGGCTAATGGCGCAGCTGGTTGCAAAAGGGTTTACACAGATTCTTGGTCTTGATTATGAGAGATTTTTTCTTCAATTGCCAAAATTGCCTCAGTTTGAATCCTAATCTCTCTTGCTGCAATGAATGATTGGATGATTTATCAGCTGATATTGAGCAACCAACAGGTATTGTTGCTCAAGGGGAGTTTGGGCTAGCTTTTTTGCTGCAAAAATTTTTTTATGGTCTAAAACAACCGCCAAGAGCAGTTCAACATTGTTATTCAAGAATTTGGGATGAAAAGAAGTGAAGCAGATCATTCAGTCTTTTACAGTCACACTGGCTACGACAACTGCATCTATTAAGTAGTATATGTGGATGATATTGCTGTTATAAGAGATGATCATGTAGGCATTACCCAACTCAAGTAACATCTTTTCAGTCATTAGGAGTTACTAACCTTGGTACTTGGTTCGTACCTCATGAAGAACTTATGATTAATAATATATCAAACTCGTCACATGGAGCTCCTAATGAGTACGTTAGACTTGTAAGGAAGAGAATCTTAAATCTTTGTAATTGAAATGAAATTTTGGCTTACTCTTACTACTCCCGATAGTCTTCTTAAATAGAGGTTACATTGGAAATTAAAATTAAGAACTTAAAATTGTAATAAAAATAATTACTAAAATAAATCCTTCTAATTATACTACTGAAAATGAGGTTATTCATCTTCTTTCCATCTTTGGTGCCTTTGACTTCTTGTGGCCCATGTCCCTTTTGTTCCGTTTACAGAGGCATCCATAACATTCTTATTTAGTTTGGGTCCATTAAGAATTTCAAAATTATGTTCATGTTCGTTTATTTAAAATTATGTGTGTTTGTGTCCATTTGTTTAAATTGAATGAACTTGTTATTGAACATTAGATGAATGTGTTCACAAATATTTAAAAATTGATTATGATTAATAAGAAAAACACAAGTAAACATTTATATTATTTTTATATATAAACTAATAAAATATAGATATTAATAATTATATTATAAATAAAATAAACAAAAGTTATTAATTATAATGTACTAATCATTGAATGCACTATTCATTCAAAGCCCTAATGTTAAGTTCTAACGAGTTTGTTTTCAACTTGTTTGTCCTCTCGACTCTGACCTGGAGTTTTGATTTGTTTTACTTTTCCTTTGGTCTTAAATGTTTTGTTGTGTGTGTGTCCTATCACATTGAAAGAAATCAATAAAACTTTTCTATCTTGGAATATGGTTGTAATTGCAATTTTTGCATCTGAGCTTTTAATTGAAGCCGTATGGACCTAGATGCTGGTAGTTGCTTACTATTATGCTTAAAATTTGGAACTGAAAATTCTGCTGGTAGTTGACTAGAGAATTCTAGTTCATTTTCTTCTTGCATCTGCAATTAGATAGGTAATAAGTCACTTCTTTATTTCTTTAAGGTTCACTTGCCCCTTTATTGATTACCAATCAAATAAGCAATTAGTAGAAGTTTTCATCAACATTATTTAACTTTATATTGAGATGCAGGGGCATTGAAAATGGCCTATGTCTTAATGGAATATCACATCAGTTAGTAACCTATAATTCACCATTTGTTGATTACCAATTAAATAAGCAATTAGTGGAGGTTGATCAAAACTATCGAAATTTATTTTGAGATGGAGGGGTATTGGAAAATGGCTGTCTTAATGAATATCACTTCAGTTAGTAACTTTGCCACAGATTAAAATTGATCTCATAAATAAGGCGCAGCCTATAATTCATCATAACAATATGTTCACTCTTTTCCTTGCTGTTATTTTAGTACTTTTGTTGCAAGGTTTACCAACTGACCAAGTTGGCACCTTAACACGTTGGAATTTTTTCAAATTGGACACAGTCAAGACACGCATGTCGTAAAAGGGACACTGCTGGACTCGGGTATAGTGACTTTTTTTACTGAAAATATGTTTCAGAAACGAAAAAATAAAAAAAAGAAGAGAGAAGAAAGACGATGGAAGAAGAAAAACCGAAAAAGGGAAAAAAGTGTGGAGAAATGGAAAGGGGCATGGGGGAATAAGGAACTTTGGGAACTGGGAATTGAAAAAAGTAAAGTCTAAAAATTGTGGGCGCATTATTTATAATTATTAAAGTAAACAAATATTATGATAAGAATACATGTAATATTTGTTTACTTAATTTATTTATTTGATTAGAAATTTAATTTTTGTATAAAAAGATTAATTTTTATTTGAAATGAAAAATTATAATTTTATTTGAAATGAAAAATTATAATGTTAAAATATTTTATAAAAAATATTTTTTATTGCCGTGTCTTGCCGTACCCGTATCTTAATTTTTTTAAAAATTGTCCTGTCGCTGTGTTCATATCGTGTTGTACCTGTATTACATGTCCATGTCTGTGCTTCATAGTATATTAATGACATTCTTTTCTTTCATTGGGTCATTTTATTGATACTCTATATATGTCATCCAGCTTGCAGAATTGTGGCCAAATGGGATCATGGACAAACATGGTATAAAAAGCGCAATTTGTAGGGCGAAGAAACGTAGAAGGGCATTGTGTGAACATGATAAGGTATGCACATGCTTTGTATTTATTGCTCAATATTAATTTTTAGTTCAATCCTGCAGTATAATTTGGTATCATTAGATATTGAAAAGAGGACTTGAGGCTCAAATGCATTAATTTGAATTTTTTTAGGTTCAGAACTAGGAGTAAATAAATAAATAGATACTGGATATGAAGTATTGTGTTTTACTGAATGGAGGCCTTCGTCTTGATGGGGTAGGCTGTCAAAGGACTATATTTAAATCATTTATATTTGCAGGTTCCGATTTTTGATAAAGAAGGTTGGAATGAAGTGGATATACTGGGACAGATTATAGCCTTTATTATACTAATTTCTAGTTACCCTGTTATGGTTATAGATACTTCACAAGGAGTTGACCACCTCATGTGGGTAATAAGCAAGAATAAATAGCAAACCTAGGTTTTGATATTGTATTAAGTATCTAACCTAGAACCAATAGGCTGTAAGTAGAGAGGTCGAACTTGAGATCATAGGAAATTTAAGAGATGTGGGATAACACCACTTAACAAGGATAGTGGAATTTCCAATTGAAAATTTGTAAAATGATTTTACTGGAGGTTCTTCCCTCTAAATCAAATCTAGAAAACTACACAGGCATATGTTTTATTATGATTGATGCTCTCTCTCTCCTCCATTGAACCATGGAAAAACTAAAGTAACTTCTCTCTAGTTAATAGATATCAATAAAATTTGTAATTCCTGCAAGAAATTTGAACGGGGAGTGCTGTGAAATACAACATTAAATGGATTTTAGATGCAATATTTAGTGCTTGAATCTTTTGTCCCTGATTCAATGAATAGAATGTGCCATTTTCTCATATGTTGGTGTTGGACTAAAATGCAGCATTGCACGGCATGCCTTTGAAGTGTATAATTAACATCCTGTATAGAGTTTAATCGCGAGAACCATATGATGCTGCAGTCTATTTATGGTTTGATTTTCTGCATTTTCAGTTCAATCAGCTTTTTGCTTATACTAGCATATTTGAGTCCTGTAGAGAATTTTATCGATAAAAGTACCATGGAGACTTATGTACTAAGAGTCAGGTTGCATTTTGCTACTTCTACTAAAAAATAGGCAATTTAGTTCCTGTACGTTAAATCAAAAAGCAAATCGGTCATTTCTGTTAAAAGTTTCATCCATTTGTGCTCTTAAAAAACTAATGCGGTTGACGGAATAACCAGTGTGTATATCTCATGTTCATGTACAGGGACCAATTTTAAACAGTAGAAAATGATGGACTTTTTAACAAAAGAACCAATTTGCTCTGCAATCTAATGTACAAAGACTAATTTGCTCATTTTTTTAGTAGAGGGACAAAATGCAATTTATTTCCTGATATAGGGGCTTTCATGATACTTTTACTAATTTTATCTACTCAGAAGAATTATGATATAGCAGTCTACTTAAGATTGGTTTGCTGCATTTTAGTTCTAGCAGCTACATTTAGTAACATAGAATGTAGTTCTTTTTATTCTAAAACTGAAAATTGTTATAAATGTTTGGGCGTGGTTATTGTTAAGGTTAGAGAGGACAGGAGAAAGAAGTCGGCACAGAAAATGAAGGCCGGTGTTGTAGAAGCTTGTTCAGTTTCTCAATTGCAGGCTGAGCGAGTTAATCAAGCTTCTGCGTCTAGTGGTCACGTATTAGTTTTGCCTTGTATGACTATTTATTGTAAAGAAACCCTGGACCAGCACCTTGCTGCACCACTTGAAAGTTGCAGTGTGCCACCGAACTCTAGCCTGGATATTTCAGAAGAAGAGAAGAATGAGAAAATGACTATCCCAATGCTGAAAAAGCAAATGAAGCAAAAGAATAAAGAAATTATCCATGAAACTGGAAAAGGAATCTCATAAATCTCATAAGCAGGCTATTAGACATCCAGATGCTGCGAGTCATGAATTGGCTGGCCCCCCAAGCTGTGGACATCCTGTTTGATTTTTCTTTTCAACTTAAATTTCACATGGAGTGCGAGGCGATGTAAAATTGCAAATTTGCATGTATAATTTTAGGGGATCAGCTGAATTTTGGTAAAAATATCACGGAGGGTCTTGTATTAAGTGTCAAATTGCATTTTGCTCTATTTACTTAGATCAAGAGTAAATTGATTTTTTTCTATTAAAAATTTCATCCATTTCTAGTATTAAAAATTGGCGTGGCTGATGTAATAATCAAACAATTACATGTGACTTGTCACATGTATCTCATGTTGACGATAAATTTTTAATAGTAGATATTGATGAAATTTTTAACAGAATGATCAGTTTGTTCTTGATTTAATGTGTTAAGATTAATTTATTTATTTTTTGAGTAGAGGAGCAAAATGCAATTCAACTTGTAGTAAACGGGTCTTTATAGTTCTTTTACGCTGAATTATAGTTTGTGAAGCTGTGTTTCTGCTGTTTTTGACTTTACAATCATTTCACCACGGAGAAGATAAGTAGCAGCAGGAGTAGTTTAGAGTTTTCCTGATAAGAGAGAAGAAAGAATGTTGTTTTCTTGGAGAAATAGGAATTTCAGGTTTTTTGACAGACGTTATAGCGTAGAGGATGGGTTATTGAATTTGTCACTAATAGTAAATTACTATTATTATTATTATTATTAACTCTTTTTTGGCCAAGCACTAATAGTAGATTATTAATCTTTCTAAAATATTATAATCGCTATTGTTATTTGTTTTGGGTACTTTGGCAGCAAGTTAAATTTACTTTTCTCATACTAGATTTAAACATTATTAACGCGATTCGAACTTAAATTATACTTGAGGGGATGAACAATTTTGATCATCAGCCCATCATATGAAGTTCTTCTCATACTAGATTTATAAGAAAAGTTATTTAGCAATTGAATTTAGATGTATCTGTTTGTGATTATATATTTGTAGTATGTTTAGTTAAGTATTTTAATTAGTAGATTTCATTGAATTAAATATAATTGAAGTAACCAATGAGACTTTTTAATGTGAAAGGTGAAAATTGGAGTAATCGCATTGGAAATTTATAAAAAAAAAATACATTCAGATTTAACATGTACATAATTCAAATTAAAAAAATTTATGCAATAAAAATAGTATTTTAATTTTTGAACACAATATTTTATATTTTAAAATATAATTATATACGATGGTTTGCAATTTGTTTGGGAGTCCATATGGAAAGAGTTGATCATTGAAATGAATTGTGTTACGGCTATTAAAGATATTTTTGGGAATTATGCAAACGAGATTAGCGTGTTCTCATTAAGCACACTCCAAGGAAAGTGAATTATACATCACATTATTTAGCGAACTTGATGAAAGATTATCTCAATAGTTCACGAATTTTCCATTTTCCATCGAGTAAGGTTGCTGAGCATATTCGCATTGATTTTCAACCTTTTTGCCTTATTTCTAAAGGTAGTCATATTATTTTGTAATTGAACAATTCTCTATATATTTTCACCAAAAAAATATAATTATATATTATTTTACTAATATTGTTTAAAGAAAATAGAAATTTTATTGATTAGAGATAATTTTTATAAATTTTAACTTACTAAATAATTTATTAAATTACATGGTATTTAATTCTATATAAAACTAATTACATAGTTATTGTATACTTTATAAGGAGAAAACCTTATTTTTGAAGTTATTGATTGTTGATGAATTTTGGCATAATGTCAAATTTAGCCTCGATATTTACATTTATTTCAATTTAATATTTATTTATTTTTAGTTAAATTTGATCCTCTATCTTTTAAAAAATATCGAATTTGACTATCAACCTTTCAAAAAGGTTAAATTGTTGTTTTTTTTTTAACAAAAATACTAATTAAAACGTTAACTTTTTAAATACGGTTGCTCGAATGACAATCCACATGTATTTCATGCTAATCTTTTTAAATTTTTATGAACTTTTTATATTGTTTTGAATTTTAATTATTTTTAAAATTATTTGTTGACATGACATATAAGACAAATAATATCATAAAGTATGAGAGTAAATGTGGACTATCATGCGGGTTGCCGCACTAATACCATTAAAAAATTAATGTTTTAGTCAAAATTTCTGTTAAAAAAACGATTTGATTCTTTTTTGAAAGTTTAAGGACTAATTTAACTAAAAAGGAGTAAGGGTCAAATTGACAAAAGATCTAAATGTTGAGGGCTAAATTTGAGATTATGCCATGAATTTTTGTCTTGGAAAAGTTTGACATCTTGATGCTACACTGGTATTCTTGTTGTGATGATTAAAAGCATTTGAAGAGTTCGGTTTCCGAATCCTAGAGTCTATCCCTTTTTCTTTTTTCCTTAGTCATTGTCAATATTTATGAACTATTATCATCTTATGCTCCTTCTAGGTATTGCACTAAGTCTGGACCAGGTATGAACTACAAAGGTTTATACTTTATCTTTGTATTCTAGGGACCGTATCGAACTAGTCATTCTATTATTAAAATGATCAATTTAGTTCCTATATTATTAAAATGAATCAAATAAGTTTAAATTGTAACAGAGTTAACATTTGTTGTATAAAAAATATCTTGAAAATGATTTTGTTCACTCGCAATTCAATTCCAAACAAAATATTTTATTTACAAAATCATAAAAAATTAATATTAACTCTGTTAACTAGTAAATGATATTTTTTAAACAATAAATGTTAACACTATTTCAATTTGTCATTATTTGATTCTCTTTTTTTTTTGGTAAAAAAAAGACAGCTTATGCGATTCTACTAATAAACATTACATCATACAAAACCAGTATTATAGTTCTCTCGTACTAAATCTCGAACAAATGATAGTGAGACATTAATAGTATAGAGACTTAATTAATCTATTTAATAATAGAGGGACTAATTTGATACAAGGATCCCATAGGTACTTTTACCTCTTACAATGATTGTGGAGACATTTCACTTATTTGATTTTCTTTCGGTTCAATGGAATATT
The DNA here is from genome assembly GCA_005610355.1 of Gossypioides kirkii. Lineage (NCBI taxonomy): Eukaryota > Viridiplantae > Streptophyta > Magnoliopsida > Malvales > Malvaceae > Gossypioides > Gossypioides kirkii. The sequence continues at coordinate 666,426 of CP032251.1, read as the reverse complement.
CTACGGGATCATGCAGAGGAAATTGACAAGGCACTTGTTGAGAACTCTTAGAAAGTAGACATAGGGGATTTGGATGGGCGGTGCGTTTATCTGTGGTTAGTGTAAAAACAACGGTGAAGGTGAGATTAGATACTGTAGCGATACTGTAACATGAGACAAAAAGTAAGCTAAACGTACTGTACCGCACCATTCATCCAAACCCCACCATAGTGTACTCTGTATAGAAGATGATGGGAGGAGTCTAAGGTGTGACAAGACTTCTTTTTCTTTATGCTGCAAAAATGAAGTTACCGGAGGTCGAGGTTTTGATTTTGACTATAGTCTATTTCGGCTTGTTTTTTATGTTGTTGAACTTAAAACTTTCATTAGGTGGACCTCCTATTTGTGTAATTAGTTGTGCAGCCTTAGCTTTAGACTAATATATGTTGTATCTTGATGTTGGGTGATATTAACATGATCAAGTAAATGGAGAATATAAGCGTCTATAGTTGTCGGTTGAACATTTCCAACGAAATTGATGCTATTAGTGGTTAAAAGTATCATGGTAGCCCCTATACTAAGAGTTAAATTGCATTTTGTACATCCTATTAAAAAAATGAGCAAATTAATCCTTGTAGGTTAAATTGAAGAGTACACTACTTCTTTCTTTTAAAAATTTCATCCCTTCGTACTATTAAAAACTTGTGTGGACCAGACAATGCCTCAAGACTAGTTTTTAACTGTAAAAATGGATAATTTTTTTAATAAAAAAACCAGTTTGCTCTTTGATCTAATGTACAGAGACTAATTTATTTTTTTTAATATAAGAGTCAAAATGCAATCGATTTCTAGTACATGGGCTTCCATGATAAAGTCTTCTTCTGATATTTTCTTTACAGGTTTCTTCCTTTTTGATGGAGATATTAGTGGTTATAGATGAAAATAAAGATGAAGATGGAGTTGGAGGTGAATGGCTGTGACATGATGTTTTGTAATAGCACTAGATATCGGACGAGAATGTTGTAAGTATGAAGAAGGTCGGAAACGAAGATTGCCTTGAATTCAGGATTACCAACAAGCGATAAGAAGGTTCGGAAACAAAGAGGAGACTAGTTTACATGCACCAAGGGACAGTCCACTTTCAAGAGCAGTTATCAACAGATAACAGCATAAAGAATGATGAATTATATCATTCTGATTTCATTGAATCATACTTAGTACATTAGCATACTTTATACACAGCTTAGACACCTTAACTAAACATAACTGCTTCTTTAACTAACTAACTGGTCACAACTGCTACTAACTAGTTAGCTACCTAATATTCCCCCTACTTTCATTTTCAAACACAACCAATGAGACAACACTCAATTGATCTCTAAATCACTAAAAACTCCTAGCAGTCAGAGGCTTAGTAAGTATATCAGCAACTTGGTCACTCCCAAGAACAAAATTAACCTGTAAGAGCATTTGTAACACCTTATCACTTACAAAATGAACATCAATCTCAATGTGCTTTGCTCGGGCATGAAGAACTGGATTTCCTACCAATGAAACAACATTATCACATCAAATCATTGGCACCCTTGTAGACTTCACTCCAATCTCTTGTAGTGATTGAAACCAAGCCAGTTCTGATGCAGCATTAGCTAGGCTTCGATATTCAGCTTCAATTGTTGACCTAGACACCACTGACTGCTTCTTTGAAGACCACCCAACTAGATTTGCTCCAAGGTACATGCAGTAACCAGAAGTTGATTTCCTATCTTCAAGTGAACTTGCCCAATCAGCATCAGAGAATCTTGTCAAGGTAAGATCAGATGGTTGAAACCTCAACCTAAAGTCAGTGGTTCCCTTCACATATCTGAGTATTCTTTTAACAACACTCCAATGCTCATCATGGGGAGAGTGCATGTATTGACTGACCTTATTAACAGCAAAAGAAATGTCAGGTCGAGTCAAACAAAGATACTGCAACCCCCCCACAATTTGCCTATATAAACCCTCATCTATTAATTTAGCTCCAATGAAAGACGATAAAGTAGAACCAATAACCATTGGTGTGTCTACAGGTTTAGCACTCCCCATATTTGCTTTCTCTAATAAGTCACGAGTATACTTTTGCTGTGAGACATGAACACCATATTCTCCTCTGTTAACCTCAAGACCTAGAAAAAAAACTCAACTCTCCAAGATCTTTAAGGGAGAACTACTAATGTAACACTTGACTAACATCAAGTAAATCAGCATCTTGAGAACTTGTAATCAGAATGTCATCCACGTACACCAACAGAAACATACTTCCAGCTGAAGTTTTCTTAAAAAATAAAGAAGAATCTGCTTTGTAACTTTAAAACCCCAACATCTCAGTCAAAATATTCCTTAAGGCGTCAAACCATGCACAAAGGGCTTGTTTAAGCCCATATAGTGACTTTTTCAACTTGCAAACCAACATATTCCCATCAACATCATTTACCTTAAATCCAGGAGGTTGTCTCATATATACCTCCTCATGCAATTTTCCATTCAAAAAGGTATTATTAATATTTATCTGTCTAATCTTCCACTGTTGGGACACAGCTATAGCAGCACCAAGCGCACAGTGTTTGCCTTCACAACTGAACTGAAGGTTTCATGAAAATCTGAACCAGCAGTTTGAGAGAAGCCTTGTGCAACCAAACGAGCCTTGTTTCTAGCCACACTTTCATCTGAATTCTTTTTTATTTTAAAGAGCCACTTACAACCCACCAAATTTCGATGCTTAGAAGCTGGTACTAACTCCCATGTACCACCATGTACCATTCTTGATTAATGCCCAATATTCCTCATCCACTGCTCGTTGCCATGCAGGGGTTAACAGAGCCTTACGAATATTCTTGGGATCAACCATGTTGAACTCCCCGAAATACGTCTTAGGTTTAAACACTCCCACTTTACTCCGGGTAATCATGGGATGAACATTGTCAAGACCAGATTCTGACACACCTTCCACAACTGCATCAGTAGAACTAAGCTCATGGTTAGAGACAAAAACAGGAGCTAGAACTGAGACTGACTCCATAGTTGTTGTTTCTAAAGTTCCCTCACTAGCATTACTGATAATCTCAGCATCAAGAGTCTTAGCAATAATAACGGATGGTGCTTGTACAACTACAAGCAAGTGAGATGCACTCCAAAATGGACTAGCACGCTGAACAGATGCAGCAGGTAACTCCTTAAAAGGAAACTCAGTTTCAGGAAACCGAACATGCCTCGAGATATACACACTACCATTACTATCAACAGCATTTGTACCCTCGATGATTATTAGCATACCCCAAGAAAACACAGAGAGCTGACCGAAACTGAAGCTTGTACTTGTTATATGGTCTCAAGAGGGGTTAGCATCGACAACCAAACACCTTGAGTAATTTTAAATTAGGAGGCTTACTAAATAGCTTCTTGACAGATGCCTCACCTCCTAGTGACTTTGTAGGTAAATAATTCATGAGGTATACAACCGTAATAAATGCATCACTCCAGTACATCAATGGAAGAGAAGCTTGGGCTAACAACACAAGACTTGTCTCTACAATCTGACGATAGCTCTTCTCCACAAGACCATTTTGTTCTGAGGTGTGTGGACATGACACTCGATGCTGAATACCACTACTCCGAAAATGTGGAACAAAACTTTGAAACTCTCAACCACCATCAGTTTGAACTTGCTTGATGAAACACCCTAGCTGCAACTCAACATTCTTCTTGAACATAAGAAAGGCAGATAAAGCATCTGACTTCTTAGACAAAAAATAGATCCATGAGTGCCGAGTAAAGGCATCAACAAATTAGATATAATATTGTTTATCATTCGAAAAACAGGGTGCAGAACCCCACAAGTTTGTAATAACTAACTCAAGGAGCACTATATACAGTCTGAGACATAGAGAATGGCAATTTGTGTGCTTTACCTAACTCATATGCACTACATAGAGACTTAACTGACTCTTTAGGAATAGGAAAGTTACATGATTTTAAGCACTGAACTAGAACAGCAGCTGAAGGATGGCCAAGTCTCTTGTGCCACAACCCAAAAGAATTTGATCTAGAAGTTTTCTCAACCAACAATCCAATCGAACCAGCAGCTGATTGCAACTGGTACAAACCATTATGCTCAACTCCTCACAACAAAATCTGACGAGTTTATAGATCCTTCACATAGCAATAGCTTGGATGAAACTCAAAATAAACCATGTTATCATTGGGAAATTTTGAGACTGAAAGTAAATTCTTATGTATCTAAGGCACATGAAGAATATCATTAACATGCAAAGAATTCAACATAGAGGAGCCAATGTGAAAGATAGAAATAGACTTACCATTACCAACAACCACTCTACCTGCTCCTTCATATGGCTGTACCTGTACCAATTTTGAGGTATCATGAGTCATATGCACTGTAGGACCACTGTCAGGGTACCATGCCTGATTCATTACTGTTCTTGGGGTAGCAAACATGGTAGTAGGACCATTATATGATACAGGTGTGACTCCAGAATTGATAACTATTCGCTAAGCCTGAGAATACTGCACAACTGAACCTACATAGAGAGACTACATAACCGGAGCTGCAGGTTCAACACAGCAATATTGAGCCATATATCTCACATGAGCTTGAAACCCGCATGAGGATGAAGGAGACTCAAACTCAGTATCATCCTCATAACTATAAAAGCATCGTCGAGCCACATGTCCCATACGATCACAAATTTGACATTGTGGACGCGAACCACGAACAAATGACCACGAGCACGACCCCTACTGAAACCACCAGCTCGTCTAGTCTTAAATGTTTGAGTCTCTGAATTATCAGTTTGAATCTGACCTAGAGGTGCAGTTGTCTACCATTGTCAGAGTACCATGCTTGATCCATCACTATTCTTGGGGTAGCAAGCATGGCAATAGGACCATTGCATGATACAGGTGTGACTCTAGAATTGACAACTATTCACGAAGCCTGAGAAGACTGCACAACTGAACCTACATAGAGAGACTGCATAACCGGAGCTGCAGGTTCAACACAGCAATATTGAGCCATATGTCTCGCAAGAGCTTGAAACCCGTGTGAGGATGAAGGAGACTCAAACTCAGTGCCATCCTCATAACTATAAAAGCATCATCGAGCCACATGTCCCACGCGATCACAAATTTGACATTGTGGACGCGAACCACGAACAAAATGACCACGAGCACGACCCCTACTAAAACCACCAGCTCGTCCAATCCTAAATGTTTGAGTCTCTGAATTATCAACCTGAATCTGACCTGGAGGTGCAGCTGTCTATGAAACCATATTAGCATTAAACACCACATGTGCATTCTGTCGAGCTTTCGCATCCAACAAAGCAGTAGTTATCCCTTGAGGATCAAATGGAGTTTGACTTGTGGTAATAATAGAAACCACATAGTCATACTCAAGTGGAAGACCATTCAATATAGCAGACTTATGCTCTTATAAAAGAACAGTTTGACCACACCCAGTCAAACTATCACACAAGTGTTTAATGCCAGCTAGATAATCGCTTATGTTCATATCATTCTTGTGATAATGGTGCAGCAAAGAACGATAACGTATGGCTTTAATTGTTGATTGACTACCAAAAATACGATTTAATGCAGACCATAACAAAGAAGCAGAAGCTGAATCACCAATTAATCTATTGTGTAAAGAAGGACTCACTGTGGATAGGAGCCATGCAGAAATTGCAACATCTTGTTGCTCATATTTCACAAATGCATGATTCTCAACAACAGCACCTACATCATCATTAACTGTTGAAGGAGGGACAACAATGGTGCCATCAAGATAACTCTGAAGACGATGAGTCTTGATCACCAAGAAGACATGTTGTTTCCATGCCAAGAAGTTGCTATCATCAACTAGCGTAGCAACCTTTTACGAAGAGAAAGCAAAAGTGTTTACCTTTAATACCATATCAGCAGATAACAGCATAAAGAATGATGAATTATATCATTTTGATTTCATTGAATCATACTCAGTACATTAGCAGACTTTATACATAGCTTAGACACCTTAACTAAACATAACTGCTTCTTTAACTAACTAACTAACTGCTTACAATTGCTACTAACTAGTTAACTACTTAATAAAGAGCAGTGTTCCAGGTGAGAGTAATATGCTTAATGCAGTTGATTGGGTTGAAATGGAAAGACAATATTTTGGTAAGTTTTTAATGTTAATATAGGGTTTATGGACCACATAATGCTTAATTTAGCTCTCAATATTTTACATTTTTGTCATTTTGGCACTCCAATTTTTACAAAAGGTCAAATTTGATCATCATTCTTTCAAAATGAGTTAAATTATTTTTTTAATGAAAATACTGATTAAAACATTAAATTTTTAAATATAACAACTTGCATTTTAATTCACATGTTTTTTTTCTGAATTTTTTATAAACTATATATATATATATATAAATTATTTAAGCAATTTATTTGTGTATTTTGATTAATTTTGAGGAAAAAGTACTTCTAATTTCTTACAATTTCTTATCAGGTACACAAATTGATGTTTCTTTACCTAAAAACAAGTAAAAGTGGATTAAATTGAAGACATGTGTGAAGAAATGGGCTATATTCGAATTTGGGGGACATTTGAGGGCTTAATTGCAAAGATGTTCTTTGTTGAAATGGTCAAACAAGCTTATTCAAAGTTGTTATTTTATTTATTTTATTTTGACTAAATTATATTTAAGTTGTTATTTTTTTAATTTTATTTTGACTAAATTTATTTATTTTAGGTAAATGGGTAATTCAGTTTAGAAGGACTCAAGCTATTTTTAGTAACTCAATTGTGTATAAATAAGGTTACTTGGGTTCAATTGGAATGTACTTGATTTTTGTGAGCAATTAAAGTAATTGATCATTTATTTATTTTTCTTATTTTTTCTTCCAAATCATCAGTGCTCTTTCTCTGCCATTTTCATTTCCATTTCATTCTTTTGCAAATTTGTCCAATTGCTATATCAATCCCTCCCCCTTTCCATCTTTCATAATCACAAACAATTCACCATATTCATCCACCAAGCATGATTAAAATCATGTGTCACTAAATTCTTTTTAGCCTTAGCCCGGTTATTACTCCATCAAAAAATAATCATGAGTTACAAAACCGTGCTAAAAACCTTTTTATCGGTACTCGCTATCACTCCAGTTTATGGGATAGTACAAATTCGTCCCTCAAAGTTAATTCTACTTTGATTCAAAAAGTGCATGTTGGATCGAAATAGGTTGGCGTACAGTTGGGAAGTCGAGTCGGCTATGCTGCATTCGAGTTTCCGCGAACAAATTGGCGTGTTCAGGTGGGAAAAAGCTAGTTGGATTCCGTCAAGGTTGGTAGAGACCAGATTTAAACGAACCATGCAATTGAGGCCGTTAATTCGAGTTAGGCTTTTCAGAGCGCAAGGTTGTTGAAATCTTAAATCGCGAGCACGTGCGACGTGGTTAGACATTCGGCAAGGGTTGGTTTGCAGGTCGTACCGAAACCGGCTACTAGAGGAAAAGTTGGCGGTTGGGACGTTCTCGAGCGCTATAACCAACTTATCGATTAAAAAGGGAAGATTAATTTTCAATGATCGATTAAAGTTCGGAGAGAACCGAGGCTGAGGCTAAGCTTATTAAATATAGTTTTTCTCATTTTTATCTCGATTAATTATTTGCATCAAGATTTATTTCACTTTATTTATCTTATTTTCGTTTTATTTTAGTTTAACATTTTATCTCTAAACCCCCACTTATTTGTTTTTATTAGGAGACAGTCATGAGTCGTGGGCACGCCTTTCGACACAATGTTCAAGAGAAAGACACGAGAGTAGATTACAGCAACCAGCCTTGTGGAATCGACCCTACTGCCTTATACTACTGTTTTGTATTATTTGTTGTAGGAATATTTATATTTGGTGGATTCGACACCTATCAATATATTTGAATTTTGAATTTTTTTTAATATTTTTAAGTTATTTGTTGACGTGACATTAAGATAAATAATTTCATATCAACATGAAATATAGGTGAATTATTAATCTGTTATGCAGATTGTCACATCAAACTTATTAAAAAATTAATATTTTAGTTACCACTTTCATTAAAAAATGATTTGATCAAATTTAAATAAAAATATATATTGACAAAATATAAACGTTAATGGATTAAATTTGACATTATGCCTTTATGAAATGATTGGGATAATGAGAGCAGGTTGGATAAAAAGCTATGAAGAGGTGAGGTTTGGGGAGGGAATAAGTAATACAAACTCCTGCATGAGTAGCAGAGCAGTTATGTCAGCTGCATGGGAGACCACCACCATCACCATTGCCATTGCAATTTCTCAATAACTAAAATTCAAGGCAAAGCAAATGAGGTACCCTATCAGGCGTGGATGGTTTAGCTTATCATTCCTGAAAGCGGATAGCAGTTTCTCTTTTTACTAGAAAAAAAATGAGTTAATGAATTTCGATATGTTAAATTAAATGAGTGAATTGATTTTTTATTGAATATTTCATTAATTTTCATTTAATTATACCAGTTTTTAACGGAATATATTAATTTACTCTTTGATTTAATGCATAAAAATTAATTAATTTATTTTTAATAAAAAAATAAAACATAATGTTTAATACAGATAATTCTATGGTATTTTTCCCTGGAAGAAGGAACACCCTCCTTTTCCTATCGTGATGTCTCATGCGATTGCTGCTTTACTTTCAATAAAAGTTTCTATTTTATCTCAACACCAATCAAACTGTAGCATTGTTCCTATGATTAATTAATTTAATTTATTTGTGAGATATATCTCATATTAGGATTTTTATGATAGAGATTTTATTAAAAACGAAAATCAATAAAATAATGCGTCTACAAAAATTAAAGATAAAAATATCAAATTCTTAGAAGGATCAAATTTTGTTTTTAGCCTTGTATTATTCATAACTTTTGATTTAGTTCTCATATTTTAATTTGGTTAATTTTAGTTATTGAAATTTTATTTTTGATCCAATTTGTAATAGTTAAATCTATTAGGTCAAATTATGCTATTAGTCATGTATTATAGTAAATTGTGGATTTAATTATTGTGTTTTAATTTGATCATTTTTAATTTTTGTATCATCACTAAACCTATTAACTAAAATTCTGAAGTTTTTTATGAGTATTATATTAAAATAGTAAGTTGATATGATATTTTTGGTCGCATAAGATTTTGAAAAAAAACTACGAAAAGTTTGAGTATTTTTTTACCTGTTCGATATGAGTTCAAACCATAGGATCCCCAATCCCCACCCCCAATGTTATATATATAAAAAAAACTCAACACGAGACATGGCATAAACATAACACGAAAAAAATAACTAAAATGTGAGGTAAAGACATATAATGTGAAAATAAATATAATTAAAATTTATACAAATATACAAGTATATCTTATAGAAACTAGACCAATCCTTCACATACACCCTCGCCCCCCACACAATATATATATCTGGAGGGAGTTAGTATTGCATAAACTAAGATAATTTCTTCTTCATCTGTTTCCTCAATATTCCAAGTGGGCCAAACCCATTGTCTTTTACATTATCACTACAGTTACAGCTGCAAGTATTCAAATTAGTACCACATTCAAGACATATACCTTTGCAGCTTGGATCACAAACTGCGTTTATTGTGATTTCTAGATGCACCAAGTCTCTTATGTGCTTCGAAATATCGATTTCTTTTCTTTCGGGAGGAAAATAAAGCTTATCGTCCCAATCGATCGACGCATCATCATCCTCCGCTTGGTTACTTGCATAGGAAGATTTGAATCCTTGCTCAAAGGTTGCTCCTATATCAATAATTTCAGGCTCTTCAATGGGGTTTTCAGTCAGAAGAAGTGAGAAATTGGAGAATATGCACTCAGCAGCAGGTTCACCACACCTTTTCAATATAAAGTTGGATTCAGTGCTAAATAGAACGAGGAAATAGGTGAATTTAATGCAGTAAAAACAATTCAAAAGAGGCTTGGGCCAATGCAATGTTACGGTAAAAGAACTATAGAGACTCTTGTATTAAGAGTAAGATGGCATTTTACCTTTTTTACTAAAAAAATAAGCAAATTAGTCTTTATACTTTACATCAAAGAGTAGATTGATCTTTTCTGTTAAAAAGTTCATCCATTCATATTGTAGCTGATGGAATAACGAGATAATGACACATGTACCTAATACTGACATACAACAACCAATTTTTAACAGTAATAGAATGACCAATTTGTTCCTTGATCTAACGAGGAAAATGAGACTCCTAATACAAGGACATTCATGATACTTTTACTGCAGGACGGGGATGAATTCACAAAACATGAACTAAAGGGATAAAGAAGTCAACAACCCTGATAGGTGATGGTGACAATCACACTGGTAAATTACTAAACCTCTTTAATTCCTTGCAAATTTTATCATTTGGGGCATTCAGGGTTCAGTAAACATCATTTTAGATAGAAATTTTCTGTCACCTACTCCATAGTCGTTACCTGTTCTTGAGGAAAACCTCCTTCAATCAAGCAGAAAATCAAACCCTTTTGTAGGCATTGGATGATTTGCTAAATATCTAATCTTAGAAAATCACATAAATCACATTCCATCTCATGTATATATATAACCAAAATTCTCTGACATAAGAATCATGAAATTAATCTTCTTAAATTAGATTAATGTATAAACCGATCCTTTTACTAGAAATTCTATCCTTTTTGTTAAAAATTGATCCATGTATATCAACACTAACTACAGATGAAAAGCTAATTTTTTAATAGAAATGAATATACAAGATTAATTTATTCATTTTATAAGTAGAGGGAGCAGAATTCAAAGTTTAAGGAATTGAAAGTAATTAAGGAAAAGAAAAATACCTATTGCAACCGAGAGTGATAACAGTTTTAACAATCCCATCAAGCCTCATCTTTTGTTTCTTCCTTGTCACATCAATGGAGATCTGAACAGGGGTACCATCTGGAAAATCTTTCACATCTTTTGTAACCCGTAATCCCATCAATGAAGCCCTAGATTTTGAAACAACGCTCGAAAGCTTTCCTAAACCCAACCTCTCTAAAGTTGTGCAATACTCCATATGAGTAACAGAAGGGTTCCTTTTATACATAACTGCTCCTTCCCATGGTGATTCTACGTTTTCAAAGTCTTCTTCTTCGTCTTCCCAATCAAAAGATATGGTGTTGTCTTCCTCGTTGGAAGATTGATTCTCTGATGGGTTAATGGAATCTCTAACGGGCTTCAAATTATTTCTGAAAATTTGATGGTTATTTAGAGTTACCCTCCATGGAAATTTGCAATGGCCAACGGAAGAACAGAAAGCAGGTTGCTGCAATTTTATATCATAAACATTGGATGGACACAAATTAGAGGGAAAAGCTATGAAAGATGATGATATTACCAGAGACATTTTGGTTTCCTTATTATCTACACCACATCAACTACTGCTTATTCAAAGCACATACACCGTCTGCCACAGGCCATAAATAAATGGTTAAATCACAGTAGAGGTCACCCAACTATGGTTTTTTTTCTTTTTTGGTCACTTAACTATGAAAAGTTGTAAAATAATCACACAATTATTAGTAAATTTATTTTTTGGTCACTCAACTCTAAAAAGTTACAAAATAGTCCCCAATTATTCACCAACTACCTAACCTAAAGTAGAAACACTAAAAAATCCTAGATAATTGGGTGATCAAAAAAGACAAAATTGAATAATTAAGTGATCTTATTATTTAAATTCGATTTTTTTTGCAATATTGGGATTGGGTCTGGAGGCGGAATTAAACTGCATATTTTTAAGATAGTAAAAATGCAATTTCACCATTTTAATAGTCTATATTTTTATAATTTTTAAATGATTAATCAATTTTTTTATTTTTTGGGGTCAAAGTGTAATTTCACCATTATTAATTTAAATTTGTACAAATTATAAAAAAATTTATTTTATGAGACCTATGCTCTCTTAACTTCGCCACTGATTGAAGATAAGGTCAAAGTTTGAATCATTGTCAAATGAGTGCCATACAAATAAACACAAATTTAAATTTTATTAATTATTAATATTTATTTTCAAAAATTTTCACATATTATCGAATTTATAATAAATTAGTATGTGACATTGATAACATGAGTTAAGTATGTATTAAGTGTGATAAGAATAGAAAAGCTTATTTACTTGAATGGAAAATTTTAGGTATTTTTTTTAATTATAAGTAATTTTTATTATTTTAGTAAAAAAAGAAAAAAAAAAGAAAAAGAACATATTATTGAAGTGACTTGGAACACAGCTCGACTCGATTTGAATATAAAGAAAAAGATAAATTATATATTAATATGTTAATATTTTTATCATTTAATTTTAAAAAGTGATAAAATAGTGATTGAGCAATTCCAAAGATTAAAAATGGTTGTATGTGACTATTGATGGCTGTTAAAGCCAATGGGGATAAGAGAACTCATTCAAGCCTCCTTTCTCCATTAATCTTATTTAGTGAAAGTAATCAGAGTTTTTTATATTTACGATCTGTGAGTGTCGGTTTTAGATACGTAATTAAATTTCTATATTTAAAGGGTAATCATATTCTCGTACTCATGTCCGGATAAAAAAGGTCATGGATGTGGACATGAATACTTCAAAATAATAATAAATACATGGTTACATGGTGGAGACACGACAAAGGGGGCAATGCCAGTCCTTAACCAGCCAATCATCTATGCAAAGCTGATGATACAGATGGTTGCAGTTTGTAAGAACCCTACAAGAATCTCCATCTTTGAACTCTTCTAAGCATATAACACACTGGGTGCAACGCGTTTCAGTTCCTTCTTCATTCTTGTACTGAACAACCGTCCCCACCGTGATCGGCCTTGAAGCTTCTTCGAGCTGCTTCTGCAATGGCGGTCCTTGCGTGCCCTGTTCAGCTATCGGAGTGTTGGATACCCCAATTTCGGGATCTGGGTTGGAAGAATCCATGCGAAAACAACGGACAAATATAAGTATCATAATCAGTGCAATAATGAGCCCCCATAATGCAAGCAATGCATGCATGGTGATGAAACTCATGATGTCTGCCATGGTGAAAGATGTTGGTAAGGTTCTAAATCAGATGAGTTTATAGGGATCAAGTGGTAAATAGGGGTTCTTTATAGGGATCGTTTCCTAATCCCTTACTTGCCAGGAAAGTAATATTTAAATCCAACTTTCAAATTGGTGTTCTTATATGAGTTTAATATGGATTAGGATAATGCTAAAACTTATTTTTCAAGGCATTCACTAATAATATATTGCATTGTATTTGTTTAGACTTTATCAGTAATAACTCCAACTATGAATAGTTACGTGTACAAGTCCAATTTCATCCGGGCCTCAAAATTTAATTCCATTTATTTATTTATTTATTTATTATTTTTATGAATATAAATAAATATAAAATAATATTTATTTTATTTTATTATTTATTTATTATTTTATGAATATAGATAAATAAAAAATAAATAACAAACCCAAAGTTAAAGTCCTAAAATCCTTAAAAATCAATCCTCAAAGTTCTCTAAAATCTCATTCAAACCCCCCCACTTTTGGTGCTTTTATGGATTTGCCTCAAGTTAGTTTCAAGCAAACTTTGAATTAGTCAAAGTGCTCAAAGGGTGGCCGACCATGGGATGGAATGACTGAAATTCATTTTTTAAAAATAGCCTCCAACTCCCACCTATAAATATCCCCTTAAGCTATTCATTCTAATCACGAATTCACCAACACATTCTCTTTTTTATCTCATTTTCTTTCTAGCTTTTCCCTTCCATTCCTTTGTCGATTTTCCCCTCTTGGGAAAGAGTGGTCTTCAGCCTTAGAAATAGCTTCATTGGGTGTCATCAGTGACCTCGATCTGAAAAGAATCGAACAAGAAAGACGAAGAACGTAACAGCAGTTCTTGAGTTGTACTATTAATTACATTTTTATTTTTTTTATTTATATTTGTAAATTATGTGCATATTTATGTTTGCATAACATGATAATTCATTTTTTTAAAATACATAAATTGTTTTTAAAAATCAAGGCAATGTTCTTTGTCTCGGGAATTTGAAAAATCATGCACTAACTCACTGGGTGTCATTTTTTTTTAACTGGGATAATTTAAATATCCTTTTAAAAATTTAAATACGAGATTTTTTTTGAAAAGTTCATTATTTTTGAATATTCGAATTGTTATATCCTAACTTACTAGATGTAACTTTTTCTCGATTTATTCGAAATAACGAGCTTTCTTCGGAAACAAAATTTTTTTTCAAAATAAAATAAATATGACATTCATGCATTTAAGGATCGCAATTTAAATTTTTTTCGAACTTTTAATTTTCAAAAAATAAGATTTTGAATAATCGATTAGGTACCAATTTTGAGCGTGTAAGGGTGCTAATCCTTCCTTATGCGTAAACCGACTCTCGAACTCGTTTTATGGTTTCAAAGACCAAAATTATTTTAATGATTTTTTTAAATCTCGAAAGGTGACCCAATTACACGTGCTTTAAAAATTATTGGTGGTGACTCCATTTTCATTTTTCAAAATATAAATCGAGACTTATTTTTGTTTTTTTCAAAAAATAGTTTCGACAGATTCACAACTTCATTGGGGACAAATAAGAGAGTCAAGCCGCAAGTCGATTATTCTTTATCTTTTTTGTTGAAAATTTCAAAGTCGATTTAATTTAATTTGCGATCCTATACATATTTTTTGTGTTTTATATGTTTGTTGTGATAATAGCATGTGGATATTATATGTATATCTTTTTGCATACATGCATTTGTTACTACAATGCTTAAGTGGAAGTGAGAAGCTACTCCTTCGTGAGGTTTTCACCTCCGTGCAGGATAGTGAATCGCTTTCGAGATACATCCGTACCTATGTTTTCGTGAAGTTTTCACTTCCGTGCAAACATACGGGAAATGTGTCCCCCTGAACTGAACTCGTCTGTATGAGCCTATAATGGGTGAGGATTGAGGAATATGCTGATTTGGGTACCATTACTTTAGAACCGAAAACCGCATATAATGAGTCCTAAGTGCCCACCCTAGGTAAAACTATACCGAACCTTTAGAAACCACTTAATAGATGCGTAGGTTCTCTGTGATATATTTGTTGATACATTTTATAGTTGTTGGTACTAGCTTGGTTTTTTGTCTTATTTTGCATTTGCTTCCTCATATTAGGAAATGTATTGACTTGAGTTCGATTATTAAATAGAAAATTGGTCATAAGAAAATGGATTTCTTGATAAAGTATAATACAATATGGTCGTGCGTCTATGGTCAAAAGAAGGACAGATGAGTAAGACGGAAATGAAGACCGCACAACGAGCCACTTTGACTCGAGTACGAGAAGTGACTGATCACTTAACCATTCAAGCTGACATTTTGGACCAAAAATCAGAGACGAACCAGGGCGAAATTAGATGATTTCCTATGAAGATTAAGGCTTTTGAACACTAAGGCACGACCATATACGTATTTGCCTCATGTAAAGAAATTTATTTCCTAGTAAAGTTATTCTAATAGAATCGAGCTATGAGTCAATACTTTTCTTATGCATACATTCACTCATAAGCAGCACTTTTTTTTAGCTTGCATTTAATTCCATGAGAGCCTACCTTAAGTGGAACTGTGCTAGACCTTAGTGGTTACCAAGTTAAGAAATACAATTATATTCTTGCTTCTTTACTTTTAATTGCAAGTTATTTTCAAGTTTTATTCCTGAACCTGTTTGCATTGCATTTTCATCAAGGAAAAGGTATTGATTTAAGCTCAATTACCAAATAGAGAACTTAACATGGAAAATGAGTTTTTTTTATAAAATGGAAGACAATGTGACCGTGTGTATATGGTCAAAGAGAAGACAACTAGAGAATGATGACATCCTGTTAGAGGTGCATATATCAAAGTCTTGGAATTTCACCTAGACAAGCATGATTAAGAATAATTCGAAAAAGTTGAAAGAAATGGGATAATGAGATAAGGCAGACATTTTACCGAATATGGTGATTTGCTTTACTTACTCGAGATTAAGAAGCTGATGAGCATAACTGGGGAGCGAGCATTAAGTTACGATCGAGAAGGGATAATAAGTGTATCTCTTGAAATAGTTCATGAAACTTAAATTTGGTGCACCTTGACATAAGGAAAAGGTCGACATATTCGCCTTAAGAGTTTATGGATCAATCATTTTCCCCAACGCATCAGTGCATATAGAGGATATGGACTTAAATTTATGACTGAGCTGAAAGGCAAGCCAAGCCAAGAATGAAGAGTTCAAAGGTAGAAGAACTTGAGGTCTCATTGAGAACTACAAGTTGAGCTTTTCAAAGAAATTGTAAAAACAAATAGTGAATGCTGGAAAACAACTTCAACGCTTTCACAGGTAGGTCAAAGATAAAAAGATTATATTGTGAACAAAGCTTTGTTCCAAAGACGAGAATTGACTAACCACTTGAAGACCTTAGCCATTCAAGACAGATGTTTTGAGCTTGAAATTAGAGTTAAACCAGAGCAAAAATTAGCTTGGAAGATTAAGACTTTGAGCATTAAGGCACAACCATTTATTTATCTGTCTTATGTAAAGAAATTTATTTTCTAGTAAAGTTGTTCTAATGGAATTGAACTAGAATCAATGCCTTTGCGTGCATTTTACCATTTATTTGCATTGCACTTCATGCATTAAATTTTAAAAAAATCTCTCACATCTGAAACATTTGTGTGTGTGTGAGTCATCAACCCTAAATAAAAACTAAGAGGAAATAGGATAAATCAAGATAATGAGAGAATTTGAGCAAAAGTCATGTGGAGAGTGGAAACAATCGAGAGTATATCCCTACGCCCTTGAAAGTGCTTTGGACAACTAGACTGTGGAGGAGCTTCCTGTAATTTTTTAGGATTTTTCCAGAGTAATATTCAGAATACACTTATTGCTCTAAGTCCGAGAGTAATAGGGATCCTTTTGTAAAAGGCACATGATCACTATATGTTATTCCAAAACTGATGCATTGTTTTGCCCTGTTTGGCAAACATCTTACAATTCTTCTCATTTGATCATACCATAATTAACCATTCTTTGATTCAATTATTCTTTGGATCCCATTTTGTCTCTATACTGTGCATATGAGCGACGTTGCTATTAACTTGGAGCCTTATTTTGAGAAGGACATGTGTCTAGAAAAACTTCAGAACTTTGAAAATGATAAAAAATGTAACTTGTCTCCCGATCTGTTACGAATGGTTGAGCAAGACAGGAAACGAATATCACCTTGAAGAGTTGTGATTTTAAGTGAGAATTGAGGCATGTGTCTTTATGGAAACAAGGCTAGATGCTTCGAGAATCCAAAGGTCTTTGCATGGTCCTATCAAAGCGTGCCAGATTTAAGGGATTGATGTCGTGACACACAGGCTCCCATAAAGGAAGAATACAATCCAATTCAACAGAAATTTCGAAGAATGAGGCTTGACTTGTTATAAAAAAGGAGGTAAAAAAAAAAGGGGTCAAGATATAAAACCCACAAAGGACATCTTGAAACCTAAG
The DNA here is from genome assembly GCA_005610355.1 of Gossypioides kirkii. Classification (NCBI taxonomy): domain Eukaryota; kingdom Viridiplantae; phylum Streptophyta; class Magnoliopsida; order Malvales; family Malvaceae; genus Gossypioides; species Gossypioides kirkii. Next base: position 648,791 of record CP032251.1, on the reverse strand, counting down.
GAAAAAAGAAAAACAAGAAAGAAAAAGTCAAAATGAAAACCCGCAAAGGGCATTTTGAAAATCTATGTATCTCCTTCACCTTTTCACGTCAAGGCCTTTTTCTATGTGGGGCATGGACGTCACCGAGTAAATTTTGCCAAAAGCTTCCAATGGGTATCGATTCATTACTTCACTGAATGGGTAGAAGTTGATTCCTATGCCAATCGACGGCTAAGCAAATTCTTAAAAGGAGAGATTATATGTTGATATGGAAGGCTAGAAAGGATTATATCCGACAACGATTTGAATTTGAACAACAGCATAATAGCAGAAGTTTGTAGCTGATTCAAGATCAAGTATCACAATTCAGCCCCACGTCGCCAAAAGGTGGATACGGCAGTGGAGGCAACCAATAAAGACACCAAAGGATTTATTGGAAAATAGCAGAGACTTACAAAGGCTCGGTATGAGAAATCACCATTTGCCCTCGATGCTTATCGGACTTCTATCAGAACGTCCACCGGGGCAACACCTTTCTCACTAGAATGAAAGTCATCTTACCCATTGGAGTTGTGTTTCCTTCCCTCTAGATTTTGTTAGAACTGATGAAGTAGAATGGATCCAATCCAAATACAATCAGCTAAACTTGATTAAAGAAAAGATACTAAAAGTCATCCATTATGATCAAGTGACAAGGGCTTACGACAAAGAAGGATCCGCTTTAGAGAATTCCACGAGAGAGCTCTGGTTTTGTAAAGGATCTTGTTACAAAAGACTTCCAAGAAAAATGAATGTCGAATTGAGAAAGGCCCCATGAGGTGAAGCAAACCTTTTATGGAGAAGCTTTGATTTTGTCCGAGATAGACGGAAAAAACCTGCTCAACCCTATGAACTTGGATTCATTGAGGAAGAAATTTCACCAAAAAAAGAAAAAAAAAGAAAAAAGAGAAAAAGATAAAAAAAAGGAAAAAAAAGAGGAGGTCGAGGTGAAAACCCGTAAAGGGCATCTCAAAACCTAAGGAGATTTGAGTTGAAAACTTGAAAAGGCGGCTCAAATTTGAATAAAAGAGAGATGTATGAAACGGTCTTTTCTCTAAAAAAACAAGGTGGAAAAACTTTATACCTTGAAGTATCGACAAAGTACTCCAAGTTTCATTGACACATGTCAAGCTCAAAATGGTTCTCATCAAGTTTGCTCAGCGAAACTCATACTTTGATATCTTGGGCACCTAACTTCATTCTTTGCTCACTTGATATTTTGGCAACTTTTGATCAATGTTTGCCATTTTTAATCTTTTCACCTCACAATCATGTTCAAGCATTTTTGCATTGAAATTACAGTTAGTAGACTAGTATTTTTAATCTTTTCATTCATGCGAGTTTTGCCTCCAATCATATTCAATTTCATCCACCTTACAACCTGATTCATGCATTTTTTGCATTTGAAATAACGGTTAGTGCTCTAACGATATAAAGAATAAAAGGATTTCTGCATATTGCTCTGAAAAATTCCTAAATAGTGTAGAGACTTGAAACAGGACCACTAGTTGAAAATAATCACACCCGGGGGTTAGAGGGATCTTGAAACAAATAGTTCAAATTACGACTACCTCTTTAGGTTTCATGTAAAAAATACCATACCAAAAGAAGAACATTATAACACATCTACATAGAACTCAGACAAACGACAAACAATGTCGACCTAAGGACTAAAAATAAAATCGTTCTCAAAGATGACATTTTTGCATTCATCATTCATACCCATCTGGTTAAGAGCATTTGACTCATTTTGATAATGGCATTTTAATAATCTGGCCTACATAGAGGTCCATAAAAGCATATTCTACATGTTTGAAGGAAAAGATTGAAGCCGCAACAGTAAATCTGATACCCTAGAGATATGAAGAGAAAGGTTGAAGCTGCAACAGCGAACCTTGTACCCTAGAGATGTGAAGGAAAAGATTGGGGTCGCAACGACGAATTTTACACCCTGAAGATAAGGAAAACTAGATTGAAGCTGCAAAGATGAATCTTACGTCTCTAAAGTTGAAGAGGAGCAAATTGAAGCTGCAACGGCGAATCTTCTACCTCAAAGTTACAGTGAAGCAGATTGAAACAAGTAGCAAATCTCAACGTGCTTGAGGTTACAGTGGAGTGGAGTAAAGTACCAAAATCTTATACCCCTAAAGTTGTAAAGGGGCAGATTAAAGTAAGTAACGAACCTCAATCTCCTTGAAGTTGTAGTGGAATGGAGCAAGTTACAATCATCCAATCTTTCACCATAACTAGAGGGCAGATTGAAGACCATTCAATCTTTTACCTTAATCAGAGGGCAGATTGAAGACCATCCAATCTTTTACCTTAACTAGAGGGCAGATTGAAGACCATCCAATCTCTTACCCCGACCATGGGGGCAGATTGAAGCAGTCCAATCTTTTACCTTAACCAGAGGGCAGATTAAAGCAATCCAATATTTTACCCTAACTAGAGGGAAAATTGAAAACTATCCGATCTCTTACCCTGACCAAAGGGCAGATTGAAGACCATCCGATCTCTTACCCCGACCAAAGGGTGGATTGAAGACCATTCAATCTCTTACCCCGATCATGAGGTAAATTAAAGACCATCCGATCTTTTACCCTAACCGGAAGGTAGATTGAAGACATTCAATCTCTTACCCCAACCATGAGGCAGATTGAAGACCACCCGACCTTTTACCCCAACCAGAGGGCAAATTGAAGACTATCCAATCTCTTACCCCAACCATGGGGCAGATTGAAGTAATTCAGATCTTTTACCCTAACTAGAGGGCAGATTGAAGTAATCCAGATCTTTTACCCTAACTAGAAGGCAGATTGAAAACCATTCAATCTCTTACCTAGACCATGAGGGCAGATTGAAGCAGTTTAATCTTTTACCCTAACCAGAGGGCAAATTGAAGCCATCTAATCTCTTACCCCGACCATGGGGTAAATTGAAGCAATCTAATCTTTTACCCTAACTAGAGGGCAAATTAAAGATCATCCGATCTCTTACCCCGAACAGAGGGCAGATTAAAAACTATCCGATCTCTTACCCCGACCATGGGGCAAATTAAAGACCATCTGATCTTTTACCCTAACCAGAAGGCAGATTGAAGCCATCAAATCTCTTACCCCGACCATGGGGTAGATTGAAGCAATCCAATCTTTTACCTTAACTAGAGGGCAGATTGAAGACCATCCGATATCTTACCCCGACCAGAGGGCAGATTGAAGACCATTCGATCTTTTACCCCGACCAGAGGGCAGATTGAAAACCATCCGGTCTCTTACCCCAATTATGGGGCAGATTGAAGTAATTCAGATATTTTACCCTAACTAGAGGGCAAATTGAAGTATTCCAGATCTCTTATCCCGACTATGGGGCACATTGAAGCCATCAGATCTTTTACCCCGACCATGAGGCAGATTGAAGCAATCCAATCTTTTCTCCTAACAAGAGGGCAGATTGAAGACCATCCAATCTCTTACCCCGACATGGGGCAAATTGAAGCAATCCAATCTTTTACCCTAACTAGAGGGCAGATTGAAGGCTATCCGATCTTTTACCCAATCATGGGGCAGATTGAAGCAATCCAATCTTTTACCCCTGAAGTTATTGTGAGGCAAATTGAAGCTACAGAAGCAAATCCTATACCCCTAAAGTTATAATGGGGCGGATTAAAACTCACAGTAGTAGACCTCGATCTTAACTGAAGTTGCAAAGAAATAGACTGAAGTTACGAATATGAATCCTTATCTCTCTGAAGTTGCAGTAGAGCAAGATGAAGCTACAAGAACAAATCCTATACCCTTGAAGTTGAAGTGGGTCGGATTAAAGTCATTAGCAAATTCTATCTCCCTAAAGATGTCATTAGCAAATTCTATCTCCCTAAAGATGGAGTGGAGCAAGATAAGACTACAACATTAAATTCTATCTTCTTGAGGTTGTAGTGAAGCGAATACCGTGGAATAGAGCAGCTAATAAAGTGAAAGGACGGATGACTTAAAATAAAAAACATCAAAAGTTGAAATTCAGTAGGATCAGATGAAACTGGTCTTCTTTTGTCTTTGCTCCATTCCCGTTACACGACAACGAGCAAATAAGGGCAATTGTACAGGCCCAATTTCGTCCTAGCCTCAAAACTCAATTCCATTTTTCTTATTATTTTTATTCATTTATTTATTATTTTTATGAATATAAATAAATACAAAATAATATTAATTTTGTTTTATTATTTATTTATTATTTTATGAATATAGATAAATAAATAAATAACAAACTCAAAGTCAAAGTCCTCAAATCCTTGAAAATCAGTCCTCAAAGTCCTCTCAAATCCCATTCAAACCCCTCCACTTTTGGTCCCTTTATGGATTTGCCCCAAGCTAGTTTCAAACAAACTTTGAACTAGTCAAAGTGCTCAAAGGGTGGCCGACCATGGGATTGAGTGACTGAAATTCATTTTCTAAAAATAGCCTCCAACTCCCACCTATAAATACCCCCTAAGCTACCCATTCTAATCACGAATTCACCAACACAGTCTCTTCTTTATCTCATTTTCTTTCTAGCTTTTCCTTTCCATTCCTTTGCCGATTTTCCTCTCTTGGGAAAGAGTGGTCTTCAGCCTTGGAAATAGCTTCATTGGGTGTTCATCAGAGACCTCGATCTGAGAAGAATCGAGCAAGAAAGACGAAGAATGTGACAACAGTTCTTGAGAATTATACTATTAATTGCATTAATTACATTTTTATTCTTTTATTTATATTTGTAAATTATATGCATATTTATGTTTGCATAACATGATAATTCATTTTTTTTTTTAAAATAGATAAATTGTTTTTAAAAATCAAGATAATGTCCTTTGTCTCGGGAATTTGTAAAATCATGCCTTAACTCACTAGGTGTCGGGTTTTTTTGAACTGGGATAATTGAATATCCTTTTAAAAATTTAAATACGAGATTTTTTTTGAAAAGTTTGTTATTTTTGAATATTCGAATTGTTATATCATAACTTACTGGATGTAACTTTTTCTCGATTTATTTGAAATAACGAGCTTTCTTCGGAAACAAAATTTTTTCAAAATAAAATAAATATGACATTTATGCATTTAAGGATCGCAATTTAAATTTTTCTAGAACTTTTAATTTTCAACAAATAAGATTTTGAATAATCGATTAGGTACCAATTTTTGGCGTGTAAGGGTGTTAATCCTTTCTTATGCGTAACCGACTCCCGAACTCGTTTTATGGTTTCAAAGACCAAAATTATTTTAATGATTTTTTTTAAATCTCGAAAGGTGACCCAATTACACCTGATTTAAAAATTATTGGTGGTGACTCCATTTTCATTTTCTAAAATATAAATCGAGACTTATTTTTATTTTTTTCAAAAAATAGTTTCGACATTACGAAATGATCTTTAATTATTTAATTTTATCTTATTTTTTATCACTAATTGACTAACCTAAAAATAGAAGTACTAAAAAGTCCTAAGTATAGTGACAGAGCCAAGGGGGCTACTGTCACGCCCCTAAAATAGAATTTTTTTTATCTAAATACAAAATAATAAAAATTTTATTTAATACTTTAAAAATTATAAAGATATAGATTATTAAAATGGTGAAATTGTATTTTTACTATCGTAAAAATATACAATTTAATTTCAATCCCCTCAAACAATTTTCTGACTTTGCTACTGCCTAAATAGTTGGGTGATAAAAACAATAAAATTGAATAATTAAGGGGCCGTAATATTTAAATTTGATTTTTTATGCAATATTAAGATTGGAGATGAGTGCTCCATACAAATAAACACAAATTTAATTTTTCTTAATTATTAAATTTTATTTTTAAATATTTTCATATATTATCAAATTTATAATAAATTAGTATGTCACAACGATAACATGAGTTAAGTATGTATTAAGCGTGATAAGAATATAAAAATTTATTTTTATGAATGGTAATTTTAGGTATTTTTTTAATTATAAGTAATTTTTATTATTTTAGTAAAAAAAAGGAAAAAAACAACAACCTATTATTAAAGTAATCTCGAACACAACTCGACTCGACTTGAATATAAAGATAAAAGATAATTTATGTATTAATTATTGAACTATTAAAAAGTTTTCATTTGAGTTACTCTCGAATAGTTCCATGACTAAATGAAAACTTTTGAATGGTTCAGTGACCATTTTATAACTTTTTGAAATTGAGTCATCAAAACATAAGTTTACTAATAGTTTAGTGACTTGGGTGCAATTTACCCAAAGATTAATCGGATAGCTCAGCAGTAGGCTGATCCTTACAAAAAGAAATACAGGTTACAAGACCTAAGCAGACGATATGCGATTAAGAAAATGTCAATATTATCCGTCCACCTTTCGCGCCTCACCCGCCATCACGTCCCCTTCTCTTCCTGTCTCTGTCCTTCCTTTCGCCCTTATAACCATGCCTGCGCTCCTTCCCGCCGCAACCTTCGTTTCTCCGTGATTAAAAGATTCCCTTTCCGCTGCTTTTGCTCTTTTCCAGCTACCAATTTGAGTACGTATTGGTTCAGACATTTTATCGAACATGTTCTTGTGTTGGACGATTATTTGATTTTCTTATTGGAAAGTTGCAGATAGGAATCGGAATGTGGAAGTTGGTGAGGAGAAGTATGATGTTGTTGTGGTTGGAGGAGGACACGCAGGTTGTGAAGCTGCTCTTGCATCTGCTCGGTTGGGGGCCAAAACTTTGCTTCTCACCCTAAACATTGATCGGATAGCGTGGCAGGTTATCTTTCTTTTATCACTTTGTTATTTTATTTCATTAAAGCTAAGAAATTGCAAACTATGGCGGATATGTTCGTTACTGGCGTAAGTTGGTTTTGTTACTTACAGCCTTGCAATCCAGCGGTGGGTGGACTTGCAAAATCACAACTTGTACATGAAGTGGATGCGCTTGGTGGTGAAATTGGAAAGGTTGCTGATAGGTAATATCCTCAAATTTCCAATGTTGGCATGTTTGCTAATTGTGTTTGTTTGCTTTGGGACGCTAAAGCGTAAAACTAAAATGTGTGTGGGTTTAATATAAACTTTTTTAAATTTATTATTATTAGTATTTTTTTAAAAACAATGTTTTATTTTTTGTTACATTTGGTAGCCATTTGCTTACTTTTGATTGACTATGGCTTTGTTTTCCAGCAACAATTTGGGAAGAAAAACAGGCAGAAGCAAAAAAATCATTTGAGCTGTTGATTTCTAATTTATTTGCTTTAAGCCAGACATAATCTTATTTGTAATCTATTCATTTACATTTGGGACTGTGGTACTTTTAGGTGCTATCTACAAAAGCGTGTTCTTAATGCTTCAAGAGGTCCTGCTGTCCGGGCATTGCGTGCACAAACTGACAAACGGGAATATGCAATGCAAATGAAAAATGTGGTTGAGAGGCAAGTTTCTTTCTTTTCATTCCAATTTACATATCCGTTTGTAGCAATTAGCATCTATTGTCATTTTTTTTATTAGAAGAGTAATTAATATGTTTTAGTAGAATCTTGATTTTGTAACAGCATTAACAATATCTGACCAACTGATTAATTTTCCTATTCATGATATTTCTAGCTTATTATGTAGCATTTGTGATTGAATTGTGATATTCAAAGGCAAATAGATAGACTTCGTAATTCTGATATAATAAAATTGATGAAGAAACATAAGGTCGCATTGAAAAGATAGAAAATCTGTAACTGTTTTATTTTCTTTTGCAGCATCACAAAAGAATTGTTGCCTCTGAAGTTAAAGAATAATTATAGCCAAACTTCCATCTAAACCCTTTAAGAGCAACTATTTATAGGGCTGAAGATAACAAAAAAGTCGCAGATAAAAAATGAAAATTGTGCAAATAATAGTTCGTTTAAAATGTAGCTTCTCCTTCTTTCAGCTTTAATAAAAGGGGAAATTGATTTGTGATGAGCAAGTATAAGAATTTTGAAAATCTTATTTTAGAGTGGTCAACAATATTCTGAAGGAAGTTAGACTTTGATTTGTTATAACTTTTTTTTATCTTTGGTTGTACTGAGCCTTCTTTTTTCTGAGAAAAATGTAAGCAACATATGCATGCCTCATATTTTTCTGATGCATTTTTGTACTATAAAGGGAGTATGACTGAGCACTCATTGGTGGTGATCGTGTAGGTTTGTTAACGAAAGACCTTCTCTTCTGGACTCACTTATAATGACTTCCTGATTAAGGTCTCTTGATTTGTTTTTATATTTGAATTCTTAAGAGAACATAGGAATCAAATTAGAAGAAAAGATTCCAGTGCTACCCATTAGTCTTTGTGATCCATACCTGTGATTGGTTGTTTTAAAACTGCCACAGTAGCAATTATGTTGGAAAACTCTCTAAAAATGTTTCTCTTCCCTAACAAAATATTAGATTTGTATACGCATATGGAGCATTCCTAGTTCCACTAGGATCTAAACAAATTTTCAGACTCCAAGTAGAAACTAACTCAACCTAGAACAACTCAACATCCATAATTAAACCTAATTACAAAGGAACCCATAAACAAGTCCATAGACTCAAATATTGCAATTTCCAATGAATGTAAAAAAAAAATTCAAATGCTCAAAACAAAAGGAAAAGAATAAGGGATTCGTATGATGGAAATATTTTAGCCCATCTTTCTATTTGTATTCTACCAGTCAAGTGTTAACAAAATCATGTTTGCAGTGATAAGTCAATGCTGGATTAGACTGCTGTAATCCAAAACCTGCATCTGGTAAACTTCAAAAAGCGTAGTTTATGTAAAAACTCTAAAAAGTTGATTCTGTTAGTATTTCCTTCTCCTTGGTTTATAGATTCATGTAGGAGAAATTATTTATCCATTCTTTCATGCATTTGATCAAACAATTGGGTTTTGGTTTCAGCAATAGTTTCACTGATGTGCTGTAATGTAGATCAAGTATCTGTTGTATCTTTGTTTGCATATGCTCAAGTTTCTTACGTATTTCTGTTCGTTACTCTGTTAACCATTGTTTTACTATTTTTAAGGACCATTGGCTCTGATAGTAAATTGTTACACTTTGTTTGGGATTAGTAGTTTAGCTCATCAAAGGGAAACTGAAACCTTTCAGCACATCGAAAGGAGACTGAAACCTTGGGACTCATTAAAGAGACCCATTTATCTATAGGATTTTTTATAGAAATTTTACTTCTGTGTGTTTTATTCCTTACTTCTCTTCAAAGAAGGACCAGTCTTATTACATATGGGAAACAAGAAATAAAATCGAAACCTAAACCTTAATTAGAGAATGAAAATTAATAGTCTTTCCTGACATAGATTAGGCCCATAACACTTACTTTGTGCTAGTTATCTGTTCTTATAACAATGTGCTTATGACTATATACATGGAAGAATACTTTGTTTCTGTTCTTTTTGCTAATCGATGAGTTGGCTTTTTGTTTTCAGTACTCCAAATCTCTCAATTAGAGAGGCAATGGTGACAGATATTTTGCTTGGAAAGAATGACAATGTTGAAGGTGTTTGCACATTTTTGGTATGAACTTCTACGCCCCTGCTGTTATACTGACAACTGGAACTTTTATGAGTGGTAAAATATGGGTTGGTAGAACTTCTATGCCTGCTGGAAGAGCTGGCGAGTCTGCATCACATGGCCTGACTGAGAACTTGCAGCGTCTTGGATTTGAATCTGATCGGTTAAAAACTGGAACCCCAGCGCGGGTGGACTGTCGTACTGTTGATTTTTCTGTTTTGGAGCCTCAGCTTGGAGATGAAGAGGTCCTTCCATTTAATCTCATATGTAGGTTCAGTGAATTAATCTTGTAAAATTTAAGATATTAAATCCTGCTTCAAAAATTGGCACCTGGTAACAGGGTGCATAGATTAAATATCTTTGGGTCATAAAGTAATCTTCTTATATTTAACATAGTGAGAGAGGAAAAGATTCTAGTTTCACCACAGTGAGAACTTCATTATTTCAATTAACACGTAGATCGATAGGTTACAGGAGCAGAAAAATTCCGGTTGATGTCCTTCATTTTTCTTGATTATAGAAACTACCTGTTAACAACATGAGATTTCATGATAAAATGCTTTTAGCTTGCAGGCTGCTTAAAGCTTATTCTATCTTTTCCTACTAATAAGTTACTGATATTTGGGGTCAAACTTTTTAAACTTTGGCCTCAACTATTTTAAATATTTTAATTAATTAATTTTTTTAGAAAAATATGTTTAAAAACTACTTCATTGAAAATTTTATGATATATATTTCAAAAAAGAAATTCACAATAAAATATAAAGAACAAGAAGTTAAAAAATTTTGATCATTAAAAATCAAAATGTTACAAATTTAGTGGGTTAGGAATACTGTTATTTGTTGTTCTTATAATAATCTTTGAAAATTTTCAGGTCAGCTGGTTTAGTTTCGATCCTGATTTCCACGTTGAAAAGGAACAAATGTGTTGTTATCTAACACGGACTACTAAGAGTACCCACCAGCTTATTAAAGATAACTTGCATGAAACTCCTACCTATGGAGGATGGGTTGAAGCAAAGGGGCCTAGATACTGCCCTTCCATTGAAGATAAGGTAACTTTATATTGTTTGAATTATGCTTTTATTGGCTGAATTAGCATTGAAATGTCATGTTAAGCATTGAAGTGTTATATCTACTTATGGTGGTGTTTCACTTATCCCTAGTTGAAGTCCTCCCTTTTTATTTCATTTTTACATGCATTCTTAGGTTCCACATGATGTCTTAAATTTTTAAAGAGCTATATTTTGACTTGTTAATTATGCTGTAAGATTGTAAACTTTCATGTACTTCAGTTTAAAGCTAGCTAATGGCAAGAATTCTAAGCTGTTTCTGTTCATATATAGATATATACGTGTGTATTTATCAACACCTAGACGAGATTCTTGCTATCACATGAGACCTTTATTTGCAGACTATTTACTCATCTGCAAGTCTAACTCTGGCTCTATTCAAATTGTTTTTTTTTCTGTTTAATTTTTTATAAGTTAGCTATCCGTTATCTTACATAAAGTGTCAGCATATTTTATTTTAATTTGTTTACCAGTGATCATCAAGTGTGAAAGAGAAATGCTGCTGATTAGTTTATGCTATTGCTAGGTACTGTGTTGATCCATGGTTTTGAATTTTTATTAACTTAACTAGTTTCATACGGATGTGACTTGTATCATAGAAATATGGAATTAAGAGCAATATCCATCAAGCTATTTTCTATATACATGGATGAATCTTTTTATACCTTTTCAAAAGAGTTATGTTCTTATTACAGTTTAAGCCTGTAAAGATGCGACTGCATTGTTGGCTCAACCTAACTTGCTGATAGTATGTTTTTTCCGCCTTAAAAAAAAATGAGCCCTCTCTGTTTTAGCATTTCAATTAGAATTTTCCAGATGTAAATTAGTTTCTTTTTGTTACATTTTTTCACATGGGTTTGTTTAGGCTGTACTTGTTTCACATTGGTTTCTTTAGATTGTGAGATTTCAAGACAAAGAGTCTCATCAGATTTTTCTTGAACCAGAGGGTCGGACTGTGCCTGAGCTCTATGTGCAGGTAATGTTTTTGCGTCTCCTTTATGGGATTGAGAAACCATGGCTATCAATTAGATTTCGGAGCTTTAAACTCGCCTTCTAAATAGCTTAAGAACTACTACTTTGTTGTATAGGTGAGTAAACCTATGGATTATTACCCATGTCTTAACTTTTATGACTTTTCAATTTAGATGCCTTGAAATTCTTAAGCACAAAAAGAAAAAAAGAAGAAAAATGCTTGACTATGTCTTTTGATGTGATGGTACCCTTTTCTCCAATTACACATGAAGTTGTCATTTATATGTTTTTGTCCTAGGAAATTTCTTTCTTTCATTCTACATTGCCTTTCAAATTAGTAGGAAACTTTGATTAAATCTTAATCTTTGAAAACTTTTCTCCTTAAGTTCAATGCGAGTCATGCAACTACAATATGCATTGTAGCTATGTTGTGCATCCTATTAAGGGTATCCTAGGAAACTCTTATGTTTATTCTGCATTGCTTTCAAAATATTTGGAAATGTTTGAAACCTTTCTCTTTGAAAAATCTCTTTTTACTGAGGTTCTGAAATTAGTTTGATTCATGTAACAGGAATCCTATATTGGGTTGTCCTATGACTGTTTTATTTTCTGGTTCTGTTTCTATTGTAGTTGTTCTGTTCATTGTTTAAACATGCTGAATTTGTGCTGGTTTGTCCATTTATCTTATTAAGAGTCACGTGTTGCTGTTTAGTATGTGTTTATGCTTTATAGGGTTAATTCTGTTTTATCTTGTGTTTAACATAAATAGTTGATTGTTTGATCAACTTGACAGGGGTTCTCAACTGGTCTACCAGAAAGACTACAGTTACCACTATTGAGAACTTTGCCTGGACTTGAGAATTGTTCAATGTTAAGACCTGCATATGCTGTTGAATACGATTATTTACCAGCTTATCAGTGCTCTAGGTCTCTTATGACAAAGAAAATTGACGGTTTATTCTTCTCTGGTCAAATAAATGGAACTACTGGCTATGAAGAAGCTGCTGCACAGGTTTACATATTTAAGTTTCCAACCTTCTTCTGTACAGTATGGTGCCTTTACAAATTCATTTATTTTATTGAACTTTTTCATGTATTAAGTATCAACAAATTCTTCTGGTTCTTTCTATTATTTTTGTTATTTATTTATTTATTTAAACAGGGCATCATTTCTGGTATCAATGCTGCTAGACAGTCAGATGGGAAGCCCCTTATTGTTCTTGAGAGGGAAAGCAGTTATATAGGGACATTGATTGATGATCTGGTTACTAAGGATCTTCGAGAGCCATACCGAATGTTAACAAGGTAAGCAACTCCAGATTCATGATGTTATGATAATTTTCTACACTTATCATACTATTTCTTTCGGCTGTTTGATCTGGTTTTTGTGAATAGGGTGATTACACATTCTTCTCATATGCTGTTAAGTCCAGGGAATTAAATTATGTATTCTTGGAAATGATCATGAATATGAGGATGCTTTCAAATTTTTTAAAATTTAATTTGTGAAGGATTTAATTGAGCAATTATACTTTATTGTTATTTCATGCTTTTTTTTTTAAATAGGAATTAGAAAATTTCACAGCTCTATTTTTGGGAAAATATTTGGTACACTGCTAGTGGGGTTTTTAGACTCCACAATCAGGGTTAGTGGGTTGACAAGTGTCTAAGGGGTATAGTAAAATATTAAAAAAATAGATATTTTAAAAAAAGAGAGGTCAATTTTTTAAAGCTAGATATTTTAAAAAAAGAGGTCAATTTTTTAAAGCTGCTTGTGGAATAAAATAATTACATTATCAGTGTACCAAATACTCACCCTTTATCTTTTTGTCCTCTTATTTGTTCTTTTTACTTTTTCTCTCTCCATTTACTTTTTTTTTCTTCTTCCTACTCCTTAACTCTGTTTCCCTTTCTTCTTTTGTCTTCTTTTCCCTCACATACAGGGTGTGTTTTCCATCTAGTTAAATCAAATAATTTCCTTCTCTCTCTGAACTCTCAATTCTCTTTCTATCTCTAGTTCTTAAGTCCCAACTTGCAGCCACCTCAATTTCCAATATCCTGTTTTGGGCTGCCTTCTGGACCATCACTCGCTATCACCACTGCTGCTCACCGGTGTTGGTTTGAGCCCAAAATATGTCCACTTCTTCCACTTCACTTGAACTTGATTTCTAAATAGAATCTCTGGCTTATCCTAGATCTAACATCCTAGTCCATAACTCCTTTTCCCACAAGCTTTACCTCTGCTGTGGAGCTGAAGAAGACGGAAGAATAGGGGAAAACTTAGGGCTTTCTTTTTAATTATAAGTGGGACATGTCATGGAGCTAATTGTCTGGGCCAAAAAGCATTAAGATTATCTCTTGGGCTCTTGCCTAGCTAATAATTATATGGTTTAAATTTTGAGGTAATTTTAAAATATTTAATTATTAGTTTTGGTGGAATAATAGTATAAGACTACTTAAATAAAACTTATTAGCCGCCTAGTAGAGTTTTGAGAAAAAACTAATCTGTCTATAATATATATAAAAACGAGTTTGAAATTTTTTTTGAACTGACCAATATAACCTTTTTTTTGGTTCATTATATTACTGAATTTACTGTTTTAATTTTTTTATTTATCATATTTATAGATAAGAATTTTGTTTAAAGATTTATAAATAAGAATTCTAGAATTAAAAGACTTCTATTAAGTGAATTTATATAATAGTTAATAAAAAGTATTTTTTATATTAAATTAAATTTAGGTTATTATGTTTTACATAAACCAAAAAGGAAAAAAAAAAAGGGAAAAATATGTTTCTTTTGTTTTAAATAGAAATTGACCATAATATAAATATAATATTTAGATTAGAATATTAAAATATATTGCTCCCTTGATTGGCCTAGTGGCTAAAGGTTGTTCACCTATAAAACTCACCCGGGTTCGAACCACCTGGGGAGCAGTGGTACCATTTATATGGATCAGCTCCCTTTGGATGTAGTGTTATGTGGTGTGGGTATGTCCCTACCGTGTGTGTGGGAGTACTACTTCATATTTAATAATAGTAAATTTTTATAATAAGTAACTTTATATTTCATAAATAGTAAATTTTTATAATCTAATCTAAATATATTATATTTATATTATGGTCAAATTTTTTACTATTAAGAAAAGGGAAAAAAATACATATTGAATATTGAAGAATTTGATTTACAATATATCCATTTTAATAGTTTGTACAAATGCTTTAATAATATTATAATTTTTTTATTAGCACTATATTTGAATTATCAAAATAATTGATATATGTTAAATATGTTTATTAGTTTTTTTTTAATGGTGTTTCTTTGTATTAATGAAATGAAATAACACTATGTTGTACCTTTCATATGGTTAAAATGCTTTAAAAATAGTTTGAAATTTTATTATTATAATTTTTGAAATGTTAATTATGTTCAACAATTCAAATAACGAATATTACTTTATACTAATTACAATAATTAAAAATATATTATTAAAAAATTACCTAAAAAAGTTAAATGCATAAAATCACGTGCAAGGTATGTGATATTGAAATCTAATAACATTAAAAGCTGTTCAAACTGGATTCTATACTATGGTTCAATTTAGCTTTTTGGTTTCAGTTTTTATGCACATCCCTGAAATGATATACACATGGAACTGCTTTGCAAATCTTGGATAGGGAAAAAAGCTAGAAGGAAAAGTCTTTGTCATTCTATCTATATGCTATTTGTTTGGCATGATTATTCTTAAAAGGACACTTGTGTTTAAGAAGTTCCTCTTTAAGTTATGTTTTTCGAAGTTGTATCATCCATTTTTCTCTTCTAGAAGACTTGATTGTCGGGTTTTTTAGCATCATACTGAACAAATAATCACGTCTATTGTGTCTCTTCTTTTCCTCTATCTAGCCGTTCAGAACATCGATTACTTCTTCGATCTGATAATGCGGATAGTCGTCTCACACCTTTGGGGCGTGAAATTGGGTTGATAGATGATAGACGCTGGAAAATATACCAGGACAAACAAGCAAGGATTTCAGACGAAAAGAAGCGATTGAAAACTGTCAGGATTTCAGGTTTGTATTCTTTCTTTTGTTCCCCTCCACGACAGCCTTCAGTTTGCAAATTATACATCTCATATCAGGAACCATTTTTTATAGTTTGGAAGAAGACTAATAGCTAATGCGGTTGGGTAAAGGGGAAACTCTCTTATACATGGGGAATATTAGTTTTTCTGTGGTGTTCTGTTTGCTTGCTGTATGAGAGACTGATTGATCTTATATATTTATGGATCATCATTGTTCTTTCTGTTACTTTGCTTTTTTTATTTAAATATTTATTGTTTGATTAGTTTTCCAGGACACTGTTGACCCTTTAATTTTTTCGATATGCATGTTAAGACTTATTAGTACAAATCTGTGAGGGTGAGGTCATAATATCTTATGTGTTTGTGAGATTTCTGTGCCCTTGAGAATAATTTAACCAGAGCCAAATTGAAGAGAGCTGCCATTATAGTACACTGATATTGTTCCTAAACAATAATAGATTGCAAGTATGGCTGCAAATTTCATGGCTGTTGTCAGTGGCCTCAATTTCTAGTATGCTTGATCATTGAATTCTTTGCATCAAATTTCATCATTCATCTCAAACTTGTTATAATCCTTCTTAGTATTTATTATAAACAATAATAGAAGTTTGTGATTTATTGGAATTTAAAAATGGCTGCATTTTGTGATTGCTCTCCAGGAGGAGACTTGGCTGCTGATGTTTCTCACTTCTCTGGTCAACCTGTGAAGGAATCTTCAACACTAGAGAGTCTTCTAAAGAAACCACACATAGAATATAAACTTCTTGATAAGCATGGTTTTGGGAACGAAATGTTATCAAGAACAGAGAAAGAATGTGTTGAAATCGATATAAAGTATGAAGGCTTCATTATTCGCCAACAAAACCAACTCCAACAGGTATGAATTTAGAGTTGCATAGTGAAACATCATTCTATGCCACAATACATCTCTGCTGTATCTGCTTCTTTCTACACTCCTTGGCATCAGTATATAGTGAGAGAATTATTTATCATCTCTGGTTTTTTTATTTTCTTTGTCAAATCCATCACTTTTTGTTGCAGATGGTCCATCAACAGCATAGACGACTTCCCGAGGACTTGGATTACTATGCAATGACAACTTTGTCTCTTGAAGCACGTGAAAAGCTCTCCAAGGTCTGTAGCACCAAAAATTGGATTTGAAATATATTTTAAAGCATGCTACAAAAGGAGTGAAAATCATTTCCTTTTGGGGATCATGTTTAGGCATTCATCCAGTTGACAGTAACTCAGCAAGTGATTATTGCATGGTTGTCTCTCTGTCTGTGTGCTTTGAAATATTTGCTTTTCCAGTTTTACCCGACTGCATTGAATACAGAATCTTGAATCGAATTTACTAGACTTGCAGCTTAATACATTTACTCATGGAAGAAGTTCACAGTAGAGGGAATTTTCCTGGATAAATTGTTCAAAAGTTTGTGGAGTTGGTTCTCATCAAATGAGGTTTGTACAATTGTAATTGAAATTTAATTCTAATCCCAACAGGTTAGGCCGCAAACTATTGGTCAAGCGAGCAGAGTAGGTGGGGTTAGTCCTGCAGACATCACTGCCCTTATGATTATACTTGAAACCAAACGAAGAAAAGTTCAAGAACTGAGAGGACACCAGATACGTGCTTCTGTCGTGGTAGAAACTGTTGAAAACTTGTCTGATACAATAACAGAGGCAGTTGGTAAGTAGCAGCAGAATATAAGCCCGTCATCTAATTTGAACTTATGCATGTCTCACCAGCAGTGCAATTTATGAAGAACAATTCAGGAACACATAAATGCGGATGAGATCTTGAGTCTTTACCAATTAGAACCTTGAGGAACAAGTACGTTGAAGATTTTTCCGGAGGCTGCAATCTCTTATAGCATCTGGACCAGGAATTTGAGGCTAATTTAAATTTTAGTTTGCTTATATTAATGATATTTTTAACTCGGAATATTCTCGAATCATTTATGCCATTTGTAATTAGCACAAATATTCAGGCTGTAACTACCATATTCATCCTTGATTACTTTGTTGAAGCTCTTTGGAATTGGAGTTAACTTGCTGCATTGCCATTGATGAAGGTTCATTATGCTTCATTTTGTACATTTTAGCAGTTCAATATAAATTTTCCAAGTTTGAGAATGTTAAGCTGTCTTGGGTTTGTTTCAAGTTAAAATTTGTCATTTTGTGCATTTGCAACCTCTTTTGGCCCCAAGGGTTCTTAACTACTACTACCACTATTATATAAGGAAAATTACAAAATCAGTAACTTATGTTTGAGTAAGCTTACGTTTTGATTACCAAATTTTATAATTATTACTACATAATCACTTACATTATTGATTTAAGCCCTTAATTTTTGTTATAATTTTTTTTGAATATATTGATGTGATTACAAAGTAGTATCTGTTCAAATTTTTTTAAATTTTTTAGCGAATTTAGAAAATATATGATATTTTCTTAGAAAATTGAGTGCATTAAAGAAAATGGGTTTGGTTGGAAATTTTAAAATGATTTTTGAAAAATAAAAATTAAAATAGGTGAAAAGTTATTTTCAATTTATCACAGAATATTTTGTAAAATTGAAAATGATGAATATAAGGGCATGTTTGGTTGGCTGTAATAGCCATTCTGTTACAGCCTTATTCAGCAGGCCCACCCATAGCATGTGTTTGGTTCAGTGAAATGCCTGATTACAGGCTTATTCCATTACCGTCCTATTCAGCAACATCCTCCAATTTCTATTCCCTTCAGAAAGCACCGATTACAGCCCTCATACAACACCTCCCCACTTTACCCTCTAGCATCGATTACAGCCTTTCTTCCTTCGACTCCGGCCATAGCAGTCTTCACTGTCGTCGCAGCGTCCTTCAGGTAAACAGTTCTCCCTTCGTTCTTTTCATTTCACTCTCTCCCAATTTCCCTGCCCTTTTTCTTCCTTCGATCTGTCATAGCACCGATTACTCTCTTTTTTTGCTTTCTTCCGAATCAAAATTGCCCTTAACTTCAATACCTGCAAATCATATCAAGTAAACTATTCTTTGCTGATTTCATGAAAACGAGACAAGTATGATCCATTTTTCCCTTTATTTTTTACTTTGTTCTTGGAGGAATGTCGTCTGAAGGCTCTTCCTTTTTAGTAATTTCAAGGTTTGGTTTATAGTTTAGGTTTTGATTTCTGTTGTTAAAACTTTGATACTTTTAGGACAGAATATTTTGTAAAATTGAAAATGATGAATATAAGGGCATGTTTGGTTGGCTGTAATAGCCATTCTGTTACAGCCTTATTCAGCAGGCCCACCCATAGCATGTGTTTGGTTCAGTGAAATGCCTGATTACAGGCTTATTCCATTACCGTCCTATTCAGCAACATCCTCCAATTTCTATTCCCTTCAGAAAGCACCGATTACAGCCCTCATACAACACCTCCCCACTTTACCCTCTAGCATCGATTACAGCCTTTCTTCCTTCGACTCCGGCCATAGCAGTCTTCACTGTCGTCGCAGCGTCCTTCAGGTAAACAGTTCTCCCTTCGTTCTTTTCATTTCACTCTCTCCCAATTTCCCTGCCCTTTTTCTTCCTTCGATCTGTCATAGCACCGATTACTCTCTTTTTTTGCTTTCTTCCGAATCAAAATTGCCCTTAACTTCAATACCTGCAAATCATATCAAGTAAACTATTCTTTGCTGATTTCATGAAAACGAGACAAGTATGATCCATTTTTCCCTTTATTTTTTACTTTGTTCTTGGAGGAATGTCGTCTGAAGGCTCTTCCTTTTTAGTAATTTCAAGGTTTGGTTTATAGTTTAGGTTTTGATTTCTGTTGTTAAAACTTTGATACTTTTAGGACAGAATATTTTGTAAAATTGAAAATGATGAATATAAGGGCATGTTTGGTTGGCTGTAATAGCCATTCTGTTACAGCCTTATTCAGCAGGCCCACCCATAGCATGTGTTTGGTTCAGTGAAATGCCTGATTACAGGCTTATTCCATTACCGTCCTATTCAGCAACATCCTCCAATTTCTATTCCCTTCAGAAAGCACCGATTACAGCCCTCATACAACACCTCCCCACTTTACCCTCTAGCATCGATTACAGCCTTTCTTCCTTCGACTCCGGCCATAGCAGTCTTCACTGTCGTCGCAGCGTCCTTCAGGTAAACAGTTCTCCCTTCGTTCTTTTCATTTCACTCTCTCCCAATTTCCCTGCCCTTTTTCTTCCTTCGATCTGTCATAGCACCGATTACTCTTTTTTTTTGCTTTCTTCCGAATCAAAATTGCCCTTAACTTCAATACCTGCAAATCATATCAAGTAAACTATTCTTTGCTGATTTCATGAAAACGAGACAAGTATGATCCATTTTTCCCTTTATTTTTTACTTTGTTCTTGGAGGAATGTCGTCTGAAGGCTCTTCCTTTTTAGTAATTTCAAGGTTTGGTTTATAGTTTAGGTTTTGATTTCTGTTGTTAAAACTTTGATACTTTTAGGATACAATTAAAATGCCTCAAAATTAGGGAGGAATTCAAAATTTGAAGAGAAATTTTGATACCCTGTTTCATGTTAAACTATTTACTGTACAAGGGATGAAAATTATAATCAAACTTGTAATTCAAGGTTCTGGGTTGGAAATTGAATCCACTACCATTGCTGCTTGAAGTAGCTTCAATTTCTCCATTGATGGAACGAACCATAGAAGGATATTTGCTGTGAACAGAGGTGGGTGGAGCATTGTCTAGAGACAAAGGATATGATCTATTCATGCTAATCACCTACAATTTATTAGAGGCTTGATGAGAAATTTAAAACTAGGATTTTCCATTGGATCAACAATGATAAACTATATTTACCTGGTCATGTTCAGGCAATAAACATGTACAATTTCCATAGTAGCTTTGGTTTGAAGGGGGCTCCATCTGATAATTCAATATAGAGTGTTCTTTCTCAGGTTAATCATAGAAATGTTGTGAAGCTCTTGGGATGTTGTTTAGATCTTGCATCTTGCATCTTGCATCTTGCATCTTGAGTGTCCCTGATTTGCCAGCTCGATTCGTTTCATAGAGTACCATTAATCTGATTTTAATACCGTGTGCATATATTTATCTTGGATTTTAATTTTCTAATTGCTTGTTTCTTCAAATAATAATATATATCACATCGGATGAATGAAAAAGAAAAACAAAGGGTTTAAAGGTGGAAGACAGTCATAATCATTTCATATCAGTGTATATTTTACTTGAAACCTCTTCAGTCTTTTCCCCACCATTATTGTTTTTTATCTTTTTAGGATACCAACACTCCTTACTCCTTGCCAATTACCATTTGTCTTCAACTCATTAGGACAAACCACTGTTACCATTTGCTTTTCTTCTTTTCAATCTTGTACCTTATGGTCTTTATGTGTGTGTTTGTTTGTGTAAGGAATGGCTTATCACTCTCATAGTATTGTTGAACTAGATGCCTTTTCTCGATGAAAAACAACAATATCAAAAAGCCCCTTCTTTATCCTATCACTTGTGATTGTAAGATTGTCATTGGCAGTTTTAGTTGTAGAAGAGTTTATCATAGCTTCCAAGAGGGGAACCACTGTGCCAATGCACTTGCTAAAATGAGCAGCAATATTAATCATACCCGCAGTCTAAATACTAGGAACTTATTAAGTCATGTTTATGTTGTCTACTTTGAATGCTTGGATGTTTTGAGATCTCTTATTTAACCCCATCTTTATGGCTTTCCTTTGTATCCATACTTTGTCTAATCCGTTTATAGGAGTGCACTTTTTCTTTTTTACCATGAAAAAGACATCTTACAAATAAAAAGAACACATATAAAAAATATGAATATAATATGGATATATAAAAAATTATACATTATAAAATACTATGAAAACTGTCGAGATTAAAAGGGGGACAATATAAAATGATGGTGGTTCACATAGTAGTGAGATGCATAGTTAAATCATATATTTTGGATGTATGTTCTTGTTGAATTTGTGAAGCTCAACCAATCATATATTTTGAACTTTCGATGCAATTTCAACTTGGTATAAGTTATGAGATTACTAAATTTGCATTGTACCAAATGATTGATGCTAATGTTTTTGCCATAATCTTCTATGAAAGCAGGCCATAATTGTTGTGGTATTTGAATGCCAGTAACCTTTTATATATATATCTTTTGAAGTTGGGGTTTTCTCAGTTACAACTGCCTAGAACCACCCTGAATGTAAAGTAGATGTAGTTCAACATTATGTTATCAGTTTTCAGGATTCAGATTCCATAAGGGTGATGTTTTTCAACGTTATGTTATCTGTGTTCGCTTAATTATCAGTTTGGACTTTAGAATATCCGTTCTACATTTATGTTTAACATTACTTTTCAAAAGTATTATGAGTGATAAACCTCTTGGATTTTAATTTTGAAATTGCAGCAAAGAGATATCATTATGTTTTGAAGTTTTTTCTTTTATAATTCTTCTTATTATTATATTTTTTAAATTCTTAAATTAAAAAATAATACGATTTAACGACACTCTAAATCTATAAATTTTTTTATTATGGTAGTAATAATGGTGGGAATTAAGCTAAAGCTTATTATAATATTGCTAAACAAGCTTTAAGTTTAGCTGTATGCTAACATAGCTAACTATCACAACACTCTATAGCATTGTAAATTCTGTTTTCTTTTGCTTATGGAGTTTCTCTGGTTGTGTTGGGAATCAATGCAATGAATGTGCTGTCCACACACCACGCTTCATGCATTTCCTATATAAAAACGATTGGCTGAGTACGGATGACGACAATGATTAATCATAGCTCATAAATTATAACATTATCTATTAACAATGATTTATATTTGGAATTGTATTAAGTATATGATTTGAAGATTTATAACACTTTAATATCTTGCAGTAATGGCTCGTTTACCTTTACTAGTACAAAGTGAAAGGCGTAGAAGAATTGGTTTTGCTGTGACAGTATGGCTGCAAATGTGCACAGTTGCAAGTTAGTTCTTAGTTTCATTGGCTACCGTTTATAGCCTACATACTTATAGACCAAGGATTAGATCATATATTTTAGATTTTTATGCAAAACGAGATTATGTGAAAAAACTTGTATATGCTAGTGATGAGACTTGTATTGAACAAGTTAGGATGAATAGAATTACTTTTTTTAAACTATGTGAGATGTTACAAACTTTAGGAGAATTGAAGTCGTCAAGGAACATGCTTGTTGATGAGCAAGTGGCAATGTTTTTACATATTATTTCTCATCACCTTAAAAATCGAGTTATCAAGCATCACTTTAATAGGTCTGGGGAAACCGTTAGCAGATCATTTCACAATGTTTTAAATATTGTCATACGCTTACAAGATGTGCTATTTAAAAAGGCAGAGTCAATTATGGGTAATTCTACAGACCCAAGGTGGAAATGGCTCAAGGTATTGGAGTGAGTTTCAATATAGCCCGTACATCATTTAGTTGATTTAGATTTAAATATAGTATCCTAACTCGAGGTTTTATACATTTCGTGTAGAATTGCTTAGGTGCTTTAGATGGAACCCACATCAAGATTAGGGTTCCAACAGTTGATAAACCTAGATATCGAACGCGAAAGGGTGACATAGCAACAAATATGTTAGGTGTTTGTACACCTAATATGCATTTTGTTTATGTTCTTCCCGGTTGGGAAGGTTCTGTTGCTGATGGACGGGTTCTTCGAGATGCCATTAGTAGGAGACATGGACTGAAGGTTCCTCATGGTAAAGTGCAGAATTGGAGGAATTTGAATTAATTTTTAAGATCATACTTTTTTCGAAAAACTGACAATGATAATTAGTTTTTTTTTATAGGTTGTTATTATCTAGTTGATGCTGGTTATACAAACTGTGAAGGATTTCTTGCGCCTTTTAGAGGACAAAGATATCATTTGAATGAGTGGCGTCAGGGTTACCAACCAAGTACTCCAGAAGAATTTTTCAATATGAAACATGCTTCAGCACGCAATGTTATTGAAAGATGCTTTGGGTTATTAAAACTTAGATGGGGAATACTTAGGAGTCCATCATTCTATCTTGTGAGAGTGCACAATAGAATCATTATTGCATGTTGTTTGCTCCATAATTTTATTCGAACCTATATGAGTCTTGATCCTATTGAAGCGGAGTTGGAAGAACAATTATCTAGTAATTTGATAGATGAGGATGAGCCGAATATTGTAAACATTCATCCATCGGATGCATGGGCTACTTGGAGAATGGAACTAGCCAATCAAATGTTCTATGAATGGCAAACATCTAGAAATTAGTTAGGTTTATTAAAACACAGTAGAAGGTTAATTTCTTTATTTTATTTAATGTACCTAGTTTATGAAACTTTGGTGGTGTTTGAATTGTCTTTATGTATTGTACTAGACTTGTTGGATTGCAAATTTAATCTATTTTCTTTTGATTTGTCATGTGTTATAATTTTATAAAGTGTTGACCTTCTCATTCATGATATCAAGCCTAATTTTAATTTGTATTTTTCTCTTAAGATAGTTATGTCAGGCTTTTCACAGTCAACTGCTTCTTCTCAAAATTCTCGAGGGACTAAAAGGAAATGGGTTCCAGAAGAAGATGTTGCGTTGGTTGCTTGTATGATTGACTTGCACAATGTCAGAACCTTTAATGCCGATACGGGGTTTGAGGCCGGATATTTAAATGAGCTAGAAAAGATGCTAGAAAAAGTTTTACCTCATGCAAATTTGAAGGCTAAACCTAATCTTGAATCGAGGATTAGGACATTGAAAAGGGATTGGGCAATCGTTTATGACATGCTTAGTGGAAAAGACAATAGCGGCTTTGGTTAGGATGAGCATAGACAGTTTGTTGTTGCCGAAAATGCTGTGTGGAACTCGTATATAAGTGTAAGAATTATTTCATGTCTTTATTATCTTGCTTTGACCTAACTTATATCTAATATGAATTTCTCTTTTTTTTATAGTCATAAAGAAGTCGGTCAATTCAGACATCGCAGTTTCCCTTATTATGACCAACTTACTGCCATCTATGTAAAAGATCGTGCCACTGGGAAAGATGCTCAAACAGCCGCTGATATTATTGAAGAAATAGATGCTGAAGATGTAGCTACTGCAAATACTCATGAAGAAAGAAACAATTACCATGAGTGAGAAGCTGATATTTCTTTAGATGAGATGGATCTCTCAGGTACACAACCGCAACAATCTAGAAATGAAGATGATTCCAGGTTTTCAAAGAAGAAAAAAAGATTTCTGATGCAAGTGAACAAATTTCTTCTACTTCATTTCTTGAGGCTGCCACATTATTAGGGAAAAATATACAGACTGTTGGCCTTGAAATAAATAGAAGCATTGCCTCCGAAGTGCTAATTCAACAGAAGCCAGAAATGATCATTCAAGAAAGTGCTCAGAAATTATATCCGGCTTTATGCGAAGTGGAAGGATTAACTGAGGATGAACGTTATTCTGCGTTGAGCAAAATCCCAAACAATCCAACGCAAATGATCGTTTTCTTTAGTCTACCTTCTTCTGTGCGACTAGAATGGGTGAGAAGATTTCTTTCAGACCATTAAAAATCATGGTTGTGTTGGTGTTGTTTTGTTAACTTTTGTATATGTAATATTTGAATCGTAAGATGGTATTAATAGAATATCGCAGATTGTTGTAACTTTTTGATGTTATAAAATTTAACATATAGATTATGTTTGAATGTAAAATACAATTATCAAGCTATTTATATTTCTAATATTTTATTTTTTAGTTTAGAATATAATTAAATTATTTATTTTGTTAATGATATTTAAGCATATTATATATGCATCATAATTTAAAACTAAAAAAATAGGTTATATATTATTTTTCTAAAATTATATATTATAATTTTTACTAATTCATGTTTTAATAATAATTATATTAAAAATATTAGTAAATTACATATTATTTTATTAAATTGTATTTAATAATAATTATGTTAAAATATAATTAAATTAATAATATTTTTATTAAATTATATTTAATAATAATCATTAAAATTTAATAATAATAATCATCTAACTAAAAAAATTCTGTTAAGGGTACTTTAATCATTTAAGCATTTTTTCTTATGTTATTATAGCATCATTCCATTCAACCAAACACAGGAATATTATTACAGCTCTATTCCATTCCAATCAACCAAACAATTGAATTACTTATTACAGTTCTATTCCATTACAATTCTATTCCATTACAGCGAATCAAACGTACTGTTAGTGTTTTTGCTATTTTGGTACTTAAACTAAACTTCAATTTCGTTGTTAATTTTGGTCCAAACTCCAAACTGTTCCTAGGACCAATCAGAAAGTTCATCGTCATCTTCCGTCTCTCTTTTTTGCACCACTTCTCCAGGCCCAGCACCATGCAAATGACCAAACCACAAATTCACACCAAGCTTTCTCCTGAACCCGCTGCCACAGCCCCAACACGACCCAGATGATGATTCCACCACCCCATCTCCGATCCATAATAAACATCAAAAGTTGCGAAATACCAAACCCAACATTCAACTAGGCAAAACCCCATGAGCCTTTGTATTGTTTCCAAAGTTCTATTGATCGTGGGAGAACATCCCTTCCACTATTTTTTGGGGTCCTGGCACCTTGCCTTTGTATCTTTTATCTGCTGCTACTTATGGGGTTAAAACGAGGGTTATGAATAATAATAAGACCGCTCTTTTGACCAAGTTCATAGGTTTAATAAATCACAACAGGATTCTTTCTTCAAAGTGATTGAAAATAAAAGCATTGTGTTTATGGATGAAAACTCTTTCATTTGCATGGGTGCGAGAGCAATCAAGGATATTATCCAAATTTCAATAGTTTAACATTACATCAACAATTTCTTCTTAAATTTTAGAATTTTCAAGATGAAAATCTAATATAACATTAAACTATTGAAAAAAATTACATAACATCAGTATTTCATACAATCTTTTCGAGAGAAAGCAAAAAATATTTGATTTATTTTAATACTAAATCTAAAATTTTTAATTTAATTAAAAACATGTCACATTTTGGTTCTGAAGCTTTTTTTCAATAGAACCAACTGTTTGAACCAAAATTAATTACCACTTTTGTCAAAAAATAACTTTTAAGTACCTATAGTTATTATTTAAGCCTACAATTACAAATTATGAAAAGTTACAAGTATTTACATTACAGCCATTGAAGGGATACCCCAATCAATCGTGCAAGTAACCAAAAGAATAGTAAATTGCAGCACTGCATCGCCAAAATTATCGTCTCTTTTTGTGGTAACTCTGCTGCAGTTTCCATGACCAAATCATAAGGAACAATACGAGAGTAGATCCCATAGACAACCAGAAAACTACCAACCATCGTGGCATCGGCTTCGGGTATAAACCTGATGGGTAGGTTAACAATAATAAATCAACCGGAATGCCATTGTCGTTGCCGTGTAAATGATTAAGCAAACCAACTCTGATAAAATATTATATGGAGGCTGGAACATACCATGTCCAAACTTGATGCATATGAGAAGCTCGGTGATGCAAATCGCGAGGGAAAGCCAACAAAATGCTCCTACCTTTTTCACTGGTTTCCTGAAAGGGAAACAGGAATATTGTCCGAGTTATCAACAATATTCTGGCATTGTATGTATGTATATACTGTATGTACATGTCAGAAATAGAGAGAGAGAATGAGATAATACCGGTCTTGAAGGTATAAGTTGTACTCACGAATTGTTGGTATTGCTATTAGCCACCACAAGATCAACCTATAGACAATCACAGGGTTTCTAGGAGGAATCCAGAGGCAAAACTTTAGAAAGAATGTATTAAGTTCTACTGTCAAGAAGACGATACAAAGGCTGAGAACTTGAATGAAACGCCATGGACCAAGCAAGGGGTGCCATTCATCTTTGTCCCACTGGGCTGGCGTAAATTGTCCCAATGTTCGTTTCACCTAACACCAATGACCAATCACCATTTCATGACTTGGAATTTCTAACTAACTCTTATCAAACCTTCAAAAATAACTGAAGAAACACAGTAAAGAAAGTAATTACAGGGCAAAAACATACTTTGCCAATAATGTTAGGCTGGCGACTTATTCCAACCCACTCATAGGTTCTGCCGTCAAAGTACCTAACAGTATGCATTCCAGCCCAAATACCTACAAGAAAACCAAATAGGCTGAAGAATCATATTAACGCTTTGTTACCACGCCAGAAACTAACAACAAAATAAAATTATATACTCATGATAACACAACAGACTAGAATATAATAGACAAGAAAAACTGTTATTCCCACTTAGGTTTCACATTTCATGGAACTTAAGGAATAAGATCATATGTAGGGCTATAATAAGGGTTTTCAAATCCACATGTGTCATACAAACAAATTAGGCTGGGAACCTGAGAACTATTCTGAATGAGATGAAATATCAAAGCACAAAATATGACCCTTACCAAAAATTAATTTATTTTACCACAGTATAAAAACTTGCTAGAAAACATTTGAATAATTGAAAATGGAACTTGGAAAAGACCATTTAGAAAACAAGTTAACCAGCTAAAATATTGTTCAGTCGCTTCATCCCTTTCAGTCAAAATTCCATATGCTACAGCCTTAGGCACAACAGTGATCAAAGGAAAAAAAGAACATATCGGAAACAAAGGGTAAATAAAATGGCAATGTGGGATCTTACCAAACCAATTACATGTAAAAATATCAAGAATAATGCTGTCCCACCAGCACTCATTAAAGTTGGGTAGCATGTGTCGGAAGGTAAGCTGTATATGGCATCATAATAGTCAGTTTATTGATGAAAGACAGACCACACATACAAGAAATTAACTTGTCAATAGTAATACTTCTAAACGGGAAATCAGAACAACAAGACAAACTATAAGCATGTCCTGTGAAAATCTAACCTCCATAAACTCAAATCCAGTTGAAAGGACCCAGAGAAGTGGCTGATTGCGGATTAAAATGGCCTTGCCCCACCAACCTAAGATGTGGGCTAGAACAAATTCATCAAATAGAGTTTCCTATAAATTGTTTTTTTTTATATGAACAAAATTAGAATTGAGAAATAAAATACCACAGCCATTGCATCAAGAAAGACTAGCTCAAGTATGCTTTAAAATAAATACCTAATGAAAAAGAGGTAAAAGAAGTAGAATAAAGTAGAGCATTCAGGTTGTGCAAGAAGATCCATACATAAACATTCTTAAATCTGCTAGAGGGATTTTCAGGAATATAAATGCGACAATCAGCACCATAGGATCGTTCTGGAAGCTCTGCATGAAGAATCAAATAATAATGAAGAAACTTTAATAAAAGCAGAGCAAATATGAAACTAAAAATATTTCAGAGCAAAAAGCAATACCAACACCAAGGTCAGGATGGAGAAACTTCATGAATTGTCTTGCATCATCACGTGTCTGGAAATGAAATTCAGAGCAACCATCACTAATCATTTATTCAACTTCAGATGACAGCATGCATGTCTGTGTGTAGGTGCACAGACAGAAACATTCCAGAACAATACCAAGTTCTGACCCCTTACACACACACACACACACATATATGTTTCAATTTTTCTCATATGTATGTGTGCTGTATAGAGAGTATTTGATGTTTGTAAGTAGTGCATCTCAGCTCCTATTTGCAAGGCTGAGCAACTTTTGATAATTGACAACATGTTAACAGTACCAAATCTTTAAATTGTGAAGAGGCAAGGCTCCATGCTAACAAATACGATTAGCCAGGTTTCCTACGTGATCAATTAAGATTCCAGGTATAGTACATAATGTCGACCAACAAAAAAAAGCTACAATAGACAAATGCAAATATGTACACATGATATACAAAAGTAAATAAACTAAGCAATGGATAATAATACAATATACATAAAGAAAATAAATAAATAAAAGCTGCATCAGGAATCTAACCTGAAAAAGCAAAAAAGTGAGTGCAACAAGGTAAACAACAGCTAATCCATGAACTAAACGCCAAACTGCAGGATGTGGCCGAATAAGGACCCTGCAAAGATATACGAATACATATTTCAACTTTAAATCTCACACCCTGTCTCCCCTCAATCCTTTATAAGGTTCAACCTTGTTTGAAATGTAAAATGTTAAACAAATAAAAGCCACCCAGGAAATAAAATGTGAACATGTATACAAAAGCAGATAATGATGACAGTGAGGAGTTAGTTTTCTGGTCATCATAATATGGAGGCCACATAGATGATGCATTTCCTTTAAGACTAAGAAACTCTAATTGAGAATCATTGACAAATCTTGAAGGCAGAAATTTTCAGCTTTTATTGTGAAAGCCTCTGATATTGAAAGAGTATATTTTATCTATCTATATACACACACTGAAAGGAAAACTAAAAAGTCTATTTCTGAAAGGTTACAGGAAAGAATCAAGTCTCAAGTTTGCAGGATCCAACCCAAGAGATAACATCGCGAATCCTGGTGTCCCCGACTTTGATGAAATAGCGAGAATGGATCTCTCCAGATAGATGGAGGAGCAATACAAACTGTTAGAAGAAAAAATCACAACGATGCAGGGAGCGGAAATCTTCTGCGAGATGGACGCTAAGGAATTAAGTTGGTCCCAGACCTAGTACTTCCTCTCAAATTCAAGGCTCCAAAATTTGATAAGTATAACAAAACAAGTTGCCCAGAGGTGCATATCACTATGTTCTGAAGAAAGATAACGGTGTACGTCCATAATGACCAATTATTAATCCATTGTTTTCAAGACAGTTTGACAGGATCTGCTGCTAAATGGTACAATCAACTAAACCGTGCCAATATTAGTTCATTGAAGAACTTGACTCAGGCTTTTATGAAACAGTACAACCATGTTACTGACATAGCCCCCGACAGAATCACGCTGCAAAATATGAAGAAAAAGCTTCAGGTAGTATGCCCAAAGATGGAGGGACGTAACAACTCAAGTACAACCACCGCAGACTGAAAAGGAGACGACTATACTCTTCGTTAACACTCTAAAGGCGCCTTACCTTAATGATTTAATAGGGAATGCAACCAAAAGTTTCTCTGATATGGTCATGTCTAGAGAAATGATTGAGAGTGCAATCAGAAGTGGAAAGATCGATGCCAGAGAAAGCACCAAGAGGCCTACTCCTAGGAAGAAGAATAACGAAGTAAATAATGTGGGCATGTATAGGCCGAATTATACAAATTCGATCATGATGTCACAACCAAAAACCCCAGTGACCAATTATCGAAACACTCCAAAACGAGAATCAAGTTCGAGGACGAACACGAAAAGAGACCAATTCACCCTATCCCAATGACATACAAGGAGCTTTACTGAAGTTTATATGAGGCTCATTTAGTGTCCCTGCATTATTTAAAACCAATGCAACCCCCATTCCAAAACTAGGAAGATGCAAACACGCAATGCGAATATCACGCGGGAGCAGATGGACATTTAATTAAGAATTGTCCCACCTTCAAAAAGGTAATCGAGAGGCTTATTCAGTTGGGAGTCGTGAGGCTCGACAAGCCGGCAAGACCTAATGTAATTGGAAATCTCTTACCTAATCATCATGATCAAGGAGTAAACGCGATAGTAGAGGAAAGGAGCAAGAGGACCAAAATTGATGTTGGAGAGATCAAATCTCCACTAAAATGTATCTAGCGTCGAATGGTTAACATGAGATTTATCAGACAAGGAGAGGACATAGTAACAAGGGCTAAAAGTTATTGCGAATTTCATGCCATTAAAGGGCATAAAATCCAAGACTATAGAATTAAGAGCCTTGGTACAAAATTTGATGGACAACGAGCTGAAATTTTTAAAAAAAAAAGAGAGAAGTGAAGGATGTTTAGGCTTTTGAGGAAAGAACAAAAGAAACCTATGAGGTCAATCACCCGATGGTAATTATTTCCAGACCAAGGGGCACTGAAATGGAAGAGCGAATGACACGTGTCATTATACAAAAACCTGCGGTATTTCCATACAAGGACAACAAAAGAATTCCGTGGAACTATAACTGTAACGTGACAGTACCAAAAGAGGAAAGACCCAAGGAAGATATGAGCCTAGTCACTCGTAGCGAAAAATATTATAACCAAACAGACGAAGAAAAGGGAGGAAACAAAAAGAAATCCCTAACAGTTGAGTTTGAGAAAAGAAACACCAAAGAACTCGAGCCGTTGATAAATGAGACTATAACGAAAAAATAGGCAAAGAAATTCTTAAAATTCCTAAAACACAGTGAGTATAGTGTGGTAGAACAATTGCATAATCAACCAACATATCGATTTTAGCCTTATTACTAAACTCGAAGACTCATCGCAATGCATTGATAAAATTGTTAAATGAGACGTACGTAGCTAATGATATCCCAATAAATAAGCTGGATCGCTTGATCAACAACGTGAGCGCTGACAATTTATCTTCTTCAACAGCGATGAGATGCCATCGAGAGGAATGAGATCAACAAAAGCTGTACAAATTACTACTCGCTGTAAAGGGTACACTGTCAGGGTACTAATTGACAATGGCTCTGCCCTAAAAACGTACTACCACTGGCTACCTTAAAAAGGCTACCAATTGACAGTCTCATATGAAAACGTGCTACCTGATCTCTTCCCAATCAATCATGCTCTTCTTTATTCTTGTTTCCTTTCCAACTCCTTTTTCCTTTGCCTTGCACCCGATTTGTATCCCAAGCCAAAGCGATCTCGCTTTTCCACCAACATTGGCACATTGACTCTCCCTTATAGTTACATTCTAAGTCCTTTCCCGAGTAATGCTCATTTTCCAACCGTTAATCGCAAGTCAATCCTTATAGTTGGAGATAATTTTGACGCAAGTATCACGTCCCTAAAACTTGAATCATGGAGCGTGCGGCCTTAGACGCTTCTTTGATCAAAACAACGCTTAAGTAAGCCTGATTTCCTCGATTGAGGATTCACCAAGAGAATTCCTCCAAGGCACCAAATTTGTATAGCACAAGCGACTAGCCAAAAGAAGGCTTAAAAGATAACAGAAAGCCACAGAAAATAAGAACAAGAGAGAAGAGTTTGAGTAAATACTCTCTTATTGTATTCACAAAGAAACAATACAAAAAATGGAGTATTTTGAGTGTGTTTTACAAATGAAGGGAGACTCCCTATTTATAATTGAGCTCCCCCACAATAGACGGTCAAGATCGAATTATATCGACGGATGAGGTTAACCTATTCCTTACCTTATGGAATTTACAAGATTATATCCAAATCAAATCCTATCTAACCCTAAAGATATGATTCTCTTTTATCTTTTAAGATTAGTTCTCATATTTACCAAGATGCCTTAAGTTACCAAAGCTTCATCATTGGGCCACCCAGACTTCAATCTGATAGGTTTGACCAACAGCTCTTTGAATCGAGCTAGCTCATGTGGGCTAAATGATCCCAATGTCAATGACAGACCTCTATGAGACTCATTGTGTGCGATGGTCACGGGCTTTGAACTTTGGCCCGTGACATTCTCCCCCACCCATTCTTGCAACGCCCTCGTTGCGACTTCAAATGGCACTGACTTGATTAGCCTCGATCTTGTCTCGTTGCCTTAGCATTATCCCGATTAGTCTCACTATCGAGCCATCCCCTCTTTCAGAACTTTCACCTCGGCTTTCTTCGCCTCTTAACTCGAACCGTCTCACTTGTTGGCACATCACGTTGGCAAGAAGTCTCGGTATTCACTTGCTCACATTCTGACTCACTTTGATCGGAATCCACTTGATTCACATCATTTGGCCTCGAATCGCCCATAGTCCCTTGAACTCCTTGCTTAAGAACTCTGAAAGGGTCTCTACATTCTTGCCAAGCAACCAAGTTAGAATGTAAAACACTATCAAAGTGTTTCGAATGTACCTTACTCGTCGCATTTACTCTGGTCAACTATCCAGCTTGCATCGTCATTCTCGCAAACTTTGATGCACCACCCGCTTTTCCCTTAAGTGGAAGCTCTTTCGATGTGTCAACAGAAATGAGCCTCATTGAACCTAGCTTCCAAGTTTGCATCGCAACTTCTTCCCCCAATTGGTTGAAGCCTCGCCGATGACTCGGCCAACTCCATTGCTTTCCTCGAATTGAGTCTCATTGGTCCCAACTTCACTGTTTTCATCGCGAGTTTCTCCACTAAGTCCGATGACAAACTCACCTCTTCTTTAGGTGGAAGCCCTCTGATGACTCAACTAGCTTCGATGTTGCCTTTTCATTGACCCTCACGGATTGTTGCTTTGGACAGTTCCGCAACTTATGCAGACCATGCACAAGAAGCACTTGACTCGCTTCTTTTTACTCCTCTTTGCCCCTTGGCTTCGCTCGAGCCAAGCTTCATGGGCACCTTGTCTGTCTCCTCGATGACAGACTTTTTCGCACATTTTTGCAACCAATGCGAACCATGTCACAAGAAGCACTTTGCTGGCTTCTCGCTTTCGGCCTCCTTGGCTTCGACACCCCTTGCGCTCAAACCAAGTCTCGCGGCCTTACCTTCCGGCTTGCCCCTCTTATACAACTCGGATTTCCTTGAACATTTCTTCAGCAAATGTAGGCCGTCGCAAAGAAAACATTTTAACTTGCCTCGCTTTTTGTTGGGTTTCTTCTTCCCAACTCGTGGTTTCCCATTACCACCATTGTCACCGTTGCTATTGCCATAATCATCTTCCTTGTGATTCCCTTCACATGCACCCCTTTCATCGAACTTAGAAGATCCAAGCTTGTCTTTTCCTAGACCAAGCTTGACCACGAACTCCGCTACCATCATGGGTTTTGACAGCTCTTGAACACCTCCTTATTCCAATTCCTGTCTGACCCACGGCTTTAATCCATTCTTGAAGACAAGTAATGCTTCTTTCTCGATCACATCTTTAACTCGAAGCATGAGTTCCTTGAACTCTAGAACGTCCTCCCCAACTGTGGCCCATTGCGTTAGCCATCGCAACTTTGCATGAGCCTCGTCCTCGACATCATCTGGGTAATATTGTCCCTTCAATTCATCTCGGAACTCTTGCCACGGTCCAATCTCATTATGCCTTCTATCTGTGGTTCTGTCTCACCACCATAAAAGCGCATTATCAGTAAGAAACATTGAAGCAATATTTACCTTACTCGCATCATCCTCGATGCCTTTGGCACGGAAGTAGTTCTGCATCCTCCACAAGAAATTATCCACATCGCATGCAGACTTTGTCCCCGTAAACTCTTTCGGATTTGGGACATCATTAACTGCTGCACTTGACACTCCTCCATTCCCCAAGACTGCTCGACACAAGGCAAGCTCTCCCTCGAGCTTCTCCAGTCTTGTGCACAAAACCTTCGTCGTGGCTATTGTTTCCTGCTTCAAACCCACCAGCATGGCTTCAAGAGCATCGCTCCTTTCTGTCAGTTTAGATCTATGGGAATTGAGTAACTCTTTTACTTCATCCCTAGTGTTGTTGAAATTTATGGTCACATGGTCCCTCGATTGTTCCCTCAAGTCATCTATGAGATCATAAGCTCCATCGATGGGCTCCTTTGCGTCCCCCATGGACTCGTCAAGTCTGTCCACTCGATCCTCTATAGCAGACAACATGTACCTCAATGATCTCCAAGGCAACTTCTGTTTGGCATCTTTTTTCGACATCACAAACGATGCCTTCGCAACACTAGCTCGAATACCACTTGTCACGTCCCTAAAACTTGAATCTTGGAGCATACGGCCTTAAACGCTTCTTTGATCAAAACAACGCCTAAGTAAGCCTGATTTCCACGATTGAGGATTCACCAAGAGAATTCCTCCGAGGCACCAAATTTGTATAGCACAAGCGACTAGCCAAAAGAAGGCTTAAAAGACAACAGAAACCCACAGAAAATAAGAACAAGAGAGAAGAGTTTGAGTAAATGCTCTTATTGTATTCACAAAGAAACAATACAAAAAATGGAGTATTTTGAGTGTATTTTACAAATGAAGGGAAGCTCCCTATTTATAGTTGAGCTCCCCCACAATAAACAATCAAGATCAAATTACATCGACAGATGAGATTAACCTATCCCTTAAATTATGAGATTTACAATATTATATCCAAATCAAATCCTATCTAATCCTAAAGATATGATTCTCTTTTATCTTCTAGGATTAGTTCTCATACTTGCCAAGATGCCTTAAGTTGCCAAAGCTTCATCATTGGGCCATCCAGGGTTCAATCTGATAGGCTTGACCAACAGCTCTTTGAATCGAGCCAACTCGTGTGGGCTAAATGATCCCAATGTCAATGACAGACCTCCATGGGACTCATTGTGTGCGATGGACCTTACTTCCTTTAGCGATGAAGGTTGCATTGACAAACTTTAATAATCGAAAAGAGCACTTTATGGCCTCCTCATCCGCCCCTACGTAAGGTGCGTCACTTTTCACTGACGCAATGATGTCCTTTTTGGGGTTTATCATAACCAAGCGACCTTCAATTACCAATTTCAGCTTTTGATGCAGTGATGACAATACTACCCCCACCGAATGTGTCCAAGGTCTCCCTAACAAGCAATTATAGGTGGATTTAATGTCGATCACTAAGTAGTCTACCTCGTACATGTTTGGACCAATTTAGAGTGGTATCTCAATCTTCCCCATTACTCTTCTTTCGTTTCAATTAAACACCCTTACTATGCTATGACACGTTTTCATATGGAAACTGTCAATTAGTAAACTCTTTAATGTAACCAATAGTAGTACGTTTAAGGCAGAGCCATTGTCAATTAATACCTCAAGCAGTGTGTACCTTTTACGAAAAGTAGTATTATGTAGGGCCTTTGTTGATTACATTCCTCCTGAAGGTATTTTATCGCCGCTGAAGATGAAATTGTCAACGCTTACGTTGTTGGTCAAGCGATCCAACTTATTTATTAAGATATCATTACCCACATACGTCTCATTTAACACTTTTACTAATGCGCTGTGATAAACCTCCGAGTTTAGTAATAAGACTAAAATCGATATACGGATTAGCTGTTTATATAATTGTTCAACCACACTGTACTCGTGTTTTAGGAATTTTAAGAATTCCTTGACCTCTTTCTTCGTTATGGGCTCATTTATCAACGGCTCAACTTCATTGGTCTTTCTTTCCTTAGGTTCAATTGTCAGGGATTTCTCTTTGTTTGCTCCCTTTTCTTCGTCTGTTTGGTTGTAACATTTCTCGCTACGAGTGATTAGGCACACATCTTCCTTGGGTCCTTCCTCTTTTGGTATCATTACGTTATAGTTATAGTTCCACGGAACTCTTTTCCTGTCCTTATATGGAAATGCCACAGGTTTTTGTATGACAAGTGGTGTTATTCGCTCTATCATTCAGTGCCCCTGGTCCTGGAAATAATTACTATCGGGCGATTGACCCCATAGATTTTTGTTGTTCTCTTCTTAGAAGTGTAAACATCCTTCACTTCCCCTTTTCTTCAAAAAACTTCAGCTCTTTATTATCCATCAAATCTTGTACCAACACTCTGAATTCTATACAATCCTGGATTTTGTACCCTTCAGTGGCATGAAATTCGCAATAACTTTCGACTCATGTTACTAAATCCTCCTCTTGTGTGATCAATCTCATATTAACCATCTGACGTCAGACCCATTTTAGCGGAGATTTGATCTCTCCAACATCAATTTTGATCCTCTTGTTTCTTTGCTCTACTATCGCGTTTACTCCCTGATCAGGATGATTAGGCAAGAGATTTTTAGCTACATTAGGTTTTGTCGACTCATCGAACCTCACGACTCCCAACTGAAGAAGCCTCTCGATTAGCTTTTTAAAAGCGAGGCAATTCTCAATTGAATGTCCAACTATTTCCGTGTGATATTTGCATTGAATGTTTGCGTCGTACCAGTTTGGGAAAGGGGTTGTAGTGGTTTTAAATAGTGCAGGGCTACTATATGAGAATCATATAAACTTCGATAGTGCTCTTTGTATTTCATTGGGATAGGGGTGAATCGGTCTCTTTTCGTGTTCGTCCTCAAACTTGATTCTCATTTTGGAGTATTTCGATAAATGGTCACTAAGACTTTTGGTTGTGACATCATGACCGATTTTGTATAATTCGATCTATACATGCCCGCATTATTCACTTCGTTATCCTTCTTCCTGAGAGCAAGCCTCCTGATGTTTTCTCCGGTATCGATCTTTCCACTTTTGATTGTACTCTCAATCATTTCTTTAAACATGACTATATCGGAGAAACTTTTAGTTACATTCCTTACCAAATGATTAAGGTAAGACGCCTTTAGAGTGTTAACGAAGAGCATAGTCGTCTCCTTTTCAGTCAGCGATAGTTGTACTTGAGTTGTTACGTCCCTCCATCTTTGGGTATATTCCTTGAAACTTTCACTTGGCTTTTTCTTCATATTTTGCAGCGTGATTCTATCAGAGGTTATGTCAGTAACATGAGCGTACTGTTTCATAAAAGTCTGAGCTAAATCTTTCCATGAACTAATCTTGACACAGTTTAGTTGATTGTATCATCTAATGACAGATCCTGTCAGACTGTCTTGAAAATAGTGGATTAATAGTTGATCATTATAAACATAACCCGTCATCTTCTTGTAGAACATAGTGATATGCGCCTCTGGACAACTTGTCCCGTTGTACTTTTTAAATTCTTAAGCCTTAAATTTAAGAGGAAATGCCATATTCGGGACCAAACTTAATTCCTTAGCGTCTTTCCCATAAAAAATTTCGACTCCCTACATCATCGTGATTTTTTTTCCTAACAAATTGTATCGCTCCTCCATCTGTCTGGGCAAATTCATTCTCACTATTTCATCAAAATCGAGGACGCAATGATTCGCGATATTACCTCAAGTCTATAGCTTTCTAGAAAATTTCTCAATGAACCAAAAGAATTCTAACATCAATCAATACAACATAAATTACTTTTTTTAGGAGTGAGGAAGATTTATACTTGCTACTAAATAGTAAAGAATCCATGTAAAACAATTAAATGAATGAAGCCCTACAGAAGAAATCAATCTAACAACTTACGTAGAAGGAGCCTGCAGCAAGCAATAAGTAAGAAAAACTGCAATCATTGCCCATGCACCCCTATAAAAAAGAGCACATGTGAGATACTTAAACCATGTCAAGAAGTAAAAAAGCATAGACATAAAACACCATTAGATATAAATATAAACCTTTTTACAGATGTGACAAGATCATCAGATTTGTTGCTCTCAGGATCAAGGGCTCCACTTGCCCAACTGTTAAACATATAAAGACTAAATAAATAAATAAGTGCTAATATAAAAATTGAGACGTAATTTTACATTAAAAGAGTAAAGAAGTTTCTTCTTTTAAAAAAAAAGGAAAAAGATACATATTCAGGTTATTTATAGATTTCAGCCATGTATCTAGCAAACAGAACTTAAACAGCAACATGAAAAACTAAAGGCATGGTACTGGATGCAACTAGTAGAAGACAATAATAAGAAACTACCATTGTACTAAATTGAAGAAACTGTATAATGACTAAGCTGCACTCAATAGATAATCCCAATTGTTTCCCTTAGATTACAGTGACTTTAACAAGGTCAAAATGGAAAAAGAAAAACAACTCTAGCTGAATAACATTAGTTCTTACAAGTTTCCATGCGATTTTCTTAAAACTTATAAAAATAATCAACACCGAAATGAAGTCATTGTAACAATAGTGTCCTTTTTAAAATGCAGCTCCTTGCTAACAATACCAATTGTTTCCCTTAGAGTACAGTGACTTTTAACAAGAGCAAAACAGATAAAGAAAAACAACTATAGCTGAATAACATTAGTTCAGTTATAAAGATTCAAAAACATATATCTAAGTCTCCACAAGATTTTCTTAAACCTTTTGAAATAATCTACAACTCCATAGCGTCACCGTAGCCATAGTATCCTTTAAACACAGATCCTATCTGCTTACTGACAATTCTTGATATTGCTGAACATGTTGCCAAAGCTATAGTAGCATCAGGAAGATCTATACAGGTCGACTAGCACAAAAGAACTAATTCACACTGAAATTTAAGGGTGTGTTTGGTTTCACAAAATATAGATCATTTTAGTTTTCTTTCTCTTGGAAAATGAAAATTACTAAAGAAAACTTGTTCCGTTGAAAAATTATAAATTGATTTTAGAAAATGAATATAAAAACATGTGAATATTGCAAAGCAGAATGAAGTTGTTTACATTGTTCTTACACTAAAAATGTTTTGCAAAACTGGAAAAGTTGAAAAGAAGTGTTTTTTAATTTTACATTTAATTGATGAATTGACCTTAGTTCAATTTCACATAAACGCAAAAAATATTCTCTTTTATTTCAAAAATTTTTAAATATCAAATCTCTAACCCTGGTTCAACTGCATATAAATGTAGGAACCATCTTATTGTATTTCTCACATTTCTATTATGAGAATAATACCAAATTTGTTTTCATATTTTTATTTTTGGAAATAGATTTTCATTTTTATTTAACAAACATGTTCTTCAATTTTCAAGGAATAAAGAATAAAAGTTACTGTTTTTAAATGAAAATAAA
The DNA here is from genome assembly GCA_005610355.1 of Gossypioides kirkii. NCBI lineage: Eukaryota > Viridiplantae > Streptophyta > Magnoliopsida > Malvales > Malvaceae > Gossypioides > Gossypioides kirkii. Next base: position 608,526 of record CP032251.1, on the reverse strand, counting down.
AGAGAAAACATGTTTTCAAACCAAAGGGAGCATAATCTTTTCCAATGTAATCTTGCCATCCTAAACATAGTACATGCAATGGAAACAAGTTCCAAAATTAAAACCCATGAGCAACCATATGGTTGATGACACCCAAAAGAATGACAGCCATTCACAAAAAAAATAAGAGCATAAATTCAAGCCACGAACTACAAATTCCAGGAAAAAAAAAAAAAGAAGATTTTGTGTAATTGAAAGATAAGCGACCAACAATATAAAAGATGTCTAAAGCTAAAAAGGGGGAAAATGCAGAATTTACAGTTGAGTTTATGCTAACAGGAAATATATCAAGCAGGACACTTACATTAAAAAGCATGCACCAACAAATAACAATGAAATAGTACGAGGCTTGTATGCCCATGCAGTCCATGGATCTAACTCATCGGTGGAACAAGATAGATCAGGATCTCCATTTTCCTGAACAAGATGATCCCTTCTCCTCAATCTCCTATGACCATTAGGTTCCATAGGCTCTGTGTTTCAGAAATACAACTTGCTTACTGCAGAACAAAGTTATAAAACATCATTAGTAATATTTACTTGAGAACTTCTAAAAATGGCAATCTTTCAATTAGAAAGAGGAAATCTAACATATATTACTGTACATAAACAAATTGCTGACAACAACTAAAAGTACAAAGCTCAAAGGAGGGCATTGATAACATGTATGAATGTGAAATGCAATAAATTCATTCACCAGATCTAGCATTAAAAGAACTTGTATTATTAACCAACTTTATGTAGGGCAAAGCACAACCTTAATATAAGTATTGAAGCATCTTCAATGCAAAGATTACATAAAAACCAAACTCACGCCAATACAGTTGGTGTGGTGGCATAGTCACTTTATTGTGTCATCTTAATTCTAGGTGATGATTTGGCCACTACAGAAGCTATAAGCATTGCAATGAGGCATTTAATTCGCAGTACTACCAAAGACAAGCCACATGGCTTGGGCTAGAATATGCAAAATGCAAAGCCAATTAAGTAAAGACAAATCATACACTATCCTAGTGAAAGACGTGAGGGAATAACCCATAAAGGATGAAAGAAAACCAAAACCCTCCCCAGCTATGTTAATCAGACTTGAGTGCGAGTGTCGAATATGAGTACGTATCCTGCATGAGCATGTTCAATATTTTTAAGTTTTTCCATATATTTGGAGGCTCCATAAAGGATCCTCTCTCCATGCCCATGCCCATATATGTATTGGAACGGATATTTCAAGAAAAATGAAAAGTCAAAGGAACATAGCACCTTAAAGCTACGAGTCCATACAGCTTGCCCAAGAATTGAAACCCACATTCAACACCAGTTGATATGATGTAACAATCCACTTTACTAAAGAGAGAGTGATATTCTACATGATAATCTATCTACCACATATTAATTATTAAAATAGTTGCTTTATTATCTTTATCATATTCAAAGCTACCGGTCATTTCAACCATCAAAAAGCAAAAGATTTCACGACAAGATAAAAAGATCCAAACTTCAAGCTGCTTCTCAAAAACCTCTTTTGAGAAGAGAATCTTTCCAAGGACCATCATAGTAGATTTTAGCAGCTAGAACATTAAGTACTTTTCACATTGAACTAAGAAATGAACATTTTAGATCGTTACATTAAAACCCATAATGTAGATATCAAGTTCAGCAAGTATCTAAATCTCTTTAAAACAGAATATTAGTAGGTTTATAGGGCATTATGACACTTCAAATTTATGCTTGCATTTTAATGTCTTAGAAAAACTTAGAATGCAAACAGAAAATAAACCTATAAAAGAGAAGAGTAAACAACTTCACCATGATATCTAGGCTTTAAAAACACCGACACGGCTCTTCCCCTCTCGTACCGGTGTCGTACATACGCCCGATACGTACGGGACACGCCGGAATACGTCAAAGAAAAAAATTGGACACGATCCTGACACGGCTCCGGCCGGCGAGCAGATGAAGAAGAAGGGCGTCTGGTGATGAAGAAGAAAAAGGAGGAAGAAGACTTGTGGCGGCAGAAAGAAACCAGGGTCTCTAGGGTTAATTTTTTGGTTTATTAAACTCACCGTTTTAAAGTGATGTTGGTTTTTTTTTTTAAATGAAGTATTTTTTAGCTGATGAGCTTTGGGTGTTTTTCTGAATTCGAGCTTAGGTATTTTTGGAGGCTTATCATACATTTGGATGATTTAACTTATAAAATATCAACTTAAAATATTTAATTAAATTAACAAATGCTACTATTATTTTAATAATATGATGGTAACAACAGATGTATTTTAACGTAAAAATATATAATAATAAAATACTAATTGAATTTTAATTCGATTGGTTTGCACATTTTTATCAATGCAGGAAGACGTAGATTCGAATGTTTTGAAATGTATTATTTTTAGTTTATGAGTTGAGGAATGTAAAAAAATTTATTTCTCATTTTTTGAAAATAATTGATTTATGATGTGCATACATGTATTAGATATCCGTGTCTGTGTTTCATGGTTCAACATTATTCTTAAACATGAAAGCCAAAATAGCACCCATACATAACATTTACATCAAACATAAGCCCAGTATAGAAAAATCAGTAAAGAAAAAGAGCATATGCAAATAAGCCTCCTGAAGATTCCATCCCCACGATGTAAAACAACAAATACAAACACAAATTCCATCCTTAAGAGAAAAGAACAAATGCAAATTCCTTTTTGATGCCCGAAAAAGTAAATAATCACTTCTCACTTTTTCATGAAACTGATAATGAGTTGAATCAACTCGAAAGTTTATTTGAAAAATGAAAAAAATTTAAGTAAAAATATAGACTCGAAAAATAAGTTTTGACAAAAAAATAAAACCTCCTTTCTAAACAGATTAGGCCTCGACTAAGATTTTTTAGCTTGGGTCCAACTCAAGTCTGCCCGAAAATGTTTCCTTTTATTGTTTTGATGTCTTTTTGCTATTTTATTATTATTTTATTGTTATTGTTTTGATATTGTGAAACCCTTGTTTTACTATTAATTTTGTTACTATTTTAAAGACATTTGCTTATTAAGTGTTTTTTTTTTTTGGTAGATATAGTCAGCAAAATGCGATTACAAAGCTAAAGGACATTTCAAGCTAGAACACTATTGCTACTTTCAATTAGCAATAAACTTCTAGCAGTATCAGGAGGCTCTCAAAATACTTGGACTTTGCCGACATCACTTGAACTTAATTTGGTCATATGATCAACAACTTTATTCTGAGATCTTGGCACATGACGAAAACTTATTATCCAATCTCGCATAAGCAGGCTATGTACTAAGCGTAATTCTCTCAAAGTAGTATTGACTGTTCCACCAGATAAAATAAAGTCAACCAACAGTGCGTTGTTACATTCCACTTCCACCTACCAGAGCCATTATCCCATGCTAGTCGAAGACCTTGTAGCACAGCCCTTGCTTCAATTTTAAAGATTGTGTCCTTTCCTATACAACCTGAAAAACCACATAGCCAGTTTGCATTGGCATCTTTAAACCCCCCCTGATGGAGGCATATGCCCGAGTTGAAGAAAACGCTCCATCCGTATTGAGCTTAACCCAACCCTACTTAGGTGGAGACCAATGTGTTAAAATGACTACTGAGTTTGCATGTAGTAAGTTTGCGGATCTCAAACCATAGCTATGTGCCCAAACGAAACCTGTATCGATTGTACTTTGAATACAGTTATGACCATTAGAAAAAATATATCAATTACGATTTTTTCAGAGCAACCAGCAAAAAATAGAAAAAATGGTATGCTAATCATTGCCCTCTACATCACACTGTCCTATGTTATGCATATTCCACAACATCCAATCCTTAAGACTCATAGAAAAGAAAGCCATTTGTGCAGGACTCGGCACAACACAACCATATCGATTTGGAGAAAGAACAATCACGAATAGCATGCATAATACTATCATTAACATTACCACATTTACTTGTTAAGTTGCAACTATCTTAATGTTACTCAAGTATAAAGACTTTTTTTAATGTATTTTCAAATTGATAGAAAATATTTATTTTAATGTTTTTAAGTGTATTTTATGCATTATATTTTTTAAAATTTTTTATATAAAAAATAATATAAAAAATTAATACAGATAAGTCAAATCGAACTCGAGTTTAACATTTTTATATGGGATGAATTTGAACAAAATTTCAAACTCATTTTTCAGATCGGAGTGACTCCAAACCTAAAAAAAACTTAAAGTTTTGCATGTGTCCGACTCGACCCATATAAAATCTGTCTAGAGTTAAGCTAATCAGGAAAAATAAAGTGGGGGTAAATAAATTCAACCCATACTGAAGGGGAAAAGAAAACAAATCTGATAATGTTTCATTGCATGTAATCAGTATTTGTTGAGGTTTGAGGAAATGAAAGTTTTCTGTATTTATTTCATTGCAAGAGAAATGGAAAGGAAATAAAAACAAATAAAATAAATAGAAATTAAAGAGAGGGGAAAGGAAAGTGTACTCAAAGAGAGATTTGAAGATGTTTTGTGTTAAAGATACGAAAATGGTGGGTTTAACTTGTAAAGCCTCAAAAATTCCGATATGACACGTCGTATAATTCTGAGTTTGAATATCAAGAAAATTTATGAAATGACTCGGATGAAAAATTTTATATTTGAGATGAAAATATGTGAAAAGATCCATCGCAAAAGTTAAAATATGACAAAAATGATCAAATTGTAAATTTTAAAAAGTATAAAGATTAATGTGTAAAACTATCCGAATATGATAAAAAATGGATTGGGATGTGATTTGATGTGATGAAAATCGCTTTTGAGACTAAATTGAAAACTTTGAATAATATAAAGACTAAATTATAATTTTTCATTTTAAGCCAAAAAGCCAAAGTGCAATCTTTATTATTCATGGAGTTATAATAAAGATTTATGATGAATTATGAACTTAAATCAATTTAAGTATAGAACTTTGAGAAGAATAGGTGAAAATGGCAAAAGGGGTAAAATAGTAATTTTGTTATAAAAAAGCAATTTGGTCAATTCTCGTGATTTTTTTATGAAAATAATATTTAAATATGATAATTGATATTCAAAATCATTTTGAATCGTTAGAACCTCGTTTAAAAGTGACATAAATTAAACTTTAAATGGATGGGCTTGGGCCCATTTGTTAACAATTTTAAATGAGAATGAAACTCATCTTGAAAAAAATCCGATTTGAAAATAATTTTTTTATTTTTATTTTTAGGAATATATTCATCTACTTTTTGGTTTTGAAAATTCAGGTTCAGATGTTATTATTATTAAAATTATTTTATTAAATTATCTGGTGCTACATTTTGAAATTTAAAAATGTATATTCATTTTATAGTCATGTCACAATAAAAATAATATTGAAAATATTGTCTAGGATTTATTTCCTTAAAAAAACTTGTTCGAAATGTCCATGATGAATTTTTTTTCTATTGGAATAGTATTCTTAAGAAAATTAGATGTCAATATTTTTATTGCAATAGTTACCAATGTTAACTATTTAGACTAACTAATGATATTATAAAAGTAAATGGACCAAATTATATAAAAAAAATTAAAGTATATAGATTAAATCTTTAGTTATAACATAGTTTAGGGGCCAAAATTAAAAATTATCAATTGTCTTATCATGTAAAAAAATGTGATGCAAACCTAAAAAAAAATGGGAAGCCACACATCAATGTTTAAGACTTAATGTATTCAAATTATATATAATAATATTTTAATTAAAAAGTTAACGATATTAAATTTTTTGACTAATTAATAACATTATAAAATTATATAGATCAAATTATTTTACAAATTAATATAGATTAAATATCAAATTTAGGTATATTAGAGGGACCAAAGCTAAAATTTAACCTCTTTATAAAATGTAAAAAAATTGTAGGCGTACCACTTGTCAACAAAGAGGAAGGTTTGGACCTTCCTTTTGTATAGTTATATAGATATAATAATATGATTATAAATTACATATGTCCACATAATTATAATTACAATTAATTCGATATAAAACATAATTAAATTAAAAATTGAAATATATTCAAGCTTAAACCAAAATAAATTTAGGCACAACATGTATATCTTGTGACTTAAATTCATAATAAATTTGAGAGAAAAGATATATAATACTTTCACATGATGAGACTCGAGCATGGTTGATGAAAGTTTTCAAGCCTCAACCTTTACTAAAATTGCCTAAACATACACAAAAGAGTGGTAAGATGATTTGAACCTCAAAAATTATTACTTTCATGGTGAATTGGTGTTCCGTGGTCAAAAAGTTTGGAAAACATTGCTCAAAGAAAATTTGCACAAGAGATTTAAAGTGGTTTAACCTCAATTACCTACTTCTATTACTTTAGCTTTCCATAACTAAAGATTTTCTCATCTCACTAATTGGTATCTTTCAAGAGCAAGGTATAACATTTACAAAATACTATCTTTTCAATAGGTAAGATAGAACCGGTTCCCCTTCCCCTTAAGGTTTTCTACTAAAAACCTTTAGTAAACGCTCACAAATTTGAGAAATAAAACCGAGAATGAATAAATACCTCTAGAAGGTTGATACACAATGTTTAAGCTCTCACAAATACAAATGAACACTTGAAAGAATGAAAAGAAAATAAATCCCAAGTGTTTACAAGTGAAAGATGAGTATAACAAAGTGAAAGTTTGGATTTTTTGCTCTTGATCATTGTAAGCCCTCTAATAGGTAGATGGGAAGTCTCAGAGGAAGATTATAAACCTTATGCGAATAAGGATGAACTAGAAGAACAATACGAGGATATTTGGCATGAATGTTCTAATGATAAGAAAGAAAAAAATAGAAGATATGATCATTATTCATCATAGTGCATAAAAATCAATCTTTTCAAATTGGAAAGATGAGAGGAGAGAAAGAGGTGTGCGTGTGTACGTTAGTTTAAAATTATGCATTTTTTATCCTTCTAATTTTATACCCCTTCAAAATTTCATCCTTCCAATTTTCTTTTCACTCTACCACGCAAAACCTTAATGGTTGAGAATAATCAAATTGATTGATGACACATAGAATTATACACTTGTAATGCATAAAATATTAATCCTATATAGATCTCATAGGGTTTTTTTTTTAAATCGAACTAGTTAGGCAACCAGTTTGTCGATCCAACCAGCCTGATTAAAAAATTATTATAAATTCAAACCCACTCTTCAGACCGATTCTCAATCAAACCAGTCCGATCCGATTCAAAACAACACCGGTTGATTTAATAATTCTAACATTAAAAGTTAATGATTAAAGAATGGTTTAAAAAATTGATTGCATTAAGACTAAAATTATAGAAATTATATGTATATATAGTAATGCTAAAAGTTGAGTGAACAAGCAATTATATATGTTTAATGTTGAGGCAGAGAGTTGTATCTACGGAACTCATCTTTGTTTTAGGAGGTGAGACATGATATGATAGAAATATAAACCAAACACGTCTATCTCTCTATCTCTATCTCTCTCCCCTTGTATTTTGACACCAATCAACCATATTCATCCAAGAACAAGGACCACCCAGGGAAAAACAAAGATCCCATCGTCTCAAATGGATTCCATTAATCAAAAACATGGATCATGAATCTCATATTTGCTTGAATATTGTGTGTAGATTTTCCAAATGCCAGACTCAGATCCAGGTCGTACATATATATGGATAATCAGCTGCGTTTTGTTTATTTGTGTAACTATTGGAGGTGGTTGCCTTTTGGTTTACATGACCTCTCCCGAATCTGAATCTCCCAAATCGCTTCCTATTGTTGGTTTTATCCTTGTTTGTATGCCTTGGATATTTTGGATCGTGACTGTACTATATCGTATAACCTCAAGGGCTTTTGGATTTAGGATGGTAACTGGTAACTTATATGGTGATCATGATGGTGGTGGTGGCGGTGGTTCTGATGTGAAAGCCAAAGATGAACCCATTTCTCCTACAAATGATGAAGCCAAAAATGGTCAAGAAAGAAACACCAAAAAAGATGGTAGGCCTTCCTCTACCAGTTCAAATGATGCATCCATTACTTCACATGAGAGTGAAATCCCATTGTCCTCATCAAAGGCATTGTGATTGAAAAATCAATTAATTTTGACATTTTTTTTGTGTGTGTAAGGGATGGATCTCATGCCATTGTTGATAACATTTTCATGATATAGATACATGTTCATCAGTGTAGCTTTTAAATTGAATCAAAACCTTTTCTCTGTATGAAAAATAATGAACATTTGATCCAAGAAACAATAATTCTCACCATTCTCACTCTTCATATCATCCTTGCTTAACCTTTCATTGATTGCAAAAATGAAAAGGAAAAAAAAAAAAGATAAATGTTTTTGTAAACTATTGCCTGAGAAGTTGCTTCTTTAGATTTTTTTTATTGATATTCTTCATTGTTAATAACTATTTTATTTGTTTGTGATTTTGAGAGTATATTTTGTTTTTGCACTTTTAAATTTTTTTATCATAAAAAATTGGTAAAAGTATTATGAAGCTCCAGTATTAGGAGTTGGATTGTATTTTATTCTTTCTACTAAAAAAATTCAGCAAATTGGTCATTTCTATTAAAAATTTCATCCATTTTTATGTTAAAAACTGACGTGGCTAACGACATAACTAGATAGTGACACATGTACTTCATGTTGACATGACAGTAAAAATGGATGAAATTGTAAATATAATGATCAGTTTGCTCTTTGATCTAACGTACATAGATTAACTTGCTTATTTTTTATGTAGAAGAAGCAAAATGCAATTCGACTCCTAGTACAAGGACTTCCACGATACATTTACCTAAAAAGTTTCCAAAACAACGTTAGAAAATTAGAAGAAAAATATCCCCATAGAACACATAAAAAATTACAGATGAAAAACTCCCTTGAAACAAAGAGGATACAACCAAGGACAATTCTCAAAAACACATAAAAACTTGACCAAGTAATCATAGTAGAAGATGAAATTCATGGTTGGTGCTCTCAATCAAAGTAGATCCCCACAAGGCCACAAAATATATTATGTCATTGGCCAAGGTGTTGGGAAAACATGCAAAAGGACACTCCCTTAATGGGCAACTCGTCTTGCTATTGATACACCACATCCCCTAACTCCAACTAAAAAATTTGCACCAAACATAACACCAAGGGAAGTCAAAGTAGTGGGGGGAGATTGAAGAAGGAGAAGAAGAAGAAGAAGAAGAAGAAGAAGAAGACTGGAAGGTTAAAGAACAATAAGGCAAAGAAACGGGCTGCAGTGGTTCCAACAAAGAATGAGGATCATGTGGTTAGAGATTTGGCAAAAATCATACCCCAGGAAGATCTCAATGGAAGGTAGGGATGAAAACTGAGGGTTTTGTGGAATTTGATAAAGGATTTGAATTGGCAAAGTTATTAGTTTTGATTTTCAATTTGCTTAAGGCTCTAAATTTTGAATATGTTAAAGAATATTGCTTAATTAAAATGTTTAATTTAGATGTGTTTTTGAATGTCAAATATGTTGGTTAAGGTTTGAGTAGCTTTTTGTAGTTTTGGAGAATGTTTTGTTGCATTGTTTTTACTTATATTCTACATTTCTAGGTTTGAGTATCAATACTTCAAGTTTTGGCAGCGATACTTCTTGGCCAAGTATTGGTACACAAACCCTAATTTCGATACTTTCGCACATTGGAACCAAAATTTTAAAATAATGGGTCCAATCAGTACATGGGTTCAAGTATCAACACAACCCATCTAAGTATCGGTTTTCAAAAACATTGAAGCTAAATTGTCTTCAAAATCTCCTCAAGAATTGATACTCACAACCTTGGTATTGATGCTTAGGTCGTTATTTGTGTAACTTGACGTTGAGTTGTTGTTTAAAACCAGTTTTCAAGTCGATATTTGCTTGTAATTATATATCAAAAATTATTTGGACCATTAAAATTTGTGTTTGACTAAGAAAAGCTTGAACGACAAAATGATTGAGGTTACTCCGATGACTAATGTAGAGTTCCTTGTCTGATCGAACCTTCAGACCATGTAAGTGGTGTTATACATCCACCCCTTCACCTGGAATGTTGAAAAATTAGAAAAAAAATCGTAATGAAAATTTTCCAAGTCTTCCAAAGGTGTGTGACAAGAGAGAAAACAATAAGAAAGATAACCCTTATTCACATGAAGAGGGTTGTTAAAAGAAGAATATATAAGCTAGGATTTTTAACCCACATTTGGTGAATATAAACTTTTCGAATTTTTGAATTTATTCAATTTAATCTCTTTCATTTTAATTTTCAAATTACATTATTGTGTGACCCATTAGGCTTCCTATAATATTGGGGACAAATATAATCTGTTTCAATTAAGAAATAATTATATTCATAAAACATGAGTGAGATCTAACAACTCAATCATGACCCATAATTTTTTGAATAGTCAAAATTAATTTTCGATGTAGTCTTTTAATGTTTGATACTTATATGTTATTCTTTCCTTCCATCAAGATATCTCAAATAAGTTGTCTTTTAGTGTTTGATACTTATATGTCATTATTTCCTTCCATCAATATATCTCAAATAACCTAAAAGGTGTAGTACGGTGTTTACCTTCTTTATCCATGTTAATTTTGCAACTCCTTATATTAATCCAGGCAAATTGCTTTGGCTGAAGGCTTGTGGCTAATACGAGTCAAAATCATATAGGATACGTCCCCTCATATCGCTAAAGGTGATGGATTCTTTTTAGACAACTCCATCACTTTATATGCCTTATGTCATACTCAAAACATCCTACCTTAAACATTTGTCATCGCAAACAAGTTTTGTGATGAATCAAAGTATGATACTCAACATATAAGATGAGTAAGTGTCACAAATCTAAAGATTATTTACACTACGCATAAGAGAATTGTAATAGACACTTGAGTAAAATACCAAAGATAACTCTCACAGTTGGTCATGTTCAATGTACTATTCTTGTAACAAGCAGCCACATGTTACCTTCAAGTATTCTAGACTTCAACTTATGAGATTAGTTGCTTTCATCTCATGTCTGGTGGCTTAACATGTGTCGACCTTTGAGCATTATCAACGCCCTGTCTAAATGATACGATGGCAAATAACAATTTAAAAACCCATGACTTTGATGCATAAGAATCTCATAATTGTAACTCCTTGCAATTTCCTCGCAAGATGATGTGTTCCCTAGACTTTTATCTACACAAGTTCTTAATGTCATTAATATTAACATTTTACTCGGACATTAATATATATCTCAATTTTAGTATAAACTTTATAATAAAAAAATGTTGACTCTCAACCAATCTACAAGGACATAGAGGAATTAGGAGATTAGTTGTAAAACTTCAAAACTCTATTGCATGTTGAGGAAAATGGTAGTGGAAGGTAGGGAGCCTGAGTTGATTAGTTATTAGTACCATGTTTCTCCTTGTTTCTCTTATTACTGGTCTGTTTAAATTTCTCTTTATAAGTCATGACCTTTTCACACAATTAAGTTACCAAAATTTAAAAGAGGCAAAACCCTCTGCTGTTTTATAGACCAAATAATAATCTGAAAATTAGGATTTGTTATTACTAATTGGTTAAATTTTGCTATTAGATCTTGTAGTTTGCAAAAGTTGTGCTATTTAATTTGATATAATTTAATCCTTACACTTTTGAATTGATTAACTTTAACTAATCACAACTCAAATAGTAACAGTCAAATCTATTTAATTAAATTCATTTACTAATTTCGTACTATGTATACTAATAAATTTGATCCATATCCTCCACGATGGATCATTTTAAATTTAAATCTTCATATTTATCGTATTTAAATTTCAATCTTGACACAAAAAACTATCATTAATCCATTAACTAAAATTTTAATAAATAATATATGAAAATAACATGCTGAAACGACATTACACGTATGATATTATGTTTTCCACATTAAATTTGAGAAATAGCAAAACTTAAATGAAAGAATTCGGTGAGAACTAAAATTTTAAAATTTGAAGACTAATTTCTTGAGCAATTAATAATCCATAAAGTTTGGGTTTGTAGGCACAAAAAGAAAAATTAATAGCAAAAGCATTATTTGTGAGGTTAAGGGAACCAGAAATTAATCCTAATCCAACATTGATGTTTTCAACAACAACACTCATGCTTTTCTCTTCCAAGAATACCAGATGACAATAATGTCGATATCCCACTAAATCAAATCTTTCAGCAACCCTAACTGCAACATGGTATTTGAAAGCTTGACATGACAATGGTGAAATAGTGTCGAAAATGGCAACTAAAACAGGCTAGCTTATATCAAGAAAATCATGCCAAATACAGATGGTGACAACGATTATCTCCTAAACATACCAGAACTTAGTAATGTTCTGCTATAATCGGCAATAATAGGTGAGCTCTTCACCAATTCCCATATCTTGGCAGAACTTTTTAACCAGTCACGTTCAGAAACATTCCGTGTAAACGAAGGGCAGTTCATCGACAAAACCTGATAAGAACACTAGCTATTTATTTGATATAAAAATAAATTAATGTTTTTTTAAAAAACGAAGCAGGGCCAGGGAGAATAGCTGCAGGGGGAAAAAGGTGGATAGAAAGAGACCTGATCGCGTAATTTCCATAGTGAGGAGACATAACTTTCACACTGAGCTCCGGGAGAGTCGTCTTTGTTCTTATAAGGGATCATAAGTAAATCCAGCAAATCTGTATCTTTAGCATTAATCTGAGTCATAGCTGGTTGATCAGTGGGTTTATTTGCACATTTCCGTCTCGTAAATGAAGAGGAACTGAAATATTGTAAAAGAGCCTTCTTCGTTTGCACAATATTAGGTGGAGAAAGGTCTTGATCTTGTAGCCTATACAAATTAAGACCACAAATACACATGTTACTATTGTGGATCTTTAGCAATCAACAAGAAAATGTGCTTTATCTAGCACATCCTGATGCAATATGAGAAGACTACAAAGTTCTTGTAGCCATGCATCATGTACCAAACTCGAGATCTATTTAAGATCAAAAGTAAATAATTCAATCCCTAACTTTTAAATCATCCAGATAATATGCCAAATTTTGTATCAGTATCGGGAAAAGGAAAACAAATGTGATCAACCAGGACCAAGTAAGCTTTCTCAGCCAGACAACCCTCTAGACCAAGGAAATAAGAAAACCAGAAAACTGACAAAATATTTAAAAAAGAGAAAGAAGAATAACAATTAGTTACCTCGATATATCAACAATCAAATAGTTATAAGAGACCATCTACAGATAAGAAAATTTCGTTATTTCAGGAAAACCGACTCCTTCCTACAGAACAAATTGGTTATAGTCATAAAAGAAGCTGCTAACTAGAAATCAACTGCAAGCCTAAGCACCTCCAAACAAAGAAATGAATGGGAGAAGGGTAAACGTTGACTACTTAACAGCTAAGAGGATCATTAATGGCGAGTACAGCTGATTTCTATGGATTGCTCATTACTAGGGATTTAACTGATTCAATTAGCTTATGTTTAGGGTTTTTTTTGAGTAAATGTTTAGGGATTTAGTCATTACCAATTTCATTCTCTTCCTTCCTTTTTTTTCTTTGTATATACCGTTTCTCTGATTTAACACAGTATAGAGATAATTCCAGATTTGAGATGAATTTCTCAAAATTTTCCATATCCCAAAACCTTAGAGTTAAATTTTGGGTAACTACATAAATGGTCACCCAACTATTAGAAACTTTCTTGTTAGGTCACCCGACTTTAAAAAGTTACAAAATGGTCACCCAACTTATCTTTTTATTTTTTTAAGTCCAAAACTGTTCAATACTTAACAATTGGTAGATGAGGCTGTTAAGTTAATAACTTGTTTTTTTAACATTTATTTTTAATACACATCATTACCATGTCATATAATAATTAAAAAAAAAAATTAACCCAGATCACCATACCCCACCCATCCCTCTCCCCTCCCCCCTCCCGGTTCCCTCCTCCCACCACTGCTCTCCCCTCCCTCTCCCCCACCGTCCCCTCCCCAAAGGTACTGCATAGCCGGGAAATCTGTGTACGCTTCTGAACTAGTGAAGATATTACAGGAGTTTTACCCTCATCTGATTCTTCCCCAATGGTAGAAGCCTCTGGGACATGAATAATTGTTAGCAGAATCAACAATTTTCATTTATATAACACTTATGCATACTACACTGCACAATTTGCAACCCATCAATATGCTTATTCCTCTAGTAATAATCATGCAGTAGTTGCAGTTCTTGAATGTTCTACCATTTAAGATGTGGTTTTGTTAGTTTTATTAACTTGAAATGTAATTAGTAATCAGTGTGTGTGTGAGTGACTAGTTGAAAGTTTTGGTTTGGTGATGGCAGATGCTCAGATGAGAAGGAATCCCTGCCAGTATTTCCAGCATTTAAGATGTCCCAGGAGAGAGTGAAAAATCTAGGCATTAACTTTACTCCATTGGAGGTGAGCTTAATGGAGAAGAACTTGTTGAGTGTGTGATTCATGCTATATTAGCAGCCACTCAGATTGTATTTATCAATTTAAATATGGTTAAGTGCTTGTAATATGTACTTGTTAACTTGTCACTTTATTGGCGGATTGGTGGTGTTGCAAGTGAGGTCATATGGAAGGTTTAAAAGTGTGAAGCATAGGGTATTGGCCAACAGTGAGAAATCAAGGCTATCAATGATTATGAATGGTGGCACGATAGGGGGAGAGGGAGGGGAGAGCAGTGGTGGGGGAAGGAGCCAGGAGGGGAGAGGGACGGGGTGGGGTGGGGTGGGCTGATTTGGGTTAATAGTTTACTTTAAATTATTATATGACAAGGAAATGGCGTGTATAAAAAATAAATGTTAAAAAACCAAATCATTAATTTAACAGCCACATCAGCCAACTGTTGTTAAGTATTTAATGGTTTTGGATTTAAAAAAAATAAAAATGTCAGTCGGGTGACCATTTTGTAATTCTCTAAAGTCGGGGGACCTAACAAGAAAGTTTCTAATAGTCAGGTGACCACTTATGTAGTTTACCCTTAAAATTTTTTGGTACTTACCCCTTAGGCCTAGCATTTTTTTCTCATCACCCCCACCAAAGGAGTCTAAATCCCATCGCCCACAAAACCCTTGATCTGGTGACCAATTGACCTGGACTTGAGCCTCAAGCGCCTCTGTCAATTTCTGGGTACTTTCCTCAGCACCAGTTTGTAACATCCATTCTGTCATAATTCCTTCTTTCCCCCGTCATCAAAATCGATGCATATTTTAAGGCCACCTCCTCTGCCCGTGACATCATTTGGGGTTGGTTAGATATCTTACTATTGAGTTGCTGTTTGGGTAATTTAAGCTACTGATCTGGGACCTTTTTGGCTATCACCAACCACAATTTTTATCTATATAAGATTTTCCCTTTTGTCTGTTTTTCTCTTTTTCTCTTCCTCTTGCATTCATAAAATGGTAGAGGATAAAATACTTCTTGCTACTAGCTCCAACAACCCTTCATTACAAATTAGTCCAGTAAAGCTTGATGGGAACAACTTACTTACATGGGCTCAATTTTGCTTATTCTTCATCAATGCTAGAGGATTACAAGGTTACATCACTGGTGATGCGAGAAAACCAGTGCCAAATAAGCCCACATTCAACCAATGGGATTCAAAAAATCTCGTTATGGCATGGCTCATCAATTCTATGCAACCCTAGATTTACAGATCATACCTGTTATTCAACACTACAGCAAAAATATGGAATTCAACTTCTCTCACCTATTCGCATGTTAGGAACATCGCTCAGATTTTTTAAATTCGAAATAAGGTTTACAATACTAAACAAGGTAAGAAGACAATTTCTCAGTATTTTTCTGAACTGAGCAACTTAGGACAGGAGCTAGATTATTTTTAAGACTTCCAAGCAGATTGTCCCGGAGATGCATTATAGTTTTAGAAGCCAGTAGAAAAAAGAATGAGATTATAATTTTCTGGCAGGGTTAAATAATGAGTATGATTAGATCAAGGTTTAAATCCTACGAAAAACTCTGTTTCCTTCTTTTAAGCAAGCATACTCCTATGTACAACAAGAAGAAAGTTAAAGAGGTGCTATGTTCTGTAAAGCTACAGTTGAGAAAGTTGGGTTGATTGCTAGTGGCTCCTAAGAGTAACAAAAAGATGATAATCCTTAAAAAAATACATGCATTATGACTATCATGGAAAACCACAACATACCAAGGAAACTTATTGGAAGTTGTATGGTTGACCCACTAGAGGTTGCGAAGGGAAATGCATTAAGTCAACAAGATCCCAGGCAAAATTATCAAAAACCACAAACTCTAAGGAGACAACTTCCACTGAGGTTTTTTCTTCTAATGAAATTCTACATCTCAGACATTTTCTATCCCAGATTGATGAAATTAGGTAGTGCCTTTAACGCCCACATTAATATTGAATCATGAATTATTGATTTTGGAGTGAATAAACACATGACATGATCTTTTAAAGGTTAACTTAAATTATTTTCCATGTCAAACAAAATATAGTATCCAAATAACTGAAGCTCTTTTACCTTTGTATTCGAAACAGGTTCTGTTACTATGTTCCCAATATTACACTATCTTTTGTACTTCATGTCCCTAAGTTTCCTATCAACCTCTCATCTGTGAGTACTACCACCAAAGCCTTAAATTGTAAAATTGAGTTTTCTTGATTATTTTGTTTTCAAAACCTACAAATAGGGAAAATAATTAGCAGTAATAGAGTGCATGATGACTTATACATGTTGGATGTGAGTCAAGGTTCTGTTCCATATAAAGCTCTTTTTGGAGGCATTTTGTTATTTAAAGAATTAGCAGTAATAGATTGTTTTCTAACTTGTGTGGAAGCATGCATCCAAGTGCCGTACAGGCTAGCAACCAAGTGAGCTAAACTTGATCCATGAGACATGGTATTGCAACATAGGTGTGTTGTGGTTGCTAGAGATGAAATATAAATAAGTGTATTATTTTTTATTTATTAAATTTGCAACATGATTCTAATAGTATCATAGGGGAAAATATAACTCACTTCGTGTGCACAAAAACAGGGGTACCAATATACTCCTCAACCTCATGCTCTTTATCTTTGCCCTCTTTGTGAAGACCCAATGTAGAGCTCTGTGAATGGAGCGGGATTATGCAAGATGGATCAGGAATGCCATGTTTCAATAAGTCAACCTATAGAAAGAGAGAGATTTTAATTAATAGTGTAAACAAGAATTTGTTGCAAGAGTTTAAAAAAATTGAAGAAAAATAATCAACACTTTTTTTTTTAATTTTTGGCCATAACCAAGACATTTCTTTCATATGGCCAAATACCAACAAAACTCATTTTACTCACTGAAGGATCTAAATCATCATCTATCTACCCAAAATAAATACAAGAGCAGCAGCATTAGAGGATTTCTTGCTTCAGATAAAGATCACTATCAGCTTACAACTACAAATCTGAAGTACATAAATAAATTATTTAATATGAATAACCAATGTAACAGACTAGCAGCATATTATGTACATGGAAAGTGGTAAAGAACATTACCGTCAACATCATGTGCCACATGCTGTTATCATGGACTCCCTCAGACACCACCAGCAAAATGTGGCAAATAGATGCTAGAAGAACACCAAGCTAAAAAGATTTCTTGCGACATCCCAAAAAAGAGAGACATATTATCAAACATCTTACTTCAAGAAGGAAAATATCGTGTAAATGAAAAATAGAGCACTAAGATATAAAACAAAAGCAAAATGCTTGCAACTCAATCACCTGGATGTTCATAATTTCATGAGCCAACTCAGCAGACAATGACTCACCACTTAGTACTGAAACTGTGGATGAGCCATCAGGTCTCATAATCTCAGATAAAACCGAAGGACTGAAAACAGACTGCAAGTCAAGAATGTACAGTGATGACCATGATGTCAAAGACCAGTACTGAAAAGACCTACCCCTGCTGATAATCTCATTGTGTAAAACCAAAAACATGGATGCGAGACAAGGTAGAAGAATTTAGAGAGTGCACATATTCAAGGCAATTGGCTATGCAACAAGTAGAATGATATGTAAGCAGAAAGACAAAAGTTAAAGTAATGGTATCAAACCTAAAGTGCATAACAATCCAATCACAGTATGCCCACGGGTATATATACATGCACTCATGTGTGGCATTTCATTTTCAGGAAAGCACACAGATAAAGTATAAGCAAGGGCAACTTGAAGGTTTCAAATTAAACTCTAGGCCTCATTTGGCAAGTTGACAAAATTGAGAAATGGTGATAGGGAAGAAAATTCTCAGAACACAGAAGACTGTGTGTAGCCTATTCCTAACTTGTAACGAGTCTCATTCATGCCAATTTAGGACAGAGGTATTTTAATTTCCTTAAAGCTTCCCAGTAAGCACAGTATATCTTGGAAACTTTCTATCCGATTATGGGAATGGCCTCTAAAATTAATCTTTCAATGCTTGTTACTTCCCAAACATAATTGAGAAAAAAAACCATCAATAGTCAATAAAAAAGCATCAAAGGTATTCAATTTTCTTCTGGTTCATTTTTATTCCCTTAAGAGTATATTGATGGAAAGGCTTTCTTATAATCTTCTCTAATTAAGAGAACTTTATAATAACATCAAAGAAGCTCATAATTTCTCTTTGTATAGCCTTAATTGGACTTGTGAAGTTCTAAACATGCTTCAAAAGAAAATACATATAACATTTGATGATAATAGTCTATAGAAAAGGAAAAAGAAGATGGTAAACAAAAGAGAGTAGTAAACTTGGAACCTGGGTATCAAGTAGTATAAGCCGTTCAGCAGAAATCCTTGGTTCAATACCTACAGTACAATGCCTTGCCATTGCTCTGGTTTCTTCTGACTGTATAGCAAAAGGTGGCAACATCCCTGCAAATTAGCATGTAAGGGTTATCTATAGAATATTCCAATGTGCAAATAGATTTGAACTTCAATAGCAATAACAAGGCATTCAATTATCAATTAATGCAAAAATTGATCCTCTATTATCAAAGTAAGTTTGGATATAATAAGTCTTTTTAAGAAGAGGATGAGAACGTTGGGATGCATTTGGATGTAGCCACACCTCTGTTTCAGGGCAATTTGGACATTTTTTTGTATTCGATCATCCCGACCATGCAACACCTCCATTTTCTCACTAGAAATTTCTGGTCCAGTGAAAATCCTTCTCACCGCACCCCTTTTTTCTTTTGCCCTTCAAGGTTATGGTGACAGGAAAAAAATATCCCTGTAACTTAACCTTTCATATTTTTTCTTCATTTTCATTTTTATCTAAATTTTTTAAAATAACAGTTAAATTTAACATAAATAAACAAAATTTAAAATAAACTAATAAATAAAGTTTATCATTATATGCTAAACTAATTAATAAATAATATGTAATACTTTCAACAAAAATTACAATATTTTATCAGAACACTTTTAGGATAATGTGTTAAATGGTAATTTTTTTTCATTTTCACCTCACTATTGCTGCTGTTTTTTATTCAAACATATCCAACTACTAATTTTAATCTCATTCCAATACCTAATCTTATTATTGCAAGCGTTGTTTTCAATCTCATTGGAGTCAACCTCACCACCCATCCAATTGGACCATCGTTTCTCAACCCCATATTACCCTATGGGCAATGGATTCAGGGTAAACTTGATAAGTGGCATACCAGTGCATCATAATAAATGAAATGTCTACCTAAAGATTTGTTGCAGGTTAGGCATAAAAAATTAATACAATTGTATGGAAGTAGAGTAAGATTTTAGTTTTCAACTAGGTATGATTGTAAAAAAGATGATGCCAAAAGAAGGCTAGAACTTAAAGGTATCAGCGGCTATAAACTAGAACAGTTCATCAACAGTGTGATAAAAATCTTTGAAAATTTCACCATATGACTATATCATGTTGATTTGGTAAATATTCCATTATCACATGCTTGACTTTCTTTTAACCTATTATAATTATTTAATTTCACCAAATTTGAAAACTAGCAAAAATGAGTTTATCTTCTTCTAATTTTCACTTACTAATTGGCATTTCAAGTTTTAAGGGTTTTTTTATATGATTAATTTTGAATGATATTACTAGAAGACCAAAATAAAGCTGATAACAAAGCTAATTAATCTGAAAGATACTATACAATAGTCGCACTAGGAACTACATAGAAAATACTTCAATATATTGATAATCTACACCTCATTTCCAGTTTTCTTTTGGAATCTCAAGCCAATGTAAATTTGAAGATCAAATGAGAATTCCTAGACTACGACCAGAATTCCTAGCAAGAAACTAACAAGCAATAAAGTAGATAAGCCATTGGACACCAAAAAGACTGATTTGAAGAACTAGTATAGACAAAGCATAATGATAAACATATACCAATCATAAAACTACCATTTCACGTGTATCCTCAATCTAAGCAATTTTCAATGGAAGAAAATGAAGCACTTTCATTTTGCGTAAAGAAGTTAAACAAGAGACTAAGTTATAAAATGTTACTCACCAGGTGATACCCCATCAAAACCATAAAGCTCATTCATTATCGTCGACTTGCCTGCACCAGGTGGACCGATGATCCCAACCACCTTAAAATCAGTATTCTCAGTCAAAAACTGCAATTCACAAAAAGCAAACAAAACATTTTAGCCAAGGAAACTATCTGATTCTTTACCTCATTTGAAGAACCCATAGTTTAGGCTATCTATGGTCAGTACTATTGCTACATGCTTTTCACTAAAAAATCAAAAAGACGCACTTTGATACAAAAGCAAATAATATTTTCCACAAAATAATATTTTTTAATTAACAAAATGCACGATTTTTTTTCTAAAACAGTTAGAATTACATTTTGAATTAATTATAATTTTACATTCATTAGCTCGAGAAAAAAAAATAACAGATCAAATAGCCAAAAAAAATGAAATCAAACGAAGACCTAAAAACTGCAAATTATTTAATTTTAAAAGAACGATTATCAGTTCTATTCCATCTGAAGTTTTTGCATCCAACAAAAGATAAAAGAGTTAAAAAAGAGTGAAAGTTTCTTTTCTTTTTCTTTTTCTTTTAACTTACAGGCAAAAACCGATCGATGTGGAACTCCCAGGAATCAGAAAGAAGGTTGAGGGAACCAACGGGAGGGAGACGGGCCCTATGCTGCGCCGTTTCATCTTCACCACCTCCGCGTCCAAATTTACCAGGGACCGGCCCAGCTGATGGCTTGGCTAATAGGATTTTGGGAGCAGAAGGGTTCAATGATGGACTGGAAGAAGTGGTTCCGCTAGTGGAACCCGCCATAGCTGTTCTGAATGGAAACTGTCTCGTTCTAGTTGTAGCAGAACAGAAAAAAAAAAAAAAAAGTCTACTATTTTGAATAGATGTTAGAGAAAGAGCAAGAGGAAAGAGCTAGAAAAGGCATAGCAACTTGCATTATATTAGAAAAAAAGATATTAAATATTAAAATTTACATATGGGCTTATTTTTATTAATAAAATATTAATTTTAATATTAAATCAAAACTTTATTTTAATATAATATTTACATAATAAGTTTATTATGCATATTTTATTATTTTAATCAATTACATATTTATATTATTATTTAAAATCTCAAACACCAACTTAATTAGAAAAAAATTGAAAATATTCTTTCCTAACTAAAATAATTTATATTATTTAAGCACATTTTAATTTTTTTAAACAATGAATAATTTTCATTATGACGAGATTTAAACTCATAATATTTAAGTCAATAAAACTTTAATTTTATCACTCAACTAAAATTTTATTTTAAAATATTTTATACATTTTAATTTT
The DNA here is from genome assembly GCA_005610355.1 of Gossypioides kirkii. Classification (NCBI taxonomy): domain Eukaryota; kingdom Viridiplantae; phylum Streptophyta; class Magnoliopsida; order Malvales; family Malvaceae; genus Gossypioides; species Gossypioides kirkii. The sequence continues at coordinate 586,602 of CP032251.1, read as the reverse complement.
AATATGCAGGTAAATATTTGATATACTAACAATATCAAGAATATATTTAGCTTAACTTTTTACAATGTCCATTTCAAAAGCCCAAAAAATAGCCTAATTTTGGGCTTTTTTGGATGGTATTCAAGCATCTTTGGAGTTTAGAAAGGTGATTAAGATTTTGAATATTGGTTTCAAGAAAACAAATATTGGTTTAAAATGGTTTTGAAGATTTTAAGTTTCAAGATTCCAATTGTTAGAAATCTTGGTTCAAGAACGAATTTTTTGAAATGGAACTTGTTTGGATGATCATGTACGAGCTTAATGAACATAAGCTCCAACAATTCATATCAGCCTCCGCAGTGTTTTGAATATATTGATGTGATTATATTAGTAGTATCTGTTCATACTTTCTTAATCTTTTGACAAAGCATACACACCTTACATATATAAGTGCTCGAATTCAGGTCTCCTAAGATAAACAACATTTTTTTTACCACTAGAGTCACTTGTTGAGTTTAGTAATGTTCTATATTTAGGTAATTTTAGTGCTTTTTCATGTTATGATTCCAATTAAATGCAATTGCTAAGAATGTGATTGTTGGGAAATTTAATTTACAATATTTAGTATACATTTAAATGTATTGATTAAAAACTTTAAAAAGTTACATCTCACTAAATACTTTCCTTAAAGTATAATGATAATTTATAATTTTATCCTTATTGAATAACAAATAAATATTGATGTCTTTAATATTTACAATAAATTTTATTAGCGACAAATCTTTGGATTAACTATTTAATAATATTTTAATTGTTTTAAAATTATATTTTGAATTTTAAATTTTAATTGAAAACAAAATTATTTGAAAATTATACTGCATGTATTTTTTAAATATAACAATATAAATTATATTTCCTAGAGTCTCTTCTAAAATTCCCCAAATCGCTTCTCACAACTCTGGCCCAGTCTTGCCCAATTCTCCTCCTCCTCCAGTCGCTGCCTTCAAGCTTCCGACAGATCAAACCAAAGAGCAGAATATTAATTAAGGTTAATTTTGAAACTTGTGTCATCAGATTTTGTGTTAGGACTCGGTTAATGTTATCTACTCTCTGTCTCTGCACTCACTCTGCTGTATTTGTTTTCCGTTTTCGATCCTATTGCTTGTCACTCTGTTTGATCCAAATTTTTAAATGCTATCGGTTTACAGACATAGTGGAATGCTATCGGCACTATTTTCTTTTATACTGTTATTAGCATCTGCGGTCCCTGATCTGAAATTTGTTAACACTGCTATTGAGGTCTTTAGCGGCGGTGGACGGTACAGCTACAGCCAATAGTGGCTGCCACTGCTATTTAACCTTGAAACCCAAAAATTTGGAAAATTTAAAAGGTAGCTGATTTTTTTGGCTTGGCATATTGGCTGCTTATTTGGCAGGGGAAAATAGAAGAAAAGATGGGGAAGAGGGGAAGAGCATGTGTGGTGGTTCTAGGAGATCTTGGCCGTAGCCCTCGTATGCAGTATCATGCCCTTTCCCTTGCGCGTCAGGTATTGCAGTAATTTTCTTCTGCAATCTGGAAGTACGCTTTTATTTCTTTGAATTTTTTTGCTTTAATATGCTTGAGTTTTTTGTTGAGCTGAAATGTTTATTTTAGGCAAAATGGAGTTTAGTTTTGACAAGTTTCTTGCTCAACTTTGTTATTGACGCAATGTTGTTATTTTTGTTTATTTGTTTGTATTATGGATTTATCATGTGATATAATGATGGGTATTGGCACGAAGGATAATCATCCTTATGATAAAATGTTCATTTGGTATTTGCTTTTATTGCTTGCCTTTTGTGTTGGAGGCAAAATAAATAAGTTTGAATGCGGAAACACATTAACATTTTGAAGAATGAGAAGTTAAAATGTTAAACTTTCTTCTTGGACAAAAAGTGGCGCATTTTAGATTCATATGGAATAATTATATTAGGAATGATGATTTGTTTTAGTCTTTTAATCTTTTTTTGTGTACATAGTCTTTTATTAAGTTTCAAGCAATTACATTTTGCTTTCTACCATTTTCTTTTATGTTTTATTAGTAAAGTGTATCATTTAATATCAAATAGCAAAAAGCCAACTGAGAAGATGAATGACCATGTGGAGCCTATGGAATTGGTTTATGCAAGGAGACTTGTACTAAATTAGAAATGCCTGTGTTGGTTCTTCTTGTTCATTTGTTTTGAACAGAATGAATACCCCTAAACTATGTATCTACATTGTTTTTATAGTACTTAATTAATCTTCATAGGAACAAAGCTTGATATAATCTATAGGATTTGACATATGTAGGCATTGAGGTAGCAATGGCTGGCAAAAACATTTTACAGGTTATGCCTCTCTATATTCTTTGGAGAAGACTGTTGACTTTCTATCATTCTTTATGTGACATCAATATTCTACTACGGTTGCCAGTCTCCTTGGTTCTTATATTTTCCTTCAATTCATGACTACACCTTGGTGGATAGGCCTGAACCATTTCCATGGTTTTTAGAAGGTTTAGATGGAAGAAATTAGTTATGATAAAGACTGGCTTCTACAACTTCTAAGCTATCATACTTTCAATTGTCGTAGTTAAAGGAAATTTTCTGTAAGGTTAGCTCTTGTAAATTCGCCCAGTATGAAAAGTTTCATGGGAAATAAGTACTGTGTTTTTTGTTTTGTTTTTTCTTTCTTGGTGTAGGATGATCAGTACTTATTGATATGCAATTTTTATATGTCCAAATAGGCATCCTCTACCTTCCAGTCCTCACTGATCTGCCACACTCCAGAAGTAGAAAAGTAATAAACTTTATTGCTCTGTATATACTAGTCCTATGTAATGACATGCTTATCTGACATGTCCTAAATATAGTAGAAACACTGAGAGGAAACATGGAAAAGAAAACATGTTGTTTTAGGAGGCACAGTTATGTCTTAGAAATGAAGAAGAAAACATTATTTTTATTTTTGTAAATGCCATGAAGAGCTTCCGTTAAAAGAAAAGAGTAGTTAAATAAACGAATAAGCTGTTCATTCTTCTCATTATAATTGATTTCGCAGGCATCCTTGGAAGTGGACATTGTTGCTTATGGAGGTATACCTTTCTACGTAATAATGAATTAAATTGCATACCTTTTTTTTTTCTTTCCTTTTTCCTGCCATGGAATGTTTACTATATAGTAAAATTAATAGGAGAGAATCGTGTGTACTACTTACCAGCTTTCAATAAGAAAAAAAGTTAGGAAAATTTTCCTGTAGGATGGAGATTTTGTGAACCCAAATTTTACATTATGTGCTATATATGAAAGAGTATTCTGTTCGAACACTAAATTTAGATAGACTATTGTAAGAATTTTTTATATTAATAAATATACTAATTGAATGTGAATTTAAATGTTTTGATAGGTTCTGAACCCCATTCTGCTGTTACAGAGAATGAATGTATTCATATTCACACAATGGTATTGTCTGGAGGAATATCGTTGGGATAAGGTATTATTACTAGGCTATTAATATCTATTATTTAATTTTTTTTATTTAATTCGCAGACACAATGGCCAAAACACTCTCATAGCTTACCAAAGATATTTTATCCACTAATGCTCTTGCTGAAGCCAATCATTCAGTTTGTAATACTTCTTTGGTTTCTTTGCATCAAAGTTCCTCCTCCTGATGCCTTCATAGTGCAGGTGAGCTTTTTTTTTTCCACTAGAGAGATCCCAAGTTCCTTTTCTATATTGTTTAGAACAAATAGTCTTACTCTAACTGCTACTGAGTGTTGATGTGTCTTTTCCACCAGAAATTGTAGAATCCTTTCAATGGAATCTGTCTTTCAAAGATTTTGATGTACTATCATGGTGTATCAAAGTTTTAAGTAGAGATTAACCACAAATTAGCTCTTTCTATTAATTGCTTAAGAGGTTGAAAATAACAGTTTTCTAAAGCTCAAGTGATGAGTGGCAGGCTTATGACTTATGAGCAATGTTTTCAAAAGAGAGAGAGATAAAGAAAGGAATAGACAGAAGGATAGGGGTTATTTTCTCTCATTGGACCAATATCTAAATTAGTTGTTTTTCTTTTCCATTTAAATTAGGAAAAAGAATCGTTGGGGTGGGGGAGGGAGGAGAAGGATGTAGTGTACAGAATACTTGAATGACATCCTCTTCATTTATTTTAAGAACAAGGGACCTTGTGCATACTGTATTCCCTATGAAGCTTTGTGGCTGTTTTCCCAGTGGTTCTTCTTTATCAAGCTTTCTATGATTTTTAAATGAGATTTAACCAGAGTTATCTCACATTACTGCAGCAAATTTCTTCCTATATATTTTTGGGTTTATTTTTGTATGAGCGGGCATGTGGTTGGGTGTACATTTGTTACCTCTGCATGTGTGAATGAGTTTTGTTGGCTTTGTGGTTGTCCTAGTGGTTCTTATTTATCAAGCTTTCTATGATTTTTAAATGAGTTTTAATCAGAGTTATCTCACATTATTGCAGCAAATTTCTTCCTATGTATTTTTGGGTTTATTTTCGTATGAGCATGCAAATGGTTGGGGTGTACACTTGCTACCTCTGCATGTGTGAATAAGTTTTGTTGCTCAGTTTTTGCATTTTCAAACTTTCATTTTAACAAGGAGAAAACTTCAACCAAATTCTAGTAGCCATTCTTTCCTAATGATATGTAAAGTTTTTTTTTTTTTTTTTTAAAAGAAATAGAATTCCTGTGGTACATTCTTATACATGATCCATATTCTTAAGGAAAAACTTTTGTGAATTACATTGATGATATACTTTTATTCATAATATACCTGTGGTAGTATTTACATTATATAAGGCCAATATGGATAGGTGGTGATGGAACCTTACTATCATAATTTTGTTTTTGGTATGTATGGCATCCTATTTGGATTTGGTCTACTCCACGAGGTAAAACTCTCCTGTATCATTTAAAGCCACTGCTTTCCCAAGTTTCTACCTTAGACCTAGGAGTTGAAAGTCTAGTTCTCACGTGAAACTTTGTAATGTTCTGTAGTTTGTCATTTCCTTCTTAGCATCTTATAATATCTCAGTGGTTATCAGTATCTTGTTTTTTAGTTAGCTGTTTTTTTCTCCTTATTGCCAGTTTTAAAGGTTGTAGATGCCTAATTTTTCATTACATAAATTTAGCTTGGTCTTGCTCTTTCATTGTTTTAAGAAATTCCTTTTTTTCCCTCCGAGAGTATCTTGATATTTCATCCATTTGTGTAGAATCCTCCTTCTGTTCCAACATTAGTGGCTGTAAAGTGGGCGAGCTCATTGAGAAAGTCGGCGTTCATTGTTGATTGGCATAATTTTGGATATACCTTACTTGGATTGTCTGTGGGAAGAAGCAGCCCATTTGTCTCAATATACCGTTGGTAAGTTATAAGCCTTCTATTTGGTGTTGTCAAGATGACCTTTCTTGAGCTGTGCAATGGATGGATCTGGTTTTGAATTTTAAGTATCTACTTAGGTTTGAGAAGTGTTATGGGCAAATGGCAAATGGTTCCCTATGTGTAACAAGGGCAATGCAGCATGAATTAGCTCAAAACTGGGGAATTAGGTAAGATTTCCTGCTTATTGTTGGTTAATTATTTTCATTTTCTGATGAAATGTTATGAGAAAATGTCTAATTATATTGCATGTGGTTAAATTTATAGAGCCACAGTTTTATATGATCAGCCTCCTGAGTTTTTTTGTCCAACTTCACTTCAGGAGAAGCATAAGGTGAAATTCATGTTATTGAGTTCTCATAAAGATTTGTGCTCTAAGATTTATTTTGTAATGGAGTTTCATTCTTAGTTGTTTTGCAGATTAAATAGGTATCTTTGTCACCCTCTTGGGGTTCGAGATTGTGTAACTTCTAGTAAGTCTAGTAAATAATCAAATTTATTTGATTAGCAGCCTTAAAGAACACTTTTGACTGATTTTACCCATCATGCAGCAACTACAGGAATTGGGGCAGATGACCAAAATGAAACATTATTTACAACTCAGGTTGACACTGACATCCTGTTGAAGCCAAATAGGCCGGCTCTTGTTGTAAGCAGTACAAGCTGGTGAAACCATCCTCTATGAATGCCTTATTTGTGTACTTCTTGCACTCAATATTTCTGCTTTTCTTTTTATTCTTTGTTGTACCCTTAGTTGCTCTAGCCTCATTAAACTTTTACCCAGTAAGAGCGATAAAAGGAAGAATATGCTAATAGATGTTAGTCTATGGAATGTTAAATATGCTCAAGTTGACAAGTTTTGTTCTTAAAATTGACTTTTTACACGATATCTCTTTTTTTAATATGTTGCTGACTTATTTTTTTTACACGATATCTCTTTTTTTAATACGTTGCTGACTTATTATGGTTTTTTCTGATAACTTCTAATTGAGATTATATATGTTTTGGTTGCTTTAGATCCTAGATGGAAGAAGTTTATCTTCTGTTCTATTTTAAGATCACTTAATTTCATTTTCAACCATTTTTATCCTTTTGTTGAAGTATAGTTATGCTCATTGTAGAAGTTTCTCCTATCCTATTTTAAGATTATTTAATTTCAATTATAACCATTTCCTTCCTTTTATTCAAGTATGCACATGCTCATTTTTGCGTGGTGAGTATTTATAAATCTATTGAGTGATTCATTCTCGAGAATAACATCTTTCCAGGACCCCAGATGAAGATTTTGGGATTCTATTGGAAGCAGCGGTGATGTATGATAGACGAGTTGCTGCTCTACTGGATGAAAATGATTCCGCTGATGAAGGGGTCCTCTGGAAGGAGATCTCTGGTGGAAAGCAATACTTGTACCCCAGGTTGTTGTTCATCATTACAGGTAATGGTATTGTATGTCCCAGAAGCATCTGCTTTTGTGCTCCATTGTTTCTTAAAAATTTCCAATATTCATTTAGGCAAAGGTCCTGAAAAGGAAAAGTACGAAGAGAAAATAAAGAGGCTAAACCTCAAACGTGTTGCATTTCGTACCATGTGGCTGTCAGCTGAGGAATATCCATTGCTTCTTGGTATGATATTCGTAATCTATTTTCTCTTCCTCATAGTTCATTAGGAAGAAGGGAAAAGTGCTTCATGCTACCTGTTTTACATCCATATTCTTGCTTCATTTTACAGGTTCAGCAGATTTAGGTGTTTGTCTGCATACTTCCTCCTCAGGATTAGACCTTCCCATGAAGGTATGTCATTCTGGAGCTCCTGTTAAGCCTTCTTAGGAAAAGAACACTCGCAGCGATAAACCTTTACCACTCACTGAACTTGTATTGGCTAGTAGGTGGTGGATATGTTTGGTTGTGGACTTCCAGTATGCGCTGTTTCCTACTCTTGGTAAACTTGTGCACTTATCATTCATGCTTTATTGGCTTAGAATTTGATACCTTTTAATGCTAGTCTATTACGATCTGCTACTGGTTTGACTTCTGAAGCATTGACGAGCTTGTGAAGGTTGAGAAAAATGGTCTGCTCTTTTCATCGTCATCAGAGCTAGCTGATGAGCTCTTGGTAAGTGTTTTGTACTTAACAAAGACAATTGGTGCTTGCAAATAAAAGTGGATGATGCACAATATCTTGATACAACCCTGCCTAGGAATCATGGTAGTTCTTGTTAAGCATCCATTCTCACCTAGATCTAGATAATTTGTTGGAGCACTATTGGATCGATTGAAAATTACTCGACTTGCAATCAATGTTGTAATAATCGGACTGGTGGTCAAACCAACTTGACCATCTGTTCTCGGTTCAACCATGGCAAAATAAAAAATTTCAAAATAGTCTAGAAAATTTATAAAAAAGAAAAAAAAAGAAAAAAATAGGAAAAATATATTAATAAACACAATAGATAAAGATGAAACATAAACATTCATTTTATAAATTATAACCTCAAAATTAAATATTTAAACGAGATTCAATCTAGTTCAGTTTGTTTTTTAACCGGTTTGATTGTTTTTTACTAGTTGAATCCTTGTCGGTTTTATGGTACCGGTTGGACTACCGGTTCACAATTCAACCTTTCGGTCTGGTCTAGTTTTGATCACCATGCTTGTAACTGGCACTTCATTGCAGCAAACTCCTCTTGTAGGTCGAAAATCTCATTAACTTAATCCACATCAACAAATTCCTTGAAATTGAACAATTACTCAAGATTGCATCATGATGACCCTCAAACCATAGCTCCTTAGGCCCTATGAGCTACACGTTAGGGGTAGTGTGTAGCGGTAACATCCCACATCTGTCAAGTATTAGGTTACCTGTGGTCCCTCCACCTACTACCAATTAGTTTTAGGTTGGATGCTTGACAATTATTTTCATAAAAAAGAAGAAAATAACCTCCTAGTATTGTCCATATGCAAAATTCCTTCAAAATCCTCTGCTTTTCTCTTTCCCACAGCCTATTGGTGCATCACCAATAATGTTAATGCCTTTCTCCTAGGTGTGTCTGGGATGGATTGACACCCCCTGGACCTTTAAATTCTTTGATTTGGAATCTAACGTCTCAATGTGATCTCATGTTAGCTTGTGTTTGGCTGTTGAACCTTATTATAAACTGGGACCAGAATAACTAAATAAATAGTTCATTGTTATTTTGTGACTTACATTTCCTGAGACTGTTACAATGGTGGTTTCTAATATTCCTTGGTTTTCTATTTTACGTTTCAACATTGGCAGATGCTCTTCAGGGGATTTCCAAATGAATGTGATGCTCTGAAATCTCTCAAGAATGGTGCATTGGAGACAGGTTCTTCAGCAAGATGGGGCGCTGAGTGGGAAGAACATGCTAAGCCGTTAATATCAGAGGTTATTTAACTCATCTTTAAGCTTTTTTTTTTTTTTTGGTTCTATTTCCCTTTACATTTTACTTCCTCTTATCTGATGTTTCTTAACAAACTGTCTTATTCATTTCTCTCCTTTTCCTACTATACAGGGTGTATTACTCCTTTCAGCACGCTTTTTAATAAAAGACATAAATGAAAGATTTCTTTTATTTTCCCATTTTTAATTGAATAAATGGACTTCTATTTGCAGGTTATATCCAGAAACTTGAAATAACCTTAACTTCAGCCATCTTGTGTCAAAGCTAGCCATTCCAGTTAACTGCCTCTGCCACATTTGTTAGTTTTTAGTCAAAGTGTTTGCTTCATGGGACATATGCTTACTCCAATTTTCCCAGGGAATATCACAACCGTTTGGTTAGAACTCTTTAAATTATAGTCCTTATGGTTCCAAAATGACAGCAAGTTTTTATTTGTGGCAGCATACATATGATCGCATGGTTTGGATTTCTCATGTTTATAGGGTGTTTGACTGCTTCAACCCCTGAAATGTATTATTATTAAATTGATATAAATACATGGTTGCTAGTGATTTGTTACCAGCTGATCATAGTGGAAAAGATCACCCATCCATTTTAACGATCATTCAGATTACGTTAATGCATAACTGTTTGTATAAACATATGTGTATACATGCCTGCATACGTGTATGCAAGCATACATATCCACATATCCTTGTCGAAGGTCGATGTCTATTATGTTTTGCTCAGGAAGATTTTGATATTTATTTGTTCCATTTTACAAAAATTGTCTATTTTGTTCGAGTCTTCAGCTATTCTGTTGCTAAGTTCTATACTAGTGTGTTGACATGCTCTTTTTTGATCAAATTTTCTATGGGAACGACTGGATAGTGTCATTATATATACTTGTCTAATGTCTTAATGATTCAGAAACATTACAATATAAATCATTTGGGACAAATTGCAAATCACAGGCTACTACAATAATAGCTGCAGGGGGTTCCTCGAAGATCCTCAGTGGCCAGTGTCTCTGCCTGATTGCTGATCTCCATACTGGTGCAGCCTTTACTCCATTCAAACAAATGTGTCTAGTCCAAGCAATAGAGTGTGGTAAGATCGATTCCATGCTCACATGTTCAGCTCCAAAGACCCATTCATTTCTGTTCCCCCCAACAAATGTTCCAATAGAACATTCCAAATATAATCCACCATTGGCAACACAATCACAAAAGGGGGAGGAGCATTGTAAATTATTTGCAGAACTAGTCAATTAAGGAAGCTGTGAAAAATTTGTTCTGCAGACCTTGTGGAATCAATAGTTTCCTAGTATTTGAAATAGGCCAACAGTCATGTTGAAAGTGTGACAGCTGCCTCACTTTCATGTACACCAGTTGGGTGTGAGCCATTGTTGAAGTACTTCCAAAGCCATTACCCATTAGTATCATCTGCTATTGACCAAGCGAGACTTTGCCTTATATTACTCCAAACACCCATCAAAGCAAAAAAGAGAGCAGTTAGCCCTATCAATCGATATCGGACAAGTATCCATCATGCAGTATTTTTGCCTAAGAACCTGAACCCAAAAATCTTCCCTATTTGTCACAAGGCTCACTCCAAACTTTTAGATGAAGGAGGTGTTTTGCTTTAGCGTTCTCCTCAATCCTAAAACCATTGGCTTTAACATGTTGGCTTACTTCCTCTCATTTGACAAGAGAGATTTTTCTTAAATCCTTCATAAAGTCCAAATAAACCTTCTCATGAAAAGTATTACATATACTAACCTGTAACGACTTGGTTTGCATCACCTAAATCATAATAACATATAGAACTACCTGCATTGAAAAAAGATGCGCATCCTATCTAGATTGCTCATGGGTCGAGTCGGGTTTATGTTTGGTATTTATATTAATTTTCATTACCTAGGCTTGACTCGAAAAATGAGCTTGATTTTCAATCCAAATTTGACTCAAATAAAAATAAAAAAACTTGGGTCTGACCTGACTTATCCATATTAATTTTTTAATTTTATTTTCTATGGAAACAAATTAAAAAAATCATAAAATACACTAAAAAATAAATATTTTCCACACATTGAAAATACATTAAAATAACGTAAATGAAAACTTAAAAATCACAAGTAACGTTAACAAAATAGAAGCAACAGTATCAATAGCAATAAAATAAAATAAAGTAGCATCTAATTAGCACTAAAACAGTAATAGAAATAAACAAATCAACACAAAAATAGTAACACCAAATCAATTGCAGTACAACATCAACAAAACATTAGAACAAAAGCAGAACAACAAGACTAAAACAGTAGCAAAATAGTGGTCGAACATCCTATACTAGGAAAATAATTTTTACATTTTGGGCTGTTATTTTTTACATTTTGGATAACTTTTTTCTTGATTCTATGGGTGGTGATGCATGACCGTTCTTAGTTGGTTGAGCGATTTGTCTGGTTAATTCCGTTAACGAATGATATCTCAACATGCTAATTAGCTACATAGAGGTGATCTTCCGTGGCTAGCTTCTTAGAGGAACTATGGCCTTTTAGGTCAAGGAAGTTTGAGGTAATAATAGCTTTATGATGTCTTTTTATGTTCTGGGCCGCACGCACGCTACACTGATGTATTCAAAGAGTATATAGCCTTGGCCGACAAGCCCGGTAATCTTTGAAATTTCATCGTGATGGGGATAGATCATTGCAATTGTTGGTCTTCACCAAGGAATTCCTAGAAAATGCGAGTCATCAGCTCGCGTTAACTACATCCCTACCCTTTGTACACACCGCTCGTCGCTCCTATTGATTGAATGTTTCGGATCGCGACGACGTGGGCAATTCACTAACTACAACGTCGTGAGAAGTCCACTGAACCTTATCATTTAGAGGAAGGAGAAGTCGTAACAAGGTTTCTGTAAGTGAACCTGTGGAAGGATCATTGTTGGAACCTGCCTAGCAGAATGACTTGTGAACGCATTGTAAACAACACCGAAGGTGGTGCAGGTGCATCCTTGTCTCTCGCCACTCCCCGCGTCTCGAAGTGATTGGTCTTTCTATCCCATTGCCTATCGGGAGAGGTAAAATGTTAGGTTCAACCTCTTCAAGGCAAAACGAACACACTCCCGATGCGAATCGCGTCAAGGAATCGAAACGAACAAAGGAGTACATCTTCTATTGCCGGACCGTTCACTGTGTCAGTGCTTCAGTGATGTTGTTCTTTTATTGCAAAATATATAGAACGACTCTCAAAAGCAGATATCTCAGCTCTCGCATAGATGAAGAACGTAACAAAATACGGTAGATAATATGTTTTGTATTATATTCATTTCTTTCACTGACGTATGACAAGACAAATATATGAGGTAAGACCCTAATAATTGATATTGAAAACACAAGTGAAAGGACTTCCGAAAACAAAATACATGTAATATATATATATATGACAAAGGGATAATGACTTTTTGGGGCTTTCAATTTTATATGAAAAAACATTTTAGTATATTCATTTAATTTTTTTTTACCTTTTTTTAGTCTTTAAACTTGTATTATTTGTTAACTTCTCTTTAGGTGAATCAAAAAATAACGTTTTTTAACTTTACTGATATGACAACATCAACAATTAATTAATTTTTTAAAAAATTAATTAATTATAAGCGTGACATACACGTAGCAATTCACATATCATGTCAGCAAAGTTAATGAACATTAATTTTTCTATTCATTTTAGAGTGATTTGATAAATCATACAATTGTAAGGACTAAAAGAAATGAAAAATTAAATAGAGAACTACAATGATTTTTTTTGTAAAATTGGAAGAAGGCGGGAATGAGAAAACTCTTGCAATAAATTATGATGGGGGGATGGTGGAGTAGCAATTGAAAAATTGAATGATTAGAAAAGAGGGACCCTTGAACAAAAAATTCACGTGCTGGACACATGATTACATCACAAACTTCACGCATGAAAGGGACATAGACATGAGTTGTAGGAAGGAATTTGGGTATGAACCCACGTGAAGAGGTGAAGTCATTGCCTCTTTTCATCTTTTTTCCACTCTCTTACATTGCATTGCATTGCATGGCATCCCATCGGATGTGGTTGCTGCCTAAAGTCCCCTCAAACGACACTTGCTGTCTATGCTTTTTCTGCTGTCATTCCACCACATTTTAGCCTTGCCTTGCCTTGCATGCATGGCTCTAATTTGTCTAAACCCCCAACTCAATCACACTTAAAAAAAAAAAAAAGTACAACTATCTTTTTAACTTTTTCTTTTTTTGGACTAAATCATAGTTTTCCATTTTTTGCCAAAAAAGTCATAATTACAAATCGCGTTTGAATATTTCCTGATTTTGGATGATACCCCTGAATGAAATCAAGAAAAAGTAATAAGTGAAAAACTGGTTAAAGTGTAGTTTTTTTCTTTTTGTAATTTCACGTGGAATTATGATAAATATGCATGACATAGCTTTGGAACTACTTAGCTAATTTACTACAAATGTTCCAATGGTTCTAATCTTATGTACATGCCACTCCAATCACCAAAATATATGAGTTTCATAATGTAACAATTCATTTTTAATGGTGTCGAAAATAGCGTGTCATACCCTAAATCTGACAAACTCGATTTAAGGACATGTAATTGTGAAGATACTTGTTTGGTGCAGTGTAGCCCCCCCATTTGTAGTCTTCTAGTGAATCAAATTTGGAGTAATGTACCCGTTATGCAAGTAATTAAAGATTTTATCTCAAGTTATTTTGCTATTTAAGAAAAGAATGTGTCAAGCGAAGAGTAATCATGGTGTGAGTTACAGCCACATGTATAGTACGCCTAGTTTGCCTAAGTACTATGATAATTGGGTTTTGTAAAGTGATTTGGTTAGGAGCCAACTGAATTGACCGGTCAAATAATATTTGTATAGAATCCTCATTTATATTTCCCTCGAACTTCATAGGTCATTTATTAGGACAAACTTTGGATACAATTGAAACTTGTCAAGTTCCACTATGGGGACTTGATATATATATATATATATATATATATTGTGAGAAGGAATCGTCTGGATGGTTTTTCTTCTTTTAATATTACTCATTCGTTTTTCCTCTTAGAACTTATATGTTTTATTCTCCTTTACTAAGCTGGAAGCTAAGGTTTTAAATGGGTTTTAATGGTGATTCTATGTTTTTAGGCAGTTACTGCTACTGATTCGAGATGGATGTTCGAGTTTGGAACTCCAAGGTGCAATCTAGGTGAGTATCAAGTGTGTTTCTATTCTCAACTACTACAAGTCATTCTAAAGTTCTTGTCATGGTTGATGCTCCAGTAACAATGTATGAGAACTTGAACAACCGTTGAATGTATATGTAAGATTTTTGTGTATGAGTGCATATGATTCTATGAAGCAACTGTATGTGTGTACATGGAACGTATACTGATGTATGATCATGTTGATGTGTGTGAAGCATGTAAAGAAGTATGACTCAGTTAAGAATATGGGGATATAATACATGTATGTGTACTTATGTTAGATGTATGATGCATGATTGAAAATATTGGAGAAATGGGGGTTTAGTGGAATGTTAGCTTCTATTAGTTTAAAGAGTTAAATAGTTATAGAATTAAGAAGTGGTGGATTTTTATGGTAGAAAGGTGGTGGACAAATTTGGATTAAGTTTCATGAATTATTAAGTTATAGTAAAAGGGTAAAATAGTAATTAAATAACCTAAAAAAATAAAACAAAAGTTTATCATCATCTATAAACTACAATCGGTTTGAGAAAAGAAGAAAACACCATAGTTGAAGAGCAAGGTTCGGTCAAGCTAGGGTTGGAGCATGTAAGTGATTTTTTTTATCTTGTTTTTAGTAATTTTTAATTTTTTGAGCTCGTATTAGCTTGATCTAGCTAACACAGGGACTAATTTGTAAAACTATTAAACGTTGTGAATTATGCCATTGATGAGTTTAGTGTGTTCTTGAAGTTTTATGGTAGATTATTAAGCTTGGTTGTTAAATAGGACTATTTTGTAACGTAGTATTGGATAATTTTAATGTTTAAGGGCTAAAATGTGAAAGTAGTAAAATCACATGCACTTGTTGTGAATTAACAGTAATTATGGGTTGTAGAGAGGTCCTTTTTAGTTTTGTTAACCTTGGTTTTCGTTGAAAATGGTTAAATTGCAAGTTTTGGACTTTGAGACTAAAATGAATTAAAGGTAAAATATTAAGGTAATTTTGTAAATAGGTACAAAAGGACTTATTTGCATAAATTAGTTAATTTTGCTTCTGAGAGTTGATAATTGAATGGAATTATTATTTTAGATCAAGAAACAAATCGATCGGACTCGAATCGCGGAAAAGCCAAAGTAGTAGATTGATCGTTGTCTTGATTTTGAAATTGTCTTCGATTAGGTAGGTTCGTTCAGTTTAATTTAATACATTTGTAATGCACATCATATGAAAACTTGATTATTGAATGTTAGTTTAAGATATTAAATGTTAAGGTGATGAGAGTTGAAGTTTTGAATTGTATACAACACTGATTAGTAATGAGATCTCTTGTGCTGGATGAATGTAGGATAGAGTACGATTAGAATGCTTATAGATTATAGTGCGCATTGTACGAGATTGGTATGAGACGAGATGATGATTCCTATTTATTTCCATTTCAATGGATATACCAAAGTCTTGCATTTGTTGTGGACTATTGTGTTATATTTATAGTGTTTCGAGAGTATTATCAGGGGCGAATGTAAAGCTTTCGAGCTTAGCACTCGATGCCGAGGCGTGTTATTGGTTGGATTAGCTTGGTTGAGCATTTTGCATGTTTTGGAGGGGTAACCGTGTACTCATATCAATATATCGTTCATCAGGCAATGTTCTAGTGAAATTGAATTGTTATTGAATTGTGGAAAGTTGTTCATGAACTCTTGATAGCTTTATGAATTGATAATGAATAATTGTATGCTTGTTTAAGTATAAACTCACTTGTGGTGGATTGTGATTGATAGGAAACTCTGTATATTAATCTTGTTATTTGAATTAATATGTTTAATTCGATAAACTTTATTGTTTTAATCGTCGAACTTACTAAGCTTTATAAAAGCTTACTCCTGTTGTTTCTCTTGTTTTCTTGTAGATATCATTTTGTGGAATATCAGACGATCGGATCAACTTGAAAAAAAATCACACTATTCAGGGACCTTTTGGTAGCTTTTGAATGCGTACTTTGGCCTATATGTCATATAATAGGAGAAATTGAGTATGTCTTGATGGTGTGTGTATAGTGTTGGTTAGATTGATGAAACAATGCTATGTTTTGTAATAGCTTATAACTACTCATGTATAAAGCTTGATATGCATATGGTCTTGTGTTAAGCAACCCTTTGATATATGCATGCATAATGCTAAGTTAAGGTACAAGTGAATGTGGTTGAATGAGTAGAAAAATGGTAAGTTTTAGTAGGAATTAATGTGTGGTACTTTGTGATTGAATGCAAATTACTTGGAAAGTGTAATTGGAGCTTGAGAATCTAGCTAGGGTGATGGATTGGTGTTGATCGACCAAGAGAAAAGGCAGGGAGATTTCTACTCACCCTTTAAACTTACATTATCTTGGTTGAAACGAGAGGATCGACGAGTCGTTTTGATCATGAATTGGGGGTGAAAGAATGATCTAAAGAGGAGGATTATTTTTGAAAATAAATCCATGAAAAATTTTAGGATTAATAATTAATAAAAAAATAAAAGGTGCAAAATTTTGGATGATTAAAATAATAACGAAGGTTGAAAAATGAAGAAGAAAGGAGGAAGAAGTCACAACCGTCAGTGGTGGTGCTACAGTGGCAATGACGACGACAGTAGAGGAGAAGGAAAGAATATGGGTTTGGTCACTCACTTAAAAGAGGAGAAAAGAGGAGATAAATAAATAAGAAAAAGAGAGGAGTTGCGCAGTGGTTGTCACAGTGGTGGAGGGCGACGCTAGGTGTGGCGTTGGCTAAAGAGGTGAGGGGAGAGGTGGTAGGGTGGTGGTTCAATGGTTTGGTGATGGTGGTGTAAAGCTAAGAATGGTGGAGGAGAAAGAAAAAAAGAGCAAAAATAGGAGGTTGAAGGATAAACAAAAAGAGAGAAAAGAGAAAAAAAAAAGAGAATCGAGAGGAGTATAGGGTGGTACGGCAATGAGAGGGGGGAGAGTGAAAATTGAATGGAAAGAAATGTGGTAAAACATGTCTAGATTCATTGTATCACTTCATATGACAAAGATGGGGAGGATGGTTAGTTAGGGGGACAAAGGAGTAAAAAGGGGATCATATTCTCCTAAGTAAGGCATGTTGACCAAAATAAAAGGAAAGAATCTTCCCCCGCAAAGGCAAGAAATGTTGGATGGCAAGGAGGTATTAAGCACATGGGAATTTCACCAAAATTAAATAGAAAGGTTGTTGGTGGGGAGAATTGAACCTAAAACTTAGAGAATTTAATTAAAGCACTTAACCACTCTACTACTCACTTCATTATTTTCATTTTAGCAAGAAAATAAGTAAAACATGGGATGTGACACAACATACTAGTTTTTGGTTCCTTATCTATTCAAACTCATGGTTTTACTTACATTGAAGTGTATGATTCACACATACATAGTTTGCCATCCACTCAAGATTTAAGTATGCCACACTATGAACGTCACAAGTGAATAAACCCACAAACAGATTCAGGATCTATTCTACTTGGGTCTTGTCCGATATACTGCAAGTCCTGTCAGTTACATCCATGTCTTTATCTTTTGGGAGTCATCCGCTCTGATGCCCAAGACAAGGCATCTCCCTAATTGGACTTGATAGACGACATATTAGTCTTTCAATCGATTTGCTCATTTTCGATTAGACCAAGGACATGTTTAGGTTCGTCTACTAATACAACTTGTCTTTATGTACTATGATCCAACCACATAATACCGCTTAGTATTAGTTAAACATTTAGACAACTAATGAGCAACATTTGCTTCCATTTTTCTTAGCATGCAAAAACCATGCGAGAAAAATTATACAAAGTATATTAATATAATCAATGAATTTGTTTTATTAAC
Source organism: Gossypioides kirkii (assembly GCA_005610355.1). Lineage (NCBI taxonomy): Eukaryota > Viridiplantae > Streptophyta > Magnoliopsida > Malvales > Malvaceae > Gossypioides > Gossypioides kirkii. Next base: position 568,707 of record CP032251.1, on the reverse strand, counting down.
CAATTTGTTTGAAAAATTACAAGTGTATATTAATGAAAATACTACACTTATGGCATTAGATCCAACACTATTATGGCATGAAATGTTATTCATTGATTGACTGTGAGTTGGCATATGTGTTATCTTATATAGATGTCTTGATGATATTAAATGCTCATGACTGACCATTTGGCATGGTAGGAAATATGAAACATGGCAAGAAATACTAAGTTGTATGTTAATTTCAGTTGGTATGCTTTTGAATGACATGTATGTTGTGTTTAAATTATACAAACTTACTAAGCTTACCTCGTTTTGTTTTCTTCCTTGTAAATTGTCGGATTCGTGCAGTCGATTGGATCATCTTGGGAGATCACACTATTCGTCAACTTTTTTTTGTAGCATTTTACTTATTTTGGCCCTGTTATAAGTGATATGTAAATAGGTTAATGGCAATATATGTATATAAATAGTTTGATCATGTTTTGTGTCATCTTGAATAAGAACTATGTGTAATGATGCAAACTAAATGGTTTTTTTGGTTGACTTTGGCTTGTGTTGGTATAAGCATGATTTGGTAACTACGATACATCTTGCTTGGTGAAATGGATACTTATGTTCTAGGTCATTTGGTGAACTTTGCTTGTTGATTTTCTAGCTATTGAAATAATGATTATATGTGAATGTTTATGTATGAACAATTTAGCATGAATGGTAATGAATGTTGGTTGTTTAATGGTTGAATTGAGGTGCTAATTGTGGCATTTTGGTTAGACACTTAGAATGAATGTTATTTGGTATATTTTGGCATGCTTTTAAACAGGTTAAATGGTTGGTATATTGCATGACATGTGACCTAAACAAATCAGGACTAATTTGAAACTTTTACAAAAAGATAGGTAAAAAGCAAAAATAAAGGTCAAACAGTCGTGTGGTGAGACCGTGTGACAGGCTATGGTTGTGTGAAGCTAAAGACATGGATATGTTGCCAAACCATGTAATAGACTGTTGCTGTGTAATCTTGGGTCACACGACTGTGTCTCTAGGCCAAGTAACAGACTGTGGTTGTGTGGTTCACCTTGCACCTAAATTAAACAAACCACATGTCCATGGCCTATGCCCGCGTGTGCCAAAAATACCTTCCAAAACAAGCAACCACAACCTAAGAGCTTCATGAGCTCGATTAAGGTTCAGTTTTGGTTGTAGCCCATGGTATTATGATGTATTTGAATCCTCATTGTGTCAACTGGATATTTAAGTAGAATTTATGTATGATGAATGTGGTTAAATGTCATAATACCTTATAGCTTGGGTCTAGCGATCGAACTGGGTATAAGGTGTTACACCTACTCTTCAAATACCCCTTGGTGATGAGATAAGGATGAGGATGGCCACTTCAAAGGAGTCTTCGATTGATCTTTACCTACGCTTTTAAAACAACAAGTTAAGCTTATGAAAGCGTAGTAAGTACTTAGAATTCATGCTTACCTTTTGAGTTCAAATAGATAATTTAATGAATAACTAAAAAGGTTAAACATAATTACAATTTTTATACCAAAATAAAGTACATAATAACAAGAAGGTTATCTAGTACATCTTCACTTACCATGCTTTCATCACTCTTTTATCATTTAAGTACTATTCACTTTGCCTATTTTAGACTCAAGTGAACAAGTAGGATATATGAAATGTAATCACGAAGTACACGAGCACGTAAATGCTAGATTTGCACAAACACTAGAAGTGTTTAAACACGAGAACAAAAGTGCTAAATTCACGAGCATGCTAAGTATTCCTAATAGCATGCCATCTATATTGTACAAGTTCAAAACTTGTCTATAAAGGCTGTTAAATTAGTATAACCTCAATATACAACACAAATACAATCTAATTTTTACAATTTCATAGCCTCACAACATTTTCAAAACTTTACAATTTACTTTTTTACTCAACACACTTAATCATACCAACAATAAACACACTCATTTATCTTTTTCTTTGATCATACACACACACACACACACACACACACACACACACACACACACACATATATAAATTTATATATATTATTAAATTCATAACATTAACATTTTTCTAGTATATTTCTCATTATATTAAAAATTAGGTAAGAAGAATTCTAAAGTACTTACAAATTTTAACTTGACTATACTTCCTTCAAGTTTTGTCAACTTGTTTCCCTTTGTCTACACTTCTTCCATCTTCTTCCCTTTCTCTCTCTTCATTTCACATCAATTTTATAAAACATGATAATTCAATATATTTATTTTGTAACATTTTCACTAGGTTGCGGGAATATTGATCTTACTGAGGATTTCTAAGAAATTTCAAAGGTTTTGAACTATGGTTTCTCTCAAATAAAAGAAAAGGATGAGATTGCAAAAGGTGAAAACATTCCCTCCTTTTCTTTTCTTGATGACGTGAATAAGATAAGAAGAATGGAGAAGTCTCCATCTTTTTCTAAGAAAAATATCCATCTAAAATTAATAATTGTTAAAGAATATTAATATTTACATAAAAAATCTATCCATCATCCTTATCCACTTAATCTTGGTAAAATTCTCTCTACGTCCTCACATATTTCCCCACTAATTAAATTTAACCCTTTTATACTTTAAATTTCTCACTTTGACCCCAACACTTTGTAAAACCTTACAATTTACTTTATACCCCGAATTAGTATTCCTCGATATATTAATCTTTTCAATTTTTTCACTCTCCTATTATCTTCTCCACTAACACTAATAAATCGCATATTATTTATTTTTTAAAATATCAACTCATACTTGCTCAAAATAATATTGCTACGAAAAAGAAGATTTTGAGGATGTTACATTTCTCCCTTCCTTAAAAAAATCTCATCCTCGAAATTACTTGATTCAAATAATTGGGGATTTTGGTAAAAGTACTTTTACCAAACAATTTGCTTATTTTTAAGCTCCTTGACTTCTTGAGAAGAATCTTGATCGGTTCTTCTTCATACGTCAATTCTGGTTGAATCTCAATAGCTTTAGGTGTAATACCATGTGACGGATCTAATCTATATCTTCTCAATATACAAACATAAAAAACTTACTGAATTTTCGCCAATTTCGGTTGTAGTGCTAATCGATAAGCTTCTGGACCAACACGCTCAAGAATCTCATATGGTCAAATAAATCTTGGGCTTAACTTTCCTTTCTTTCCAAATCGAAGAATCTTTTTCCACAATGATACTTTCAGAAACACTTTTTCTCTCACATTATACTCAATGTTTTTTCTTTTAAGATTTGCATAAGACTTTTGTCTGTTGAAAGATGTCTTCAAACGATCTTTGATCAATTTCACCTTCTCCTTAGTTTCCTTAATAAAATTGAGACCCACTAACTTGCTTTCACTCAATTTAATCCAACACGCTTGAGTTCTGCATTTCCTTCCATATAATGCTTTGTATGGTGTCATCTTGATACTAGATTGATAACTATTGTTGTAGGCAAATTCGACTAGTGGAAAATATCTTTTCCAACTTCCTTCAAACTCTATTACACAACTTTTCAACAAGCCTTTCAATACTTTAATTACTCGTTCAAATTGTCCAACTGTTTGAGGATGAAAAACAATGCTAAAATTTAGTCGAGTACCCAATCCATCATGTAATTTTTCCAAAACCTCAAAATAAATCTTGGATCCCTATCTGAAATAATGGAAATTAGTACACCATGAAGTCTTACTATCTCACTTACATACAACTCTGCTAATTTTTATAACAATAATGCATTCGAATAGGTAGAGCACACTTGGTTAGTCTACCAATAATCATCCAAATAGGATCTTTTTTTTCTTGGGTGTAAGTCGTAGTCCAACCACAAAATCCATGGTATTTCTCTCCCATTTCCGTTCACGTATTGTTATAGGTTGTAACAATCCTAAAGAAACATAATGTTCTGATTTCACTCGTTGACAAGTTAAGACTTTGAAACATACCCAGCTATGTCTTTCTTCATCCTATTCCACTAATAGTAAGGCTTTAAATCATGATACATCTTGTTACTTTCGGGATGCATAGCAAATGTACTGCAATGTAATTCTCAAAGTATCCTTTGCTTCAACTCATTAGGTACACACAATCTTCCTTGAAACTCAACTCAACACAACAATCACCATTCACTTCAAAATCATTTTTTCCAGGTTAGATTCTTAATCTAGATCTCAGTTAGATTTTCAAAATTCAAGTAGATTTTAAGTTTCTTTTAGATTAAATTTTGGATTTTTAGAGTTAAATTTTAAATAAATTAACTTTTAGATTTAAAACTTTAGGATTCAATAAATCTAATTAGATTTTTGGTAATTTTAGTCCTTAGAATTTTTTAGAAGTTAGCTTTTCACATAGTTTCATTAGATTTTAGATTTAGATTTTCGTTCTAAATAGTCTTAAAATTTAGTTTTTTTTTTTGTGATTTTAGATTTTAAATATTAGATTTTTTTGAGTCAAATTCAAAAATTAGTTAAAAAATCATAGATATCAAATTATGTAGGACTATTTTTAGATAAGCATTGTAGGATGTTATAACTAGAGCTGATTGTGGGCCGAGTCGGGTTTCAACAAACTTTCAGGCTCAATTGCTAGGCTCAAGCCTGGCCCGGCCCAAAAAATGGGCCTAAAATTTTGTCCAAACTCGACCCGAATTATAGAAGTCAAGCCCGAGTCCGGCCCGGCCCATATTAATATTTTTAGATTATTTTATTATGTACAACAAATTTAAAAAATATATAATATATCAAATACGCTTAAAAACTTTAAAACAAACATTAAAAAATAAACAAATTAAAAATACATTAAAAATTCTTTATATTAAGATAGTTGCAAATAAAGTAGTAGAAAAATTAACAATAAAACATAAGTTCTACAATATTCAAATAATATTAGAAAAGACAGCGAAACAATAATAAAAACGCATAAAAATAACATCCAAACAATCAAAATAACAACCAAAACAGAAGCAAAAATAATAGAAAAAATAGCAACAAAAATAACAATAAAAACAGCACCAAAATAGTAAAAAAATAGCAACAAAAATAACAATAAAAACAGCACCAAAATAGTAAAAAAATAGCACCAAAAATAACAATAAAAACAGTAAAAAAAACCAAAACAGTAAAAACACAACATCAAAATAACAAAAAATAGCAACCAAAACAGCAAAAAAACAACAATATAATTTTTTATTAAAAATGGTTAATTTATCCGGGTCGGGTCGGGCTCGAGCCAAAAAACTCTTACTCGAGGCCTGGTCCATTTAGAAAATGGGTATCTTTTTTTATCCAAGCTCATTTTTCGGGCCTATATTTTTGTCCAAACCCTCCTAATTTTTGGGTGGACCTTCGGGTCGGATCGAATGACCCGACCCATGATCAGGTCTAGTTATAACTTTCCCGTAACCATACTCCTGGATTCATATTTGGTAATGAGAACAAATCATAGTTTTAATAATATTCCTTAAATACATCTTAAATTTAGTTTTGAGACTTTAAACAATAAGTGACTAATCAATCTAACTCAAACGATTAGTTGCGACTCTACTCATATGAGTTCAATGTTTAGCTTGTTAGACTCTTGATCTAACACATTATGACAATGATTAAAGCTTTTATACAAACCATAAAACAATTTATATATGGTAAATTAATTTTTTTATTTTTTCTTTTCTTAATAATTAATAAATTCACAACAATAGCTTGTAGATATAATGTATTACATCTGAATTAGACTTGTTCATCGGTCGGTTTATTCGTCCAAGCTCGAAGAACTACTTGAAATTTAGAAGGGTTTGAGTAAAAATATTAAGCCTGAAAAAAGGGCTTGAAAAAAAAATAGGCCTTTTTAAAATATGGGTCAGGCTCAGGCTTGAACATTCAATGCCCGAGCCCAGTCCGACCAGACTCGTTTTAAGTTTATAATATTTTAAATTATTTTATTTTTATATATTGTGTAATTTAGAACACATAAAAAAATAAATGTATACTAAATATATAATACTACTCTAATGTAAACATTAAAAAAATTAGGATGACTATATAAAAATTTTCAATAAATAAAAAAGTATAAAATTATTAAATATTAAAATAAAAAATAAAAAATAAAGTTTTTTAAAAAAATTAAAAAACATATGGGCAAACCTAAAATGAGCTTAGGTTAATCTTTTACAAATATTAGCGAATTTTGACAAAATTTTAAGCCTAAATTTCAGGCTGGATCAGACTTGGATAAGTATAAAATATGTTAATATAATACTTAGGTCTGATCTGAACTCAATCCAACCCGACCCATGAACAACTTTTATCTGAATATATAAATGTATTATTTATAAATTTTGTTATATGAAATATTAAATTATTTATTCTATAAATAACTAAAATTTTCTATTTAATACTAAAGTAATTTTTCCTTTTAATTTTTTTTTAAAATGAAAACATAATAAATTGATATAAAGTAATTCAATATTTTATTTATTATTATAGTTTAATTATATTAAGATAAACTAAAAGGTCACTATTTAAGCATCCAATAAAAATGCTTCACTTTATATTTTTAAAAGAATTTTAAATTAATATCATATTCTTTCTAACATTATATGAATTCTCCTTAATACTATTTTAATCATAATTAATATAAATAAGTTAAATAAAATTAATAATTAGTAATAGTAACTTAAGATTTATGGTTACCTTTTTATTAAATTAGATGTATGATTTATGATACAATGGATTAGGATTTAGAATTTTAAAATTTATAATTTTAAAGAAAAGAGTTAGATTAAGATTTAAGATTTAAAACGGTCTAGGGCAATGATTTTAAAGTTAAACAGATGATCAAACCAATTAGATTATTGATTTTCGGTTCAACTGATTTGATCTCAATTTAATCGATTTTATAATATAAAATAATATTTAGGTTAAATTACACCAACAGTCACTCAACTTTGATTTGGGGAAACAAACAATCACTTGGTTTACATTTCAGTCACTCAACTTTAAAAATATGACAAAACAGTCCTTTTTCACGTTTTCCATCACAGACGTCACGGAAGAGTGACATGACAGTTGACGACATTGGTGGAGTGTGAAAAATATCCAACAGGTCGGTTACATTTAACACATCAATCACTCAACTTTGAAAATGTGACAAAATAGTCACTAACGTTATCGAAAAGTGACAAAACAGTCACTAACTCATCCCCCTCCTCTGTCATTCCTCCTTCCATCACCTTCCACTATCTCCCCGCCATCAAACTCCCTCCTCCCTCAACCCAACCACTCTCCCTTCTCTTCTATGTCATCCGCCTCAACAACCCCGACTTCTGTCGTGCCCTCCTTACCATCTCCAACAACTGTACACTTAACAATGTTATCTTCGACTTCTTCTGCACTAGATTCGCTTTCGAAGTCATCTTTGATCTCAACATTTCGACTTACTGTTTCTGCACCACCCAATCATTTTTAGCTTTAACCCAATTAAAAGCACCTAAAGCCAAGTCAGATTTCTTGTAAAAACCTAAAGCTTTAAAAATTCCCACTACTTTCGCAGCAAAAAAAATCAGTTTTCACATTTGGGTTTTCTTGGTACTGCTCAAACAACTTACTCAAAACAACATCAAGTTGATTAGAATTAAAAGAAGGTTCAATTAAGGAATTAAGAACCTGCTAACCTTGAGTGGAGACGTTGTTATGAGTCTAACGCTTCCCACGATTGAGTTCACGTGATCGGTCGAGACGATTCCAGGTCCGGATTTATGGGTCGATGGGATGTTAGGACTTAGAATTATGTCGAAGAAGGAGGTCTTGAAAGACTAGAGTCGAGGAAGGAGGTGAATTGGGTTGTGAAGTTGGGTTTTGTTGAGTAAAGTGAGTGTGGTTTGAAGTTGGGTTATGAAACCCTTGTTGGTAAAATTCTGAGCTTTACGCCTGAGAAGTTGGGTAAATGAGACATGTATATGAGACTTTGTAGAGTTAATACCTTTGATGGTGGCACCAAGGTATGTTTTGATAATGAGAAAAAAATAATCTGTGATTTGAAATTTGGATCTTGAAGCTTTCTGGGTATTTGTCTTTTGATGAAGTTTTCTTATAAAGACCCGAACCTCCTCCTTCTTCTTCTTCTACTTCTTCTATTCTCTTCTTATTTACTCCTTTTTAAACCCTAAAATATGCTGATATGAGTGTTAAGTTAGTGATTGTTTTGTCACTTTTCGATAACATTAGTAATTGTTTTGTCACATTTTCAAAGTTGAGTAACTGTTGTGTTAAATGTAACTGACCAACTGGACGTTTTCCACACTCCACCGATGTCGTCAACTGTCATGTCACTGTTCCGTGACGTCTGTGACGGAAAACATGAAAAAGAACTGTTTTGTCACATTTTTAAAGTAGAGTGACTGAAATATAAACCAGATGACTGTTTGTTTCCCCAAATCAAAGTTGAGTGTCAGTTGGTGTGATTTACCCTACTATTTATTAAAAAAAAACACTTTAATTAAAAAACTTTAAATAAATTTTGGACTTTTAAAATGTATAGATCATTATAAAGCCCAATTGTTTTTGGTAAATAGTAAGCCCAACTACTATTAGGCCCATAATAAAAATAAAATTTTATATACAAAATAAATTAATTTTAGATTGAAAAATAGTAATAAGAGTTATTACTAAGTGAATTATCGTAATTTAAGTTAAATTCTTATTATATAAATCCATTTAATTTTTGTTTATGAATATTATAATCTTTTTTTATAAATAAATTTATTTTAGATTATAGATTTAAAAAAAAATTATTTCGTGGATAGCACTAATTTGATACTAGCCTTACTTTATAAGAGCATCACAAGGGCTACTCTCCAAAATGTCTTTTATGTCCGTTCTTTGTGAACACAATCAATCACCAAATCTGATGGTTTTCTTGGTAATTTTCTTATTCGTTCCCCTTTTGGCATAATGACTTGTTTGGTCCTTCAATTCTATGGAAAAAAAATTTTAGCTTTCAATTTAATTTTAATTTCTTTTAATCTTTAAATTAGTATTGTTTATCAAATCACCTCAACATAAATGAAAAATTAACATCTATTAATTTTGCTGGTATGCAAGTAGAGATGCCCGACTAGATCCTAACAAAATTTTAAGTATGTTTGATAGGCTCGGGCTTGACTCAAAAAATAGGCTTAAATTTTTGGCTTGACTCAAAAAATAGATTAAATTTTTACTCAGGCTCGACCTAAATTATAGATGCTAAACTCAGACCCGACCCATATTAAATTGTTTTTAAAAATTATTTTATTATATAAAACAAAATTAAAAAATTATAATAGATCAAATACACTAAAAATATTAAAACAAATATTTACAACAAATTGAAAATACATTAAAAACAGTGAAACAAATGTTTTCCAACAAATTTTAAAAAGACATGTATCCGGGCCGAGCCCGAGCCAAAAAAAAATTACCCGAGGTCCGGCCAATTTAGAAAACGAACCTCGTTTTTTGTCCAAAATCTCTCATTTTTCGAGCATACCTTTGAGCCTAGTCGGGTGGTCCGGTCAATGGACAACTCTATGTGCAAGTCATGTTAACAATTAATTAATTTTTTAAAATTAACAAATAATTATAATTTTTAAATAATCTGTATAATTTTTGAATTTTTTAAAATTTTAAAAAGTAATTAATTGTTGACATGGCAATTCACATGTATGTCGTGCCAATAAAGTTAATAGATATTAATTTTTTCATCTATTTTGAGTTAATTTGATAAATAATGTAAGGTAAAAAGATGAAAAATTAAATAGAGAAATTAAAGTTTGAAATAAGTAATTATAGCTTTTGTTTTCGTAGTTCATTTATTTAGGGCTTTCCGACCTTTATTCTTTTACATTTGGGAAGAGTGGGGCCTTTTTAAATCCAGAAATTACGGCAGTACTGGTGTTAGGGTGATTAAGGAAGAGATCCTTCCTTAGTCAACTTGCCTACTTCTTTTGGTCTTGTGTGTAGTAAAGCCTCATCACATGCCTACCTCTTTGTGCTATGACAACACCAATTTTGGATTTGGGGAATTCATTCTCAATTTTCTTCATTTTTTTATTATTTTTTTCTAATATAAAAGAAATTGTAGTTTGAAAATAAAGAAAAAATTACAAATATTAAGATTCAAAATCTGATTAATTTGTTTTATAAAAAAAAAATCTGATTAATTTGGGTTGGGGACAAACCAGTTAAGCAATGAAAAAGTAAAATAATGAAGAAATTGAAAAGATCGAACACAAATATTTTGCGTGGAAAAATCCTTCGAAGAGGATAAAAAACCAATGACAAAGATAATTTCACTAAAACGGTAAAAACGAATAGTACAAAAGGTAGAGATAAAACTAAACCATGAAACCTGAAGTAAGAACCCTCAAAACGTAAACACAAAATTCTCTAAAATCTTATTAAAACTAATACCTAAATGTGTAATGAGTTATTTTTCTAGAGTGAAAAATGATCTATTTATAGACTAAATTCATAGGTCAAAAAATATTAAAACAACCTACACTAATCAGAGTCTAAGTGAAAAACTAAAAATACGATGCATAAATCCATAAATCCCCATTTTAACTTGTATTTCCACAACGTCTTCTTTGCCAAAGCTTGCCACGGGCTTATCTTGAACTATACAAGATATTAACTGAGTCGAAGTCATGCTTAAAAGCTAGAAGTCTTCTAGTCTTCGACTTGTTCATTGTGAAATCAAAACTAACCCGAGTTTGATTTCCACGAACGTAGTGCCCTATCTGTGACACCCCTTTCCCGACACAACAAAGAAACTTGAGTAAGTGAATAAATCTTTAATTCACTAACTATTAATAGACTACAATAATTGAAATTAAGAACTTTCATTAGCATAAAACTAGAAAATACAAAATTTTCATACAATTATTATAAGTAAGGAGGGCTCTACCGATACATGAACTGGCAAGTATCTGTAGAACACTTGATAATTAGATAGGTGAAAACACCAAAGTAACTATCGGAACATTAAAAGTTCTACCGATACAAAAGGGTCTAGATCTATCGATACCCAAACAAACTTCTACCAATATCCAAAACTACAGTAAGCAAAACTACTTAACCTGCTAACTTCTATCGATACCTCTCGTTCAACTACCGATACTAAATTTGACAGTGAGCAAAGTTAACAATAACTACTATTTTCTATCGATACTTAGATTAGTCTACCGATACTACTCATACAGTTCTACCAGTAGTCTAAATTCTTACTACCGAAACTAAATATATCAGTAACTAAAGTGTCAAATCCCCTACACTTCTACCGATACTATTTAACAAAGTACCAACACAACACAATCTGATATCAAAAATTCGGTCCCAACTTCTCTCAAGTATAAATGCTATTCACAAGCACTATAAGCTTCCTGTCTAAACACATATTTAAACACATCAAGCATGCACCATTCTTAAACATGTCTTACAACCAATATACAAGTAATATGTTAAAATCATACTAAATTTTTTTAAAAAAAAATCCTTCATTGTACCAAATTCACAATCACAACCTTTATATATACATACTTCAAAAGATGTTTAGCTTTAAATCTTAACAAAAAAAAACTACTTCCCGTTAAAGTACTACCCAAAGCTTCCTATATACATGCCACTCTTAAACCCAAAATGAGTTACTCAAAAATTCTACCGAGGATGAAGGTGATAGTGTGCGCTCTTGATTGGATCCAATCGATGCCAAGATTCCTCGAGACTTACAATCATGAAAATTCAAATGCGGTAAGTCATTTAAGACTTAGTAAGTTTGATTCATTATCTTATAATTATAAGTTAACCTTATAAATGTTAAATTGATGTATATATATATATGTGTTGTCTTATATGATGGTTTTTGTTGACATGTATAATTCTTTGTGGATTAATTTGTTTACACAAATTCAGGCTTTATGCCTAGTAGGCTTTATGCTAGTGTTTTTAGGCTTTGTGCCTAGTAGGCTTTATGCCGGTGTTTTCAGGCTTTGTGCCTAGTAGGTCTTATGCTGGTGTATTTGGGCTATAGTCTAGCAGGCTTTGTGCCGGTGATCCAATAACAAGTATTGAATTTTGAACTATAGTAGTTAATTTGCCTTAATTACTTTTCTAATTGTATTTTGAACTTACTAAGTCTTAAATGACTTACCGCATTTGAATTTTCATGATTGTAGGTCTCAAGGAATCTTGACATCGATTGGATCCAATCAAGAGCGCAGACAATCACCTTCATCCTCGGTAGAATTTTTGAGTAACTCATTTTGGGTTTAAGAGTGGCATATATATAGGAAGCTTTGGGTAGTACTTTAATGGGAAGTAGTTTTTTTTTTTGTTAAGATTTAAAGCTACACATCTTTTGAAGTATGTATATATAAAGGTTGTGATTGTGAGTTTGGTACAATGAAGGATTTTTTTAAAAAAAATTTAGTATGATTTTAACATATTACTTGTATATTGGTTGTAAGACATGTTTAAGAATGGTGCATGCTTGATGTGTTTAAATATGTGTTTAGACAGGAAGCTTATAGTGTTTGTGAATAGCATTTATACTTGAGAGAAGTTGGGACCGAATTTTAGATACCAGATTATGTTGTGTCGGTACTTTGTTATTTAGTATCGGTAGAAGTGTAGGGGATTTGAAACTTTAGTTACTGATAATCTAGTTTTGGTAATAAGAATTTAAACTACGGGTAGAACTGTATGAGTAGTATCGGTAGACTAATCTAAGTATCGATAGAAAATAGTAGTTATTGTTAACTTTGCTCACTGTCAAATTTAGCATCGGTAGTTGAACGAGAGGTATCGATAGAAGTTAGCAGGTTAAGTAGTTTTGCTTACTGTAGTTTTGGATATCGGTAGAAGTTTGTTTGGGTATCGATAGATCTAGACCCCTTTGTATCGGTAGAACTTTTAATGTTTCGATAGTTACTGTGATGTTTTCACCTGTCTAATTATCAAGTGTTTTACCGATACTTGCCAGTTCATGTATCGGTAGAGCCCTCCTTACTTATAATAATTGTATGAAAAATTTGTATTTTCTAGTTTTATGCTAATGAAAGTTCTTAATTTCAATTATTGTAATCTATGAATAGTTAGTGAATTAAAGATTTATTCACTTACTCAAGTTTCGTTATTGTGTCGGGAAAGGGGTGTCACACTATCTTTTCAAAACATGTTTCCAAAATTGAATATATCTTATACGAAACGGTCATACTTTTTTACCTCCTACGACCAATTTATCTCCACTTTAAATGAGTCGACTTTGACTCTTTAACAGACGAGGGACGTCTTGTTTCACCGATCACCGTTAATCCTTCAAAACATAAAGACTGTCAATCATTTTACCTCTCACAAAAACGAGAGTCCCAGGGGATACTTTAATTTCGCTTAAATCGATGTTAATTTTACAGCCCTTCGAGTTCAAAGTTCCCAAGGAGATAAGATTTTTCTTTAAGTCAAGCACATACCTGACATTTGATAGTGTTCTAATTGTCTCGTCGTGCATCCTTATTTGAATAGTACCAATACCGATTACCTTACTGGTGGACCATTCCCCATGCATATAACTTCATCTTCAACTGAACTGTATGCAGAGAACCAGTCTTTGTTGGGACACATGTAGAAAGAACACCACGAATCTAGGATCCACTCGGATGTAAGCTCGGAGCTTTCACTTGTTGACACCAACAAGAAATCATCACCCTTGTCATTGGTCAAATTAGCACCAGCCAAATCTTCCTTGTTGCTCTCAACAATCCTTTTATTTCGCAGTTTGGAACAATCTCGCTTTCTTGATGCTACAAAAATCGAGGGTTGCCTATCTGACCTGTTATTCGAACCAAATTCATATTCGAGTTTGTCTTTGCTCAATAGATGACACTCCACATCCTCAACGAGAGATTATCTCTGCCATAAATCAAGGTTTCCCTGAAAGACTTATATGAAGGGGGTAAAGCGCACAATAATAGCATAGCCTAATCTTTATCGTCAATTTGAACCTCAACATTTTTTAAATAATTCAAAAGAGTAATAAATTGACTGATGTGACATCTAAGATGCTCGCTTTCTTCTACGTGGAATGTATATAGACGTTGTTTCAATACCATTCGGTTAGTCAGAGACTTTGTCACGTATTAGGTTTCTAACCTTTTCCATAAGGTGAATGTTGTTTTCTCCATCAAAACTTCATTCTTAAGGTCGCTCTAAATTAGAATTGTCGTCATCTGAACTTGCCACAGATTGAAATTTGTGATGCTATCGAACTTATCCATATCAAACTTTGTTGTAGCCATTTCCGAACGGGTTGATTGCGAAAATCAAACTAGCTTTGATATCAGTTTATTGGGGATAAACCCAATTAAACAACAAACAAGTAAAATAACAAATGAATTGAAAATATCGAACACAAATATTTTACGTTAAAAAATCCCTCCGAAGAGGATAAAAAATCACGGGCAAAAATAATTTCACTAAAATGGCAAAAATAAAAAGTACAACAGATTGAGGTAAAACTAAACCCCAAAACCCAAAATAAGAACTCTCAAAACGTAAACACAATATTCTCTGAAAGCTCGTAAAAATTGATACCTGAATGTATAATGGATTATTTTTCTAAGATTGGAAAAATATATATTTATAAGCTAAATTCGTAGGTCAAAGAATATTAAATAACATGCACTAATTAGAGTTTAAGTGAGAAACTAAAAAAAGAGTTTAATTGAGCGAAGAAAAGACGAAAAATACGAGGCATAACTCCACAAATAGTTGGAGTAAGATTAGGAATGGCATTGAAGAAGCGCGAGGGTGAATGTTGCTAAACCCACCACCACTCCACAGTTGTTATGCTTTTCTCCGTCACCCGCCTCGTTCCACTATGAATGTATAATTTTGAAGATCATTACCTCCTTCGTGGATGCTGGATGCATCCATCCTTGTCTCGTCCTGTCCTACTCAACTTCAATTAATTTAATTTTTCTACTTATCTTTAATAATATTTTTAAATTAAAGTAAATATTTAAATATAATTCTTCAAGAAAATATTTAAACATAAAATATATAATTTTTTTCTATAATACATTATTAAATTTTTATATTTAACAGTTATAAATATATATACAATGATAAAATGGTAATTTTATATAGTGGAGCATATGGAGTTGGACAAGCAATTACCATAATCACTCCATATCTATTGTCCAAAAGAAGAAAAAAAATCCACTTTGCCCCGCTCCACATCTATTTTTCCAAAAAAAAAATCATTCCAATTTAACTAGATCAATTCGAAATTCATCAAATCATTAGAATCTTACTATCCCTAAATAAGATAAGTATAGCATAAAAAACTTAAGAGTTTGTATAATGAATTAAAACTATGAGTATAAGAGTTATATTTTTCTAAGAAAATTAGTTAATATATCGATAAACATAGAGAGATTATTTCATTAAAATGATTGAATATTTAAGATAATTTTAATATTATGAAGAACAGATATAATTAGAATCTATAATAAGATTATTAAAAAAGTGAGTTTATATAATGCAAAAATAAAAAAAATTAGTTGGCGAGAATTTTTTTTAATTTTTCAATTACTATGTTGACTAATCTCTTCTTTAATGTACTCGAACTCACATTCTCCTGTACTGGTAACAATATACATATCATTCGAGTTAAGACTCAATCAAGCAACTTGAAACATATTTTAACATTTAATATTATTGATAAAAATAATTAATCTAATACCAAGCAACAATTAATGAATTAATAATAAAAGAAAAAACAAACATATCATTTTTGTATAACAAGGAAAATACTGTTGTAGGGATTGGAGAGCCAATTTTAGCCATATATATAACAATGTAAGAATTAATTAGAATTTGTCTTTATGCAACTGTGTCACCTTTCATGCATCTGTATGCATTAATGGCAGCATTTCAAATTAATTAAAAATGTTATATGCTTGATGATTGATGCTGTACATATCTATTCACTTTTTCAATTTACATTACTTCTTCATAATGAGTTACTAGAGAAATCAATTAAGCATATGAAATAAATTTTATTTTTTTATTAATTATATAATCATTTAATAATGAAATCAATACACTAAATACTGATACAATTATGGGAGTGGGCTCGTTTGTTGCTGCACTGGAGGAGTGGCCGGAGGCAATGAGGGACGTTGGCTATTAGGGTTTTCCCGTAAAATAGGGATTTGTTCAGTGTTGGAAGCTGAGTTGTGGGGGGCTTAAGCTAGCGTGGCAGTTAACTTGTTGAGTGATTATACTTAAAATCAAAACTTATTAAGAGGAAAATAAAGGATTTATTGGAACGGATGGAAGAATTTCGAGTGGTACATGTATCAAGGTAGAAGAACATATTAACGGATGGCATGACCAATCTTACCATGAGAATGAATACTGAATGAAAACTCTTTGACGAATCTTACTAGGCGATGACAAATCGGATAAATTTTTGTTTTATTTTAATATTTTCCTTCTAAAGAAAACTAAAACTTTAATTCAATTTACATTGTCACTATCACAATTTTTTTTTTAATTTACACTAATAATATGAAGTCATATTCAAGTGAATTTAAATTAAATTTTTTAAACATTATTTTTCTATTAAAGATTTTTATATACGTTAGATCAAAGAGTAAATTGGTCATTATGTTTGAAGTTTTATTCATTTCTACTCTTAAAGATTGTTCCATATACATCAACATGAGATTACTGTTTGCAACCATGCTAGTTTTTAACAGTATAACTTTTAACAGAGAGAACAAAATGTAATATGATATCTAATACAGGAACTTTACGAGTTCAATACCTATGCCCTCCAATGGGAAAATGGATAGATATAGGGAAAAAGAAATAAAGATGGGGGACCTTGGGAGGAAGCAGAAGAGACAAAGAGGGGTAGGAGGAAAATAAATAAAGGGATAGTGACGGGAGGCAAGCAGCAGCTGCTGCATGGTTGGTGTTTGTATGTTTTTTTGTTGCCATCTAAACAATGTGACCAAAAGGGCTTAAAGGGCGTACGTCCACTCGTCTCATAACTTGTTCGCTCTTTAACTAACAATCTTCCAACTTTCACCTACGACCTTACCAATGGATGGACGGCCCTTGGCCTTTCTCACTATCTCCTTTCTTCTTCTTTTTCATCTCACATCCGAAGTCTTTGTATTAAAAGTCAGATTGTATTTTATTTTTTTTACTAAAAAAATGATCAAATTAATTTATGTGCGTTACATCAAAATGTAAATTCATCCAATTTTACTATTAAAAATTGGTCTTTATACATCAGCATAAGGTATACGTGGTCACTTTCTGATTATTTTGTCTGTTTTTAACAGTACAAATGGATGAAATTTATAACAAAAAAGATTAGTTTACTCTTTGATTTAACGTACAATGATTAGTTTGCTTATTTTTTTAGTAAAAGTGACAAAATATAATGACTCTTGATATAGATGCCTCTGTTTGATCCTTATATATCAACATAAGGTATATATGGCTACTTTTTAGTTATTTCGCTAACCATACATGTTTTTAATAGCACAAATAAATAAAATTTTTAATAGATCGGAACAGTTTACTTTTTGATTGAATGTATAATGATTAATTTATCTATTTTTTAAATAATTTTTTTAATTTAACTCGTAATATAAAAACTTTCATAATACTTTTACTCACTATTGATTTTTTATTTTTAAAAACAAATCAATTTTAATTAAATAATTTTAATCTTTAATATTAATATTGCTTATTTGGGTTTTTGTCCTTATTTCTAAGTTGATTATGTTATTATATTAGATCTAGAAATTTTCAATTATATATGTCAAATCAAATTATCTCACACCTCTTTCTTGAATTTTATTTAATATTAGATTTCTTCTGTGAGTTTTAAGGACAATTATTATTCTTATTAAATTATTTTCTTACTACCATTGTAGTTATCCACTTGTTAAGTTATAGGTAAATTATATTATTTGTCACTAAATTTTAGGTGAGTTTTTGTTTTGATCACTTGATTAAAAAAATTATTATTTGATCACTGAACTATTCGAAAGTTTTCATTTAATTCACTGAATTATTTAAATGATTTTATTTAAGTCACTAGACTGTTAAATTTTTTTTAAAAAAAATGTAAACTGCATCATTTGTCACTAAATTAGGGGTAAATTTTCGTTTTGGTCACTTAACTAAAAAAATTATAATTTGATCACTGAACTATTTGAAAGTTTTCATTTAAATCATTGAATTATTTAAATGGTTTTATTTAAGTCATTGGGTTGTTAAGTTTTCTTAAAAAGGGTAAACTACACCATTTGTCACTAAATTATGGGTAAATTTTTGTTTTGGTCATTTAACTAAAAAAAGTTACAATTTGGTCACTTCTATTTGAAAATTTTCATTTAAGTTATTGAACTATTCAAAGGTTTTTTTTTTATTTAAATCATTGGGTTGTTAAGTTTTATTTAAATCATTCGAAAATCGGTACGGTGGGTCAATACCCATCAACGAGTTGAAAAACATACTTTAGATCCAAGTTGATTTGACGGCCAGTGTCGGAGATCGGAGAAAAAAGTTGTTTGAATTTTGGTTCATAAATTTGTGACGTCCAAAGTTGTTTCATGAAAAAAATTGAACCGGAAAAGAGAAGGGAAAAGAAAACTTTCGATTAGTGCAAGCAGTGCGAATAGAGAAAGCCATATAGCAACCATTATAACAGTCCGGAAACTTAAATGAAAACTTTTGAATAGTTCAGTGACCGAAACGAAAACTTACCAATAGTTTAGTGACTAATGGTGAAGTTTACCCTTAAATTATATATGTTATCATTTTGTTTTCCTTTGTCTTTCTATCACTCTATCTATATATAAAAACATATGATGTTGTGCACTTCGTTCCCTAGTCCTACTCAATTTCACTTTAGCTTAAGACATCCGTTTTAAAGTTATTTGGAAACACTCTAATTCCAAATGTCTCTCTCTGTCTTAATGGATTCAAGTTCTTCAACCATTCTTTTACATCCATCCATGGAACCAAGAGATGAGACGGGTGGTGTCCTTTTTGACCCATCCAAGTTGCAAAAACAATCAACTTTACCCACAGAGTTCATATGGCCATGTGGGGACTTGGTTGACACCCAAGAAGAGCTTAACGAGCCATTGATAGACTTGGGTGGGTTCATCAAAGGAGACGAAGAAGCTACTGCACGTGCAGTCGACCTTGTTAAGACTGCCTGTTCTAAACATGGTTTCTTCCAAGTTACAAACCATGGTGTTGATTCAAATCTTATCCAAGCTGCTTACCAAGAGATTGATGCTGTGTTTAAGTTACCCCTTAACAGGAAGCTCAGTTTCCAAAGAAAGCCTGGTGGTTTCTCAGGCTATTCTGCTGCCCATGCTGACCGGTTTTCCACTAAGTTGCCATGGAAGGAAACATTTTCTTTCGGCTACCAAGGACTTAACTCCGACCCTTCTGTGGTTCATTATTTCAGCTCTGCTTTGGGGGAAGATTTTGAGCACACCGGGTAAGCCTTTATAAATGCTTTAATAAGCTGCATTATTTAATGGTAAAATTACCA
This sequence comes from Gossypioides kirkii, assembly GCA_005610355.1. NCBI lineage: Eukaryota > Viridiplantae > Streptophyta > Magnoliopsida > Malvales > Malvaceae > Gossypioides > Gossypioides kirkii. Next base: position 549,065 of record CP032251.1, on the reverse strand, counting down.
TAGAAACTCTAATACTAGGACCCAGATTACATTTTGTTCTCTTTATTAAGAAAATGGTAAATTAATCCTTGAGCAATTTTTTTTTGCTAAAAATTCTATCCATTTGTACTATTATGGAATAGCCAAACATGCCACGTGTACCTCATATTGCATACATGGACCAAATTTTAACAGAATGATGGGTTTGCTCTTTGGTCTAATATATATGGACTAATTTACCCTTTTTTAGTAGAGAGAGTAAAATGTAATATAACTTGTAATACAAGTGCATATATGATACTTTTAGCTTATTTTATTGACGAATATATATAAATATTATATTTAAGACAATAAGTTAACCAATTAACGGTGATTTGACAAACAATACAAGTTGAAAAGTGAAAAAAAGACAGAAAAATTAAGTGGAGGACAACAATAACTTTTTTGTAAAGTTGGAGGAAATAAATTATATATATATATATATATAACAAAGTGAGGTAAAAGTGTCATATAATAAGATTTGGGTTGCAATTTGTTTTTTCTATTAAAAAAATTATCAAATTAGTCTATATGTGTTAGATCAATGTTAGATCAAAGAGTAAATTGATCTTTCTGTTAAAAATTAATCCCTGTATACCAGCAAATGTGTCTGATTATTCCATTAGCCACAATAGTTTTTAACAGTAAGTATTAGTTTGCTCTTTAGTCTAACTTACAAGAATTAATTTGTCCATTTAAGTAAAAGGAGCAAAATACAAATCGACTCTTAATACAGGAGTCTGGTTCCTTAATTAATAATAAGGCTATATATGGATGTGAAGGTGGGTTTACCAAAAGTATTGTGAAAAGATGAGGGAGCTGTCGCTAGTGATCTTCGAGCTGTTGGGAATGAGCTTGGGGATAGATCGTTTACACTACAGAAAATTTTTCGAAGATGGGAATTCAATAATGAGGTGTAATTACTATCCCCCATGCAATAATTCTGGCCTCACCCTCGGCACTGGCCCTCACTCTGATCCTACTTCCTTAACCATTCTTCACCAAGATCAAGTGGGAGGCCTCCAAGTTTTCATCAACAACAAATGGTATGCCGTTCGACCTCGACAAGATGCCTTTGTCATTAACATTGGTGATACTTTCATGGTAAGTCCATTTTGCTGCATTTCTACTTTCGAGACCCCTCTACTAGATTATCTCTCTATTCAAAATACAGACAAATTAATCTTTGTACGTTTGGTCAAAAAGAAAATTTCACCCATTTCTACCGTTAAAAGCTAGTCCATGTATGTCAGCATGAAGTACATGTGTCACTAGCATATTTTTCAGTTAGTTATATCAGTTTTTAATAGTACAAATAGATAAAATTTTTACAAAAAGGACAAAATTATTTTTTGATCTAATATTTAGGGACTAATATGCTCATTTTTAATGGGGATAAAATACAATTTAACTCTTAGTATAGGAGCCTCTATGGTACTTTTACCTCTAGAAGTTGGTGACTTTACATGTGTTAATCAATTATTGCTTACTATACATAACTTTAATTAAGATGTTAATCCACTTCCTTAATAATTTAATTGATATATTTTAGGGGTGAATCTATCTGAGTGGTCCTTGTATCATAGGAATTGAATTAAATTAGTCTATCTACTATTAAATGGATTAATTTAATCCCTTACTACTAAAAAAATCAAATAAAATCAAATTAAAATAGAGTTGATATTTACTGTCTAACAAAATTAATATTTTTAAAGTTTTTATAATTTTGTAAATAAAATTTTTTGTTTGGGATTGAAAAAAAATTCTCAAGACATTTTTTACAGTAAATATTAATCTTGTTTTGATTTTTTTTAATAATATTGAGACTAAATTGATCCATTCAATAAAAAAGAGATTAATTTAATCTAATCCTTATAATATAAGGACCTACTAAGCAATTTAACCGTAACTACCCCGTACTAATTCAAGATAGTAGTAGCTCATTAGTACTGTAATCCAAGTTTCGTACAGTAACAGTTGCTTTTCCCCCCCATGAAAAGAACACGTAAATGGGCAAGAACTTTCATGAGTAAAATCTTGAATTTGAATTTCAGTCCTTCTCTACCCGACCAAAATTAAGATCTTTTTATTATTTTGTGGGACCTAATATCTTGTGGAATGACATACAAGGTCATAGACTGAAAATAACGTAATTCCAAGGTTAAAGTTAAGGGAGATATAAATGTTTGTCCCTAGTACCGTATAGGTCCTTTATGTTAAAAGGTTAATCTATTTGTACTATTAAAAACTGACGTGCTTGACAGAATAACTAGACAATAACATATCGCGTATGCTAGTATACAGAAATAAGTTTTTTTATTATTGTTGTTTGATGTTACGTATAGAGACTAAATTGAATTTGTGAAGTGTAGGCATTGTGTAACGGGAGATACAAGAGTTGCCTGCATAGAGCAGTGGTGAACAAGGAGAGAGAGAGGAGATCATTGGTATACTTTGTGTGCCCAAAAGAAGACAAGATAGTGAGACCCCCACAAGATCTAATGTGCAGATCAGGAGGGCCAAGAGTGTATCCTGATTTCACATGGTCTGATTTGTTGGACTTCACTCAGAATCACTATAGAGCTGACGTTGCTACACTCCAAAGCTTCTTCCCTTGGCTCCTTTCTTCTAACCCTACCTCCAACTTCTAGTCCCCCCCACCCCCACCCCCCACCCCCCATCTTTTCATATAAATATCTTACTTTCCTCTTTATATCTACCTATGTTCTAAGTCTTTCTACTCTTTTGTATATTTGAATTTTAATCTTTCTATTTTAAAATTTTAAGTACAATGGTTAAAACCGTTAAAACCATTCTATTCAATGTGTTGGTGCCACGGGTGGAGAGAGAGAGAGAGAGAGAGGCAAGTAATGATCTTGGTCACCCCTAAAACATGAAAAATTATTTATATAATCTCTAGAAAATCCCAAGTTAGTATAATGATAAATTTGCATTTTGATCCCTAAATCAATTTCCTAACTTTGCTCCTAGTTAGTGTGATATTTTGAAATGATAAAAATATTCACCTGGTAATCATGTAACAATAAAACTGACATTGTAATGAACTTCAATTTAACAAAAGACTTCAGGGGTATTTGGTAAACAGAGTTTTTGACCTCTTTTTGGCTGATTTGGGTACAAATGGAGGATTAGCCAAATCCTCTAATTGTAGTGTTTGGTGAATGGAGGTTTGTAAGAGCTTGTTGAGCTAAAACCTCCAAAACAAAAAACGTTGAGATAAACAACTTTTTCCAACATGTGATTGGAAATGAGATATATGGAATGACATATCTGACTATGCTTGCTCAAAAATTACTCCCTTTGCCACATGCTCTCAAACTTAATAAGGGTGCCAAGATATCAGTAGCATCCATTCTCTCATTTTTCACTTTCACCTCCAAAGATCAAAGTAAATCTAAAAAACAACTCCATCGTGAATATATAAAAATCAATATTGCTGCGAGAAATTTTTAATTGAGCTCACTTATCTTTGAATGTTTATGTACTCTTAATTTATTTTCAATTTACTTGTGTAAAATGATTTCTTATGCAACTTTATATTAATTGAAATATATTGCTTGACAAATTTATTCAAAGTGTGACATAATTATCACTAATTTTTATTTATTTAAATTTCCAAAAATATTCACTAATTAATTTCTATAATGTATGTTTAATTCATTGGTAATAGTGTTTTATTTCAATAATTTCACTCAATAAAAACTAAAGTATTATAAACAAATAAATACTCAACAATAAAATATGTCATGCACTTATTTGTTATTTTACACATATCAGCTATCAGTTAAGTTTTACCAAACACTTTTAAATAAACAGTTAAAAAAATCAATTGGTTAAACCAACCACTGCAATGAGTAATAAGCTATCAGCCAATTGCCAAACAGAGCCTTCTAGTTCTCTTACTTGCTTTTTTTCCAATAGTATCATGTCTTTTCATATAAATATCATAGTTAGGACTTTTTATTTGTCTACCTAGTATATTGTATAATAGATTATAATATGCTATAAGTTTTTGTATTTTTTTGTACATTTGAAGTTTAATCTTCTTATATTTCGATTTTAAAAATTCAAGTACAATTGTTGAAATTATTCTATTCAATATGTTGGTGTCAAGGGTGGAGAGAGAGAGAGAGGGGGGGGGGGGGGGCAGGCATTGGCCTTAACCACTCCTTAAACATGAAATTGTTTATATAATCCCTAGAAACTCACAAGTTAGTATAATGGTAAATTTACACTTTAACTCCCCAAAATTTTTATTCTTATTTTGGCCCCTAAATCAATTTCCTAACTTCGATCCTAGTTAGTGTGAGATTTTGAAATGATAAAAATATTCATTTGATAATCATGTAACAATAGAAATAACATTGTAATAAACTTTAACTTAACATGTCTTTTCATATAAATATCATAGTTAGGACTTTATATCTGTCTACCTAGTATATTATATATTAGATTATAATATGCTACAAGTTTTTTTACTTTTTTGTATTTTTGAAATTTAATCTTTTTATTTTTCGATTTTAAAAATTCAAGTATAATTGTTAAAATCCTTAAAATTATTCTATTCATATGTTGGTGTCAAAGGTGGAGAGAGAGAGAAGGCCAGGCAGTGGCCTTGACCACTCCCAAAACATGAATTTCTTTATATAATCTCTAGAAAATCACAAGTTAGTGTAATGGTAAATTTACACTTTGACTCCCCCAAATTTTTATTCATATTTTAGCCCTTAAATTAATTTCCTAGCTTCGTTTCGTTCCTAGTTAGTGTAACATTTTGAAATGATGAAAATATCCACTTAATAATCATGTAATAATAAAAATAATATTGTAATGAACTTCAATTTAATTGAAGACTTCTAGTTCTCTTACTTGCTCTTTTCCAATAATATCATGCCTTTTCATTTTTTTCATATAAATATCATAGTTTGGACTTTATTTCTATCAACCTGGTATATTTTTCTAATAATATCATGGTTTGGACTTTATCCATCTACCTTGTATATTATATATTAGATTATAATATCCTACAAGTCTTTGTACTTTTTGTATATTTAGAATTTAGTCAATCTATTTTTTTTTAAAAAATTAGGCTCAATTTTTTAAAACCGTTAAAATTATTTTGTTCAATACGTTAGTGTGACATTTCGAAATAATAAGAATAACAATAGAAATAACATTGTAATGGACTTGGATTTAAAAGAAGACTTTTAAGGTTAAAATATGCATTAGGTCCTTGTATTCTTCACAAATTTGGAATTTAGTCTCTGTACTTTTATTTCCAATAATTTAATTATTCTACTTTTCTGATTTTAAAACTCATATCCAATTGTTAGCACTATTAATTTTTTTTTCTTAAATTTATTATTAAGATATTTTGAAATTTTAAAAAAACTCACCTAGTAGCAATAAAACTAAAAAATAGTGAAGTAATGAACTTGAATTTAACAAAGTAATTTTAAGAGTTAGATTTAAATTTTGAAATCTGAAAATTAAAGAGACTAAATTTTTAGAAATAAAAGTAAGGGACTAAATTCTAAATTTACCAAGAGTACAGAGACTTATGACATATTTTAACCGACTTTTAATTGTATTAACAATTGGACCTTAATTTTTAAATGGACTAAAATTTGAACATACGAAAAGTAAAAAAGAGTTAAAGGATATTTTAACCTCTATATTATTGCTACTTTTCTTTATCTTCTATGTATGTTTTATTCTCTCAATTGGGCCGCGACACATTGACCCAAAATAAAAATTGGGCCCATTGGAAATCTGTTTGTAACACATTACTTGAATATGTAACATGTCAACCTACTAAATGAATTTCATATTATGTCTACAAATATTCCTTTTTACTAAATTATATAACATTTGGATGAAAAAAAATAAAAATATGAAAAAGAACATTGAAAAAACCAATAGTTAATCAATTGCGTCAAAAATTTGATGCAATTGTAAACTAACTAAAAATTCAACAAAAGCATGCGCATCTATCAATTAATAATATAGCTACGGTGAATAAAGATATCATTCCCACGAGAACTAAAAGTACTAATAACTATTGTCTTTTTATTATTTAACCGACAAATTACAGTGATTGATTGAAAATTAAATTTAACTAATTAAATCAACTAAAGAACACGACAGAGAACAAATCAGGAAAATAAATGATTAACAACCAAGAAGCGAAACAATACCAATGAAAGAATCCATCTAGATTTCACCTGTCATTCAATTTAAATTAAACAATTTTTTCACTTAGAATCTTCATCCGTAGAAATTCCTAAATTATGTTAATATATCTTTCGAGAGTAAAAGCAACTGACTCTAGCTTGATTAATTAAAATTTCTTTCAAATTAAAACTCCTATTGTCGCATTAACTCGATCTTTGGATCCCCTTATTAGATTTGACTCTAATCCGGTAAATTTATGTTGTCTTATTTTTAGGATTGCATGTAACTCCACTCAATTATGTTAGATCTACTCTTAAACAAGATCTATTCCTCCTTTGATTTAATCACATCAAACATGGATTAATAGCCTAAAAATATTAAACCAAGATTAAGCACACATAATTGAGAACAAGATCTAAGTATTTATTGCCTAAAACAAAAATCAAAAGACAGAATTTATCACAGGATTCATCTTCCCTAAGTATTTAGAAAGTTAGTTCATAATCGCAAATAAAAACATCCAAAAGACAGTATAACTACAAGAAATGAATAAACTCATAATAAACTTCAAAGAAATCAAAAGAAGATCTTCAATTTTGATAGAAATTTGTTTCAAAGTAAGCTTTAATGGTGATTTTCAAGTTGTTTTCTTCAATATTCTATGACGGCTCGCTGCTCTCTTCTTATCTTTGTCATATATAAGTCTTAGAATGCTTGAAAATTTTAAAAATTACATTTTTCCGAGTGCCTGGAGTGCGATTCGCGATTTCCACACGGTCTGGCACATGGCCGTGTAATAGCTCGTGTGGCTCACACGGTCGTGTGTCCAGCCCATGTGGAATGGCCCAGCCTGTGTGGCTCCTGAAACTTGCTCTGATTTTCGATTTTTGCTTGTTTTTCACTCTTTTTGCTCCCAAATGTTCTCTTACTTATAGAAATATGAATTTAAAGTATTAGGAGCAAAAAAATCACTATTTTACATCGAATAATCATCCAAAAACGTATTAAAAACGGGATTAAAACATGTTACTTTTAGCACTTATCATTAACCAATGAGTATTCATAAAGAAATAAAAATGTAACTAGTAGAGAATTTGATTTTTAATTATATTTTTTTGAAATTTTGATTTCTTTTTATAGTCTTATTAATGTATTTAGGGGTGATCGTTAGATCGAATCGAGTGAAAAAATTTTGAGTTAATCGAGCTGCCGAATCCTATTTTCTCATCCTAACTCGATTTAATTTTTTTTCTAACCGAGTTAAGTAGAATGAAATTCGAGTCAAGTCGAATCGAATTGAGTGAAATTATTTGAGTTAAATTAAAAAATTAAACATGTCAAATTAACATCTTGTTAGAGTATTAATTACATATCAGAGCACATAAATTTGAAACCATATATATTTGAAAAAAAATCAAAGCAAAATAATAATAATAAAAAAGATACTTTAGCATGATAAATTTGAATCGTTAATTAACATATTTAAGTTCCTAAAATTATTATTTTAGAAAATTTTTAAAATTTTAACTTTCTTTATATATATATATTTGAAATTTTTAAAAACAAAATTACATTTTTTTTAAAAATATAAATTTTAGAATTTTTATTAATACTTTGAATTTTAAAAATTATTTTGCATTTCTAAAAATTATTTTGAATTATTTTTGTAATTTTTTTAGAGAGACTAATTTGTTAATTTTCAAAATTAATAGGGACCAAAAAGGTATTCACATCAATCTATTATTCGAATTATTTGAATTGTATAATTCAACTTGACTAGAACTCGAAACTCAAATTACTTATTCGAGTTGACTCGTATAACTCGATTCAGTTAACTCGAAATTTACTTTTTTAATATTTTTAAATCGAATAGAGTTTTGCTCACCTCTAAATGTATTACCTTTCTCTTATAATTTTGTTTTTTTTAATTATATCTAATTTTAAGTGAAAACAAGATAATTTAAATGATGTTTAAATTCATTAATATTATGATATATGAAATAATAATTTCGAATACTTTGAAGCAATTAATATAAATTATTGAATAGAAAAACAATTAATATAAATTGTTTGTAAAATCTAATTTTGTTATAAAATAATAATAATAATGTAAAGAACACAAGAATAGTAGATGAGAATAAGGAGAGAATTTGTATTGTATTCTATATATTTCATTCCATTTACAAGTAGCATACTCCTCTATATATAGGGAGATTGGACTCTTCATATTCTAATACATAAATGATAAAAAGTAGTTACAAGAATATGAAAGGTTAAGGAAGATGGAAGGTTAAAGGTCAAGGGAGATGAAAGGTTGAACATCCATTTAATAATATTCATAACACTCCCCTTTGGATGTTCATTTTATAAAGGATATGCCTCATTAAAAACCTTACTAGGAAAAACCCTGTGGGACAAAAACCTAGTGAAGGAAAAAGAAGTACATAATCCTTCGACACATAGTATATCACAACCATATATATATATAATATGTGAATTTACTCCCTCTCATGTAAGCATCACCTAAGATCTTTGAAACAACGAAATCCAATCTTGAAAATTAATTTATCAAATGTAGCAGTAATTGTTTGTTTCATAGAGCGCCAAGAAATTGCAATACCACCATATGTGAAAATATAACCAGTTTGTGATTGAGCATTGTGAGGATCAAATAAGTACCCTGCATCTGCAAAACCAACTAATTCTGTTTTGGGTAGGTTAGAGAAAAATAAATCCATATCTCTTGTACCTTGAAGATAATAAAAAACATGCTTAACTCCATTCTAATGTCTTCGGGTTGGACAAGAGCTAAATATTGCTAATAAGTTGACAGCAAATGATATATCAAGTCGTGTATAACTAGCAAGATACATCAATGCACCAATAGCACTTAAATATGGTACTTCGGGACCAAGAAAATCTTCATAATTTTCCCGAGGACAAAAAAGGTCTTTATTTACATCAAGTGACCGAACAACTATTATTGGAGGTGCTCAACGGATGTGCGTTATGTATGTAAAATCTTCTTTGCACTTTTTCTATATATGTTGTTTGATGCATAAGAATTCCCTTCTTTAAGCGCTTAATTTGTAATCCTAATCCTAGACAAAATCTTGTCTTTTCAAGGTCTTTCATTTCAATTTTTTTCTTTGAGCACTCCATTATCACTAAATTCTCTTCAAGAGTCTCAATGATATTTAAATCATCAACGTACACAGCAATTATAACAAATCCTAATCCAAATATCTTTATAAAAATGCCTAGAGAAATGGGATCATTCTTACAGTCGTCCTCAATAAGTATTCACTAAGGCGATTATATCACATGCGCCCAGATTATTTCAATCCATAAAGAGATCTGTTTAATTTGATTGAGTAATGTTCTCGAGAACCTGAATTACCTGCTTCTGGCAGATTAAAACCTTATGGGAGTTTCATGTAAATGTTATTATCAAGTGGCCATATAAATAGACTGTAACTACATCCATTAGGCGTAAATCAAACCTTTCTCTTATTGCCAGACTAATCAAGAACCTAAAAGTAGTTGCATCCACCATAAGAGAGTATGTCTCTTCATAATCAATATCAGGTGTCTTGTGAACGTTCTTGTTACAAGTCAATTCTATATATTATGATTTGTATTTTTTTCGCTATTATGCTAACATGTACTCCTTTTGGCTTTACACCTTCCGGGTGTTTGGACTTCTTGTCCGAGATACATTTCATAAGTTATAATAGAAACACTTATTTATTTTTGATGACTTGTTCTCATCTCAATGCTTTCAAGTATATTTTCATTCAAGACCCTCACTTTCCCATAATATTGAAGTGTTCTACGTATATTATCGTTGTCGACAACAATTTCATTTTTTTTTCAACTCCATCATATTTAGTTATGACATAACTAATTGAGATATCTCATTATATTCATAATTTCAGGTACCTGAACCTCTTCTAGGGTTTTATAAAAAGTTATGCCTTGGGCCTCTTCAGGAGTACCCGCCTCCTTTTAGCATGTGACCATCTTCATTTCTTTCTCCTTTCTTTCAATGAATTTTTGTTTTATGGAGTCGACTAGCTTGTCATGCTTCTAGCATGCTCAAGTCTTATTTTTTTATCACATTGTCCTTCTGGGACATATAATTATTTGGAGCATTTTAGCTCGTATAGGTATCAACTAGTATATGAAATCTCTAAATGTCATCACTAAACATACCTAGCAAATAATTTTTATCCTTCAAACTTTGTGCACATAATGTTAGTGAGGATCACAAAAGAAAAATGATGACATAATTATTTAACTAATTTGTGTCCCCTTAATGTCGAGAAAATTTGCAACATAACAATACTTTTTTTTCAAAATTATAAATATATCTCCCTTCAATATCTAATGAAAATTCTAAAATTTCTCAACTTCATATTAGATGATCCATCTTAGTGCATTATGGCGGAATATGAAATAGATATTGCACATCCATATATTCTTAGATGGAATCCATTGACTTATAAATGAAAGTCAATTCTCACGAGACAAATATTTCTTACATGTTGGCTTGATGCAAATAAAATTACATGCTTATTGTAAAGCAATTCTTATATTAATGGTTAAGCAACTAAATGGAGGCATAGTTTTGCTAACCATTAAATATAACATATATAGGCAATAGACAACTTAAAATTATCCCAGCTAAAACTTCGAAAATCATGCTAGGGATATAATGCACCAACGTTGTTAGCACAAATTGCATTCTATAGAGATTGTGCACAATCAAATTATTTCAAAAAATAGTATTGCAAACTTCGGGTTGCACACATGTGATACATGAGCTCATATATTATTTGGTTATCATTGAAAAATGCAACCAACCTCTAACTTTAGCTGGTGTTAGATCAATATGTTCTCCAAATAACTAGTATAATGAAAATTATTAAAATATAACTTCTAATTCTTCAATAAACTCATATAAAATTTCATCAAATTATTTTGCATCAACATTGACTCGGGATGGTCTAACCGGTCATACCAACACTATGAACTTCTTTTCACTATCTCATATGTCATTCATATAAGTGTAATGTATTCCTTCTGGGAATATTTATAATACAAAAACATGAGTATCTCATGTCATTTCTATCCATGATTTTAATATAAAACACATAAAAAATTCCTTCAACATATATTTTCTTGATCTGAAAAATAATCTTATGTTTTACAAAATTTTGCATCTCAAGGAGGTAAAATATTAGCTCTTCAAGAGCTTTTTACAATTTGATGCAATATTAACTCTTCAGGAGCATGTAATCATTTTATTATGTATATCTTCAATGAATACTTAATTTATTCTTATGAAAATAAAATGAATAGGTATAAATAAAACATATATTAAACATAAAAAATAATAAATTTATGCTACTAATAAATTACTATGGTTAGATAATATATATTTTTATATATACCATAATACAACAAAATGCAAAATATTATAATGTCATATTAAAATAACTTTACAACTATAAAGGTTTAAACATAAACATTTTCTAATCTTCACCTCAATTATGAAACTATTCAAACAAGGTGAATATCTCAAAATTCATGATAAGTACTTTTACTCTCATTCCACAATAATCATATATCTTAATCAAAATCAAAATTAAACCAATCAATTCTATTTAAAATGAACTAATAAAAATAAAAACATTTATCTCTACATAAAAATCTCAATAACTAAATACGTAAAGATATTTTAAAAATTCATAGAATTATGGATAGAGAATTATATAAATTAAACTTCTTTGTATGTCTCCAACAACATCCTCAATTACAACAACAACCACGATTTCTATATTCTGATTTTTCATAGTTGTTATATGTTGTAACATTCACTTCAGGGAATGAAGTCTTTTTCATTAAAAGGCATGAGATCGTTCCAAAATACTTTTTAAAGCTTTTTTCACACTATTGCTGCTACAAGAGCACATAAGATATTTCAATCATAGCAAGCTTTAGAGAGCATTATCGTTTTCTAATGGCAAAATCATTATTTCAAATTATTAAGTCATTCAAGAGTTAAGAGGATATTTCACAGTTAAATGTTTCACTTTTAATTATTCATGTAGTTGATAATCATTGAACTTCCACAATGGTAACTTTCTTATAATTATTCATGTCAAGTTATATATTCTAAGCTAATAACTAAAGCGAGAAAGCATTATTATTCATGCCTATTCAAACTTAAGTATAGAAATATGATCATCTAGATCTATTAAAATTTTATGATAACTAAGATCAACTTTACAATTTAATCAACATAAAAATAGAATACCCCAAAAATGTTTAATGGAATATTAACTAGAGACATCACATTATTTTATTTACTATAATCAAGGTTTCCATAGAAAATTTCATCCGCAAAGAAACAAATAGGCATAAGCTATGTCATATGCATCTGGATATATATTCAGTACAAGTATATTTAACTTTTTTTTTTAAGTTTTTCATACGACATATCCAAATATTAAATATGAGCTTCTAGTGTCAAAAATAATAATCTAATAGGCAATGCAGTACATTTGGTGAAGGTCACCAAATAAAATAATTTTTTTTAAAAATGATTTCTTTATTTTTAATCATGTCAATGACATATGTTATGAAAGATATACATATTTAAGTAAAAAATATTCAAGTTGTTGATACTTCAATCTTATTCAAAGTCTTAGATCATAAACAAGCATATCATGAAATATATAAAACATAAATTCATATTTAAATACGGGAAAAAATGAGCATCATTTTAACTTTTTTTTTCATTAAAAATATTGAAACCTCAAAATCTTTCAAACACACGGAGAAATTCACATACCTTAACCTTGTTGCTTCAACAAGAACGTTGTACGTCTAGATTACTTGTTCTCCAAAAAAATATTGAATACTATCGAGCAAGCTCGTGCTGATAACGTGTTATAAAATAATAATAATGATGTAAAGAACACAAGAATAGTAGATGAGAATAAGGAGAGAATTTGTATTGTATTTTATATATTTCATACCATTTACAAGTAGCATACTCCTCTATATATAGGGAGATTGGACTCTTCATATTCTAATACATAAATAATAAAAAGTAGTTACAAGAATATGAAAGGTTAAGGAAGATGAAAGGTTAAAGGTTAAAGGTCAAGGGAGATGAAAGGTTGAATATCCATTTGATAATATTCATAACAAATTTGAATATATTCATGGTAAAAAGACCTCTCTCATCTATATCAATTTCGATATTGAGGAAACTGGTCCCTTTCAAAATATCTGAGCAATTTAATCCCTATCAATTTCAAAAGTGAGCAACTAAGGGCAATTAATCATGATATTAATGTTTTTTCGTCAATTGTATATAATTTTGATTGGTATAATAACAAATTTAACTTTCAAAGTTTACACATTTTGATAATTTTGTCTTGATTTAACAAAATGTGTAAATATTGTAGGTTAAATTTGTTAAATCAAGACTAATTGAAAAAATATGTAAATGTCGTGAATTAAATTTATTAAATAAATGTCAAATTGACAAAATATGTAATATCAGGGGCTATTTTTTTTGTTATATCAATCAGAATTTTGTACAATTGATAAAAAACAATAACATTGTGATTAATTATTCTTAGTTGCTCACTTTCGAAATTAATAAAGATTAAATTGCTCCGATTTTTTTAGAGGGACCAATTTACTCAATATAAAAATTGAGAGGGATTAGAGAGGTATTTTTACCTATATAAATAATATTTTAGATATTAAAATAACATATAAACATAACTATTGTAAATTAATAAAAATTTCCATAGTGATAGAACAACTCACTCAAATACATAGTATTTTTACTTTCACGCGTCTTTATTTTTATTGCAACCACAATGTCATGTTATTGTTGTTTTGATATTAACAAATATTTCACTTAGATTGTAATAAAAATATAATAAAATAAATTACAATGTTAAAATTATGATATGTGGAATATAAATTTTAATTTTTTAAAAGAAATTATAATAAATTACTAGTGATATTTAAAGTGAGATTATTCGGGTAAGATTTTAAAGTGAGAGGCAAAATAGTAATTTTGTCTTATAAGGGTATTTTTGACATTTCACACATGTAAATGTTAGAATATTATAATTAATGAGTAAATGTGGTGATGAAATGAATTGGACCATTAAATTTAATTTTTGATACCATAAAGAAAATTTGAGTGACACAAATTAGAAGGGTTTGACCCATTTGACCATTCATTTCTTCTGTTGGTTGGCCACCATAGTTGCAAAAGAGGAAGCTCTCTTTTTTTTTTCCTTTGCCATTTTTCTCCGATTCCTACTCAAAATTCCACGATTTTCTTTAATTCTCTTGAAAACCCACTTTAAGATAACTTCATTTAAGCTTTTCTCTTCATCTTCACCATGATCACAACCTAAGCTTTGGGTGCTTAGAGTGAGTGTAACACCTTTCACCTGTTCTGACGTCCGATACAAATGAGAGATGCCATCGAAGTACATATATGACAAAATCTCAAAAATATTTAGGAATTCAAAGTTTGCAACAATTTATTAAAATCGTAAAATTAAGATAAAATCACTTTGAAAGATTTAAAATTTATCCTAAAAACATTATGTGGTGTCCAGGACCAAATACAAGCTTTAGAGAGCTCAAAACACTCAAAACAATGTAGTGGCATTGTCCTGAGGCTAGATAGGCTTATGTATCAATACATTGAGGCAATGTATCAAAACATATGCCTCATATTGTAGGCTTTTAGCTAATGTCAACTAAGATTCCGATACATAAAACATATGTTCCGAACCATAGACCCTTGAGACCAAATTTTGGTCACTGACTTGCAAAGTTTCGGTACATTTAACCAAGGCTCGAAAACCATGGTGCAGGGGACCAAAAACACCTTAATCACACTCCAATTCATCTCCTAACAAGGAAACAATAGCAACACAAACAAATTACAAATTGGAAAGTACGAACTAACTGATTGCACTAAAACCCACACATAGCAATAACTTATGGCAGGACTTGAAGACCCACACCTTTAATTACGCATGGTGGGTCTTGAACCTAGATACTCGAAGCCCAAAGTATCTGCCTTTACCAACTGTGCCTAGGCCTCATTGGCATTTCGCATTTATTTATATTTATTGATTGTTATAATGATAATCTTCATTCGATGTGATGGAGAAAAAAAAAACTAATGGTACTAAGAATAGAATTTTATGCCACGTTTGATTATTATTGTAATAACATGAGGAAAATCTAATCTAATATACATGCATTACAACAGTTAGACATAAAAAAAACAAAAAAGAATAGTCCGTACAAATTTAAACTTGAAATTAGAAAGATGAGTAAAAACTCTTGTAAACAAAAAACCCTCTTCAAAATAAGCAAAAGTTATTCCATCTCTTTTCCAAAAATAAGTCAAGTGAGTGGGGTAAAAATTATCAATTAAAATTAGCTTATTGCTAACGTATATATTAAAATATGGTGAAAAAAAAATACTCTTACTAAATGTAGCATCAATGTGTAAAAAACACATCTCCTAAATAAGGGAAAATTATTGTATGAAACAGAGACGCCACATCATCTTCTATCCCTTATCAATTATTTAATGTCATTTTAACATCTTTTTTCATGTCATTGCCACACCATTTTAGTAATTTTTTTTAACCTGAACCTTAGACCCTAGACCTTGAAACTTTGAACTAGACCATGGATCCTGAACTGGTCCAAGGTTCAAGTTAAAAAAATTACTAAAATGATGTATCAATGACACGGAAAAAGATGTCAAAGTGACATTAAATAATTGATATGAGATGTAGGATGATATGACATCTCTATTTCATACAATTCTTTCTCCTTAAACAAAGTGAATGCTATCTTTCTTAACTTCATATAAAGTCACAGGAAAAATCGAAAATGCATTGAGTATTTAAAAAATCAATCCACAAGTGAAGTAAATATTAGTTCACAAGGAAAAAGTGAAACTTTTAAAACTAGAAGGTTCGGATTGAATTGTCAAAACATAAATTTTAGGGACCTAAAAAGCAAATTTACCAAAGCTAATTTGTAGCTCATTATTGAAACAAAGGTTGGGGTGCATGATGTTGAATTGCTTATTGTTTACAATCATAAATGCAGACATTACACTCAAATCATTTCAAGATAATAATATATTTCTATTGATTGAATGAGAGTATATATGCCCTAATATTACATAACAATACAGTACATATCCAAGTGTGTATATGAAAGTAATTAACATTGCAATGCAAGAACTTGCATTAAAGAAGGAAAGGGAAAAGTTGGAAAACATATTTGCAGTTGTTCTTACCAGTACCCCACTGAATCAATTTGGTCTTGTTGCTGTAATTGCTTTTGAATGTTATTGGAAGAGAAAGGCAATGAAAAAGGTTGATCAGAAGGGACAAAGGATGTGTGACGAGACAATAAATTTGTTGAAGAATATACATTGGTATTGAAGCCTATATTTTGTTCATGTTTTGATTGCTGATGCTGCTTTTGCTCAGATCTTTGTTGCTTTGGAATGTTAAGCTTCTCTCCTTCAATCTCTCTATACTTGGTTAGGTACAATTTTAAAGGTCCTACATATTCCTCAAACCCTAAAGTAGTGATTGCCCAAATGATATCATCTCCATTGATGGTCTTTCTCTTCTCTCTTTGGCATTTATCTGAGGCTTCCCCGGTGACAAAGCTGATGAACTCTGACACACATTCTTGAACAGTTTCTTTGGCATCTTTGGATATCTTCCCATTGCTTGGGATCACTTTCTTCATGATTCTCCCCACGTTTGCTATGGGGAGGAAACGATCTTGTTCTTTGTTGTTGTTGTTGTTGTTGCTACCACCGCTTTTGGCACATGGGCTTTCGGGGCTTCCTTTGTTATGTCCATGTGCCGCATTTTCATCTTCCATTTCTTTTTCTACTAAATATCTCTCAGAATTGAGAGAGAGACAAGTTTTCTAGTTTTTGTGGATGTTTTGAGATTTTTATTAGGGTGAAATAGATGGAAACAATTGCTTAAATGTAGGCTGTTGAAAGGGAAACTAAAACTCCTCTTGTTTCTTAACCAAATGAGTCCCCGGGACTCTCTCCTCCTATTTGTGAACACTATGACCTAATCAAATTAACCAACATTTTTATTTTCATCTTCCAACAAACTTGTTTATTAATGACATTCACTATCCTAGTTACACCAAACCTACTTGGGAAAACTTTTTTTTTCTTGAATTACAATAACAAGTTGAAGCCCGAACAATAAATGCGACTAGCGTGACTTGAACTCAGATCACACCTGGAATGATAAACATCTTGACCATCGTGTCATCATATGGGGTTCAAAACCAAATCTATTTTAAGATGAGATGAGTGCTATATAAACAAAAATCATTTATTGCACCTTACACTTAAAGTATTATAAAGAAGAGTTAAATCACTAATTGGACCCTAACTTTGTAATTACTCTTATATTAGGGTCTATTTTTTTGTTTAAGTTAGTCTATGAATTTGGCAATTGTTTATGCATTGGGGTTTAAACTATGCAATTGTTCTCACATTGAGGTTTGAACTTTTTTTTGTTCAAGTTAATCCTTGAACTTGACAATTGTTCCTACATTGAGGTTTAATTTTTAGGGTTTTCAAAGAAATATCATATGTTAATTTGGATAAAAAAAAGTTCAGACCCTAATCTGAAAATAATTGTTAAGTTCAAAGACTAACTTGAAAAAAAAAACAGTTCGTGTGGGATTCATTTCCAAGCTTAGTCTCCAAAAAGTGTATTAACTCATTAGAGAAGCAACACTTTTATAAATATTTTGGCACACAATGTGAGAATCCTTGTCAAATTACTAAATTTCTTAGAAGATTGTAATATTTACCTAATTTCTACAAATTTATAAATTACTATTTTTTTTTACAAAATTATTAAGATTTCTTAAAATTTTCTAAATTTCTTTGAAAGTTACCAAATCTCTCACCGAATTATTAATTTTCATTGTCGAAACTACTTTGGAAACGAAGTTTCAAAAAATCATTTTTAAATTTGGAAAAAAAAAGAATAAAAAGGAATAAAAAGGGAGTCGCCACCAATCTTTATTTTGGGTGTGATTGGATCACCACAAAACGTTTAAAATGTTTTAAAAAGTCGGTCTTTGAAATCCAGAGAAACAGGCTCGGGAGTCGGTTACGCATGAGGAAGGATTAGCACCCTCATACGCCCAGAATTGGTACCACATGATTATTTTCAGGTCTTATTTTACGAAAACAATGAAAACTCAAGTCAAGTTTAAAATGCGATGTTTATTTTAAAAGGCTTTCTGTAATTTTAAAGGAAATCTTTTTAAGAAAAATTCATCCCCGTATTTCGATCCTCTATGAGAACTAGAAGACGTGTCCATCACATTAGGGCACTATATTCTCGGAGTTTCAAAATTGAAGGATGTTTCGGTAAATTTTAAATGGAGTATTCTATTGCGTGAATTATACAAAATTCACACCCAACACGTTAGGGCATGGTGTTTCGAGGTTTTCACACGAAAGAACATTGTTTCTTTTTTGGTCTTAAAATCCTTTGTAAATATATAAGATTGAAGAATATTTTGGAAAACTTTTGAAAAGGACCTCCGATTTGCATGAATTACGAAAATCACACTTAACACGTTAAAGCACGATTTTTCGAAGTTTTCACACAAAGGATATTGCCTCGTCTTAAAATTATTTGTGACATATGCATATCGATATACTTTGAGAATTAAAAAAATTCGTATTAAATTTAAAATGCAATCCTCGAACATATGATTTGAAGGATTTTTAAAAAAAACTTTACCCGTTTACTTCGATTTTCACGAAGAATCAAAGTCGCGACCAACACGTTAGGACACGACATTCTCGAAGCCTCGAAGTGAACGGGCGTAAAAAGCTTGAAAAGGATATCCGGTTTGCACGAGTTATACGAAGAAATCACACCCGACACGTTAGGGCGTGATTTTTCGAAGTTTACGCTCGGACGGAATATTGCCTCGATTTTTTTTTTAAAATAACTTGTAAATGGATGCGTAAGTTTAAAACACAAATAGCGATTAATAAGAGAAGTTAAATACGAAGTAATATAATAAGCAGATAAATTATATGCGAAAATATAAAATGCGGGTGCAAATAAATGCAAACATTGGTAAGGAAGAAGAAACGAGGAAATCGGGGTTGAAAACGGGACTTTTGGATACCCGGGGGCAAAATGGTAATTTTGGACGTACGGGGGCAAAATGGTAATTTTTGGTGAAACCGGGGTTAAAAATGGAATCTTGGAAAGTTAGGGGGTAAAATGGTAATTTTTGATGAAATCGGGGTTAATAATGGAATTTTGGAAAGTTCGAGGGTAAGATGGTAATTTTTGATGAAACTGGGGTTAAAAACGGAATTTTGGAAAGTTTAAGGGTAAAATGGTAATTTTTGGTGAAACTGGGGTTAAAAATGGAATTTTGGAAAGTTCGGGGGTAAAATAGTAATTTTGATGAAATTAGGGTTAAAATTAGAATTTTGGGAAGTTCGGGGGTAAAATGGTAATTTTTGATGAAACCAGGGTTAAAAATGGAATTTTGGGAAGTTCGGGGGTAAAATGGTAATTTTTTGATGAAATCGGGGTTAAAAATGGAATTTTGGGAAGTTTAAGGGTAAAATGGTAATTTTTGGTGAAATCGGGGATAAAAATGGAATTTTGGAAAGTTCGGGGGTAAAATGGTAATCTTCGGACAGCCTAGGGACCTACAAAATAATAAAACCAAAAAAAGGGTGACACGTGGCAGCCCTACAGGCATCCAGAAGTCAAAAGACTAATTTAAAAATATAAAAAATTCTTGGGTCAATTTTGTAATTAAGCAAAAGTTGATTTGAGGATTAAATTAAAACAAATTAAAACTGACAGGGACTAAATGCACAAATAAGCCAAAAAGTGACATGTGGCGGCCTCTAGTGCAGTCAAACAGCCAAAGGATTAAATTGAAAACCAATTAAAATTATCGGCCAGAATTGTAAATAATTAAAAAATGCAAAAGGACTAAATTGAAACAAATAAAAAATGCGGAAGGACCAAACGCACAAATAGACCATTAAGCGAAAACACGCGGATCCCAGAGCGTGTTCGGGTCGGATCGGGTCGGGTCTGTGGATACTATAAATATTATTTTAGGGTTTTTTAATACCATTTTTTATTTTTCTAAAATTTCACCCCCCTTTCCCTCTCTTATTTTCTCTCAACTCACCCCCTCTTCACCAAGGCCGGTCGAGCTCCAGCAGCCACCCAAGCGCGCGTAGGGGCGCGTCGTCAACGCCCCTCGTTCTGCTCGTCCATCTCCGGTCACGCTCGGCCGACATCGGGCTTCCACACGCCCCCCGACCACGGTCCGACCGCCGTTCAAGGTACGATCCCTTACTTTTCCCTTCCTTTTCTCCCATCTTTTATCCTTCTCTCTTTTTTATTTTATCTTGAAAATATTTTATTTCGAAAGCCCTTTTTTTCTTTCATTTTTGTTACCGATCTTAAAAGTCAGATCTGGGTTTGAAACCAGATCTAGAAAAAATTTTAAACCCCCCCCTTTTTTGAGTTTAATCTTCCCTCATCTTAAAAACATGGTTTTTTTTTTGACTTGAAATCTACTTGTTTTTTTCTTGCAGGATCCAGCCTCGGGTGACGCTTCAACGACGGTGGAGGGCTCCAACTACGGTGGTCGGAGATGGTCCAACGGGAGCAAATCGAAAAGGGAAGAGTCGGTCCTTTCAAATCCTTTTTTTTATTTTAATATAAATATTATTATTATTATTAATTAAAATATTTATTACTCATTAATATTCATTACTAACCGAAGCTTTATTTTTGAAAAATTAGAATATTTTTATTATATTGAATGTGCATTGAATGTTAGCCTTAAAACCGATGCAATTAATACTAAAACCCTTTTTTAATATACATTAATGTTCAAACAAAACAATAAATGATCAATCAAGAATTAAGACATATATTAATGCGCATACTTAGTATCTGATGAGTTTAGAAGTTTGAGGCATGAATCGGCAGTAAACATAATATTAATGATACCTGATTGCCTTTAATGTTTGAATGACTTAGTATTGGATTGAACCTTCTTTTGCTGTCTGTTGATATTTGGTTGAGTATTATTTTGTAATGGAAAGGGGTTGTCTCTTTGATTTCAAGAATAGGGTTTTTGTATTTTGGATTTCAATAATCGGGTTTGTAACCCTTTACAACCGAAACTAATTCGGCTTTTATAGCCAAATATCCATCATGCAATTTTGTTTTGTACATTTAAATGCTTGTCCTAATCTCTCTTTTCTTTTGCAGGTTCGGCAGTGGCGGTGACAGCAGTATTTGGAGCAGTCGGTGGCAGTGCAAGTTGACTGAAGGTGATGTTGAAGACGATGACGTGGCGGCCTGCAATTGACTGAGGTGGAGGTGGCTTGATGCCAGTGGGCAGATGGCCTTCTGTTTAGATTTAGGGTTTTTCAATTTGGTTTGAGTCACTTTGTAATTGGGCCTTTGGATTGTAATTGGGCCTTAATTTGAGCCTGTTTTGGACATTGTAAATGGACTTTTGTAAATAATTTTTATTTTGGGCTTTTTAATTTTAATTTTAAAATTATTTCAAATTTAAATTAAATTTAAATTTAAAATAAATTTAAATTTAAAAATGAATTTAAATTTAAATTTAAAGTAAATTTAATTTTAGAAATAAATTTAAAAAAATCATTTTAAACTTAAATTAAAATTGACCCAAAATTCAAAGCCTGGTTAAAATTGAGCTCTAACATTCATGTAAAATTATTAAATCTCTTACAAAATTATTAAAAGTTACCTAATTCTTACAACTTCTCAAATTATTGAACATCTTACAAAATTGTTGAATCTTTTACAAATTTACTTTTATAAGGATCTCGAAATTTCAATGTCAGAATGATATTAATCCGAGACATGAACTGTCATTTTTGAAATAAATAATAAACTTCGAGGACAGAACGATATAATTCATGCCTTGTGAATAGTAAAGAAATTTGCATGTAAATAAATTGTGAAAGGTAGAAGATGGACTAATTTAAAATTTAAGTTAAAGTTGAAGGGCTTAAAGTGTGGTTAGGCCAATAAGCTAAAGGATTTTATTATTATTATTATTATTTTTTCTGGAAAAAAGGTGGCAACAGATCATGCTATACCTTGCATTGACACTTTGTAAGGTAAGAATAATGGAAGGGTAAGTGGCAAAAGTACAAAATTAACACTTTGTAAGGTAAACGGTGGCAAAGAGAGGACTTCACACTTGTTTCGCCATGAAATAAGCTTAGTAATAATGTAATATGTTTGTATTCAACAACACAGTTGCTTTAACATTTGTAATTACACCTAAACCCAATTGCCAGGTAGGACAAAGAGAAAAGCTCAAGGCCTAGTACCAGTTCTAGTCTACAATTACATCCTCATAATTGTAGAGATGAGATTTATTGGTCCCATTCTTGTTCATGCATGCTAAATGTAAATGTTCCTATAAGCATTGGGGAGAAGAATGATAAAAGTTCAAGCATTGAAGGCAAAAACAATCAAGTTTCAACCAGCTTAACAGAGCAAAGGATGAAGCCTGTCTCTAAAATGAATCACAAAGATGAAGCTTTCTCCTGGATGGATTCTCTAACTGCATTAAACAGTAATGGCATCAACTTCTGGTTGGTGACAATGATGCCTGTGTCCAGATCAAGATACTTTCCCTTTGAAAAATCCAATGGCTTCCCTGCGGCATCTGTGACCACACCCCCAGCTTCTGCAAATCATGAGTTGCAAACAGGTATGTTAGAAAACAGATAGTGGATTAGTGGATGGGTGAGTGGTTGAAGGTTTGGTAAAAGTACCATGGAGGCTCTTGTACTAAAAGTCGGATTGCATTTTGCCCCTCTACTAAAAAAATGAGCAAACTAATCCCTGAATCTTATATCAAAGAGCAAACTGATCATTCTGTAAAACTTTCATTCATTTCTACTATTAAAAACTAATCCGTATGCGTCAACATGAGTGGCATGTCACGTGTCACTGTCTGGTTATTTTGTCAGTTATGCCAATTTTTAACGGTACAAATGGATGAAATTTTTTACAAAAAGGACTAATTTGCTTTTTGGTCTGATGTACAACGACTAATTTGCTATTTTTTTTTTTTGTAGAGGGGCAAAATGCAATCTAACTCCTAGTATAAGAACCTACATGGTACTTTTACCGAAAGGTTCCAACACTAAAAGGGCAGAATACTAAACCAATGTCAGCCAACTAATCCTTAGCATTTTAACTTTGAGAGAGATAGTAGCAGATGGAGTGGAATTGGTACATACCAGTCACAACAATACACCCAGCAGCATGATCCCATATTTTTTCTCGATACCCTTTGTGTGGAAGACGCAGATATATGGCTCCATCTCCTCTGGATAAAGCACCATATTTTGCCTGGCTATCAATTCTAACCGGTGGTGCTTTGACGCCGAGTTTCTGTTTACATCTCAACGTTTTCAATACATTATCCAAAAGCGTTAGTGTCTATATGTATATATTATATTTATATTGGTAAAAGTACCATGGAGGCCTTATATTAGGAGTTGGATTGTATTTGCTCCCTTTACTCAAAAAATAGGCAAATTAGTCCATGTACATTAAATCAAAAAGCAAACTGGTTTGTTTGTTATAAATTCCATTTATTTTTACTGTTAAAAACTGATCCATATACATCAGCATGATGTATATGTGACATGCCATGTGTCACTATCTAGTTATTCCGTTAATCATGCCACTTTTTAATAGTACAAATGGATGGAATTTTTAACAAAAAATACTAGTTTGCTCTTTGATCTAACTTATAGGATTAATTTGCCCATTTTTAGAGTAGAAAAGGCAAAATACAATCTGACTTAGGGGCCTCCATGATACTTTTATCTATTTATATCAATGTAGAGAAAGCAAGAGGGATAGTACTTCGGCAATCAAGCTAGATAAATCATGCATGGAGTGTGCTGCTTCATAAGACTCAAAGAATGATGCTTCTTCAGGATTTTCAACAGCACTTACTTGCACCTGGAGATCCCATATAATTGTACAAGTTGCAGATACATACTGAGACTAATAGAAATAAATTATAATAAATCATTATAACCTTTACTGCCGAAGAACCATCAAGTGGCTGCATATAAGTTCCACCACCTACTACAGCAAAGAAAAGACAGCCAACTTTATTATTTGGAGAATGCTGACCAGCATCACCGAGGGAAGTTAGTGGAAGATTTGGACAAGCCAGCACACCCAGGACAACTTTTCCTCCATCTAGCAAAGCCAATGCTATTGCATATTGATCTCCTCTCAAAAAACTACAATGTAAAATATCAAATAAACATAGACTAAGTCATCAAGTTGATCTAAAAGTACATACAATGAGAACAAAGTATCATTTCTTATAATTGGAAAAAAGGTAGAGATCATTATTATGCAAAAATAAAAAGATCAGCCATTTCTTTCACACTAAATTTCAAAGAAATCCAAACATTGTTAAGGTATGCCCCTAAACATCCCCCTGCAGTAGTCATTGCTGAGTTAAGGAGTGAAAAGGAAAGGTCCTACCTCATGTTAGATAAAGCATATTATAAACATGCACTCAGTGCACATGAATCATTATTATAGCAGACACCAACTTCTTTATGACTAAAGCAAAATCACTTATGCCAAATATAAAGTTTCAGAGCTAACCCTTTAGTACCATCTATAGGATCCAAAACCCAGTGTCGACCTTGGGAACCACCTTCAGATCTGCCATTGTCAATGGCCCTGAGAACATCTTCTGTGGATAAAGTAACATTGTATGATCCATCACTAGTCAGAGAATCGTTCACAAGTTTTGTAATGCGCTCTACTATTTCCTGGCCACCATCCTTGCAAAGATCTTTAGAATCCTAAAGAGAAACCAAAACATTATTTAGAAGGAAAGAAGAATTCTGTGATGTAAAAAATAAAAGATGGCTGATACATGCTGCTGAAACTATTATTCACAAGTACAGAGATTCACCTCCTCAGCAACTAATGAGAAGTTATCAGAAAATTCCTGCTGCAGCACAAAACTAACCAGTGCTTGTGAGCCTGATGAAAATTTTAAAATATAAAAATGTCATGAAAACATGTTAGTAATCAGTTAAGTATTATTTTCTGTCAACCTTAAGTTGAAAGATGATGGGACCAAGAACAGCATATATACTTAAACCAGAAATTTCTTAGGGATAATAAATGTAAAAAAAAATAAAAAGCAAATTTCATAAAATTAAATAATGCCTGTGAATTTTACATATGATAAGCGCATCAACTAACAAGTAGATAATATTGTAAACATTAAATAATAAATACAAGCTGTGATCATATTTCCCCCCGTAAAAAAACCATTGGAGGCCCTTATACTATGTGTCATATTGCATTTTACCCCCTTTACTCAAAAAATTAGCAAATTAGTCTCTGTATGTTTGATCAAAGAGCAAACTGGTAATTTTTATTAAAATTTTCATTCATTTCAACTATTAAAAACTGGCATGACCAACAAAATGACCAAATAGTGATATGTGGTGTGCCACATGTACCTCATATAGGGACCAGTTTTTAACAGTAGAAATGGATAAAGTTTTTAACAGAATGTCCAATTTATTCTCTGATCTAACGTATAAGGACTAATTTGCCCACTTTTTTAGTCGAAGAGACAAAATGCAATCCAACTCCTAGCATAAAGGCCTCCATGGTACTTTTATCTATTTCCTCCTGAAAATTGATTTGAACGGATAGAGCAGAGGAGCATAGAGGATGTAAAAATGGAGGCAACAATCAAACAGGCAAATGCATTGAAGGGCAAGGTGATCAGTTCACACTTGAGATATGCTCATCAAACAAAAGAGCTAAAATATCACAACTAGGCCATTTTCATTTCACTAGAACAATAACGTTGCATCCCATAGAAAATTTTGTTCATACAGCTCTGTTAATTTCCTAATATCAAAAGATTTAATAAAAGCAGGAAACAACTAAATTACTAATAACATGCTAACTTGTAGAAAGAGCAAATTCCTTGTATTAGGAGTTTGATTGCATTTTGCCCTCTACTCAAAAAATAAACAAATTAGCCCCTAAACATTAGATCAAAAAGCAAATTGGTTCTTCTTTAAAAACTTCACCCATTTCTAAATTTAAAAATTGGTCCCTATCATAATGAGGTACATATGGCACACCATGTGTCATTCTGAAAAGTAGAAATGGATGAAACTTTTACTAGAAAGGACCAATTTGCTCTTTAATCTATCATATAGACATTAATTTGTTTTTTCAGTAAAAGGGACAAAATGCAATCTAACTCAGGAGCTTCAATGCTACTTTTTACCGGATAGGAACCATTTCAAATCCAAGATGCATATCACTTTAAATAAAGAAACCGGTAATATTAGGTGAAAGAACCAAAGAGGAAGGAGCAATTTAGAAACAAACCATAATCAGCAACAGTTACAGGACTTTTATCATTCTTTGATTGAACATCGGATTGCAGCAAAGCCTTTTGTACTTTCTGGAAATTAAAACAAACACCCAAAATTCAAATTCAGATTCTATATATACACAGCTTCACAAAAGCCTAAATTTAATTGAAAAAAAAAAGGAGACGCAATTCAGTGACTTCAATTCCCCTAATACTAGAACAGTTGATAATTCCAAAGAATAAGGATATGAGAAAATTATTGAAAACCCAAAACACATAATACAGAGAAAAAATGAGTTTTTGGATGAAAAGAGAAACCTGACAGAGACGAGCAGCGAAAGTGGCTGCTTTCTTCGCAGCAGCCAGTTCTTTATCATAAGACATTGCCAAAATCACAGCTGAAGAAGAAGAAGGAGGAGGAGGAAAGTGACAGAGATGAAAAAGAGGGGGCTTTTTAAGAGAGGGGGAAACAAATCTCACCCAATTTATAGACATGTATTGATTTTTCAATTCAATAATTTCGTATGAAAATTTCTTTATTTTGGTTTCTTGTTTTTCAGAGCAGAATCAATCCTCAGTCAGCTTCTCGTGCTTTTTAATAAATTGTTAATGGAGTAGTGTTCAGAATACAGACATTTACTTTGGTCAAATCAGCCTTTAGTCCCTGTACTTTTTAAGTTTTTAAATTCTAGTCCAATCTATTTTTATTTTGGGTAAACTACCTTTGTAGTCAGCCAACAATGAAATGCTACAAAATATCACCCAAATATTAATAATTTCATTTTCGGTCACCTAACTATAAAAAATTACAAAATGACCATCTAACTATTCAATTTTATTTTTTTGTCACCAATTAACTAACCTAACATCCAAAAATCTAATATAATTGAGTAACCATTTTACATTTTTCATAGTTAAGTTACAAATATATTATTTATATTTTTTAACAAAAAAAAGTTGATTTATATATATATTTTATTTTATATTAAATTATTGGCTTAAAGAATTATATAAAAACTATATTTATACAAATTTTATTTAAAAAACAAAACTCACCACAACCTTTAATTCTCACCCTCCGGTTGGTAAAAATAATGTTCAATGAAGGTCTCTTACGTAGGGGTGTTCAAACCAACTAATATTAATTGAATTAATCGAATTTTTAATATTTTAATCGTTAATCGAATAGAATTTTTTTTTAAAAGAAATTAATCAAACTGAAATATTTCGGCTAATCGAATTAATCAAAATTTATATTTTTTGTTGTTAAAACAAGTATAAAACACATAAAATAAATAAATTGGTAATGCTCATTTGATCGAATTGACCGAATTAGTAATATCCTAATATATATAATATATAATATTATTTATTAAGTTCGGTTAATTTCTCAATTTCGAATCGAATTAACTATTAATAGAAATTTCGAAAAACCTTTAACCGACCTACGATCAAACTTGATCGATTAAGCAACCAATTAACTAAATTAGATCAATTCAGTTATTTTATTTAATTTAATTTTAATCGAAGTTTGAACACCCTTAAGTTGCTTTTTGGAATTTTTCCTTTCAATTAAATATATATAAACAAGTTTGTTTTTGTTATTATTTTCATTATATATTATTTTGATTTCTATAGTAATTTAATAAATATATAAATTTATAAGAATAAAAATTATTCTTAAATACTTTTATATGAATAACACAAATATGAATAATAATTTCTTTTACAAAATTATAATTTAATCTATAATATACATGTAAGCATGAGTTTAGAAAAACTTTTAAATTACCGAGCATACCCTTTATTGTTAATTATATTACTAAATCGACATTAGAATAATAATTATGGAATTATAATAATAAAAGTAATATTAATTAACTAATAATATACTAATGTGAAATTAATTAATTTGGTCATATCTTTTAAAAGTTCTACTTAAAAAATAGAGATAAATCTCAAAACTATATATAAACTATGGTTTAATGTGTAATTGTATACATGAATTTTGATTTTGTGCAATTTTATACATAAAATTTTAATTTGATCCAATTCTTGTAAATTATTAACACAATTATTGATATTACATCATTTTATGTTTATATATTACATACATAAATAATTATATTTATCCAATATAAAAATAAATTGATGTATTTATTTTTTAAATGTGTATGATTAAATCAAAATTAAAGTTTCAAGTATACATTTGAACCACAATTAAAGTTTCATGTATATAATTGCACAAAATTAAAGTACGTGTAAACAATTTTACATTAAATCAAAGTTCATATATTTTTTAGATTTATCCCTAAAAACTAACATATTATATTATTAATTAATAAAATTATAAATATATAAAATCATTGAATATAATTGGATAAATTAAAAATAATAAAAATATACAATTTTTAATTAAATAAATGTAATTTTTATATATAAATGCCCTTTATTTTTCATCATATTACTAAATTCACATTTAAAAAATATTTAATTTAGAATTATTAGTTAAAAAATTGAAATAAAATCGAAATTGTGATAATTATACATTTAAAAATAATTATAATTTAATAGAAATGATGATAATTACACCATTAAAAATAATTAGACTTTAAACTACAATTATTAGTAAAAAAAAGGATAAGTTAATTTTATATAGAGATATTACTTAAATAAAACTCTAAAGATAAAATATAGGGAAAAGATTGTGATGATTATAATTATAATTTGAAATTATTAGTTTATAAAATTTTGATCTAAGTTGTGCTAATATTTAAATAAAATTCTAAGCATCTTAATTATCTCTTAATTAATATTAAAGCTAATTATGTTAATTGATTATTATTTTGAATAATATTACTTTGCATTAATTACTTAAAGTAAAATTATATCGTATGTTGAATATATTAAAATTGTTTTAACTATTATTTGAAAATTTTATATTATAATATATATGAATTGATATGTTAATATATTTTAATTATACTTAATAATTCAAATATGAAATATTATTTTTTGCTAATTACTGCAAATAAAAAATATTATATTTAAAAATTAACTAAATATTAAACACGTAAAATCACAAGCAATGCATGTGCCATTATAAGTTGGTAAAAATTAAAACTAAAATTATTATTTAATATAAATACAATTTTAATATATATTTCATAATTTAACATAAAAATATTATTTTAATTACTTATTTTAATAAACATTTTAATTATTATTTTTGATAATTTAATTTATTATTTAGCATATTTCATTTTAAAAATACTTTTAATTAATTATTTTATATATACGTAAAATTTAACTTTATGTCATTAATAGTCATAATTCATTCTCACATTGTTACAACTACGTTTAAATCTAATAACATATCTCATTACTGATTTTAATCTCACTGCTATAGTAACTAATACACCGTCACTATTATTTTCAATCTCGATTTTAAAAATATTTGTATTTTAAAACACGGAAAATAATTTTAATTTGATTAAAAACGAGTGTGCAAATACGAAGGTGCAATTTATTGACAAAATTAAATTAAGCAGATAAGTAGATGCAAAAATTAAGCATAAGATAAAATACGAAATATGAAAGAATCATGAATCAAAATCATTGAGAAAAAACAAGATTAATTTGAAATACGAAGAGAATAATTTAATTTTATATACAAAATATCAAAGAAAATAATAATAATAAAGGGGTCAAAAATGAAATTTCGAAGAATTTGGGGTTAAAATATAATTTTGGGAGAATTTAGAGGGTTAAAAGGCAATTTTATGAAAATTTAGGGTCCAAACGTGATTTTTGGGAATTTTAGGGTCAAAATGTGATTTTGGAAAAGTTTAGGGGTCAAAATATAATTTTAGAAAAGTTAAGGGGTTAAAATATAATTTTGAAAAAGTTTAGGGTCAAAATGTAATTTTGGAAAAGTTTAATGGTCAAAATATGATTTTTGAAAAGTTTAGGGACTTCCTGAGCAATAAACCCAAAAAAGGTGAAACGTGGTAGCTTCCCAGGCTTCCAGAAGTGAAAGGACTAAATTGTAAAGCATTTAAAATTAATGGGCAATTGTAAAATAAATTAAAAAATGTTAGAGGGACAAAATTAAAATAACCAAAAAATGCGGAAGGACCTCATGGATAAATAACCCATTTAACGAAAACACGCAGACCCTAATCGAGTTCGGTGCGGGTCGGATCGGGTTCAGAGCTAAACGGTGCCGTTTTTTGGGTGTTTAAGTCACTCCCAAAACAATATCGTTTTGACGAGTTTTAAATACCCTTAAAATCGCAAAAAAAAAAAATCATTTTCATCTTTTCTTTTTAAAAAACTGCTCTTCTCTCTCAAAATCCTCTCTTCAAAGGTCGACCATGCTTCGGTCGCCTGTCCATCGCCGTTCGCCATCCACCGCCGCCATCCATCGTCGTGCACGAATGTGCTGAGGTAAAAATCTTTTTTTTTTGTTTTCTCTTGAAACGAATAGATTTGGGTTCGGATCTAATTAGATCGAACCCCGATATTTTTAAAAAATTAAAAAAAACATTTGTTTTCCTTTTTTTATTTTTTTAAAAGAAATCTGTTTTGTTTTTCTTTCTTCCTCCTTTATTATTTTTTTAAATCTGTTTTTATTATTTTCGTTGTTACTTTTCTTTTTATTAAATTCATTTTTTTACATATTTGTTTTCTTTTTAGAAACGATGAAATCACTTATCGGAACGGACCCCTCGCAAACACAAACCAGTTCGGAGGTGCTCCGTCGATGGCTTTGTTGACAATGGAAGATCAGGTACGTCCCTTCAACTCCCTCTTTTTATTTATTATTATTATTTTTTTATGTTTCGAAATAAATGCTAATAAATATATATGTATTCAAATTATATACCTTGGGAACACTGATAGTTGAATGTGTGGAAATCTGACTTGAATTCTGATATTAACTGCTTCGTATTTTTCTATTGATTTTTGAATGCTTCGGGTTCAACCCCTACAACTATTTTCAAATTCAGTTTTTATAACAAAAAATACAATCATGATTTGTTGTCTTCTTGCCATTAAACTCATGTCTTTCTCCTTTGCAGTGCAAATCCAATAATGGTGGTGGTGCAAGTGGTGGTGGTAGATGTTGACGTGGTGGCACCTGATTGGGCAGGGGGAGCGATGGTAGTAGCAAGTTGCTGCTAGGGTTTCTTCTTTTTTTTTCAAATGTATTGGGCTAGGTTAGGTTGGGCTTAGGGTATTTTAGTTTGGGCTTGTAATTGGACAATTAAAAAATAAATTTAAATTTTAAAATTTATTTTCTAATTGGTTTTAGAACGGGCCCGATCAAATTGGGCCTACTACAGCTGCCCCTCTTTGCTCGTTCTCGTATGATGGGAACGGAGCAAAGACCAAAAGGAGGCTCAATTTTGTCAAGTTTCATTTCTTTGACGTTCTTTCCTCAACTAGCCTACCTTTCACTTTATCAGTCGTTCAACTTCACTGCATCCGATTCTTTACAACTTTTAGTGTCGTGGTTCCAGCTTGCCCTAAGGCAATTTTAAAAAAAAACAAAATTTCCTACTGTAGCTTTACTCGATTCCAGTTGTAACTTCAGGGAGATTGAGATTTGTCATTGTATTCTTTGATTTAATCCATTGACACTTCAGGTGTTTGGTGCTCGTAACTTCATCTTTCGGTCCACTTCTCTGTATCTCATCAGGAGGATGAGTGTTTTGAAGTTTCATTCGTATTAAGTTTCGCTTCATTGATTTGGTCTACTTCTCTGTATCTCATCAGGAAGATGACCGTTTCATTATTTTAATCTACTTCTCTGTATCTCATCAAGAAGACGAATTTGGTTCACTTCTCTCCATCTCGTAAGGAAGATGACCACTTTATTGCTTTAACCCACTTCTCTGTATCTCATCAGAAAGATGGGGTTTGAAGTCTCATTCGTATTGAGCTTCGCCTCAATGATTTGGTCCACTTCTCTGTATCTTATCAAGAAGATGACCGCCTCATTGTTTCAATCCACTTCTCTGTATCTCATTAAGAAGACGGATTTAGTTCACTTCTCTGCATCTCATCAGGAAGATAACCACTTTATTGCTTTGACCCACTTCTTTATATCTCATCAGGAAGATGGGGTTTGAAGTCTAATTCGTATTGAGCTTCACCTTATTGATTTGGTCTACTTCTTTGTATCTTATAAGGAAGATGACTGCCTCATTATTTCAATCCACTTCTCTGTATCTCATCAGGAAGACGGATTTGGTCTACTTCTCTGTATCTCATCAGGAAGATGACCACTTTATTGCTTTGATCGATTTCTCTGTATCTCATCAGGAAGATGGGGTTTGAAGTCTTATTCGTATTGAGCTTCGCTTCATTGATTTGGTCTACTTCTCTGTATCTCATCAAGAAGATGACCGCCTCATTGGTTCAATCCACTTCTCTGTATCTCATCAAGAAGACGGATTTGGTCCACTTCTCTGTATCTCATCAGAAAGATGACTGCTTTATTGCTTTGACCCACTTCTTTTTATCTCATCAGGAATATGGGGTTTAAAGTCTCCTTCGTATTGAGCTTCGCCACATTGATTTGGTCTACTTCTCTGTATCTCATAAGGAAGATGGTCGCCTCATTGTTTCAATCCACTTCTTTGTATCTCATCAGGAAGATGAGGTTTGAAGTCTCATTCATATTGAGCTTCACTTCATTGATTTGGTCTACTTCTTTGTGTCTCATCAAAAAGATGACCGCCTCATTATTTCAATCTACTTCTCTGTATCTTATCAGGAAGACGACCGCTTTATTGCTTTGACCTACTTCTTAGTATCTCATCAGGAAGATGGGGGTTCGAAGTTTCACTCACATTGAGTTTCGCTTTATTGATTTGGCCTACTTCTCTGTATCTTATCAAGAAGATGACCGTCTTATTGTTTTAATCCACTTCTCTGTATCTCAGTAGGAAGACAGATTTGGTTCACTTCTCTACATCTCATCAGGAATATGACCACTTTATTGCTTTGACCTACTTCTCTGTATCTCATCAGAAGATGGGGTTTGAAGTCACATTCGTATTGAGCTTCGCCTCATTGATTTGGACTACTTCTTGTATCTCATCAGGAAGATGACCGCCTCATTGTTTCAATCCACTTCTCTGTATCTTATTAAGAAGACGAATTTGATTCAATTCTCTACATCTCGTCAGGAAGATGACCACTTTATTGCTTTAACCCATTTCTCTGTATCTCATCAGGAAGATGAGGTTTGAAGTCTCATTCGTATTGAGCTTCGCCTTATTGATTTGATCTACTTCTCTGTATCTCATCAAGAAAATGACCGCCTCATTGTTTCAATCCACTTCTCTGTATCTCATCAGGAAGACAGATTTGGTTCACTTCTCTACATCTCGTCAAGAAGATGACCATTTTATTACTTTGACCTACTTCTTTGTATCTCATCAGGAAGATAGGATTTGAAGTCTCATTCGTATTGAGCTTCGCCTCATTAATTTGGTTTACTTCTCTGTATCTCATTAGGAAGATGGCCGCCTCATTGTTTCAATCCACTTATTTGTATCTTATCAAGAAGATAGATTTGGTCCACTTCTCTGTATCTAATCAGGAATATGACCGCTTTATTGGTTCGGATGACTACAATATGCCCTATGATCAGGATAAGAGATTGGATGGCTGCAATCTACCCTATGATCGGGGTAAAAGATCGGATGATTGTTGCAATCTGTCCCATGATCAGGGTAAGAGATTGGATGATAATGGCTGCAATCTACCCCATGATTAGGGGTAAGAGATTGGTGTGTCCTCAATCTGCTTCTCTTGATTAGGGGTAAAAGATTTGGAATATTAAATCTCCCCCTCTTGATTAGGGGTAAAAGACTGGAATCTTCAATTTGCCCCTCTTGATTAGGGGTAAAAGATCGGATGATCAATTTGCCCCTCTTGATTAGGGGTAAAAGATTGGAATGAGTGCAATTTTAATCCAACTCCATTGCAACTTCAGGAAAATAGGATTTGATGTCGAAGCTTCATCTTGCTCTTACTGCAACTTTAGAGAGATAAAGGCTTGCCATTGTAGTTTTAATCTGCTTCATTGTAATTTCGAGGTAGAAGATTCACCGTTGAGGCTTTAATCTTTCTCGTCATGTTTCTAAGGTACCAGGTTCGTCGTTGCGGCCTCAACCTTTCCCTTCAAATCTTCATGGTACAGGTTCACCATTGTGGCCTCAACCTTTTCATCATATTTCATAGAACCGAATTTGCCATTGGGGCCTCAATCCTCCCCATCACATTTTCTAAGGTATCGGGTTCGCCGTTGCGACCTCAACCTTTCCCTTCATATCTTCATGGTACCTCGGCTCATTTCGCCATTTCGCGATAATGAAACCTGTAGGATATGCCTTAATGGGCCTCTGTGTAAACCAGATTATTAGGATGTCATGATCAGGATGAATCAAATGCTCCTAAACAAGTGGGTATGAATGATGAATGCAATAATGTCATCTTTGAGAAATGATTTTATTTTTAGTCCTTAGCCGACATCGTTTGTCATTTGTCTAACTTCTATCACTGATGTGTTATCATGTTCTTCTTTTGGCATGGTATCTCTGTTGTGAAACCTAAAGAGGTATTCGTAATTTGAACTATTTGTTTCAAAACCCTTCTAACCCTCAAGTTTGGTTATTTCCAACTAGTGATCCTGTTTCAGGTCCCTATACTATTTAGAAATTTTTCCAGAATGATATGCAGAAATCCTTTTATTCCTTATATTGCTAACCAGTAACCGTTATTTCAAATGCGAAGATGCTTGAATCAAGGTTATAAAGTGGATGAAATTGAAAACAAAGGTTGCATGAATGTTAGCTCATTAATCGCTATTTTGATGTAGAATTGCTTGAACATGGTCGCAAGGCGAATGAAATTTTATTGGAGACAAAGCTCACATGAACGAAAAGATTAAAAATGACCCATATTGGTAAAAAAGGTTTCCAAACATAAAGTGAGCAAAAACACGAGTTAAGTGCCCTAAATATCAAAGTATGAGCTTCACTAAGCAAACTTGATGAGGACCATTCTGAGCTTGACATGTGTTCATCAAACTTGGGGTACTTCGTCAATGCTTCAAGGTGTAAAGTTTCTCCACCTTACTACTTTTGAGAGAGAAGACCATTTCACGCTCCTTTCTTCAAAATTGAGCCGCCCTTTCAGGTTTTCAACTCAAGTCTCCTTAGGTTTCGATATGCCCTTTACGAGTTTTCACCTCGACCTCGACCTCGACCTCTCCTTTTCTTTTTCCTTTTTTCCTTTTTTCTTTTTTTTATTTCTTATTTTTCTTATTTTTTTCTTTCTTTTATTTTTCTTCATCGAATCTGAGTTCACGAAATTGGGCAGGTCTTTGCCGTCCATTTCGATCAAAATCAAAGCTTCTTCTGAAAAGACTTTCTTCACCTCATGGGGCCTTT
Organism: Gossypioides kirkii; assembly: GCA_005610355.1. Taxonomy (NCBI): domain Eukaryota; kingdom Viridiplantae; phylum Streptophyta; class Magnoliopsida; order Malvales; family Malvaceae; genus Gossypioides; species Gossypioides kirkii. Next base: position 512,787 of record CP032251.1, on the reverse strand, counting down.
CGAAATCCATTTTCCTTGAAAGCCTTTTGTAAGCAAGATCCTCTTTAAAACCAGAGCTCTCTCGTAGAGTTCTATAGAGCGGATCCTTCTTTGTCGTAAACTCTTGTCATCTGATTATGACGGATGAATTTTAGTATCTTTTCTTCAATCAAGTTTAGCTGACTTCATCTAGATTGGATCCATTTTGCTTCATCAGCTCTAACAAAATCTGGAGGGAAAGAAACACGACTTCAATGGGTAGAACGACTTTTATTCTAGTGAGAAAGATGTTGCCCCGGTGGATGTTCTGATAGAAGCCCAATAAGACTGGAAGATAAATGGTGATTTCTCATGTCAAGCCTTTGTAGGTCTCTGCAATAAATCCTTTTGATGTTCCTATTGGTCACCTCCAATGCCCCCATTCACTTTTTGGCAATGTAGAACTGAGTTATGACACTTGTTCTTGAATTGGCTGTAGACTTTTGCTATCGTGCTGTTGCTTAAATTCAAGTCATCATTGGATATGATCTTTTTTTTGACATTCTATATCAACATATAATCTCTCTTTTTCTACTTAACCACCGATTGGTATAGGAAGTTGTAATCAATGATCATGAGGATAAATTGATGCTCATTAGAAACTCTTTCGTAAAGTTGGCTTGATAATATCCATGTTTCACATAGAAAGAGACTACGACCTGAAAAGATGAAGGTGAATAATAAATTTTCAAGATGCCCTTTACGAGTTTTCGTCTTTTTTTGATGTCCTTTACGGATTTTTTTACCCTTTTTTTCTTTTTTTCTCTTTTTTTATTTTCTTTTGATAACACGTCGAGCCTCAATTTTTGAAGTTTCTTTTGAATTGGATTGTACTCTTCCTTTATGGGAGCCTCTATGTCACGATATCAGTTCCTTAAACCCGACTTGCTCTGATAGGACCATGTAAAGACCTTTGGATTCTCGAAGCAGCTCGCCTTGTTTCTGGAAAGACACAGGCCTCAAATCTTTCTTGAAATCACAACTCTTCAAAGTGATATTCGTTTCATGTCTTGCTCAACCATCCGTAGCAGATCGGGAGACAAGTTACATTCTTTATCATTTTCAAAGTCTTGAAGTTTTTCTAGACACATGTCCTTCTCAAAAGGATCTCTGAGTCAACAGCAGTGTTGCTCGTATCTTTGATATCAAGGGACCCAGCATAAAGACAAAAGGGGATCCAAAGAATAATTGAATTAAAGAATGATTAATTGTGGTATGAACGAATGACAAGAATGATAAGGTGTTTGCCAAATAGGACAAAAACAATGCATAATTTTCATCGAAATAAAAGACAGTGGTCATGTGCCTTTTATAAAAGGATCCCTATTACTCTCGGACTTAGAGTGATAAGTGTGTTTTGAATACTTTCTAGAAAAATCCTAAAAACTACAGGAAGCTTCTCTATAGTCTAGTTGTCCGAAACACTTCCAAGGGTATAGGCACTAACTCTCAACAGGTTCCACTCTCCACATGACTTTTGCTCAAATTTTTAGCATTCTCTATCTTGATCTATCATGTTTCCTCTTAGTTTTCATTTAGAATTGATGACTCTCTCTCACACAAATGTTTCAAATATGTGAGATTTTATTGAAATTTAATGCATGAAGGTCAATGAAAATGAATGGTAAAATGCATGTAAAAGGGCGTTGACTCTAATTCAATTTCGTTTAGAACAACTTTACTAGAAAGCAATTTCTTTACATAAGGCAGATGCATGTATGGTCGTGCCTTAATGCTCAAAGTCCTAATTTTCCAAGCTAATTTTTGCTCCAGTTTTGATCCTGATTTCAAATTCAAAGTGTCGGTCTTGAATGGCTAAGGTCTACAAGTGGTTAGTCATTTCACGCCCTTGGTCAAATTCTTGCTTGCAACATGGTCCCTATTTTAGACTTGCCCCTAAAAGCGTTCGAGTCATACCTCGTTTATTTCCAATTTCTTTGGCGAAATCACCTTGTCTTTGGATAGCCATAAATTCCTTCGACGAAGAGTAGTCCTTAGAGAATACTCGATACGAGACTTTTTTGACTTTCCAAAAAATGGCCACGAAACCATGCTAGCTAAAGTTGTGTACCAAAACACTTTCTTTTGCCCTTTCTTAGACAAGTTTTTAATGGCAAAGATTATTCGAACGTAAGTGATTCTCTTGTCAAGTTGGTTAAACAAATCTGCAACTGCGTCCTTTACGTGCCCCAACATTTTAGGGAAGACGACTAACTCCTATGTGTTTGAGGCGAAAATGTCAACACTCTTTCTTGCATCTGAGTACACTATGTCTTGCAGGTTTTTCAAAGTAATGCATTTGTTATTCCCTTTTTCCTTGATCAGGATTGCAACTCAATGCTCGCTCATTCAGAATAGGTCTTATGATTTTTGAATCCTCGGGCAACGTAACGTATTCTTTTACCTTATATTCATGTTTCTAAAAGTGGCTTGAGTAGGTAAGGCAGATCACCATATTCGAATTAGAACATCTGCTCTATTTTGTCTTTTATACTTCTTTTACCTCTTGTAAACTGTCATGGGTTTCATTTATTTGGGTGTAATCCCAAAACTCTAATATGTACCCCTTTGACAGGTCATCACTTTTCGTTGTTATTTTTCTTTGACCACATATACGTACGACCACATTGACTTCTACCTTATCAAGGAATCCGTTTTCTTATGACCAATTCTCTATTTGGCAATAGAACATGAATCAGCACCTTTTTTTTTATGAAAATGCAATGCAAACAGATTCAAAATATATTGCAATTAAAAGCAAAATATAACCGTGTCTCTTACCTTATTCGAGTAACCACTAAAGGTTTGGCATAGTTCGGGTAACCACTAAAGGTTTGGCACAGTTCCATTTAAGGTAGGCTCTCTTGGAATTAAATGCAAGTTAAAATGTGCAGCTTACGAATGCATGTATGCATAAGAAAAGGCATTGATTTTGAACTCAATTCCATTAGAACAACTTCTCTTGAAGACAAATTTCTTTACATAAAGCGAATGACATAAATGTCTTTGCCTTACTACCTAAAGCTTTGATCTTCCTAAGAAGTCCGGCTAATTTTCTCCTCACCCTAGTTTGATTCGTATTGCATGCTTAATATATCAGCTTCAACGGCTAACATTTGCATGTAATCAGCCACTTCTCTCATTTGGGTGACTGCTTTCAACCTGTCTCTGAGCCTGTCGAAACTGGTGCACAACCGGTAAATCTCCCTTCTTGTTCTCTTCGACAAGCGTTTAATGATCTAAAGGTCTCGGCGAGGATTGCTGAGACCGGAGTGACTCCCTTGCTAAAAAGATTTGCAACTGCATCTTCTACATGCCTTAATGCTTTTAGGAAAATGACTAACCCGTATATGCCTAGAGCGAAAATGTCGATGCGTTTCTTCTCATCTGGGTGTGCCAATATTAGATCTCGTAGACTTTTCCAATTGATACACTTATTATCTCCTTTTACCTTGATCCGAGATGCAACCCACTGTTCACTCATTCCGGTTGTGTTTATCAGTCTTTTCAAAAAAAATTAGGACACATACATCTTTCGAATACGCCTTGTCCACTTAAATCCTTGAGCAACGAATCAGTGCGATGTATTCTTCCACTGTGGGTGTCATGTCAAATTTTCCAAAGGTGAAACAGTTATATGTAGGATTCCAATGTTGGGTGAGAGCTCAAAATAAGTGTTTGTCTATCTTCACTTCGAGTAAGTAGGGTAGGTCTTCGCATTCCCTATAAAACATTTGTTTCGTCTCATTATCCCACTGACCCCAGATGTCTCTTAACTTTTGCAAACTGTTTTAAGTCACCTTTATCCGAGTATGATCCCAAAATTCTGATAAATGCCTCTCTTTTAGACTGTCTCCTTTCTCACGTTGTTTTCCCTCTGACCATAAACGCACGGCCATGTTATCTTCCACTCTATCAAGAAATTCGTCTTCCATGACAAAATTGCCTATTTGGTAATCGAACTTAAATCAACACTTTTTCTTATATGATGATGCAATGCAAGCAAAAGAGGCAAAACCAAACAAGTTAGTAAAACACCTCAATATCAATATACAGGTATAAAACAAAGAACCTAAGAACTTGTCTTGGATAGTTGCTAAAAGGTTCGATATAACTCCTTCTGAGGCAAGTACTTATGGCTCATTATATGTGGTGTAGGCTCTAGAGTAAAGGGTACCCAAACCAGCAGATTCCTCGATCCTCACCCATTACAAGCTCATACGGATGAGTTCGGTTTAGGGGGACACATTTTCCACATGTTTGAGCGAAAGTGAAAACTTCACGAAAACATGGGTACGGATGTAATCCCGAAAGCGATTCACTATCCTGCACGGACGTGAAAACCTCACGAAGGAGTAGCTTCCCGCTTTCACTTAAAGGGACAGTAACAGATGCATACGAATGCAAACTTATACTAGCAAGTATCGATATAATATAGCACCACACAAAATGCAAAGGATCGCATATTAAACAAAACTAAGTGTTTAAAAATTTTAACAAAAAGACCCCAAAATAATTGGCTTTTGGCTTGACTCTCTTTTATTTTTAAAATCTCTAGTGGAGTCGCCAAGCTGTCGAAACGTTTTTTTGGAAAAGGTCTCGAAAATATTTTTAAAATCAAAATATGGGAGTCACCACCAATCCTTTATTCGGTGTGATTGGATCACCACAAAACGTTTAAAATCCGTTTTGAAAAACATTTTGGTCTTCTAAATCCAGAAAATGGGTTTGGGAGTCGGTTACGTGTGAGGAAGGATTAACACCCTCACCCGCCCAAAATTGGTACCACGTCGATTATTAACCGGTCTTGATTTGTTAAAAATTTGAAAACTTGAATAAAATTTAAAATACGATCCTTAAATGCATGATTTATTCAATGTACTTGTTTGAGAAGGAAATCACATTTCGTGAGGAAGTTTTGTTATTTCGAAATAATCGAGGAAAGAAGTCACGTCCAGCGAGTTAGGACATAACATTTCGAGATCTGAAAATAACGAGCATTCCTTCGTTGCCAATTTCAAACCTTATAAAAGGGCATTCGATTATTTCGATTTGAATAAAAATCGTGCCTAGTAAATTATGGAACAATTTTTCAAAATCCGAAATAAAGGAATCTTGCCTCAATTTTAAAAATATTTGTATTTTAAAAGATGGAAAATAATTTTAATTTGATTAAAAATGAGTGTGTAAATACGAATGTGCAATTTATTGGTAAAATTAAATAGAACAATTAAGCAGATAAGTAGATGCAAAAATTAAGCATAAGATAAAATATGAAATACGAAAGAATCATGAATCAAAATCATTGAGAAAAAACAAGATTAATTTGAAATACGAAGAGAATAATTTAATTTTATATACAAAATATCAAAGAAAATAATAAAAAAAAGGGTCAAAAATAAAGTTTCGAAGAATTTGAGGTTAAAATGTAATTTTGGGAGAATTTAGGGGTCAAAAGGTAATTTTTATGAAAGTTTGGGGTCAAAATGTGATTTTGGGGAAGTTTAGGGTCAAAATGTGATTTTGGAAAAGTTTAAGGGTTAAAATGTAATTTTGGAAAATTTTAAGGGTTAAAATATGATTTTTGAAAAGTTTAGGGATCTCCTGAGAAATAAACCCAAAAAAGGTGAAACGTGGCAGCTTCCCAGGCTTCCAGAAGTGAAAGGACTAAATTATAAAGCATTTAAAATTATTGGGCAATTTTAAAATAAATTAAAAAATTTTAGATGGACGAAATTAAAACAACCAAAAAATACGGAAGGACTTGATGGGTAAATAACCCATTTAACGAAAACACGCAGACCCTCAAATCCGGCGCGGGTCGGATCGGGTCAGAGCTAAACGATGTCGTTTTGAGAGGCTTTAAATATCCTAAAAATCTAAAAAAAGAGATCATTTTTATCCTTTCTTTTAAAAAAACTGCTCCTCTCTCTCAAAATCCTCTCTTCTCTCTCTTCAAAGGCCGGCCATGCTCCGGTCGCTTGTCCGTCGCCGTTCGCCGTCGGTCATCACCCGCCACCGTCGTCCACCGCCATGCACAGTGTTGCTGAGGTAAAAATCTTTTTTTTTTTGTTTTCTCTTGAAACGAATAGATCTGGGTTCGGATCTAACTAGATCGAATCCCGATATTTAAAAAAAACATTTGTTTTCCTTTTTCGATTTTTTTTAAAGAAATCTGTTTTGTTTTTCTTTCTTCCTCCTTTATTATTTTTTCAAATCTATTTTTATTATTTTCATTGTTACTTTTCTTTTTATTAAATCCGTTTTTCTTACATATTTGTTTTCTTTTTAGAAACGATAAAACAACTTATCGGAACAGACCCCTCGCAAACACGAACCAGTTCGGAGGTGCTCCGTCTATGGCTTCGTCGGCGGTGGCAGATCAAGTACGTCCCTTCAACTCCCTCTTTTTATTTATTATTATTATTTTTTTAAGTTTAAAAATAAATGTTAATAAAAGTATAATAAATAATATCAATATATATTTAGAATATAAAAAGTTTTGAAATTCGAATAATAAATGACAATAAATATGTATGTATCAAATGATATACCTTGAGAACATTGATAGTTGTCTTCTTGCCATTAAACTCCTGTCTTTTCTCCTTTGCAGTGAAGATCCAACAGTGACGGTGGTGCAAGTGGTGGTGGTAGATGTTCACATGGCGACACTTGATTGGGCAAGGGGAGCGACGGTAGTAGCAAGTTGCTGTTAGGGTTTCTTCTTTTTTTCAAATGTATTGGGCTAGGTTAAATTGGGCTTAAAGTATTTTAATTTGGACTTGTATTTTGGACAATTAAAAAATAAATTTAAAATTTATTTTCTAATTGATTTTGGAACGGACCCGATCAAATTGGACCTACTACAGCAGCAATCAAACTATCTTACACTTTTGTAATGGAAACAAAGCCATAATTTTGCTTGGCATCTATCAAACTAACTTACAATCCCAATAGAGAAAAGATAAGTTATGACTACGTATGTATATATGAATATAATTATTTTGTCCCATGGCAATGAAATATTACAAATCTATGGCTTAGTAATTGAAGCAGAAAATGATAAAGGTTGACAAGAGTTTGGCAATGTATTATAATATTCTAAGAAAGTGTGATAAAATGTTGCAAGGAACTAACCAAACTAGGAGGCCAGTGCTTGGTTTCAATCACGTATGAGAGATCTGTAAAATGAGGATCAAGTAGTGTTGCAATTGCGAATTGATTTTCAGCTAGCAATGGTGCATGTTTGTCCGCATATAAAACTGCAGCAAGAGCTGCATGTACTTCTGCACAAACCAAACCAAATCAAACCAAACTTATAATATCATAAAACATGGAAGCGGTGTCGGTGCATAAATCCCATGTGTTATTTATGAATAATAACTTGACTCCTCTTCATTCAATAAAACAAAAAGATAATTGAGAACTTATTTATAACTGATAACTTTATTTAAATATAAATAAATGCTAAAAACCTATTAGGTTAAGTCTCACTTTTATTTATAATGTCAAAAATATGGGCACTTAGGTTGTATATTTCTAGTGCAACTATTTGATTTATAATTTTCAAAATATATTCTTACATTATAATAGTTATGTTAAAATGACACAACACCTTAAATAGTTGTCATGTAATGTAACAATACAACTTATGCCAATATGAAAAGACACGATATTTAATGAATAATAATGCCACATGGCAATAGTTAAGTGCTTAATAGCAATGTTGCATTATTTAAGAACTTTCCATTATCTGCCATTTTACTATTTTATTTTGAACGTTTTGAGACTTTGTTGTATTTTGGAGGTAAAAGTGTGTTACGCCTCAAAGCCTATTTTGATTATTTCTTGTACCACAAGTTTCTTTCTTTCACCATAAGTTTGTTTCTTGTACCACAAGTTTTTATAACAAAAGCTTCTTAATCTTCAATGTTGGATAAATTTTAACTCTCATATAGTACCTGGATATCCCTTTAAAGATATCGAAACATCCTCCATCTCTGCAAAAGCTTCTTCTTTGTCTCCAACCTCGTATAAGGCCAATGCCCTACCAACTCTTGCATAGTCTGTGAATGCAAAATCTTTATAATTTTCAACCACCTGAAAGCAAGTGATGAACATTTATTCACATACACTGTTGCATCACAGCTTCACAAGCTGGTGTAAGTTCATAGGCATCAGAGGTGCATTAAAAATAATAAGAATTCTTGTATATATGTAATATGCTATGGTCATAATAACCTCTGCAGAGACTTTATGCATAATGGAATCAAAACAAGTAAACACAACTTGCAACGACATAAGGTCTGAAAAGGGCTGAGACACATTATACCTACATATTTTACAATATATTAGACCGTAGAATTCAAAATTCACAAGCAAATTGCTATAAATCCTGTTATACCTCCATCCCTTGGAGACAACTTTTCAGGAAAGCTCCTCGCTTCTACTCCTCATGAGTGCCCCACTTACTCTTCGGACACATACTTCTTGACTTAACATCCACACGAGCATATGTGGACCTCACTTATTAACCGTCACTCCTGGTTTCAACCATCACATCCTATCCAATGTGACTGAAAGCACATTCCATCGCCACCCTACCTAAACCAATGGTGACAGACCACTTGGCCACTTGCCCTTGACTCGTCTATGAGGGCATGATGCGTGGCACCTTGAGATTGTAGCTAAGGGTATATAGACCCTTAGCCCCAACTAAAAAGGGAATCCTCTCCCCCTCCTGCAAGCCAAACTGCTAAAAATAACAGCAATATTAACTTTAAAAGACTCTCCTCTTATGAACATTTATGTTCTGCATATTACTTTCTCTTAACTATATGCAAATTCCTGGCTCAGATATGGTTAGATGGATCATGACTTCTGAGAAGTAATTTTTTTATAAAATCCAATCATCTCAAACACACGTACACACTACACTACCACACAAGCGAATCCGTGGACCCAATCTTGATCTCGGGTACAAATGAACTCTCTTTCATAGAGAAGTAAATTGAAGCATAGAAGATGTTTTATGGTAAATAAAGAATCGTGATGTTAACTGCTAAGGATATATATATATATCATTTTTAATTCAGTGAATTGAAGTATTAGCAAGAAAAGAAAACACTATTGGGAGAATCGAAATATGGCACAAGATATTGCAATTATACCAAAGGCAGGTAGAAATATGTAAAGCAAGCACAACAAAACGAACCCAAGCTAGTATTTTTTGGTTTTAAAGAGTGGGGGATTGATGAATATACCAAAGTAAAGAATTGAAGAGCTTTTGGGAAATCACCCTGAGCCTGCAATTCCTTCCCTCTCTCCAACAACTCCACAGCTTCAGATACTCTGCGACTAATGAGGGAACTGGCGTCTTTCTCAGCTTGACTCACTGGGTCAAAACTGGAAGCTAAAGCATCCATGATATTGGAGTGAAGTAATTTAGCATTGTCAAGGGCAAGAGTGTTAGTGGCGGGAAGGATGGGAGAGGAAAGAAAGAACAAAAGGAAGCGCCTGCTGGTGGTTCCAAGGTTCACCAATGGGGTTCTCACGGTTTTAACGTTAGGATTGGGTGAAGAAAGGAAATGGGAAATTGGTGCTTTGTATGCACCCATTGCTGCCTCTGCTCTCTCTCCCTTTTCTTCTCCAATTTTGGGCGGTTGGCGTTTTTGTACCTTTTTTATTATTATTAAATTAGAGCCACAAAATTGTTCAAAAAAAAAAATTAGAGCCACATACAAATTTATGCTTAAACTTCCTTCATATCCCTGCCAACGGTTTCAACGGAATTTTTATTATTTTTTATTTTTCAATATACCTACAAAAACAAACTCGATAATTAATTTTTTCATATTTTATAAATTATAATAAAAATAAATACTGATTACGAATTTTAAAACTGTTTCATATTCAGAATGAAAATCGAACAAACAACCACAACCTAATCATTCTAGTAATGCTTGAAGAAACAAGATATTTAAGCAACAGCCTCCTATTCCTTCATGATTTTTAAGCACGAGTTGATCTCTCAAGTATACTTATTTTTTATTTTGGTATTTAAAGTTTTTTATCACAATTTAATACTTAAAATATTATTTCGTTATATATTTCTGTTGATTTTTATAATCCGGTTTTAAAAAAATAGATGGTTAATAAAAACATTTCACCGTGGTGTTTTTAATTAAAAAATACAGAAAATATAAATAATAAAAAATATAAAGGATAAGATTTATAAAATAAAAATAAAAATTCATTAATTCCATAAAATAATCAAATGTTTTTAACCCAAAAAATCTTTAAAAAATTTTGGTAAGGTGTTCATCATACTCTTCATGTGATAAAAGAGAAGAATTAGATTCTCTATATTTTTATTCATAGTAATCTAAACAAAAACAAACTCAAAATTATTTACAATCTCTTTAATAAAATTTTTGTTTAATTACATTTATTTTAATTAATTTAAAATCCAAATCATATTCCTTTTAAAGTTTCAAACCAAAACCGAACTAAATCTAAAAAATTTTCAGATTCTATCGTCAACAGCCACTGTTCTCGTCGCTTATCGGTAATCCTTTGAATCCAAATTTCATCATTCTTTTGTTTTTTTATCCCTATTTTCATTTTCAACATTTATTTTTTTTAAAAAAAGAACATTAGATTTTTGTATATCTACAAATAAATCTCGAAACTTCAACACCAAATCTAGATGTTTTTCACCCGTTTTCTTCAAATTTCAATATATTCTTCCCCTCTTTATAAGCTTCTCTTTCATCGTTTTGATCGATCAAATAATATCCAAAAAATCCATTCTTTCTTTGACCGAAATTTGAGTTGATTTTTTATATCTGATAATGCAAGTAATTGACATATTTTTTATTTATTTTAATTAATCTTGAACATTAATTTTACCTAATTTAACACTTAATCGATCAATTTTTATATAGATACAATTGTTGTTTAACGTGTCGAGAAACAAATGAATATATGAGTTACATAAAATATTTGACAAAAAAACTCGAGTTAACACACAACAAAAATTTTAAAATTATTTTATCAATATTATTTTTATTAACACCTTTATTTTTAAACTCCTCCTTGTCTTCACCATTCTTTTAGCTTTAGGTTCTATTATATATATATATATATATATAAGGATGAGCATTCGATCGAATCGAGTGAAAAATTTTTAAGTTGATAAGTCTTATTTTATCATTCTAACTCGATTTGAATTTTTTTCAAATTGAACCAAGTGAAATGAAATTCGAGTCGAGTCAAATCGATTGAAATTATTGAATTAAATTAAAAAAAATTAAACATGTCAATTAAAATCTTATTACAGTACAACTAATTTCATGTTAAAGTACATAAATTTTAAATCATGTATATTTGAAACTTTTTCAAAGCAAAATAATAAAAAAATAATATATTTTAGTATGATAAATTTAAATTGTTAATTAACTTATTTAGATCCCTAAAATTATTGTTTTAAAATTTTTTAAAAAAATTAACTTTCTTTAGAATTTTTTTAATTTTATAATTTTTTAAATTGTGGAGAAACATATTTTTATAATATATTTATCTTAAAAATAATTTAGATCAGCTTTCAAAGATGATTATCCCTCATGAGGTAATGTGATTGTGATCATTATCGCATAGAATTATTTACTTTATTTAACATTTTATAATTTACAGTAAAAGTATTATAGAGGTCTTTATATTAAAAATTAAGTTATATTTTTTTATTAAATAAATTAATTAATTAATATTTATACATTAGATAAAAGTGTAAATTGGTCCTTTTATTAATTTTTTTTTTATTTTTACTATAAAAAACTAGTCCATGTACGTCATCATTAGATACACATGACAAGCCACTTGTAACTATCCGATTATTTTGTCTCAGTCGTTTTTAACAGTAAAAACAAATGAAATTTTTAACAGAAAAGACTGATTTTCTATTTGATCTAATGTACAGAGACTAATTTTTCCAATTTATAAATAAAGGGAGCAAAATGAAATATAATTCTTAGTACAATAATATTTATAATACTTTTACCAACAAAATGCATTTATAGATAACATTAAAAATATTGTTCCATGCTAGATCCCATATAAAATATTCAATCGTATTTGTAGAATCTAAAAGATCATTTTGTCGAAAACAACTTAAACTTTTTCAGGTACCTTTCCTAACAAAAGCTCGAGGTCTAAGGTTTAATTCTCGACTTTGATTTAATTAGGGTATTGTTTTGTATAATAAATTTTTGTTTCAGAAAAAATAGCAAAAAATTAGGTAGAAATATCATGGAAGCTCTTATGTTAAGAATTGAATTACAGTTTGCCCTCGATTCAAAAAACAGGTAAATGAATTTCTATACGTTAGATTAAAGAGTAAGATGATCTTTTTATTAAAAATTTCAGCCATTTCTACTACTAAAATCTAGGCCCTCTACATCAAAATGAGGAACACGTGATACGCCACATGTAATTGCATATTTATTTTGTCAACCGCTTCAGTTTTTAACAAAAGAAACGGATAAATATTTTAAAAATGATTAGTTTGCTCTTTGATCTAACTTACGATAACTAATTTATCTATCTTTTAAGTAAAGAAGCCAAAATGAAACAATTTGACTCCTAGTAGAGGGTTTTCCATGATACTTTTACCTCAAAAAATTATAATTGGAAGTGGATAAGTAAATAATCCTGTAAAAGTACCATAAAAGACCTTGTACTAGGAGCCAAAATTTGGGGTGAGAATTCGATCGAGTTGAAAAATTTCAAGTTAGTTGAGTTCACAAATCCTATTTTAGCAACTGAATTCAATTTGAAAATTTTTCGAATCGAGTCAAAAAATTTCGAGTCAAGTCAAGCCGTGGTAACGAATCCTATTATTTATACTTAATGTTGCGTTTATATAGATCGATTATTTAATTAGTAGACGAAGTACAAGATTATTTAACTATATAAACAATATAATGGTATTGTCTTTGAACTTAATGTGTAAACATTTATCAAAACGACGTAGTTTTATCTTTTCTTATTCGGATTTTCGGATAATTCGAATTGTGTAATTCACATTCGAATTAAACTGAAAAACTTTATATTTTATTCGAGTTTATCCGAATAACTCGGTTAACTCAAATAACTCAAACTATTTAATTCAAAATTTAAATTTTTTATCGAGTTTTTCTAATCGAATCAGATTTTGCTCACCCCTAGTCAAAATGCATTTTTCCCCTCTACTAAAAAAATTGGGCAAATAGTCCCTGTACGTTAGATCTGTTAGATCACCCGTACACCCCATGGCACAGCGAAAAAATTAAATCCGGTGATCACAACCAAGGATCCATGTACAAGGAATGAATCGAGGTATAAAGGGTATGAACGATTACTTTTAACATCTGAAAAACTAATTGTTGTTGATTGCACAAATGTGTGTCGATTCAAAGCCGCTACGAAAAGTTTTGACCTCTAGGTAATCCACCCGGTGTGACAACGAACTGCAATCACCCTCTAAAATTTTCAAAGAGTATTTTCTATTGACGACTGCTAGAACCTTTTTTTCAATTCTGATATAAGAAAATCCTAACACAAATTGAGATTACAAGAAGTTGTGATTCGACATAATCTCTTTGTGATTAACCCTTCATATATTAAATCCTTTTGTCTTTTATATTTAGAATGGACACAAGTCATGGAATAGTCATACTTGCATAGTCCATCTAATGTTTCTTGATATATTGAGTAGACTATGATAAACAAATAAGTATGATATTTCATATCAACTTATTCGAACATGACTATGCATTTCTACTCTCACTCAATCAAGTAGCCTAAGATATTGCTCCCATAATGTAAGAAGGACAAATCTTATATTGATCAACCATATCCCACTACATAGATTGTGGTATATCCGACATCAACCTTTATAGAATAACCAGTTACTATGGATGTTTGACTGTTTCAAAATATACGACTCACGATGTTGGGATAATGATGATCTCAAGTCTGAGGATCGTATACATAGTAATCACTATGAGTAATGTTGTGACTATTACATAATAATCCAAGAAACATACTCAAAGTGTGTCAGTCTAATATGTTGTTCTCTAACACACATACTCATGTATTGATTTTGACATCCCATGTCAATGACAATACTTTACCATCAATAAACTACATGTTAGTCTTAATGCATTATTGTTGCCCATACTCACAATAATACTCGACTAAGGACCTTTTAAGAAAAATTATAATATTCTCAGGATATTATTATAAAACAGTTTATTTATATACACAGAAAAGAAACTGAAATAATAATGGTAATGTCTTATATTAATAAACGAGGTAAAACAAGTATATTATTACGATCATCTTATGATTGGTCTTTGGGCATACAAGATCAAATAGCAAGTTCTTTATTTTTGCTATTAAAAACTAATTCTTGTACATTAGCATGAGGTACACATAGCACAGCACATGTCACTGTCAATTTTTAACCATACAAATGAATGATTTTTTAAGGGATAAATCCCAAAACTATACATGAACTATGGTTTAATGTGCAATTGTATACATGAACTTTGATTTTATGCAATTTTATACATAAAATTTTGATTTGATCCAATTCTTGTAAATTATTAACAAAATTTTTTATATAACATCATTTTATGTTTATATATTGGATACATAAATAATTATATTTATCCAATATAAAAATAAATTGATGTATTTATTTATTTAAATGTGTATAATTAAATCAAAAGTAAAATTTCAAGTATACATTTGAATAAAAATTTCTTGTATATAATTACACTAAATTAGAGTTCCTGTATAATTTTGAGACATATCCCCATTGTTAATAAAAAGGACAATTTGCTCTTTTACCTCTTTTTTTAAGTAGAAAGTGCAAAATGCCATCCAACTCATAATTCAGGGACCTTCACCGTAAATAATCCTATACAAAAAAGTATGGCGCCGAATCTTAATTAAATATTTCACTTTTTCCGTTGAAATAATTAGATAAACTTCTACTAAAAAAGATAAAAAGAGGTTGCAATTTTAGAGTGAATTGAACTCTTTCTCATATATATATTATCATATTCCATTCAAAAGCACTGAAATCTTTTTGAAGAAATTGAGTTCTGTGAAAATGTCGAACAAATTCGAATTGGGTACAACGAAAAGTATTAACAATCATGAGGAAGCTGATGAAGCACTGTTGAACTCGTTTCCGGCGGGTTATCGGTTCAAGCCACGCGACGACGAGCTCATCCGTTTTTACTTGAAGCCCAAGCTGCTGAATTTACGATTACCTCCCAATAGAATCAGGGATGTCGAATTGTACCATTACAATCCACAGGAGCTTATAGGTATGATTTAATAATCCCTTTTTCTACTTAGATTTAAGTTTATTGAAGATGCTTCATTTAGTATGTTAATCAGTTCTATTGAATTATGAACCCTAATGAATATAAACACCATGTTAATTGCTTCGAACTTTTAGGCTTCGATTAGTTTTATTTTGATTAATTTTCTTTCTTTTTTACAATTCCATTTTTTTAATTGATATATCAATTGTAATTTCGATTTATTTTTGTTCATGAGATTCAAAATTGTTAAATGTTGTTTTGTTTTTTTGCTTTAAATATGGAAAAAATTTGAACTGAGATTATTTTTGTGTGGAAACACAGTAAATTATTGTTAATTTTACACACTCATGATAGAATTACAAGTCAAGTGATTTAAACTCATGAAACAGGATTTAAAACTTGGATACCGTAGTATTAGGGCAAAAGCATCATTGTTAATTTACAAGCTTCAAGATTTTTAATTTCTTAGTTTAAGAGAGAGATTTAGTTAGCTAAATTAATCATTTTCTCTATATTTTTCTTGATTTTAACTTGAAAATATCTCCATGAAGTGAGAGATTCTTCTTGATTCTTTGGCTAAAAGAAAATTATATCATAACTTAGAAAATAACTAAAGTAAACTATTTAGAATTCCCATCTAAAATATTTTTCAGTGTTACTTGTATTATAAGATTTTGATTTTGTATACTTTAATTTGTACTAATATGTACCAATAATTATAATTATTTTTTGTCACATACACATGATAAATAATGTATATAACCTATGCTCTACTAATATTTTTTTTTGTATTAGATAGAAATTTGTAATTACTTTAAACTTTTATATTCATATTTCATACTAAGTGGTTGAAATTTATGTGGTAATAGTGAGATTTGTAGCTGAATGTGTATTTAATGCATGTGTGTATTTCCTATTGACATGGGGAGATAAAAAAAAATATAGTGTGAATCTCGTGTGTTGGCCTGATGGTCAAAGGTGATTATTGTTTCAGGTATGATCTGAGTTTGAATCGTAACAATCATGTTATTGTTAGGGTTTTACTCTCCCCTTATAATTTACCAAAAATATATATACATGGTTTCTTCAATTGTTTTCCTATTTTAGTCATATATATAGAGCCAAGGAAGGGTACTTGGTCCCAAAAAGGTAGATTTGTTATTTAAATTTTTAGTTTTTCATGAAACTATATGTTATATATTATGATAGTAAAATTATAATAATTTATGATTCCTGAAACAATTTTTTGGCTTCATCCCAGTTTAATGTAAGTTGTAATGTTGATTGATATAGCAAAGTATGGATCATATGGAGAAGAAGAATGGTATTTTTTTACACCAAGAGATAAAAAATACCGAAATGGATTGAGACCGAAGCGAGCAGCAGGTGATGGATTTTGGAAAGCCACCGGAGCTGATAAGATCCTTACATATAAAGACCAAGAAATTGGATATAGAAAGGCTTTGGTTTTCTACAAAGGGAAACCCCCTAAAGGTGAAAAAACAGATTGGATGATGCATGAATTTAGACTCAAAGATCCTCCCGCTAAGCTTTCTCAAGATGAAATGCGGGTATCCCTTTTAACTCAAAACTTTCAATCATGATTTCATATTGTCAAGGAGGGGGGTTGTTCTCTAAACTGATCTTGGACCCTTAACAGATGTATTATGCTCGGGATGTTTATGCTCAATTATGCTTTGGGTTTTGTCTCATGTGCTCTAAAAAGAGGTTCATGGAATTTAGGGAACACCTAAGCATCAGCATTTGGCTTTGTTGGGGTTTGAACCCAACAATGCCATATAAGAGCATTGGTTTGAACCCTACCAAGTCCAAACCTCGTGAATACTTTTGAGTTCTCTTCAAAGTAAAGAGACAGAATTTTTGAGTATAGACACTCTGAGCACAATACCTCCGCTGCTGAGAGTTGAAGACCGGCTCAGATAATGGCTTCCCCTCAACAGATATTAGTATGGTTTGTTTACACCTCAAACTAATCATTTGAAATTGTTTTTGTTTTGCAGTTAGATGACTGGATATTATGCAGAGTTTATCAAAAGAGTGATAAATCAACGAAAGATTCAGCTTTAATATCAGAAAATCCACAAGGAGTCGTGAATGATGAATTTGGAGAAATGGATAATTATTATGAATATTTGATGGTTGACCAAAATCCTACCTTGTTGCTGGACAATAATATTTGGGATTATTATGATGAGAGCTTAATGGGAAATGGCATGGTGGAAGAAGGTACAATGGACGGTGTTGATAAAAAACCAGATGATGATGATGACAACAAACATAACAATGTGTAGTGTCAATTTAATTTTGGTTTCATTATCAATGTCTTTGTAATTTGGTTATAAACATTCAGGTTAGGTTGTGTTTTTTTTTTTTTTTTTTTTTTTTTGAGAATTTACTATGGATATAATGTGTTTTGGAATAGATGATATATAGAAATGGAGAAATGTCACCTTCAACCATAGTTGGGACTTGGGTTAATTCCAGAAGGTGAATATGAAAGTAATAGGCGAAGAACATCACTTTCAACTTATGCACTCCACAACAAGGTTACTCAAATCTGTGAATAGGAGTTTTAGGTTGAATATCCAAAGCAGTAGGTCAGCTCCATAACCACTACCTCTACTCTACCACTTGGACCAAAAAGGTGGCCTGTATTACAGAACTCTCTAAATTTTAACTGCTAAAATTCTTTCTTTACTTAAATTAATTTCCCTCAATTAACTAAATTAATTTTTAATCATAATTATTGGATTAGGTTGATTTTGAGAAAAAAGCGTCCAATTGGACAGTGGATAATCTAGGAAAATGCTTCCAATTAAATGTGCTTATAGCTTTGGTAAGATGATTAAATGTTAGTGATCTTATTCTTGAGTCACGGGTTCAATTCCTCTCCTACTTACATTCGTATTTTTTATTTCAAGTTTTTTTTAAATTATTTTTATAAGCATATTGTTATTATTAGTAGTAGTATTTAAATTAATGGCATTTTCAATAATTATTTGATTTTATAAACAAAAGAATTAAAATTAAAAATAATTAAAAAATATCATCAAAACATTAATTAAAAATAAAAAAACTTGAAACAATATGAAATAAAAAAATACATTATTATGGTTATAAAAATAATGGAACCTCAAGCTCTAGGATGTAATTGCAATTATCTAATCATTTAGGGAAAGGAGCTAATATGTTAAAAATATTAATTAAAAAAACTTGAAGCAACAGTAGTAGATGAATCAAACTCGAGACTCAAAGATGTAATTACAACTATCTAACCATCTAACCTAAGGACAAAAATGTTAAAAAACATTAATTAAAAATTTAAAAATCTTAAAGCAACATGAAATAAAATATACAAATATGAGTAGAAGAGTTATCAAACTCGAGACTCAAAGATGTAATTGCAACTATCTGACCATCTAACCAAAGAACTAATGTGTTAAAAAATTAATAAAAATTTTAAAAAGCTTGAAGTAACATGAAATAAAAAAAAACAAATGTAAGTAGGAGAGGAATTGAACTCGGGACTGAAAGGCAAAAACAATAACAATTACCCATTAAGCCAAAGCTAGAAGCATATTTAATTGAAAGCTTTTTTTTCTTTTTCTTTTTTTGCCATATCCAGTGAAAACATATCCAATTAGATGAGTTTTTCCAAAATCAACCTAATCCGATAAATTTTGCAAAAACTGACCTAATCCAATAATTATGGTTTAAATTCAGATTTTTTTTATAATTCACCCTCAATTTTCCTTCTTTTCTCCATAACTGAAGTGGAGATTCTTGATTTTGACTTGGAAATGTCCCCTTCCATAACTTGGAAAATGGCTAAAGGAAACTAAAAACTTTATTTTTTGGTTTAATTATAAATTTGGCCACTAACATTTACTTATTTTGTCAAAATAGTTTTAATCGTATTTTTTAGTCTTTCTTTGTCATCAATTTTTTTTTCTTTTCTAACAGATTTGATGAAACTACCATTAAAATAATTAACGGGGATGATGTGGAATATTTTTAATGAGATGTAATTTATTATTTAGGTAATTCAATAAGATAATTACAAGTGAAAATAATAAAATAAATAAATCACACATGAAATTAAAAAATAACTCTTAATTTAAGAAAAAAACGTAATTGTCTAAAAAAAAGATTTCAAAACTGAGAAGTTTCAAAAAAATAATTAATAAATCAAATCGAAAATATTGAATGTGTGCATTCATTTTGAAATTTTTTTTAGATAATTATGTTTATTTTCTTTAAATTAAGAGTTATTTTTTAATTTCATGAATTATTTATTTATTTTATTATTATTCACATGTAATTATTTTATTAGGTCATCTAAGTAATAAATTATATCTCATTAAAAACATTTCACATATGAAATTCCACATCATTCATTAACTTTTTTTAACGGCACTTTCATCAAATTTGTTAAAAAAAACAATTCGAAAAAAAAAATAAAAGTTAATGACCAAAAAAAGCTCAAAAATATAATTATGATCATTTTGACAAAACATGTAAACATTAGTGGCCAAATTTATTATCAAGTCATTTTTTCACTTGTTCTATTTCTAATCAATTTCTAAAATTTATTTCCAATTATATTTTCATAGATTTATTTAAAAATATTGTATGTTAATTAAATAATATTATTAAAAATATTTAATAAAGATAACTTTGGTGCGCATACATCTTTCCAATTATATTTTCATAGATTTATTTAAAAATATTGTATGTTAATTAAATTATACTAGTAAAATATTTAATAATATATTTATAAAAATAACTTTTGTATGTATACATTTTATACACAAAATTTTGCACTAATAATTTGGTCCCATAATGGGAAAGTATGCACCAATAGTTATAATTATATCCATCTATTATTTATGTTTATCACATGCACATGATGAATAATGTAAATAACTTTTACCCAATCAAATCGATTGAATTTTAGTTCGATTGGCATGAGTATTATTGTCAATATAGGAGGATATAGGTTTGAGTGCGCTGAAGCGCATTATCCTTCCATTTATTGATTAGGAGGGATTATGAACAGTTTTAGACATTGTATCAAAAAAATTTACCCAACAAACATTTTCTTTATTACATAGAATTTTGTAATTACTACAAACTTTTGTATTCATGAGCCAATCTCTAATATAAAAATCATTATTAACCCTTTACAATTGCTATCAATATTCTTTTTTTTTTCTAATTTTATGAAATCTGGACATGTGTAGTTAAAGTTTTAATGGTTTAATTAATTTTTTTAATTTAAAAATTAATTTAATTAAAATTTAAAATTGAAATTCAAAATGATAAAAAAAATGTTAGGAGATAAATTTACTATTATACATAAATTAAAACAAATTAATAATTTAGGTTATAAGTATTATTTTTATTAATTTTTTTTAAAATTATACTTAATTTAGGGATTCACATCAATTTGAATTATTTGTTCTAATAATTTATGGTTATATGTTCATTTCGAGTTTGATTTAATTTTGAGTTACATAAATTTTAAATTAGATCATTTTTGAATTCAAGTTAGGAAAATAATGTAAATAACTCTTTACAATTGCTAAGATGAATAATATTTCTAAAAATGTTTTTGAATCTTTTTAAAATTGGTTGAATTTTTATTTATTTATTATGAAATATGTACATGAATTACAATGAAAATAGTCACGTCATTAAATTTTTAATGGTTCAATTAACTTTTTTTTAATTTAAAAAAAAGTAATTAGATTTTTTGACAAAAAAAAAAGTAATTAGATTAAAATTTAAAATTTAGGGTCAAAATGATAAAAAAAATAAATGTTAAGAGATAAATTTATCATTATACCAAAATTAAAACAAATTAATAATTTAGGTTATAAGTATTGTTTTTATTAAATTTTTAAAAAATATATATATTTAATTTAGGAATTCAAATCATTTAAAGTTACTTGCTCGAGCCATTTAGAGTTATATTCATTTCAAATTTGATTCAAATTCGAGTTCACGTCAACTTTAAGTTCGGTCCTTTTGAATTTGGATAGGCATATAATGTAAATAATGTAAAAGACCCTTTTACAATTTATAATATGAATAATTTTTCTAAAAATCTTTATGAACGGTTTTAAAAAAAAATTGAATTTTTGTGAAATGTATACATAGACTGGCATGAGAGTAATTACATCAACATCGTTAAAATTTTAATGGTTCAATTAACTTTTTTAATCTAAAAAAAAGTAATTTAACTAAATTTTAAAATTCAAAGCCAAAATGATAAAGTTATGGCAAAAATAACAAAAAAACAAGTGTTAGGAGATAAATTTATCATTATACCTAAATTAAAATAAATTAATAATTTAGGTTAGAAGTATTGTTTTTATATTAATTTATTAAAAATTATACTTTATTTAGGAATTCAAATCACTTCGAATTACTTGTTCGAGCAATTTAGAGTTATGTCTATTTCGAGTTCAATTCAATTTAAGATCATGCTAATTTTAAGTAATTCAATTTGAGGTCACGCCAATTTTAAGTTGGGTCAATTTTGAATTCGGATTTGATAAATAATCTAAATAATGTAAAGAACCTTTTACGATTGTTAATATGAACAATTTTTCTAAAAATATTTATGAAACTTTTTTAATTTGGATGAAATTTTTTATTTTTTTATTTTTTCAAATTTTTATAAAATGTGTTCACGATAATAGACATTAGTGTAATTGAAGTTTTAATGATCCAATTAACTTTTTTATATACAAAAATAATAATTTGATTAAATTTTAAAGTTGAGAACCAAAATGATAAAAAAATTATATGAGAAAGCAAAACATTAGGAGATATATTTATCATTATACCTAAACTAAAATAAATTAATAATTTAGTTCATAAATATTATTTTCATTAATTTCTAAAAAGTATAATTTAAATTCAAATCATTTAATATTCATTTCAAGCTCAATTCAAATTCACGTTAATTTTAAGTTGAATCAATTTTTGAACCAAGGTAGGCAAATAATGCAAATAATGTTAAGGACACTTTTCAATTGCTAATATAAATAATTTTTCTAAAAACCTTTATAGGGTTTTTTACCAAAATATTATAAAAAAAATAAATAATAACCAAAATGGTACCCCAAATTATTATTTATCAAAATGGTATGTTTATTTAAGTGGAGGAACTCTAAGTGGCGGCACTATGGATTTTTCTGACACGATATTTTTTATATTTATATATTTAAAAATAAAAAAATATTATTTTATTAGTGGAGGATTTTGAAGTGGTGGCACTTGAGGATTTTTTTGTACACGAGAAAAATACGAAAAAAATATCTGACACCTTAATGGAGAGACACAAAGTGGCAGCACCCAAGGAGGAACTTGACGTGGCGGCACTAAGGGATGTTTTGTAATTACCTAAATTCATGGGCACCGAAAAAACGAGTTATAAGGCCTCCGTCTTAGTCAACCGAGTTCGTAATAATTATTAGGAGTAATTATGAGTCTAGTAGTGTGTTTAATTAGGCTTTTGATTAGGTGAATTTAGCTTAATTTAGAGTAATTAGCAAAACGGACTAAATTGAATAAGGAGTAAAAGCCTAATTATAGATTAAAAGAAAGAAAGAGAGACTAAAATGACAATTATGCCTATTTCATAATTTGAGGCCGTAAAACAATGAGAAAAATCTAAAGATTTTTAATGATTTAAGTTATTATTAATTAATATTAAAATATAATAGTATAAATTATTATTTAATTGATATTATCTTATTAGATTAATGAAATATATATATAAATTAAAGTCAAATGTATGGTAATAAAATATATATGTGTAAAAATTATAATTATATTTGTACATTTGTAAAATAAATATTAATTTACTTATTATTTAAGCAAATAGATATTTATAATTTATTAATATTATTACTAAAAATAAAGTATGAATTGAGTTGGAAAAATAAATGAGTTAATTAGGATTAAAATTTCCTTTCATATTCTACTTAACTATCTAATGTTCATAATAAAATCCTAATTTAAAATTTCTTTCAATTTAATCCCTCTATCACAAAACTTATAGCTTCTTTTACAATTTAATCTCTTTATCAATTCTAACTTGAAATTTATTCAATTAAATCCCTAATTCACTATTTTGTTCAACATGAACTATATTCAAAAACCTTAAAACTTCCAAGACCTCAACATAATTTCATCAAAACTTTGTTCTAAAACTTGTAAAACATCTAATTTAAGAGAAAAGGGCTTAATTGACTTACCAATTAAAGCTTAAAGCTTCAAAATTCCAATTTTCCCTTTTTCTTTTTCCTCCCCTTTTCTCCCTTCCTTTTTCGTTTAAGCTTTTGTTCTTCAATTCCTTCTTTTGTTTCATTTTCTTTTCTTTATTCTTTTATATATATATATATTAGTTAGTAATAATATTAATAAATTATAAATATCTATTTACTTAAATAATAAGTAAATTAATATTTATTTTGCAAATGTACAAATATAATTTTTACACATATATATTTTATTACCATACATTTGACTTTAATTTATATATATATTTCATTAATCTAATAAGATAATATCAATTAAATAATAATTTATACTATTATATTCTAATATTAATTAATAATAACTTAAATCATTAAAAATCTTTAGATTTTCTCATTGTTTTGCCGCCTCAAATTATGAAATAGGCATAATTTCCATTGTAGTCCCTCTTTCCTTCTTTTAATCTATAATTAAGCTTTCACCCCTTATTGAATTTAATCCTTTTTACTAATTACTCTAAATTAAGCTAAATTCACCTAATCAAAGCCTAATTAAACACACTACTAGATTCATAATTACTTCTAATAATTATTTACGAACTCGGTTTGTAACACCCTCTAACCCTAAACTGTCGTTAGAATAGGGCTACAGGATATTACCAGACATATCGGACAACTTACAAATAATAAATAAATAATTAATGAACATACTATAAAATAACCATAAAATTCCTTAATTGGACCCTTGAGACTCAAAATACGTATTAGAAGGGAATTAGGACTTGTTCTGGTGCTCCGCAGATTTTTAGTAAATTTTTATTTCGAACGCAATATAACCCTCTTTATAAACATCTAATCTTCCCTGCAATTTCAACCCGCAACCAAAACAATTTATACTCAAATTCACCTAAATCACAATCATTCCATTAACATATTAATTCAATAATTAAACATTCTTAATATTATTCAAAATTTACTAATAATTTTATTCATTTTTCATTCAAACATAATGCCAAATTTTATAATATACTTTATACCATTTTACTAAACTAATATCAAAATATAGTATATATATATCTTTGTAACCAACATTACAAGCATATGCATATAACCTATACAACACCTAGTACATGCCACTTTTACAAAAAGAGGAGAATTACATCACCGAGTTTATACTGAGGTCGGGATCAATCTGGATGCTGAACCAGGACCTTAATTTCTATAATCCTGCGCACGGAAACAACCGTACACTGAGTATTTCATACTCAGTGGTATTACTATAATTCAAATTATAAATAATCAAATAATTTTCACATAATCGATCATATAATATATGAACACATAATATCTTAATTTATACATCACTTTCATTCAATATCAATAACCAATTTAATCCATTTCATTCTCATTTCTCAATTTCATCACATATCACTTTATATGTCTCAATTTTTCATTTCTATTCAATTTTTCTTTTTCACATTGTTTACCCCTATTAACAAGACTCGGACCTTAGCGGATACACGGATCCAACCAAACACACCAGAATGCACCCAGTGCCTCATCGGATAGTTCGAAGCAATAAAGTGACACCCAATATCTCATTGGCCTAGCCGAAGTAAAGTGGTATCCAGTACCTCATCGAATCTATTCGAAGTAAAATAATGACACCCAGTGTCTCATCGACTCAAGGTCAAAGTATCCCTGAACTCTTCCAATCCTATGGCATGCTAACTATATTCGACTCAGCCCGACTAGTTAATAGGGACTTTCAATTTACAATTCATAGCACTTTCAATTTCAATTTCACTTATTAAATATAAATATCTAAATAAACATTAAATAATGAATAATTTAAATTATAGTAATACAAACCCGGATTTCGCGATTATTCCTCGATAACTTTCTCCTTTCCTTTTTGTGCCGATGCTTCGGGTTCTTTGCTAGCTACAAAAATAATAATAATAATAATTTACACTATTAATTACAACACTAATTTATAATGATAATTGAATTTCTATCCAATTTATACCTTAATTCCAATTTAATCCTAATTAACTCATTTATTTTTTTCTAACTTAATTCATACTTTATTTTTATTCAATTTCCTTCCATATTCTACTTAACTATCTAATGTTCATAATAAAATTCTAATTTAAAATTTCTTTCAATTTAATCCCTCTATCATAAAACTTATAGCTTCTTTTACAATTTAATCCCTTTATTAATTCTAACTTGAAATTCATTCAATTAAATCCCTAATTCACTATTTTGTTCAACATGAACTATGTTCAAAAACCTTAAAACTTCCAAGAACTCAACTTAATTTCATCAAAACTTTATTCTAAAGCTTCTAAAACATATAATTTAAGAGAAAATGACTTAATTGACTTACCACTTAAAGATTAAAGCTTCAAAATCCTAATTTTTCCTTTTTCTTTTTCCTTCCCTTTTCTTCTTCCCCTGTTTCGTTTAACTCTCTGTTCTTTCTTCTTTTGTTTCTTTTGTTTCTTTCTTTCTTTATTCTTTTATTATATATATATATATATATTAGTTAATAATAAAATAATAATAATTAAATAATAATTTATATTATTATATTATAATATTAATTAATAATAGATTAAATAATGAAAAATCTTTAAATTTTTTCTCTGTTTGCCACCTCAATTTATGCAATAGGCATAATTGCCATTTTAGTCCCCATTTGTTTCTTTTAATCTATAATTAAACTTTCACCCTTTATTCAATTTAGTCCTCTTTATTAATTACTCTAAATTAAATTAAATTCACCTAATCAAAGCTTAATTAAACACACTACTAAACTCATAATTACTCTTAATAATTATTTACGAACACGGTTTACTAAGACGGAGGCCCTATAACTCATTTTTTTCGGTGCCCGTGAATTTAGGTCATTACACGGTTTACTAAGACGGAGGCCCTATAACTCACTTTTCCGGTGCCCGTGAATTTAGGTCATTACATTTCTCCTCCTCCTTAATAAATTTCGTCCTCGAAATTTACCTGAAAATAAATGGGGATATTGTGCTCTCATAATTTCCTTCAGTTCCCAAGTCGCTTCTTCCATACTATGACTTCTCCATAAGACTTTTACTTAGGAAACTCATTTATTTCTTAATTCCTTTACCTCTCATGCTAAAATTTGAACCGGCTCTTCTTCGTAGGACAAATCAGGTTGAACTTCAATGTCTTCAATATAAATGATATGAGAAGGATTCGATCTACATTTTCGTAGCATAGAAACATGAAAAACATCGTGAATCTTCTGCAATTCCGGAGGTAAAGCTAACCGATAAGCGACTGGCTCGATTCTTTCTACAATTTCATATGGCCCAATATAACAAGGACTTAACTTTCCTTTTCGGCCAAATCTCAACACTTTCTTTCAATGAGAGACTTTGAGAAATACTTTGTCCCCGATTGAATACTCAATGTCCCGACGCTTCAAATCGGTATAAGATTTCTAACTATCAAAGGCTGCTTTTAATCTATCTTTAATCTTCTTAACTGTTTCTTCTGTCTCTTGAATTAATTCTGGCCAATCACCTTTTTTTCATTCATTTTTGTCCAACACACTGGTGATCTACATCTTCGACCATATAGTGCTTCATACGGGGCCATTTGTATACTAGATTGGAAACTATTATTGTAGACAAACTCAGCTAATGGAAAATAATGTTCCAACCTGATTCAAAATCGATGATACAAGCCCGAAGCATATCTTCTAATATCTGAATTACCCGTTCGGACTGTCTATCTGTTTGCAGATGAAAAGCCGTACTAAAGTTAAGTTGAGTACCCAGAGAATCATGCAATTGCTTCCAAAATCTTGATGTAAATCGAGGATCTCGATCGGAAATTATTGATACCAAAATACCATGTAATCTTACAATTTCTCGGATATAAACCTCAGCAAGCTTCTGCAATGACTAGTCAATTCTAACTGCTATGAAATGCGCTGACTTAGTAAGTCTATCAACTATCACCCAAATGGCATTCTTTTTACTTGCTGACAATGGTAATCCTGTAACAAAATCCATCGTGATGCGATCCCATTTCCACAAAGGAATATCAATAAGCTGAAGTAGTCCAGTAGGAACCTGATGTTCTGCTTTTACCCGTTGACAAGTTAAACATTTACTCACAAATTCAACTATGTCTCTTTTCATTCCTGGCCACCAATATAGTTCTCGTAAATTTCAATACATCTTCGTACCTCCAGGGTGCAAAGCGAATGGACTGTCGTGAGCTTCTCGAAGAATCGATTTCTTCAACTAAGAATTAGTTGGAACACAAATCCGATTTTGATATCTCAAACATTCACAATCATCAATACTAAAACTCTCTGCTGTACCATTTTGTACCATCTCTCTTTTCTTCAACAATTTGTCGTCTCCCAATTGTGCTGATCTGATCTGATCAAACATTACCGGTTTTACTCTCAACTCGGGCAAAAGACTCTCATCATTACTGATACTGAGCTGTGCAAACATCGCTCTTAATTTAATTGCAGCTTTTCTACTTAGTGCATCAACTACAACATTAGCTTTTCCCGTATGGTAGTCTATAACACAATCATAATCTTTTAGGAGCTCTATCCATCGTCTTTGTCTCAAGTTTAATTCTTTTTGAGAAAGAATATATTTCAAACTTTTATGATCGGTATAGATGTAGCATTTCTCACTATACAAATAATGTCTCCAAATCTTCAAAGCAAAAATCACATCTGTTAGTTCCAAATCATAAGTCTGATAGTTACATTCGTGTGGCTTAAATTGAAGAGATGCATAGGCTATTAATTTTCCGTCCTGCATTAATACACAACCCAGACCACTCAAAGAAGCATCACTGTACACTCCAAAATCTTTCCCCGACTCTGGTAATGTCAGAACTGGTGCCTCTGTCAACATTTGCTTCAACGTTTCAAAACTTCTCTGGCACTGATCATTCCAGATAAAATGAACATTCTTCTGTAGTAATTTAGTCATCGACAAAGCTATCTTTGAAGATCTATTTACAAATTTTCTATAATACACAGCTAAACCAAGAAAATTTCGTACCTCAGATACATTCTTCGGTACTTTCCACTGAACAATTGCTTCAATCTTTTTCGGATCAACTCTGATTCCATCTGTCGATACCATATGTCCCAAAAATACAACTTCTGATAGCCAGAACTCACATTTGCTAAGCTTTCTATACAACTGCTTCTCTCGTGATATATGTAATACAATTCTGATATGCTGATCATGTTTTGACTCTGACTTTGAATAAACCAGTATATCATCGATAAAAACCACTACAAACTGGTCTAAATACGGCTGAAAGATACGATTCATGAGATCCATAAAAGCAGCTGGGGCATTAGTCAATTCGAATGGCATTACCAAGAACTCATAGCGACCATACTTCGTACGGAAAGCTGTCTTCGAAACGTCGCTTTCTTTTACTTTCAACTGGTAGTAACCTGACCTTGAGTCAATCTTTGAAAATACAGAAGCTCGTCTCAACTGATCAAACAAATCATCAATGCCAGGCAATAGATACTTATTCTTGATTGTTACCTTATTCAACTGTCGGTAGTCAATACAAAGTCGCATCGAGCCATCTTTCTTCTTAACAAATAACACTGAAGCTCCCCACGGTGATATGCTCGGTCAAATAAAACCACGATCTAATAAGTCTTGCAACTGTATCTTCAGCTCCTTTAACTCTGTAGGTGACATTCGATACGGAGGTATGGATATTAGAGCTGTACCCAGATAAACCTCTATAGAAAACTCAACCTCTCTGTCTAGTGGCAAACCCGGTAGTTCTTCGAAAAATACATCAGGAAACTCACAAACTATCCAGATTTTACTGTATTAGCTTCCGAATATAAATTAATGACATAGGCCAAATATGCTGAACAGCTCTGCTGAAGTAACTAATTAACCTTTATTGCTGAATTAAGATGTGCTGGCCCATTAGTACGGATACCATTTACCTCAATCCGACCTCCATCTTCTATCTGAATACTGAATTTCTTTTTATAGCAATCCAAAATCACTCCATATTTAGATAACCAATCCATTCTCAGTATTATATAAAAGTCCCCAAATGGCATGATCAACAAGTCGACAGGAAAATTTTTATTTTGTATAATCAACGGACATCTCGGACACACTTGATTTACTAATATTGTTTGCCCCAATGGACTCGACACATTTATTGGCACTCTAGACACCACGGACTTTAATTTCCCCAACTCAACTAGTTTCAAATTTATATAGGAATGTGAAGATCCGGGATCAATTAAAGTATAAACAGGCTCAGAATACAATAAAAATATTCTGTTACTACATCGTGCGTATCGCCTTCTTCCCGTGTTCTGACCACATAGGCTCTGGCCGGTACTTTAGCTTCAAACTGTTGAGTAACAATATCACTGCTTCTTCTAACACCTCCTCTTCTGAAAATCGAACCACCTCTACCAGATCCTCTGCCTCTAGCTGTAGATACTGATCTCTGTGATGTTACCGGTGCAACACTATCAGTTTTCGGGTAATCTCTGATGAAATGATTTGTAGAACCACATCGAAAGCAGCCCCTAGTTAATTTCCAGCATTCCCCTCTGTGTTTCTTCCCACAGTGCTGACAGTTTGGAATTTCTATTTCCCGAGATGAACCTATAACACTGCCAGTGGATACCGTCATCTGTTTACCCTTGCTTCATCTAGTTTTATCCGATCCAAAATTGAATCTCCATCTACCTTGAGATTCCTTTGATCTTTTTGGCTGAGTATTCAAACTGGTAGTTCCCGTATGCTTCCTAGTTGGTCTAACAGTTTTAGTCTTTTTGTCGAGGCCTAGAACTTACTCCACCATTTTGGCCCTTTCAATCAAATCTACAAACTTAGTAATACGATGAGATACCAACTGTACCATGATCTTGTCTCGCAAACCCTGTAAAAATCTTTTGCAATTATTAACTTCTGTTGGTATAAATTCTGAGGCGTATCTGCTGAGTCTCGAGAATTCCCTCTCATAATCTATTACTAACATGTCACCCTGTTGCAGGATTAAAAACTCTTGCTCCTTGTCTTCGATATACATTTCTTCGATATATTTCTTTTGAAATTATTTCTAAAATAGGTCCCATGTTATCTGATCCTCCGATAGATGTCGAACCACTGATTCCCACCATAAATAAGCTTTCCTTGTAGCAACGATACAGCACAAATCAAGCATTCCCGAGGGGTACATTCCAATTGCTGTAAAAAAAATTTGGTCGACTCCATCTAATTTTCAGCTGTTGATGGATCAACTCCTTTCAGACCCATAAATTCAGTGGCACCATATTTTCTCAATTCTTTTATCGGGGCCCGTTTCTGAGTTGGTAGCAGGAGCAGTCCCCGCTACTCTTTGTAATGCATCGGTAATTACTCGTAATATATCAGAATCGTCTCTATCATCTCTTCTATCTACTCTAAGAGGTGGATTTTTTACTGGGTTTACGTTAGGTGTTACTAACTCCGTTTCATCTAAACCATACGACTCTTCGTCTCTAGTGTACATTTCTTGGTCAATATCATCTATTCTTTCATCTGACATCTTTAATCTATAAAAAAAAAACAAATAGGTCAACATCCAAAGATCCCGACTTAGTTTTGACTCAACAGTGGCATGTACTTCTAGACTCAATTTTTGAGCTCGATTTATTTCGAGAATCGGCTAAACCAGATAGCTCTGATATCAACAATTGTAACAGCTTCTAACCCTGTTTTGACTACATTTTAGGGTTAAAAGGTGTTACATGTTTTGCCACTTGGCAACCCTCTTTGTGCCGTGTGTGTGTAGGGGATTTAGGAGGTATAAATTAATTTGAGTGGTTGGAGATTTTTGGTAGGTGATAAAAATTAAATAAATTGAAATTTTTGTTATAAAATAGGTAAGGAGGGGGGACCAACATGAGAAGAAGGAAAAAAGAAAGAAGGAATAAGGAAGAAGGAATAAGGAAGAAGGAGAAGAAGGAAAAGGAGAAAAATGTAATGTATTTATTTTAAAATTTAATTTTAAAATATTTTAATTTGTCAGTTAGTAGTAGTAATGTGATTGATTTGTTATTATAATTTTATTTGTTTAATAGGTTGATTAAAAGAGTAAATTAAGAGGAGAGGAAGAAAGGTAAGTTTAATTAATTTTTTAAGTTTGGTTAATTTTAAATTTAATTTTAAAATATTTTAATTTGTTAGTTAATTTGATTATTTTAAGTTTTTTATTTTGTTTAATTTAATTTTTAATTGATTTGTTATTTAATGTTGTTATAGTTGAGTAAATTAAGATGAGAGGTAGAAATGTAAGTTTGGTTATTATGTTATTATTAATTTACTTTAATTTAATTTTGTTAGTAGTAGTAAGTAAGAAATTTTACCAAAGCCAACGGGATGTTGTTGGAGACTCGGTTTATAAAATGGTGTTGGAAGCTTTCGAAGGGAAACCTTTGGACCCAATGATTAACAATACGATGTTGATCCTTCTCCCAAAAGTGGACAAACCAGAAACTTTGAGTCTATATAGACCGATTAATCTTTGTTCTGTGGCGTATAAGATCATAACTAAAACACTTATGAGGAGGCTCAAATTTGCAATGCCTATCCTGGTGGGTCCAAATCAGGTGAGTTTTGTGACTGGAAGATCTATTATTGAGAATGTATTGGTAATACAAGAAGTGATTCACTCGATGAGATTAGATAGAAGGAAACCTCAGTGGATGGCCATCAAAGTTGATCTTGAGAAAACATACGACCGAATAAGATGGGATTTTCTTGAGGAAACTGAGGTATGCAGGTCTACCACTTCAATTAATTTCTGTGATTATGAATTGTATTAGGGGGTCATCAATGCAGATCTCATGGAATGATGAGTATACAAACGAGTTTCGACCATCAAGAGGGGTTCGACAAGGTGATCCCTTATCACCATACCTCTTTGTTTTAAGCATGGAAAGGCTTGGACACTGTATTAAACAAGCTGTTGAAGAAGGAGCGTGGAAGGCGATACGATTAATTTAAGGTGGACCGAGCATTTCACATCTGTTTTTTGCTAACGACCTGGTTCTGTTTTGTGAGGCAGACATAAATCAAGCTAATATGGTGAATGAAATTTTACAAAAATTCGGAAGATGTTCGGGACACAGAGTGAACAAATCCAAATCTCAAGTATTTTTTTTCCACAGCAGTTAATAATGTGTTGGCGACCCAAATAACTAATACCCTTGGAATGGAGCGAGTTGAGGATTTGGGGAGATATCTTGATGTACCTGTTTTCCATAGGCGTGTTACTAACTCAACGTGCTCATTCTTAGTTGAAAAAATCCAGAAAAGGTTGAGTGGATGGAATGCAAAGTTGTTATCTCTAGCTGGCTGAGTGACTTTAGCTAAATCGGTGCTATTTTCTATCCTATATTATTTTATGCAGTCATCCATCTTACCTAAAGGGGTGTGCATGGAAATTGAAAAACTAATAAGGAAGTTTGTATGAGGTGCTATGAGAAATGAACGGAAGATATCCTTGGTGAGTTGGGACAAATGTTGCATGCTAGTTGATAAGGGGGTCTCAGATTTAGGAGTTTACATAGCCAAAATAAAGCATTCTTGATGAAATTGGGAATTAATTTCATTAACAACATGGAGTCATTTTGGGTGGAAGTTTTGCGATCAAAATATAAAGTAACTGAACGTATACCAAAGTGTTTACCTTCTAGTAATTGCAGTTATATTTGGAGGTCATTGAAGAGCGTTTGGAAGCACATACAAGGGAATATAGCATGGAAGTTGGTAACGGATCGAGAGGTGAAATTTTGGACAGACATCTGGTTTAGAGACTTGGGTCCTTTGAGGGAGCACTACACTGTACCGCAACCAACATTTCCAAATGCTACAATTTATGCAATGGTGACACCAGAAGGTGATTGGACTTGGTCATGTTTAATTGGTGAATTACCTCACCATATTATTCATTTGCTGGTTGAATCTTGTCCACGCTTGGAAAGTCATGGAAGAGATATTTGTTATTGGAAAGCTGCTGAATCAGGATGTTACATTGTCGCAGGGGGTTATAAAGCTTTTATTCAAAATTCGTGGACATGGGAGGGTGTTGACTAATGAAGAAAGGTGCCGAAGAAGATTATTAGATGATGAAGCTTGTTACATGTGTGGTCATTTGCTAGAAAATATTGATCATGCTTTAAGAAGCTATCCATCAGCACAAGCAGTTTGGAAAAGGTTGGTACCTGCTAGTTTATACAATGTTTTCTTTACTCTTGATTTTGAACAGTGGTTATTGTTTAACATAAAAAATGAGGATGATTTGTTAGTTAAGGAGGTAAGGTGGGAAATCATGTTCTCTAATGTAGTTTGAAGGTTATGGAAAGGTAGGAATTTGGCTATTTTTACTGATAAACACTTTAGTACTGATGATATTGTCATGGCTAGTTGGTCATGGGCTAGGGGGTCAATGAAAATGGGGACAACTTTGCATGATCAAATATCAGTATCATGGGAGAAACCTCCAAGTGGGTGGGTGAAATTGAATGTGAATGGTGCAGTGGATGTTAAGTTTGGTAATGCTTTAGCTGGTGTTTTGGTGAGAGGCCCTAGTGGAGATTGGGTATTTGATTATGGCAGCAACTTGAGGGTGTGTTCGGTTTTGGACGCTGAACTTCAAGCGATTTTGGATGGCGTTAAAATAGCATGGGACAAAGGAGTGCGTAGGTTGTTAATCGAGAGTGATAGTAAGAGTGCTGTGGATATCATACTTGGAATTGACAAGATGCGGTCTCATAGGGTGGGTTTGGAGATTTGCAATTGGATGAAAAAGGATTGGCAGGTTCAAATCGAGCATGTGGCAAGGACGATGAACATGGCGGCAGATGCGATGTCTAAATGGGCTAAAGAATGTGCAATTGGCTTACACGTAGTCACTCAGGCACCTGACGGAATGCGTGATATTTTATTACGAGATCAATGTTAAATAGTGATTTTGATTTTAGTTGAGACTTTAAACTCAACCTTCTTTTTTTGTACCTAAAAAAAATTTAATATTGTTAATTTTATTTAAATAAGTGAAATTTATAAATTAATTAAGCTTTGGTAGTTGGATGGAATGGGTTGATATGATTGTCTAATATGCATGTGTTTTCAATGGGATATAGAAAAGAATATTATATATGATTATTGGCAGACCAAAATATACACCCGAAAATTACATAAATTTTTTGGTTAAATTAGTCATATGCTGGCAAATTGATTTACTATAAGAGAGAATAAGTTTTTTTTTACCATGCTAAACTCCATTATACAAGTCGTAAGATTGTTTGATAAAATGAGGAAAAAAACTATTCCAAGTGTTTAATAAAATAAACAATAATCCATTTTTAAGCTATAATTAAAATTAGTTACAAGTATGAAATTAAAAAATTTAATTGAAATAAAATTAGAGTATATTTATAAAATAGTTATATAATACGGGTAAAATTAGTTATATAATAAATTTATAAAAAAATAATATAAAATTTAAAATATTTTTTATTTAAATAGTAAAATTAATATTTTTAATTTGGATCTCATGTGAATATATTTATGTTTTAAATTTATATAAAATATAAAAAGATAAAAATACTCTAAAATAAATTTATTATTTTATAAATAAGAGATTTTTAATAAATTGATAAAAAGTTAAACCTAGCTAATTAATTACCAAAATAATATCCCCATCACATTATTTACCAAAATGGTACAAAATAAATATTTATTTTGTACCATTTTGGTAAATAATGGTGTATGGATACCATTTTGGTATATAAATATATATTTTGTACCATTTTAGTAAATAACCCATTTTGGTATTTAATTATTATTTTTGTATTATATTGGTAAAAATAATAAAAATTGTAAACTTATGTATTGAACTAATTGATAATTTTTTTTCAAGTTGCAGAATGACATCATTAATTAACTCGAAATTTCCTCACATAGCCAAATCGGTGAATGCGAAAACACACCGAGCCAATATGAATGTAATAAAATTATTATTTGTTCCTTACGTCATTTACGATATTATTATTTGTTTAAAAAATTAATTTAGGTTATACTAACTATTTATGTAAATTAACAGGAAGAACTCGCGTACCGTTCATTGAGAGGTCGTGCACAGGGCCTCAAATTTCCCCCTCATGAACGTCTGCTTCCGTACTTGCGAGATGTC
The DNA here is from genome assembly GCA_005610355.1 of Gossypioides kirkii. Classification (NCBI taxonomy): domain Eukaryota; kingdom Viridiplantae; phylum Streptophyta; class Magnoliopsida; order Malvales; family Malvaceae; genus Gossypioides; species Gossypioides kirkii. The sequence goes on along the minus strand of CP032251.1, from coordinate 476,834 downwards.
GGATTTGGATCAGCAGTATTGATCCAAAAGTTTGAGTTACGATATAATTTAATCAGTGCATTGGTGGAGCGTTGGCCCCCGGAGACCTACACATGTCATTTGCCTTATGGGGAGTGCACTGTAATGTTGGAGGATGTTGCGCTCCAACTCGAGCTCTCAATCAATGGTGTACCTATCACCGGCGTTAGTTCGTTGCAAGAGCCAGCAACGATGTGCATCCAGTTACTAGGTCGCTCACCTAGTAATAACAATGATTTTATGTCGTTGTTATTTACATGGTTGAAGACCAATTTTGAGTATTTGCCCGAAAACGCAACTAAAATGGAGGTTTCTTAAGCCGTTCGAACCTATATTTTGCTAATGGTAAAGGGCATACTTATGCCGGACACAAATAACAGTAAGATCCACTTGATGTACTTGCCCCTACTAAGAGATTTGCGAAAAATTCATGAATATAGTTGGGGATCTGCAGTGCTTGCCATGCTGTATCGAAAACTTTGTCGAGACACAAACCCTTCTTCCCGAGATATGGGTGGATGCCTACTTCTTTTGCAATCTTGGGCACTTTATCGAATGTCATTCTTGGCATCCGTTAGGTACCAAACATTTGTTTTCCCACTCATTAATAGGTGATTACCATATACCCAAAATTTCAATTATTTGACATATTTTATTAATTATATTATTCTAACAAGTTGTTTTTTGTTTTCTTAGATGAAAAACAAAACCGAGGATCGGGAGGCAGCACACAGTTCCCATATATCGTTTGATGCTCGAGCAATATGTCGGGGAAGGGGTATGTTATTCATTAACATGTTAAATTATATTACTTGACTCATGTTAATATGGTTGCATGTTACTAAATTATATTACTTTACTCTTATTAATATCTTGAAATGTTATTAATTGTGTAGTTCATCTAGACCCCATATATACAGTAAAAAATCACCGCTGTTATTCCCGCCTCGACATTCCTCCACTCAGACCAATGGTGCATTAACGCACCGATAATCAATTTTCAAACAATAGAGTGGTATGTCGAGGATCGAGTACTCCGGCAGTTTGGTTTTAAACAGCCAATCCCGCAACCACCATTCAAATTAGGGTCTATCCATGAGATGGATAAGAAGGGGAAACCAAATTGTGATTAGGGGAGTGTGCATGGACAATATGTTTATGTGTGAAACAACCGGATGATGCGAGTACCTCCAACGGAGTACACTTTAAATTTACAACCATCGGTACAGTACATGCAGTGGTTCATTGAGGTTGGGAAACCATATTTACTTTGTGCACAATCGACGATAATTCCCCCACACATGTCTCGACAAGATCGCCCCTATCATGTAGCTCCTGCCCTAGAGCCACAGCCAGTGTCAGAGCAAGAGGAAAAGGAGGAGGAAAAGGCATTGGATGACGATGATTCTTATCGTTCTGATTTTGTGGGATCGTCACATATCCCTAGCTCATCAAGCCAAGGATATCAGCCTTAGTTTGACAAGCCACTGCAATACTCAAGCCAAGGATATCAGACTTAGTTTGACGAGCCACCGCAATACTCTACTCCTCCCGGGCAATACTCTACTCCTCCAGGACAAATGGACCCTAATGATGACGATGAGCTTGACAAGCAACCTCGACGTAGACGCCGGCCACCACGAAGATATACCCGAGAACCACACCATCTAATCATGGATACTAAGAATGTATCTAATAGTGTTTAATTGTGCATATTTGACTATTGATGAATTATAATGCTGACTTTTTTCTCCATAACGTACATATATTTGAACCTATTTGATCATTTATTTAAATTTCATAACCTTAAACCCTAAACCTTAAATTTTAAAACATTAAACCCTAATCATAAACCATAAACCCTAAATTTGATACCCTAAAAAGATAAAATTCCAAGCTATAATTTATTCGTAAACGGATACGAACCGATTGAATTAAGTTAAAAATCGATTAAAAATCCACATGAAAAGAAGAAATCGAGAAAAAACTCGATGGAAAAATAATGGAATCCTTTCTTTTTCCAAAACCCTAAATTAAAAACCCTTAACCCTAATTTCAAAACCAAAGTATAAATATAAAAATTATTAATTAAATACAAATATTGAAATAATTAATTTTAAATTCATTCATAAACTTAATTAATTCTAAATGAAAAATGTCCAATACAAATAGCTTAAGCCCTACTCGATCCGGAGGACTGACCAATATGGTAAGTTCGTTGGGGGCAATTACGATCAGTATGCCCAGCTAGCCTACATAGTCCACACAGCTTGTCACCGTCTGTTTTCTCCATAATGTCCATTTCATTACGGATTCTGGTGATATGGGGACGACCTTTCGGATTCCTTCGCAAACATTGGTTCGGGATAAGCTTGAAAGTCGTTGGAGGCACCTCCCATGTAGACAAGTCAGGCAAGACGGGGAACTCGTTTTCTCAAATACGTAACGTACGTTGGAGAATGTAAACGGGGTCGATAAACTATTCAACATTGAGTGACACTTTAGCACAAGCTGCAACGACATGCGCACAGGGATAACGAAGTGTATCGAACCTCCTGCAATCGCAATGTCTGTTTTAGAGATCAACCCCGTATGACCTAGGTGGGATACCAGGTCGAAGCCCAATGGTTTTAGTAACTTCAAATCGTTAAAACTATCATGAATATATTTCAACGTTCATCATCCTCGCACTCTGATGGTTTGCATCCATTGCATTCTTGACAACTTCGACAAACACGTGTCCGGCGTTCATCTGATCGATTTGTCGCGTCCCATTACTAGCATCAAGGTAGCCAACCTATAAAACGTAGCGGAGAACACGGATGAAATCGAAAGATGTCGTATTCTCTTGAACAAGCCGTTAATTGACTCTGCCAGGTTGGTCGTCATTTGACCATGTCATTACCCCTCATCAAAACTTTAAGACCATTGCCACGACTCCATTGTACCCAACCACTCGCATAGAGGCTTGTTCGTTTAACCTTCCATGTCACGCTCAAGTCTGGTCATTCTTTGCTGGAATCGATGTGGCTCTAGCTCGTACGCTGTAGGAATATTAAGAAAACATAAGTTACAGTCTAAAATTAAAACATTAAAAATATAATTTGAAACTTAATTTTTTTACCCATTTTCACAAGTCGTCTCCGCCAGTCTGCATTCTTATATTCTCGTTGGAAGTTAGCAGCAATATGTCGACTGCAGTAAACCGATTTTCATGGTACACCAGTACTCCTAATGGTCGCAATAATACCCTTCCCTCTATCGGAGATGATGCAAATATTCTCGTTTTAAATCACATACCTCCGCAGGTTTGTCAAGAAGAATTCCCAAGATTCAATTTCTTATTTGTCCACAATAGTGAATGCTATCGAGAGCACGTTTTGATTCTCGTCTTAAGCCACCGCAATTAATAGGATCTGCGTATATTTCTCGTATAGCCACGTCCCATTTACTTGGACAAATGGCTTACAGTAAGAAAAAGCTCGAACGCAGGAATCAAATGTCCAAAATATATACTGAAAAATTCTTCTTCACGATTGTATGTTGTTATTTGATCCATAATACGGCCGTGTCACCAACTCAATCACAGTCCCCGACACGTACTGTCGCATTACGGCTATCCATCCTTGCAGCTCATTATATGATGCATTCCAATCACCGAATAACTGTTTCATTGCCATCTATTTCGCAATCCATGCTTTTCGATATGAAACCCAATAATGGAATCGTGATTGCATGTCCACAATCAGTGTAGAAACCTTGATGGTTGAATCGTCATTAACCATTGGTGATCTTCTGACAAACGTGTTGAACAACATGTGTGAGGCCCATCAATTTTTCTTATCTCCCACATCTGCGACTTCTGGATAAATGCAGCTCGCACCCGCTACTTGTAACCTTCTGTCAACTTCCAGCACTCCCTGATATACAATATCGGTTTAGACACTGCGACTTTATAGTCTATCGACACATTCATGCTATACCGCTTAATATCAAATATGCACTCTTCCTTGGATTCAAATTTTTGGCCCACAAACAACTTTTCACAATCTGCTGCTACGGCCAATCGATGAGCAAGTAGTATTTCAAGGTACCCCGCGAACTCGGCATGTGTACCCCAAGAGGCTTATTGTGCATTACAATATGTGTAACTGGATTTTCGTCATTCGTCCCTTCATCGTTAACATCATCCAAGACCTTATCCACATCCGGATCACTATCAATATCGACTTCATTATCAAAAGGAATACTACTATCATATCCAGCATCTTCATCTGCATTATTCTCGGGTGTAGCAGCATTAAGATCGATGTCTAGCTCGCATACGATTGATTGACTTTCAATGTACGATACTGGAACCACCATACACGGAGTTGGATCTTCATTTTCTAATGGAGTTGGATCTTCATTTTGTACAGGTTCCACATCAACTAACTCGGCAAACAATTGAACCGGTGCATTTGGGTCACTTTGATTTGAATAATAAAGTGCGATCATTGTCTCCACGTCTTCATCGTCTACAAGTTCCATCTTGGTGAATTTGATGAGATCTGTCGAAACTGGAAACTTATAAAAGAGTTTCGAGATCCTTCTCCTACAACGTCTAAAAATTTTTACACTAATCCTTATTTTCATATAATCAACCGAGACATTTCGACGAAATCTCATTCCTATTTGTTACCAACAATCAAATATACATCCAACTGATGTTCTCAAAATTACTCAATCGAAATAAATGCATACAGAAAATTGATTATCCATATTCAATAAATCTATTAAAAATTAAATAAAATTTCAATAAATAAAATACGAATTAAAAATATATCATACTGAAATAAATTTAAAAATAAACACATTACTTTTCTCACCTTCTTCTTTCTTTCATCTCCTTCTTCCTTCTTTCTTTCTTTTCTTTCTTTCTCGTTTATTTGCTCCCCCTTCCTATTTTATAACAAATTATAAACCTAACTCTAAACCCCCAACCACCCTTATTTACTTTTACAATCAAAATAAAATTAACACACACAAATAAAACAAACACATACATGGCACAAAGGGGTGCTGTCAAGTGGCAAAACACCTCTTACTGTCGCCACTTCAAGTACCTCCTTAGGTGCCGCCACTTTGTGTCCCTCAAGTAAGGTGGTAAGTATTTTTTTCGTGTACAAAAAAACCTCTAATGCCACCACTTCAAAACCCTCCACTAATAAAATAATTTTTTTTTATTTTTAAATATATAAATATAAAAAAAGAATCTTGTCAAAAAAACTCTATAGTACCGCCACTTAAAATCTCTTCACCTAACTAAACATATCATTTTAGTAAATAATAATTTAAAAGTACCATTTTGATTATTATTTATTTATTTTTATAATATTTTGGTAAAAAACCCCTTTATCAATATTTTTAAAATTTGTTGATTTTTTAATATTTTAATTATATTTTATGAAATATGTACATGAATTTTTCAAGAGAATAATCACATCAATGTCATTAAAGTGTTAATGGCCCAATTAATTTTTTTTAATTTTTTTATCTAAAAAAAGCTAAATTTTAAAATTGAAGACTAAAACAAATTAATAATTTAGGCAACAAATATTATTTTAATTATTTTTTTAAAATTATACTCAAATTTGGACTATTTTAAATTTAAGTTAGGCAAGTTTAAATTATTGACTTTTAATGGTCAAATTAGCTTGGATCAAATACAATTTTGGAGAATAAATAATTGGGCTTGAAAAACAAAAGCAAGAGTCTACAAGCATAAATAATGAGGTAAAAACAATTTATGCAAATATTTAAACCAAAATGGGGAGCCTAAGTGATACATAATAGCATTAAGTAAAAACATTTTTTCTTTATAGTTTAGAAGTATAAATACATTATAATTATAAATATATGCTCGAGCAACTATAAAATCAAATCATAATGAAACAAAAATAAATTAAGAATCGAAATAATCCAATTAAAATCTATATATGACAACACAAAATAAAACAACAAATAATAATTGCGCATAATAAAACACAAACCAAAGCCCTCAATGTGAACGTAAAAGCAAATTAAAAGAAGATATATCAGCAGATGATTTTGAAATCCTAGATTTCTCGTGTACAAAAGAGCTGTGTTTAGAACAGAGTTGCCACCCACAAAATTATGCATTGAACTATATTTCCACCACAAAATCTAGAGGCACCATCGAAAACTTGTTTGAAAATTCAAGTCCAAATGCTAGGTAGTTTTCTATTGTGTCAGGTGGGACAAGCCTAGATACAGGCGTGCAAAATACAGATATAACCAAAGACCTTATCTATACATTTAACACTTTATGGAGTTGTCCAGTTATATCATCTACACCTACTTCAGTTTCTTTTTGAGTTAACTCTGCTGTCTTCATCTTTTGGAGCTCTGCATTCAGTTCAGCAATCTGCTTTTCTATCTTGGCTCCCTTATCAGGCAACCTCGAAATCGTAATCTGGCACAACAAATTCAGAATATTACAACACAAGATTTACAATAGCTATGCAAAAACAAATTTCCTGGTGGAGCCAAGGTGGTATCTTCAAAAATCAAGTATGAAACAGTAAGAGTACCATGGAGACCCCTACACTAGGAGTCATATTGCATTTTGCCCTTTTTACTCAAAAATAGGCAAATTTGTTTCTATATGTTAAATCAAAAAGCAAATTAGTCCTTTCTATTAAAATTCATCCATTTCTATTTTTAAAAACTAGTGTGGCTAAAAAAAATAATTAGACAGTTACACCTTATGTTGACGTACAAAGACCAGTTTTTTACGGTAAAAATGGATGAAATTTCCAATAGAAGAGCCAATTTGCTCTTAGATCTAACTTACAAGAATTAATTTACCCATTTTTTGTGTAAAGGTGGCAAAATACAATCTTGCTCTTAGTACAAGGGCCTCCATAGTACTTTTACAGAATGAAACTATAGGCTAATGAAAATAACCATATAATTTCATTGCTTGCATACACTTAATAGTCAAACACAGGCAAGACTATACAAACAAGATGAATGAAATGCAAGAACACATGCTATATTTGGAAAATTGAATTTCAAAGAGTGAATTTGAATATAGCTTGTTGTATAAATTGTGAGGAAAAAATTGAATTAAGATTCAATGTATACCCTATAGTTGAAAGAGTATAAAAAGACAATCATGCAAGTCATATTTAGAATCATACATTTTATACTAATTTTGAAATTCATATCCTTTCTTTCAATAGAAGGATCAGAATATAATTTTACAAACAAGCCCAACCAGAGAAAATAAGGTTAAAAATTAAATAAAGTAAAATGCAGCCACCAGCCTGAACTTGAGGGAAGATAACTCAGCCATACAAAAAACTTCGGTTAAGTAATCCAGTTTTCCATTATTTAACCATTTCAAGAAAGAAATGCAAACAAGATTTGTCACGCACAACACTGTCAAGCAAGAAATTTGATCCAAAACTGTACCTTATTAGCATATATTTGGGACAGCCGATTAATTCTTTGTTTAATTTCACTCTCAGTTAATTTAGCTACTTCAAAAGGCGACAAGCTTTTCCTGCTCATCATGATATCCTTTGGCTTGAAAGCATATTCAGCCCTGTCAAACATTTCAGATATAACTATCATGTTCCACACATATATGTAAAGATTATATCATGAGAATAGTGGATGATCATAAGAAATACCCATCAGGTGTCTGTTCAACAGAAGAACTTGAAGATGAATGTCGCACGACCATATTTTCTTTTCCCCTGATTCCGTTAATGTTTAGAATGGTTAGAGCTTTGACAGAAAAGATGAACATACTATAATACATGAAGCTAAATACACGATTTGGATCAAAAGACATTAGGGGGCAAGCAAGAGGCAGAGTTTTCACCGTATGTCTTCGTCTTCTTCCTCTACAACTTGTACAGGTGCTGTTTTAGAGAAAAGTAGACTGTGATGACTAACTCCTGCTATTCCCAGTGTTTCCAGGAATTTTATGTGGGTTTCCAATAACTCATCCCTGTAAGACCAACAGGAAAATAAGCAATTCGGCATAGGTGTCTATATTCAAGAAAACTATAGCATGTTAAAACAGAGAGTAGTTTTTGTTAATACTCCCAAAGAAAGAAAAATTTCACCATACTGCTGGCTTCATTATCCTTTATAATTTAAGTTATTTCACTTCCATTAAAATAAGATATGAATAGCACAGCGTTATCATAGTAGGAAAAGAAGTTCTAATAAACAGTGCGATAAAAGTAAATCATAGTATCACACTACTATAGATAGAACAGTACATTTTATGTTGACTATCATGCTCTTCATGTAATTGCTTTTGGGTGAGTGAAATGTCAAACCCCTGTTTTGGAAGACTAAAAAGTTCTCGAAGATCCTGAAAGAAATATAAAAAATCTAAGTATATCTATCACACATCATAAAGTACTAAATGCTTAAAATAAACAGGACAAGAAGTTTTAATTAAAGAGTACCTGCTGGCTGAAGTAGCGAATCTGTTCTTTGTGCTCAGTTGCAGTCTTAAATAATCCCCCCTTGTATATCTAATCACAATTTTTAGGCAAATTAGCGAAAATAATCAGACTTCTAAACACATATGTAAAAAAAATTAAGGAAAAAAGAGACCACGGCTGTAAGGCTGGAAGCAAGGAATCCTACATGTAAACTAGAATCCAAAGTTCCCATATGTTATCATGAAATAGTTATTGTTGCCAGATAAAATTTATCATTCTCGTTATGCACGACTACAATAATTACAGCAATGTCAACCACCTGGGAGCCCCAGCAATTTAACATATAGGTACTGTAAATGAATCAACATGGATAACAAGAAATTTCTGAGATTTCATCAACCTGCTTTCTGTATATCTTTTCTTCAACAGTTCCACAGGTCATCAACCTGTACACAAGGACATCCTTCGTTTGCCCAATTCGATATGCCCGATCAACACTTTGGTTATCCGTGCTGCAAAATTATTAATTAGCTTATTAACCCTGAAATATGATATACCCTTCCCAGAAAAGCAAAATCAGTTTAGGTTAAGAAAGCACATTTTTCAAAAGCATAGCAGCAGAGTTAGTTCAGAGCAGAAAAAAGTAGTACTAGGAAAATACAATTGCAGAACTTTTCATCATTTCAACAATTGTTCTCAACATGCCCAATCCTGTCTCACGTACACCAACCTCGTGTATGCCTCAAGATGTTTCTACAAGTATTTCACCATATTGTCTCAAAAAGAAGTGATAAAATTAAATAATTTTGTCAAAATATAATAAAAAATGTTGAATGTATTTCTTTCAGGACTTTGGATACAGATATTTCACCAACCTCATGTATTCCTCAAGATGTTTCTACAAGTATTTCACCATATTGTCTCAAAAAGAAGTGATAAAATTGAATAATTTTGCCAAAAAATAATAAAAATTGTTGAATGTATTTCTTTCAGGACTTTGGATACAGATATATATTCAGCAGGCAAAATTTAAGCGAGTATCACTTGGCAACTCTTTCATCCACCTTTAATGTAAAAATTTTGCTAATGACTACAGCTGCTGGGCAAGAAAAAACTGTTACTTATTAGTAATAAAATCCCATCCACCTCCCAATGTGTGGTGCATGCAGACATACACAAAGAATCATACTGAACCAAATAATTTTGTTCAAACTCTGTTCTATTACTTGAATATCAATCTTCTGATTTAACAACTTGCAACTATAGATCTAATGGAAGCCCCAAGAGAGTATTTTGTTAATAAATGCTTCAGATAATTGATATAGGCAATCCAATCTGGAATAAACTAATTTTTGGGTGAGGAAGGTCCAAAAGAGAACATGAACCCCCACAGTTTTTAATTCAATCGGGTGTTTGAAACCACACGGCCAAGATGTTGTAAAAATGTAGAGACATATACTCAATTAGAATTTAGAAATAGAGAAAAATCCACCATTATATTACGTTAGATATTGGATAAACTGATAGCCAAAAAAAACAAAGATATTGAATAAACTAATATCAAAGGCTAACTATTTTACCAAATTCTTCATTTCTTAAAAGGGAGTACTAATCAAATTATACTAGAAACAAACAAACTGAAGAACTGAGGAGAAAAAAAGCACCTTGGGTTCCAAGCAGGATCAACCACAATGACACGATCTGCTTTTGTAAGTGTAAGGCCTAGACCACCAACTTGGGATGTCAGAAGAAATATAGGAGCCCCATTACCTTCTTGAAAATCCTGAAAATAGAAGAGATGAAAATATAACACCAAGAGAAAATTTAAATCAATTTAATGTTAAAAAAGCACTTACATTAACAATCTTCACTCTATCACTTGCTTTCGTGGTACCATCAATACGTAAAAATTTGTAGTCGTTTAACACTAGAGACTCCTGTGACCAATAAAACATGATCAAAAATTGCCTCGGGCACAAACTCTAACAAATTAAAAAATCCAAATAAAAAACAAAACACAATTCAGAGAAGATTCATCTTTGATATATTGCAGAGTTTTTTTATGTTACAGGGTAAATCAGTGAATCCACAAGTTGGGTTGCAAGCAAGACTACACATTCCCTATTTCTCTTTTTAATTCTCCTTTTTACTATACCCTAACACATATATGTCACCATTCTAACATGCTTGTGGAATCTAAGAAAGCTCCATTGGTAACGTATTAGATAATTTCTCATTCAATGAACTCTTGGTTCTCAAGTTTGCATTCAAGCATTTGAAAACAGGTCAAAACCAAGAATTTATAAAATACTATATATAGAAATTTCCCCTTATTTGAAGTTCTTGGACAATTATGTTATAAAACAAGTGAATTCTGTTCGAGAATTATATTATTACAAAAAAGTTAAGCGTATAGTTTCACCCTATGAAACATGGACATAGACACGACATATTGGTACAATATGGCACAGACACATACGGCAAAAATACGATAATTAAAATATATTCAATATATTTTAATTAATTTAGTTTCATATATAAAAATAAATTTTATTTTTTTACATATCCAAATTCTTTTCAAGTACTTTGAGCAATATTTTTATTATTATGAGTATTAATTTTCTTAAAATATACATCATAAAAAGATGATTAATACTTTAAATTTTAAGTTTAAATAGTTATAATTTATTAAAATTCAAATTAATCTTTTTCTTAATTTCAACAGCCCAACATTCTCAATCTCTTTAAGCTTTCCCATGTCCGAACAAATTTGACCATGTCCTAACCGTAGCAATTTTTTTTTTTTTCTTGTGTTCCAGTCAGTACGTATTCTGGTGTGTCGATAGTATGTCTGTCGAATACCAATAAAATACCACTACAACCAAGGTTCAAGCATGTCCATGCTTCATAGTTTTCACCATACAGAAAAGCATATGAAAGGAAGTAAATGCCAGACCTTTGATGTATTCAAGAGAAAAAAAAAAAAAAGAGAGATTTTTTTTCTTAGTCATGAATGAAGACAATTGTGAATCCCTTAAAATTTCAAGTTCAGATAATGATTAAAAAGGTTGATGAATTTTATGGGAAAATATTTGATACACTACTAGTAGAATTTTTAAACTCCACAAGCATGGTTGGGGTGATGACAAGTGTCCTACAGATATAGTAAAATATTTAAAAAATAAATATATAAAAGAAAAGGAACCCATAGCAAATTTTTAACTCCGCTTGTGGAGTTAAAAAGTTACTCTGCTTGTGTATCAAATACTAACCCGAATTTTATATGCTAATTACACTATATTGCAATACATAATATGATAAACAAATTTGTTTCATATCTCATGTCAAAATGGGATAGACTCCATTCAGGAAAATTTAATGGATCAAATTATATGTTGCAACCTCAAATGGAGCTAGGATTTTTAGCTAACCACAAGTAAGCAACCAAGAAGACACGCCATGTTACCCAATTTATTACCTATCACTATTATGAAACTTCACTTTATTCTGTTTAGGCAAAATGAGTGAGAAATAGACATCCAAAAGGTAGTGTCTGTTTAATTGTTGGGAAAACAATTATATAAATATATGGTACAGCTGCCTCACAAAATTGGCAGATGTTATAGAGCAACCTCAGCAGTCTAAGCAATAACTCTGCTAATGCTACCATGAACAAAAGCATAAAGTAATACCCCAGAGAAAAAGAGGATCAAGAGGGAAGGATAAACAACAAACAAAGAAGGGGCTGGATGGCTTATTTGGAGAGTCCATTGTAACACTAAGGGTCAAATTTTAGAAATGGCAAAAAGTTTCTTCCCTTGAGGTAAAACTTAGTCCATAATTTCCTACCAATTTGCTCATACTGACAACTAAAACTCAGAAGCTTGAAAATTTAGACAGCATGCTGCCAAGAAAGGTAAATGAGCTAGCAAGTCAAGATCTAAAACAAACCTGAATAAGATTGAGCATTTTACGAGTTTGAGAAAATATAAGAACATGGTGGCCCTCTGGAATTAAAGTGTCCTGAAAAAACCATAAAATGCATTTGACTTAGGAAGATTATTTATACCCTGGAATAAATCTATACATAAGCAGAACCCCTTACCAAAAGTGATAGTAAAAAGGATATTTTGCATGAGAGGTTGTCATGATTATCTTGAAAGTCATTGGTTTCAGCAACATCAGCAACATGCATTGCCAATTTTTCAGCGACACTAGCATCTTCTGGATTTAGCATTGAATCCATCCCTTCTAGTACATCCTCAGCAGCTCTCTTTGTCAAGAGAAGTGGATGATCACATATTTTTTTAAGAATCTGTTTCAAAGAATGGGCACTTTTTCTTATTACCACAATAAGATTAAAAAGGAACTAGTTAACTACATCAAAACTGTATAATGCAGCACACAAACTATTTCAGCTAGTCCACATAAATTAACAGCTAATTATAAATAATAACAAATCATATGCAAGTCAAATATAAACAGAAAAGTCTGGATACTGCAGATTGATAAAAGAGACAGGTTACTTTAAAAGTGAAACTTTATCCTGACAAAATCTGAGAAATAATAAACTCTAACCACCTAGATAACCTAAAATAAATATTCCAGGCAAGCAACTGCAATGAAAGATAATTCCTCCAATTGAAGCACTGCACAAGGTCCATATCTCTTCAAAAAGGAGATACAGAATGCACATCTTATGACAGATTCAGAGAAGAAAAACATTTCATTAAATAAAATAGAATATGTTCACACAATTAAACTTTCAGTATAACAACAAATATTTATTAAAAAGCTGGTTCCATCATTGGAATCTTTTGGCCAACCATCCCTAGAGATTTTAAACAAACTGGAAGCACACAACTCTTGTGTTGATTGACAACCAAAATACCTGAAGAATGTTCCTTATAGCTAAGAACTCCAAATCTTAAAGAACAATTGATGGTTGTGGACATCAGCACATGAAGAAACAACTAAACATACAACAAATCATATGCGTGTGTAAACTGGAGGAAAAACAGATGGGAAAAATTGAACAGAAAATGGTACCGTCAATGCAGCTAGAGGCGAGCCATCAAAAGCTGAAAGAACTATTTCACTATTCAAAAAAGCTTCGTACAACCGTTGCTAAAAGGGGAAACACAAATAACCATGAGCGATAAGAAAAACTAATAAAGCCACAATCAAGTGTAACATTCAGAAAAGTAATGCAAACGAGTTTGCACCTGGCAAGCAGTCAACTTTAACCACACAATGATCTCATTTTTCTTAGAAAGCTTGGCAGTTGAGGTACTATCTTCACCAAATACCTCTTTCTTTAAACGGCGCAAAAAGTAAGGTTGAATACGTTCTCTTAGCTCCTACAGAGGGGGAGGGTAAAAAGACAAGAAGTTATGTTCTTTCATTTCAAGACACTTTCAATGGCCATAACAGAGAAAAAAGAAAAGGCAACAAGTAGGCATTTTGGCTCCAAAACATAAAGGACAAATATATGATATAAGTTAAGATGGATAGCAAAGCACAAATAATTGAACATTAAAAAATAAAAAATTGGCTCCCCTGAATTGCAATTTTCACTAATAAATTCTATCAGAATGCATTTACTTATAACATCACCAAAAACCTCAGCATTTATATGCAGTCAGATTTTACCAAGATCTTACATAGTGAACTTGAATACTTAATTGTATATTTTTGTTGAGGATATTTAAGCATATAGACATGTTGGATGCAGCAAAGATTGATGTGTACCAAGTCTAAAACAAAATAAAATTACTAAAGCAATGGATGGTCAGGAATCAAGATAGATTATAGATTGAAGTCTCTAAAATATTGTATTTGAAAAGCAGTTTGAGATCAAAATCAATTTTTAAAAAGTAATCCTGTGAGACTAGGAGTAGAAAAGATTGATGTGTGCTAACGCAAATGGCAGATAACAATGCCCATGGTAAGGAATATAAAGATAGATAACAATAGTTTCTGCAACACTGCATCTTCACGGAAAGTAATTTGACTTCAACATTAGAATAATTGAATGATGCCCAAGATTGAATCATCAAAGCACATTCTTATCAAGTAAATCTTATTAAAACAACACCTTGGCAACCGTTGAGCCAATACGCTTTTCCCTCTCAGAAGCATTTTTGTCATTTCCACGTAAAATAGCATGCTCGTATCTTTCCTTGAACCTGAGAAAATATCTAATTCTGTAAAATGCTGCAGGAGCACAACAAACACCAGTTGAGCAAAAACAATTACCATTTATTATCACCGAGTAGATCAGGACAACAGAAGTTGAACAAGGCCCACAGTTCCTAATACAAATCAATAAAAGACAAAAAAAAAAAGAAAGTAGAATCCGATAATCCAAAGTTTGCTTTCAAGATAAAACAAAATATAGTGCATTTTTGGAGTCAAAGAAAAATAAAGATAAATGTGAAAGAAGTTACCTTTAGATTATTCTGAATTGGTGTGCCACTTATGACTATACGATGAGCACTTGGTATATCAAGCAAACTTTTTGCCCTTTGTGTGCTAGGATTTTTTATGAGATGGCCCTAGAACAGTAATGCAGCATGAAAGTCAAGCAAGGGAACATGAAGCACTTACAAGAAAGATGACACATTCAAAAGGAGACAATATTTTATGAAAATGCAAAACATAAAAGGTATATGTTAAGTGAGTTGCCATCCTAGTGCTGTCATCTTCAGCAAGCAACCATTATCTGAAGAAAATTCATCAATAGTAATCATATATCATTCGATGATCCTAAAACTCAATCATTTAATGGCCCCACTTCATTTTGAAGCTCATCATGCTTCAATAGTAAATCATTTATACGGAATCTGAAAGCTCATATGACTTTACCTACAAATAATAAGTTCTAACTACGCTAGAAGATTAGATCTTAGGCCATCTTTTGCCCCTCACATAGTAAAATAAATATTTTATTACCAGCTTTAAGTGATAAAATCCATCTAAAAATACTTGGCAGTACAAAATACTTTTATTATACCAATAGAATCAAGAAGAAACAAAGGGTTGAAAAAACATATTTATCCCTATTGTAGAATCAAGAAATTTTGAAAATGTTATTTACCTCTGCTCTTTAGAATTTAGATCAATTTTTTGCCTTTTATAATAGATGGATTCTTTAACCTTTAAAACTTAAAATAAATGCTAATAAGGAAAAAAAAAACAAAAGACCTCAAATCCAATATATACATGAATGCATGAACACACACATTAGATGTACAACATTTATTTAGTTAGCTGTTTCAGAATTGTCAAGGGTGTCAGGCACACTCAAGGTGCTAGGAAATTGCCTGATTAAAATAAGACACATATATATAAATAATATATATACAATTATGTAATAAATGAAGATTAGAATACAGAATAACTAGTAAGGTAAAATATGAAGAAAAAAAAGAATTTACAATACAAACTACAAAGCCAAAAACAGAGCTCTGTTTTTTAACACCGAGCAATATTTCCTCTATTTTTAAACAACAAAGTAAACTTTAAAATCAACCGACCATGAAGAGAAAAAAAATTAACAGCAGAAAAGAATAGTAGAGTAGATAGAGATTAAAGTTTGGCCCACCAAAAAAGACAAATTAAAGCTAAAAATAGGGTGTTGGACAGAGGATGAAGGTTTAAAGAGAGGTTCACTGTCTAGTGCTCATCTAGAAAGCTAATCTGAAACATCTAAGGGTTGCATAATATAGCCAACAAAGATAAACTATATCCTATCAGCACCCTCCTCGCCGTTCAAAGATCTGGTGATAGGATGCTCCGATGGAGCTACATTAAGAGTTAAAACAAATCATACTTAATGTAAATACATCAGATTTTTCCTACTCTGCATATTCAACAGCTTTTGAACATAAACCCCACAAAAAAATATATAAAGCAAAACACTGCCATAAAAAAAATAGAAATTGCAAAAATTCATTAGACAACCAGAGCCTATAAATTTTGAATTACAGGCAGCATAGCAACAATGTCTACCTCATCAAGAATCATATAGTCCCATATGATATCATCCTCCTCATCATCATCACGGTAGTAGCTTTCTCCTTTCAAAGCTTTAGAATTGTTCCGTACAATATCGTAGGTTGTAAGAAGAATCCCTTGGTTCTACAAGAAGTAAGAAAATTCACCAAACATGAAAACACTAATGTGGAACAGAATAACAAGCCAAAGAGGAATTAAAAGCATTTTTGTGAGAATGCTATGTGCACAAATTAAACAGCAAACAACACCATAAATGAATAAATAATGTCAAATATCCAGAAACTTCTAAAATCAAATAGAATTTCATGTTAGCCAAAGTTGAAATAGCCTGAAACCTTGAAACTTGCAAAAAGGTAACTTCCTAAAAATTGAAATGGATCCTAAAGGTGCAGTTATTGTCTCTTATTCACTTGAAGAGTATGAAGTATTTGTTTATATGTAGCATTATTATGGGGTGTTAAATCAACAACCATGACCTGAAGCACATCTTCGAGCTCATATTGCCGAGTTTTAGCAGAAGTTGCAAAGTACCTGTGCAGAAGCCAAAATAATGATTATTCATACTAATTCAGCATCTTAACATCAGAAATACTGTGAAATTTTTAAGTCAAGTAGCCTCACTCTCTAGTCTTCCCAGAAAGCCCTACAACTGAGAGTTCTTTGATCCAATGAGAGAGCAATGTTTTCGGGGCAACTATTAAAGCTCTTTTAATCAACTTTGAATGAAACAATCCTGCTAGAAAGCCACAAATCTGCCCAAATAACAAATAAGAAAGTTTCCATATGAATATATATGACACACACACACACACACACATTTCCTTACCTGCATTGTTTTTCCCAGGCCCATATCATCCCCTAAGATTCCACCCTTACCCTGGCAATGCAAAGACCAAAGCCATTTCAAGCCCTCGCGCTGATGCAGATACAACATTTTTGCAACTTTAGTTGGAAGCTTAAAGGTTGAATTTGGGCCACTCAAAATAAAAGTCTGGTCAACTTCTGATGAGTATGATTGTTCATAATCATCAAGCTCATCAGCTTCCTCAGACTGATCAGACTTCTTCAAGTTACGACCACATTTAACAGCTTTTTTAAATCCTTGCTTTGAACTCAATACTACACAATCATTGTCATCCTCTTTTTCTCCATGTTTCGATGCAAAAGACCTACCCACAGACATCAATCGCTCATACGCATTCTTAGGCTCATTCTTCTTTAGCCTTTGGAAGTTTTTCATAGATTCCTGTACCCTAGTAACAAAAGTGTCATTCCCAAAATCACTCTGTGATTCACTCTTTTCTTTTTCTTCAACATTTGAATCAAAAACCTGCCTTGAAGACGCCAATTTGACATTAACCTTTTTTGGCTCTTCTTCATAAACATCATCTTCACACAAATCAACTACATCCTGAACACCACCTCCAACATTCTTACTCGAACCTGATGAGGTATCAGATGGATCAGACATACTGGAAAATGAAGACTCGGCACTAGCATATTCTGGAATATTCCTTTTAGGGGCTGTCTTTTTCTCTATAGACATAAGCTCAAGCTTAGAGCTCAAGTCATTTAAAATATCTCTAATTTGACTTCCACCCTCACAAACATTCTTTGTTTGCAAAGGTGAATCAAAATCACAAATTCCAGAAAAATTAGGTTTATTGGGAATCGATGTTTTCTCAGCACCCCCGCCATCTCGAGATGAGACTTTACACAAACGACGCCTACCCTCAATCTTCACCTTTACAGGCTTTGCTTCCTCTTCTGAAATTCATTCATTAAAAACACACACACACACACAAGCACGTTAATTGCAGAAAATAAAGTAAAAGGAAAAGGGAGGAGAAAAGAAAAACAAATAGATCGTCCTTCTGAAAGCAAAAACAAATGAGAAAAATAAAGGGGGTAATGATAGACATCTAAACATATAAAGGATAAAATCTTTAAGATAAGAGAATTAAGACCTATAAACAAAAAGCAAACAAAACAAATAACAAGTGTACAAATAAAATATATAAAAACCGATTGAATAAAGCAGAAAGAAAAACATCTAACAGGAAAAGAAAGCACAATATATAGTAGAAGAGAAAATCAAAACCCGCACTTCAGCTCAATCGAAATTATATAAGTACATATATCCATACTCAAAGAACTCAGTTCTAATCTCCGTTCCAAAAATTCGAACTTGGTTGACACTGAAACCCATTTAACGAATGAAGAGATGTAACATCACTATGCTTTTTAGTAAAGAAAACCAAAGCCCGCCAAATATGTAAATAAAAAAAACAAACAATAAAATGGCATCTAAGCAGTAAGAAAAAAAGACTTTTTATACCAATAGGAGAATCAAAATCGGTGATTTCAGAGAAGCCAGGAATAGAATCATCTGCATGGGATTGTTTGGAAAGACGACGCCGAACTTGGAATTCCTCCTCTTCAGACTCTTCTTCTGCAAAAGCCACAACAATCGAACCAATAATCACGACATAGCCCAAAAAAGAAAAACCCTATACTGCAACTTAACCCAAATCATCACTGTTTTGAAGGGGGGAGGCAATAGAAAGGAAAAGAGAAGAGGTTGTACTGGTGGATTTAGGTTTGGGAGGTGCAGAAAGATCTTGAAGGAAACGGTAATGGCTGTCGTTTAAGCTTACAGCCTTTCGAATGTTGCTCTCCTCTTTGTCCGCCATTTTCTCTCTGGCAAATGAAAATGTATCTCCTAAAGGCTAAAACTCAACAGTTGGAAAGATTATATATAGAGAATAATTAAAGGGCGTCACTCCCTTTTCCCGCTTTTGTGTTGGATTTTTGAATTTTGATCAATTGAAAGAACAATTCTTCTCTTTTCGAGTATTTAATTTCTTTTTCTTTTTAGAAAATCGAAGTTACAAATGGGAAAACTCATTATATCAATCAGGTTTCAACCTTAATTATCAGGGTATCAATAATAGATTTGCATTGTGAATTTTATAAAATAAATGAAGAGATTTTGCTCACCATACTTCGGATCGGGTCGATGAAAATTTTTGAATTTATTATTTTAAGATTCGATTTGATTTGAAAAATAAATTTTTTTACTCGATTTCAGTTCACTTATGTTAAAAAAATTTTATATTATTTTTTATAAAAAAAATTATACAATGGGTGTGTGTTTATATAACTAACATGATCTGCCTAAATATATTTACATATTCTTTCTGCTTTACCTAATTTGTTAGTTTAGTGTTTTTTTAACGAAATTGGAATTGTGTTATGCTCCATGTACATTAAGAGGAAGTGAATTAGTGTTTTAAAAAAAATTAAAACAATGAGCTCAAATAGAAATGATAAATTATTTAGAGTAGTTAAATTCCATCTGTTGGCTTGATGGTTAAAATATTCACCGTCTCAAGTGCGATTTGGGTTCGAGTCGTGTTCTTGTTAGAGTTTTACCCTCCTCTTGTAATTCACACACAAAAAAATATATATATTTATACTAGTTTAATCCTAATAACCTCTCTGAGAAATACAATTGAAAATAAATAATCACATGTTGAAGGTAGATATACAATGATAAAGTTTTCACAACTACAAAATAACACTTAAAAGAATAATTGAGAATTGAGAATTGAACCAACAAGTGTTATAAGTGAAAATAAGAATAATAAGGAGAAATCATTGTAAGCTTGTTTATTGTCTTCATTTGAGTGTCTTTAGATCATATTTATATCCTCTCATTTATTTTTGGATGTTTGGAGTCGTTGGAAGGAGTTTCTAGTCGTTGAGAGCATTGAATTCGCATATTTAATGTAGTCTACAAGTCTATGTCTCGAGACATAGGAGACAAAAGAATGATTGTTTGAGCAAAGTGTCTCGAGACAACAAGGCTAATGTCTTGAGACATCATGAACATGTCTTGAGATTTAGAGGGTTTTGTCTCGAGACATTTCACCCCTGAAGCAAAACATTAGCTCCAATGTTTTATGCCTCAAGACAAGTAGGCCTACATCTTGATACATGACTAGTTGTTTTGAAAATTGTTTGAGATTGTCTCGAAACTTTGCTTGCTTGAAGCAAAGTTTACATTTGAAGTTCATGTCTCGAGATACATAGTCCTATATCTTGAGACATCGTTGGAAAAGTGCAATTTTTAGGCTTAGAATCAATTTAAAAAGACTTGAGGTGCTTGAAAACTTTTGTAAAATGCATAAACTATTCAAAATAATTGTTTTTGAATTTGTAACACTTGAAAATAAATTTAGATGTGATCTAGTTAATTTTTTCAAATTTAATTAAGGGAAATTAGAATTTATTTTGTTATATCAAAACATTTAAAAATTAAAGTTAACATCCTATAACCATATGTATTTGGTGCATGCACTACAATGGCCCATATAAGCCCTTATTTGCACAAGTTCAAAAATGTTAGACCTTTATTTGATCGTTTCGATCGTTTGACCCTTATCTGAGCAATCTTAAAAAAAATTGGACTCTTATTTGAACATATAGCCTAAATAAAATATTGCTTTTAGCTTAATTGAATGGAATAAGTGTAACAATAATTTGGTTGGTTGAATGGAAAAAATATGTAAAAATATTACATTATTTGGTTGAGTAAAATGTATTATGGAATTGACAACATTTCACTATTACATGATAATATTCCATTACATCTTTATTCTATTCTAACGAACTAAGTATGCTGTAAGTTTTGGACTATTTGATAGGAAGAAACATCCAAATAATGAATCATTGCTTATAAGACTGGACGTGTTTATTGTTTTAAAATAAAAGATAAAGAAAAATATTATATTATATTATATTTTTTGTAAATAATATTTAAAACAAGGGTAAATATTTAATACATTGACAGTTTATTTTTTTTATTTCACAAGTTACTTTAAAAAAAATTAACATGTACCTTATTTTTTAAAATATTTATTTATTTTAATATTTTACTATATTCTTATAGGACACTTGTCTTGTACCAAATATTTTTCCTTAAAATAAATAATATTTTATAAATGAAAAATTAAAATCACAATTTAAGTAATACTAAGATATTGTTTAAAAAATTATACAGATTTTTGCAAAGGTTACATAAATATATTAGTTATCTATACTATTTATTAAATATTTTATTGAGTTGGTGTGACCTGTCAATTGGATTCCAACTCAATTAAGAAATTATTACAAAATCATTTTAGTTACAAAGTAAGTTATATGATTATGTGGGTGTTCTCGTCTTTTTCATATTTTTATAAATCAATAAAAATTTATCCATAATGAAATTTGAATCAAAGACACCATGCTAGAGACAATCATCGACCGAGCCAGGTCGAGCCTCAACAAAACTTTAAAATCCATTTTCTAAGCCCGCCCAAATTCAACCTAAATTATAACTAAGCCCAAGCCCAACCCAGCTCATATTATTATTATTTTAAATTATCTTAGGGATAAATACCAAAATTATACATGAACTATGGTTTAATGTGCAATTGTATGTATGAACTTTGATTTTGTGCAATTTTATACATGAAATTTTGATTTGATCAAATTATTGTAAATTATTAACACAATTATTGATATAATATCATTTTATGTTTATATATTACATACGTAAATAATTATATTTATCCATATAAAAATAAATTGATGCATTTATTTTTTAAAATGTGTATGACTAAATCAAAATTTAAGTTTCAAGTATATATTTGAATCACAATTAGAGTTTCACGTGTATAATTGTACCAAATTAAAGTTCATGTATACAATTATATATTAAATCAAAATTCATGTATAATTTTGAGATTTATCTCATTATTTTATTAAATTTCCAAAATTTAAACTGTAAAAAAAGTTTAGCAGTATGGACTACTTTAACATGACCATCCAAGGCAGGGAGTGGGAGGTGTGTCCAAATGTAGGACTTGCTAAACCCTGTCATGCAATAGGTCATTAAATGTAGGACTTTTTAATATCCTAGCGGCCTTAGATGTCTATCTGAATATGTGTCAAATATTGATGCTTCACAAAGAGAAGCGTCAGAGTAACATACATAAACAATGGTGCGTGCATGAGTAACATAGGCAAATAACCAATCCTAGTGTTAGCTGGAACTCATCATTGAAACGGAGAAATGGGTAGCACTGCAGACGATGCTTCATAAAAGTAAATGCTATGACAATGGAAATGCAAACCTCGGAAACAATTGCATTATAAAAATTGATTGTTATGAAGTTACAGATTGATCCATTATTACTTTCCAAACATTACAATGGAAAAAGTGGAGGAAGGCAATAAAATCTTTTTCGGGACTTTGTTCTTAAATTTTTAGAAACTGCTTCTTCTAGAATCTCCTCTCTAACGGTTTGCCTTTGCTATGCTTTGATGTCGAGGCTGAATTCTTTCCGCAAAATCCACTCGACTTCGTTATGGTGGTACCACTGCGTTTCAAGAAGCCAATGTGATGAGTAATCCATTCATATCAATCAATGGCTGTTCGATGTAAAATTAAATACACCTACAGATAGTACCTATGATGACTTTGCACTGCTTTTTTCTTCATGGCTGCGAGATTTTTCACTTCCTGACTGTTTAAAGATAGAAGAAAATAAACAATCAATTCCTTCAAATATCCACCTAGATGAAGTGAAGTCTTGATGCCAATAGAGCCATTTTCTTATAAACTTAGGCCATTATACAAGTTTATAATCTTAGGACTGATTGGCAGTATTTACATGGCTTTTTAACTACAATAGAGCAAATTTCGGTAGAACAACCATGGAGACTCTACTTGAAGTCAAGTTGCATTTTATCCCTTCTACTAAAAAATGGGAAAATTAGTACCTACATGTTAAATCAAAAAGCAAATATTTCTATTAAAAATTGCATTCATTTGTATTGTTAAAAATTGAACAATATAACCAGACAATTTCATGTGGCATGCCATGCGTACCTCATGTTGATGTACAATGATCAGTTTTTAACAATAGAAATGGATGGAATTATTAGACCGTTTTGCTCTTTGATCTAATGTACAAGAATTAATTTACCCATTTTTTAAATATAGGGGGTAAAATGCAATTCGATTCCTAGTACAAGGGCATCCATGATAATTTTACTAGCAAATTTCCTTTAAAGCAACCAAGCATATTGACTTTAAAATTTGAATTCTACAATAAAAAATTGTAGACTGTATTCAGTTGTCTCAAAAGCTACACCTTATCTATAAGGCACTCACCCATAAACTGGAAAAGGTAACAGTCTGAGGGAGAAAAAATTAGGAAAAATTTCAAGAATGATACTACCGCAATGATAAATAATAATTTAAGGCATTTTAATAGATTCCAACTCCTATTTTAGCTGCTACAGTATTATTGCCACTCAAATTCTAAGAGGCTACGAAACATGCCCTTGTAAATTAAGGGTTCTTATTTTTACCAATTTTTGGAGGAGCTAGGATACTTTTCCTAATATTCAACAAATTTGCAGTGCTCTTTTTCCTTATCTCCACAGTTTTCAATAGAAGAAGAAGGAGAAGAAGAAGATTACCTCTTCATAAGATCCATCTTCGCTTTCTTCATTATGTTGCTCTTGACATTGGACTGATTGTAACCAGGTCCACTTCCTAGATAAGATTTTTACAAATAAAACCAACAGATCACACAAGACCCTTTTTATTAACAGCCACAAAGATCAAATTCGCATATTTTCCAATAAGAAACCAATAAAGAATTAGAGGAACAAAGAATGTTACCAGCAAAAAAGCTTCTTTTGCTTGAAGGTGGAACCTTTGTGCAAAGCTGAACCTGCCGACTTTGTTTTCCTAATCAAATTGAAATCAAGGTAAGAATTCTGACAACCAAAGAGCAGAGTGTGTTGGAAGTTGGAACACACAGATACACAAACATAGCAAGATCTTGCTTGCAACAAACTCATTTTATTAATGTATTGACATGAAAGGTTCTCTTAAATACTCCACACATCTTCGTTTTAAATCCATGATCTTATTCATCAATTAAAGGCCACTTCTCACAATTACTTTAAGTATGTAGGCAAGCAATTAAAGGCCACGTCTCAGTGCAAGTTTGTCCCAATACAGGTTCTTGTGAACGGTATTCAAGAAATAGTTCCAATTTTCAGCACTTTCTGAAGAAAGTTGCCTTTATTTTATTTTGTAAAGCTTGGGGAACTATTGCACAAGTTATGACCACTAAATGCATATCAAACCAGTAATACAAGAGTCTAAGAGATAGAATCACACATATAACAAGATCAAGCTACTTTTCAAAACAATGGGTTATATTGTTATTAAGAATTCAAAAAACAAGCCGATTGAGTCTTAGCTCTATTGACATCGGCATTGTTTCCAGTGGAAAATGACATGGGTTTGAGTGCACAGAAGCACACTATCCTCCTATTTAAGGGAGGGGAGGGGCTATGGGCAGTTCTATGTATTGTATCAAAAGGAGCATATAAGATATAAACCTATAATGAGATTAATGTTTTAAAAAAAACAGAATTCAAAGAACAAGGAGCATACGAGCATCTTCTTTCTTGTATAATTGTTTAAGCCGATCAACTGCTTTGTTCTCGGCCTCCTGAACATCCTTCAATTTTGCCTAATACAACAAATCATTGAACTTTAGTGGGGAAGTTGGTATTATAACAGTGCTCATATTTAATTTAAGGCATATTGCTGGTTCCTACCCATTTCACCAACAGCCTAGCTATTAAGTAAGTTAAAAGATTACCTCATACAACTGTCTCCATCTAAATGATACTTTCTTTAGCTTCATCCTCTCAATTACAATTTTCATACTCTCACCACCAAACTGCCGCTCATAGAATTTCTTCCATATTTTATCAGTTACTGAACTAAGATCCCTTCCCTACATCAATTAATCAGTCCCAATTAAATATATATAGAAACCGAGGGAAAAACATCTAATTGCGGCATAAACAATGCAAGACAACTCACTTTTGTACTCGTTTCCACATGCAATAATTGATCAATTGTACAATGCGGTAGAATACGTTCGAGAAGATGTGAATCTGTCTCACCAACATCTCCAAGGTACCTTAGATTCTGTACCACTGTTTTAACACAAAGGTCTACCAGTGAAGGAGTTTTTCTCATTTCGCTTATATCTGCTATGTTTGTCGATCTCTTCTCCACATACATATTTCTCTAGGAGAAAAAAATGCAATTAAGATAATTTATTTTGTTATGCCATAGCTCTATCTCTGGGTAAAAAGCCTCTCCACTCCCTCTCAATTTGGTTTTTCCATCAATTGTACATGGTTTTGATTGATATAATAACAAATTTGCTCAATTTTGAAATTGAAAGGGACTGGAGAGGTCTTTTTACCTCTATCTCTATTTCTAACTTCCTTAAAAAGGGTTAGTCTTGGATTTGCAGATAAAATCCAGTCAACTAAAATTATGATCAGATTAGATATATAAAATGAATTCAACAATTAACTTATTTATATCATCCAACAATAATTAAATCTACAATTCTCCAAAACTTTTCAGATTCTAGCTTTCAACAATCAAAGAAATTTGTTTCCGTATTTTTCATTATAAAAAATAAAATTATTGTAAGATAATAAATAATTAACCTAAACAAAATCGAAATAATAAACAGATGTATAATCATCATATCAGAAACATTAAGAAAAATAATAATAAAAAAAGATCGGCGCATTGGATTTGAAACTAAGGTGAAGAGAGCTTACCGATTATTGATTTGCGAGAAGGAGCGAAGGGATTCAATGAAATTGGAGACGGGGAAAAACAGATCGATCAACGATTGCTGATGATAATCACAATTCTTTGGGCTAGACGAAAAAATTCAGGTGCTTGCGCTAACATGCGCCGACTCGAAGATGATGACGAGACAGGCTGTTCTTTGCAGATTCTTATATATATCTAGAGGTGGGTCGAGTCTTAACAAAATTTTTCACAAAATTAACAGAGGAGCAATTTCACACTTTTTCTAAATTTTTAGGTCAAATAAGAAAAGTGTATAAAAAAAATAACCCAAGCCTCTATTTATAAATATTATATTAATATAATATTAAATTTTATTAATTTAATAAAATATTTATGTACAAAATAATTATTAAATTAATACCATATTTATCTACAAGATCAATATTAAATTATATTTAATATTAAATTTTATTAGTTTAATAAAATATTTATCTATAATATAATTATTAAATTAATAGAATATTTATCTATCAGATAAATATTAAATTATATTTAATATTAAGATAATCACTTTAATATTAAATTAATAAAATTTTAATATTAAATTTATTAAAATAATATTATTTTTGGAATAGTTAATCTAAAATCAAATTCTCTGTTAAAGTCTCCGTAAGAGTGAAATTCTTTCACTGTTCAATCATCATCGTCGACCATTTGTCCGTCGTCACTGCCACCGGCACTATCGCGTCTAGCGGTGCAAGTGCGACACCCTCACAGCACCTCAAGTCGATTCGGTTCGGGTTAATGACGTCCCAATCGATTCAATCTAGCCATCGATTGAACCGTTGGCCCAATTTCACATATGAGGCTCAATTCAATCAATTTGGATCTCGGTTTTTTATTCTCGAGCTCAATTTTCTATCTCAGATCACATTTTCAAGTTCAATTATTCATTGGGTCAATTGTTTGACTTGAAAATTAATTTTAAAAAATATCATATTAATTTTAATTAATTTTATTAATTTAATTTTACTTGATAAAAACTAATTTTCACGTAGATTTTCCAAATTAATTTTTCAAGAAAATTCTTTAATCAAATTCTTTAGTTGAAGAATTATCACGACCACCTTATTTAATTCCACATCGAATAAATCAACTCAAT
The DNA here is from genome assembly GCA_005610355.1 of Gossypioides kirkii. Classification (NCBI taxonomy): domain Eukaryota; kingdom Viridiplantae; phylum Streptophyta; class Magnoliopsida; order Malvales; family Malvaceae; genus Gossypioides; species Gossypioides kirkii. Next base: position 449,461 of record CP032251.1, on the reverse strand, counting down.
TAAATTATTCTCAAAGTCGTAGAATTTCCTTCTGATTCAAATGCATTCCGATCGAGCTTTTCTTGAGCTAGTAGAGGAACTAATCAGACATATACAATTAGGTTTTAGTAATTGCAATTATGTTCATAAACATCGTTCCGATAATTCGCAATTAGTTAATCATGAAGTCAGTTCACAAGAAGTATCATGATTGAAAACTCCTTATTATATATTATTTACGAAAGCAATTCATCCAACTGTTTTGTCCAATGACCTCATCATGTGTATATTACCCTTATATGATATAATTGATTCTTTGAGTTAAATCCGTTCACTCAATACAATCTTATTTATTCCATTGTCACCATTGCGTCCTCTTAATGATTATCGTCAACAAATGATTGTGATAAATTGCTCATTAATTCGTGGTCACGTTCCATATTTATCAATCCACACAATGCTAATGAGAGGATATCGTTAACTCTTTAATCGAGATATAAATTCCATTGTTGCTAGTAAAGCCATGCCATACACAAGTAATGTACTCTACATACCAACTATGGACTCGATCATCTTTAGAGCATAAACTTCCACTTATATCAAAGTCTATGAATTACATACGCATGGTCAGTGACTAACTCGGGATTTATGTAAATCACACTTTGAACGTTACAAGTGAATTAATTCACAAATGGATTCAGAATTAATTAATTTTGGATCTAGTCCAATGTATCATTCTTTTAATGAATACATCTATGTCTCTACCCATTGAGTCAATTGCTCTGATAGTCAAGACTAGTCGTTTCCCCAATTAGAATTGTAGACGACATAATAATCCTTGTAAGTATTTGAATCAAATGCTTACTTTGATTCTTTTACGGGATTTCAGACTTAGATTATTTACTGAAGTAAGTTATCTTTCTCGTAATATAAATGTTCTTACAGTGCCACTTATAATCAATTTGAACTTAGACAATCAATGAGCTAATATTTGCTTGTCACAATTTTACTATTCATGCAAAATATGAAAAACAAAATACAAACAAAAGATATAATAGTGAAATATGAAATCAACTTAATTTATTTATTCATTGTTCAAATAAATAGAAAACAATTAAATGTTTACTATAATATGGGCACATTTCCCAATAATTTTATTTCATAATAACCATTATATCTTTTTTCATGAAAAGTCAATCACTATTAAAATAATAATTAAGTCATTTATCACAAAGACAAACGATCCGTGATCACGTTTACTTTTCATATACTATATAATTCCAATGAGAGGATATCATTTACCTATTTATTGGGCTATGAATTCTACTATTGTGAATGATGCTACATACTGCAAAATTTGTATACCCAACGCACAAATTTTCGATTCCTTATCTATTTGAACTTAGGCTTTTACTTACATCAAAGTATACGAGTCAAGGATACATAGTCAATCATTCACTTAGGATTAAGGTACGCCACACTATGAATGTCATAGGTGAATCAATCAATAAATGGATTCAAGATCTATTCTAATTGGGTCTTGTCCGATATGCTGTCAGTCCAGTCAATCACATCTATATTTCTATGTTTTGGGAGTCATTCGCTCCGTTGTTCAAGACAAAACATCTCCCCAATTGGACTTGATAAATGTCATATTAGTCTTTCAATCGATTTGCTTATTTCTGGTTAGACTAAGGACATGTTTAAGTTTATCTACTAATATAAGCTGTATTTTCGTATTACAATCTGACCATGTAATACTGCTTAATATTAATTAAACATTAGATAATCAATGAGTCAATATTTGCTTCCATTTTGCTTTGCGTACAAAAATCATCGAGGACAATATATAGAGGGTATTAATGTAATTTATGGATAATTTTATTAAACCAATCTGTTTAAAAAAAACACAAATGTATGTAGATGAAAATACTATACTTAGGGCATCAAATCTAACACTCAAACCTCAAAGTCAGCATCTGCATCTTTGACTGTTTGACAATAGATGTCAACTCCACAAAATATTGCATATAAGGCTTTTGAGTTAGCATTTTTCAGCTTCTCTTCCTTAGTGGTCCACTGTGCTTCTGACTTATTAACCTTTACACCTTTAGTATCATTTTGGGTGGTTCTCATCTAATCAACACAGAATAGACTTAATGTAAGCTTGCGTGCTTTCCAGTAAGCATAATTGTCAACTTCTAACATAAAGGGTATTGAAATAGATGAACCTTCCATAACTTAAATCTAACAATATCGAAGATCTCCACTAGCTACTTCAACTAATAAGCTTTGATACAAATCGAAGCTTTAAAAACATTGTTGATATATAACCTATAAGTTAGGAAGGAGGGAGTGGGCACTCCTTCAACATTGCATGTAAACAATAAACAAATAGAAGACACAATAGTTGTTTATGCAGTTCGATTTTCCTACATCTCTGAAACCTAACTCAATGAGAAATATTCACTATCTTCAACACTTAAAACAAGTGATCCTAATCTGTCAAATCGAATTAAGATGATAAAATAAAATTCATCAACTCGAATTTTTTCATTCGATTCAATCGAATGCTCGCCCCTACTAGTTAGCTAATAATGACAACTTTTAAAACCGACATAATAACAATTTTATCCTTTAACATTTATAAATTATGTCAAATTAATCTTGATTCTAGAAAAATAACTCTCAATATTTACACATTTTGTAATTTGGTTTCTCTCTCTTCTTGCTTTTCTTAAAAAAATTTCAAGATTTTTGCAACATACAAATTCCATTAACATCTCCCATTTATACCAGATATCGGAAAGGATGTAACACCAGGATGAAAGGTGTTACAGTACAAGTGTTTACATATATATTGTTTTAATTCTATTTAATTCCACAAAATTCGTATGAACTATTTTGTTTCAGTACGGATTTACAAAATCCTTGCTAACAATTTAATAACAGCAATAGATCAATGATATAGAAACTGGGAGTAGGCATCGAACATTAATGGCTAGCTCCATTTATATCAATATAGTACATAAGTTTTAAGGTACTCGTCTTCATATATGTGCATGAATGCTTCCATCACCAGTTTAATCTCAAAGTTTAGGAATAACAATACGTAAAAATCCATCCCTGCATCATTAGAATCAATGGAGCCATCAACATGAGTATAAACTGTTATATCTAAGTGTTTTAGCTACCACATGAATGCAACCTCATACCTTCCATTATTCGCTTTAAATAGTGATCATTTGTATTTTAGTCATTTCAAACGTTTTCTACTTAATTTGGTCACTCCAGGATCAAATTGGTTACTTCACCCTTAAATGGTAATGGAAAGATTAACGGTGCATTTTCACATATAGTTTCGGAGTGATCAAAATATGAACGACTTTTATTTCGAGTAACTAATGGGTAGTTTACCCTAATTTTAGAGTGACTAACATGAAAATGCACAGTCAGCATCCCGTTGCCATTTAACGGAGGAGTGACTAATTTCATTTTCTGGGTGACCAAATAAAAAAAATTGTGGTGACTAAAATAAGAACGACCCCTATTTAGAGTGACTAATGGTGTAGTTTACAGACATGACGATGTTACTTTTTGTTTGATGAAATACATGTTAAGATGACATTCAAAAGCAAAAGCAAAAACTCAGAGAAGAAATCAAGATATGTGATGCTTAGAACTTACAGAAACTCAGCCGAGACACTGTCCCTGTTTACGTTAGCAGGAAGTGGCCACACAACCTGGTAAGGCCCTTGTGATATCTCCCTTTTGTGGTATGAAGAGATTGAGCCATCAGAGCAATCAGCAGCTAGTTTCCAACAATAGCTAGACCGTTTACCCCTCACCGTTAAACTGTTTGGAAACAAAATTCTTATCACATCAAATGTGAAGATCAATTGCGGGTAATTGCAGTCACTTGCAACAAATATTAGTCCTTGTACTAAAAGTCAGATTGCATTTTGCCCTCTCTACTTAAAAAATGGGCAAGTTAGTCATTATGCGTTAGAATAAAGTGCAAACTGATCTTTCTATTAAAAATTTAATCCATTTTTTTATGTCAGCATGAGATACACATGACACGTCATGTGTAACTAACTGGCTATTTCGTCAGCTATGCCAGATTTTAATAGTAAAAATGAAGAAATTTTTAATAGAAAAGACTAGTTTACTCTTTGATTTAACATACAGGGATTAATTTACTTATTTTTTGAATAAAAAGGGTAAAATACAATCTAACTTCTAATACAAGAGCCTTCATAATACTTTTACCGCAAAAGTAGTGATGGTAACATTGCGTTTCAACTACTATTTATATCCTATTTATGATTCAACACAAATATGAAATGGAAAGAGCTTAGTGTAAGAATAGATTAGCCTTACTTTTGGTCATCAACCTCCACTCTAATGTCACCAATGCTGACACCTGGAACTTCAACCATCATAATATAATTGTGTCCAGATTCTGCAACATCCATCTTAGGGGACCATTTAGTTCCTGCATGAAATATAAAAAAAATTAGACCAGATTCTCATTCACCATCGAATATTGGCAAGGAGATATGATGTTTCTCATTCTAATAAAGGATGATGGTTGACTTCTCTTTATAACAATTTATAATTCATTAGAAGTAAATCATGGTACTGCAATTTGCACTTACATGCACTCCTTTCTAAGTATTCAATCACTCGTTAAGTTGTGAAATGGTAAGTAAGAGTCAGATTGCATTTTGCCCTCTTTACTTAAAAAATGAGCAAATTAGTCCCTCTACATTAGATTAGAGAGCAAACTGATTCTTCTGTTAAAAATTCCATCCATTTCTACAGTTAAAAACTAGTTCATATATGTTAGCATGACAGACACGTGGCAAACCACATATCCCTATCTGATTATTCCATCAAGCACACCAATTTTTAACAGTAAAAATAGATGAAATTTTTAACAGAAAAGTAACTTTTATCGTTGTGAAATCCATCTAGACCATTTGTTTATTTTTAGGAACTTGACATGTAAGAAGTATATACTGAAATCAACAAGGTAAGACTAAATACATAGAAACAAATACATCTTGTTCAGGAACTAAATTTACTTACCATTAGATATGGACCAACATGTATTCTTCTTAGATTGCAATGGCATTTCTTCACTTGTGGTTTTATTTGGTCTAGCAAACTTAGGAGGGTCAGGCATGGATAATCTCCAATCTGGTCCCAGAGGTGGTATTTTTGGTAAATTTGACAAGTTTGAATCCATCATTGTAGGTCTAGAAAATAAAGGTGCTTCAACAGCATTAGAACTCTCCAATGGAGTGGAAAGGGATTTGGGAGGTGCAGTTCTCTGGAGGCAAACCAACATAGAATGGTTGAGTGAGTTGCAGGTAAATTACAGACAGAGGAATTAATTGCAAAGGTAAAGGTGAGTACCTCTGGTCTTGCAACTTGTCTCATGAAGCAAGCTTGATGTGCTGATCCTTGACGTGCAAAGTACATTCTATTATCACATCTCCCACTACAGTTCTGTACCCACAAAATTTCAATTAACTTTGTAACACCATTCAACAGCAAGAGATTCAAAATCAAACAGAAATCAATCCAATTTAGTAACACTATTAAACCTAGAGTTTAAAAAAAATTATGACATAAATGAGCAAAAATCAGCTATTCAAGGGCAAATCAATATAGGGATGAGAATACCATGGGAAGAAGGTGAGCAGCAGATAAAGTATCATCAGTGGGTGAAACATGGGATGCAATGTTGCTGATTCTGCGTCTTGCTGTTTCGCTTTCCATTTTGCTTTCTTTTTCTCAAAGATGGCTTTGCAGTTTCTGTACAAAATTTGAAGATTTTTAAGCTGCCAGTAATCAATCAAATATCTGAGTGAAAAAAGATATTTTGTTTTGGGTGATGCGACACTCTACATTCAAATATCTAACAAATCACATACAAATATCAGTCTAAGATATTTTTCTCATTTTCTCATTCATAATAAAATCCAACAACTTTGATTTTCTCAATCAATATCATTTTATTTGATATATTTTTATAAAAAATAATTATATTAATTTAATATATGTCTATATTCATTTTATAGGGTTGGAATAATAATATCCACATTCTTTTTTCCTTCTCTCACAGTCTTTCTACTGTGTCAGTCTCTTCAAATCTCCATTTATCAACAAAATTCAAGTTTGTAGTTGAATAACATAACAAATTATTAAATGAAAAAAATCATATAATCTGTTGTATTAGATCTACTCAATTTCGTGAAGTGAAGGTAACAATATATAATAAATTTGAATAATTAAAATAATAGCCATTTTTAGAAATGATAAATTTAAAAATAATGCATAAAAGAAGGGTTAACTTTTAGCCACTTAATGTTTTTAATTTAATCACCTTAAATTATTTTTACACAGGTGGAATATTGAGAATGTAAGACCTTAAATTTAATTAGGGATTTAATTGATAATTTTGAGAATCTGAGGGCTTAGATTGTAAATTCTATTTGTTAAAGGACTTAATTGAATTACGTTTAAACTTTAGTGGGTCAATTTGGGAATTTCGGGTCAAATTGCAAGGCTAGTAAGGTTGTGGGTCAATTTGTAAACCCTAAAGCTGTGTGAGGGCCTCCGAGAAATTTTCCATTTTCTTTGAGTATTTAAACTCATTATGACCCTTCTTCTCCCATTTTTCTCTTCCCCTTCAGTCGAAACTCTCTATTTCCCTCTCTCCCTTTCTTTTTCAGCGAACGTTCAAAGCCTTGTCATCGTTCTTATTGTGCATTGCTCCCATCAATCCCTTCCTCGTGTTTGTGCGAACAAAATCATGCATCCAAAACCTTCCTAACCGTCACTGTTTGTGAGAAAACCTTTCGTTTTGTGTCGTCGTCCTTTTCTCCGTTGTGATGGTGGTCGTTCTTGACTTTGGTGAGTTATGTGCCTTGTGTTGAGGCCGCTTAAAACCTTTTCTCTCTGGTGTTGTTGTAACAGCCCGATTTTCAGTGGTATCGAAAACAGTGATTTCAAGGTCACAACTCCGACGAGTTGAGTCATAAATTTATTTATTTTGATATTTATGATGACATTAGCATCGTATTAAATTTTGATTAGGAAATTTTTATCATTTAGATGGTTAATTAAGTAAAAAAAATTAAATCGTAAAAGGCGTAAAAGTTGAATTCTACTTAGTATAGGTATTAAATGCTATCTAAAAGGTAAAGCAAGACCCTCAAATGGTAATTAAACCATGAGGGGAGTGAGTAGACAGTATAAGGCATGGAATATGACAATTTAATTATGTTAAACAAGGGTAAAAATGTAAATTAGTAAATAAGGCATAATAAGGAAAAAACTTTAGGAAAATTTGTCTTCTTTTTCATTTAGCTAAAAGAAAAAGAAAGAAAACCCTAGAGAGGAAGCTTGAAGTTCAGCCAAGCTAAAAGCATCGTTTAGGAGGTGATTTCTCACCCGTTTTTAGTAATTTTTATGTTTTTGAGTTCATATTAGCTCAATCTAGCTTACCTAAAGACTAATTTGTGAATCTGTCAAATGTTATGAAACTTGTCATTATTGAATATGCTTGTTCTTGAAAGCTTTTGATGGATTTGTATGTTTCATGTTTGGTTGGATCTTTTTGTAAAGTAATTTTTGATGAATTAGGGTTTAAGGACTAAAATGTTAAAATGATGAAAATGTGGGTATTTGGTGTGAAATGGCTAAATTGTAGGGACTTGTATGGAAACTTGGAGAAATCAACTGGTATGGGTTTAGTGAGAAAGGATTTATTTTACATGTTTTGTGGTTAGGGGCTAAATTGAATAAAAGTGAAATACTAGGGGTAATTTTGTAAATTTCCCAAACAAAACATCGAAATGTTTTAAATGATTTAATACATGATTTAATGTGAGAAATTGGATGATTGTTGTGTTAGAATACGATCGATCCGCAGATCATGGAAAAAGAAAAGTTACGGATTAGTCCTAGAAATCTATTCAACAACTGTAATCCAGTTTAGTAAGTTCGTATGGTTAAATTTCAATTTAAATTACATATTCTTGTATTGTAATAATTTCTTAAGTTGAAACGATAATCAGAAGTGAAGAATACGAAAGTAAAGGAAAGAAAGGGTTAATAGGCTTTGAGCCGTGAATGTAATGAGTCCGATGACTATGTGTCATCGTGAGTATATGATTCCCAATACGAATTAAAGGTCCGATGACTCTGTGTCATCGTGAGTATTAAAAATGCATAAAACTTACCTCGGATGTATATTACTTACTCAATTCAGTTAATTAGATTTTACAACTCTTGAAGTTTAGTAAATCAATTTAAATTTATGAACTTACTAAGCTTTGAAATGCTTACTTGTGGAAACTGTTGTTGTTTTGTAGATTCAATTTTGCTGTTTGGAGATCGAGTCATCTTGGAGCATCACACTATCTCGGAGTTGTTCGGTAGTTCTTACATCACTTGGTTATATGACATGTATTAGGATGATGATATCTTTGTTTATATAGTTAAGATTGTGGAAACCTTGTTTTGTGGATGAGATGTTGAATATAATGATGTATGTTTGTGCAAGTTGGTTTATAGGTTTAAAGTACTATGTAATGACCTTGGACTTATGTATTCGTGTTGGCTTAATGCATAATGAAGTCATGAATGTTTGTGTTGATAAACTTGTGTTTTGGTATGATTCTTGAGATTCTGTATACTTGTATCGGTAGTTGAATAGCAAGTATCAGTAGTTATGTTTTTAGAAGTATCAGTATTTTGCATGTTTGTATCGATAGAAGTATAATGTAGGAGAGAGGTTGCATACTGACTTAGGTTGTATCGGTAGATGAATACCAAGTATCGGTAGTCATGTATTTATAAATATCGTTAGTCCCTATACTTGTATCAATAGAAGTAACAGGGTAAGATTTTTAGCTCTCTGGAGTTTTTAGTATTGGTAAAGGTGAAACTTGTATCGGTAGAAGAGTCACTTGTATCGGTATAACAATCACTTGTATCGGTAGAAATCTGTACTATTCCTGAACTGTTTACTAACTTGACAACTATTGATACCTGTCCATCAGGTACCGATAGAAGTCTCCAGAAATGTCGGAGATGACATTTTTACCCTTGAAAAATTATGGTTATAATCAAATAATGACTCATAATGTGTGTAATGAAATTCCTTAATAAAAAATAAAGTCTGAATAATAATTATGTTAAAGATGAATAGTAATGAATGAATAGTAAGACACCAGAACCCTAACCGATGATGGTTTTTGGGTTTTGGGTGTTACAATTATCGTTGTTTTGCACTGTTTTGATATGGTAGCTAGTGGTGGCGTTATTTAGGGTTAAGAAACCCTAACTTTTCTCCAATCTGTTAAGGGTGGAAAGTTGGGCATAGTTTGTAACCCAAAGCTAAGTGTTGACCCAAGGTGGATTGAGGCCCATACCCTTAACAATTAACCCAAATCAAACCAAAACCCAAACCCTTAGCCTACAACCCAACACTCAAACCAAACCCTAACCCCAAAATGATTTAACCTAACCCGAACCGAATCGTTGACTGAACCGAACTGAACTGTTGACTTTGATCGAACCATTGACCGTTGACTTTTTTCGGTAAACCCTACCCTATCGTTTTTCGACGTCTTGAGTCCGTTTCATCAAATTCAAACTCGCAAGCCTCATTTTAGTTGTTTTACTTATAATTTTATACTTAGAGTTATTTAGAGGTTTTATTTGGGAAATTTAATTTGAGATATTTGTATTTAGGTGATCACGACTCCGAGGTTGAAGACTTACCTCCTTCTCATCCACCTATGCAACCTGCTTTTGCACCAGTTTCGAGAGCTACACGTGAGTTATTTCGGTTTAGTGTTATATTTAGTTGGTGACATAAGAATATTGTTAATATTAAGTTTGTGTTTGTAGGTTCTAATCTCGTTAGATCGGGTGCTTGATCAGTGCGTGGTGGACGACCTCCTCGTCGTTAGAGCTTCAGTTTCTAGAGGTGTGTTTCTAATTGCGACTTATCTTATTGCATGTAATGTTGTGTTGTGATATTTTATGGTAATACTGTGATATGATATCAAAGTAATGATTTACATTGTGATGACCTTGTGATGTGGAGATGGTATGATTGTGTTTTGAGTTGCAATTAATTGTCATGAATACTGTCGAAACCACCTCGGGAACGGGGCTTCGAAAAAACATCTTTTTATGTATTTTGGAATAAAAGGGAAATGGGAGTCATCACCAATCTTTTATTAGGTGTGGTTGGATCACCATAAAACGTTTAAAACGTTAAAAAAAATGGGTCTTCGAAATCCAGAGAAACAAGTTCGGGAGTCGGTTACGCACGAGGAAGGATTAGCACCCTCATACGCCCAAAAATTGGTACCACATGATTATTTTCGGGTCTTATTTTATGAAAACAATGAAAACTCGAGTAAAAATAATACGATTTTTATTTTAGATGGCTTCGTATAATTTTAAAGGAAAAATTTTAAGGAGAATTCGTCCTCGTGTTTCGATCCTCTATGAGAATTAAAAGTTGTGTCCAACACATTAGGGCACTAAATTCTCGGAGCTTCAAAACTGCGAGACATTTCGGGACATTTTAAAGAGAGTGTTCTATCATATGAACCATACGAAGATCACACCCAACACGTTAGGGCACGAAATTTCGAGATCTTCACACGAAAGAACATTGTTTCTTCTTTTGGTTATAAAGCCACTTTGTATATAATTATTAAATTTGAAGAGTATTTTGAAAACTTTTGAAAAGGATATCCGATTCACATTAATTACGAAAATCACACTTAACACGTTAAAGTGCGATTCTTCGAAGTTCTCACACGAAAGGATATTGCCTCGTTTTTAAAATTATTTGTGATATAGATATATTTTTTGAGAGCTTGAAAATTTCGTATTAAATTTAAAATGTAATCCTCAGACACATAGTTTAAAAGATTCAAATATGGAATACCTGTTTACTTCGATTTTCGTGAAGAATTAAAATCGTGACCAACACGTTAGGACACGATATTCTCGGAATCTCGGGGTTAACGGGTATAAAAATCTTAAAAAAGGATATTCGACGCGAGTGAGTTATGCGAAAAATCACACCCGACACGTTAGGGCATGATTTCTCGAAGCTTTCACACGAGAGGAATATTGCCTCGTCTTTGAAGATACTTTAAAAATGAGCGTGTAAGTTTAAAATTTCGAATAACAATTAATAAGAGAGGTTAAATACGAAGCAAGATAATAAGTATACAAATAGAATGCAAAAATGTAAAATGCAAATGCATAATGATTAAAATAAGCGCAAGTATTTAGTGAAGAAGAAAAACGATGCGATCGGGATCGAAAACAGGACCTTTGGATGCCCGAGGGTGAAATGGCAATTTTTGACTTTTGGGGGTAAAAATGTAATTTTTGGTGAAATTGGGGTTGAAAATGGGATATTAGGAAATTCGGGGGTAAAATGGTAATTTTTTGGCAAAATCGGGGTTGAAAATGAGATTTTCAAAAATTCGAGGGTAAAATGGTAATTTTGATGAAATCAGGGTTAAAAATGGAATTTTGGAAAGTTCGGGGGTAAAATGGTAATTTTTGAACAGTCTAGGGACCTATAAAACAATAAAACCAAAGAATGAGTGACATGTGGCAGCCCCACAGGCATCCAGAAGTCAAAGGATTAATTTGTAAATCTTAAAAAATTCCTGGGCCAATTGTGTAATTAAATAGAAATTGATTTAAGGACCAAATTAGAACAAATTAAAAATAAAAGGGACTAATTGCACAAATAAGCCAAAATTGTGACACGTGGCAGCCTATGGTGCATTCAAAATGTCAAAGGATTAAATTGAAAAGTAAATAAAATTATCGGGCCAAATTAAAAATAATAAAAGGTATGAAAAGGACTAAATTAAAATAATTAAAAAATATAGAAGGACCAAACGCGCAAATAACCCATTTTTCAAAAACACGTGGATCCTAGGCCGGTTCGGGTCGGGTCAATGGGTTTTATATAAATAGCAATTTAGGGTTTTGTTTTATTATTTTTTCATTATTGTTTTTAAAAAGACTAAGGCCCCCCACCCATTTTCTCTCTTTTCTCTCAACCCCCATGCTCAGCCCTCCCCTTCGGCCATACTCCGATGGGGCCAAACCTCGGTCGTCAGTTGCGCGTTGGGTGCCACGCGTGCCTTCCGTGGCCTGCCCACGGCACCGCCGTTGGGCTCCATCGCCACGCGCCCTCCTCCGGCCGTCGTCCGTTTGCGGCACACGCCTTTCTTCCCCTCACGTGCCACCGAGGTAAAAACAAACCTTCATTTTCCTTTGATCTTTGTTTCTAAAAATCCCTTTTCTTTTATTTCGTTTTATTCGTTATTGATTTGAAAGGTTGATCTGGGTATAGATTTAAACGAATCTAACCCAGATCTTTGTAAAAACACTTTAAAAGATTATGCCCACCCCTTTTTTAAACCGTTTGCATATACATATACATATATTTTAAAACCTATTTTGATTTCTTCCTTTTCTATTTTCAAGCTTTCGATCTTCCTTTTTTTTTTTGCAGATCCTCGCGTGTTGTGGCGGTGGCGGTATACGGAGGAGGCTCCGACAAAGGTGCTCCGATGGCGATGGCAGCAACCGAATAAAGGAGGGGAGGCCTTTCACTTCCTTTTTTTTATTAATTATTATTATAATATAAATTATTATTATTAATTATTAACAAATGTTGATATTATTAACAAAGTTACCATTAATTTTAACAATTAATATTATAACTGCCATTAATGTTATTTAGTGTTATTAATGATATTAATAATATTGAAACGTCTTTAATACTCATTAAAAACTTAAATGAAAACAATGAATGTCAATCAAATATTAAATGCATGCATCCACTTGTATTTGGAATCTGATGAGTTTATGATTTTGATACATGAATGGTAGTAAACATATACTGATATTACCTGGTTGCCTTTAGTGCTTGAATGGCCTGATGTTTAACGGAGTCTTGCCTTTGCTGACTGTTTTATGTTTGGTCGACTATTGTTTTGTAATGAAAAGGGTCTGTTTCTTTGATTTCAAGAATAGGGTTTGTATTGATTTTCCAGAACAGGGTTTGTAACCCCTTACAATGAAATTTGAATTGGCTTTTATAGCCACTTTCACTATATTTCTATTTTGTTTGTTACAATTTAATGCTAGTCTTGTTTTTCCTTTTTGTAGGTTTCATGGCAGTGGCGGTTGGAGCAGCTGGTGAAGATCATGGCCGTGGCAACAACTTGTTTGGAGGTGACCATTTGATTGCTGACGTGGCATCAGGCCATTGGTTGGAGTGGAGGTGGGCAGTGCAAGTAGGAAGGTTGCTAGGTTTAGGTTTTGACTTAGATATTGGACTTACTTAGGCCATCGTAAATGGGCCCTCAATTTGGGCCTTTGTAATTGGGCCTTCAATTTGGGCCTTTGTAAATGGACTTGGTTATTTGGACTTTTCAATTTAAATTTTAATTAAATTTAAATTCATTTCAAATATTTTAAATTTAAAATGAATTTAGATTCAATAAATTTAAACCTAAAAAATCCAATCATTTGGGCCCGGATAAATTGGGCTTCAACAAATACCTATAAGAATGTTTTTAATTAATATGTATGTATATTGCGATAAGAATATTGTGAAACTCTGATATATGTGCAATATCATGAGATTGAGATTGAGATTAAAACTGAGATATACATGTGATCATACAATTGTGTGCTCATGGGTTGAGTTTGTACGGTGGAAGACGTGGTTATCACCCCTTCAAATGGTTGATAATAAAACTACATTGCGATTGGTGACGATTGGTTGGGAAGGGGTTCTGAGGAACCTCTTCATTGTGCTGGTGTGCTGGAGTATGGGTGCATTGCATTATGCTTGTGAATGTATCATGCTTTATGGTTATATTGTGTATTGTAATATTATTGTGATAATGCAAAAGGATGTATATTCTTTAGAGACACACTGGGCTTTTTAGCTCATTTCCCCATTTTATTTTATTCTAGTATCTTTTATTACTACGTATAAGCTATTTTGGGGATTTCAGTATATTTTATTATTCATTATTTTATCAGGTTTGTAAGTTGTTTTTAATTTGGAGATTTAGGTATTTATTTTAGAATTTATTGATTATTTAATTTTGATTATAAATTATATATATATATATATATATATATATATATATATATATATATATATATTTGTATATGTATGTGAATGAATGTGAATTATTAGTTTGCGTGAGGGTATAATTACAATAGTGACTTTCTGGATTCGGTCATATCTCCTAGATCGGGATGCTATTCATGTCCGTTTTACGATTTATGTTTGGGGTGCGTGGCTGCCCCTCCCAACAATGTCATCTCCAATATTTGAACCTAAGTCCTTTCCTTGAAAGTGCAATGTTCCTTATCATTACACCCAACCACTTGTTCTATATTAAAATAATAATTTAATCATTAAACTAGAACAAAATTAATAATTTAGTGATCAGTCTTGTACTTTACCTATATTCTATATGAAAAACTGAAGTTGGAATTATTTTTTTAATACTTTATAACATTTTCAACTTCTATAATAATTTTAAGAAATAAAGAATAAATAATGCTAGAGAAAAACATATATCGCTATTTTATTTTGAAAAATTATTTGATATACGAAATTTTTAGATTTTACAAGTAAAGTCGGGGTTGCCTTATAGGGATATAATAAAATATTAAAAAAAAACATATGTCAATTTTTTAAGAGTGTTTATGGAATAAAAAAAGTACTCTTAATGTATCAAATACTCATCCTTATTTTTGAGGAAAGACACTCATGAAATAAAAAAGGTAAACTATACAATTGGCCATTAAACTATTGGTAAATTTTCATTTTGATCACATAACTAAAAAAAGTTACAATTTGATCACGTAACTATTCAAAAGTTTTATTTAAGTCTTTGCTCGCATTGCTTACAACAATAGAAAGCTCTATTTCTCATTCTATTATACAATTAAGTGTTTTTTAATTAAAAATTTTGGATGTTACGAATCTGTGAACTAAAGTTCAGACAACTTTTATCTCCATTCTCCAACACTAACCATCAAATTGACTTAAATCTAAAATATGTTCTTCTACTCATTGATGGGTACTGATTTACCATATCAATCGTTGAATAATCGTTGGAAGCTCACTGGCGACACTTCTTTTTTCAAAAAAAATTAACCTAGTGACTTAAATAAAAACACTCAAATAGTTCAATGACCAAATTACAGTTTTTTTAGTTAAATAACCAAAACAAAAACTTATCCATAATTTAGTGACTTATGGTGTAATTTACCCAATAAAAAATTAAAGGGATTTGTGATAGCCATGCAAGAATGACAAATGATTGTTCAAGTTTAGGGTTTTCAAACTTTTTCTCTGTGCCGCTCTATTTCTTTCTTTCGTTCTTGATTAGTCGACGGCGACGTCAGCTTTAATGTTGGTCGTCGATCGTCGGTATTCATTCTCCTTAATTTTTTATATTCAGTTTTTAATTTTTTTATATTTTGGTTTTCCTCTAGTTTTTATCTACCTTTGTGGCACACTTTTTCTCTACCTTGTGGAACACTTTTTCTCTGCCCTTGTGGAACGCTTCTGTCTTACGACACGTTTTCGTCTACCTTTGTGGTAGATTTACGTTCATGGATAGTTTTCTCACAACGCTCAACTTTGATTTGCGGTTATTGGTGATCTTTCAGTAATTTGATCCCTTTTTGTAGTTTGTTTGTCGATGAAGTCAGATCTATTTTGCGAAACAACTTGCAAGATTGTTGGTTTCGCTTATCACTCCTACCTCGATCCTTAAACTTGCAAGTGGATAGAGACAATGAGTTTTGTTTTCTACTTCCTTTTTCTAGTGTTTTCATCTCATCCCTGTCGTTGCAGCTCACTGAACGTATTTTACTGATTTGAAATTTGTTTTTCTAATTTGTTTTAGTTTTTCTATTTTTTTTTAATTTCTCTTTGTCTTGTTATTTTTTACTATATTTTAATTTCGTTTGAAATATTTTTCTATTTTAATTTAATAAATCCAACCCGCACATTATTAAAAAAAAAACCAACGATTTCCTAACGTGCGCTTTTGAACATAACATTATTGATAAATGCAATCACAAATTTTGGAAATATATATTGAGACGCTATATATATTAACAATAACTTTTAAGTTAAAATATGCTTCATGCATTGTTTTTCAAATTTAAAAATTTAAGTTTACTTATTTTCACCATTAAAATTATTTAATTAAATTTATTGGTTTGATATTTTAAAATTTACAAATAAAAACATATAATAGTCATGTAATAAAATAAATTTGTTATAATAGACTAAATTAACAAAAAAATGTTACCAATATTAACAATTAATCGTACATTTTAAATTCCAAAAGTAAAAATAAAACTAAATTTCCAATATATAAAAGGTCTAAGACATTTATCCCAAACTTTAAAGTGGATTATTTATCTTGCAAACCATGCACATTTTATAATCTAATTATTTATTATTGAATAATATATTCATAACAAAAAAAAAAGTTCCATTTGGAAATTTGGATCCGACAATTTAGATTTGGATTTCAATCTAATAAATATTTTAAAAAATATAAAAATATAGAAATTTCAAATCCAAAAATATTTTAAAGATTTCAAATTCATTATTAAATAGACTTCTAGCAAATATCCTCTAAATAGTTTTACTACTCAGTTCACACTATTTTTGAAATCCAAATCTAAATCATGAAATATTTATAGACAGTTACACACAAAATTTGTATAATGTTGCTATCAGTAATGAATGGAATTGGCGTTAATTGGTTACATTGTTTTGTTTCTCAAGCAAAGATACATAGGATAGGATAGGAGTTGCTTGATTTATTAAATGTTGTAACTATTAAGGACTTCCCCCCTAAAAACAATATTTTATTGGAATGAAGCAACCATCCTTTGTTGCCAAAATCAGATACTGATCCGATGTTTACCTCTTTTCCTATTCTAATTATTCAATGCAGAAACCTTAAGTTCAGTTCAGCTTCTATCAATGCTTATTTAATTGTCCTTACAAAGACACGAAAAATCTTTTTGAGCTGAAGGAACAATATCAGCAATCATTCTAACCTGATTTTGTGACTTCATGAATCGCATTTGCCAAATATTCAACATTGCCCGTTGTAACACCAGCCATACTGTATTTGTTTACAACATCACCAAAAATTCAGTTCTGATTCATGATGCTCCAGAAAGAAAAACAATGCGTGTTAATATATACAGAGCTAATTGAACTTGGCAACTTAAGCCTACTTAATACCTAGACTTCTTTTTGGACCTAACTCAATACTTAAACTTGGGAACCGTAATCCAACTTGCTATTTTTTCTAGGTACCTAACTAACACTGTTAAAATATGCTGAAGTGGTGCTGATAACTAATAGCATTGTGAGATTGTCACATGTTATACCAAGTAGGTATATGTTGTCAAATTCAAGTACCTCCATATATATTAACCCAAAAAAAACTATTTTTCAAAGAAATTTTACCTTATTCGACCATTGCGAGTCAGATAGATGTGAAATTCATTCGTCAAGCGATCCACTTGTTCTGGTGTCAACCCACTATAGCAAAACATTCCTATCTGTACAGGAAGTAACAACATTGCTAACCATACCACTTAACTAAAGAAGTCAGCATGTACTAAGAGAAGAAGTAATTGAGAAACTTAACACACCTGATTAGTAATGTGCTGCCATGATAATGGAGAACCTAGCTTTTCAAGGTTCCTTCGTAAAGCAGTTCGCATTCCAATTATGCGATCAGCCATGACCTGGAGATTATTGGATGTTTAATCAATTTCAGATGGTTAATTTATTACATTCAACTATTGCTCCCTTATGCTGTTGCATTGAACGGTATAAACTATAGAAAATTTGCTACCTAACTGTCTCCCCAAGTAAAAGCTTAAAAGAGGGTTCAGTTTCTTTACTGGTCCTCCTAAGGAAGTCCTAAAGGGTTTTATTTCAAAGTCTGCTTCCATGGGTTTCATATCATCAGTCCTAGCCCCGAAACACACAATAGCAAGGACGTCATTTCATTCTTTTTGTATAATTAGCCTAAATACAAAAGTTTCAAAAAGAAACCATCCCATTACCTTAACTTCTTTCAGCCATTGTTTCTTCAAGTCTGGATCACTAAGAATAGTTGAAACTATGAGAGCACCATGAACAGGTGGGTTGCTGTACATAGGCCTTGCAAGCTGTTGCAGTTGACTTTTTACAGCTACTGCTTGTTTTTCATCTTCACAAAGCACACTGCAGTTGGTTATTGCAGAATTAGTATCAGAAATTAAAATCATGATGGGCAAAATGTTGTGCATTTGTTGACAATGATAAGAGACAATTACCTGAGGCATCCTACCCTCTGGCCATAGAGTCCCATGTTTTTTGCATATGATTGTGCAATTCCTATGTGATGACCATCCTCAAGAAAAATCCTGATGGCCTTTGCATCTCTCTCTGGGTCACCACTAGCAAAGCCTTGATACGCCATGTCAAAGAAGGCAAAATGACCTTTCGCCTAACAAATATTGATTATAATGTTTCAACAAGGAAAAGGCCTCGGTAAGAAAAAAAATGTAATGTGAACAAGAGGATACCAAATTGTATTAAGAAGTGAATTTGGGGAAAGAAAAAGGGTGCAAATAAGCATTTACCTTGATGTGGTGTGAGATTTCTCTCCACTGCTCCTCTGAAGGATCCACACCAGTGGGGTTATGAGCACATGCATGAAGTAGAAAGAATGAACCATTTGGAGCATTCTGTGAAGAAAAGAGGGACATAACCTTTAGATATACACGTAGAATCAAGGGGAGTTCAAAAACTAAAAGGAATGGAAGTTAAGGATGGAATATTACTTAAGATGTTCAGATACAACAACTAATCCTTGCATACCTTAATGTCATCTATCATTGCTGCAAAATCTAGACCCTTCGACTCTGGGTGATAATAATGGTAGGTTTTCTGAGGGACCTGAGCATCTCTCCAAATGTTGTGGTGGCTGTTGATATCTCATTACAAGCAACATAAATTAAGCGAAAGAAAGAGAGAAGACCAAATTATAATTTCTCAATCTGATAATTCAACTTGTACAGTACTAAAAAATGAGCTAAGAGCAAAAGAAACTAGCATCTATGACAAAATAGCAGGAAGACTCACTTGGCCCAAGTAGGGACTGGTATATAGATTTGGGAGTCAGGACAAAAACGCTTTTGAAAGTCTGCAAAAAGTCGGCATGCACCAGTCCCAGACAGAGCTTGCACTGCTGCTATCCTTTTTTCTTTTACCAACTCAGAATCCTCACCATAGGCCAACTTCAGTGTTTCTTCCACCATCTTCACGCTTCCTCCCATAGGAAGATATTCCCTGATAAAAAGAAAACAATATGGAGCACATTTCTGTCAATTCCATAGAAATAAAAAAAAAAGAATACAGAAATGATTAAGTATATAGGTTCCAACATTTCATATGATTGTTGAAATGAATTAAATATCCATGAGGTCCAATACAATCCTCTTAAAAGATGTTAAAGTACATGCAAAGGAAGTCCTTTAAGCACAGTCCAACAAATAGATGTGCCATGTGCACCAAGCTCTCATAGGAATTGGATATGAATGGACTACGTGCACAAGAAAAAGAATAATGTGAGAAAATTCTGGCCTAGTTTGTAGGGAAAATGCACATGCATTCCAGATATCACCAAATGAAAAGTTGGCACCAGAGAGAGTAAATCATATGCAGATAGTCAAGCACAGCCAGATTGAAAACAAATTTCCTGTTCTTAGGAGTTCTATACCATCTTCAAAATGAAAAAACAAAGTCCTACATTACCAGTGTCGTTAGGCTTGTGTCTAAGAGAGCCAGACAACAAAAGCACCTCAGACCTGACTGAACAAAGTGCATTTGACCAGTGCATGCCTAGTAGTGTCTTTTTATAAGGCAGCAGTCATAAAAAAGGCCCTTATGGTAAAAGTTCTTTTACTTTATAGTCTTTTTTTCTTAATTGTACCTTTACTAGCAAGAAAGGGACAATAGCACTCTCTACTTTTCAATATGTATTCAACAACAAATATCAGAGCATAAGAAAACATGCATATTAGCCAAAATTTTTTTTTTTTTTGCATGTTAAACTAGACCACTCTTTAAAGTTAATTATCATAATTATATATATTAAGCTTATACACAGACAAACATAAAGACGGGATACAAACACGCGCATCTACATCACTCAGGTGAGTGCTTTTTTTGTGCTTTGCGCCTAATACAACATGCAGGTTCTAGCACCTATAGTGTGCCTTGCGCCCTTGATAACAAGTATGTTACCCCGTCTATGGATTATAAATGTAGCAGAAGCAATGAAATAGCAACAACATAGAGCTCCTGAATTTTTTTTCCTCTAGGTATTAGTTTTAGTACAGCAAGGGCAGAGTCACAGATAAGATATTTTAAGATTATTATTATCGATTATGTGTACTACTTGATGCTACGATTCTGAATTTGGGTAAGATGTAACAAAGACAAATATTTCATTTTTAATAGTCGTTCTAGTTTAAACACTCTTAAATCATTTGGACATAGGTTGCATTTAGTTAAATTGAATGGCATAACCACAAGGGCGGACTAACACCAGATTTAGTAAAAATGCATCATTTGAAATCCATAATAACCGTAGCAATGCGATTATCAGTTAATAAAAAATACGTTTACAATTACATAGGTCCCTACACAATCCACTTCAGGTGCCAAACTGCATAGGTCATCAATTTCTGAACTTCCAATTTTACCAAGCTAACTCAAAAAATTTAGTAGTACTATCAAATGAAACCACCTTTTTCCGTAAAAGAAGCCACTAGAGATGAGCCAGAAAAAGACCCATTATAACCATGATATCAACCATGAAATGTCAACATTGTGAAAGGAATCAAATGGAAAGTAGAAAATGAAAAGAAATAAAGGACAATTCCATTGGACCATAAAAACATGTCACCAATCACCAATATGAATTCCAATAAAACTTCAACAGGACAGGTTGTAGTATATAAAAATAATTGAAAATTATTACTAAGTATTTGTTTAGTTGTTACTTAGGATTTCCTTTAATCCCTACAAAGCAAGCCAATGTGTGACCATGACATTCATCCAAATACAATTGCAAGGTATATCTTATATGGGATCTTACTTGATACAATAGAAGTAAAATATTTTCGGTCCAGAAGTGGGAGTAAAGACTACCACATGCCTCATTTTCTTCTTATTTAGTTTCTTTTTAAAAATTATACCTTAGAAGATATATTTTGAATTACACGATCGTTTTATCTTTTATTAACAAAGGAAATACAAATCTAATTAGTAAAAATAGTAACTGAAGTGCTTATGCCAAATGGTTCATCCAGCTCGACTTAGGAGGTGGGTTCCTGCAAGACTAGAGCTTGCTCTCTCAGGCACTTTGCAAAAACCCCCCATTATTTTCCTACCTAAGCTTTGGCTTTACTTGAACCAATTTTCAAAAATCTAGCTACTTAAGTTTTATGCTATACTTAGAACAACAGCGTTTAGGGTTTAAAATGACTTACATGTTAAAATTCCCAGCGATCCTTCGCTCGGCTTCTCTAACACATTCCAAAACAACTGGCTTTCCATTATCATCACGGTAAGCACCCTGTAAACAAATCCTGAACATTAACAACTCTATTGCTTTTACATTTTCAGAAACAAAAAGAAAATTGCCCTTCAACAGGTTTTTATAGTCCATATCAAATTACTATTCAAACTTTAATTGCTCAATTACTATCAAATTATTTTTACTTTAGTCCTTAGGAATTCAACTTAACTACTAAGCCATGACCTATATTTACCGAGCTGCTCCGTAAAAGTATCATGGAGACTCTATAGTAAGAGTTATATTATATTTTGTCTTTTTTACTAAAAAAATAGTAAATTAGTCTTGTAAATTAGATTAAAAAGTAAACTAATTTCTCTGTGAAAAACTTAATCTAATTTTTAACAGTACAAATAAGGATTAATTTAGTTTTTAATTTAATATACAAGAATTAATTTATCTTTCTTTTAATTTAGAGACAATATATAATCTAAATCTTAATATGATGGCTCTATGTTACTTTTACCCTGATTTTACTTAAACAGTCCTGTCTTTCACATGTTTGTATACTTCAAATGTATGAGGAAAAAAATTACTATACTCACCTCGACTCAGGAAACATATGCCACCACAATAAAACCAATACATAAATAAATATATACATATATGTAGCAATACTAATATTTAACTTTATTGCGAAAAATAAATTTTACTGATGGGGAGATTTTGTGCCTAAAGCAACAAAAATAAAATCCTTGTACTACTAACTACTTTATAGAGTAATATATATTCTTGAACCGAAAATATATAACAAAAAAAAGAGATTTAAATAATTATTAAGTAAAAACTAGAAAAACTAATTTATGAATAATTAAATGTAATTTTTTAATCTTTTCTTTATATAAAAATAATTATGTATTACGAATCATTCACCTAATTTAAGTTTAAACTAAAAGCTTCATAAAAAAAATTAAACTAAAAATAAAGAAATTATGTTTTTACTATTAATTAGATACTCATGATTTTACTCTATTAGTTACCTTTTAATACACTTTAACAGTTACTATTTTACCTTTACATTTTCAAGGAAGTTCCAACAAAAGTTATAAACAAGTACATAAACAGCAAGTTCAAAAGCAATAGCGATTAATTTTCTTTTCTGTTTGGTAGCTAAGAAACTTAAAAAAAATCCAAACAAAAGAGATTTACGTAATTAGCTCAAAACACAGTACAGATTTTTAAGAATGCAAAAAAAAAAAAAATCTCTATCGAAAGGAGAGCATTCAAAAACAGAAAAGTCTAAGAACAAATCTGTATGAGGAAAGAAAGAAAAAAGAAACATACGACTCCAACATTAACTTTATCGGGACTTTGATCGGCCAAAAAAGCCTCCGTTACACCAAGAATAGGATCCTTGGCAGCGGGTTGAACGCTACGCCACCACGATGACATGTATCGCGCACCAACGACGGTCGTCCGATCCATGATGCGACCAGACATAGCTCTTCGGATCGCCATTTAGTCACCAACAAAGAAGCTTGTAGTTGAAACAGAAAGTGAAGAAAAGCGCGACAATGGCGTAATCGGAGGATTTTCTCTCGGTTATATCAATGAAATGAATTAAGATTAAAAGAGTAAGGGTATATATGTCTAAGAGGAAGCTAATCGAATCCAATCCAGTTGAGCAATTTGCTGTAACAACCTTGAAAGGCGTGAGAATGCTTTAATAGCCCATTGGATCACGTCTTTGTTTTGACACTGAATTTTTCTGATTTTACTAGATTGCCATTGCCTGTCAAGGGTTCTTTTTGGATTGTAGTAAGAGTTGCCGTTATTTTTCTCAGTCCATTAATCATGAAAAATTACAAATTAATTATCGAATTATTCGATTTTATTTTAGTCATTAAATAATTAATGTATAAATAAAAACACTAAAACATTTATGATGTTTTGCTGTAAGTTTGTTTTTAATATTTTTAGCTCCTAAAATAAATAATAAATTAGAATCATTTTAAAAATTATAAAATATAATAAAATAAAAACATATACTAGTAATAAAATAAAAAAATTGAAGCCCTTTTTATTATATTTTTTCCTACTTGCACAGTAAATTTAAAAGGTTGAAGTTTTTTTTCCATGTTAAAAGTTGAAAGAAAATTTTTTTAGGCCCCTTTCAATTATGGATCTTAGGTTGCCGCACTCTTAAACTGTCCTCAGGGTCGAGCTTGGTTTGGTGATAAAAAAGATAAAATTGAATAGTTAAATAATTATTATATAACTTTTTATAATTAAGTGATAAAAATAAATTTACGAATAGTTGAGAGACTACTTTATAATTTCTTATAGTTTAATTAAAAAACTTTAAAATAATTTACAAAATTGAATAGCCGAGTACTATTGTAGTTTACCCTTTTACTTTTTAAATAAGAAAAATTTAATAATAATTTGATTTAAATGAAATTGTTTGTAATTATATACGTCTATCATGTTTGTGTAACCCTTATAATTAATAGATTTCATTATCATTTGAATAATTACACTCAAATCTATTTATTTTATAACTTTCTAAACATGTCTCTACCTTATTTAAGTTTAAAAGTTATTTTTATCTGATAATATTAGCATTTAATTTTAGTACATATGTTTTATTTTTAGTATATAATTATATTAATTTACTAATCTAGTTTAAATACTTTTAAAATTAATTTAATTTTTTTATCGATGAGAAATAATTTTTCATACATTTTCGATTACTAAATAATTAGCTAATTTACATAGTATTTATTATAAATTATTTATTCTATTTTAACTAAATTGCATGATATTTGTTATTAATTATTTATATTAACCAAAGCACAATCAATAACAAGGAGTATATGTTTAATCTTAAAGAAAAAATAATTCAACAAATATGAAATTTAGAATAATTAGATAAAATTGTAAAAATAAATAATTTTTGATTAACTTTTGTTAATAATCATATTGCCGAGGATTTTATTATACTAACCTATTATATAAAATGATTTGATTTTAAGTTTTGTTGTTTATAGAAATTTTCTCAAGTTTTATTGATAATTTTTATAATAACCAATTGTCTTTTTTTTTTTTTTAGAATTGAAAATTTTATAACTATATAATTACAATTTACACAACTAAAAATGATGTAATTACACCATGGCTCGTACCTACACATTTAGAGATTTAGAAGTCCTTGTAAATACAAGTAGATATAATTATTAGGATCGTAATTACACATTTAACCAATTATGATATGATGTTTAAATATATTCATAATTTTTAGAAAGTGTAATGTAACTAGACTAAATGGTGACTTCTATGTATGTAATGTTAAATGTGTCTATCATTAATTCATATAAGGTAGTTCAAAATTTGATAATCGAAAAAGAAGGTGCAAATGTTGCGATTCGAATAGTGTTAAAAGCAATTTCTTAAGAGTGGTTGTGAGAATGAGTGGGACTAAATTTGATTCAAAATTGGTAAGAGTCATTTCTGACCAATTTTGAAAATTAATTTCATCATTCAATTTTTTAAGAATCAGAGTTGATGGGTTGTTGCAAGATTCAGTGGTGTATGGAGTAGAAGAAGTTAATAATTACCTCAATTTCATGAAAAAAGAAGATTGTTTATTTTGATTCTCTCAGGGGAGCCTTCCCATGAAAAGAAGGGGCAATCTGAATAACTTTTTCAATCAAACTAAGTGTTTATATCTATTGATGCATTGGATTAACCGCTGGTGAAAATGAGGATGGGGATTGAGTGGCTTGAACTCTCTAAGAGTAGAAATCCAAAAAACCAAGAGGAAGAAGGAAGCTCCCCTTCACTTTGAGGTTTATGATTTCCTTTTACTATACCGGGTCGAACCTAGGTCGGGTTATTTTTATTTTATTATAATTATATAACAGATCTCAATCTAGTGTTTATCGAAGAGCTTTTAGATGCTTACTTATTACTAGTATGGTCTGTTTCTTAATTCAATTGATGCATATGCAGGTGATGATCTAAACTTGATTACCAAGATTCAAGATCCTTCTTACTTAAATCAAGTTGCCCAAACCTATAAAGGAGTTTTGAATATTGCCAACAAGTTTAAACCTATGGGCTAATATCTTCATAAAAATAGTGTTAACCTTATCCTTGCATTTTCCCCTATAGCCACTAACGTTTCATCTTCTTAATCTGTTTCACTTCTAGTGCACTTCCATGGCACCGACTTATGGGAAGTATTGTACTTGCTGTAACTTAATAGTCTAACTCGAATTTGCGTGTATATGCTCATTGTGCCAAAAAAAAAAAAAAGATAAGCTATCTTTCATAAAGCTAACTTTACATTATTCAAATTCTTTATTTTTATTAAATATTATTTGGATAAAATTTTCCTTTTGTAGCTTCGTATTTCTATCATTTTTATCAACTTGTCGAAAGATAGTTCGTTCCATATAATTTTTTTAAACTACGAACATCATCATCGTAATTTGAGATCCACGAATGTTGCGAAACCTAATTTTGAATTTAGAAGTCACCTGAATAGGAAAGAGTATCATCTGACTGCATTAGATGGAAATATACAAGGTCAAATCGTGTTGCTGAATGACGTTCCAATGGTTCCGACAGACACATTCGACATCCTGACGATGGATACAAAGCTTGTCAATGCTTCCACACCCATCTCTATTGCAACTCATTCCATAGTCTACGTAACCGTGAAAGACTTTCATTCCTCTATCTGTGTTTAAATTACATTATTTCCTTATCCAAAATGTAATACCTTTAAACTTTGTTCGAAGTTTTAGAATGTATTAAAAGTTTTAACTTATTTTTCATTTGTTACTACCGTTCTTAGCTATGTATAAATTTGTAAATTTTAGATTCCTTCAAATGCTCTTCCTTATCTCTATTCATTTTGTCGAAACGTTTTTGAAACACGTTTCGACTTTTAAATTTTTAAATTGGAAAATAAGAGTCGTTATCAATATTTTATTCGGTGTGATTGGATCATCACAAAACGTTTAAAATTCATTTTAAAAATAATTTGGTCTTCGAAGTCCAGGAAACAAGTTCGGGGGTCGATTACGTGTGAGGAAGGATTAGCACCCTCACGTGCCCAAAATTGGTACCATGTCGACTGTTTTAGGGTCTAAATTATTAAAAGTTTAAAAACTCAAGTAAAATTTAAGATACGATCCTTAAATACATAATTTATTTCATGCAAAAAAATTTAAAATTGAATTTGATGAGAAAAATGCCCATTTATTTTGAATTAATCGAGAACTGAAATCACGTCCAACACGTTAGGGCGCGATGTTCCCGAAATTTCGAAGTTAAAAGACATTTTGAAAAATTTAAAGGAAGATACTCGATTGTGCAAATTCTAAAAAAATAACACTCAATACGTTAGGACACAATTCTTTGAAGTTTTCACACAAAAAGATATTGTCTTGATTTTTGAAAATTTAAGGCACTCAATTATTTCGATCGAAGAAAAAGTTGCATCTAGTAAGTTCAGGTTCAACTTTTCAAATTGCGAAATAACGAGCATAATCTTTATTTTAAAATTTATTTAGTAAGAAACAAGAGTATATTTATTACGAAAATTGCATGCATACGATTTATAAATTAAGAACGTTGGAATATCATAAAGAACAAATGAATACATGATGAACTCAACGATTACGAAGCGAGATTAGAACATAAACAAATGAATCATCATTACAAAAACTAAATGAATAAATCTGTGAGAAGCCAAGTTAAAACGCATAAAGGCACAAGGGTAATTTTACTCTTTTTTTTTAAAATGCTAAAATTTCATGAAGATAAAAATAAAAATTTAAAACACTTTTAAAGTAGAGTGATATAAACAAATGAGCACAATAATATTCATGTATTTAAAATGTGAAACCAATTGATATACATAAAAGAATGAAAGTTTTTGAAAATGTATAAGGACAAGAGTTTAAAAAAAAATTTACAATGTACAAATGAATTTATAATAAAACAAACCAGTACATGCTTGTGTCACGTCCCTAAAACTTGAATCTTGGAGCGTGCGGCCTTAGACGCTTTTCGATCACGCAACGCCTAAGTAAGCCTGAAAACTTGATCAAAGCTAAAGTGCTTAGATCCTAGCGGAAGCAAAAGAACTCTGAAAGAAAAGGCAAAGCAAAAAGACAAGGAAGAAATTTGAGTGAATGCTTTGTATATTCCTCAAAAGTGAAGTGTCAAAATGAGGTGGGGGTAAGCCTCTATTTATAGTTGAAGCCCCCTACATCCAACGGTTAAGATTAGAGTACATCGACGGTCTAGATACAATGATATCTAAAATATCCCTTAAACTAAGGAATTCAAATGAAACATTCCTAAGATAAGAGATTACAAAGGATATGGAAAGAATCAAAAGGGAATATGCTAGATTATGTGCTACTTGCCATATCTTCTTTGTAAGGCTCTTCAATCCCAAGTGTTGGGCTAAGTGGTGATAGGCCCAAGATGCTGCGGAGTGCTTCTTGGGCAGCTTGATGCGAGTTGGTCTCGGGCCTCAATGCGCGGTCCGTGACATTCTCCCCCACTGAATCTAGTGACGCCCTCGTCACTCGGCTAGCATGGTAACCATCCACTTGGTCCTTGAATTGCCACAGGCCCTCGGCTAGTTCCCAACTCCCCTCACTGTCGGGAAGTCCCTTCCACTGCACAAAATATTCGTGCCTCGGCCGGTAGCCTGGTCGTCGAATAACTCTCTCGGCTTGGATCTCTCGAACCTCATTCTCATAGGAGATCTTCACTCCGACTGGCGCTCGGTGTGATTTGCCTCGCTCCGGATCTGACTCATCTTGATGGTAAGGCTTGAGCAAGCTAACATGGAACACTGGATGAGCTCGGATGGTCGGTGGCAACTCCAATCGATAGGCCATGGTGCCTATCCGCTTCACAACTCGAAATGGACCCTCATATCTTCGCACAAGCCCTTTGTGCACGGTTGGGTTGCGCAAGATTCCTGTCAATTTGGCAAGGACTAGATCACCAACCTGGAAATTCACGTCCCTACGCTTTCGGTCTGCCCACTTCTTGGTCCGCTTCCCTGCCTTGTGTAAACAAGCTCGGGCTAAGTCGTGATGCTCTTGCCACTCTGTGGCAAACTTGTGTGCTGCTGGATTCGGCCCCTCATACTTGGTAACAACCGTGTTGGGTGTAAGCGGTTGTTGCCCGGTCACGATCTCGAACGGACTTTGGTTTGTGGCCTCGCTCCGTTGCAAGTTGTAAGAAAACTGAGCCACATCCAACAGTTTTGGCCAGTCGCGCTGCGTTGCACTCACATAGTGCCTCAAATAGATCTCCAGGAGTGCATTCACTCGCTCAGTTTGCCCGTCGGTTTGGGGATGGACACTTGTTGAAAAATTCAAGCTTGATCCCATTAGCTTGAATAACTCGGTCCAAAATCTCCCCGTGAATCGTGTGTCCCGATCACTGATAATCGTCTTTGGCACTCCCCAATACTTAACCACGTGCTTGAGGAAAAGACGAGCGGCCTCCTCGGTTGGACACACCTTAGACGCTGGAATGAACGTCCCATACTTTGAAAACCTGTCAACAACAACCATGATACTCGACAGGCCATCAGTGTTAGGCAAACCGACAATAAAATCCATGGAAACACTTTCCCATGATCACTCGGGAATGGGCAATGGCTGCAACAGTCCCGCTGGCTTCTTCATCTCTATCTTGTCCTGTTGGCACACAAGACAAGTCTTCACATAGGCTTCAATATCTGTGCCCATGTGTGGCCAGTAATAATTTTCTGCAATCAGTGCCAATGTCCGGTTCATCCCCGGATGTCCCGCCCACTTGGAATCATGGCATTCCCTCATGATCCCCTTGCGCAATTCTCCAAACTGAGGCACATAGAGGCGATGTCCTCGAGCATATAACAAGTCCCCCTCGAGCCAAAATTTTCTGGTTCTCCCTTCTTTGACATAGTCAATGAGCATCTTGGCTGTTGGGTCATGTGACAACCCCTCTTTGATGCGCTCCAATAGTTGTCCCTGCGGCAAGCTAACAAACTCCATGTCATATCTTCGGCTTAAAGCATCGGCAACGGAATTCACTTTTTCTGGCTTGTACTCCATGGAAAAATCAAATTCTGCAAGGAATTCCTGCCATCGAACCTGCTTTGGAGACAACTTCTTTTGGGTTAGAAAATAACTATTGGCAACATTGTCTGTGTATACCACAAACCTGGACCCAAGTATGTGGTGTCGCCAAATGCGCAAGCAGTGCACTACTGCAGTCATTTCCTTCTCATGGACCGTGTACCTCCTCTCGGTCTCATTGAGCTTCCGGCTTTCAAAGGCAACCGGATGTCCTTCTTGCATAAGCACCCCACCAATGGCAACATCAGATGCATCGGTGTAAATCTCAAAAGGCTTGGTGTAATCTGGCAACACCAACACTGGTTCGCTCACCATGGCCTTCTTCAACTCTGCAAAGGCTTGTTGGCACTCAATGCTCCAATCCCACGCCTTGTCCTTCTTCAGTAACTCGGTCAAGGGTGTGGCTATTTTGGAGTAGCCTTTGACGAACCTTCGGTAATAATTGGCTAGCCCCAAGAAGGATCTCAACTCCGTCACCTTGGTTGGCGGCTCCCAATCTTCAATGGCTCGAATTTTGGCCCCATCCATTCGGATCTTGCCACCTCCTACAATGTGGCCTAGAAAAGAGACCTCCTTTTGAGCAAACGAGCACTTCTCTTCTTTGACATAGAGCTCGTTCTCCCGCAAGACTTTGAACACCATTCTCAAATATCCCAAATGCTCCTCAAGTGTCTTGCTATAGATCACAATATCGTCAAGGTAGACAACAACAAATTGATCAAGAAAGGGTTGTAATACCTTGTTCATGAGGGTGCAAAAAGTAGCGGGGGCATTCGTGAGACCGAAGGGCATCACTAAGAACTCATACGAACCATAGCGTGTCACACAAGCCGTCTTTGGTTCATCTCCTTCGGCTATTCGAACCTGATAATATCCGGACCTCAAATCCAACTTGGTGAACCACCTTGCACCACCAAGTTGATCGAACAAGTCTGCAATAAGCGGGATCGGGTACTTGTTCTTCACTGTGAGCTTGTTCAAAGCTCGATAGTCGATACACATTCGAAGCGTCCCATCATGCTTCTTCTGAAATAGTACCGGTGCACCGAAGGGTGCCTTGGATGGTCGGATATATCCTACATCTAGGAGTTCTTTCAACTGTCTGCGCAACTCCTCTAACTCGGGTGGAGCCATTCGGTAAGGGGCTCTAGCGGGTGGCTCCGCATTCGGCACGAGTTCAATCTTGTGATCCACCTCTCTCTTTGGTGGCAAGCTTTTGGGCAATTCGGCAGGCATCACATCTCTGAATTCTGCCAATACTTGTCCCACCTCTTTTGGGACCTCGACGGACTTGGTAGGTTGCTCATCAACCAACGCAGCTAAGTAAGTTGGTTCCTCCTTGCGCACCCCCTTACTAAACTGGATGGCTGATATCATCTTGGCTCCAATTCCAGCCTCTCGGGTTGCCGGCACAATGCATTGATGTTTCGGATCCAAAATGCATAAACAATCGGCAAAGGTAACAGGGAACGCATTAACCCGGTCAAGGAAATTAAGTCCAATTACGAAATCAAAGTCATCAAGAGGGATTACCTTGATGTTTTCCTTACCGGTCCAACCTCCAAGGTCTATCATGACTCTTTTTGCCACTCCCGCAATCGGAGCCTCTTTGGAATTGACGGTTTTAATAAACCCACTTGCCTTTTCAACACGAAGGTCAAGTCTCTTGGCAGCCCGCTCAGACACAAACAATTCTGAGGCACCTGTGTCCACTAGAGCGCTCATCTTTTGGCCTGCCACGGTGATGTCAACGAACATCAGTCCCTTCTTCTTATGGCCCTTCTTAACTTCCATGGAGCTAATGATGGAGTTAATGTTAAGAGCCTCCTTCTCCTCAGCATCCTTCCCTTGGATGGCAGCGACTTTTTGAGGGCAGTTCCTAGCCAAGTGTTTGCCTCCACAAGTGTAGCACTTGAAAGGCTCATTGTTCTTTTCCCACGGCTTGTAAAGCTTGAAATTACCACCTGTCGGCTTCTCAGACCCCTTCTTGGCTGGTCTTTCCTTGTCTCCCCCACCATTGCCTTTGGATTTTGGCTTTGGTTTGGTAGACTCGGACCTTTGAACCTCAAACTCAGCAATGGACTCAGCTGCGGACAAGGCTTTTGAAAGCTCTTCAACCCCTCTCCGCTTCAACTCCATTTTGGCCCATCGTTGAAGTCCATCCATGAAGGCAAAGAATCCTTCCTCTTCGCCCAACTTTGGGATCTGAAGCTTAAGCTCGGTGAATTCCTTAACATAGTCTCGAATCGAGCTAGTATGCTTAAGTTGTCGCAACTTTGCTCGGGCTTCTAGTTGAGCATTCTTGGGATAGAACTGTTCCTTGAACTCAGATTGGAACTCGCTCCATGTTGCAATGGGAATTTCTCCATTCTCCATCTCGGAGCACCTATGTCGCCACCATAAAAGCGCGATATCAGTCAAATAGACAGAAGCAGTGTTTACCTTTGTTGCTTCGTCCCTGATCCCCATGGCTCGGAAGTACTGCTCCATGGCCCAAATGAAATTCTCTACATCTTGGGCTGATCGTGTCCTTGTAAACATTTTCGGCTTTGGAACATCGATCCTCGATGTGGGTGATGATGATTCTGCCATCATGCCATTCTTCATGGCTCTCTTGTAAATGGCTAGCTCACTCTTGAGATCCTTGATCTCCTCTACCAACTTGGCTTCAGTAGCCTTCCCTGCTGCTTCAAGGGAATTGTCCCGTTGGTCTAACTTCTCAAACATGTCATTGAGAAATTCTTGAACCGCAACCATCACTTCTTCTTTAAGGGAGTGAAACGGTTCTGTCTCGTCTTGGGCCTCCTTGACTTCCTTCATGGAATCCTCAAGTCTAGCGACCCTTCTCTCCAAGGCTGAAACAATGTCCCTGGAACTCTCTCTCTTCTTCTTCTCAGCAGCAGCACGAGTCTCTCGTTCAGTTGCTGGAACTTCGCTTGTGTTTTGTGGTGCCATCTCTCTCACTCGAACAGGCTCTGATACCACTTGTCACGTCCCTAAAACTTGAATCTTGGAGCGTGCGGCCTTAGACGCTTTTCGATCACGCAACGCCTAAGTAAGCCTGAAAACTTGATCAAAGCTAAAGTGCTTAGATCCTAGCGGAAGCAAAAGAACTCTGAAAGAAAAGGCAAAGCAAAAAGACAAGGAAGAAATTTGATTGAATGCTTTGTATATTCCTCAAAAGTGAAGTGTCAAAATGAGGTGGGGGTAAGCCTCTATTTATAGTTGAAGCCCCCTACATCCAACGGTTAAGATTAGAGTACATCGACGGTCTAGATACAATGATATCTAAAATATCCCTTAAACTAAGGAATTCAAATGAAACATTCCTAAGATAAGAGATTACAAAGGATATGAAAAGAATCAAAAGGGAATATGCTAGATTATGTGCTACTTGCCATATCTTCTTTGTAAGGCTCTTCAATCCCAAGTGTTGGGCTAAGTGGTGATAGGCCCAAGATGCTGCGGAGTGCTTCTTGGGCAGCTTGATGCGAGTTGGTCTCGGGCCTCAATGCGCGGTCCGTGACACTTGACTTAAACTAAATGGATAAAATGCGATTGAATGTAATTAGTAAGGTAATGGAAAATACCAATATGATCATCAGTAAAAAAAAAATAGACATATGAAACATAATTTTAAAATAATAAGAAAAAATGGGTCAAACATGAATACTTAAAAATAATAAAAATGAATAGTTAAATAAGGGATAAAAATAACAAGTAAATAAATAAAAAATACATAAAATAATATAAAAATACACAAAATTGTAATTGAATTTCGATACTAATACTGAAGTTGAATAAAAGGATTGGATTAAAAGTGAATAGAATGAAGAGGGCCAATTTAAAAGACAAAAGGATTAAACTAAAGCCAAAATAAATTTTCGGGGAAGAAATAAAAAAAATAAAATAGCGGGATAAAAATATAAATTTTGAAGAACCCGGGGACCTTTCAAGAATTTTACCCAAGGCTATACACGTGTCTGCATTTTAAATCAGAGGACCATAATGCACAACAGATAAAATTTTGTGGATAAATTTTAAATAAAACGAAATACAAAAATAGGAACTAATTTGAAAACATAGGAAAAGTCAAGGGATTGCGAAAACAAATCCCCCTCTATCTAAAAAAAATGGACAATGACATCGTATGCCCCTACTTTTTAAACCAAAGTCTTCTAAAAAAGGATTCATTTCTCTCATTGTTTCAACAAAAGTCTTTTCATTTCCTCTCTTCTCACAACTCTTCTCTCTATGCTCTCTCTCAAAAAATCCTCCATGTCCAGCCATGGAGGTCTCGTCGGTCCACCGTCGATCCGTCGTTCTCCGCTACTCTGCCATCGCCTGAAAACGCCGCGAGATGCCATGCACGGTGGTAGGTAAAAAAATCTCTTTTTATTTTAAAAATAGATCTAGGTTCAGATCTGAATAGATCGAGCCCGAATCTCTAAAAACGATTGAATACTTTTTTCAAATCTATTCGTTTTCCCTTTTTTAAAATTTTTGTTTTAAATAAATCTAGATTTACAGATCTATAAAAACAAAGTTGCAATATGTGATTTTTCTTTTTTAGATCAGTTTCAAATATTTGTTAATTTGTTTCTTATTATTTCTTTTTTGTTTTTTTTAATCGATGAGAAAAATAAAACCTCCCTATCGAAGCCTTGTACGAGCACAGACTCACTCGGAGCTACTCCGTTTGCGGTATCATCGGTGACGGTTCGGGTTCGGGTACGACTCCTCAAATTCTTATTTATTTATTTATTTATTATAAACTTTTCAAATTTCAAAGAAAATGATAAATAGACAATATATAAATATTAATATATAATAAAATAATAAGTAAATATATTAATATATATTTAAATAAAAGATGTTTCGAAATTTGAAAGAAATAATAAATGAACGATAAATAAATATATTAATGTTTATTTAAATTATACCTTGAGAACGGAAAGTTGAATACTATGAACTTGATTTGGTATTTTTATTGTTTCCCCTATTTGTGTTTAGGAACAAAAATAACAGTGAATAAAAATGCTATCTTTATTGATTTTCTGATTTTTTTGCTTGACAAATCCCCCCTTTGCCAATTCATAGCAATGACTCTTATAGCTGAAATATATTACAAAATAATATTTGTTTGCTTTGTTCTTGCTTCTGCTTTTGTCTTTTCTTTTGCAGGTCTTCATGTGGTGGCAGCGACGGTGGCAAACGATGGCAGACCTCGAGGCGGGTGCCTTGGTTCGTGTGCCATGACGTGGCATCGACGTGGCCAAAGAGTGACCATGGAAGGGAGAGACGCCGAGGGAAGCATGGGGGAATTAGGATTTCTGGTGTTTTGGGTGGATTAGGCTTATTGGGGTAGTTAGGGTATTTGGGCTAGGTTTAGGTTTGGGTTTGTAATGGGTTTTGGGTAGTTTTAGGATTTGGGTTGGTTTGAGTTTTTTTAATTGTAAAATGGACTTTTGTATTATGGACATTTTAAATTAAAATAAATTTTTATTTTAAAATTATTTTATTTTATTTTTGGATTTATTTTTTTTAGTTTTTATCTTTGGGCTCGGATAAAATTGAGTCTTTACAGTTGCCCCTCTTTGCTCATTATCGTGAAACGAGAATGAAGGATGGACTAAAAGGAGAACCAATTTTGTTCGATCTTGTTGAACTTCGGCCCCACTCTCCCAAACCATCGATCACTCCAACTGCATCTGCTTCTCTGTAATTTTGGGAAAATGGGAATTGATGTCGTGATTCCATCCTGCCTCAGGGTAACTTCAAAATGACAAATTTTGCTACTATAGTTTCACTCCATTCCACTGCAACTTCAGGGAGATTGAGATTCGCTATTGTAGTCTTGGTTCAATCCACTGACACTTTAGGGATAAGAATTTTGGTGTTGAAGCTTCACTCCATTCCACTGCAACTTTAGGAAGATTTACTTCTATGAGATGGCAGCTTCGATCTGCCCTCTTGGTTTAAGGGTAAAAGATTGGACAATGGTTTTAATCTACCCCATGATCGGGGTAAGAGATTGGATGGTTTTCAATCTGCCCCATGATCGGGGTAAGAGATTGGTGATGTAACTTCACTCCATTCCATTGCAACTTCATGGAGATTGAGATCCGTTACTGTAGTTTTAATCCAACTTCGCTGCAACTTCAAGAAGATAGAATTTGATGTCGAAGCTTTATCTTGCTCTTACTGCAACTTCAGAGAGAAAAAGACTTGCTATTGTAATTTTGATTTGATCTACTGTAGCTTCGAGGTAGAAGATTCACCGTTACGGCTTTTGTTGAAGCCCAATTTTAACCGGGCTTGGGCCTTTGGTTTTAATTAAGAGTTTAAATTGATTTTAAATTTAAATTTACCTATTTAAATTTAATCAAATTTAAAATAATATTAAACTTAATATTAAAATTAAAAGTCCAATTACAAGTGTCTTATTACAAAAAGGCCCAAATTAGGGCCCAATTTCGGATTAACCTAAACAAGCCTAAAATTAGGGCCCAAAACTACAAGTGACCCAAACAGTGGAGGCCTTAATTTGCTGCTACAAGCCACCTCTATCTCAGCCAATTGGAGACTGCCACATCAGCATCATCAGCTTCAAGTTGCTTCTGCCACAGCCACCTTCTGCAACGTCGACTGCCATAGCCACCACTGCCATGGTACCTGTAAGAACAAGACTAGCATTTAAGTGAGAAAAATAAATGGAAATCATTGTAAAAATGGCTATAAAAGCCAAACTAAATTCATTGTAATGGGGGGGGGTTCTTGAAAAATCAATAGAGGGACCCTTTCTTTGGAAAGAGGATCGAATACAATTCAAGTTTTTTTAACAACCAATACACACATTCTGTTCTTTCATCTGTATCTAATAGTTCGAATAGGCACCGAGCAACTAAAACAGAGTCAAAGTATCAAGCCTTGAAATCGACCAGGTAAATCTAAAGTATTTAATGTCGTTTGCATTTCTAATTTCTAAAACCATCAGCTTTCCAAATATATATTAATCCATGCATTTAATATCCTTGTCCATACTTTTTTTTCTTACTGTATTGAATAGCTATCTTTATTATTAATATTAAGTATAATATTTGTTACCATTAATTACAACATTAGCAGTAATAATGATAACAATTTAATAGTAATAAATATTATTAATATTTTTCAAAAAAAGAATAAAAAAACAACACGAAAGGACAGGGGCTTCCCTGATCTCGCCGTCGTCGGAGTAGTCACCGGTGTCCATCATCGTTGCCGTCGGCCCCTTTTTTTTTTTCATGAACACACTTGCAAAACAAGGAGAAAAGCACACATTTTTAAAGAAACGATGGGTGTAAAATAGATTCAAACCAAAAACTAAAATGGATTTCGAAACAAGGACTTAGTTTTAAGGCATAAAGATCAAATCTTTTCTAAAAAAGAACAAAGGATGAAAAATCTGGGTAAGATCTCAGTAGATCCGAGCCCCAAATCTTTTTAAAAGACAAAAGGAAAAATCTTAAACCCTTTTTTTATAAAAAATAAAAAGAAAAAGAAAAAGAAAAAGAAAGAAAAGAAAAGAAACCGTGGCTTTTGGGCTTACCTTCGAACGCCGGTGATCGGAGATGGTTGCGTGACCGGCGCGTGGGGCGAAGAAACGGTGGTGCGGGCATCGGAGGTGCAACGGCAGGCATGCGCGACAGCGCATGGCCACAAACTCGCGGCGGGCCAACAGTCGAAGCTTGACTGGGCGCTAGCCGGAGCCTTGATCGGCCCTTGAGTTTGAGAGAGAGGGAGAGAGTTTAGGATGTTTTTGAAAAAAAAAGGAAAGAAAAATGAAAAAGAATTAAAAATAGTCTTCATATAAGATCCATAGACCCGACCTGATCCGACCCGGTGGACCCTCAGGATCCGCGTGTTTTCAACAAATGGTCTATTTCTGCGTTTAGTCCTTCTGCATTTTCAATTGTTTCAATTTGACCCTTTTCATACTTTTAATTAATTTTAATTTGGCCTAATAATTTTAATTACTTTTCAATTTAATCCCTTGACTTTTTGAAAGCACCAGAAGCTGCCACATGTCACTACTTTAGCTTATTTATGCAATTGGTCCTTTTTATTTTTAATTTATTTTAATTTAATCCTTAAATCAACTTCTATTTAATTATAAAATTGGCCCAAGAATTTTTTAAGATTTACAAATTAGTCCTTTGACTTCTGGATGCATGTGGGGCTGCCACGTGTCACCTTTTTTGATTTTATTGCCCTGGAGTCCCTAAACTATCCAAAAATTATATTTTTGACCTCAAAATTTTCAAAGTTACCATTTTACCCTGGAACGTCCAAAAAACTCCGTTTTTGATCTCGATTTTTCTAAAAATTATCATTTTACTCCTAAATGTCTAAAATGTCATTTTTAACCCAAAATTTTCTCAAAATTACCATTTTGTCCCCAAAAGTCCAAAATTACTATTTCACCCCCGGGTATCCAAAAAGTCCCGTTTTCAATCCCGATTGCATAATTTTTCTTCCTTATTAATATTTGGATTTAACTCTAAGTATTATGCACTCATATATCGTGTTCATTTCATTTTTTTGCTTATCGTTTTATTTGCTTAGCTATTTTACTTCGTGTTATTTAATATCCGTCAATAATTGCTCATTAAACTCGCATAAACGTTTTTAAAATTGTTTTTCATAAAAAATTTAAAATCGATGCAATATTGTTTTATTTCGAGTTTCAAAATTTTGCACCTTAACTTACTAGGTGCGATTTTTCTTCAAACCGAAATAATCAAATACCCTTAATCGAGGTAATATTTCCTTATCTTCGGTTATGAAAATGCGCACCTTAACTCACTAGGTGCAACCTTTCTTCAAATCAAGATAATTAAATATCCTTCTTCAAAATTTAAAACGTTTTACAAAGGAAGGCTCATTGTTTCTAGATCTTGAAATGTTGTGTCCTAACTCACTGGATGTGGCTTTCTTTCCCGATCACTTTGAAATAGCGGGATTTCCAAACAAAATCGACTTCTTTTAAAAATAGCTCATGCATTCGAGGATCGTATTTTAAATTTTATTCGAACTTTCAAAGTTTACAAACAAGACCCCAAAGTAATCAATGTGGTACCAAATTTGAGCGTATGAGGGTGCTAATCCTTCCTCATGCGTAAACGACTCCCGGACCTATTTTTTTGGATTTCGAAGATCGACATTTTAAACGTATTTTAAACGTTTTGTGGTGATCCAATCACATCCAAATAAAAGATTGGTGGCGATTCCATTTTTCCAAAAATTAAAATATTTTTTCGAAACCCCATTTTCGAGGTAGTTTCGATAGCTGGCGACTCCACTGGGGATTTTTTTAAAAAAAATAAACGAGAGTCAAGCCAAAATTGATTATTTTCGGTTCCTTTTTGAAAACTTTAAAATTTTCGGTTTTGTTTAACATGTGATCCTCGGCATGTTTTGTGTGACATTATATTATGTGATATTGCTAGTATAAATTTGCATCCATATGCATTTTATTACTACTCTTTTAAGTGGAAGCGGGAAACTACTCCTTCGTGAGGTCTTCACCTCTGTGCAGGATAGTGAATCGCTTTCGGAATTACAAAGTACCCTTGTTTTCGTGAAGTTTTCACTTCCGTGCAAACATGCGGGAAATGCGTCCCCCTAAACCGAACTCATCCGTATGAGCCTGTAATGGGTAAGGATCGTGGAATCTGCAGGTTTGGGTACCCTCTAGTTTAGAACCTAAAACCACATATAGTAAGCCGTAAGTACTCGCCCTAGACGGAGTTATGCCGAGCCTTTTAGCATGTACCCGAAACAATTTCTTAGGTTCTGTGTTATATACTTGTATGCTGATTTTTATTATTACGTTCTGCTAACCGTGTTTTTTTTGTCTCTTTTACTTGCATTTGCATCATCATACAAGAAAAAGTGTTGATTTAAATTCGATTACCAAATAGGCAGTTTTATCATGGGGGACAGATTTCTTAATAAAGTGGAAGATAACATGGCTTTGCGCTTATGGTCTAAGGAAAGCATAAAGTCAAAGAAGATTTAGAAGACTTGAGGGATGATTATGCAAATTAAGATCAAGATCATTGAAAGGAATCAAGAAACAAGTCAGGGGCACTTGCGACAAGCTCAGAGACATGTTCGAGATAAAGATTACACATGAAGCTGATATATTGAGCATGCAATATGAATTAAGATCGGAGCGGAGACGAAAATTAGCCAGACTTCTAGGAATATCAAAGCTCTATACCATAAGGCAAAGCCATTCATATAAT
This sequence comes from Gossypioides kirkii, assembly GCA_005610355.1. Taxonomy (NCBI): domain Eukaryota; kingdom Viridiplantae; phylum Streptophyta; class Magnoliopsida; order Malvales; family Malvaceae; genus Gossypioides; species Gossypioides kirkii. The sequence continues at coordinate 409,303 of CP032251.1, read as the reverse complement.
CTGTTTTATAAGAAGAATTTTGTCTTCTAGAGAAGTTGTTCTAATGGGATTGAATTCAAAATCAATGTCTTTTCTTATGCATACATGTATTCATAAGCTGCACATTTTATTAACTTGTACATAATTCCTTGAAAGCCTACCTCAAGTAAGATTGTGCCAAACCTTCAGTGGTTACTCGAGCAAGGTAAGAGACACGATTATATTTTTGCTTTTAATTGCAATATATTTTGAAACTGTTTGCATTGCATTTTCATAAAAAGGGGTTGATTCATGTTCTATTACCAAATGGAGAACTGGTAATAAGAAAATGGATTCCTTGATGAGGTAGAAGTCAACGTGGTCGTACATATATGGTCAAAGATAAAGGTGACGACTTGTCAAAGGAATGCATGTCAGGGATTCAAGGTTACACCCAAGTACATGAAAGCCTTAACAGTTTGCAAGAGTTGAATGAAGTGTGGAAGACAAAATGAGACAGATATCCAATCATGAATATGTTGACTTACTTGATGATAAAAAGAAGAGGCATAGGTCCCGAGCTCTCACTTAGTATTGGAGTCCAACTTCTAATGGTTTCACATTTGGAGAGGAAAACATGATATACCCACGATAGAAGAGTATATCATTCTACCCTGATGCCCGAGGATTCAAAAGCCTGCTTTGAACATGATAAATGCCCTTACTTACTTAAGGTTAAAATAGAGATGCACGTTTTTCGACTCCTAACGTGATATTGGGATTCAACTTAGTCGTTTCACCTTCAGAAACATGGACATGCTATCGTTCCATTGTCAAAGAACTCAAGAGATAAGGTCTACTCTAGATGAGCAAGCATTGGGTCGCAATCCTGATTAAGGAAAAAGAAGAGAACAAAGTACGTTGTTTTGGAAAACCTGTAGGGCTTAGTACACTCAGATACAAGAAAGAATGATGGCGTCTTCATCTCAAACGCGACTGAGTTAATCGTTTTCCTTAAAGTATCGGGGCACGAAGAGGAAATGATTGCAGATTCATTTTATCGGCTTGACAAAAGAATCACTCATGTTCTAGCAATCTTAGCGACTAAGCACCTGTCAAAGAAGGGGCAAAAGAAGTTGTATTGATTCACGACTTTTGTTAGTATGGTCTCGTGGTCGTTTGAATAGTCGAAAAAGTCTTATCGATAATTCTCTGAAGACTACTCTCTGTTGACGGGATTTGTGACTGTTCAAAGACAAAACGACATTGCCAAAGATAATGGGAAATAAACGAGAAATAACTTCAATGTGCTTAGGGGCAAGTTTGTGATAGGGGCCATACAGTAAGCAAAGATGTGACCCAAGTACGAAGAACTAGCCACTTGTAAACTTGGGCCATGCAAGACCGATGTTTTAAATGTGAAATCAGGGGCAAACCAAAGCAAAAAATTAGAACTTTGAGCATTAAAGCACGACCATACATGCTTCTGCCTAATGTAAAAGAATTTGCTTTCTAGTAAAGTTGTCTAATGGAATGGAACCAAGAATCAACGCCTTGTTGCATGCATTTTATCATTTCATGTGCATTTGCATTTCGTGCATTAAATAAGATTCCACCTGATTGAAACACCCGTGCGAGAGTGAGCCATTTGCCCTAAATGAAAGCCGAGAGGAAACATGATAAATCAAGTTAGGGGATGATAAAATTTGAGAAAAGTCATGTGAAGAATGGAACCTGTTGAGAGTTTGCCTTTATACCCTCGGAAGTATTTTGGACAACTAGATTGTGGAGGAGCTTCCTGTAGTTTTTAGGACTTTTTCCAGGAAAATATTCAGAATACACTTATCACTCTAAGCTCGAGAGTAATAAGGATCCTTTTATAAAGGGCAAATGACTACTATCTTTTATTTCAATAAAAAGGATGCATTGTTTTGTCCTATTTAAAAAAAACAGTTTATCATTTTTTTATTCGTTCATAACACAATTAATCCTTATTTAATTCAGTTATTCTTTGGACCCTTTTTTGTCTTTGTGATGAGGCCCTTGATATCAAGGATAAGAGCAAAACTGCTGTTGACTTAAATCTTTTTGAGTAACACATGTATCCAGAAACTCTGAGGCTTTGAAAATGATCAAGAATGTAACTTGGCTCCCTATCTGCTACGGATGTTTGAGTAAGACACGAAACAGACATCACCTTGAAGAGTCGTGATTTTAAGAAAGGATCAAGACATGAGTCTCTGTAAAACAAGGCAGACTACCTCGAGAATTCAAAGGTCTTTGCATGATCCTATCAAGGCATGCCAGATTCAACGAACTGATGTCATGACATATAGACTCTCATAAAAGAAGAAACTTGAAAAATGGAGGCTCGATGTGATATAAAAAAATCATATAAAAAATAAAAAAAATAAAAAAAGGGTCAAAAATCCGTAAAGGGCATTTTAAAATAAAGAAAAAAGAAAGAAAAAAAAGAAAAAGTCAAGAGGAAAACCCGCAAAGGGCGTCTTGAAATTTATTCTCCATCATCCTTCCATGTTGAGGCCTCTTTTAATGCGAAGCATGGACACCATCGAGCCAAATTTGCAAAAGAGTTTCCAATATGCATAAATTCGTCTTCATGATCATTGATTACTACTTCCCAGGCCAATTGGTGATCAAGCAGATTATTGAAAATGAGAGACTATATGCCGGTATGGAATACCAAGAAAGGATCATATCCAACGATGACTTGAACTTGAGCAACAACATGACAACAAAGTCTGCAGTCAATTCAAGAACAAATATCACGACTCAAGCACCATATCGCCAAAAATAGGGCATTGGCGGGGACCAATAAAGACAACAAAGGATTGATTGGATTCATAGCAGAGACTTACAAAGGCTCAACATGAAAACTCATCATCAGAGCTTCTATCAAAACATCCACCAGGGCAAAGTTTTTCTCACTAAAGTTATCCTACCAATTGAAGGCAAGTTTCTTTCCCTCCAAGATTTTGTTAGAGCCAATAAAGCAAAATGGATCTAATCCAAATGCAGTCAACTACAAAATCCTAAAAGTCATATGGCAAGGGTTTACGACAAAGAAGGATCCATTCTGTAAAACTCCACGAGAGAGCTCTAGTTTTGAAAAGGATCTTGCTTACAAAAGACTTCCAAGGAAAAGGGATGTCGGATTTGGAAAGGCCCCATGAGATGAAGAAAATTTTTTTTTGGAGAAGCTTTGATTTTGATCAAAATGAATGGCAAAGACATGCCCAACTTTGTGAACTCGGATTCAATGAATAAAAGAAAAGAAAAATGAAAAACAAAAAGAAAAAGAAAAACAGAAAAAAGAAAAAGAAAAGGAGAGGTTGAGGTGAAAACTCGTAAAAGGCATCTCGAAACCTAAAGAGATTTGAGTTGAAAACCTGAAAAGGCGGCTCAAATTCGAATAAGAGAAAAAGGGCATGAAGCGGTCCTCTCTCTCAAAAGTAGCAAGGTGGAGGAACTTTACACCTTGAACCATTGACGAAGTACTTCGAGTTTCATGGACACATGTCAAGCTTAGAATGGTCCTCATCAAGTTTGCTCATTGAAGCTCATACTTTGATATTTGGGGCACCTAACCCTATTTTTTGCTCACTTTGTGTTTGGCAATTCTTTGACCAATATGAGTCATTTTTAATCCTTTCATTCATGCAAGATTTGCCTCTAATAAAAATTCATTCGCCTTGCAAACATGCTCAAGCAAAACTCTACACCAAAATTGTGATTATTGAACCAACGATCTTTTCATTCATATAGCTTTTGTTTGCAATCCAAATCAATTTCATCCATAACCTTGATGCAAGCATCTTTGCATTTGAAATAACGGTTACTGGTCAACAAATATAAGGAATAAAAGGATTTCTGCATATTGTCTGGAAAATTCCTAAATATTACAGAGACTTGAAACAGAACCACTAGTTGGATGTAACACCCCTACACCCGATTCACACGTGTAAACCCGGTATAAGAGTATTACATACAGTGTCAGAGAATTAAAAATGAATATAATAAAATTTCTTTCAAATAATGTGTAATTGAATCGTTTTACTCAAAATATCACAAAATAACATTTATAACTCATTCATTGAGGACATATAAGTACCATTTGTACATGCCATTTCACACAAAATAAATACACCTTGTCTTGCAATCTTCCAATGTTGATGTGATTTGAAGAGAGGCACCTAATCCAACCTTAGCTTCTCAAAGATCTTGTACCTACGCGTTGAAATAAATGCGTTAAGCCGGTGAAGGCTTAGTAAGTACTACAAGTATCATTAATCATTCATCCTTTATTTACTCATTTCAAACTTATTCATATAATTACTTATTCATGTAAAATACATAGCTTTTATGTATATAACATTTAACTTACATTAGTGTTATGAATTCACATATTCTTCCTCATTTTACATTTTAGCCATTCTAATCTCTTAGCTTACTTAGTTTTATCATTCTTTGATATATTACACTTACCTTTCATGCGATTGTCATTTCACTTACTTCAATGTCATAATTTGCACATTCTTTCTTTTTCACATTATTTATCCTAGTAACAAGACTCGAACCTTGGCGGATACACGAATCCAACCAAACACTCCAGAATGGCACCCAGTGCCTCATCAGATAGTTCGAAGCAATAAAGTGACACCCAGTGTCTCATCGGCCTAGCTGAAGTAAAGTGGTACCCAGTACCTCATCGAATCTATCCGAAGTAAAATAATGACACCCAGTATCTCATCGACTCAAGGTCGAAGTATCCCTGAACTCTTCCAATCCTATGGCATGCCAACTATATCCAACTCAGCCCGACTAGTTAATAGGGATTTTCAATTTACAATTCATATCATTTTCAATTCCAATTTCACTTTCACTTTCACTTCCAATTTTGATCACAAATCATTCAAGTATACATATTCATGTATTTCTCACCTTTGTTTCCTCAAATAAATCCACAATTTCACCAATTAATCACACAATCGATCTTTATAATTAACCACATAATATTTCACACATATATTTTTCTCACATATTCATCATCACATACCTCTTACTCTTATTTTCACATTAATTTTCAAAACTGTCCATTTGAGTCATAGTCACTAAATTATTTATATATGGAGCTACAGAATTTGAAATTAATATCCGCTTGATGTTCTTGAAAGTAGACTCAAATATATTTTTACCATAAAAATTCCAGCTTTTTTAATTTAGCCAATTTGTACAGTAAATTCTTTCAATTTACCCCTTCTCTGCTACCTGACAGTTTCGACCTTTCTTTACTAAAAAATATTTATATTTTAGTACAGAAATCCAATAATGTTCTCGTCTATTTATTTTGTAAATATACTCATTAAGGATTGAACCATATAAATTTCACTGTTTCTTCCATATGAAACTAAATTCAATAAGATTTAATTAAATATTTAATTCAACTCTTAACTCTTTTTATACAATTTTTGGTGAATTTTCGAAGTCAGTCCTCTGTTCTGTCCAAACTGTTTTAATGGACATCTTCCTTTTTCATGTCTCTTTACACTAAATTTCATTTAATCATACATAATTAACACTTATAATTAAACATCTCATTTTCATCATGATTAATCAAATATATTAAAATTATAAACACTTTAACTTAATTAATTCTAAACCTTTTAATACTTGTAGTACTTACAATTCTTGTAGAAAGCTTCCTTTCCCTCTTTGATCTTCTATTTTCCTTTCTCTTCAATTGAGTCATTCTCCTTCTTTTCTTTCTCTTCAATTCCATACAACACATATATTAACATTAAAATCATTCTAACATATCATAATCTATGTTTCTAAACCAAAACTAACATGTATTTAAGGAGGAGTTTAGCTTTCTTACCTTAATCACTTGTATTCAACACTAATTCCCATTTTCTTTCTCCTCCAAGACAAGTATGGTTGCATTTCTTTTAACAATTGGATAGCTACTACACTTCTCTATTAATTTTATTCACTAATCTTAAAGAAATACGGAAGAAACTAGCTTAATTGGTTTGTATTTGGTGAAAAAGGTTTAATTTGTAAGAAAAGCAAAAGTTGAAATGGTGGAAAAATGGTGGCTAACGTGAAGCACCATGGCTGATGGCTTTTATAGCCTTTTTATCATTTCTTTTCTTCATTTCTCTAGATTTTTCTATCAATTTCTCTTTATAAAAATATCTTTCTTTAGTAATGGTAAAATTGCACTTTTAGTCCTTGGACCTTCCAACTTTACACTTTGGCCCAAAACATTGCCTCCAAAAATATCTTCCACCAAATTACTCTTTTGCCCCTCCTCAATCAATCTAATTTCCATGATGACTCAAAATTTAATTTGGATAATTCTCTATTTAGTCCCCCATATTTTCTCTCCTTTACTGTTTAATCCTTAAATTTTTCTAACCTTCATCACTTCAACTAAACATTTCTAATTCTCAATTCTATTTTATCACTGTTCCAAATCCGATTCAAGCACGCGGATGTTACATTGGAGATAACCCGAGGGTTAGAAAGGTCTCAAAACAAATAAGTTCAAAATACGACTACCTCTTTAGGTTTCACGGCAATGATACACATACATAAAACATGATAACTCACCAGTAATAGGACTTAGGCAAACGACGAACAATGTCGACCTAAGGACTAAAATAAAATCATTTCTCAAAGATGACATTTTGCATTCATCATTCATTTAAGAGCATTTGACTCTTCCTGATCTTGGCATCCTAAACAATCTGGCCTACCTAGAGGCCTATGTGAGCGTATTCTACAGGTCTCAGTACCACACAAAAGGACACCAGGGAAAGATCTAAGCCGCGACGGTGGATCCAGTACTACAAAGATACAGAAGGGGAAGATCTAAGACCACAATGGCAGATCTAGTACCGCAAAGAACAAAAGGGGAAAGGTGACGACCGTAACGGTGAACCTTATACCTTAGAGACATGAAGGGAAAGATTTCAGCTGCAATGGCAGATCCAGTACCATGAAGACACGATAGGAAAGATTTAAGACCGCGATGGCGGATCCAGTACCGCAAAAAGACAAAAGGAAAAGGTCTATGTCGCAACGGCAGACCGTGTACCTCAGAAGACACGACAGGAAAGATCTAAGACCGCAATGACGAATCCAGTACCGCAAAAAGACAAAAGGGAAAGATCTAAGCCGCGACGGTGGATCCAGTACCACGAAGACAGGAAGAGAAAGATCTAAGTTGCAATGGTAGATCCCGTACCACGAAGATTTGAAGGGAAAGGTTTAAATCGCAATGGCGAACCCGGTACTTTAGAAACATGACAAGAAAGGTCGAATCCATGGCGATGAAACTTCCACCTTGAGGTCATAGTGGATCAGATTAAAACTACAATAGCAAGTCTTTATCTCTCTGAAGTTGCAGTAAGAGCAAGATGAAGCTTCAACATCAAATCTTATCTTCATCAAGATGCAGTGGAATTGGATTCAAATTACATCATTTCATTTTTACCCTTAGATTCAAGAAGGGCAAAATGAAGATTCTGATCTCTTGCCCCGAGCCAGGGGCAGATTGAAGCCATTTGATCTCTTACCTCGAGCCTGGGGTAGATCATCATCAACCAATCTCTTACCTTGAGCCAGGGGCAGATTGCAGCCATTTGATCTTTTACCCCGAGCTTGGGGCAGATCATCATCAATCAATCTCTTATCTCGGGCTAGGGCCAGATTATAACCATCTGACCTTTTACTCCGAACTTGGAGCAGATCATCATCAACCAATCTTCTACCCCAATCACGAGGCAGATTGCGATTATTGAAACAAACGATGCGGTCATCTTCCTGATGAGATACTGAGAAGAAGATCAAATCAAACCCACACTCGATATGAGCAAATCTTCGAACCTAGCTTCCTGATGAGATACTGAGAAGCAGGTCGAAGCAATAAAATGGTTAGCTTCCTGATGAGACACTGAGAAGTGGACCAAATTCGTCTTCCTGAGGAGATCTAGAGAAATGAATTAAAATAAGTGATGCGGTCATCTTCCTAATGAGACACTGAGAAGAAGACCAAATCAAACCTAGGCTCAATGTGAGCAAATCTTCGAACCCCAGCTTCCTGATGAGACACTGAGAATCAGGTCGAAGCAATAAATGGTTAGCTTCCTGATGAGACATTGAGAAGTGGACCAAATTCGTCTTCCTGAGGAGATCTAGAGAAGCGAATTAAAACAAATGATGCGATCATCTTCCTGATGAGACACTGAGAAGAAGACCAAATCAAACCCAGGCTCAATACGAGCAAATCTTCGAACCTTAGCTTCCTGATGAGACACTGAGAAGCAGGTCGAGGCAATAAAATGGTTAGCTTCTTGATGAGACACAGAGAAGTGGACCAAATTCGTCTTCTTGAGGAGATCCAGAGAAGCGAATTAAAACAAGCAAGGCGGTCATCTTCCTGATGAGACACTGAGAAGCAGGTTGAAGCAATAAAATGGTTAGCTTCCTGATGAGACACAGAGAAGTGGACTAAATTCGTCTTCCTGAAGAGATTCAGAGAAGCGAATTAAAACAGACAATTGCGGTCATCTTCCTGATGAGACACAGAGAAGAAGACCAGATCAATGAAATCAGACCCAAAGACTACGATGGCGAATTCCAACCTCCTTGAAATTTTAAGAGAATGGGGTGAAGTCATAGTACGAAATTTTTACTTTTTGAAATTGCCTAAAAGCAGGATGGAATCATGACATCAAATAATAGAAAGTAGATATGGCGAAAATCAGACGTTCAATAAAATAAAAGGCAGATCATTTGGAAGAAAAAGCGTCGAAGAAAGGGAGCTGGACAAAATTGGGCCTCATTTTGGTTTTTGCTCCATTCCTGTTACATAGATATGAGCAAAGAGGGGCAGTTGTTGAAGCCTAATTTTAATCGGGCTTGGGCCTTTGGTTTTAATTAAGAGTTTAAATTGATTTTAAATTTAAATTTATTTTAAATTTAAAATAATATTAAACTTAATATTAAAATTAAAAGTCCAATTACAAGTGTCCTATTACAAAAAGGCCCAAATTAGGGCCCAATTTCGGATTAACCTAAACAAGCCTAAAATTAGGTCCCAAAACTACAAGTGACCCAAACAGTGGAGGCCTTAATCTGCTACTACAAGCCACCTTACTCTCAGCCAATTGGAGACTGCCACATCAACACCAGTAGCTCGAAGTTGCTTCTGCCTCAGCCACCTTCTGCAACGCCGACTGCCATAGCCACCACTGCCATGGTACCTGTAAGAACAAGACTAGCATTTAAGTGAGAAAAACAAATGGAAATCATTGTAAAAATGGCTATAAAAGCCAAACTAAATTCATTGTAATGGGGGGGGTTCTTGAAAAATCAATAGTGGGACCCTTTTTTTGGAAAGAGGATCGAATACAATTCAAGCTTTTTTAACAATCAATACACACATTCTGTTCTTTCATCTGTATCCAATAGTTCGAATAGGCACTGAGCAACTAAAGCAGAGTCAAAGTATCAAGCCTGGAAATCGACCAGGTACATCTAAAGTATTTAATGTCGTTTGCATTTCTAATTTCTAAAACCATCAGCTTTCCAAATGTATATTAATCCATGCATTTAATATCCTTGTCCATACTTTTTTTTTCTTACTGTATTGAATAGCTATCTTTATTATTAATATTAAGTATAATATTGGTTACCATTAATTACAGCATTAGCAATAATAATGATAACAATTTAATAGTAATAAATATTATTAATATTTTTCAAAAAAAGAATAAAAAAACAACACGAAAGGACAGGGGCTTCCTTGATCTCGCCGTCGTCGGAGTAGTCACCGGTGTCCATCATCGTCGCCGTCGGCCCCGTTTTTTTTCATGAACACACTTTCAAAACAAGGAGAAAAGCACACATTTTTAAAGAAACGATGGTGTAAAATAGATTCAAACCAAAAACTAAAATGGATTTCGAAAGAAGGACTTAGTTTTAAGGCATAAAGATCAAATCTTTTCCAAAAAAAGAACAAAGGATGAAAAATCTGGGTAAGATCTCAGTAGATCCAAGCCCCAAATCTTTTTAAAAGACAAAAGGAAAAATATTAAACCCTTTTTTTTATAAAAAATAAAAAGAAAAAGAAAGAAAAGAAAAGAAACCGTGGCTTTTGGGCTTACCTTCGAACGCTGGTGACCGGAGATGGTTGCGTGACCGGTGCGTGGGGCGAAGAAACGGTGGCGCGAGCATCGGAGGTGCAACGGCAGGCACGCGCGACGGTGTATGACCACGGACTCGCGACGGGCCAGCAACCGGAGCTCGACTGGGCGCTAGCCGGAGCCTTGATCGGCCCTTGAGTTTGAGAGAGAGGGAGAGAGCTTAGGATGTTTTTGAAAAAAAGGAAAGAAAAATGAAAAAAGAATTAAAAATAGTCTTTATATAAGATCCATAGAGCCGACCTGATCCGACCCGGTGGACCCTCAGGATCCGCGTGTTTTCAACAAATGGTCTATTTTTGCGTTTAGTTCTTCTGCATTTTCAATTGTTTCAATTTGACCCTTTTCATACTTTTAATTAATTTTAATTTGGCCTAATAATTTTAATTACTTTTCAATTTAATCCCTTGACTTTTTGAAAGCACCAGAAGCTGCCACGTGTCACTACTTTAGCTTATTTATGTAATTGGTCCTTTTTATTTTTAATTTGTTTTAATTTAATCCTTAAATCAACTTTTGTTTAATTACAAAATTGGCCCAAGAATTTTTTAAGATTTACAAATTAGTCCTTTGACATCTGGATGCCTGTGGGGCTGCCATGTGTCACCTTTTTTGATTTTATTTCCCTGGAGGTCCCTAAACTGTCCAAAAATTACATTTTTGACCTCAAAATTTTCAAAGTTGCTATTTTACCCCGGAACGTCCAAAAAACCCCCTTTTTGATCCTGATTTTTCTAAAAATTACCATTTTACCCCTAAATGTCTAAAATGTCATTTTTAACCCGAAATTTTCTCAAAATTACCATTTTGTCCCCAAAAATCCAAAATTACTATTTCACCCCCGGGTATCCAAAAGTCCCGTTTTCAATCCCGATTGCATAATTTTTCTTCCTTATTAATATTTGGATTTAACTCTAAGTATTATGCACTCATATATCGTGTTCATTTCATTTTTTTGCTTATCGTTTTATTTGCTTAGTTATTTTACTTCGTGTTATTTAATATCCGTCAATAATTGCTCATTAAACTCGCATAAACGTTTTCAAAATTATTTTTCATAAAAAATTTAAAATTGAGGCAATATTCTTTTATTTCGAGTTTCGAAAATTTGCGCCATAACTTATTAGGTGCGATTTTTCTTCAAACTGAAATAATCGAATACCCTTAATCGAGGTAATATTTTCTTATCTTCGGTTATGAAAATGCACACCTTAACTCACTAGGTGCAACCTTTCTTCAAATCAAGATAATTAAATATCCTTCTTCAAAATTTAAAACGTTTTACAAAGGAAGGCTCGTTATTTCTGGATCTTCAAATGTTGTGTCCTAACTCACTGGATGTGGCTTTCTTTCTCGATCACTTTGAAATAGCGGGATTTCCAAACAAAATCGACTTCTTTTAAAAATAGCTCATGCATTCGAGGATCGTATTTTAAATTTTATTCGAAATTTCAAAGTTTACAAACAAGACCCAAAAGTAATCAATGTGGTACCAAATTTGGGCATATGAGGGTGCTAATCCTTCCTCATGCGTAACCAACTCCCGGACCTGTTTTTCTGGATTTCGAAGACCAATATTTTAAACGTATTTTAAACGTTTTGTGGTGATCCAATCACAACCAAATAAAAGATTGGTGGCGATTCCATTTTTCCAAAAATTAAAATATTTTTTTGAAACCCCATTTTTGAGGTGCTTTCGACAACATTAATTTGGTCCTCTTCGGCTTTAGGGTATAAGATTTACCGTTGCAGCTTCAATCTTTTTTGTCATGCTTCTAAGGTATTGGGTTCGCCGGGGCGGCCTCATCCTTTCCTTTTACGTTTTTGAGGTACAAGGTTCGCCGATGCGACTCAACCCTTTCCCTCCATATCTTCGTGGTTTTGGATTCGCCATTGCGGCTTAAATCTTTCCCTTCATGTTTATAAGGTACATGGTTCGCCGTTGCGACCTATACCTTTCCCTCCATATCTTTATTGGCACTGGATTCGTCGTTGCGGCTTAAATATTTCCCTTCATGTTTCTGAGGTACAAGGTTCACCATTGCGACTTAAACCTTTCCCTCAATATCCTCGTGGTACTGGATTCGTCGCTGCGGCTTAAATCTTTCCCTTCATGTTTCTAAGGTACAAGGTTCGCCGTTGCGACTTAAGCCTTTCCCTCCATATCTTTGTGGTATTGGATTCGCCGTTGCGGCTTAAATCTTTCCCTTCATGCTTCTGAGGTACAAGGTTTGCCATCGCGACTTAAACCTTTCCCTCCATATCTTTGCGGTATTGGATTCGTCGTTGCGGCTTAAATCTTTCCCTTCATGTTTTTGAGGTACAAGGTTCACCGTTGCAACTTAAACCTTTCCCTCTATATCTTCGTGGTAATGAAACTTGTAAAATATGCTGTAATGGGCCTCTATGTAGGCCAGATTGTTTAGGATGTCATGATCAGGATGAGTCAAATACTCCTAAATAGATGGGTATGAATGATGAATGCAAAATGTCATATTCGAGAAATGATTTTATTTTTAGTCCATAGCCGACATCGTTCATCGTTTGTCTAATTCCTTTCACTGATGTGTTATCATGTTTTTCTTTTGGTATGATATCCTTGACATGAAACCTGAAGAGGTGGTTATATTTTGAACTATTTGTTTCAAAACCCTTCTATCCTTCGTATTTGTGTTATTTCTAACTAGTGATCCTGTTTTAGGGCCCTGTACTATTTAAAAATTTTCCAGAACAATATGCAGAAATCCTTTTATTCCATATATCGTTTAGACCACTAACCATCATTTCAAATGCAAAAAGGATTGAATTAAAGATGTAGGGTGGTTGAAATTGAATTTGATTGATGACAAAACTTCCATGAATGAAAAGATCATAGGATCATGAATCGTTATTGGTGCAAAAAATGCTTAAACATGGTCGCAAGGTGAATAAAATTGAATTTCTTGGAGGCAAGACTCATGTGAATGAAAAGATTAAGAATCATTAGTCCACTGACTGTTATTTCAATGCAAAAATTCTTGAACAGGGTTGTAAGGTGGATAAAATTGAATTTTATTGGAGGCAGAGCTCGCATGGATGAAAAGATCATTGGTTCGATATCCATTATTGTGATGTTGAAGCGCTTGAATATGGTCGCAAAGCGAATGATATTGAATTTATTGGAGGGAAAGCTCACATGAATAAAAAGGTTAAATATGACCCATATTGGTCAAAAGTTGCCAAACATAAGGTGAACAAAGAATGGAGTTAGCTGCCCCAAATATCAAAGTTTGAGCTTCACCGAGCAAACTTGATGAGGACCATTATGAGCTTGACATGTGTTCATGAAACTTGGAGCACTTTGTCAATGCCTCAAGGTGTAAAGTTTCTTTACTTTGTTACTTTTGAGAGAGAAGACCACTTTATGCCTCTTCTTAAATTTGAGCTGCCTTTTCAGGTTTTCAACTCAAATCTCCTTAGGTTTTGAGACGCCCTTTACGGGTTTTCACCTCGACCTCGACCTCTCCTTTTTCTTTTTATTTTTTTCTCTTTATATTTTCTTTTTTTTTGGGTGAAATCTGAGCTCATGAGATTAGGTAGGTCTTTGCCGTTTATTTCGATTAAGATCAAAGCTTCTCCACAAAACTTTTTTATCTTACGGTACCTTTCCAAATTCGAAATCCATTTTCCTTGGGAGTCTTTTGTAAGCAAGATTCTTTTCAAAACTAGAGTTCTCCACAGAATTCTCTAGAGTGGATCTTCCTTTGTCGTAAGCTCTTATCATCTAATCATGACAGATGACTTTAGTATCTTTTCTTCCGTCATGTTTAGCTTACTGCACCTGGATTGGATTCAATCTGCTTCATTAGTTCTAACAGAATCTGGAAGGAAAGAAACTCGAATCCAGTGGGCGAGAATGCTTCTATTTCGTAAATAATCGGGAAAGGTGTTGCCCCAGAAAAATCTTGATTGATGTTCAAGTGAGCAAATGATAACCATTGAAGCCCAATTTTGACCGGGCCCGAATGATTGGATTAAACTTTTGGGTTTAAATAGATTTAAATTTATTGCTTTAAATCTAAATTTAATTAAAATTTAAATCAATATTAAAAACCCAAATGGAAAGTCCAATTACAATGTCTAATTACAAAAGCTCAAATTGGAGTCCAATTACAAAATAGACCCAAATTCAAAGCCCAAATCAGGGGCCCAATTACAAAAAGAAACCAAGAGAAGCCTGATCTGATGCAAGTTGCACAAACCACCTCCACCTTCAACCAACCAACGCGCCATGTCACCATCGTCAGCCACTGCTTCATCTTGCTTCTGGCACTGCAACTCCAACTGCTGTTGTCACCGCCACTGTTAAGCAAGCTGCCATGGCCGAACTTGCAAAAGGAAGAATTAGACGTACATTAAATGGTGTAAAACAAAATTGAATGATTGTATATTTGGCTATAAAAGCCAAATTGAATTCTGTTGTAAATGATTACAAAAACCCTGTTCGGGAAATCCAAATACAAACCCACCTTTAATATTAATGCAGTAGTAGAATAGACTCACATACAATATTCGAATACCCACATCCAGTAGCCGAATAGACTCAAAGTTCAAATATCAAAGTAACTCAGGTACATTTAAGACATTCAATCTTTGAGATCAAAAGTCAAGTAGCAGGATATTTGAGCTTCGAAAGCAACTAGGTACGGCTAGTCTATAGTTATTGTTATTCATGATTCGAGCATATGAGCCCATCAGTTTCTAATTGTGTTAATAACATGCATTTACTATCCATCTAGGTATTTATTATTTCATCTTTCAAAACGTATTAATAAATATTATTAATATTAGTATTAATTTCTCACATTACTAATATTAAATAATAATGAATATTTTGGTGATAACAACAAAAGTCATAAAAAACGATAATAGTAATAAATATTTGCAAAGTTTATTATATAACAATCTTAATACTTTAATGTTAATAATAAATATTTTAATAGATATTATTAAGTAAAAAAAACGAATTTGAAAAGACAAAAGGAAATTCCCTGGATCCCAGTTGCCGTCGTTCAAGCACCTGCACAAACATTAAAAAGGAACAGATTCGAAAATAAAAATAGGCTTTAAATGAAAAATCAGAGTTTCAAAAAGGGGGGTTCAAATCATTAATAAAAAATAAAACAAAAGGGATCGTTTTTCAAATATTAAAAAGGGAATATGGAAATGGGTTTGAAAAGAGAAAAGAGAGTTTTTAAAGGGTTAAAAATAAAAAGTAAAAGAAAAAGAAAAAAAAGAAAAGAAATTGTGGCTTTTGGGCTTACCGAGGCCGGTAGACGGAGGTGCGTGGAAGACCTTCGGCGGCGAAGGAGTGATCGACGTGGATATGCGTGACCGGGAGTGTCGACGTTGTGCCCCCACGCGCGGGATCGACGGCGGCCGGAGGAGGGCAAGCTATGGCCGGCCAGGGGACTTGGAGAGGAAAAGGGTTTTTGAAAGTTTAAAAAAAATGAAATGAAACAAATGGAAAAAAGGGTGATTTTTTTTAGGATAAAAGGGTTTAAATACCTTTACCAAAACGGCAGCGTTTTGGGATGGGTGTTTAAACCCCAAACGACATCACTTTGCCCTTTTAACTCATGACTCGACCGGTTTGACCCGACCCGCTCCAAGGATCCGCGTGTTTTTAATTAATGGGTTATTTGTTCAATTAGTCCTTCCATATTTTTTAATTAATTCAATTTAGTCCTTTCTATACTTTTAATTATTTTTAATTTGGCCCAATAATTTTAATTGCTTTTCAATTTAATCCTTTGACATTTTGAATGTACCAGAGGCTGCCACGTGTCACTGTTATGGCTTATTTATGCATTTGATCCTTTTTATTTTTAATTTGTTTTAATTCGGTCCTTAAATCAATTTCTGTTTAATTACACAATTGACCCAAGAATTTTTCAAGGTTTACAAATTAATCCTTTGACTTCTGGATGCCTGTGGGGCTGCCACGTGTCACCCATTCTTTGGTTTTATTGCTTATAGGTCCCTAAACTATTCAAAAATTATATTTGTGATCCCAAAACTTTAGAAAATTATATTTTGACCTTAAAACTTTCAAAAATTACCATTTTACCCCTAAACTTTCCAAAATTCCATTTTTAACCCCAATTTCACCCAAAATTACCATTTTACCCTTGAGCTTTTCAAAATTCCATTTTTGACCTCGATTTCACAAAATTACCATTTTACCCCCAAACTTTCCAAAATTTTATTTTTAACGCCGATTTCACCTAAAATTACCATTTTACCCTTAAACTTTCTAAAATTCCATTTTTAACCCCAAATTTTTTCAAAATTATATTTTTGCCCTCGAGAGCAAAAAATTACCATTATGCCCCCAGATATCCAAAGGTCCCGTTTTTAATCCCGATTGTGTTGTTTTTTTTCCTCATCAATATTTGCATTTATTTTAATTATTATGCACCTGCATTTTACATTTTTGCATACTATTTATTTGCTTATTATCTTGCTTCGCATTTAATTTCTTTTATTAATTGCCATTTGATATATTAAACTTACATGTTCACTTTCAAAGAAATTTTAAAGACGAGGCAATGTTCTTCTCGTTTGAAAACTTCGGGAAATCATGCCCTAACGTGTCGGGTGTGATTTTTTCGTATAACTCACATGCGTCGAATATCCTCTTTTGGGATTTTTATACCTGTTAACTCCGAGATTTCGAGAACATCGTGTCTTAACGTGTTGGTCACGATTTTAATTCTCCGTGAAAATTAAAGTAAACGGGTATTCCATATTTGAATCTTTTAAATTATGTGTCCGAGGGTTGCATTTTAAATTCAATACGAAATTTCCAAGCTCTCAAACGTGTGAAAACCTCGAGAAATCGTGCTTTAACGTGCTGAGTGTGATTTTCGTAATTCATGCAAATTGGATATCCTTTTCAAAAGTTTTCAAAATATCCTTCAATTTTATATATCTATATACAAAGGATTTTAAGACAAAAAATAATGTCCTTTCGTGTGAAGACCTCGAAACACCATGCCCTAACGTGCTGGGTGTGATTTTCGTATAATTCACGCAATAAAATACTCTCTTCAAAATTTCTCGAAACGTCCTTCAATTTTGAAACTCCGAGAATATAGTGCCCTAATGTGTTGGGCACGACTTCTAGTTCTCATAAAGGATCGAAACACAGGGAAGAATTTTCTTAAAAAGATTTCCTTTTGAAATTACACAAAGCCTTCTAAAATAAACGTCGTATTTTAAACTTTACTCGAGTTTTCATTGTTTTCATAAAACAAGACCCGAAAATAATCATGTGGTACCAATTTTGGGCGTGTGAGGGTGCTAATCCTTCCTCATGTGTAACCGACTCTCGAACCTATTTCTCTGGATTTCGAAGACCAACTTCTTTAACGTTTTTAAACGTTTTGTGGTGATCCAATCACACCCAAAATAAAAGATTGGTGGTGACTCCTATTTTTCCAAATTTTAAAATTATTTTTCAAAGCCCCGTTTTCGAGGTGGTTTCGACAATA
The DNA here is from genome assembly GCA_005610355.1 of Gossypioides kirkii. Classification (NCBI taxonomy): domain Eukaryota; kingdom Viridiplantae; phylum Streptophyta; class Magnoliopsida; order Malvales; family Malvaceae; genus Gossypioides; species Gossypioides kirkii. The sequence continues at coordinate 391,578 of CP032251.1, read as the reverse complement.
ACTTCTCATGTCTATCTTTGTGGGTCTTTGCTGCTTCATAACAAATTCTTTTAATGTTCTTATTGGTCACCTCTAATACCCCATTCTTTTTGGTAATATGATGCTGAGTCGTAATACTTGTTCTTGAATCAGCTGTAGGCTCTCGCTATCGTGTTGTTACTCGAATTCAAGTCATCATCGGATATCATCCTTTTTGGCATTCCAAATCGACATATAATCTCTCTTTTTCAAGAATCTACTTAAACGTTGATTGACATAAGAAGCAGCTTCTACCCATTTGGTGAAGTAATGAATTGATGCCCATTGGAAGCTTTTGACGAATTTGGCTCGGTGACGTCCATGCCCTACATAAGAAGAAGTCATGACGTGAAAATGTGAAGGAGATTTTTTTTAAGATACCCTTTGCGGGTTTTCATCTTGACTTTTCCTTTTTCTTTTATTTTTTTTTATTTTTTTCAAAGATGCTCTTTACGGGTTTTCATCTTAACTTTTTTTCTTTCATTTCTTCTTTTTTTATATCCCCTCTTTTAATAGCGTGTCAGGCCTTATTCTCGAAAGTCTCTATTGAACTGAAGTGCGTTCTTCTTTTATGGGGCCTATGTGTCACGACATCAGTTTTTTAAACTCGGTATGCTTTGATAGGACCATGTGAAGACCTTTTCAATATCTTGAAAAAGCTTTACAGGAATCACTTTATTTTTAGAGAGATACATGTCCTAATTTTCACCTTTTTATCTCCTTTTCATCTTCATTCCCAAACTCGCACTTTCTGCTGATTCTTTGTGAGGTAATATTTGATCATTTTCTTGCTTGAACATCTGTAGCAAATCTGGGGACAAGTTACATCCTTGATTATCTTCGAAGTCTTGAAGTTTTCTGGACACATGTCCTTCTCAAAAGAGCTTTCAGTCAACAGTAGTGTCGTTCGTATCCTTGATATCAAAAGACCCGATATAGAAACAAAATGAGATTTAAAGAAAAATTGAATCAAAGAATGGTTAATTATGGTATGAACGAATGAGAAGAATGGTAAGGTGTTTGCCAAATGAGACAAAATAATGCATTGTTTTTATTAAAATAACAGATAGTGATCATGTGCCCTTTACAAAAGGATCCTTATTATTCTCGGACTTAGAGTAATAAGTGTATTTTGAATATTACTCTGGAAAAGTCCTAAAAACTACCGGAAGCTCCTTTACAATCTAGTTGTCCAAAACACTTCTAAAGGCGTAGGGACGAACTCTCGATGGGTTCCACTCTCCTCATGACTTTTGCTCAAATTTTCAGCATTCTCTATCTTGATTTATCATGTTTCCTCTCATTTTTCATTTAGGGTTAGTGACTTTCACCCAAACAAATATTTCAGATATGTTGAATCTTATTAAAATTTAATGCATGAAGTGCAATGCACATGAATGATAAAATGCATGCAACAAGGTGTTGATTCTTGATTCCATTCCATTAGACAACTTTACTAGAAAATAAATTTATGTACATAAGACAGATACATGTATGGTCGTGCCTTAATGCTCAAAGTCCTAATTTTCCAAGCTAATTTTTGCTCTGGTTTGCCCCTGATTTCAAGTTCGAAACATCGGTCTTGAATGGCTAAAGTCTACAAGTGGGTAGTCGTTTCTCGCACTTGGGTTAAATCTTTACTTGCGATATGGCCCTTATCTCAGACTTGCCCCTAAGCGCGTTGAAGCCATTTCTCGTTTATTTCTAATTGTCTTTGGCGATGTCGTCTTGTCTTTGAATAGTCACAAATCCCGTCAACAGAGAGTAGTCTTTAGAGAATACTCGATGAAAGACCTTTCTTATTTTTAAAAATGACTATAAAAAAGTTGTGTCCGATAAATCTCGCATTTCCTCCTCATCGACAAGCATTTAATAGCTAAGATTTTTAGAATATGAGCGATTCTCTTATCTAGTCTGATATCAAATCTGCAACCGCATCCTCTACGTGCCCCAATACTCTAGGGAAGACGATTAATTTATATGTGTTTGAGGCGAAGATGTCGACAGTTTTTATCTGAGTGCTATGTCTTATAGCTTTTCCAAAGTAAAGTACTTGTTCTCTTCTTTTTCCTTAATTAGGGTTGTAACCTAATGCTCGCTCGTCTAGGGTAGACCTTATCAACTTGAGTTCTTAGGCAATGGAGGCATAGTATGCCCATGTTTCTAGAGGTGAAGCGACTAAGTTGGATCCCAATATTATGTTAAGACTCGAAAAAGGTGACACCTATACTGTATCCTTAAGTAGGTAAGGACGATCACCATATTCAAAGTATAATTTATAATTTGAAATCCTCGGGCAACAGGGTAGAGTGATGTACTCTTCTATCGTGGGTATCATGTCCTCCTTTCCAAATGTGAAACCATTAGAAGTTGGACTGTAATACTAAGTGAGAGCTCGGGACTGATGCCTATTCCTTTTAGCATCAAGTAAGTCAACATATTCATGATTGGACATCTGCCTCGTTTTGTCTTCCATACTTCTCTCAGCTTTTGCAAACTATTATGGATTTTATTGTAAACTCAAAACTCTGATATGTTCCCCTTTAACAGGCCATCATCTTTTGTTGTTTTTCTTTGACCACATACGCATGGCCACGTTGACTTCTACCTTATTAAGGATTCCATTTTCTGATGACCAGTTCTCTAGCAATAGAACACGAATCAACGCTTTTTTGAATGAAGATGCAATGTAAATAGATTCAAAATGAATAAGTTAGTGTAATTAATAGAAGAATAAAACTTGAATTAAATTACAATTATAAGCAAAGAAAAGAATGTAACCTTGTCTCTTACCTCCTTCGCGCAACCACTGAAGTCTTGGCACAGTTCTACTTAAGGTAGGCTCTCGTGGAGTTAAATGCAAGTTAATAAAATGTGCAACCTATGAATGCATGTATGTATAAGAAAAACATTGACTCATAGCTCAATTCTATTAGAAAATTTTACTAGAAACCAAATTCCTTTACATAAGACAGATACGCATATGATCGTGCCTTAGAGTTCAAAAGCTTTTAATCTTCGTAGGACATCTTCCAATTTCGCCCTGGTTCGTTCTTTGATTTTTGGTCCCAAAATGTCATCTTAAGTGATCGGTCACTTTTCGTAGTTAGGTCAAAGTTTGGTTCGTTGTGCTATCTTTGTTTCCGTCTTATTCGGCTGGCTAATTATTGGCTTTTCGTCTTTCTTTTTGACCATATGCGCGCGATCGTATTATTTTCCACCTTATCAAGGAGCTCGTTTTCTTATGACCAATTTTCTATTTAATAATTGAGCTTAAATCCACACTTTTCCTTATGAAGATGTAATGCAAGCAGCAATTAAAAAGCAAAAGAACACAAGTATGATAACAAAGTACGGATATAAAACAGAGAACCTAGACTTGGGAGACTACTAACAGCTCGTTGTAGTTCTATCTAAGGTAAGCAACTAGGATTCACTACATGTGGCTCAAGTTCTAGAGTTAAGGTACCCAAACCAGCAGATTCCTCGATCCTCACCCATTATATGTTCATACGGACGAGTTCGGTTTAGGGGGACACATTTTCCATATGTTTGCACAGAAGTGCAAACTTCACGAAAACATAGGTACGGATATAATCCCGAAAGTTATTCACTATCCTGCACGGAGGTGAAAACCCCACGAAGGAGTAGCTTCCCACTTTCACTTAAAAAGTGTAGTAATAGATGCAAATGAATGCGAACTAGCAATAATATTATCATGGTATTTCACAGAAAATGCAAAGGATTATTGCATATTAAATTAAACCGAGTGCTTAAAAATTTTAACAAAAAGACCAAAAAATAGTCGAACTTTGGCTTGACTCTCTTTTTATTTTTAAAGTCCTTAGTGGAGTCGCCAAGCTGTCGAATCATTTTTGAAACGCGTTTCAACTTTTAAAATTTTAAATTGGAAAATGAGATTCGCCACCAATCTTTTATTCGGTGTGATTGGATCACCACAAAACATTTAAAATCCATTTTAAAAATAATTTGGTCTTCGAAGTCCAAAAAATGAGTTCGGGGGTCGATTACGTGTGAGGAAGGATTAGCACCCTCACATGCCCAAAATTGGTACCATGTTGACTATTTTAGGGTCTAAATTGTTAAAAGTTTGAAAACTCAAGTGAAATTTAAGATACAATCCTTAAATGCATAATTTATTTCATGCAAAAAAATTTAAAATTGAATTTGATGAGAAAAATGCCTATTTATTTTGAATTAATCGAGAACTGAAATCACGTCCAACACGTTAGGGCGCGATGTTCCCGAAATTTCGAAGTTAAAGGATTTTGGATAAAAATAATAGTCGAACTTAAATGCATAATAAATGAACGATAAATAAATATATTAATGTTTATTTAAATTATACCTTGAGAATGGAAAGTTGAATACTTTGAATTTGATTTAGTATTTTTATTGCTTCCTCTGTCTGTGTTTAGGAACAAAAATAACAGTGAATAAAAATGCTATCTTTATTGATTTTCTAATTTTTTTGCTTGATAAATCTCCCATTTGCAAATTCATAACAACGGCTCTTATAGCCGAAATATATTACAAAATAATATTTGTTTGCTTTGTTCTTGCTTCTGCTTCTGTCTTTTCTTTTGCAGGTCTTCATGTCGTGGCAGCGACGGTGGCAGGCGATGGTAGACCTCGGGGCGGGTGCCTTGGTTCGTGTGCCATGACGTGATGTCGACGTGGCCAAAGAGTGACCATGGAAGGGAGCGACGTCGAGGGAAGCATGGGGGAATTAGGATTTCTGGTGTTTTGGGTTGGTTTGAGTTTTTTTAACTGTAAAATGGACTTTTGTATTATGGACATTTTAAATTAAAATAAATTTTTCTTTTAAAATTATTTTATTTTATTTTTGGATTTATTTTTTTTAGTTTTTACCTTTTGGCTCGGATAAAATTGGGTCTTTACAGTTGCCCCTCTTTGCTCATTGTCGTGAAACGGGAATGAAGGAAAGACTTAAAGGAGGACCAATTTTGTTCGATCTTGTTGAACCTCGGCCCCACTCTCCCAAACCATCGATCACTCCAACTACATCTGCTTCTCTGTAATTTTGGGAAGATGGGAATTGATGTCGTGATTCCATCCTGTCTCAGGGTAACTTCAAAATGACAAAATTTGCTACTATAGTTTCACTCCATTCCACTGCAATTTCAGGGAGATTGAGATTCGCTATTGTAGTCTTAGTTCAATCCATTGACACTTCAGGGATAAGAATTTTGGCGTTAAAGCTTCACTCCATTCTACTGTAACTTTAGGGAGATTTACTTTTGTGAGATGGCAGCTTCGATCTACCCTCTTGGTTTAAGGGTAAAAGATTGGATAATGGTTTTAATCTGCCCCATGATCGGGGTAAGAGATTGGATGGTTTTCAATCAGCCCCATGATCGGGGTAAGAGATTGGTGATGTAACTTCACTCTATTCCATTGCAACTTCATGGAGATTGAGATCCACTACTGTAGTTTTAATCCAACTTCGCTTCAACTTCAAGAAGATAGAATTTGATGTCGAAGCTTTATCTTGCTCTTACTACAACTTCAGAGAGAAAAAGACTTGCTATTGTAATTTTGATCTAATCTACTGTAGCTTCGAGGTAGAAGATTCACCGTTACGGCTTTAATTTGCTCCTCTTCGACTTTAGGGTATAAGATTTACCATTGCAGCTTCAATCTTTCCCGTCATGCTTCTAAGGTACTAGGTTCACCGTGATAGCCTCAACCTTTTCTTTTACGTTTTTGAGGTACAAGGTTTGCCGTTGCGACTTAAACCTTTCCCTCCATATCTTCGTGGTATTGGATTCGACGTTGCGGCTTAAATCTTTCCCTTCATGTTTCTGAGGTACAAGGTTCACTGTTGCGACTTAAATCTTTCCCTCTATATCCTCGTGGTACTGGATTCGCCGTTGCGGCTTAAATCTTTCCCTTCATGTTTCTGAGGTACAAGGCTCGCCGTTGCGACTTAAACCTTTCCCTCAATATCTTCGTGGTACTAGATTCACCATTGCGACTTAAATCTTTCCCTTTATGCTTCTGAGGTACAAGGTTCGCCATTGCAACTTAAACCTTTCCCTCTATATCCTCGTGGTACTGGATTCACCATTGCGACTTAAATCTTTCCCTTCATGTTTCTGAGGTACAAAGTTCACCGTTGCGACTTAAACCTTTCCCTCCATATCTTTGTGGTACTGGATTCGCCGTTGCGGCTTAAATCTTTCCCTTCATGCTTATGAGGTAAAAGGTTCACCATCACGACTTAAACCTTTCCCTCCATATCTTTGCAGTATTGGATTCGCCGTTGCGACTTAAATATTTCCCTTCATGTTTTTTAGGTACAAGGTTCGTTGTTGCGACTTAAACCTTTCCCTCCATATCTTCGTGCTAATGAAACCTGTAAAATATGCTTTAATGGGCCTCTATGTAGGCCAAATTGTTTAGGATGTCATGATCAGGATGAGTCAAATGCTCCTGAATAGATGGGTACGAATGATGAATGCAAATGTCATCTTCGAGAAATGATTTATTTTTAGTCCTTAGCCGACATCGTTCATCGTTTGTCTAAGTCCTTTCACTGATGTGTTATCATGTTTTTCTTTTGGTATGATATCCTTGACATGAAACCTGAAGAGGTGGTCATATTTTGAACTATTTGTTTCAAAACGCTTCTATTCCTCGTATTTGTATTATTTCCAACTAGTGATCCTGTTTCAGGGCCCTGTACTATTTAGAAATTTTCCAAAACAATATGCAGAAATCCTTTTATTCCTTATATCGTTTAGACTACTAACCGTCATTTCAAATGCAAAATTGATTGAATTAAGGATGTGGGGTGGATGAAATTGAATTTGATTGATGACAAAACTTTCATGAATGAAAAGATCATAGGATCATGAATCGTTATTGGTGCACAAAATGCTTGAACATGGTCGCAAGGTGAATAAAATTAAATTTCTTGGAGGCAAGGCTCATTTGAATGAAAAGATTAAGAATCATTTGTTCACTGACTGTTATTTCAATGCAAAAATGCTTGAACAGGGTTGTAAGGTGGATAAAATTGAATTTTGTTGGAGGTAGAGCTTGATGGATGAAAAGATCATTGGTTCGATATCCATTATTTTGATGTAGAAGTGCTTGAATATGGTCGCAAAGCGTATGAAATTGAATTTATTGGAGGGAAAGCTCACTTGAAAAAAAAGGTTAAAAATGACCCATATTGGTCAAAAGTTGCCAAATATAAGGTGAATAAAGAATAGAGTTAGGTGCCCCAAATATCAAAATTTGAGCTTCACTGAGCAAACTTGATGAGGACCATTATGAGCTTGACATGTGTTCATGAAACTTGGAGTACTTCGTCAATGCCTGAAGGTGTAAAGTTTCTCTACTTTGTTACTTTTGAGGGAGAAGACCACTTTAATCCTCTTCTTAAATGTGAGATGCCTTTTCAGGTTTTCAACTCAAATCTTCTTAGGTTTCGAGATGCCCTTTACGGGTTTTCACCTCGACCTCTCCCTTTTCTTTTTTTCTCTTTTTTTGGGTGAAATCTGAGCTCATGAGATTAGGTAGGTCTTTGCCGTTTATTTCGATTAAGATCAAAGCTTCTCAATAAAACTTTTTTTATCTTACGGTACCTTTCTAAATTCGATATTCATTTTCCTTTGGAGCCTTTTGTAAGCAAGATCCTTTTCAAAACTAGAGTTCTCTCACAGAATTCTCTAGAGTGGATCTTCCTGTATCGTAAGCCCTTATCATCTAATCATGACAGATGACTTTAGTATCTTTTCTTTCGTTATGTTTAGCTTACTGCACCTGGATTGGATTCAATCTGCTTCAGCAGTTCTAACAGAATCTGGAAGGAAAGAAACTCGATTGTACACTCTAGAAATTGTAGGGATTAAAGTGAGATAATTAGAAAATTTTAAGGGCCGATTGGGTAAAATTCGTTAATTGAGGAATTTGGATTTTTTTGTGAGGAGTGTGAATGTTTAGGGTCAATGTAAAAACCCTATTATTGTCTAGGGACTTTTGCATAAATATTTTAATTTTATTGGGTATAAAACCCACCTTTTCTCCCTAGCTAACTTCTTCTTCAATTGTTTTGCTACTGCCGAATTGTGCCCCAAATCTCCTTTTTTCTATTTTCTTCTTTCCTTGCTTTACATGTCTTTTTGTCCTCTTTTCAAAGTGATTTTCTTGTTCATTTGGTTCATCACCCTCATCTTTACTACCGTTGGTCCCTCACAAACAAAATCATGCCCTCAAACCTCCTCTAGTTGTTGCCGATTGTGAGAACCTTTTGAGCAGACGTTCAAACTTTGTGGGTTATTTTGCGTTGTGTTTTTCGACTTTTGGTGTTGGTAAATTGTGAAATTGCTTTGTGGTTTGATTGTGGAATTGTTTGGGGTGTTATCCACGGTGGTTGGACGTCGGTTATGGAGGTTGTGGAGTTGACGGTGTCGGTTGTGGAAAAATGGGGTGTTTCAAACCTCTATTTTTTCTTGTTTCTTTGTGGGTGTTGTTGGGTCACTAGACAACCCAAACCTGGTGGCCCAAACTTTGCCAAACCAAATCTCACCCTTTTAGCCCAAAACCACAAGCCCAATCTTTGAATAAAAATTAAAAACCAAATAACCCAAACCCTTTAAAAAACCTTAAGCCCAAACTTGGACCCAATAACCCAAACCCTTTTAAAAAACCAAACCAAACCCAATTAAACCAAGACCAAACCCAAACCAAGTCAAATCATTGACCAGCCGTTGACCGACCTTTGATCGGCCGTTGACCGGTCGTTGATCGACCGTTGACCGACTGTTGACCGGTGTAGTTCTATCTAAGCTAAGCAACTAGGATTCACTACATGTGGTTCAAGTTTTAGAGTTAAGGTACCCAAACCAGCAGATTCCTCGATCCTCACCCATTATAGGTTCATACAGACGAGTTCGGTTTAGGGGGACACATTTCCCATATGTTTGCACGAAAGTGAAAACTTCACGAAAACATAGGTACGGATATAATCCCGAAAGTTATTCACTATCCTGAACGGAGGTGAAAACCCCACGAAGGAGTAGCTTCCCACTTTCACTTAAAAGGCGTAGTAACAGATGCAAATGAATGCGAACTAGCAATAATATTATCATGGTATTTCACAGAAAATGCAAAGGATTATCGCATATTAAATTAAAACGAGTGCTTAAAAATTTTAACAAAAAGACCAAAAAATAGTCGAACTTTGGCTTGACTCTTTTTTTATTTTTAAAGTCCTCAGTGGAGTCGCCAAGTTGTCGAAACGTTTTTGAAATGCGTTTCAACTTTTAAATTTTTAAATTGGAAAATGGGAGTCGCCACCAATCTTTTAATCGGTGTGATTGGATCACCACAAAACATTTAAAATCCATTTTAAAAATAATTTGGTCTTCGAAGTCCAGAAAACGAGTTCGAGGGTCGATTACGTGTGAGGAAGGATTAGCACCCTCGCATGCCCAAAATTGGTACCATGTTGACTATCTTAGGGTCTAAATTGTTAAAAGTTTGAAAACTCAAGTGAAATTTAAGATATAATCCTTAAATGCATAATTTATTTCATGCAAAAAAAAATTGAATTTGATGAGAAAAATGCCCATTTATTTCGAATTAATCGAGAATTGCAATACGTCCAACACGATAGGGCGCGATATTCCCGAAATTTCGAAGTTAAAGCATATTTTGAAAAATTTAAAGGAGGATACTCGATTGTGCAAATTCTAAAAAAATCACACCCAACACGTTAGAGCACAATTCTTTGAAGTTTTCACACAAAAAGATATTGTCTTGATTTTTGAAATTTTAAGGCACTCAATTATTTCGATCGAAGAAAAAGTTGCTTCTAGTAAGTTAAGGTTCAACTTTTCAAATTGCGAAATAACGAGCATAGTCTTTATTTTAAAATTTATTTAATAAAAAACAAGAGCATATTTATTACGACAATTGCATGCATACGATTTATAAATTGAGAATGTTGGAATATCATAAAGAACAAATGAATACATGATGAACTCAATGATTACGAAGCGAAATTAGAACATAAACAAATGAATCATCATTACAAAAACTAAATGAATAAAGAATCTGTGAGAGGCCAAGTTAAAATGCATAAAGGTACAATGGTAATTTTACTTTTTTTTTAAAATGCTAAGATTTCATAAAGATAAAAATAAAAATTTAAAACACTTTTAAAGTGGAGTGATATAAACAAATGAGCACAATAATATTCATGTATTTAAAATGTGAAACCAATTGATATACATAAAAGAATGAAAGTTTTTGAAAATGTATAAGGACAAGAGTTTAAAAAAAAATTACAATGTACAAATGAATTTATAATAAAACAAAACAGTACATGCTTGACTTAAACTAAATGGATAAAATGCGATTGAATGTAATTAGTAAGGTAATGAAAAATACCAATATGATTATCAGTAAAAAAATAGACATATGAAACATAATTTTAAAATAATAAGAAAAAATGGGTCAAACATGAATACTTAAAAATAATAAAAATGAATATTTAAATAAGGGATAAAAATAACAAGTAAATAAATAAAATAATAAAAATACATAAAATAATATAAAAATACACAAAATTGTAATTGAATTTCGAAACTAATACTGAAGTTGAATAAAAGGATTGAATTAAAAGTGAATAGAATGAAGAGGGCCAATTTAAAAGACAAAAGGATTAAACTAAAGCCAAAAAAAAAATTCGGGGAAGAAATAAAAAAAATAGCAGGATAAAAATATAAATTTTGAAGAACCCGGGGACCTTTCAAGAATTTTACCCAAGGCTATACACATGTTTGCATTTTAAATCAGAGGACCATAATGCACAACAAATAAAATTTCGTGAACAAATTTTAAATAAAATAAAATACGAAATAGAGACTAATTTGAAAATATAGGAAAAGTCAAGGGATTGCGAAAATAAATCCCTCTCTATCTAAAAAAAAAGAGTATGCCCCTACTTTTTAAACCAAAGTCTTCTAAAAAAGGATTCATTTCTCTCATTGTTTCAACAAAAATCTTTTTATTTCCTCTCTTCTCTTAACTCTTCTCTCTGTGCTCTCTCTTAAAAATCCTCCATGTTCGGCCATGGAGGTCCAGTCGGTCCCCCACCGATCCCTCGTTCTTCGCTACTCTGCCATCGCCTGAAAACGTCGCGAGATGCCATGCACGGTGGTAGGTAAAAAAATATCTCTTTTTATTTTAAAAATAGATCTAGGTTCAGATCTGAATAGATCGAGCCTGGATCTCTAAAAATGATTGGACACCTTTTTCAAATCTATTCGTTTTCCCTTTTTTAAAATTTTTGTTTTAATAAATCTAGACTTACAGATCTATAAAAACAAAGTTGCAATATGTGATTTTTTCTTTTTTAGATCAGTTTCGGATATTTTTTAATTTGTTTCTTATTATTTCTTTTTTTGTTTTTTTAATCGATGAGAAAAAGAAAACCTCCCTATCGAAGCCTTGTACGAGCACAGACTTGCTCGGAGCTACTTCGTTCGTGGCATCGCCGATGAAGGTTCGGGTCCAGGTACGACTCCTCAAATTCTTATTTATTTATTTATTTATTATAAACTTTTCAAATTTCAAAGAAGATAATAAATAGACAATATATGAATATTAATATATAATAAAATAATAAATAAGTATATTAATATATATTTAAATAAAAGATGCTTCGAAATTTGAAAGAAATAATAAATGAAAGATAAATAAATATAGTAATGTTTATTTAAATTATACCTTGAGAACGGAAAGTTGAATACTTTGAATCTAATTTGGTATTTTTATTGCTTCCTTTGTCTGTGTTTAGGAACAAAAATAATAGTGAATAAAAATGCTATCTTTATTGATTTTATGATTTTTTTGCTTGACAAATCCCCCTTTGCAAATTCATAGCAACGGCTCTTATAGCCGAAATATATTACAAAATAATATTTGTTTACTCTGTTCTTGCTTCTGCTTCTGTCTTTCTTTTGCAGGTCTTCATGTGGTGGCAGCGACGATGGCAGGCGATAGCAGACCTCGGGGCGGGTAACTTGGTTCGTGTGCCATGACGTGGCGTCGACGTGGCCAAAGAGTGACCATGGAAGGGAGCGACGTCGAGGGAAGCATGAGGGAATTATGGTTTCTGGTGTTTTGGGTGGATTAGGCTTATTGGGCTGGTTAGGGTATTTGGGCTAGGTTTTAGGTTTGGGTTTGTAATGGGTTTTGGGTAGTTTTAGGATTTAAGTTGGTTTGAGTTTTTTTAATTGTAAAATGGACTTTTGTATTATGGACATTTTAAATTAAAATAAATTTTTATTTTAAAATTATTTTATTTAATTAAAATCCATTTTATTTTATTTTTGGATTTATTTTTTTTAGTTTTTATCTTTGGGCTCGGATTAGATTGGGTGTCTACACATTTCTTACTATATTTTGCATAGACAAAGTAATCCTCTAGGCAGGTGTAACAATCCGAATTTTATATTGAGGATTAAATTGGAATTTTTATGACATTTAGGGACAAAATTGTGATCTTAGTGAAATTTGAGGACTAAATTGAGCTTTAATTAAAATTTTGTGGCCAAATTAGAATTTTAAGGACTTATTTGTAAAGCGGGTAAAGTTTAGGGGTTATTTTTGAAACCTTAGTTTTTCAGAGCCCTTTTGTGAAATTTACCCATTTTATTAGGTATTTAAACCTCCTTTCCATTTTTTGTCAACCCTTCACCTCCCTTTTGTGTTTTCTTTCTTTTCTCTCAACCCAAAATCCTCTCAACCTTCTCCCTCTCCCTCTTTCATGTTTCCGATCGTCCTCCATTCACTATCCCTCTGCCGTCCGTGTGTAACACCACTACCACCGTTGTGCTCCCCGTTGGTTTGCGAACAAAACCCCACTCTCCTTTTTCCTTTGTTGTCTACAGTTTGTGAGAAATCGGTGGTGTTTCATTCAGTTTTTTCTCGCGTCGTCGTCGCCTCTGCCGTTTGCCCCTAATTCCTTTGTTGCTTTGGTTGTGTGAAGAGTGGGCCAACTAATGCCCAAATAAAATGCCCAAGATCAATGACCAATTATGACCCAAACCATGAAGCTCATTTGTGACTCAAATGATGTGAGACCATTTTACAACCCAAAACCCTAAGCCCAATTCGGTGAGCCCAAACCATCAAATGACCCAAATATGAGTCAAGTGTGTGAACCCTTTGGATTGGACCCAAGCAAACCTTGTCACCCATGTGAGAGCCCAAACTTTAGCCCAACTTTGAACCCGTTTTTGTAGCAAGCCCAAACTAAAATTTGTAACCCAATACCTAAGCTTTGACCCTGCCTGTTTGTAACAGCCCATTTTTCAGTGGTGTCAGAAAGAGTGGTTTTGGGACCACAAACCCGACAAAATTTTTTTTATAATGACTGATTAAATTAAATAAGTCAATATTAATTTTATATGGAATTTTTGGAATTAGTAATTTTAATTATTGAATTAAAAGTTAGTATAAGTGGTTTAGTTTAAAAGTTAAGTAGTTTTAGAAAATGAGGTATCAGGACCTTGTTTTTGAAATTAAGGGTCATAAATATTTTTATTAAATATTTACAGAGCCTTATTATATGTGAATTGAAGTTTGATTGGGTAATTTTGATGATTAATTGCTTAATTGAGGAAAAATGAGTAAATTGTAAAAGAGGTAAAAGTTAATTGCTATTGATTAAAAATAAAAGGGGCCAAGGTGGTAATTACACCATGGTCAAAAAGTCCAAGTGGTGGTGGATATGATTACCATCCACTAACTTTTGGATTATTTATTCATTAAGTCCTAATTAGTTTAGGACTAAATTGTAAAAAAGTTTATTTAATTAAAATTTAATATAATTGAAGGACCAATTATGAAATTGAACCCTCTTTACATGGCTTAATGATAGAAATGATGTGAAACGCTTTAGATTTTGGGTAAATTGTGATTAAGTCCTAATTAAATGAGGAATTACTAATTAGTTATTTTTAGTACGATCGGGATGGTGATTTCGAGGCCACAACTTCGATGTGTTAGACTGTAAATATTATTTACTTAATATTTATGAGGTCATTTGCATCATATTAAAATTTGGTTACGAAATTTTGTTGTTTAGGTAGTTAATTAAGTAAAAAGGATTAAATTGAAAAAAGTGAAAAAGTTGATTTCTCTTAATTAAAGGTATTAGATGTCAATTGAAAAGTAAGTTAAGATCCTTAAATGGTAATATAACCATTTGTCATTTGAGTGGGCGATCTTGACTAAAATTTGGTTAAAATTTCAGTGTGAACAAAGGGTATATTGGTAAATTAAGTAAATAAATGTTTTAAACAAAAATTAAAAGATGAAATTTAATCATCTTCGTCTCCAAGGAGCCGAAACTCCATTGCCAAGGGGAGAAGCAAGCCTCGGTCACTTGGGTTCTTTGATAGGGTAAGTAAATCTTGCCCCTTTTTGGTAATTTTTATGTTTTTAAACTCGTTTTAGCTTGATCTAGCTAACCCGAGTTCTAATTTGTAAAACTGTTAAACATTTTGGTTTATTCCATTGATGAGTTTAGTGTGTTTTTGAAGTTTAATGATAAAATAGTAAGCTTGATTGTTAAATGAGACTATTTTGTAAAGTAAATTTTAGTAATTTTCATATTAAAGGACAAAAATATAGAAATAGTAAAAGTATAAGGACTTGTTGTTAAATAAAACAAATATGAGAAGTATTGAATTGCTATAATATTCTGCTGAATTTGTTTTCAAGGAAAAGTAGTTAATTTGCAAGTTTTGAGCAAAAGGACTAAATTGAATAAAAGTGAAAAGTTGAGGGCAATTTTGTAAAAAACTAAAAAGGCTTATTTGCACAAAATGATTAAAAATTTATGTTGATTTAAATAATTGAATATAATTATTGTAATAGATCAAGATCGTGCCTCGATCGAGGAAAAGGAAAAATTTTAGATTTACCCTTGAAGTTCACTTTAACTGCAATTTCGTCCGGTAAGTTCGTACAGTAAATAATTGATTTAATTTTTGTTTGCAAATTATTGAAATGATTTAAGTATTGTATTTAAATTTGTTTGCTTCGTAAATATTAAATTGAAAAATTGAATTAAATTGAAATGAAATTGTATTGAGGAATATGATTGAAAGTAACAAAATGATATAGTTGAAATCAGGTGATAAGGAGACACTTAAATGATTATGTGTTGTATTGGTTATTATTCATGTTACGAATGAATAAATTTGGTTGATATATGACAAACAGAAATTGAAATAAATGACATGGTCAGTTAATTCGATATTATGTCTAATAAATAAGGATTATATGAATGTTTGCTCCAAATGGTATAATGTGATGAAATTTAATTGAAATAAACATGGTATATGACACATATGAACTTCGTGAATATTTGGGACACAAAGGACATGTCATTAGGGGCTATACAGTTTCGGAAGTTAGACTTGGATGTCTTATTGACGGATAGTCCCTGCACTTGAGCTGATATTACAAATCAATCCGGTAAGTTCGTGTTGTTAAATTCCAATTTAAATTATATATTCTTGTATTGTAAACAATTGCTGTGAGTTGGAACGATGATCAGAAGTGTGGAAGACGGTAACAAAGGAAATGAAAGGCTAAAGGGTCTTGAACCGTAAATGAAAGAGGTCGATGACTAAGTGTCATTGTGAGTATATGAATCCTTTACGGATTAAAGGTCCGATGACTAAGTGTCATCGTGAGTATATGAATGCTTTATGGATTATGAGGTTCGATGACTAAGTGTCATCACGAGTATATGAATCCTTTACGGATTATGAGGTCCGATGACTATGTGTCATCGTGAGTATATGAATCCTTTACGGATTATGAGGTCCGATGACTATGTGTCATCGTGAGTATATGAATCCTTTACGGATTATGAGATCCGATGACCATGTGTCATCGTGAGCATATGAATCCTTTTCGGATTATGAGGTCAGATGACTATGTGTCATCGTGAGTATCAAATGAGAAATGAATCCTATTACGGATTAAAGGTCCGATGACTCCATGTCATCATGAGTTACCAAATGAGAATTGAAACCAACCTCGGATGAATACAGCTTACTCCTCTTGATTAAATTTTAGATTGTACAACTTTGAAATTTGGTAAACCTATTTAACTCTATAAACTTGCTAAGCTATGAAAATCTTACCTGTGAAATTGTTGTTGTTTTATAGATTCTATTTTACTGCTTGAAGATCGGATCGTCTCGAAGAAATCACACTATCTCGGGAGCTTGTTCGGTAAACTTTAAATCACTTGGTTATATGGCATGTACCAGGATGGAGTTGTCTTTTATATTACTTATTTGGGATTGTTGGATTCCTTGATACGATCTTAATGAAATACTTTATGCTTGTTCAATGTGAAATATAAACTTTAAGTAATGTGATGTATTAGGATCGTGTCACTTAAGTTGTTTTTGTGTAATGGTTAAATAGCATGGTAACATTTTGATGAATGTTTTGATAAATATTATTTGTTGTTATGTGAAGCATTAAATTCTAATATGAAATGTTTATGTAAGTATGATTTTGAGAAATTGGTAAATACTGTGGACTATTGTGAAAACTTGGAAATTTATGTATATATTTGACATCTGCATACTTGTTTCGGTAGTATTCTTGCTTGTATCGGTAGAAGTACAAAGGAAGTGAGATGTAGGTTACTGACTTGTGTTGTTTTGGTAGATGCAAGATAAGTATCGGTAGTTCTACTTATAGAAGTATCGATAGTATGTGAACTTGTATCGGTAGAAGTTGTAGGATAGAACTTAGCTCTTTGGAGTTTTTAGTATCGGTAGAAGCATGATTTGTTTCGGTAGTTGTGTTGCAAGTATTGGTAGAACCATTTTGAGTATCGGTAGAACTCTACACCGTTTCTGAACTGTTTTTTGACTTGACAACTATCGATACTTGTCCAACAGGAATCGGTAGAAGCCTTCAAAAAAAAATCATGAAAATAACCTTTTTTCCCTTGTTGAGTTATGATTATAATTAATTGATGATTTATGACATGATATTAAAAGATGGACAATGATAAATGAATAGAAAGACACCAAGACCTTGACCGACTACGGTTTCAGGTTTTGGGTGTTACACCGTTGATTGTTAACCGTTGACTTTTTTTTTACCAACCTTATATTGACATTTTTCGACGCCCTAAGTTCGAATTCATAGTCCGTTTCATCAAATTCCAACCCGAAAGCCTTGTTTTAGCTATTTACAAGTTATTGTACTTAGCAGTTTCTAAGAAGGATGAATAAGAGATTTGACTTGGGATATTCTATGTGTAGGTGATCACGATTCTGAGGCCAACGAGTTACCTCCTCCACCTATGCAGACTACCCTTGCACAAGCTCCGATAGTTGCATGTAAGTGTTTGGTTTTCAGTTTAGTGTTTTGTTAGTAGGTGGCATAGTAATGAAGGATTTCTTCTCGTAGGTTCTAATTCAGCTAGACCCGGAGTTATATTTGAGCATGGGGGATGTTCTCTGCAACATTAGAGCTTCTGCCCGCTTAAGATTTGTCTCTGTCCGTGCTAAATATTTGCTGTGTATTCTTGTCTGTGTTATATGTTGTTGTGTGATGTTATTCTATGTTGAGATATCCGTGAGATTATTATCCGGTGTTGTGTATTGCATGTTGATATTCCATGCATATTTGTCAGATTGTGGATGTTTTGAATATCATGTGTACTATGATTTAATATCATGAGATTGTGTTGCGACTGATTGTAACACCCCTAACCCTAAACCATAGTCGAAATAGGGTTACAGGGTATTACCAGACATATCGGATAATTTACAAATAATAAATAATTAATTAATGAACATACTATAAAATAATCATAAAATCCCTTAATTGGACCCTCGAGGCTCAAAATACGTATTAGAGCGGAATTGGGACTTGTTCTGGTGCTCTGCAGATTTTTCGTAAATTTTTTGTTTTGAAATGCGATATAACCCCCTTTATAAACATCTAACATTCCCTGCAATTTCAACTCGCAACCAAAACAATTTATACTCAAATTCACCTAAATCATAATCATTTCATTAACATATTAATTCAATAATTAAACATTCTTAATATTATTCAAAATTTACTAATAACTTTATTCATTTTTCATTCAAACATAATGCCAAATTTTATAATATACTCTTTACCATTTTATTAAACTAATATCAAAATATAGTATATATATATATATATTTTACAACCAATATTACAAGCATATACATGTAACCTATATAATACTTAGTACATGCCACTTTTACCAAAAGAGGAGAATTACATCATCGAGTTTATACTGAGGTCGGGATCGATCTGGATGCTGAACCAGGATCTTAATTTCTACTAACCTGCGCACGGAAACAACCGTACGCTGAGTATTTCATACTCAGTGGTATTACTATAATTCAAATTATAAATAACCAAATAAATTTCACATAATCAATCATATAATACATGAACACATATTATCTTAATTTATACACCACTTTCGTTTCATATCAATATCAAATCAATTTAACTATTTCATTCTCATTTCTCAATTTCATCACTTATCACTTTATATGCCTCAATTTTTCATTTCTATTCAATTTTTCTTTTTCACATTGTTTACCCCTATTAACGAGACTCGGACCTTGGCAGATACACGGATCCAACCAACATACACCAGAATGGCACCCAATGCCTCATCGGATAGTTTGAAGCAATAAAGTGACACTCAGTATCTCATTGGCCTAGCCTAAGTAAAGTGGTATCCAGTACCTCATCGAATCTATCCGAAGTAAAATAATGACACCCAGTGTCTCATCGACTCAAGGTCGAAGTATCCCTGAACTCTTCCAATCCTATGGCATGCCAACTATATCCGACTCAGCCCGACTAGTTAATAGAGACTTTCAATTTACAATTCATATCACTTTAAATTTCAATTTCACTTATTAAATATAAATATCGAAATAAACATTAAATAATGAATAATTTAAATTATAGTAATACAAACTCGGATTTCGTGATTACTCCTCGATAACTTTCTCCTTTCCTTTTTGTGCCGATGCTTCGGGTTTTTTTCTAGCTACAAAAATAATAATAATAATTTACACTATTAATTACAGCACTAATTTATAATAATAATTGAATTTCTATCCAATTTATACCTTAATTCCAATTTAATCCTAATTAACTCATTTATTTTTTTTCTCAATTCATACTTTATTTTTATTCAATTTCCTTCCATATTCTACTTAACTATCTAATGTTCATAATAAAACCCTAATTTAAAATTTCTTTCAATTTAATCCCTCTATCACAAAACTTATAGCTTTTTTTACAATTTAATCTCTTTATCAATGCTAACTTGAAATTCATTCAATTAAATCCCTAATTCACTATTTTGTGCAACATGAACTATGTTAAAAAACCTTAAAACTTCCACGACCTCAACTTAATTTCATCAAAACTTTATTCTAAAGCTTCTAAAACATCTAATTTAAGAAAAGAAGACTTAATTGACTTATCAATTAAAGATTAAAGCTTCAAAATCCTAATTTCCCTTTTTCTTTTTCCTTCCCTTTTCTCCCTTCTATTTTCGTTTGAGCTTCTGTTCTGTTATTCTATTCCTTCTTTTGTTTCTTTTTATTTTCTTTATTCTTTTATATTATATATATATATATTAGTTAGTAATAATATTAATAAATTATAAATATCTATTTACTTAAATAATAGGTAAATTAATATTTATTTTACAAATGTACAAATATAATTTTTACACATGTATATTTTACTACCATACATTTGGCTTTAATTTTTATATATATATATTTCATTAATCTAATAAAATAATACCAATTAAATAATAATTTATATTATTATATTCTAATATTAATTAATAATAACTTAAATTATGAAAAATCTTTAGATTTTTCTCTTTGTCGGTTCAAATTATGCAATAGGCATAATTCCCATTTTAGTCTCTCTTTTTTTCTTTTAATCTATAATTAGACTTTCACCCCTTATTCAATTTAGTTTTTTTTACTAATTACTCTAAATTAAACTAAATTCACCTAATCAAAGCCTAATTAAACACACTACTAAACTCATAATTACTCCTAATAATTATTTACGAACTCGGTTTACTAAGACGGAGACCCTATAACTCACTTTTTCGGTGCCCGTAAATTTAGGTCATTACACTGATATTATTATGATATCATGCCATTGTTTGTTGGGTTGTACGGTAGAAGACGTGGTTATCACCCCTTCAAAAGGTTGATAGTAAAATCACATTGTAATTGGTGACGATTGGATGGGGAGGGGTTTTGAGGAACCTCTCCGTTGTGTTGGTGTGTTGGAGATTGGGTGCATTGCATTGCGTGTGTGATTTTATTACATTTGAGTTGTGACACGCTATATGTTTACTTAACTGTTTTGAGAAAATTATTGGGATATTTTGATTGTGTTTGCTTGCACTTTAGAGATACACTAGGCTATTTAGCTCATCCCCTCAATTTCTCTTACAGATATATTCGGATTTAGGCTACTTGATACTTGGAGGATCTCACTTTTTTTTTATATTTTTATTTCATTATTTGGATTATTTTGTTATTAAATATTTGGGATTGTGGTGCAAATTTAAACTTGAGATTTAAATATTTGGGTTATACTTTTGCTTTCATTCATAGGTTTTATTCAGATTATTTTAATAAATATTTTTATATTCGAATTTATAAACTTTGAGTTCCATCACAAAAATAGAAGTTGATTTATCTTTAACGATCACTTTATTTTAAACTATTATGCAATTATGTTTCAAATGGTTTCCCTGAGGGTGAAATTACAACAGTAACCTTCTTGATCCGGTCATATCTTTTAAATCGGGTAAAAGGAATCACAACATGAATGACTAATTGTCGATTTTATTTTAGATTCGACATGTTTCGACTATTTGTTTTCAACTACTACTTTGCCATAGATCTTCAGGCACAAGTTGCAAGTGCAATTTCAAAATGAAAGACCGTTCCTTACACGTTTTAATAATAAAGATGAACAAATTAATAAAATGTAATATAATGAAATGAAACTCATTGGTTTACCTTAGAAATGGTTTTCCTAATCTGGCAACCTACCAAACAAATTGAAAGTGAGAGTTATTGGAAGAAAACAATATTCTTTTCCAACGTCTGGCGAAGAGAGACTTGGTCCAACTTGCCTTAGTTTCTTGCTTCAGAGGGCTTATTAAAAATCAATTGGAAGGTTGTTTTTTTTTTTTTTGTCAGTGCTGAATTTTTGGCAACCAAAGGAGAATTAGGTCAATATCCATTTCAACTATCTCCATCTTTTCGTCAATCAATCATCAAATTCTTGAAGTCCCTCTGCCATAAACTTTTTTTGGAATCCAAGAAAGAGTCTTTTGAGGTCATATTCCATAAGGATTTTTCTTCCATCTATTTTCTTTTACTTTATTATTTCTTCTATCTTTTCATCATTCTAATTCTTAATTTCATTTTTAGAAACCTCTTTGTTCGTTCATTTAAGTTTGCACATCAATCTCTTCCAAAGAATCCCTCTTTTGAATTCACTTTGAATTTGTTTATTCGGATTTTAATCTTGTTCTCAAGTTTTCACATCAGGTAATGCCCCCTTAAATTTGTACACAAACAGACATTAAATGGAAAGAGCCCACAAAAAGTTCATGACTTGGAAACTTTGCTTGCAAGCAAAGATTTTATATTATTCAAGGATACAGAATTTTATAGATTTGAAAAGCTTTGGTATCCTTTCACTTGCTCTTACTCCCACCACTAAGCACTTTAAACCTCCAACAACGAAATTATGCATTAATTTATAACTTTATTATTTAAATATATTAAACATTTTGAAAAGTTAAAATACATAAATTTATAATTTAATAAATTTTTTGGTGAAACAAAATAAAACAACCAAAAGAAGTTAAACTAGTTCCTCCAATAAGCATAGTCATGTTCTCCTATCACGAATCGTATTAATCAAGTCATCTGCGATATTATTTTTTTCCGGGAATTATGTTGAATATTCCAATGCTGAAATTTTGTCAAGAACTGATGTATTCTCCTAATCAAAGTTGACTTAGAACCCCTTAGTGTTTCTTCTTGAATGGTGTGAATAATTTTAATGCTATCAGTTTGAATTAAGATGCTCTTAAAATTTCGATCCAATGTACATTTCAACCTATCCAAGATACCCAAAATATAGCATCCAACAAGTGTAATTACTCAAATATTTGCAAAAACCAAAAATCCGCTTTCCATTACAATCCCGAACAAGACCCCCAGCTGTTGCAAAATCATCTTCAATCTTAACTGAGCCATCAATACTCAGACTCACCCAATTACGTGTCAAACGGGAATTAACGGAAAATCTCTATGGCCTGTATAAAGACAACTTGGAATGCTTCTGTTGAATTTAATAAATTTTAAAAGTACTAGAATGCAATTTTCTATAATTGACAACAAAAACCTTGCCTGCCCCATTGCATTCCCCCATCAATTACTCTGTCACACGCAGTGCCTTTCAGATTACGCATTTCGTCAAGAAAGAAAGAAAATAGAAACACGACAAAAATTTGGCTTCACAAATGGAGTTGACGCCTCTTTTTTTAACCAAATATTAAGTTCACCCATTTTGTCATAAATTCTACCGGTCAATACGTAGTCTTTCTTCCAATAAAAACAATGAAATGATGGTTAAATTAAATTGATAAAAGGAAAACTATTAATTATTGTTGTGACGGATAAGAGGGGTTACTCTTCAAATTTGTTTCTGCATAGTGATAAATTTTATCATAATTGTTTATATTTTTATCAATTTATTTTTTTTAATTAAAATTTTAAATTATTTTTAACGATAAAAATTAAAATTTTAACGGAATAGATAGGAAAATCCATTTGCTATATATATTTCATATTGACATGAGATTATTTGTCTTATATATCACGTTAATAAATAATTTAAAAATTATAAAAAATAAATAATTAAAAAAAATGAAGTATACATAAATTGTCATGTAGGTTACAATATTTAAAAACTTAACATTTTAGTCAATATAATCATTAAAGAAACAATGATTCGACTCCTTTTAAATGGTTGATGGTTAAATTTGATTTTTTTAATAGGTTGAGGACATCGATTTTTAATTAAAAAAAAGAATAAAGGTCAAATTAATAAAATAATTTAAACATTAAAGGATAAATTTATTATTATTTTTTAGAAATTAACACAACAAAACTAAAAAAAATTATTAGCCAAAAACTAAAGTTGAATAAGAAGATTTTTCCTTTCCCGCATCCCCTATAAAAAGGACGCGCAATTAACTCCCATACAGCACCTTGGTTTTACCTTTCTCATTCACAATATCTTTCACAACAGGTTCTGTGCATTCAGCGATGGGTCCATTTGGTTTTGCAGTATTTTTCATTGTAATTGAATTTTGGCAGGCAGTGAACGGAGGCAGATGCAATGTTTACGAAGGGAAATGGGTGTATGATGCTTCATACCCTCTTTACAATTTCACTCGTTGCCCCTTCATACTTGAGCAGTTCAATTGCCAGCACAATGGTCGACCCGATCATCTCTATCAAAAGTTTAGATGGCAACCCAATGCATGCAATTTGCCAAGGTTTACCTTCTTTTTCTTTCTACAATTACTTGTCACTTATTCTTAGTGTTGAGGGGATATCGGACTCTCTTTTTAAGAGAAGCTTTCGAAGTATCGTCTGTTTGATGGATATCTCAACAGAAGATATTGGCTCGTGTCGGAATTTTGTTTCTCGACTTTACGGAGAGCCCTGAAGGGTTCATAGAGAGGGAGCACTTAAGTTGGTGGAGGTGTGACTTGAAATACCTTTTATTGCACCAACCAAGACGCTCTCACTCTATGAACCATTCAGGACTATTCATGAAGTTAGAAAACAAAACCTTAACACAGGACAATATGTTAAGGGGTCCACCGACATCCAAACAAACGATACATCGAAGACTTCTTACGAAAATCTGGCCTCCCCTCAAACACTTCTCATCACCATTAAATTCGGCCGATACATGTGTTTTTCCAAATGTTTGAAAAAGAATACCATATATTTACGTAAGAGTGTCGTTTTCTATTTTAGTGTTCTTATTTCAATTTAAATCATAATAATTAACAAATTATTTTAAAAATTATTTTCCAAATACTAAGTCAAGATACCATATAAAGTAATCCTTTTAAATTTATTATTATATAAATTTAGAAAAGGTCACGTCATCCTTTTGTTACATTTAAAATTGGGTGAACAATTTTAAATAATTAAATAATTAAATTGTAAATTTTTATAATTAGGTGATCACAATGAAAATGTATCTATAATTGAGTGGCTAAATGTGTAATATACTCAAAATTTTATCATGTCATTGTAGTACAATACATGAAATGACCAATTTGTTGATAAAAGTACTATTGAGGCTCTTATACTAAAAGTTAAATTACATTTTGTTTCTCTGCTTCAGAAATAGATAAATTAATTCTTATACGTTTGATCAAAGAATAAATTGGTCATTCCTATTAAAATTTCATCCATTTGTATTGTTAAAACTAGCGTGATTGACTGGTAACCAAACAGTAACACATTGTGTGTGTCATGTGTAGCTCATGCTGACGTACAAGGACTATTTTTTAACACAAAAAATGAATCAAATTTTTAGTAGATGAAACAATATGTAATCTGACTTCTAGTAGATGAACTTTCATAATACTTTTTACTCTAATTTATTTATTTATTTTTAAATATTTTTAATAAAAATCAAAGACCTAAAAAATAAATATTAAAAATTTGAGCTTACAAAACGGTACTTAAGTGTTTCTAAATAAATTAGCTAACTTGAAACTACTCTTTGTGTAATCACTTAATGCCCGTTTAGATGAACAGTGTGTTTACTTGTAGTTAGTGTATAAAAATAGTAGTGACGATAAGATTAAATACTATAACGTGAGAAAAAAACTAAACATACTAAACTGAACATAAATGTCTATCTGAAATAACCATTAATATAAACCGAAACAAAATAGCAGGGGCTTTGGCTATCTTCAATTACTTTTTTTTAATAAAACCATCACCTTATAATTGAATTTGAACAAAGCAGGTTCAATGGCAGAGAGTTTTTACAAAGATTTAGAGGGAAACGAATTATGTTCGTAGGTGACTCACTGAGTTCAAATCAATGGCTGTCACTCGTATGTTTGCTTCATACATCTGCACCTCATGCCAAATACACCTCTCAAAGGATTGGAGGCCTCTCCACATTCAGCTTCCCAGTAATTTTTTATTTCCATTTTTTTTTCTTTTTTTACATTACATCAATAGTCACTTTAAATAAGCATCGTTCTTATTTTGGTTGTTTCAATTTTTTTTTATTAATTTGGTTATCTCTAAAAACAATTTGATCAAATTGATTACTCTATCGTTCAATAGTAATGGGAGACTAACAATGCATTTGTACAAATTTTTTTTTTTTGAGGTGATCAAAATAGAAACGACTCCTATTTAGAGAGGTTGACGGATAATTGACTCTAATTTTAGAGTGAATAACGTGAAAATGCACAGTTAATCCTTCGTTACTATTTAATGGTGAAGTGATCAATTTGATCAAATTCAATTTTGAGACGTCCAAAATAAGAAGGATCAATGACTAACATGGTAATTTACGGATTTATTTTTCTTATCCAAGAGGATTTCATTCTCTTTCATTTCAGGCATATAGAGTTTCAATTATGTTGTCACGCAATGTTTTACTTGTTGATATTGTTAATGGAGAACACGGGCGAGTCCTAAAACTCAACTCAATTGGGGGTGGTCAACTATGGAAAGGAGCTGATGTATTGATCTTTGACACTTGGCATTGGTGGCTCCACACCGGTCGAAAACAACCGTGAGTCCATTATATTCTTTTATCAATTTGATTTTCATTTTTTAATTAAATTAAATCCATTATATTCTTTTATCAATTTGATTTTCAAGGAAATGGTTTGAAATAACCAAATTTACTTGAAAAAATAAGGGTTTGTGGAAATGCTATTGCAGATGGGATTATGTCCAAGACAATAAAGTAACTCACAGAGACATGAATCGTATTGTTGCATATGAGAAAGCATTGAGGACATGGGCGAGATGGGTGAACTTGAATGTGAATCCTGCTAAAACTAAGGTGTTTTTCCAAGGCGTCTCCCCCGATCATATGAAGTAAGCAATTTATTTGTTGATTTCTTAATAGTCAAAATTTTTATATTAAGAGTTAGATTGTATTTTGTTTTCTCTCTATTAAAAAAAGTAAATTAATCTCTATATATTAGATCAAAAAATAAAATGATCTTTTGAAAATTTTCATCCATTTTTACTGGTAAAAGTTACTCCTTATATGTCAATATAAGGTACATGTGCATGCCATGTATAATTATCTTATTATTTCACCGATTTTAAATAGTAAGAATTAATGCAATTTTTAATAGAAATGATTTGTTTACTCTTTAATCTATTGTATAGGGATTAATTTGCCCATTGTTTAAGTAAAACAAATAATATGCAATTTGATTTCTAATATAAAGGCTTTCATGATACTTTTACTAATAACGACTCAAATCAAATTAGGGTAAACTACGGTAAAGGTCACCCAACTATGAAACATTACAAAATGGTCTCTCAACTATGAAATGTTACAAAATGATCACTCAAATTATCTTTTTTGGTTACTGTTTAACATAAAAATGGAAGCACCCAAAAATCTAAGATAATTGGGTAACCAAAAAAGACAAAATTGAATAGTTGAGTGACCACTTTATAATTTTTCATAGTTGGATGACTAAAAAGAAAAGAATCATAGTTGGAAGACTACTAATGTAGTTTACCCATCAAAAGGTATAGGATTGACTTGGTGTTTGCTCTTGTTGTATTAGTTCCAAGGATTGGGTGGATAGAAGAGGGAATACATGCGTAGGGGAAACACGCCCATTGTTAAGCGGGGAGTATGTAGCAGGTCCACATCCAGCTCAACTTATTTTAAACAAAGTGTTGCGAAGTGTGTCAAAGCCAGTTCATCTACTTGACATAACTGCCTTGTCCCAACTAAGGAAGGACGGCCACCCTTCAGTCTTTGGCTATGGAGGCCGCCGCGGCATCGATTGTACGCATTGGTGTCTCCCCGGAGTTCCTGATACATGGAATGAATTACTCTTTGCAGCTCTCATCCAAGCTTAAGGAGCTTACTGTTCTAATCCAATAAATGTACAGTGCACATTTATTGGTATTGCTATGTTGTTCAGTAGAAAATAATTATATGGACTTTGTTGTATTGCAAACGTATAATCCAATGAGAATCTGCAGACCTTCTAAATTTCACTATTTGCTCACAATTATGAAAACTTTTAAGATTCATCAAAACGTGGAGAGGCAGGAATAAGATGCCCTTGTGGTAATGATAAAAATCTTTTCTTCATCTTTACTCTTCTAACCTAAGAACCCTAGTTGCCTCCTCCCTTAAAGATGTCATCGTTGCTCCCATCGAACAATCGCCTACCACCATTGCCATACCTTCGCTGACTCTTATCCCGTAACCATCACTTGGCCAAACTCCCCTCCAAACCTGACTCAAGCTTCATTCGCTCACCATCACTATCATTTAAATCTAACTCACTGAACCCTTCATCCGTCAACCACAACCTCCATCATAGCCACCAACGTTCATCATAATCCCTCACCACACTACCAAAACCCTTATTTAGCCGCCAACAACTCCATACACTTGAACGCATGCAATAAACAAAGAAACAAATAGGGAGAAAGAAGCACCTTGGGTCTAGTCAAGGTTCGGTCAGCGAGCTCCATGCAATGATTAGACGATTCAAATGGTGGAATAGTAGCCACAGAGAAATAGAAAGACATCTCAAAATTAGACCATATCAGCGGAGGGATCAAGAAATTGGAGCACAAAAATTCTAAACCTTTGGCAGTGACCTCATAATTTTTGAGAGTTTTTTTTCTGAGAAATCTAATCCTATAGATTTGAAGAGGAGGCTTTGAGATTCACTTTGGTGGTTTGGGATCAATGGTCTGATGCCAAAGAAGACGTCAAGCGATCATGGCAGTCATGGCGAGAAGTGATGGATATGGGTAAGGTGAAGGAAGAATAGAAAAACAAGGACAACATAAAGAAAGAAGTAGATGGGTCTTGAGTCTCTTTTAAGCGACAAGCCATTTCCAATAGGGCCGAATGACCCCAAGGAAACATGAAGGGTCTGAACTATGCGCACCAGCTATGGCCATCTTTGTGCAGCTCGTGACACAAGTAGTAGAAGTGTGTAAAAATCTTGATTCGGTAATGCTAGCATCCAAGCCCTCAAGTCTCAGCTGCAATTCTTAGACTTTGTAATTTCATGCTTTGGAACTTAGTTTTGGGCATGTTCCTTGGTCAGTAGGTGAATATTTATGTTTTGAGTATATTTCCATGTGGACTGGTTATATAATTGGCATGTTTGGGTATATTGGATGCTTCTGAGTTGGATATGTGAAGAAAATTCTCAAGTTGAAATGTATGTTTTATGGTTCACATTTTACTTGTCTAATGAATTTTTGATCTATTGTGTTAATGAGCATGATTTAGACTTTATTTGACATGTCAAATATGTTTGTGTTGGTTTGGTTGCATGTTATATATGTGTAGACACATTTAAAGACTCAATTGCATGACTTGTAATGCTTGTTTTCTGCATTTATGGACATGTGTCTCAAGACATCAAGAATATATTTTGAGATCTCAAGAATATTTTCATGCAATTCATGCATGTCTTGATACATGTCTCGAGCTCGAGACACAAAACATTAAAATTAAAATACCAAAATTTCAATTCAAAGTCTTGAAACATAATGTATTGCCTTGATGCTTAAGTTTTGGGCCATGAAACTTCGAAGCTAAAACTCAAACAAGAGAAGCATGTGCCATAAGATATTGAGCTCTTGATCTTGTTGATATTGTCAAGTTTGGTTGATGCACCGGGAGTATGGATATTTGGGGAATATTTTGGTTAAGCTATGTGTATATACATTGGTGTGTTTGAAGGGTATATTGCACATTTATGATGTGTTTGGTTAGAAGAATATTTGTTATTCTATTTGGTGTGTTTGAGGTTCATCCGTGTATATGTCGTTTAATTCATAGGGGAAATGACTCATTAATGCTAAGAAGTTGTGAATGATATTTAAATATGAAAGCATTGATATCATGATATTGATAAGACATGGACTCACGTGATTATGTATTTCACCTCCAAATATCATATGTGGGTCTATTTGACTTCAATTAATATTTATAGTGTCTTTTAATGATTTATATCTAATTAATATGTTTTTAATTCGAAATTTCATATGGTTGTTTGTGTAATTTTGAATTGTTTCGATAGCAAATGTGGCGTTTTGTATCTGATTGTCTCTTGAATTAGGTGTAATGTATTACACGGAAACTCGAATCTATGGCAAGTGGCGTGCCACATACCGCTAATGCTAATGTGGCATTTCCCATCATGAAATATTTAAACAACAACAAATTATAAAAAGTTAATAAAAATTATTTTAAAAATATTAAAAAATGAACTTGAATAAGAAGATGTTTAAATTTATTTGCATTTAGATATCTATTTGTCCAAGTTCATTCTAGACATGATATTTTATATAATTATTAAAATCTATAAAAAAATGTAAAAAATTATTGAAAATTATAGAAACAAATGATTAAAAAAATCTTACTCATACCGAGTACGTACTCGTATCCAATATGAACTTAAATAAACAATTCAGACTTAAAAAAAATATATATTGAGAGATGAATTTTTTTAAAAAAATCTAAAACTTAATAAAAATATATAAAAATGTAAATTTAGAATGAATCTAAATAAATGAATATCCAAGCTTATTTAAACGAAGACATCCACTTGTTCATATTCATTTTAGAAATAATTTTTTAAATAATATTACTTATTTTATAATTTCAAAAAAATTGAAAATAAATTCAATGTGAATGTTTTTTGTTTTCTAATAGTATTCTATTCCCCTTCTTTTTAAGTTTTCATTTTTTTTTGTTTTTATTTATTTATTTGAATATTGAATGTTATCTTTAAATATTTTTTTTAGAATTTTTATTAAATTTCTAAAACTTTTTTGTTGACCAAACAAAATATCACCTCTGCATTAACTATATGTGACATGTTACATGTCATTATCTATTACGTCAGCAAAATGTAATGGTTAACCCAAAACTTTAACTAAGAAGCTTAATTGACCTTTTTTTTTTGTCAATAAAGGTGTATTAAGGGGCAACAACAAGGGCAAGGAAAGACCTTGATCCCCTAAAATTAAAAATTTCCTTTTAGATCTTTTGAAATTTTATAAAATTATTAATAATATATGGTAAAATTATAGTTTGACTCTCGATGATAAATTCTTTTATTTAATCTTTAAAAATTATAAAAAAAGTAAGTTAATATATTAATAAAATTGCATTTTAATTTTTATAAAAATATATAATTTAGTTTTGCCTTCCAAACTCTAGCAAAGTATATTCTTTCATAAGAATAAAGAACAATATTATTTATATTTATGTTGCATTTGTAGTAGGGTGATATCAATCCGATTCGGTCGAGTTTTTTAATTATTCATCACAATTTAATTTAATTTAGTTCGGTTCGATTTGGTTCAATTTTTTATTTTTAATATTATCTAGCAAAACTTCAAAGCCTTTTTTCATAAATATTTATAAAATACAATAATTTTCAAGAACTTTTAAATTATTTTTAATCAAGATAAAATATTTATTTTTATACCATAAAAATTTAAAATTAATTATAAATTAAATGAAAATAGAATTCGATTCTATTTTAAGTAATCGCGTCTTTTAAATTTACATATTATAAACTGTTCAAATATTGTCTAATCAAATCAATTTTTGATTTTTTTTGGCTCTACACTCCAAAAATTACATTATATTAAGTTTTAAAAAACCTTCAAACATATAATGTGATGTACAAAAGATGGAGTTGTTAAGAGAATGGATAATACAAGAATATAGTAATGTTGTGATACTTTTCTTGCAGCGGCTGCTTTTCTCTTCCTTTACATTAATTTATTTCACATATCTTGCATGCCTTGATAATTGAGATAAGAATTATGTATAAAAGCAAGCCCTAAAAAGGTGAATTTATCATGGACGTCTTTACTAGGTGTTTTATTTTTTTATTCAAAAAATAGATAAATTAGTTTTTATATATTAGTTTTAATAGTAAATTAGTCCTGTTAAAAATTGATTTTTGTATAAAATTCTTTTGGGATGAAATTAAATTATAATTTTTACGATAATAAAAATGTAATTTCAACATTTTAATAACCTATATATTTATATTTTTTAAAGAATTAAATCAAATTTTTACTCTTATAAAAAATTACAATTTAATTTCGAACCTTCTTAAAAAAGAGAGAAAACAGAATGGCTTGAACCCGGATATTATAGACATAATGAAGAAAGGCATATATTTCAGCCTATTTCATTTCACGGTTTGTTGGTTTGGGTGATGTGTTTTGAAGCAAAAAATGGAGAGAGTGGAGTGGGTTATTGAAGTTGATGAACAACTTAAAACCATGGTGGGGTCAGAGACAGAGATGGAGCATTGGATGAAACGATCCATCTACAGAGTACCTCCCAACATCACTGATCTAAACAACAAAGCTTACATCCCTCAACTCGTCGCTTTCGGCCCTTACCATCATGCCCAACCTCATCTGTACCCCATGGAAGATCACAAGCAACGAGCCCTCCTTCACTTTCTCAAGAGATCAGGCAAACCACTACAGTCGTTTGTCCAATCTTTAGCTAAAGATTTGCAGCAACTGAGAGATTGTTATGAGTTGCTTGATCCAATGTGGCAAGATGATGATCACAAGTTTATGCAGTTGATGATTGTTGATGGTTGTTTCATGTTGGAAATCCTACGTTTCCATACTCATACAATGGAAGATTATGCTGAAACCGACCCAATCTTTAGCAACCATGGGAAGATGCATGTTATGCCTTTTATTAAAAGAGATATGTTAATGCTGGAGAATCAATTGCCGATGAAAGTTCTTCATAGCTTAGTTGCTGTTGATAGCAATGGAACCAAGGT
Source organism: Gossypioides kirkii (assembly GCA_005610355.1). Classification (NCBI taxonomy): domain Eukaryota; kingdom Viridiplantae; phylum Streptophyta; class Magnoliopsida; order Malvales; family Malvaceae; genus Gossypioides; species Gossypioides kirkii. The sequence goes on along the minus strand of CP032251.1, from coordinate 359,270 downwards.
AATCCCTATATTTTAAGTTGGTTAATTTGGTCATTTTTAGCTCTAATATTTTTGCTATTTCCAAAATCTGATGTGGTAAACATGATACCACATGTGTAATGACATGTCAGTTTGTTATTTCCACGCATTACTCACTCAAAATTCAATTAATGGGCTAACAGGGGCTAAGCCAAAAATTTATCTTTGGGAGAACTAAATTATAAAATTTTAAAGGGGTCAGAGTACAATTTTATTTTTATATATGCTTGTTGTTTTAGAATTTTAAAGGAATTAAATTGAAATTTTTCATCTTTGGGGGCGAGGGGGGTAAAGTGTATTTTTACCATTAAATTAACTTATAATTTTAAATACTTCAAGGAACTAAAATAATAATTTGCCATTGCTGGGGGAGGGGAGGCAGGCGGTGACATCCTTGCGATTTAACGACAGTCTTTGAAGTCGAGATTGAAATTTCAAAATTAGAAATATATAGGGTTTTAGAATGATTTATGTAGAGAATATGGACTAAATTTACAACTGTACACAAAATACAGGACTAGTAACTGAATTTAACCAAACGGATTTATCTGCTACTGTTTGGGTCATGACTAAAGTTTCAAAAAAATATAAGGACTAAATCCACAATTTTTGTAAAAAAACAGGGATTAATAGCAAAATTTAACCATTTAAGTAGTACCCTGATGCAGGACGAAGAATTTGTGAGCAAACTTATACTCAAGTTCTACTCCTCCAATACCCCCGTGTCATGTGTGGGAAGTTGCTTACACTTATTGGAAGTGTACCGGAAGAGTCTCCTTCCGGACATACCAAGTGGTCGACAACAAAGAAAACGTCACTGGCATCGCAGACCACACTACGAAGACGGGGACGACATCGTTAGATCCGCAATGGAGCTGAACGAAGCCGGAATCAGATTCAAGAAAAGTAAAAGTATTAGCCTCAAGGATATTACATTCCGTGGAGGGGTGCTTAAGCTGCCAGTTATCATCATAGATGATGCCACGGAATCCATGTTTTTAAACCTAGTAGCATTCGAGCGTTTGCATGTTGGGGCAGGTAACGAGATTACATCCTATATATTTTTCATGGACAACATTATAGACAGTGAGAAAGATGTGGCCCTTTTATACTCAAAAGGGATCATTCAAAATGCACTTGGGAGCGACAAAGCAGTGGCTAGCATGTTCAACTCCTTGACAAGAGACATCACGTTGGACCCAAATAATAGCCTTGATGAAGTACGGAAGATGGTGAACAGGTATTGTAAGAAACCATGGAATGAATGGCGTGCTAATCTCATTCACACTTACTTCACAAATCCATGGGCTATCCTTTCTTTGATTGCTGTTGTCTTCCTTTTTGCACTCACAATAGCACAAACCGTATATTCTATCTTGTCTGTCTATAGCAACTAGTTTAACAGCCCCACCTCCCATATGTTATAAGTCTGTGTGTTCTTTCGACAATCTTGTATACATCGGTTGTGGATTTTGTTCTTTTCATTCAAACTTAATGGTATTGTTGCCAATTTGCTCTTTTTACCAGATTTTGATTGGATACAAGTACCACCCATAGATCAGTGTGAAAGTGTCACTGGGCTAGACTTTAGCCTAGCCATCCATGTGGTTTCAGGCAGTAAACTTGTTTTAAATTTGCTTAAATTAGTTTGAATCCTTGAAAAGTGATAACTTCGAAGAGAATTCTCTAAGACCTTGATGATATACAAAAAGCAAGAAGATGAAGCAACTAAAAAGAAAAGCTAAACCTAAATGTTCTCCTTCCTTAGTCCCATTTCTTAGTTGCTTGTTGATACAGAGGTCAATAAGGAGGGAGACTGGTCTCTTGGTCAAGGAGCAGAGAAGAAGCAGGAAACCCTTCAAAATAGAATCCCCTCCCTAAAGAGGTTTTTCGGATCGGATTCTGGATTGGTCCCCGAATCGGGTTCTTTTTACTATCATTGTATAACACTGCTCTATCAGTTCTTCATCTCAATCTTCAGTCAATATTCCTTCCCTTCCTTTCATTCACTCTTCAAGAACTACTAACCAATCAATAGTTTGGTAAGCAGCAAGCAAACGAAGCGAAATAAAAAGAAATTGAGAAGAGATATAGAGATGCAAATCGGGTGGGGGTCTCACGGCTTCTAAGTAGAAGAAAAGTTCAAAAGATTTGTTCTATGAATCTACACAAATTTTTGTTCCCATTTTGGTTTAAGAATGTTTAAAACTAAGAAATTTCCGGCTTTTAATCCGGTCTATTCAATTTTTTACGATTTTTTGCGGTTCATTGATTATTGGATTCAAAAAGAAGTGGTTGAATCCTCAAACCTATCGGTCCAACCAACTAATCCGTTTTCAACATCTCCCACCCCAATATTGTATAAAAAATTATAATGCGAACAGAGTTAACTTTTCAATTAATGTTATATGTGGTTTTATAATTTAAAAGCAGATACTTAAATTCAAAAAGTAAAAAGATTAAATTTTTGAAAATAAAAACATGGTTAACTTTCAAATGTATGAAGTGAATTGATATTTAGAGTCATGAATTTTTAATTGGATTAATTGATCAGATCAGGAACCGGTTGTGTTGAAGTATGACTCATATTCTAGTTAAATTTGAGAAATAATCTTTTAATTAAATCCTATTTATTTGTTTCAATCAAACTCTGATCAATGTTTATGTTGTGAGGGTTTTTTATTTTCGAATTTCGGGATTTAGTTTTTATCTCCATCTTTTGTATTCTTTTTTTTTTGCCATTATAGTAAAATTATTTTTGCTTGTGATTTTTTATTCTTTTCGAAGGGATTTTTTCACGTTAAATTTGTGTGTTCAATTTCTCAATTTCTTCCATTATTTTTACTTTTTCGTTGTTTAATCGAATCGATCTCTAACAGATCGAAATACTCATTTATAAAAAAATATCAAATTGATTGACACGTGAATCGATAAAAACGATTAAACCAAGTTAAAAAAACAGATTGATGGTAAAACGTTGGTTGCCAAACTCAAGAAATATTTTGATGTCTAAGTTTTCATGTCTCTACCATATATAAGCTATAAGAGTTTATAGATTTGGTTTTTCAACATTGGATTGAATAATTGAATTTCAAAGAATCATGGGGAGATTTCTCAACCAAACCAACCATTATCATCATCTTTATGCGTATATCTATCCACCTCATATATTTATACAACCCAATATAGTAATATTGATTCAACCTCCTCTCTCAACGGTGTTCGGAGAAGGTAAATATGTATTTGTACTATCTAACAATGCCTCCATAGTTAAATGCAAATACATATTGATTGTTCATATATATATCGGGAGAGATCCACTTGTACTAGTGTAAAATTAAAGTTGTTTTATATTTTTCGTATTTTTTGGTATTACACATTTTCTTATCTTTTTGTACAGTTAATATTTTAACGATTCAACCTTTAAATTTAATATTTTATTTATATAATCATGCATATCAAATTTGATTTTAATTAAAAAAATTCAAGTATTTTTTTTGTAAAAAATTCAACTTTTAAATATAATTTTAATATATTGAGTATTATGTATCGATATGACAAAGATATCCAATTATTTAGAAAATAAATCCAACGGTTGGATCCTTAAAAAATTAATCATACAAAAAGATATGAAAGGGCGTAAAACAACTTAAACTTTATACCGGTGTAAGTGGATCCCTCCCCAATATATTGTTTAATTTAATAATTTTAAATCCAAATATGATTTTAGAATTATTGTGCTGATTATAATTATATTCTTTTATTATAATTACAATTTTTGTATATGGATTGTTATTAACAAGGAATAATATTTGATACACCGTCGATGCAAAGTCTCATACGCTGTCAATAAATAATAACATTACATATCATCATTAAATTAAATAAAAAATAGAAAAGATTTGTAAATAAATACTAATAATTTTATTTAAACATTAATCATAACTATTATAAATAAATATTAATAACACTCAGATTTAGAATATTGGGATTAAAGATTTATGGTCTCTGAGTTAAGATTTAAGGTTTTACCGTTTATTTATGATTATTTAGTATTATGTTTAAATAAAGTTATCAACATTTATTTATAAGTTTACTATTTGTTTGTTTTATTTAATGATGAGATATCACATTATTATTCACTGATGTTACATTAAATTTATACACCAACCACTAAAAAAACTCTAATATTGAAGCATCGACATAGATTTTTTATTTGTTATTTTGACAACAATACATTATCAAGAAAGTACATTAGTATAACAATTAATATTTTCATTACTATATACACTTGATTTTGATGCTATAAACAACAACGACGACGATGATGATGACATGCAACGGCGGGGTTGGCGGTGGCAGCAGCAGACGCAAAAGCTTCGCCTAGTAGAGGTATAAAGGTTTGAGCCCTTCAGATTGAACAGAACTAACTCTCAATGATCTCTGCTCTCTTCTATTTCTATATTAGGACTTGCAGAATCAGTAACTGTGCCATGGGTCGACATGCTTAGTGTTTGGCTTGGATTTTGCCAAAAGTGATTAACCAAGGCCTTGAATTTTGAATCCATGGATGAAAACCCCGGATCCGATAAGAGATCTTGAACAGCTGTTCGACCTTCGAGCATGCTTACTACCTGTGACATAGTAGGCCTCAAGGTGGGAGATGCATTGGTGCATAGGAGAGCCACATTCAGCATGATCATTGCCTCCTCCGATGAGTACTCTGATCCCAAGTCTGGATCGACTAACTCCAACAAACTTCCCCGCTCTCTCAAAACATATGCCTGAGAAATAATAAGATTTAGAGAGAGAGTTTAACATAAAACACTCTAGGTAAAAATACTATGGAAGTCTTTGTACTAAGAATCGGATTGCATTTTGGTCTCTCTACTAAAAAAATGAACAAATCAATCCGTTTATGTTAGATAAAAACAAACTGATCCTCTTATTAAAAATTTCATCTATTTCTACTATTAAAATTTGGTTCTTGTATGTCAGCATGAGGTACATGTGACATGCCATGTGAAACTGTGTAGTTATTTTGTCAGGTACATCAGTTTTTAACAGTAAAAATGGATGAACTTTTTAAAAGAAATGATTAATTTGCTCTTTTATCTAACGTACAGGAACTAATTTATCCATTTTTTAAGTAAAGAGAGCAAAATATAATCCGACTCCTAATACAGTAACTTCCATAGTACTTTTACCTGGATTCTGTATGATCTGGAAAGATTTAATTTACCCAGTCAAGAAGGTAAACAAAGTCCTCACTAGGCCTGTAGTTTGTATTGCTCTTTCCACTAACAATTTCCAAAGCAACAACACCAAAGCTATACACATCAGCTTTGTCGGTTAGGTAACCACGCATTGCATACTCGGGGGCCATATAACCACTTCAGAACCAAAGGACAAACCAATTAACGGTTGCTGCATAGGTTAATTTTATTTAACAAGGCTAATATTCATTAAACTCATGGGTGCCACTAGTAACTTCGGAACAAAAATTTAGCATGCATCAAAATTCTGAGTAACGAGTTCTTTATACTCTTCTCTACTCAATCAAATGTCATGTAAGATTAAGGGTTAAATCACTATTTGAGACTTGAACTAGGTAACTATGCCCATACTGGGGCCTATGTTTTTTTTTTCCAAGTTACGCTTTGAACTTAATAATTGTTCCCACATTAGAGCTTGAACTTTTTTTTGTCCAACTTAATCACTGAACTTGGCAATTGTTCCAACATTAGGACCTAAATTTTGGGATTTACGAAGAAATATTAGGGACTAACTTGAACAAAAAAAAGTTCAGCCCCAATGTTAAAACAATTTCAAGTTCAGGGCCTAACTTAGACCAAAAAAAGTTCAAACCTGAAGGAACAATTGCCAAGTTTAATACCTAACTTTAACAAAAAAAAAATTAGGCATCAATATGAGAATAATTGCCAAGTTCAGGCCTCAAAAAGTAATTTAACCCTAAGATTAAACCTGCCCATAAATATCCCCACATTATGATGTCAGCACACTACATTCAATTTCCTTGCATAAGTATGCCGTTAATAACTAGAAGTAAATTTACAAAGCTGAACAAGTTCTCATGAAGAAACTTACATGGTCCCAGCTATACGAGTGCTGATGTGAGTTTTGTCATCTTCATTTAGCTTTGCCAAACCAAAATCAGAAATTTTTGCATTGAGATCCTTATCAAGCAACACGTTACTTGTTTTAATATCCCTATGCACAATTTTTATTCTAGACTCTTCGTGGAGGTAGGCCAAACCCCTGGCAATGCCAAGGCAAATCTTTTGTCGGGTTGGCCAGTTCAGTTTCAGTTTGCATGTAGCATTCTTACCTGTGGTTAAGCAGAATGAAAGCCAATCAAGATTTGAGTGGTGACTTTTAAGTGTGTGTTCCCATAAACTAGTATAAATATCATAGATAATTAGAAGTTTTAAGCTTACCAAATAAAGCACGAGATAGACAGTTATTTTCCATGTACTCGTATACTAGCAATAACTGGTTTCCTTCAACACAACATCCATACAACTTCACAAGATTTGGATGCTGCAGTGCAGATATCATGCCTATTTCATTCACGAATTCGCGATTTCCCTGCTTAGATTTTGAGGAAAGCTGTTTCACTGCAATAATTGTTCCATCTGACAATAGACCCTGCATTCAGCAGTGAAAGCAGCAACTATGTATTTAAACACTAACGAGTTTTTTAATTTTAATCATGCAAAGGCATGGTTGTAAGCATGGAATATACTGACATAAGAGTTTCAATGGCAGTGTTTTACTGCTCCACTCTTACAGCAAATTTTCTGTAACATATAATGCCCTCAAAATCATTTTGCAACAATCTATGCATCTCAACAGGAAAATCCAGAGGACTACACAAAAATTACCACTTATATGCACCCAGAATATATTTGAGGAAAGAAGTGGTTAGTGTTAGTAATGCTTTAAAAGTAAAATTTAAAAGTTCCTAGTTAAACGTAATCTATCGGACCAACTTTGGATCATAACCTTGTGTCATCTCTGCACATTAACATTGACAGGCTAGACTGTAAAATCCTTTTGATTCATTGGATTTTGATCATAGATTTTTTATGTTCAACTTGTAGAAAACAACTAATATATATTTTTAAAAACTCTTCAGTCCTACAAATCCAACCCTGGCCTAAAGATACGAACTCAAGATCTCCAAGATGGAGTCATAAGCTGTAAGTGCTAAGCTGTCCCCTAGGAGACCATGACCAACATTTTTAACAGATGGTCAAAACTATATCATTTTGATATACACACTTACCTTGTACACGCAACCAAAGCCACCCTCGCCAATTTTATTTTCTGTATCAAAGTTCTTGGTGGCAGCTTTAATCTGTCTTAGACTGAAAATTCCTGTTTGCAGATCCAGGCCTCTCAGCTCTGAAACGAATCCAGTGTTAGATGTCATAAACAAAAAAATTACATAAAATATTTTAATATCTTTGTGCATGATAATTAATCCATATCATGATTTTTGACAGCTACGACACAAAATTGAACAATCCAAAATAAGGTCACGGAACTCGACTAGAAGCGGCAACAAAGAATTTTACCTGTAGCCTGTCTACTATGAAATAAATGCATAATATAAAAGTTGAGCAGAAATCCTATGCATTTTTTTTCCTTTTTCTAATGCAGTTAACGGATAAAGTGCAATAAAACAATCTGCTATGATGAGCTGTGAAGAATTATGTAATACAGGAGATGATGATGCATATTATTACCCTTCGGAGACAAACATTTTATACTTTGGAAAATGAACAACGAAGTCAAGATCTTGTATCTTCAGAAATTTTATGTATGATATTGTTATATATGCTGATATTGGTGTTATATTCTTCTGTTGATGCGTACAATAATGGGATAAAGAAACATGTGGTTAGAAGTCAAGAAAATGGATTTTTAGGTCAGATAAATTTTAACAAAGACTTTAACAAGTGCCATCTAGAATTTCAATATTTTACCTGCTGTTTTGTACTGGTCACCAAGGTCTCATATACATACATATTATATAAATGATATGCGTATATATATCAAATGTCAACAGAGTAGGAGTTGAGCAAGGACAATAAAGAACCGAGTTCATTAGAATGTGGAATACCTTTCTCAACAGAGTTTTTGCCTCCCAACCAGCCTTTTCTCCAGAGGATACCTAAGACCATAAGGGAAAAAACTATGGCTGCAGATATTGCCCCAACCACCACTACAAGATAATTCCTTTTGCCAACAATAGTTGGGGGTGGAAAATCTGGTTAAGAAAAAAATATTATCCCCAATGAATATACATCATCAAAAGTCAACAAAACTGAACCCTGGAGATCACAGAACTAACAGCAATTTCATTAAGATCATATTTTTCATCATAAGTGTAAACTCTTCAAGGACTACTTCAACTAACTTGATCCGCATAGATTGAACATAATGCAAATAGCATCCACTGAAGCTGAATGGATTTTATGGGAAAGAAAAAAGCTAAATTGGTTAGATTGTACATTTATTTCTCACAAGTTCTGAGTTGGACAACAATTAGTAATTTTTGGTAGAATCCTCTAGATGGCAATGACTAATGGAATTGATAACTACAGCTAAAGTCTCCATCCAAGGAACCAAACTAGAATGACAGCAGTTAAATGTATAAACCAATACTATTAATAGTTGGTGAGGAAATTCGGTCGGTATGATCAAGCCTTTTAGCTGCAAAAAAGTCGATTGTTGCAAAACTAATGACAGAATGCACAATAAAAGAATTTCTAGAGTTTGGCTTCAACTTACTTGGAACCACTGATATAGCTGAAATAATAGGGCCATACATCCCCCTTGCTGGTATGCCTGTAGTCCCTCTTCCAGCCCAGTAAAAGTGGATTTTTAACGTATGTGTTGTTAGGACAACCGTAAAGTTCTTTACAATGGGCTTACCAGTACCACCAGCTTCCTCTTCAATATTAAAATCTTTCAGCACCAATTCATCCTGAAAGAATACATATTATAAAGTTAGGAGATGCAATTCTCAAATGTAAACCAATATTTGTTTCTTTAATTTTTCTTATATGTAAACCATGTATTCAGGAAAGTTTAGTTACCTGGATATAGACATCAAATATACGTTTTCCAAGGCTGTAAAACGATCGATCGCTTTTAAAAATAATTTCAGCAAAGAGCAGACTAACAGTGTAGTTCCCTTTCATTAGGCAGAGTCCATAATAAGTGAGAGAGAGGGGAGAAATACGAGCTGTTGTATATAGTGCTGAATGGACTGCAGGGACATTGGACAAAGAAGAAGTATTGGTAATGATGTATTCATCCGCATCAATATCATTATCCATGAAGTTTCCACTGCTGCTTAATGCCCAGCCATGCCCTGGGTAAAACATAGAAGCACCTCTTGGTTCAATATCAGCTTCATATTTGGTATCACCACTGATGTTTAGTTCCTTCCCTCCACAATTAATGTGCAATGAGTATTTATCTGTGAATAACCAACATTTTGATGGAATTTAAAAAAATTTCTTAGCAGGAAAGGAAGATAATTAGACATTCTGATTAGGAATCATATAAATTGGTATTGCACCACACAATTTTAGAGTCCATAATACTGGAGAAAAAGAATAAAGCCTAAATTCAAATCATTGTTAGTTCAAGAAAGAATTTGACATTACGATTACTAACAAAGTTAACATGAAATATAAGCATCTAATGTATTCCTGGTCATCAAAAGTTAAATCTTTAGTAAGTCAAAAAGAGGACTAGAGTGAACAAATTAGTTAGTTTGAATGTGGATATTATTTTTCTTTTGGAGACTAGAGTGAAGCAGCATAATTCTCAAGCTACTATTGACAAACATTTTAATGGCTGGCATAGTTTTTTTTAATTATAATGAAGTTGTAAATGGGAGGATTTGGGTTCTTTGGAGAAAAGAGGTTGCTTTAAATGTTCTTTCTGTTAATGATCAAAGTATTTCATGTAATGTGTGCTTTAAAAATATAAATGTTTTCGTCACTGCTGTGTATGGATGCAATGATGGAATTGCTAGGAGAAGTCTTTGGCATCAGTTGAAAGTGTTTGAGCAAACTTTTGGCCTTAACCCTTGGGTCATTGGAGGTGATTTCAATGTTATAGTTCATCCTCATGAGAGTTCCGAGTATGATGGTGGAGTTCAGATGATAACTGCTGACATGAGAGAGTTTTAAGACTGTTTGGGGAATTTAGGAGTGTTGGATCATCCTTGCCATGGTCCTATCTTTACTTGGTCTAATCATCAAATTGAAAGATTTTTAGCAAGAAACTTGATCCAGTGTAGCAAAATAGGACCAAGCACATCGAAATAGATCGCCATTTTATCAAGGAAAAAGTAGCCAGTGGTGTCTTAAGTGTATCTTATCTAACATCCGAAAAACAATTGGCTGATGTTTTTACTAAAGGGCTCAGCTGTAAGACTTATCATAATCTTCTTTGCAAGTTGGGCATGCGAGATATCTATGCACCAACTTGAGGGGGAGTGTTGAGATCTTTGATTTATTTGACAGCATTGAATAGCTAACCTTTAGGGATTATAGCTGACTTTTTAGAGATTCTAATTAGAGATATTCTTTCCTTACATGATTCAATGTTTCATGTATATATATCTGTACATATTTCTAAGAAATACATAGTTTTGAGTGAGTTTTTCCCCAATATATTAGAGTATTCATCTCTAATTTCATCAGAAGTTGAATGCAGGAAAGAGTGAACTGTTTGCCACTGGTATTCAGCACATGGAGTTGGAATGTGTTCAGAAATCTCTGGGTTTAAGTTAGGGAGGCTGCTTGTTAGATATATGGGGGTCCCTATAGTGACTAGGAAGTTCACTGAAAAGGATTGTCAGCCACTTATTCCAAAGATTAGAGCAAGGATCGGTCATTGGTCCTCTAGACAACTTAGTTGTGCTAGGAGACTGCAGTTGATTCAAGCTATGCTATTCAATATTTCAAATTATTGGTGCAGACAACTTATTGTTCTGAAAATTGTAATACATAAGATCAATCAGATGTGTACCAGAATCTTCAGGAAGGGGAAAGAGTCTTCTGCAACTGGAGCCAAAATAAGTTGGAATCAAATATGTTCTATGAAATCAGAGAGTGGTCTGGGGTTGAAAGATCTCTATAGTTGGAACAAGGCTTCCATTCTTCAATTGATCAGAAATACTCTTGCTGGTGAAGGCTCTTCATGGGTTGCCAGGATAAGAGCTTACATCATTAAAGATGCAGATTTTGTGCAATTTGAATGCAGAAGTAATATGAGTTGGGGTTTGAGGAAGCTTTTCAAGATGAGAGATGAAGCAATTCAAGTTCAAAACATGTTTTCTGATCCAAATAAGGCTTTGGTAAGTATAATTTGCAATGAGGTTAGAGAGAAAAGGTGCAAAGTACAGTGACATAAACTGATTTTGGTTCCCATTACATATCTCAAAACATGCAGTCGTTACCTGGATGGTCATTTTGGGAAGAATTCGGACAAAAGACAAGCTTGTTCAGTTAGGTATTATCAATGTTGGGTAGTGCAAGTTATGTAACAGTAAGTTAGAGACCAGGAATCATCTTTTCTTTGAATGCTCATATTCAAAAGGCATATGGAAATCTATTCTTGGATTATGCAGGATTGACAGAGACATCATGGATTGGCGGAGGGAATTACAGTGGGCTTATACAAATGATGAAATCAGAGATGAATACTCTAATATATTGAAGCTTAAAGGCAAGACTCTCATTGCAATTATAGTGAGGACTGCTTGGAATGCGCATGTTTACTTGATTTGGGAAGAATGTAACAGAATGCAATTCAAGGGGAAGCAAAGGAATGAGAGTGAGATCTTGAATTCTATAAAGGAATTAGTTGCAATTTGACTTAGTGGTAAAAGCATTGATAGAGTTGATATAGTTAATTTTCATTTATGTACAGTTTCGAATATACTAGAGTAGTCTGCATAGGAATGTATTGTTGTTTTCAAGTTTTTGATGTTTTATTGTAGCGGAATTCTGCTTCTTTGGATAATAAAATCACCATTTATCCAAAAAAAAAAAAAAAAAAGAGGGCAACTAGAAATTTTACCAAAATTTTTGTTAAATTCCATGAGGTTACGGATAAACTATAATTGTCTTTAGGCTCTTTTCTTGCATAAAGTTAATCTCATCAATATGTATACTCGGTTTCCTATGGTCCTAGCACATTTCTCAAGTCAAAATGCGTCTAACATTGAAGGAGAATTCCATATGTTTCAATTCCAAAAAGAATAAAACAAAGGACGAGCTCTGAAAATTGACTTACATTGTTTAGATGAAACAGAACATGGGAAGTCGTGCCTTAGACATAAAGGAACTCTACTTCTGCACCAAGATAGGAAAGCCCAAAGATAATCAATAAGCTTTTACTGAGGCGAATTGCATGAATTACAAAGCCATGAGCAATTCAAAACAGCCACAGCAACTCAATAGAATATCTGAAAAATAAAGGCACAAAATTCTTACAATTTATCTACTGATGTTGAGTAGCTCTCAACCAAGTTCCTGGAAAAATCTTCATATTAGTACTTCAAGTTATACATGCTTGATGCTTGTTGATGATCTAGGATAAAAGAAATATATCTTAAAAGATAACTCACACACTCCCTCGAGGACATTCTATTGGACTTGCAGGCTCCCATGTGAAATTATTGTAAGACAAATCCCTGTGGATGAAAATCAAAGAAAATATAGCCATATTCATTATAAGGTTTTGTAATTCCAGAGGCAATATCTTGACAATACAAAACTTGATGAATTAACAATTCTTTGGTGTCATCAGATGACTGAACTAGCTAGAAGATCAGCATTCGTTGGACTATGCATCACAAAAATGATTGAGTAGTTCAAAATTTACCAAGTAATTGACCCAGAAACTTAGGACACATTATGGTTTCAACATTGCAATAGAAAGCTAAAGGTATATGAACATACGCGTTTTTATTTCTTTCCAGGATCCACTGAGGCACTGACCCAGTGAGCTGATTTCCGGTCAAATACCTACCAGAAGTACCAACAAACAACAATATAAAACAATAGAATCTTTCATTGTTTTACAACGACTTTAAGCTGATTAGAATTATTAAAAACAATTACATCCTCTTACAAGAAATCTGCTTTTGTCAATTTGTGGAATGATCCAGGAATTTCTCCGGTCAAGTTATTATAGCTGAGATCCCTGCATTATAACAGCAAAGCATGTGTGAATCTTCAATTACTCCAACCAGGAAGAAAATGAAAAAAATGATATTATTGGAGAATTTCAGAGAAAAGGAAGCTTTTCATCTGTCTTGTTATGCATCAAACCTAAAACAAATTGACAATAGGGTAAAAGGCCAAACCAGGATATAAGACCACAAACAGTGTGGAATGACACCACCTAATTCTCCAAATCATGTTGAAAAAGTACTAACAAATTAACCAAATTGGCCAAAGATATCGATAACACCCATAGGAAAACAAAGCCATAAACATCCAACCTAATACGAATTAGTATGTGGGAGACCCAACTAGAGAATAAGGACAAAGAAAATTCCAGTCCAAACTTAATCAATAGCACATCTTTCTTTAGATGTATATGTTAATATGATCGTGAGTAAGCCTGTGAGTATATGGATATAACACCACAACAGGCTCCACAGTTAATCAGTGCAGAATATCACCACTTGATGCTTCAACTCATGTCAGCAAAGTACAAACAACTTAAAGAAATGGACTAAAGACATCATCAACACCACATATAGGGAATCAAAGAGCAACCACAAGCATCCAACATAATACAAATTATACTGTGGAAGACCCAACTAGAGACCAAGGGCAACGCAAACTCCAAACTTAATCAATAGCATATCTTTCTTTAAATGTATGTGTATATGACAGTGAATATGCCTGTGTTAGGCACTACAATTTCAGTGCTAGCTTGGTATCAACATAACATACATGTAAAAATCACAGAACTAGAAATAATTTGGTTTCAATAAATCCCTATCTTGATTCTACTTACAGGGTTTTCAATTTCTTCATATCTCCAATATACTCTGGGATTTCTCCATATATTAAGCAGTTTCTTAGTATCCTGCATTTGACAATTTCATTTTATTCTAAGAAATAGAGCATAGATCACCATCTATGCAAATTTGGAAATACTACTAGAAAAATATGTAATGTCAATGGGATTTCACTAACAATGTCTTCAGTGATTCCATGATACGCAACAGAGGGAAAGGAGATCTTGTGCCTTTTAAGTCACTAATCCTCCTAACAATCATTAAAAGTTAACAGTCATTTACTGAAGTCATCTAAGAAGAAAAAGGAAAAAACCAAACTCCACATTAACTATCATGGTTGCATACAGATCAGATAAACTAGTCAGTGCAGAAATGCTGGAGGGTATTGGCCCCTCAAGAGAGCTACCCTGAATCTGCCTGCAAAGAGGAAACAATGAAGTTAAATTATAGCACCAAAAAGGAAGGCCTTACAAAATACAAGGCTAAAAGTTGAAAACTTACAGTTTCTGAATCTGCTTCCAGTTACTGATGAAATCAGGTATCTTTCCTGAAAAGTTATTGTCATTTATTCTCCTAAAACATTTCAAATAAAGAAAAGCTTGTAAGGATCCTAGAAAATATGCCCTAGATCAATATTTTCGTGAACAAAAGTAAAAGATGCCAAGGGCTTAATTTTGAACTATTCCATAGATCATAATTATGATCATTAACAAAATGACTAGAGAAAGAACGGAGAGAATTGTGGTTGGATAAAGAGGCAATTGATAAAAGTCCTTGTTACCACAATCAGCTGCTAAGATAAGGATAAAAGAAGAAGGTTACTTATGTTGATGATGATTAACTTTCTAAACAAAGAACCAATTCTTTAGTAGTGTGGAATGAAACTGAGCATTATAGCTACTACTAGTACAGTGGCAGAGAAAGCTACTAGTACAGTGGCAGAGAAAGTGAGCATTAGTGCTTAGAAGTACCAGTATGAATTAAAGCAATATTACTAGGATTTGGTTGTGAGTGTGGGACATGATATTTGTCTGACATGAGTATGTTCAAGTTTTTTCAAGATTTTCATGTATTTGGAGAGTCCTTCAAGGATCATATTCCTATACCAATGTCCAGGTATGAGTCGGACACAGGTTCTTCAAGAAATATGATGAGAAAAAGCAACATAGAATTGAAGTTTTAAAAAATATACTTCAAAAATAAAAAAAGAAAAAACTGCTAGAACATGGAACTTATCAGGATCAACACTACCCAAACTCTGCTTTGGTGTAAACGATTCATGCTATTGACCATCAACTCATAGATCGAGCAATTATAAATTAAACAATTTTGGACATCGAAATTTTCTGCTTACATATCAGTCAAGTTGATCAACTTGGCAAGTTCTACCGGCAATTCTCCACTGAAGGCATTCGATGACAGAATACTAAAAAGAGAAAATAATATCAATGTTAACTACAGAAAAAAAAAAATCGGAGTGACTTGAAATTGAGTGCTTCTGCTCACAAGAAATGATGAAATGAATTACAGTTTCTGTAAATTTATCAACTTTCCAATTTCTGGAGGAATGGATCCTGAAAAGTTGTTTCCTTCAATAGACCTGAAAAGGTGGAATGAAATAGTATCCAGTTCAAGTTAAAGAAAATTGAAATGATCCTTCATGAGATCATTAAGATAAGTAGAAGCGTCCAAGCTATATGATAAAATCAAAACAAACTTAAGAATATCTTTTTAACAAAACGGAAGTATAAGCAATAAGAACTTATGCATACAGGTTAGTGAGGCTAGTGATGTCGGTGAGAACTTTTGGGAAAGGACCAGACAACCGGTTCCCCATAAAAGAGCTGCAAAATTGATCTAACATAAGCATATAGTTTGAGCAATTACAACATAATTATACATAACAGTATGAAGATAGTAGGATGCTCACAGCATTTCCAACTTCAAGGTAGTCCATTCTCGAGGGATAGTACCTGTGAAATAGTTCCGACTTAGGTCCCTAAACAATCAGGAAAAAAGGAATTATTAATGATATTAGCACCAAATGATATGTTTGAGATATTTAATCTAGAAAGGAAAGAAGAAAAAGAGTATCTTATTGTTATAGTTAAAGTCAACTAGACAAAAGGATTTGCTTACAGCACTTTCAGGTGTCCAAACTTGGAAAAATCTGGTGGTATAGTTGCCGATATATTCAAAGCAGTTAAATATCTGCAAAAACTTTCAACACCAAATTAGAATACTTTGACAAACAACAACATTGACAATTTTTTTCATACTTGTATTCTATTGAGGGGAGACCGACTACATCAGGAAAATTTTTTGAAAACTCATCCCTCGGGACTTGACGGATCCCTCAGCAGGTCAGTATTGTTCTTGGTGGGGATTTTGTTTCCTAACTCTGCCGAGAGACCATGTGTTTGACAAGGCATCGCCTTCAACAAACCTGAAGAGGCAGACCATGTGTGCACTGTGCACGCATAGTCACCCACCAAGAAAATATCAACTCTTAAAGACCATTTCGCTTAAGTGCTCTCCAACTTCTCAAAAATAGCAAAGTGAGAATTTTAAAATTTTCAAAGCTCTATTTATATCAAGGATAAAGTGTGTTCAACACAATTTCAAAATGACATGGCTTTTAAAATCCAATCACATACCAACATGTGTTCCTGCAATCATCATGCGCGGATTTGTGTAACTTATCACCAACAAATAGGTCACACTCTTATTAATTGGAAAATATTTAAAAAAACGCCCTCCTATGCCAAACCAAAGTTATGATGCTTGCAAAACGTATGTGCAACACGTAATCTTTCTTTCCTACATATTCCACTCATGCACAAGTTGTCAAGATTTTCTCCAACTCAATGCAGGAATATAAAGCATCATAATCTTGCCTTGGGAACGTCACTTTATGAGCAATTGTTGTACATAACTTGCCAAGGAGGGACCTCACCAACCATGGCTGATAATCACCTCAATCCCATCAGTATCTTTCCAACCATGATCCTCTAGCATGTAGTACACTCCTTCAATCTACCTCGTCAAAATAGATGTCAACCCCCCCCCCCCCTCTACTTGGATAGCACATGGGACTTCAACAAGATCACACAAGTCTATTCGCAGTCTGATTGTCAAATACAACAATCTCATCACAGCCTGGCTAAAAGGTCCCCTAAGGAGAAGACCGACACAAGAAACGCGTGAACATGTATCAAGGCCTAACCGCAAGGAGTGACCAACCTTACCTATATATACCCCTCCTCCACCATTAGTGGTAGATTTCCCTCTCTTATACAAAAACTCTATCGAATCACCACCATAAACGGCTCACCGCACTGTACCACTATGTGAATTGCCACTCTCCTTTTTAGTTTTAGCCTCAACATATTCATGTTCCTTGAAAGAGTCTTTTAAAGTTTCAGTCATGTTTGAATTTTCCATTGAGCAAACAAATTGTGTTACAGGCCAAATATATATTAGAAAAGGCCATTAATTTGAGTGTTTTTGAATTAAGGCCTATATTAATTTTATTTTTTCCCTTAGGTCTTTTCAATATGTTTTTATTTCAGTTTATTTACTTTCCATTAATGAATATGTTTTCTCTTTTACATAATAAGATTGGTCGGGTTTATTAAACCATAGCACTCTAAGCAGAATTTTAGTCAAAAAGAAAAGCCTAAGAGATCTGAGTCTCTACAAGTCATAAAGTTTCAATCTCCCTTCAATGAACTGGCCTATCAATCTCAAACACACGGTTGTAACAATTTGGTATCAAGAGCCAACAATGGCAAAACAGTGGTCAGCAGAGTAGAAATAAGCAAGAAGCTCAAGCATATGAAATATGATTGATCAGATGCTTGGTTGTATGTTGCAGCATGTTTATGAAAGTATTGCTGAAACGAAAACTCAACTGTTTGATCAAATACGTGATGGAATGGATAAAACAATTGTTGTTAAACAAGTAAATTGCTTTATGGTGGATGCGAAGTTAGACTTTCCAATTGAACAAAACCAAACCATGGCAGCTTCTACCAATCTCTATTCCTTATCCCATGCATTAAACTCTCCTAAACCCATCTTGAAAAACTTCATGCAATCGCAAATGCCTTCACTGGCTCATCTTATTGGTTAACCCATTTGACAACTCTATTTTTTTTAACTTCATCAAGAAAACCTTTAACTTACTAGGTTATTTTTAAAAATATTGAATGTTGGTGAAAAGTTTGAAAATATTCATCCAATTGTATTGATAAAAGAGAATAACTTCGTGAAGATCTACGACCCTTATCAGTTTTGACTAATAATAATGGAAGGGATCTTCCATGGAGCTTGAAGAGAAACTCTTTCTCTAAGAGGGGAGTAATGTCACGGGCCAAATATGCATTTTTTCTTATACAATGTCCAGACTACCCATAGTTCCCAATTCATAAAGCAAACGATGTTGCGCACTTAAGTGCGTTCGAATCCACACCCTTAAGATAATTGCAATAGCAACAATGACAACTAAGCTAAATTTCAATCAAACCTTAATTTGAATTCTTAAATAAGGGTTATATTACACTTTTATTTCTTTCCTTAGGTTTTTTTTTTCATCAAAGAACACTTAAAGAGAGATGAATATCTAACAAATCGTTAGATTTCCATATCCATAACTAGAATGGATTTCAATCACAATTTGATGAGCTGAACTATCAACCTCAGAACACTCATAACATTTTTTCATCAGGTTCACCAATAAACCCGAGAACGTTCGCATATATCAATGGTTCCTAGGTGTTCAAACTAGAGTATGAATATGGAACATTGGTTCCTTGTCAACACAAGGCCAATGTGGCAGAGTGTGTCCTTGATATCGATCAGACAGGGGATTAGGCTCAGGCCAAACCTGGAGAACCCCTGTCCTTAGTACCAAAACAAGACATTGGTTTGGTTCTCAAACAGTTACAATCAATTATTCCAAGAGGACTGGCATTTGTCCAATATTATTGTACCACAATATTTCTGGATGGACACATATGATCACCAAAATTTTCTCTGATACCATTAAACATGAGCATACTTATCTCCTACAAAACTTTGTACCATAGTTTATCAGAATTTAAAATTATTTAGGGTTGACCAAAATGCATATAAAGTCCATATTAGGCTATATCCGAGTTAAGCAAAGTCCAAAAAGTGAGAAAATCCAGCTCCACTTTTTATTAAATATATATTATAAAAGAAACTCAATGACATTCATGACAACCAAGCATTAGAACCAAATGTTAGGATAGTCAAAAAGATAGCTTGATAATTCAGACTACTGGAGTTTGATTTGACTGCTTTGCAAGCATAGAGTATTTAATTGACTCCGTACTTATAGATGGACTTATAAGTGATGTGACTAGCGAGTTCCTACAGGATAAGTTCAGGATTATATATAAAAAAAATTACATATGAAATGCTCCTTACGAGTATATACATGTTTTATGTTTGTTCTTTTTCCTCCATTTTTGGAAAATTTTGCAACAGTTTTCTGGACAATTTCTATACCACTGCTATTAAAAAGAAATCCCCTAAGAAGAGGGGGGGGGGTTCTACTTGGCACCTGTTCCAATTGACAGATAGTTTTTGTTTTTTCTTACAAGGTGCAACAGAGTACTTGAAATAGTTAAGAACTAAGGTAAGAATAATTGAAGTGGTTTGGTCAAATTCTGCTGTTTAAAATTACTTTTGTATTTTAATTTGGTTAATTTTAATTCTGTATTTATTAAATTTTACGATTTTAATCTTAATTTAACTGATAACAGTTAAATCAATTTCTACAATTTATTTAATTTTTATACTCTCTCTTTCCCAATAAAATGTCACAAGACATTTTTTGGATCAAACTTTTTTAATTTAATCACAATTATTATAAATATTTTAATTATTACATTTTACAAAATTACATTTTAAAACTGAAATTTTTTATAATATATATTTTTTCAAATTTTTATCCATAATAAAATTTAAAGAATAAGAGATGAAGGTTTAATTTTTTTTTTACTACTTAAAATCAAAATATGATAAATTGTTTTTTTTCATGGTTAGTAAACAAACTTGCTATTACTTAAGAAAAATCAATCCCACAAAAAATAAAAAAAATAAAAAAATATTTTAGTAATTATTTTCTACCTCTTATGTAAATAAGAATATACATTAAACTTTAATATTTTTAAATATATATAAATAATATACGTATGTATATATAATTATCAAAAAATAAGTTTTCATATTATTTAATAAAATTTTAAAATTTATTTTTGACTTTAACTAATAAAAAATTATAAAATAATACATATACAAATTGAAACTGAAAACTCACATATCGCGTATGATAAAACTCAAATCCAAACAATTATACTCTTTAAAATATAAATAATTTAATATGATATTTAATAATTTGAGCTAAAAAGTTTGACTACATTGAAGGGTTTGGGCCAGAATACCGCGTATTTGACCCTCCCGAAGCAATGCTGACCACCGCTAATTTAAAACTCAGTTTTTTAATATTATATTATTATTATAAAGCTTGCTTTATTGGTTATTTTTATAAAACAAAATATTAATTTATTACATAAAAAATTGAGTGTGTGCCATAGTGCTTCTATAATTTTTTATTTGTTGATGTGAAATATTAAATAAAACAAAACTGACTTTACTTTACTTGTGGTTTAATTTTTTAATAATATTATGATTATAAAAGTGGGAGTTGGATATCCCAAAAGGACTTCACTGAAAACAACTACAGTAGTCTTAACAGGAACTGATTCTGATCTAAAAAATGAAAAATAGAGATAAACCAAAAGATTACCCAACCATGGATAAACAAATGAGTGTAGAACCGACAAAGATGAGATGAGTGACTCTATGAATAAATCATGGTTTTCAAACTCTGGGTTTCCCCCGGAATTGCTTCTTGTTCTTAATATCGAAATTAAAGAGCGAAGAATAGATCAGAAATGAAAGGTTGGTGAAGAAGAAGAAGAAGAAGAAGAGGGCATTAATGGAGATAAGAGGCAGTACATGCTTACTACATGGCAGGTATTGTTGTTGTTGAAAGAGCAATTACATAAGATAATGCTTTCAAATCCTTCATTTCCATCTACTTTTGCCGTCCAATTCCCTTTTCCACTACATGGATCTACCCCAAAATCCCAGTCCTTTTTCTCTATCTTCTTCCCTATTGCTTCCAGTGCCTTCACTGCATTGGATATTGACAATTCATTATTGCTGAGGGAAACTCCCAAAGAAATTGGGAATATAATAAGATATACATACATACCTTCTTCAGGATGAAGAACAGGGTCGTCGGCGGTGGTTAATCCCAAGCTTGTAAAGCAAATCAATGCTACGAGGTTTACAAGTGGAAGAAGAAGCTGTGGAGTTGCCCAATCAGCTCTCCCCATGTGGCTTTCTCTTTGATTGCTAACTCTACTTCAGCTCTCACCCTTCCTCACAAACACACTCACTAAAAAAACCAAAGAGGCTTTTATTGGAAATGGAAAATAGTCATGCGGGGATGCTTTTATATTATAAATTTTAATATTAAGTTATTTCTCATAATACTTTTTAAAAATATCTCTAACTTCATATTGTTAGAATTGAGTGGCTAGAATTCTTGTTAAAATAAAATACAGTGCTAAAATAAAATAAAAGTAAAGTCCAAATAAACTAGACTTCTTTTATTTTATTTTAATTAGAATAAGTCATCTATTTTATTTTAATTAGAATAAAGTGTTTCAACCTTACTACGTTACTTCTATTAGTTATTGATTGAAATAAGGTTTTTCAACCTATAAATAGGCGTAGTTATCTCCTCTTGTATTGATTCAATTTTCGATGTTAGTGAATCTTCTTCTCTTCTGCCCGTGATTTTTTCCCGAAAGGGTTTTCACGTAAAATCTGTGTGTTCTTTCTTTTCGTTTTCTTTACGATATTTATTCATTGTCGTCATTTAAATCTTATCAAATTGGTATCAGAGTTTTTTCGAGTTACTAGTCTCGATCACGATAATGGCAACATTGAAGTATGATATTCCGTTGTTGGATCGCAACACCAGATCCGCGTTGTGGCAGGTAAGATGCAAGCAGTTCTTACGCAGATGGATTTGGAGGATGCCCTGTTAGGGTTAGATAAGATAACTTCGAATTTGACAGATGAAGAAAAGAAGCGTAAAGATAGGAAGGCTTTGACGCAATTACAGCTGCATTTGTCGAATGAAATTCTACAAGATGTGTTAAAGGAGAAGACTATTGCTGCATTATGGGCAAAATTACAGCAGTTATGTATGTCGAAAACCCTAACAAGTAAATTGCATATGAAACTGCGTCTGTATTCTCATCGTTTGGAAGAAGGTGCGTCTGTGCATGAACACTTAAATGTGTTTAAAGAAATTGTCTCGGATTTGGAGGCCATGGAGGTTCAGTATGATAAAGAGGATTTAGGGTTAATTCTCCCTTGTTCGTTGCCACCGTCGTATTCAACCTTTAGAGATACAATTTTGTATAGTCGTGAATCTCTCACAGTTGATGAAGTCTATGCTTTCTTAGCCTCGTATGACAAGATGAAGCATCTTGTGGCTAGATCTGACTCTCAGGGAGAGGGTCTCATTGTTCGTAGAAGACAAGATCGTAACAGTGATGATAATCGTAGGAGGACACAAGAACGAAATTCTCGCAGTAAATCTAAAGGTAGATCGAGATCTTCAAACAGAGGTAAAACTTGTAACTTCTGCAAGAAGAAAGGGTACATTAAGAAAGAGTGCTACAAGTTACAAAATAAGATCAAAAGGGAGGTAGAGAATCAAAAGGGAAAACAACCAGAACAATCCGGTGAAGCTGATGTAGTAGAAGACTACAGTGATGGTGAACTCCTACTTGCTTCTGTCGACAATTCTAAAGTGAGCGAGGAATGGATCCTCGATTCTGGTTGCACCTTTCATATGAGTCCCAATCGGGATTGGTTTACAGCATATGAAGCTGTGTCTGAAGGTGTAGTTTTGATGGGAAATAATGCTTCATGTAAAATCACAAGTGTTGGCACAATCAAAATAAAGATGTTTGATGGGGTCGTTAGAACTCTTAGTGGTGTGCGACATGTACCAGAATTGACAAGGAATTTGATTTCGTTAAGAACTCTTGATTCAAAAGGACACAGGTGCACAGCTGAAAGTGGGGTTCTAAAGATTAGTAAAGGTTCCCTCGTTGTGATGAAAAGGCAGAGAGAGACTTCCAAATTATATGTTTTGCAAGGTTCAACTATTACTGGTGATGTTGCAGTCGCTTCCTCTTCCTTGTCAGATGATGATATTACTAGACTTTGGCATATGCGTCTAGGGCATATGAGTGAAAACGACATGGCAGAATTGAGTAAAAGAGGACTTCTTGATGGGCAAGGCATTAGCAAACTGAAGTTCTGTGAGCATTGCATTTTTGGGAAGCAAAAGAGAGTTCGATTCACCAGAGGAATCCATAACACGAAGGGAATATTAGATTATATTCATTCTGATCTTTGGGGACCATCTAGAGTGCCTTCGAGAGGTGGAGCTAATTATATGCTAACTCTTATTGATGATTTTTCAGAAAAGTTTGGGCATTCTTTCTGAAGCAGAAAAGCGATGTGTTTTCTGCATTCAAGTCTTGGAAAATTATGGTTGAAAAACAGACAGGAAAACAGATAAAACACCTCCGCACAGATAATGGCTTGGAGTTCTGTTTTGATGAGTTTAATGAATTGCGCAAATCAGAAGGGATCATGAGACATTTGACAGTTCGTCATACTCCACAGCAAAACGGCGTTGCAGAACGAATGAACAGAACAATCATGGAAAAGGTTCGATGTATGTTGTCGAATGCTAATTTACCAAAGTCATTTTGGGCTGAAGCAGCCTCTACTGCATGTTTTTTGATCAACCGATCTCCATCCATTGCCATTGAGAAAAAGACTCCACAAGAGATATGGTCTGGTAAGCCTACTGATTATTCTAATATAAAGATTTTTGGATGTCCTGCATATGCTCATGTTGATAATGGAAAATTGGAACCAAAATCCATTAAATGTGTTTTTCTTGGTTTTAAGGTTGGTGTGAAAGGGTATAAGTTATGGTGTCCTGAAAATAGAAAAGTTGTGATTAGCAGAAATGTTGTTTTTGATGAAACTGCTATGTTACCTAACTTATCTATTAAAGACTCTTCCAGTAAAGAACAACAAAAACAGGTGGAGTTTCAGATTTATCTAATATCTACAACAGAGTCAACTTCTCAAGTCAGCACAGAAGTTCATAATAGAGTCACTTCTTCACCACAATATTCTATTGCCAAGAATAGACCTAGAAGAGAAATTAAACCTCCGAAAAGTTATGCCGAGGCTGATCTAGTGGCTTATGCTTTAAACGTGGTTGATGATATTGGTACAATATTTTGTAATAGTCAAAGTGTCATTTTTCTTACAAAAGATCAAATGTTTCATGAGAGAACAAAGCACATTGATGTTCGGTATCATTTTGTGCGTAATATTATTGCTCGTGGAGATGTTGTTGTGAGCAAAGTTAATACTCATGAAAATCCTGCAGATATGATGACTAAGTCACTTCCCATAACCAAGTTTGAGTATTGCATGGACTTGGTTGGTGTTCATTGTTGAAGAATACCCCTCAAGGGGTTTAGTGGAAGAGGTGGAGAACTTGTTCGTTGAAAGTTCTTGTTCGTAGAGAATTCTTGTCAAGGTGGAGATTGTTAGAATTGGATGACTAGAATTCTTGTTAAAATAAAATACAGTGGTAAAATAAAATAAAAGTAAAGTTCAAATAAACTAGATTTTTTTTATTTTATTTTAATTAGAATAAGTCATCTATTTTATTTTAATTAGAATAAGGTGTTTCAACCTTACTACGTTACTTCTATTAGTTGTTGATTGGAATAAGGTTTTTCAACCTATAAATAGGCGTAGTTATCTCCTCTTGTATTGATTCAATTTTCGATATTAGTGAATCTTCTTCTCCTTTGCCCGTGGTTTTTTCCCGAAAGGGTTTCCACGTAAAATCTATGTGTTCTTTCTTTTCATTTTCTTTGCGATATTTATTTATTGTCGTCATTTAAATCTTATCACATATTGATGTCAAATGATCATATTAGTTTGCATCATGCATGTTACAAAAGAAGTTCTGAAAAATAGATATACAACATCTCCATATCCATAGCATTAAAAGTATTTATTCAATAATTAACCTAATCAATTGAATTTAATTCCGTGGGACTTTCACTTTATAAAAACCCATTCCTTCCTCTCTCTCTCTCTCTCTCATCCAAAATTTATGATGGCAAAGTTAAAAATCATTTCGAATTTGGTTGTCACCTTGATAGAAAGATAGAAGTTAAAAATGTTTACATTCCATTTTCTATATGAAGGAGCAACCATCACACCCAAAAATGTCATCTTAATAGCCGACTTTCCAATAGAAGAGGAGGCAATAATAGCAGTTAGTGCAATCAATCGTAGAGGAGATGAATTAATACACTAAAGCTTGGATGCTCTAGATGGTTGGAGGAATGTTATTGCTAGACAAGCTTGACAATAAGCTTCATTCCATGTTTCTTCCTCTATTTGAGAATTTTGAGGCGACCGATAAATTCAACAAGGATCACTCTAGCATATTTGTATAAGGCGCTTTGCAAGGTAGATTATAAATCGATCAACAAAGTCAACAATTGTTACTTGCCCCTACGAATAGGAGTATTAATACATATATCGTGGTTAGCACCCATCTCTTTCCACTCGTGAGAGTTCCCTCTTATTAAAAGGTAAAAATATCATATTATATTATATCTTAGAATTTATTGTTTTATACCAATACTTAATATCTCATATTTCATTGATTAATAGCATAAATTTTGTAACACCCTTAAAATTAATATATAATAAACGTAGTAATAAATTGAATAATGTATAATTGATTTTTTAGTAAAACGAGAAAAAAATATAAAGATAATAAAAGGGAAGATTGATGAGTATTAAAAAAATTAATTATGCAACATCCCCACTTTAAAAATATAAATTTAAGGTATAAGTCTTTGAATCAAGGATTTATAGATAAATAGTGGTCTAAGAAGTAATGATCGTTTTTAGAGGAAACTATTAGACATGGAAAAAATAGAGAATTATTATTAGGAGCATGTGATTAGTTAAAAAATTCGTTATTGAGTTCAGGGACTAAATTGAATAAGTTGAAAAAGTACAGGACTAAAGTTCAAATATTCTATTTTTATTTTGATGGAAAAGACCTAATGGCAATTTTACCATTAAAAAAGAAAAGAGTTATGATTGCGTTGATTTTTTATTAAAGTTATTATTTAATAATTATTTAAAATATAATATTTATTATTATTATTATAATATAAATAAAAGAAAGATGAAAATCTTTCACATATGCTCTGTTTCAATTTTCTTTCTTTTACTCTCTGATTCTCTCACGAAAGGGGAAGAAAAAAATTTCTTTCACAATTTTTCTTCAAAATTCAAGTATAAGGTATGGTTTTTCTTCAAATTTTTCATAGATTTTGAATATTTAAAGCTTGTTTTACATTTATATACCAATAATTTTTGATTTCATCAAGTATTTTGAAAGTTGCCATTAAAGAATATTGATGGAAGCTTAGGAAATTTAAGTGAAATAGGTATATTTTCTTGATAAAGAATGATTAGAAGAAGAATTCTAGCTTGTTAGAAGTGTGAAAAAGAAATGAAATTGGTTGAGAAGTTTATTTGGTTTATTTGGCTATGGTGAAGGTGTAGTAGAGAAAGTTGATTCTTTTGAGTAATATTGGTGCTAAATAATAGCTTATAAATTAGTGAGTACTCCGGTGAAGATGAAATTGAAAATGGATAATCGAGTTGAAAGATATGAGAATTTCGGATTTGGAAGTTTAATATATTAATTTGGTTAATCATGCATATTAATGTTGTTTTTATTAGTTTTAGTATTAGACCGGGTAAATGATATTATTTCGTATTGAATTGCTCCTATTGTAGCTAAAAACGAAGCGAGCACCTTGAAGGAGAAAGACAAGAGAAGAAGTAAAGCGATTAAAATTCGGTTTGTGCTAATATCTTATTTTCATTACATAAAGCTTTAGAATAATTAGATCATTATGATTAATTCTATTAATTTTATTTTTATATTATTTTTATGAGTTTTGAATGAGTTATAATTATTTAGTTAATATTTATAAAATTATGATTTGAGATAGAATATGTTTTTTCAATAATTAAATTAGCAAATCCATAGTTATATTTTGAGCTTGAGTATTATGATTTTGAATGCTTAAGCAAGAAAATATTTTATATGTTTTTGAATTGGAAGCCTAATTTTACATTAGGCAAAATATATGATTTGATCATGATATGAGACCAAAAATGAGAATGATGTGAAAAATAGAATTGAAATGAAACTTGATTTTTATCCCGGTACACTAAGTTAGACTAGATCAGATATAATTGGCATGCTATAGAGTCTTTATATTGGAGGATTTAGATCTCCCCAATTCCCAAAGGATCGAGGGAGAAAATGCCAAATTGGTCGATTTTTTTATTATTGTTAGCCCTAATTCCCAGAGGGTCGTGGGCAGTCCCAATTCCCTGAGGGTCGTTGACTACTCTGATAGCCATCGTTGCCGAACAACTCGGGGTGGCGGATTCGTGTATCTGGTTATGAGTCTAAACTTTGGTACGGGGTTTAGATTGAAAGAAAAACAAAAATAAAAATTGAATATATTTGAATTTCCTTATTGTGTGAATTAAAATTGATTATATAATTTTAAATTTGAATAAAAAGCTTATTGTTATTTATTTATTTTTATTAACTAAATTATATTTAATACCTATGTAATGATTTATATGATATTAGCACTACTGAGCATAAAAATTTCTCAGCGTACGGTTTGTTTATTTTTCCGTGTGCAGGTAGTTAGATTCAGTAGATCGTACGAACAACATCCGAAGAACCAGAATTCAGCTCAAACAAAGTTGGTGAAAAGTTTACTTTTTGATTAATATTTATGGCATGTACATAGGCTTATATAGATATAATATTGTCTCATAAATTAAATTTAAATATGTTTATTATGTCTCTTTTGCTAGTACTTTATAATCAATGTTTTGATGAAATGGTTAAAAGTAGATATTAAGTATATTGAAATGCTTTGAGAAATTGAAGTGTTGGGAATTGATTTGGGAGATTATTTGAATGCGAATATATTGTGAAATGCAAAATTTTACAGGGAGATTTTACGTAAATAAGCAGAAATGCTGCCGAAATTTTTATAAAATATTTTTTTTCCACCACGTTTTCATTTTTTTAAAAAAAATAGAAAAGTAAGTTGCTTCGGCAACGAAATGTGACATTTTATATACGGATCCAACAATTGGGTTGGGTATAAGGTGTCACAAATTAAGAAGTAGGTTTTAGTATATTGATTTAAAGTAAGGACTAACTCAAAAAAATGTGAAAAGTTTTTGGCTCAAGTGTAAATATTCAAAATTTAAGGGACCGAAGTGTAAAAATGAGAAAGTTAAAGGACCAAAAGTGAAAATAGCCCAATTTACTATGATATGGAATTCGCATGCAGGAACCAAATTGAATAAGTGAAGAATTATGAGGGACTAAATCACAATTTTACCAAATTAAGTGATGATTCAATGATGAAATTTTGAAAGATCATAAAGGGCAAAATGATCAATTAGCAAGAGGGAGATAATTAAGTGAAGAATTCTAGAATGTAATGATGATGTTGATGATATTTTGGTGATATTTTTAATTAATTAGTTAAATATTGTTTTATTAATATTTTACTTAGATATCTATTATTATTTTATTTAGAAAATGGTAGTATAAAAAGAAAGGAAGGATGAAGAAAAATAGATCATCCTTCCAACGTGAGTGAGAGGGTGAAGAAATGAAGTTTTCTTTTCTTTACAATTTAGTCTTTTGTCATGAAAATCCACCTTTTTACCCAAAATTTTTAAATATTCCTTAGACATTAAAGAAAAAAGAAGTGGAGATTCTAAAGAATATGTTCATCAATTTAGAAGCAAGAAATTAGGGGATGAAAGTGGAGAAAATGAGAAGAAAAAAGAAGGGAAGTGGTGAAGATGAGAAAGAAAGGAAAATGAAGAAGAAAGGAAAAAATTCTTGACAAAGGAAGTAAGTTTCATAATAACCCTACTTGTATTTCAATAGACTGAGTTAAATATTTAGATATTAGCTTCGAATTTACTTCCTCAAAGACGCATCTCTCAATCCCAGAAAGGATATGATCAGTGTTCTTGCACCCATTTGATAAGAAAATATTTTGAAAATAGCTTGGAGCAATGTTCTCCATTTCACCCTCATCGCTAGTCTCTCTCCCACCATCATCCCTTAAACTTCGAATAGTGTTCCTCCTTTTCCTCTGCGAGGCGTAGCTATGGAAAAAGGTCGTATTTTTGTCTCTCAATTTCAATCAATTAGTACGAGCCCTTTACTCCCCATACATCTCATCATTATCAATCTCAAGGTTTAAATGGGTTTTAGCATCAATTAATTCTGCTAAATTCTCATCAGTTCTTTCTCGATCCATTAAAACCTCCAATTTCTCCGTCAACTCCTCCTTTCGGCCTACCCTTTTGTATCTAACCGAGGCCACCCATCGGGCTAAACCATGTCGTAACTTGTTCAATTTCTCCAAGATGTCACCTTTGGCGGATTGCCATAAATGTCCCCTGATATGTTAAAATAACCCTTATCTTCTAAAAAATTTATAATCAATATCTCATTATAAGTTTTGATTAGGTGTAAGTATTCGATCGAGTCGAGTAAAAAAATTTCGAGTTAGTCGAGTTGATAAATCTTATTTTAGCAATCAACTCAATTTGAATTTTTTTAATCGAATCGAATCGAGTAAAAAAAATTCGAGTCAAATCAAGTCGAGTTAACGAATCTTATTATTTATACTCAATGTTACGTTTATATGGACCGATTATTACACTAGTAGACGAAGTATAATATTATTTAACTACATAAACAATATAATTGTTTTGCCTTTTAACTTAATAAATAAACATTTATCAAAACGACGTAGTTTTGCCTTTTCTTATTCGAATTTTCGGATAACTCGAATTGTGTAATTCATATTTTAGTTAAACCGAAAAACTTAATTTATTTTATTCGAGTTGATTCGAATAATTTGATTAAACTCAAATAAATTGAACTATTTAATTTAAAATTTAAATTATCTTTCGAGTTTTTCGAATCGAATCGGATTTTGATCACCACTAGTTCTGATCATATCTGCTCGTTTTGTTACAATGCCTAAAACTACCCATAGCCCCTCTCCAACCCATAAATAAGAGGGTAATGCGTTTTTGTGCACTCAAACTCATGTCCACCTGCATTACTAACAATACCCATATCAATCGAGCTAAGAGCTAATCGACAATCATTTTGTTACCTAATTATAAACGAATTTGTCATTAGTTATATTAAAATCCTCACTAATAATGAAATGAAATTATTAGCAATGGAAATAATATCATCAAATTATTAATGAAATAATTGAATGGGATTTAATGTGGTATGGGCAAAGATTTTTATAAATTTTATATTTATAATTTTTTAAAATTTTATAATATTTAATATATTACATATTCACAATTTTTTACATTGATTTTTACTTCTAATATCAATTTAATTCTTTATGAATTCTCTTAAACGAATTCATCTCCATATTTTCTCAAAAATTCATTAAACACAATTATAAAATAGTACCAGATGTTATATCGAAAATTTTGAGATGTTACAATTATGACTCAAGATTAGTCAAGTCCAACCTTAATCCCATGCATTACCCTTCCAATCTCTAGCTTTTTGAGACCTATGTGCAAAAAAATTATCAGAGATTAAAGGAAATTAGATTTTATTAATAACTAAAAATTAAAACTACTACAAAGTTATCTAAAATTTACACCAAGCTGCTACAATTTCCAGAAAAAATGCAGCAAAATAGCTAAAACTCATATTTATATGGTAGAGAAAGTACAAAAATGCCTTTAAAATAAGTAATTTTCCATCCAGTGTAGGGGTGAGTATTCGATCGAGTCAAAAAATTTTGAGTTAGTCGAGTTGATGAATCCTATTTTAACAACCGA
Organism: Gossypioides kirkii; assembly: GCA_005610355.1. Lineage (NCBI taxonomy): Eukaryota > Viridiplantae > Streptophyta > Magnoliopsida > Malvales > Malvaceae > Gossypioides > Gossypioides kirkii. The sequence goes on along the minus strand of CP032251.1, from coordinate 327,958 downwards.
ACTCAATTTGAATTTTTTTCGAATTCAATCGAATTGAGTCAAAAAATTTCGAGTCAATTCGAGTCAAGATAACGAATCCTATTATATATACTTAATATTGCGTTTACATGAACCGATTATTTAACTAGTAGACGAATTACAAGATTATTTAACTACATAAACAATATAATGGTTTTGCCTTTTAACTTAATGATTAAACATTTATTAAAGCGATGTAGTTTTCCGTTTTAACTTAATAGTTTCGATATTTAACTTTAGAAAAGGTAAACATTTATCAAAAGACGTAGTTTTGTCTTTTCTTATTCGGATTTTCGGATAACTTGAATTGTGTAATTCATAATTGAGTTAAACCGAAAAATTTAATTTTTCATTCGAGTTTATCCGAATAACTTGATTAACTCAAATAACTCGAATTATTTAATTAAAAATTTAAATTTTTATCAAATTTTTTGAATCGAATCGAATTTTGCTCACCTCTAATCCAGTGTCATGCCTCAATGCATATCACGACATTCCCATAAAATCCATCTCACCATTGATCTTCTCATCTCATCTCATCTCAGTTCAACTGTGCAAATCCATCAAACATATTACGCTTCATCCAAGTGCCAGAGTCATGACATTAATCTATTTTGTGTCACGAGTTTTATTTGTCGTAACACTAAAATATAGAAATTAAAACCCTTACAATTCAAGAATAATACATAAATGCAGTGAAAATCCTAAAACACAAAGAAACAATTTTTTTATCATTATTTTATAATATCATTAATTAATCTAAATACTTAATATGATTAATTATTTCAATCAAAATATTGATATCAATTTTTCATATGAACATTATCCTAACAAAAAGTTTATTCTAAATACTTTTAGAATGGATGTTTTTAAGAAAACAAAATCCACATTAACATTTTTAGCATTATTTTTTGTTATATGAAAATCAAATGATTTTTTTTATTTTTAAAATATTACAACAATAAATTTAATAAAAAAATAATTGTACTAACACCTGGACTTAATTTTTAAATTTCGAAAAGTAGAAAGTATAAATTTATGAAAGTAAAAATAAAATATTAAATTTCAAATGAGCAAAATATGTAATGATTCAATAATATATTTTAACCTTTAAATTTTTACTTCAAATTTTAATATAAATAAATAATTAATTTAGTGCAAAACGTGACAATTATATTAATTTACTCTCAAAACGATGCCCCAAACATATTTCTCTACAAATCTTTAATTTTGATAAAGAATATAAACAACTTGTGTTAATAATTTTGAGTTATGCTTTATTCAGGTGTGGAGTCAGAAATTTTTTTGAGAGGATTAGAATAAAATTATATATTTTTTATGATAGCAAAAGTGAAATTTAATCATTTTAATAACCTATATGACTATATCTTTATAATTTTTAAAGAATTAAATCAATTTTTTTCTTTCTTGAAGGAGGAACAAAGCATAATTTTACTATATACTAATTTAAAATGTTTAAAATTATAAAAAGACTAAAAAAAAAAATTCATTTAGGGGGTCGAAGCCCCTACCAACCCCTTAGCTCTACCCTTGACTTTATCACTACAAGAATAAGATGGATTCAAGACAAATAATTTGTTAACTATCACTACTAGTTTATATAGTATAATTTTATATACATTTAATAAGAATTAAATAACTTTCTATTAATAATAAAGTTATTTATAGTAATAAACCTAAATCGAGATATATCTATACTTTGTGTAAGACGGATTAAAGTTGATCTTGCCTTTCAATAGAACTACTTTTTTCGCTATTTTCGAACCACAAATTGCCTCAAGTGTGCTCTTGTTGGAAATTTATAGATTGCAAATTAATGAGCACTATTCAAATTAAAAGTGATGATTTATCATCTTTCAAATTTAATTGAAAAGTGATGATTTATCATCCAATGAATACATTTCCATGGGAAAAGTCTCTTCCAAAAGGTATGTCCAAAATGAAAAGGGTTGCGCCTCTTCAATAAGTGTCCATTGAATTCATATAAATAGATGGGCTATGATCTCACAAATTCTCTTTTCTTTTACAATCAATTCCAATTTTCAGAAATTAGAGTAAGAGTTAGGGAATTCCACGATTTTGCTAATCAAAGGAAATTCAAAACTTTGTTGTATCCCGGGAGGACCTTTGTCGTAACCCTCTTGAAACTTTGTGTGAGGGCAAATAGTTCTCTTTGGAAAGCGTCACTCGTGCCTCGAAATTTACTATTTAATTCAATATCGTCTCCGGATCTATCTTCTCTCAAAATCTCTAACAATCAAAGAGAACTAGTTTGAATATGGCAACAGAGGCTACCATCGCATTCAAAATGATGAACCAAGAGTTTGTGAAACTTGACCGATTTGATGGTTCAAACTTCAATCGTTGGAAGGATAAGATGTTGTTCCTTCTTATCGTATTGAATGTGGTGTACGTTCTGGATCCAAACTTACAACCTGTGGAGGATCCCGCCCCCAATGCAAATCCAGAGGAAATTGCGAAAGTGGTCGAACTCAAGAAGAAGCGTGAAGAAGACAATTTCATATGTCGTGGACACATTCTCAACACCTTGTCCGATCGATTGTATGATCTTTACATGTCGATGCAATCCCCGGTGGAAATATGGAAAACTCTAGAAGAGAAATATAGCACCGAGCGACAAGGTACCGATAAATTTTTAATGATGAAATATTTTGAATTCAAAATGCTTGATAGTATCCCAATCATGGATCAAGTCCATGAATTACAAGTCCTTGTAAGCAAACTTCGTGACTTGAAAGTTGTTATTCGGAAATGTTACAAGTCGGGGCTATCATCTCAAAATTACCCTTGTCTTGGAACAATTATCGGAAGAAACTTCTGCATATGGCAGAGGACTTCACTGTGAAGAAAATACTTAGGCATTTGTGCATTGAAGAGGATATGCAGTGTATCTTCCTCAAAGTTCTAAAGTGAACCATGTGAGCGAGTCCAAGAACTCTCGAAATGGTAAAAGAAAGGCGACATTCGAGACCAATGACATGAAAAACAAGAAGAAAAAATCTCGTAATTGCTATAATTGCAATAAGAAAGGACACTACATTAAATATTGTAAACTTCTCGAAAAGAAGCAAGATGCCACAACTTCCAAGGCTAATATGGTGGAGGATATGAGCTTAGTGGCCATGGTTACAGAAGGGGTCAAGAATTTGGAGATGGGTATGATTACCGAACTCAACATAGCCATGACTGATAAGTCTCATAATTGGTGTCTTGACTCTGGTGCTACTGTCCATGTGTGCAATGACCGACAACAATTCAAGAATTATGAATTAGTGGAAAACCGTGAAGTGCTTATAGGAAACTATCAATCGGTTAAAGTGCTCGATCAAGGGACGGTAGAACTCAACTTCACATCTGGGAAGAAATTGACTTTGACCAATGTGTTGCATGTTCCCGATGTGAGAAAGAATTTAGTGTCTGTGAGTCTTCTATGTAACAAGGGGCTCAAGGTTATCTTGGAATCCGATAAGCTTGTCTTGCTTACGGGTGATATATAGTAATGAGGGTATGTAACAACCCGATTTTCAACGATGTTAAAAACTGTGGTTTCGAGATCACAAATCTGATGAGTGAGTTAGTAAATATTATAATTTAATATTTATGAGTCAAATATGATATTAAAATAATTTTTGAATATACAATTATTGCTATTGGAATGGGTAATTTGATTTATGTGGTAAATCTTTAAAGACAAGTGGTTTCAGAAACTGAGGTATCGGGGCCTCGTTTCTATAAATTGGGTCTGTAATTATTTTTATTAAATATTTATGAAATGACTATATAGGTGTATTAAAGTTAGGTAAAGAAATTTTAATGTTTAAATAATGATTTAAGTAAAAAGAGCTCAATTGTAAAAGATGCAAAAGATTGTGCTTCTTGTAAATGAACTAAATGGAATAAATGAATAATATAGTGGACTTGCATGTCAAATTTCCATATTTATATTAGTGGAGGTTGGTGGAGTTCATGTAGCGTTAAATTAAATGTTTTGTTGGCTAAATAATAATTTGTAAATTAAAAGAAAAAGTGAGTTAAAATATAATAAAAGAAATATTAAGTAAAAAGGTAAGAGAGAAAAGAGAAAAGACATATTTTTTTTTCTCTATGTTCATCTCCTTCAGCCGAATGCACCATGAAAAATAACAAAAGCTTTAGGCCAAGCTCCCATGGCATGCATGGTAAGGTTTTTGAGTATTGTTTTCAATGATTTTTATGTTTTTGAACTTGTATTAGTTTAATCTAGATAACCCGGGAGTTAAATTTCATAAATACTACATGTTATAAATTGTGCCATGGATGAATTTAGTATGCTTTTGAAGTTTTATAATAAATTGTTAACCTTGGTTGTTAAATAAAAATATTTTGTTAAGGGGTTTTTAATGATTTTAATGTTTAGTGATTAAATTGTTGAAATAATAAAACATCATGAAATTTTTGTAAAAACATGATAAAAATGGGCTGTAATGGATCCTTAGAGTATTCGGTCAGCATGTTTAGTGGCTAAAATTAGTGAATTTATAAGTTTAAGACTTAGGGACTAAATTGCATAAACTATAAAGTTTGAAGGAAATTTTTGTAATTTTTCATAAATAATGTAATTTTTCATAAATAAAGGGTATAAGTTAAACTGGTTATTTTAAATTCTGGAATAGAGTAAATTTAATAATAAAATATTATTATGATCAAGAAACAACTCGAACGAACACAAATCTTAGAAAAAGTCAAAGTAGCGAAATAGTGGTCAGACAGTGTTAGAGTTGTTATATAATTGAGGTAAGTTCATTTCATTATCTTATATTTATAAATTCACTTTATAAATGCTAGACTTGATTTATATATGTTGTCATATATAATGGTTGTTGTTCACATGTATAATCCTTTGTGGATTGCTATGTTTGCACAATATTCAGGCTGTGTGCCTAGCAGGCTTCGTACCGGTGTATTCAGGCTGTGTGCCTAGCAGGCTTCGTGCTGGTGTATTCAGGCTGTGTGCCTAACTGGCTTTGTGCCAGTGTTTTCAGACTGTGTGCCTAGTAAGCTTCGAGCTGGTGATTAATAACAGGCCTTGAGCCGACGACCTTTAGCAAGCTTCGCACCGATGAACATTTAGCAAGTACTTTGTACTGGTGAAACAGACTATTACGATGGCTTGAGATCTTGCATGTGTTGCGGATACTCTGAAGGTTATGTGAGCAACATCGTAGGTTGGTTTAAGGATTAAAGTATATGACAAGGGATTCCGTGTATCCGATGTTATTCAAAAAATATTTAATGGGTAAGAAAAGGTCAATGGAAAGGTATGTTTAAAGACTTAATGTTATATGATACGGAAAGGTGAATAAGCATATATGTTATGCTTTATGAATGTTATGTTTACTTATTATTCATTACCATATGATTTCAATGAGTAAGTAAAGGGTAAATGGAAAGGCATGTATAAAAACATTAATGTTGTAAATGTTTATATGACATGGAGATATGAGTTTGCATATACGAAATCAAAAGAATGAGGATTTAATATATGATAGATGAAATATGGTTGGAATGTAATACTTAATACATGTGATGTGATATAGATGTTGTGTTTAACTATTAGCTATTAATTATATGAAATCAAAGAAAAGAATGGGTAATGGGTATATATATGTATGATGGACGATAAATAAAGTACAAATCCTTATCACGTATGTACCATGAGTTACTTAGGATTTTATATAATGCTATATTCACTATCTTTGTGAAGTGATGTGTATAAGAAAGAAAGTCTGGCATAAGACATGAGGAAAGTAGGCTTGGTTGTTTAATTTTAATATGTTTAGTAAGTTTCTCTTATACGAATTTACTAAGCATTAATTGCTTATGTAATTGTTTCCTTTGTCTTGTAGATTATCGGAAAGCTCAGCCGGTTGGAATTTCGTTGGAGTACCATCACACTATTTATTCGGCATAACGGTATTGATGGTTACATCAGTTAATGGTTATAAATGGCATGTGTTAGGATTAAAAGGGTATCAAGTGAATTTGCTTGCTTTGAATTAGGCCAAATTTGTAGTGATTAATGTTTAAAATGTAATATGATTTGGAATGATTATTTTGAATGTTGTTGAGATTGGTCGATATATTTATGGTGCCTTTGGTAGGCATATTGGTTGGATGTTATTTGATAAAAGATCATGTAACTTAGAAGTATAAATGATGTTGTAGGTTATGAAAATATATGTTAAATTATGGTAGCTTGTTGGGCAATTCATGTTCGGTGTATTTATTATTTATTAAGGATTTTGGACACACACACGGCCTGTGACACGAGCAGTCACACGACCGTGTGCCATTTTGAAATACAGTGCAGAATACACGGGCGGGCACACGTGTTATTACATGGCCATTTGACCCTGTTTAACAAAATTTTCTAATTTTTCTTAAGTTTTTTGAATTGTTTCAAAATAGTCTTGGATGGTGTTTATGCTATTTTATTTTAAAAAAAATACATAACACATGTTTCCAAGCCAAATGTATGATGCTTGTATTGATTGGTAATGCTTTGTATCCTTAATCTAACGTCAGGGAAGGGTTAAGGGTGTTACAGGATATGTTCAAGTTGAGCATTGATATGAATAAAGTCAATTCTTCTGCTTATATTGTTGAGTCTTATCTTTTGTGGCATGCGTGTTTAGCACATTTTAATTTTAAAACTTTACAATATATGCAAAAGAATGGTTATATTAATCTAAAGAATGATGAGTTTGTGGATAAATGTGAAATTTGTATTCAATCAAAAATTACCAAAAAGCCATTTCCTAATAAGTGTGAAAGGAATTTGCAAGTGTTAGATTTAATTCATCCGGATGTTTGTGAATTAAATAGAACTCTAACAAGAGGTGGAAAAAGATATTTTATCACTTTTATAGATGACTTTTCTAGATTTACTTATGTGTATCTCATGAAAAGTAAAGACGAGGCTTTTGATATGTTTAAACGTTTTAAAAATGAGGTTGAGAATTTGTTTAGTAAGAAAATTAAAGTGCTTCGTAGTGATAGAGGTGGTAAATATTTTTCAAATGAATTTAATGTATTTTGCGAGGAACAAGGTGTGGTACATGAGTGTTCTACGCCTTATACTCCACAACAAAATGGTTTGGCGGAAAGAAAGAACCGTACTTTAGTGGATATGGTTAACTCGATGTTGTTAAATGGTAAACTTCCATATAATTTATGGGGTGAAGCATTATTGACTGCGTGTTATATCCTTAACAAAATACCATCGAGAAAATTCAAAGTATCTCCATATAAGTTATGGAATGGTCGGATGCCAAACTTAAATTATTTCAAAGTGTGGGGGTGTTTGGCTTCCTATAGAGTTCCCGACCAATGGAGAACAAAGTTGGGCCCAAGAGCCGTTAAAGGTGCATTCGTTGGATATGCCCAACATTCTAAGGCATATCGTGTTCTTGACTTATTGTTAAATACGATAATTGAAACAAGAGATGTAGTATTTATTAAAAATAAGTTTTTCGATGATTCAATGGATTCAGAAAAAAAATATCAACCAATGATCTCAAGTGGTCAAAGAAGTCTTTGTGACAATAAGGATATGAAACCGAGGAAAAGTCAAAGAGTGAGAAAAGTAAAGGATTTTGATCTCTATTTCATTTCCTCACAATCTCTAGCATTCCTTGTTGAGGGAAATAGATAATCTGTAATTAAGAAGATCCCCATAATGTTTAATGTGGATGGTGATCCACAATCCTATGGTGAAGCCATGACTTCTAGGGATGCAGCATTTTGGAAAGAGGCGATCAATGATGAAATGGATTCAATATTGTCCAATAATACTTGGATTCTAGTGTATCTTCCTCAAGGATCGAAACCTATTGGGTGTAAATGGGTGTTTAAGACAAAGAACACTCCAATAGGGGGTTCTCCAATCTTTAAGGCTAGGTTGGTGGCTAAAGGATTAGGCAAAAGGAAGGTCTAGATTATTTTGACACCTATGCTCCAGTGGCTAGGATGACCTCCATTCGGATTCTTATAGCACTTACATCCATCCATAAGTTACATGTACATCAAATGGATGTTAAGACGACTTTTTGGAATGGTGATCTCGAAGAAGAAGTCTACATGAAGCAACCAGAAGGCTTTGTGCTTCTTGGGAATGAACACAAGGTGTGTAAATTGATCAAATCATTATATGATTTAAAACAAACCCCTAAACAGTGGCATGAGAAATTTGACTCTGTTATTTTGTCATATGGTTTTTTATATAATGGTGCAGATAAATGTATTTACACTAAATTCACTGATAGGTATGATGTAATTATTAGTCTCTATGTAAATGATTTGTTGATTTTTGGGACGAACATGGAAGGTGTTCGTGAGACCAAAGAGTATCTAGCCTCGAATTTTAAGATGAAGGATCTCAATGAAGTAGATACAATTCTAGGTATAAAGGTGAAAAAGCATGAAAAGGGCTTTGCATTAAGCCAATCTCACTACATCGAGAAAGTATTAGGAAAGTTCAAACACTTGAATATCAAGGATTTGAACACTCCATACGATTCGAACTTTAAGTTAAGTGAGAATAATGGTAGGGCTATAGCGCAACTTGAGTATGCCAGCGCACTTGAAAGTCTAATGTATGCAATGTATTGCACTAGACCCGATATCGCATTTGCTGTGTGCAAATTGGCGAGATTTACAAATTGTCCTAGTACTGATCATTGGAAAGGAATTTGTAGGATTTTTGGTTATATTAAGAAAACAAAAAATTTGGGATTATTCTATAGTGATTATCCTACGGTACTAGAAGGTTACTCGAATGCAAGTTGGATTACAAGTTTAAGTGACAATAAGCCCACATCTGGATGGATTTTTACGATCGGAGGTGGAACCATTAGTTGGGCCTCCAAGAAACAAACTTGCATCTCACATTCAACTATGGAGGCTGAATTTATAGCCTTGGCGGCTACTAGCAAGGAAGCGAAATAGCTAAGAAATCTATTGCTAGATATAAAGTTGTGGTCACAACATAGGTTCGCCATTTCCGTATATTGTGATAGTGAATCCACCATGTCTCGAGCATACAATAAGGTGTACAATGGAAAGTCTAGACATATAAGTTTGAGACATGAGTATATGAGACAATTGATTAGGGACGGTGTGATAACTGTTACCTATGTTAAGTTAATTGACAATTTAGCGGATCCACTAACAAAAGGTTTGTCAAGGGATTTAGTTAAAAGTACCAGCACTAAGATGGGATTAAAATCATTCTAATTGCGTCATTGATAATGGAAACCCTACCTTTTTCTAGCCATAAGTTAGTTTCAAGGTTCAAAGGGTAATAACAAGTTATTGAATGACAATGTGCACTAAAAACCATGATTTAGTGATGATATTTTAGGAGGATGAGTTTTACTCTTAATGGATGGACATTAATTGTCATGAAATCCACCTATATGGACATGAAGTGGTGCGCTTCAACGAGATTTTATTTATGGTTTTCTCTCGTACATGTTCATGAAACGGGATGAGCACATGGCCATAACCGTGCTAAAACAAATTAATCTCTTACTCTATTTCTTTACGATTATGTGTGAAATTTTTCGATATTGACTTTAAGAGTGATGGTTCAAGCAACTAGCCATCATTCACTTTTTTTATACTTTGAGAAGTTTGCACTAAAGAAAGGTTCAATATGCGAACACCCTTCTTTATGCTTAATCGTTATGTACTTATTTTCTGAAATTAGCAATCTAGTGAGGGATTGTTGGAAATTTATAGATTGTAAATTAATTAGCACTATTCAAATTAAAAGTGATGATTTATCATCTTTCAAATTTAATTGAAAAGTGATATGGATACATTTCCATGGGAAAAGTCTCTTCCAAAAGATATGTCCAATATGAAAAGGGTTGTGCCTCTTCAACAAGTGTCCATTGAATTCATATAAATAGATGGGCTATGATGCTCACAAATTCACTTTTCTTTTTACAATCATTTCCAATTTTCAAAAATTAAAGTAAGAGTTAGGGAATTCCGCGATTTTGCTAATCAAAAGAAATTCAAGACTTCGTTGTATCCCGGGAGGACCTTTGTTGTAACCCTCTAACATCTTTGTTTGGGGACAAATAGTTCTCTTTGGAAAGCGTCACTCATGCCTCGAAGTTTACTATTTAATTCAATATCGTCTCCGGATCTATCTTCTCTCAAAATTCCCAATAGCGCTCGAGCAACATGAACCAAGTCACAAAATGAAAACAGATTATTTACTTTAAATAAGAAAGTAAATTCAATCTATAAACCGGTAATTATTTGATATTCCCAAAAAATAGAATTTATTCTTTGTAGATAAATTACCACTACTTTCCGGTAGAATAACGACGTATGTAAAAAGCATGTCATTAGGTTAATCGATAGTCACTATTTATAGAGAAAAATACAAGAATCTTGTTCGAATTAGGGTTGATTAAATAATAATATTTTAATAAAAAATACAATCATACTCTAAGTAGAGTAGAGGGTGGCGGCAACATGCCCCATATTTTATTAGGGTTTGTTGCCCTTATGTATCATACAAGGCTTAGTTGAGATTTTTCTTGTATTGGATTCGATTATATGTATTGTTTAGATTTTTTATTCAACACTTATAATTTTATCTTACCAAATATTTATTTTCTATTATCCAAAATATTATTTATTTAATTATTTAAATTAACTAAATTAATTTATTAATTAAATAATTTTCTCAATTCAATTCTAATTTCGTTAAAATCATAGCAATTTTACCATAATAAAATCTATGAAGAAATATATTTAATTTCTTTTTTTTTTTACAAATCCAAAATGATTAATTAATTTAATTCCATCATCAAACTTGAATTAGATAATAATTCAAAGAACTTAAATTAACTCTCAAATCATTTCTTGTACTTAGTAAGAAAACACATTCACTACGAATAGTAATGTGTAACACCCCTACACCCGGTTCACACGTATAAACCTGGTATAAGAGTATTACATACAGTGTCAGAGAATTAAAAACGAGTATAACAAAATTTTTCTTTCAATTCATGTAAATTTTTAAAACAATATTAGTAACCCATTCATTAGAGACACATAGGTATACCATTGTACATGTCATTTCACACAAAATAAATATACATTGCCTTACAATCTTCCGATGTTGATGTGATTTGATGAGAGACACCTAATCCAACCTTAGCTTCTCAGAGGTCTTATACCTACGCGTTGAAATAAATGCGTTAAGCCGGTGAAGGCTTAGTAAGTACTACAAGTGTCATTAATCATTCATCTTTTAATCACTCATTTCAAACTCATTCATATAATTGTTTATTCATGTAAAATACATACCTTTTATGTATATAACATTTAACTTATAGTAGTGTTATAAATTCATATATTCTTCCTCATTTCACATTTTAGCCATTCCAATCTCTTAGCTTACTTAGTTTTATCATTCTTTGATTTCTTATACATATATTGTACTCACCTTTCATGTGATTATCATTTCACTTACCTCAATGTCACAATTTGCACATTCTTTCTTTTTTTCACATTGTTTACCCTATTAACAAGACTCGAACCTTGACGGATACACGGATCCAACCAAACACACCAGAATGGCACCCAGTGCCTCATCGTATAGTTTGAAGTAATAAAGTGACACCCAGTGTCTCATCGGCCTAGCCGAAGTAAAGTGGTACCCAGTACCTCATCGAATCTATCCGAAGTAAAATAATGACACCCAGTGTCTCATCGACTCAAGGTCAAAGTATCCCTGAAATCTTCCAATCCTATGGCATGCCAACTATATTCGACTCAGCCCGACTAGTTAATAGGGATTTTCAATTTACAATTCATATCACTTTCAATTCCAATTTCACTTTCACTTTCACTTTCAATTTTGATCACAAATCATTCAAATTCAATTCAAATATACATATTCATGTATTTCTCACCTTTGTTTCCTCAAATAAATCCACAATTTCACCAATTAATCACACAATCAATCTTTATAATTAACCACATAATATTTCACACATATTTTTCTCACATATTTATCATCATATACCTCTTACTTTTATTTTCATATTAATTTTCAAAGCTGTCCACTTGCGTCACAGTCACTAAATTATTTATATCTTGAGCTACAGAATTCGAAATTAATATACTCTTAATTTTTCTGAAACTAGACTTAATCATATTTTTACCATAAATTTTCTAGAATTTTTACCTTAGCCAATTTGTACAGTAAATTCTTTCAATTTACCCCTTCTTTGCTGCCTGACAGTTTCGACCTTTATTCACTAAAAATTATCTATATTTTAGTACAGAGATCAAATGATGTTCCTGTATATCTCATTTGAAAATAGACTCATTAAGGATTCAGCCATATAAATTTTAGTCTCTAATAATTTTTTTACATTTTTCTATGATTTTTCAAAGTCAGAACAGGGGAACCCGAACCTACTCTGACCTTGTTACACAAAAACTAGTATATCTCAAAATATATAATTCCTTTTATTTCACTGTTTCTTCCATATGAAACTAAACTCTATAATATTTAATTACATATATAATTCAACTCTTAACTCTTTTTATACAATTTTTGGTGAATTTTCGAATTTAGTCCTCTATTCTGTCCAAACTGTTTCAATGAGATTAATTCCTTTCTCATGCTTCTTTATACTAAATTTCATTCAATCACACATAATTATCATACTTATAATTGAACATCTCATTTTCATCATGATTAATCATAAATTATAAACAATTAACTTAATTGTTACTAAGTCTTTTAATACTTGTAACACTTACCTCACTTGTAGATAATTTCTTCTCACACCTTAGCTTTCTCCTTTCCTTTTTCTTCAATTTGGTTCTTCTCCTTCTTCCCTCTTTCTTCAATTTCATACAAACACATATAAGCTTAAGATTAAAATTCAATACTTTTTCATGCTAGATTATGTAAATATACATGTATGTCATGAAAATTGAATCATCTCTTACCTTTGTTCTTGAATTTCCAAAATTCTAATTCAATCCCTATCCACTTTAACACTTCAAAGTGGACTCTATAAAAAAATTAAGGTGTCTACTAACTTCCCTCTATGCCTTTCTTAAGGAAATTTCAAAGAAAAGGGAGGATTTTGGAGCTTGAAAGGTTTAACAATGGTGGAAGGACTTAATTGAAATAAAAGCAAAAGTTGGAAATGGGGAATATAGGCATGGACGGTTGGTTATGAGAAGAAAAGATGATATCCTCATCTTTTAATTGATTTTTCATCTCTCAATTTCTCTAGAATTTTCTTCAAAAATATCTCACTTAATAAAAACGGTAAAATTCTCTTTTAGTCCCTAGGCCTTCCAACTTTACACATTGGCCCAAAACTTTGCCTCCAAAGATATCTTTCACCAATTACTCTTTTGCCCCTCCTTAATCAATCTAATTCCCACGATGACTCATAATTCAATTTGGATAAATTGCTATTTAGTCCTTCCTCCTTTCTCACAATTACTAATTAATCCTTAAATTTTCCTAATCTTCTTATTTTAGCTACATATTCTAATTCTTGACTCCTTCCCTATACCGTTTCAACTCCGGTTCAAAAACGTGGATGTTATATTACATGCGACTTATTTCTCTTACTTCATCATTTTCATTCATTTAATATTTACTATTCTACATGCAATTCGTTTATGGTTATCTCAAGCTAGCAGGAGGACCGATTAGACATATATAATTAGGGCTCAAATAATTTGCAATTAAATCTCATCTTTATGCTTATTAATTACAACATTATTTAGTCACTAAGTCATTCCATTAAAGTATCGTGACTGAGCTTTCTCCCTTACTATATACTAGTACAAAAGTTATTTAATAAGTGTTCGTCCAATGACCTTGTCATAAGTATGTTACTTTCTTAGAATATCCTTAACCTCTTTGGGATAAATTCGTTCTCCCAATATGATCCTATTTTATCTCATGGTAATCATTACATCTTTCTTCATGAAAAGACAATTACTATCGTATAGTAATTTAATAATTTATCACAAAAACAAATGACTAATGACCTTGTTTACTTTTCATCTATCATGTAATGCCAATGAAAGGATATCATTTACTCATTATTGAGCTATGAATTCCATTGTTGTGGAATGATGCTACATACTGCAAAAGTTGTGTACCCAATGTACAAGCTATTGACTCATTATCTATTTGAACTCAGACTTTTATTTACATCAAAATATACGAGTCACACATACATAGCCCATCATCCACTCAGGATTAGGATATGTCACACTATAAACATCACTAGTGAATAAATTCATAGATGGATCTAGGATCTATTCTACTTGAGTCATGTTCGATGTACTTTTACTCCAGTCAGCCACATCTATGTCTCAATCTTCTGGGAGTCTTCGTTCTAATACCCAAGACAAGCCATCTCCCCAATTGAACTTGATAGACTACATATTAATTTTTCAACCAATTTGCTTGTTTCCGATTAAACTAATGACATGTTTAGATTATCTACTAATATAAGATGTCTTGTAACGACCCGATTTTCATCAGTGTCAAAAAAGTCAATTTCGAACCTAAATTATTAAGTTGAGTTGTTCAAAAAGTTGGAACAAGAAAATTATAAGCTGAGTATGAGTTAGGAAATGAAATTAGCTAGTAAATAAAATTTAGTTAATTCATTAAACAAATAGTATAGGGATTAAGTTATAAGGTGATTAAAAATAGAAAAGTCAATTTAGATTTTAACAAGGTCTTAAGTGGCAATTAAACTAAGGATTCTATAACAATTAAACCATTAATGAGTTTGGATAGTGGATTCAACCGTTGATTGCCACCAAATATTGTGATAAATTATCATGGCCATTGATGGAGTTACCATAACAATTAATTGAGGTTAAAATTAAATTATATTAATGTAATAATGGAAAGAAAGAGAATACACATTTTTCCATTCTCTTTTTGTCCCATAATGGGTTGTGGAAGAAAGAACCAAGAACAAGCTTTGCTTCTCCTTTCATTTTAGAACCTAGCTAAAGGAAAATTGGTGAGTTTTCCATCAAATTTTAGTTATTTTTTTGTTAAAATGCAATAGATGTTAAGAACCTATTATTTAATTTAGTGAATTAGTAGATTTGATATGAATTTCCATTAATAAAGAGCTTGAAGAAGTTTAAGGTTTAAGGTTTAAAGTTGAAATTCTTGTATGTTAATAATAATAATTAATATTATAGTTGTATATGTTAAAATGTCAGTGAAAAGTGCTAAACTAAGCTAGAATCAATCATAGATTATACAGTTAAATTATGTGTAATTAAGGACTTGATTGTAAGGGATGAAAGCTTTGAGGCTTGACAATAAATAATGGTTATGAGAGGTCTCTATACAATATTTATAAAGTTAGATTTAAATTTGATCGTGTAAATCGAAAGATACGGAGTTTTCGGATATTAGGTTCTTAAGGGACCAAATTGAATTAAATGCGTTCATGTTTGATTTTATTAGCTTTGTGTTTGAATTGTATAACTAGCGACGTTACCATAAACATATTATTGAATGTAGCTAAAGACGACATCGGAATGTCAAAGGCGAAATGAAAGGAAAAGGTGAACATCAAATTGAAATTGCGATTTGTGCTACTATAATTCAATTTCAATTATTCATTACGTTGTCTAGCTAGTTAATATAACCGAATTTGAAATAAATATTTAGGTAATCATATCTTTCCATAAAACTTGAAATGACGAATTTGGTATGGTATTGTTCAAACTATGTTATATGAGTTTGATTTTGATGATTGATACTATTACATTGGTTGATTTATAAATATCGGAATCTTGATAATTAATTCTAATGATATGTGCGATGATACTAATTATAACTGATAATGCCTTGATAAATGATTTTATACGTAGTTTGAATATAGTTGGCATGCCATAGGGTCATAGATACCAATGATTTATTAGCTTCAATTCCCAGAAGGTCGTGAATAGCCCCAATTCCTAGAGGATCGTTGGCGGTCCCAATTCTAGAGGGTCGTGGACTTACTTGTCATACATATTCGAGTATTCATTCTAGTGTCTATCTCTTATTAATAAGGGCCAAAATGAGTAAGTAATGAAAGTGATAGCATGTTACAATACTGAAATGTTAAAGTAAATGTTGAATGAGAAATTGAAGTAACGAAATTTGATGTTATACCTTCTATATTAAATTTTAGTTTAATCTTGTTGTATTGAATTTAAATTATATTAGCACTACTCAGTATACAATAATCAACATACAGTTATGTTTGTTTTCGTGCATAGGTTTCAGACATGAGCTATTGTAGAATAGAATTCATAAAGCATCTAACTTGACAGCTCAGCTCAGAAATCAACTTGTTGCTTAATTTTTCAGTATATATATGTTTTGGTTATATGACATGTACCTAGGTTGATTTGGTATTGTTGCTTAAGTTGATATTTTGGTATATTTCGTACTTTGACCTTTAAAGTTTATAAAGTTGAATTTCATCCTTGATTAATAGATAATTATGCTAGTTTATATGAGTTTGATTATGTAATTTAATTGGTTGAACATTTATGCATTGATTGCTATGATTTGATGATGTTTGATTGTATTTGCATGTGCCAAATTGATGGTTTTACATTGGTGTAAAGTTTAGATATGTTTAGGGTACAATTTAGTACAGTTTGGATACTTGAAAGTGTGCATTTAGAGTGTAATAACCTCGAGAACCCTTTAATCGTAACGATATTATTTTGAGCAAATTTCAAGTCAAAATTTTCAAGATAAATAAAATGTTATTTGTAAGCGTTAGTGGAGAAGGTAATATAAAACAGGAGAAAATTCAAAAGATTGATGTACTGAAAATATTAATTCAGGATATAGATTAAATTGTAAAGTTTTACAAAATGTTGTAGTCAAAGTGAAAAATTAAAAGTATAAAGGATTAAATTGAATTAGTGGTGAAATATGAGAGGACATAGAAAGCAATTTTTACCAAGAATTAATGGATAAGGATGATGGATGGATTTTTTTAGTTGCAATAATATTTTATTTTTATAATATTAAGTTAAAATTATTTTATTTGATTAAAAATATAGGTGATATTTTAGAAGAAAGAGAAGATTCATCATCTTTCTCCATCTCTTTCATGTCAAAACTATAGCAAAGAAGAGAAACTTTTCCTTCTTCTACAAATTGGTCCTCCATCTCCACTAAAGGCCATCCCAAGCTTAAAATCAACAAATTTCTTTAGAAACCTTAGCCAAATCAAGTTACCCACAACCTAACAAGCTTAGATTTCAAGGTAGAAGTGAAGAACGCATACTTGAAGAGAGGGAAATTTTAGATGGTGTGAGAAATTAAAGATCTAAGGTAAGATTTTCATGAATTAGTACATGTTTATTACAATTATTTGAGTATAGAAATGTTGTGAATCAAGTATCTTGATTTCTTATGTTTTATGAAATTGATATGAAATAAAGACAAGGAAAAATATGAAATAGGTGTAGATAAAAGAAAACAAGTGGACAAAGCTTGAAGAAAGTATTGTTGCTAAAATTTGTAAGTACTTCAGAATTCTTTATTACTTAATTAGGTTTGTAATTTATATACTAATGAACGAGTAATGTCATGAATTTTAATTACTTGTAACTTAATAAGATTGTGAACAATCCATGGAAATGGTAAATGAATGTGATTAATATGTGAATATAAGTGAAGAAGAAAAAGACTAATGCATGAGGCAAGTCGAGAGCGTGTATGTTTAAGTTTGTTGACCTAACATATTCAAAAAATATGTAATTTGTCTTTGTAGGAAAAGAGCCCAACTATCTTATACAAAGATCATGCAATATGTATAACTTAACTGAAGGGTGATTACATCAAATGTGACGGAACGAAATATATTTCACCAAATTTATTCTTCACTCATGATCTTGAAAAGAAATGTAATACAAATTTTCAACAATTTTGTTCTAGTGATAATTAATAGATCTTTTTATCAAATCATTATCAACAACAACATTTGAAAGACCAATATACAATATTGAAATGTGTAGGCTAAAAGATGTAATGTAATGTTACCATTAGAGGAGTCTAAAATACACTATACTCTTTTCTTTTAACCAAGGACAAATTGGATTTTCCTAGTAAGTGTTCTTAACAAGAAACTTGTAATAGAATATTGTGTACTCTTTTTTCTTCATTAGGTTTCTATCCCACAAAGTTTTTCCTAATAAGGTTTTAATGAGACATATTTTTGTTGATGCATATTCAAGGGAGAGTGCTATAAATCCAATGATAAATGGATGCCCATATAACTCCCCAAATCTTCAAGAATTTATTCTCTTGTAACCCCTAAAAAATTTATGACGCACATGAATTCTCTTATTTATGTCTTTGTAATCTACTCTAATTTACCCTATAAATAAAGGACATATATAAGCATTTTGTATCCCGAGTAAAAGTAGAATTATCCTTTCACTTTTGTATATACTCTTCTCTCTTGTTCTTACTATATTTTTTTAGTTTTATAACAATTTTTACTTTTAAATGGTATGATTTCTAATCATTATTAATCTTGTTGATATAGTAATACAAAGACATAGTATAAAAGAGGTAGTAGTGATTTCTACGAAGGTTAGTTCACCTAGTTAGGGCAGAGAGTCGAAAGTTATGGAGAATGGAGGTGAATGATGTATTAAAATTGAAAGGTAAAGGATAGTTCATAGAGTATAGTTTTAGTATTCTTGAGGAGTCAATCCTTTCTTTATCGTTTCTTGAGGTATTTATAGGTGAATATCCCGTGCAAGATGGTTTTAACATGATGAATTTACCATCTAACCATCATTACAAAGCGCATGGAGGGGATGTCCTCGATGGGACGAAAAGGTTTGTGACAAGACAGATTATGTCATTCATTCTAACTTGATGAGATAAAACAGTTAAGCCCCCATGATGTTTTGTGACTAACAACTTCATGTTCTCAATGAAGATTAAGTCATCCAATTCTCGTGTGGTCATCTCGAAAAGACGACCTTGTAGGTGATCTCCCGGCTTGCAGGTGGCAAACTTATTGCTTAGGCTTTTTTTTGGCTTGACACATGTCCTAATGTGGGCAGTGGTATAACAAATTTCCCACATTTTGAATGTATGTGCTTTTGCAATAGAAGTGTCATAAAATCCCTGTAATAAGAATCAGATTGTATTTTGCATCCTCTATTAAAAATAGACAAATAAATTTTTGCATTAGATCAAAAAGCAAGTTATTCTTTTTTGTTAAAAAATCATCTATTTGTATTATTAAAAACTAACGTGCCTGACGGAATAATCAAATAGTGACACGTGATGTGCCATATATACATCATGTTAACTTACAAAGAACAAAATTAACAATATTTTAATAGTAGAAATGAATTAAATTTTTAACAAAACCTGTTTGTTCTTTAGATGTAATATATAGAGATTAATTTGTCATTTTTTTAGTAGAGAAGATAAAATGCGATTTGACTCTTACTTCAAAAGCCTTGTTAAATATTTTAACCTCTCTATTTGGCTATTTAGTAGGAGTCATTCATTAGGTTGCTATACAAAACTATAAACACCTGAACCAATACATTATGACATGTATCAAGCAAACATCAAGACTCTAACTTAATGCTTTAACCATGCATTCTTTCCTTGCAGTAACATTAGTGTATGTTAGAGAGAGAGAAGTCAAATGTAACTAGATTCTCCCAATAGCAAATCAAGCATGTCATCAGGAGTTAGAAAAGTGGTTCCACCAAGAACTAATTCGATATCAGGTCTTCCACTTTCTGATAATGCCTCTTGTGCTTCTTGTACCTTGCCACAATGAACAACAAAAGAACGTTTCATAGTTATTTGGGTTGAAAAAAAGAAACTGAAGATTTAGAGTCATCTTGCTAGTCAAGCCGTATAAACATGGGAATACTTATTTGTACCAAAAAAGGTAATACTTAAGGTGAGATCTTATTATAGTGGGATCTTGTGGAATCCTTTTTAAATCAACGACTATAGTTAAAAGACAAAAATGAGGACTGTAGCCATTTGATCAAGCCATGTCAGAAACTAGGAAATTGTGTTGGTGACCTGAAACCTGTTAAATCGGTTATTGAATACGTTGCTTTAATCTGAAAATCAATTTCTTTCCTTCTTTAGAAGTTTCTCAATGCAAATCCTACATGGCATGTTCAACGGTGGATTGATTATTTTTTCCTTTTTTTTTTTCAATCGTTGATTTAAAAGGGTCCCACTGTAATGGGATCTTTAGACAGATACCATCCAAAATAAACAGTTTAAGATACAGAGATTTCCAAAGGAAGAAAAAGGCAAAAGAGAAGGAAATGCTGTAGAAGATGAAGAAATTCATACCTCAACACCGTTAATGCCTCCAACAACAAAAACCAGAATGAGATTTTGGTCAGCTAGACTTGGTTTAGCCTGTAGTATTTTTGAAAACAAAATTGAACACATTAAAACTATTAACATATATACTGCAGGCAGGTTAAGAAAAATCTGTGGAAACTAATCAAAGTTACCTGTCCGAGACCAAATCTTCCAAACCCACTTTTAAACAGTCGACCTACTGCAGACGAATGGTACTCTAATCCTGGTACATCAAACTTGCCGAAAATCTTTGTTAGAAGCTTGTAAAGTAATCCTTTATTTGTGTAAGGATCGCTACTCAAATTGCTTTCCAAACCCAATGGCCCTTTCTTGCTCTTTAAACTAGATAACTTATGAAGATATTTGAAAAGGTTGTCCACTCTATCGCGCAACTCCAACTTAAGTTGCATGTCATCATATTTTTGCTCTTTATTATCATTCTCTTCGTCTTCATCTTCATCTCCCCATTTACCCCACTGATCATCATCAAAATCATCAATGTTCAATTCATCTGTTGATGTTTCTTTGGTTACATCTGATTTAGTTTTGTTTAAATTGGCCTCTAGTTCTTGCGTTAGACCATGAAGAAACTTCAACCTAGCCACCGATGGGTTTTCAAGTATAGCATCCAAAATAGCTTCTTTAAGAAAATGCTCCTCTTGCCAAGAAAAAGGGCCACCAGATCCAGAAGTTGGGAAGTTTTCGCCAGCCAATATATAACCAGTAATTGTGAGGAGCAAAGCATCCTGAAAAGAAAGTAGCCCTTGCGAGAGTTCCTTTTTCCCACTCTTTTTGCCATCTGATCCTGTAAAAGCACTCTTATTGATCAGATCACTTATTTGGGCAGCAAGACTTTGGCTCGTATCCCCAGCATTAACACTCAATATTTTCTCTGCACTGATAAATGCATCCCATCTGGCACTACATGATTCATCAAGGGCAAGTAAAGTAGCTGATGCTAACTGAATAATTCCTCTGTTTCTTATTAAGGATGATTGGCTTTTGGTTAATGCTTTAATCATGGTTTCAAGTTCCAATTTTGAAGTAAAACCAGGGCGAGTTTTCACATCAATAGTCATATTTTCTCGACGTAGAGTTTCTTGAAGCCACTTCTTCACCAGAATAGCCCCATCTTTTGTCTTCCTATCTAGTATTGCTTCCAGATATGGTGTTCCTTTGAATGTTTCGGTAGAGACTAAGGAACCCCTTAAGAGTTCAGCAGGAAAAAACTTCTCATCACTAGCTTTCTTGCTGAGACTAATCAAATCTACCATTTCTAAAGCAGTGTTATAGGAATCCCACCCACAGCGAAAAGCTTCAATGCTATTTGAAAGACCAGAATCATCTATTTCAAAATCTTCTTTGATTAAAATTTCTCCAATTGGTATCTGAACCTCAAGGGAAGCACGTGCTACGCTAGAAGGACCAGGTTTAAGTTGGGCCTGTGAGCATTTGATACTTGCAGACGATGTTCTTTCCTTATGAGGCAGAGCTGAAAAGATACGATCTACAAGCGAATCTCCATGACAGCATGGAGTAATAAGGTCAAGGGTACGGTCAATAAGTAATAACCCCACCGTCCGTTTTCGACGCCCTACATCATAGAGACTTGACATGTCTGTCAAAATCTTCCCAATAGTTTTTGACAGATCACCAAGGGAAAAAATTTCCATTTTCAAGTCCATCTACATGTTTTAAAAGAAGACACAATGGTCATGATTCTGAAAAACAGCATGGCAAGCAATAGTGCAATGTAACAATGCAGAAGATAGAAGAACAAAGTACAAGTATGGTGAAAAGGATTTTATATATTAAACGATAGTGCAATCCAACAAATTGCAGGACATAGAAGAAGAACAAGCTGCATGTATGCTACGGAAGATTTTATACGATCTTTCTTGTTCTTAAAAGTTCCATCCATTTCAAACCAAATGATTATGGGTTTGCCACAGGAAATAAAAGTAATTCCACGGGCTTCATCATACAGCTTTCACAAATATCTGCACTTTGAGTGGTTTCTACACTAAGCTAACATTTAAAAGATATGAAAGTATCTGAAGATAAACATATGCAGATCAATGGGATTTGAAATATATATACATAATGTTACACAAAAGTAAATTTTGGGTTTAAGGCTGCATAGAGCTTCTTACCTTGGCAGCCAAATGATACAGAAAATGAGCAGTGAGGGTTGCAGCAGAAGGAACCTCATCAACATCAGATGGCAATCCGGTACTCAAGGAAGGCAACCCAGCACTAATAGAATCCTCGTGTTCAGATGATAAGCATGCTTCAGCTATTGATCCCTCAGAAGGTAAGACAAACACTCTAGGTGAAATGGGGGATAAAATCATGGGGAAGTGATGGACATAAACAATCAGTTTTTGCCCCAAATCTACCATTCCCCGTCTTAGACTATCCCCATATAGATTTTTTTCAGCGGAACTAGCCTCAAGGGAAGGAACATCTTCATTGGAGGTGAACCTGGACCATCCTTCATCTCCAAAGGTCAAATTTCCTTTCGTATTACTATCAACCAACTGACCAGACTTTAAATCAGAATTTTCAATAAGCTCCTCATAATCTTGGAGAAGCAAGGATTGATACTCATGGAATGCATCAGGTCCAAGAGGTGAATCAGGATATGCTGAATGAGCTACCTACATTAGCGATAATCAAAAAGCATCAACCACAATGAACCCAAGAGATGAAGAGAAAATAATAGTGTATAGTAAACGCAAAAAGAAGAATCTGAAACACATAAAAAGCATGGCACAATATTCCATCAATTGCATCTTTGCAGTAGATGAAAACAGAAGAGACTGCAAACTTCAATTTAGTAACCACCTAGTAGTTGAAAATGTCCAAAAACAAGGAACTACCTCTGAGATAGATGTAAATATCGTACAACAATGACCTCCTTTATGCATGCTCAGGCAACGTAGTATAAAACGGTGTGCATCACTTAATAAACGAGAAGTCATAATTACAATTTTCCTTGCTGATTCAAAACTTCCATTCCAGTCAGCTACCTAGAGGAGAAAGGCATGTAGCAAATGAGAATTGAAATGAATATAGGGAAATCTTATAAACATTTCCTAGTAAAACAAACAGGAGTTAATAATTTGCTAGATAACAACTGGATTCTAGCTGCTATACATCATTATGTTCTTCCACCTTTATATATCCGTAGTGTAGGTGTAAAACAGCATGGTGCAGCACAAACAATGAATCTGGTGCACAAATTATACCCACAAAAAGTATTAATTAATGGCAAGAAAAATTCTGTAGGGAAAAAAAAACATTGCTAATCAATTAAAAGATAATGATTTGGTGCAATTATGTTTTGAGGTGTTTGACATGGCATGCCTTGCCTTGTCCACATTTTAACATCCTGAAATACATAACTATTCACAACATCCTTTCTTTTATCATATTTGATAGATTTAGACTTACAGCATTCTTTACTTGTTAATAAAATGCAGGAGGGAAACCAGTCGATTTATTGTCAAGTGGACAGAAGACAATAAGCATTCAAAAGAGTTTAGGGCTTGAAGTGCCACAACTAGCTTACCGCATCAAGAGCACACATGTTTTCCGAGCTGCAAACTGCACGCGCTCCAAGGTCCAGGAAAAGAGGAAATGCTCCCATAAGCTGGAAACTTTCCGTGCATCCAGCATCTAGGTAAACAATTGCCCCTTCGATGTGTTCTGATATCTAAAATGACAACAGAAAGACCATAACATACTTAATCCTGACACAACAGTACAATCCTTTTTCGAATTCAAACCAGATCTATGTGTGTTTAATTTTACACTGAAAGAAGGTTTTCTTATTAACACCATATGAAGAAAAAAGAAAAGCAAGAAGGAAGATTCATTGCCTGATCATTCGCCATATTAGGCACCAAATATTGGCATAGCAAATAATTCAGATATAATTTATAGATAAGATAGAGAAAATGCCAACAAAAATAAAGCAGCAACAGAAATTTCTAACGTTGTTTACTGAAAGTAATACCCATTCTAAGACATGTTTCGGTTTCAACCAAGCTTCACGTAGTTGATAATCATAATGAAAATAGAATTATTATTTTTTTCAATACACAATTTGATACAAAACGGAGATGCTTAATTCAAAAATAGATTAAATTAAGAACTTACTTGGCGAATCGAATCAAGGCAAGATTTGGTGACATCAATCAAAGCCATCAGATCTTAAACCAAAAGAGAAAATCCGTCAGATAAAAAAGAAGCAGAAATCCAGATAAAATCATTGTTTACAACAGCGCCAAAGAGTGTTGAAATCCAGCCAAAGAATTTGATTGAAATTAAGGGGTCAGTTTTGAACTTTACCTGGAATGAAACGTTGTATAAAGGTTGGGTCTTGGAAAGGATATGATAATGATATGAGTGGCCTAAGCTCCTACAGACTCCTCTCCAAGCTCTGAGCCTCTGCCTCTGCCTCTGCCTCCGCCTCCGCCTCTGCCTCTACCGTTTCCTACCTATTTTTTTCTTTTCTCTCAAATCAATCCCTCAATTTTGTCTATTAATTTCGTCATATAATTTTTTTTTATTTCGTCCAGTTAAGTTAATTACTATTAATTTTTAAAATTTATATGTTCTGTTAATATAATTTTAATTTTAAAAATTTGTAAATATGATAAGTTTTAAATTATTTAAACTCACATATTGTTTTTTTTTTTAAATTGTCTCCTTATACGGCGGTTTAACAATAAAAAAAATATTTTTGATAGTAAAATGCATGTGTCAGCGGCAGTTTCACCTAACTTTGACACATGGCATTCTTGATATTAAAAAAAATAAATTATTTTGAAAGTGGCCCTTGCTTGCCCAAAGCGCACTTGTAGTGAAACTGAAGGCGACATGCATTTTTGTTTGGTCGTCAGTCGTCAGCCTTTGCATCAAAAAAATCAAAAACCAAAGGAAGAGCCTATAGCATTGCCGCATGCAATGGACCTATGGGACAAGGACAAACGTGTTGAAACAAGCAAAGCAATTTCCAAGAGCTACATAAAACCAGACACCAGTCTTAACAGGTAAACAACCCCAAACGACATGGCTAATTGCGTCTTCACTTCTTCATCTCCATCTCCATCTCCATCTCCATCTCCAATTCAGTTTCATACTCACACTAGATCCTTCTCTGAATCTCTTCTCAAGTTTCCTTCACCGCCTGCATTTCGTCCCCGTTTAACTCGAAGAATCTTTTGTAATTACGATGGTTCCAATCGTAACAACCAGACACAGTCCTCTTCAACTGCAGTTCAGCTCTATCGGGATTTTGAGAGGTATAATTCTGTCCTTTCTCTTCTTCCAACCCTGGATTTCTTCTATGGCTTCTTAATTTACCTATCGATTCTTCTCCTGGTGTGTTTATGTTTTCAGATTACTTACCGAGACCGTAAGACAATCGCAGAGTGCTTTGGGTGGTTCAAGCGATTGGAGCCAAGTCGAGGTTTTATCCGATTTGTGTATCATATCATGTTTATTCATTATAGCCCATAAACGGTTCACAATTTTATTAAATTTGCGAAATCAGCTTTTTTTTTTATTAACTCCATCTTCAACAAAATCTCACCTAATTGCTAGCTTATTAATGATATTACTTTGATGCATACAGGGAGCATGGGTTCTCAAACCCAAAGGCTTAAAACCTAAGTCAGTTGTTCATTTTGTTGGTGGTATATTTGTTGGAGCTGCTCCTCAGCTTACCTATCGTTTGTTTCTGGAGCGCCTTTCGGAAAAGTAAGTCTCTTCTATTGCTCCCCTGTTGCTTGCTTTCGAAAAAAATTGATTGAGGGCCTCGAAAATTGACATTGATTGTGTGATAGTAATTGTACTGCCTGTAATTTATTTGTAAATCATTTGGAGACATTCTTCTCAGCACCCAGTTTGTTGTTGATGATACTATCGTTGATCAGCCTCTTGACCTAAACTGCGATTTAATCTAAATAGAGTTGGACTCTAAACAAGGTTGTCCTACTGAGAAATAAGGGAATTCAACATTTAACCTTTTCCTATAATGAAGGGGCGTTTTGGTGATTGCAACACCATATGCTAGTGGGTTTGATTACTTCTTCATTGCCGATGAAGTACAGTCCAAATTCGACAGGTGTTTACGATTTCTACAAGAAACAGTGAGTTTTTACTAAAACCACCCCCTTCATTTTTCTAAATTCATTTATGAATGAAACTGAAAATGTGACTTTAAGCTTCACAGGTGCGTGATCTTCCTACTTTTGGTATTGGCCATTCTTTGGGTTCTGTCATCCACCTTTTAGTTGGTATTACTAGATCTTCTATCATATTCATCCTAAGCTTGTAGCTGATTTTGTTTGCAGCTGGTTTTTTTATTAATGAATTCATTGTACAGGTTCAAGATATGCCGTCCCAAGGAGTGGGAATGTGTTAATGGCATTCAACAACCAGGTAGTTCACCATCTTATTGTGCATGTCTAAAATTACTGAAAAATGAGGCAAGTTACATCATATGTGTGATTATGGAAGTGTCTGCATAGTCCTAAATCAAATTAGTCCATCAGAATTATTTCAACTTCCAATTTGCATATCAAGGAAATTTGCAGGAAACTTAATATTTAAACGTTGCAAAATATCAGTGAAAGGGTCATCTTTTCCTTCTCTTTTGTGATTCTGATCTCAGTTTAAGCAAATAAATAAGATGGATAAGATCAACTTCACTTTGCTTATTTTGTGTGTCCTTTAAGGCAGAAGCAATCAGCTGATCTCATGTTGATTTTTTTTTTAGTCTGCATTTGTCATCTTTTATTCATCCTAAGGTAGCTACCATATATCTCCTTTTATGAATTTAAATGAGATTGAAAATATACTTTATACCCTTGCAGGAAGCAAGCTTAGCTCTCTCATGGCTCTCACCTGTTCTTGTTCCAATGGCCCAAAGCATTGGACCATTTCTATCACAGATTGCATCATCACCCACAATCCGCATGGGGGTATTTTTTCCTGCATTACATGCAATGATGCAAATAATGTTTTCTAAAGCACTCAACTTGCACTTACTTTTTTTAATAATAACCACGACTTCTAATCTATCGATTAATGTTATATTTTTGTTTATGAGTTTTTTAGGATTTTAAAATCATGGATTTCTTAACTACATGCTACTTTTGATAAACATTGTTTGTTTCATTTTGAGATTGCCTATTCCTCCCTTTGAATGCTTTATATACCAGAATGAATACTTTATTTGTTACCATTGTAACATTGTTCTTTGTTA
Source organism: Gossypioides kirkii (assembly GCA_005610355.1). Lineage (NCBI taxonomy): Eukaryota > Viridiplantae > Streptophyta > Magnoliopsida > Malvales > Malvaceae > Gossypioides > Gossypioides kirkii. The sequence goes on along the minus strand of CP032251.1, from coordinate 300,158 downwards.
TGACTTCTTTTTTTTATTTTTGATGCTTCAATTCTTCTTATTCTCGATCTATCTGAACAATGTGCTCAAGGAATGAAAATATCAAGTCTGGAACTGCAAACATGATTTTACACGTCTGACTTAGTGACAAGAGTTTGCTCGTTGTGTCACTGAAGAGCCAATGATAGAACCAAGAGAATTGGTTTCGCCAATGATGATGGTGGTGAGGATGCCACTCTAGAAGTTCTTGAGGCTCAATGACCTTTTTAACCTTATTTGGTCCTTTGACTATGACAAGTCTTTTTTCACCTTTACAGAGCTTATCAGCCTTGGATTTGGCTTAGAATATATCTTATCCTTTTTTATAGTGGAGCTGAGAGTGGGACAGATATGAATTGGATTTAGAAAAACCAAGGATGATCTTTAAGGAAGTGTCTAGGGAAAAACTAGGAATCCACATTGAATGGTAGTCACGAGAGAGAATGAATGAAATTGGAGAAAGATGAAGCTAAACGGAATGAAATAAGGATAAAGAAAAAATTGATGAAGAATAGAGAACAAAAGCAGAATTATGGAGTATTATAACCAATTATGATGTGACATCATAACTACGTTTTACTGTTTTGCCACAAATTTCATTTTGGATAATGTGGAAATTTTAGGTTTTTTTACCATTAAATACCTAAATATATATTTGCATGCCATCACATGATACTGTCAACGTTCTTATGAAAAATAAAGTGATGGTTAGGATATCACATTGAATATCATTTTAGTAAGTTGCTAACATTTGACTAAACTCTATTTATAAGTGACTTTTTTTTTTTTACTTCCCATTTACTGTCCAATTTTGAAGCATGAAAGTTTGAAATGAGGAGTGTTTTTCCTTTGTTTCTTATCCGACCTGAAAGGAATGATATTATTGTGTGAAATTTGTGTCTAAAGCATCTTTTTCATTTTCCTCAAATATATCTTCCTTTTACAACACTTCATTTTGTTTTTCCAACCTTGAGTATGTTCTTTATATACAGTTCTGGAATGAATGACTAAACCCTTTTTACATCAACTACTTGCAGGCTGAGATGACGCTAAAGCAAATAGAAAGCCTTAGTCCTCCCATTATGAAGCAGGTTCTCCCCCTAGTTGAGCAACTTCCTCCCTTGTACATGGACTTAGCCAAGGGAAGAGAAGATTTTTCTCCAAAACCTGAAGAAGCTCAACGACTTGTATGTAAAATCTCAACTCTTTTATTCCGAGGTTGTTGCATTTGACATTATTGTTTTTTCTTGTTTATCATGTCTCTCAACCTAGGCAAAGTGTCTACTTGTTTCGTGCTTTGACCTCATGGTAGATAGTTTTGAGCCATAGGTAGACCTTGTGATATGTGGTTTAGGTTTATAAAACCTTTAAAATATTTTCATTTAAAAACTTAATTCTAGACCATCTACTACCCGCAAGTATATGGGATCATTGTCGAGTAATAATTATAGCGAAAAACAATTCCGGTGTAAATGGAAGTATTGCAATGATCAAATCCACAGGACGATTGTGAATTACTACAACTTAAGCTTACTTACTAAAACGGAACTCTAATAAACTAATTAGAGCTTCAATTACTGATGTTAGTACATTCTTATCTTGGTAACACAATCAACAATATATGAATAGACATGAATTTAGCTACTTTCTATAATTATCTAAAACTTAACTAGTGTTAAACCAATAATGGATTGAAAACTTGAAACCTGGATGGAAGTATGGTTGATTGGTGATTTAGATTCAATTCATAATTGACTAATCCACTATCCATTATTGTCAATTTCACATATTAATGACTATCGAATTGTAAGGAACCTAGGACTCTATAAAGTTAGAAAAAGATAGAGAAGAAATAAAAGAGTGAAGTTTGAATTTTCAGCTTGATTATTCCCTCAAGTTAGATGGATATTTATACTATAGGAAATGTACAAAAAAGAAAAGAAATACTGAAATTACAGTAGAACCCCTAAAATTGAGCCTATAATAGTTATAATTTACAGCATATAATTTCTACATTTTAGAGCCTATAATCCCTATAATCATGCCAAACACCTATGATCATGACACTTCCCCTCATGCTGAAGCATTTATATCATATACTCCTAACTTGTTACATATATACAGAATGAGAATCAAATATTATTCTACAATTAAGTTATTTGGAAAGTTTACTAGTGGAAATCAAGTTATGTATGGGCATTTTGGGGCATATAAAACTGACAAAAACATAATAGAAGGAAGAGGATGAATTTCTCCTTACTCTTTAATGACTGTTTAATTAGCTAAGGTAACTGTAGAAGAGTTACGAGAAGCAAGAGTAGAGAAAAGGTCTCTATTACCAGAAATGTGATTAAAAGCACCTGAGTTAAGTATCCAAGAGCCGTTGAAGGAAGACTATGTTAGGCAAGCAAAGGAATTACCCTCTTGAGCAACAAAACCGTGGAAGAAGGAAAATGTTGTTCTGATTCTTGATATTGCAAGTATTCATCATAATCTGCCCCTGTTAATGTGACTGATTTTGTTCTTTGAGCTTGGGCATTTGGTAGTGGAAGAAGTCTATCTCCTAGAGACTGAGTTATGTGAGTAACGAGGTTGATTATGATGAGTATTGCAAGGAGGTCATCCATAAAGGGCCCAACAAGTGTTGCGTGTGTGACTCCCTATCACAATAAGTGCAATGGGATTTAAATCCTTTGCCCTTCCTCTTTTGATTATCCCCTTGCTGATTTATTTTCTGTATTGCTAACACAAAGGATTCAGTCTCAATCTTGTTGGCGGAAATGCGAAGTAGACAAGCAAACGCATCTTCAAAAGTAGGAATGATTGGACTAGAAAGAATTTGATCCTGGACCGTAGCCAAATATGTGCAAAGTCCTATCAAGGCTAATACCAAGAAGAATTTGTCTCTTTCCTGTTCTTGATCATTAAGATTTTCAGAAAGAGACATAAGATAGTTAAATTCATGTTTTAGGGTTTCAACTTAACCCAAATAACTAGTCATATCCTGTTGATTTTGTTTTAAATGGACAAGATTTGACACCCTTTTGTAAATACGTTGAATATTTTTGGTAATATAGTGTATTAGCCTTGGTTCGAACTTTGTAACAAGTTTTGCTTGAGTGAAATAATGTTATTTTGGCTTAAGAGAGTGCCACAACAAACTACATAATTATGCATCAATTTTCATCCACACATCTGCATTTTTCTCATCAATTCTTTTAGCATCATTCTCTAAACGATCTTTATAACCTTGTCCCTTAAACCATAACTCAACAAATGCAGCTCAAAAACATAATTATCAGTACCTTGTAGTTTAAGAAAAGTAATAGCAAGAGAACTAGATATGGAGGAGAAAATGGATTTGATAGAATCTAAAACCTCAGACATGTTAAGCGAAGAAACAAAAAAAAATTAGACAAAGTCAAAATGACAAATAGAGGTACCGTTGGAGTTGGATGGGTTGGGTAAGAGATCTGGAAAAATCGTGTCCAAAAAATGATGACCAGAGGTGGGCTCATGTGTGAAAAGGTTGGGTGTTGTGAGAAGAGAAAAAGAAAGAAAACCTAGTGACACTTGGATTTACCAACTAGGCTCTAATACCATATAAAATTAGTAAAAGAAAGAGTGAAGTTTGAATTTTTTGCTTGATTATTCCCTCAAGCTAGATGGATATCTATACAATAGCAAATGCACAAAAAAGGAAAAGAAATATTGAAATTACAGCAGCTATAATTCCTAAAATTGAGCTTATAATCTCTACCATTTACAGCCTATAATCCCTATAATCATGCCTAATCCTTATAATCATAACACTCTCGATGTCATAAGCTTCCAACTAAACACCAAATAGCTTCACTCCCTAATCTGATTCTTCTAGGATAATTAAACCTAAATTCTCATTGGGTTCTCCCTTAAGACCAGTTCTCTCATGCATTTTGGTTAGCTTTAGCTCTCTCAATACTAAAGTTGGAGATATTCAATTGATTTAGTTAACTAATGTCAATTTTCGTTTGTTCCCTAGTTCATATAAATTAATGGGTGTCAATCTTTAAATCAATTTTAAGACCCATCAATTGTACACATTAATCATGCTTATCAACAAGCATTTCAACCAAATCAACTCAATTACTCATCAACCCTAATCAACCAATAGGAAATTTAGCTCATAATTTTGAAAAACAATTGAAGCAAACATAAATATCATCACTAACAACAATTATTCAAGCTACAAATATGAAAAGGTGTTTAGGAATGCTCATAATCCGAAGTGAAACTCCCTTCTAGCTTGATACTTGAAAATCATCCTTTGTCCAATTGGTTCCCTTCATCAAATGGCTCAAATTCAACTTACAATTCACAAAAACTAGAGAAAACTACTGAAAATTACAAGAGTTTTACGAAATTACAAAGTTCTAATGAAAATCTAAAGAGAACTTATGAGGAAGTTGAGAGAAAAAAAAATTCAGAAACTACTTTTAACCAACTAATCAGCCTAAGAAATCTAATCTGATCCAGAATAATGGTTTTTATGCTCCAAGGCATGGAACGAGCGAAAAGACTGAAATGCCCCTGTTAAATCTTCCAAAACCGCTGGTTTCCTGCTCAAAGGCAGCGTAGCGTTGCAACACCACAACCCGATGTCGCAACCCTGACTGAGCTGTAAGGTGGCGTTTGCTCCCTATTTGACCCTACTTCATGGCCTTGTTTCCTATACCAAAAGCTTGGAATAGAAACTTATGTACAAAAGATATTAACTAAAATTCTAAAAAAATGAAATGAGATTGGCCCTAAAATTTGCAGATGGAAAATGAACAGAATCAACTGAAATAGTCCTTTTCTGTTGTCGCAGCGCCACAACTTCATCGAATTTTATTCAATTTTAAGCTAAAAGCTACGGTAAACACGAAACGCAAACATGGACACAAGTTACGGGGCAATGGGAGGGAAAATCTGTGTTTAATAGCAGAGCTTTCCCTTGTTGTTTTTTGTTCATCCTATTATATTGATTCACTTAAGCTTATACAAAAAGCATGAAACCTTAGGATTCTTTAGAAAGAGAGCCAGATCTCTATAGGGTTTGACAATATTCTGCTTACCTTTGTTTATTCATCGTATCTTTTAATAGAGATTTCGTTTTACAATAATTAAGGAAAGTCATACCAAACTAAATAAAGACTTACTTTTTACCTACATAGGCGTCCACAACTGCATCCCTGTTTGAAAAAAAAAATGCTTCTTGCTCATTTTTGCTACTCTACTTCATTCTGAATGTTAAGGGAAATGTATATTAACGAGGGCAAGAGTTGGATGCTAATTCTAGCACTTCGGCCATATGCGTTTGTAGAGAGGCAAATAGGCAATGGTTTTTACGTATATGTAACTCTAGGAACACTGATGAGAAGCATGTTAAAAATCTGAAGATAGTTTAGTTATTAAATTTAGGTTAAAATATGTCATAGGTCCCTGTACTCTTCATATATATGGAATTTAATCTCTATGTTTTTATTTTTAGGAATTTAGTCCTTTTACTTTTTAGATTTTAAAATTCTGGTCCAATTGTTAACACTGTTAATTTTTTTTGCTAAATTAATTGGTATGACATTTTGAAATAAAAAATACTCACTTTATAGCAATGTAACTAAAAAAATGACATTGTAATAAATCTGAATTGAACAAAATAATTTTAACAATGTTAACAGTTGAACCTAAATTTTGAAATCTAAAAAGTAGGACTAAATTCCTAGAAATAAAAGTATAAGAATTAAATTCCAAATTTACTAAGAGTACAAGGACTTATGACGTATTTTAACCTTAATTTTATTGCAAAGTACTTCAAACTGCAATGTCCTTCGGATATAGCCTTAGGCTAAACTTTTACACTTCTGCTTTTTGAGTTTCACATATTTTTTTCAGATAAAGTCATACTATGGCATTTCAAGAAATCTTTTAATAAAGTTCAAGGATGACACGATTGATGAAACTCCAAAATTGGCTAAGTTGCTGAGTTCAGAGTCAGCCATCAGCTCAATGCTAGACATGTCAATTCGAGCATTACCAGGAGATCACGGACTTCCTCTACAACAAGTAATGCTTGTAACAAATTTACTTTACAATGCCTCTGCATGAATGGATATTACTTCGGATCATTTCAGTATATGAATTTTATAAGACTAATGTGCTTCAGCCTATGCTTGGGATTGCTTTTCTTGCTGGAAACGGCGAGCGGTTTTAGTTATACATATTATTTATATTGCAGGCTCTTCCAGATGTTCCACCTACAATGGCAGATGCAGTAAATCGCGGAGGTGAGCTTTTGGTGAATCTGAGTGCAGGAACACCATGGGAGACTGTAGCCAAAGAGGTCGGTAATACACTAGGTGTTGATTCGAGCATTATACGTGCAGAAATTTCAAAGGACATGAACAATCTTGTGGAGGTGATCACTTCTTGGATGGCTTCAAATTCAGGTACAAAACTATTTAGGCCTTGATACGCGTCCAGCTAAAATCATCAAAGGAACTATTTTATTTTTATCATACTGCATCGGTGAAATTTGCAGTGCAATATAGAATAGTAGAAGAATATTGCCTCAGATTCATTCCCCTCTTTAACATTTATGTATCATAGCAGGGAGGGATGTCCAGTTTCACACACACACCAGCTTCCACCAATTTGTAATTACCAATGCTTGTGTGTATATAAAATACGGGTGTGTAGTGTTAGTCTGTGTATAGAACTTTCAGCATCGACAAATTTGTTAATGCATTATTTTAGTTTTTATCGCTTTTTCACTTTTAACTCTTAAAGTTTTTTTTCTTTACATAGATCAAAACTTAGAAATGATTTTTTTGAGTGACTAAAATAAAAGCGATCTAGAAGTTGGGTGATCAAAATGAAATTGTAAACATAATGTGGACATGATTTTCAGTAATGGGATAAATAAGTACAATTTTACAAATTTATTTATGCATTGTTTTAGTTTCTATTGTTTTTTCACTTTAACATTAGAGGTTTTTTTTTTTTTTACATAGATAAGAATTAAAAAGGATTTTTTTTAGTGACCAAAATGATAGGGACCTAAAAATTGAATGGCCAAAATGAAGTGTAAACATAATGTGAACATGATTTTGCGTATACAATCAGTTGTCGTTAACATCTACATGACTAAAATGAAAGTTTTCTTTAATGGTAGTGACGAAATTACAATGATTTTTTGTGTTCAAAATGAAAATGTCCTAAAAGTTAAGTGATCAATTGGGTAGGTTACCTTAATTTTTAAATAGATTAGTATTATATGAATTCCATTTTTAAATATTAATTAATTTAAGTTGGAATAAAATAATAAAATTAGATAGTATAACTTTATCTTAAAGAGTATTTGCGTCTGTCAAAATTTCACACTTACAGATAAATAAAGTACTAGACCTGTTCTAATTTATATAAATAGTGTCAATTAAAGACGATCAAAACTAGGAGAGAAACTAGACCTTTTTTAGTTGGCTTTTTTGCTTTTCTCTTTCATAAGAAAATTAATAATAAACAATACACATATCTTCAATAGATGATGATTGTTGCTGTTGTTGTTTGTGTGTGTATAGTGGAGTAGAATTAATCCAAAAGAAAGCACATGGTAATCAACTAACTATACGTTGTTGCTGCTTCAACTTCACAAAATAACTCCTTACATCCAAATTCCAACATCATGTTAAATTCTGTTATTAATTTAATCCTTCTACTTTAAATTGATTAAATTTAATTTTCATATTTTTAAAAATTTCAATCTTGATGCAAGTGATAATCGTTAAAACATCAACAAAATTTTTAATGAGTAATATGTAAAAATAATAAGCTGATATGATATTACATATATGATAATAAGTTAGGTGTACCAAATTTTGGAAATAGCAAAATTTGATGAACTTAACTGTTACCGTATAGTGAAAACAGAAATTTTAAAATTTAAAATATACAAGGATTAAAGATGATCAAATTAAAATAAAGATATTTAACCCACAACTTTCGAACTTTCGCACTTTCGCAAAGTACAAAAACTGATAGTAGAATTTAACCTACCATGGAAGAGCTTTTTCTAACCAGTAATTCAAATGTGCTTGAACAGTATGACTAAAAGCATAGTCCAATATGCTAGGTGTATGTATCTATTGTTTTTCATGATAGAGATATAAACCAAGACCAAATCGAGCACAGGCCCTGCAGAATGCTATTTCCTCTGCTGCGCCAACTGGATCTTCTATACCAGTGTCGCTAAGTGATACTGTCCCTGTTGACTCCCTATGTGCCTTCAATACCACAGTAAACATAACACAATACCATCACAATACACATAAATAACAATACTATCACTAAAACTACCTCTGTACTAGAAATCAGATTGCATTTTGTCCCCTTCACTACGTTAAATCAAAGAGAAAACTAATCTTTTAGTTAAAATTTTCATCCATTTCTACTATTAAAAACTGATGGAGTTGACAGAATAGCAAGACAATTCCACATGATATACCACGTGTACCTCACAACGACGTACTGGAACCAATTTTTAACAATAAAAATAGATAAAATTTTTAACACAAGGTTTGCTCCTTTGATCTAAGATAAATGAACTAATTTGCTATTCTTTTAGTAGAAGAAAAAAAATACAATCTTACTCCTAGTACAAGAGCCTCCATAGTACTTTTACCCAATACAATCACACAAGCAAGCAAAAGGGCTATAACAAACAACAAAAATATGAACATGCAAAATTGGTGCTGGCCACTGGCTACATTCATTTTTCCCTAAATGTTCACGTATTTGGAGGATATCAAACCCCCATATCCATGTTAGTTGGAGATATATTGAATTTGAGGCCTGCCAAAGTGATCAGTGGTGTAGGATTTCTAATATGATTCCATGGATATGATACTTTGGCTTCTTTTCCTTGGTGGCAACTTCTAGAAATCACCTAGGACTAAAGCTTAAGAAGCTTACTTGTCAAATGCGACAACAAAGACATAGTTATTACCAATTCAAGCAACGCCAAGGCTAGCTTTTGTTGAAGCTTAATTGAACTAAAATTATATTTAGAATTTTACAGTTACACCACAGATCAGTGTCTGAAGTTCCACCCCCCACCCCCTAAATAATTTAAAGTTTTGCTTTCAAGTCAAGTTAATTGATTTTCAATTGGAAGTCAAGTATTTTCCGAGAAATCTTACTTCAGATAGTGTGATTGTATGGCATAATCAAAATGCATGGTGTAATCAACCCTTTGTGCGATTAAGGAATTCTATACATGATGCTTATGGTTTCTTCCGTTTTAGGTTGTGCAATGCAATCACGGAACCAAAGGAATGAAGCTTAGGGATCATTCGTTTTTTATTTCCCTTTTGCTTTATACAAATTAAGCTATTTATTTGAGAATGAGAGATTATTGTTTTCAGTTTTCCCAAAAGCTAACCCCGTAGCTGTCATGGATCAGTCTCACTAAGCCCAAATATACAAATATATAAATATATGAGAATCCCCTACAAGCCCCACAGTCCCTATCAGGCCATTGGATCATTCATATGAACGATATACTCTGCATCATCTCATCTAACAATAAATCTGAAAACATGGAACTAACATTGGATAGGAAACCTTAATGATTGTAGGCAACTCAGTCAACATAGTTCCTTCCTATGAAATATATTATTTTTAGTTTATATTTCCCAACTAACTTAAAGGTGAGGCCAAATGTTCCTAGAAAAATGGGGACAAAACGGAAGTAGAATGTACTATTGTTAGGTGTTTGTAGTGAGGATGATGGTTTTATCATATAATTATAGGATAAAGAAGTAAAAGTGAGGAGAAGAAAGCATACTTCTCCATCAGATCCTCGAATAGTGAGTCGATATACAACAGTGATAGTTCCATTCTCAGAGAATATAACATCACGTACTTCTCCACACCATCCTGTGAGAAATATTGAATCAGGTTTGCAATTCAAAGAGGATATACAAAAGGAAATCAAAGGAAAAGGGCAAACCAGGGGCGTAAAAGCTCAACATGCGATTGGCTTGGTACCTGCGGCAATCAAACAAGATCAGGTCAGATCAGATCGACTGATTTATCAATAATAGGACTCCGAAATTCAAGCATAAAAATTTAGCGGCAATACCAAGGGAGAAAAGTGGAAGAAGGATCAGAAGGAGGCTTGACGATTTTATCAGGGATTCGCTTGTTGAGATCGCGAAGGATTTCAACAAGAGGACGAGTGATATACGAAGAGTTCGATGCTGAGAACGACTTGTTGAGTGGCACAACGTAGTTTGAATTAGGTATTCCCTTTTCAGCATCGCTGCTACCATTATTGCCGCTTCTGCTGTTGCAATGGACAAGGCCGATGAATCGCGATCTCTCGCAGCTCTCGCCCCCAATTACCAACCGCCGCCCATTCCTATTGTTACTATCCAACACTAGCTGCGGAGACCATTGTGAGAGGAAGACACCGCCGCCGATTCGCAATTGTATTGCCATTTTTTCCAATAGATTTCCGAGCTCGTTTGGTCAAATCCTTACTGCCCTCTTTTTTATTTATTTCCCTTCGCTTGCTTGTTCTACTTAGAAATGGCAACTGGTTGGGCGGGGTGGGTTTTGCCCCGTCATCCGTATACCTCAACCTAATCCAATTTTGGTATAATTTCAAATTAGCCCTTCTACTTTGGATAGAAATTGAAATTTGCCACCATGTTTTTGTTAAATTTGTCAGGTAAATTAATCACTTTACTTTAGCTCTATATTAAAATTTTCCATTTCACTTTTTTTTCGACGGGAAAGTTCACAAAGATAATAAATAATGTTAAGTTTCAAAAAAAAAAACAAACAACCACTAAAACTAAGGCCAAAAACCAAGCTCAAAATAGAAAAAAAACTAGAGGAAAAATAGAAAAGCAAATTGGTCGACGCTAACTATTCTCCAAATTAGTAGATCTGTGAAGCACCAGATGAACAGCCACAAGCAACCGAGAGGGAAGTAACCAAAAGCCCTCACTCCAATCGAGAAAGGAACTAGAAAACTATGATGAATCTAAGTGGCAACGATCTTCATCCGCGGCGTTTAAAGCCCTTCCCAGAGCGTCCTCCACCCAAAATCGATCTTATCCGCGAGCCATTCCGTCGTGAGCAACCATATGTGCAACTAGATTTCCCATTCGGCATACAAAAAGGATCTGACAGTTACGAAAGGTCTTTGAGAATTCCTTCGCTTCCCACGTAAGAGCACTAACCTCTAAAAAATCCTCAATGCTATTAATTTTTTCAATGATAGATCGAGAGTCGCCTTCTAGGATCACCTGTAGAAACCCCATTTCATATGCGAAATGAAGCCCATGTATAACCACGTAAGATTCTGCCAAAAAAAATAGATGATACAAGGTAGGTTAGTCTACTACAAGCACCCATAACAGCTCTTTTATTATCTCTAATAATAACCCGAGCACGCCTTATGGTGCAAAGGAAGGAGGCTCATATCAACATTAATTTTAACTATCAATTTAGGTGGGGGAAATCATTTGACAGAAACAACAGGACTTGGTCTAGGTGAAATCATAGTTAAGGCATCCAATTCTTTGCAGTAGTTGCAGATGAACACAACAAGGTCACCCACACTCTTGTCTTTTTCCTTCATGCATTAGCTTATTACGAGTTGTCCAAATAGCCCATATTGTAATTGCCACCTCTTTATGGTTTGCGCATCTTTGCATATCAAAAAGCCATGATAGTTATTCGTGGAACCCCATTTGATGCCATTGCACAAAGGTATAGTATCCCAGGGTTTTCCACACTTCAATCGCATATGAACAAAATCTGAAAGAATGATTCACATCCTCTCTAATCAACTGATATCTAGGACAGATCGTATCATAACTAATGCATTTAAAATATAACATATGTTTTGTTTGCAAGTAGAACTTACATACTTTTTGTAACATCCGCGCTTTTGAACTACAGTTGGAACAGTATAGGGAAGGAGTCAAGAATTAGAATATGTAGCTAAAATAAGAAGATTAGGAAAATTTAAGGATTAATTAGTAATTGTGAGAAAGGAGGAAGGACTAAGTAGCAATTTATCCAAATTAAATTATGAGTCATCATGGGAATTAGATTGATTAAGGAGGGGCAAAAGAGTAATTTGGTGGAAGATATTTTCGGAGGCAAAGTTTTGAGCCAAAGTGTAAAGTTTGAAGGCCTAGGGACTAAAAGTGGAATTTTACCATTTTTATTAAAGAGAGATATTTTAGTGGAAAATTCTAGAGAAATTGAGAAAAGAAAAAGGAAATAAAAGATGAAAATATCATCTTCTCTTTAAAAAGTCCAACCGTCCATGTCATTCTTTTCCATCCAAACTTTTGCTTTTATTCCAATTTAGTCCCTTTACCATTGTTAAGCTCTCCAAGCTTCAAAATCCTCCATTTTCTTTGAAATTTCCTTAAGAAAGGCATAGAGGGAAGTTAGTAGACACCTTAATTTCTTTATAGAGTCCACTTTGAAGTGTTAAAGTGGATAGGGATTGAATTAGAATTTTGGAAATTCAAGAACAAAGGTAAGATATGATTCAATTTTCATGACATACATGTATATTTACATAATCTAGTATGAAAAAGTATTGAATTTTAGTCTTAAGCTTATATGTGTTTGTATGAAATTGAAGAAAGAGGGAAGAAGGAGAAGGACCAAATTGAAGAGAAAGGAAACAAGAAAGCTAAGGTGTGAGAAGAAATTATCTACAAGTAAGGTAAGTACTACAAGTATTAAAAGACTTAGTAACAATTAAGTATTTTAATATATATGATTAATCATGATGAAAATGAGATGTTTAATTATAAGTATGTTAATTATGTATGCTTGAAAGAAATTTAGTATAAAGAAACATGAGAAAGGAATTATTCTCATTAAAACAGATTGGACAGAATTAGAGGACTAACTTCGAAAATTCACCAAAAATTGTATAAAAAGAGTTAAGAATGTAATTAAAGCTTATTGAGTGTAGTTTCATATGGAAGAAACGGTGATGGAAATGGATCTGTATATTCTGAGATATATCTGATTTTGTGTAACAATGTCAGAGTAGGTTCGAGTTCCCCTGTTCTGACTTTGAAAAATCATAGAAAAGTGTAGAAAAATCATTAGAGACTGAAATATATATGGTTGAATCCTTAATAAGTCTATTTTCAAAAGAAATAGACGGGAACATTATTGGATTCTTGTACTAAAAGATAAATAATTTTTAGTAAAGAAAGGTCGAAACTGTTAAGCAGTAGAAAAGGGGTAAATTGAAAAAATTTACTGTATAAATTGGCTAAAGTAAAAATTCTGAAATTTATATGGTAAAAAGATATTTGAGTCTAATTTCAGAAACATCAATCAGATTATAATTTCGAATTCTGTAGCTCAAGATATAAATAATTTAGTGACTGTGACTCAAATGTACAGCTTTGAAAATTAATGTAAAAAAAGAAAAAGAAATGAAAAATTGAATAGAAATGAAAAATTGATGCATATAAAGTGATATGTGATGAAATTGAGAAATGAGAATGAAATGGATAAATCAAAGGTTTCCAAAGTTATTGGTACCTAATTGTTTATGATATTTGATTGTTATTTGGTTAAATTGATTTGTATTACTATAATCTGAATTATTTATTATTTAATGTTTATTTCGATATTTATATTTAATAAGTGAATATAAGGTAAGCATTAATATTGAGATGAATGAAAATTTATATTGAATTAATAGTAAATTTGAATTGAATTTGAATGATTTGTGATCAAAATTGAAAGTGAAAGTGAAAGTGAAAGTGAAATTGGAATTGAAAGTGATATGAATTGTAAATTGAAAATCCCTATTAACTAGTCGGGTTGAGTTGAATATAGTTGGCATGTCATAGGATTGGAAGAGTTCAAGGATACTTCGACCTTGAGTCGATGAGACACTGGGTGTCATATTTTACTTCAGATAGTTTCGATGAGGTACTGGGTACCACTTTACTTCGGCTAGGCCGATGAGACACTGGGTGTCACTTTATTGCTTCGAACTATCCAATGAGGCACTGGGTGCAATTCTGATGTGTTTGGTTGGATCCGTGTATCCGCCAAGGTTCGAGTCTTGTTAATAGGGTAAAAAATGTGAAAAAAGAATGTGCAAATTGTGACATTGAGGTAAGTGAAATGATAATCACATGAAAGGTGAGTACAATATATGTATAAGAAATAAAAGAATGATAAAACTAAGTAAGCTAAGAGATTGGAATGGCTAAAATGTGAAATGAGGGAGAATATGTGAGTTCATAACACTACTATAAGTTAAATATTATACACATAAAATGTATGTATTTTACATGAAAAAATAATTATATAAATGAGTTTGAAATGTGTGATTAAAAAATGAATGATTAATGACTCTTGTAGTAGTTACTAAGCCTTCACCAGCTTAACGCGTTTAATTCAACGCGTAGGTACAAGATCTCTGAGAAGCTAAGATTGGATTAGGCGCCTCTCATCAAATCACATCAACACTGAAAGATTACAATACAAGGTATACTTATTTTGAGGTAAAATGGCATGTACAAATGGTACTTATATGTCCTCAATGAATGGGTTATAAATGTTATTTTGGAATACTATGAACTTATGAAATGAGATGATGAATTTTGAATGGAATTGTGTCTTAGACTGAATTGATTTATTGGTAAAGTTTTTATATAATTTCAGGGGGTTAGTTTGAAGTTTCTACCTATATTTCCTGATTTTAGAACAGAGGTATCAATATTTTTATGGTGGTATCGATATTTGTCCTGTTTTAAGTGAAAATTACATTTTCATTATTTTCAAACTGGTTTTAAGTTTCGATTTTGATTACACTTGATTATTTTGTGATATTTTGAGTAAAATGATTCAATTACACAGTATTTGAAAGAAAATTTTGTTATACTCGTTTTTAATTCTCTGACACTGTATGTAATACTCTTATACCGGGTTTATACATGTGAACCGAGTGTAGGGGTGTTACACTTTTCATAGTGCAATTCGGATATTTGGAGGGCAGTCTAAACCTTAAATTTGTTTTTAGAGCTTTTGTTCTAATGGCGCAGCAGAATTTGCAGGAATCAACATACAATACCCACTACGAACTGTAAAGATACCTGAATGCTCAACCCCCCTTCAAATTAATCTATCCTCTTAATCATAAGAAGACAGTGAGATACTTTTTATTAAAAAATCCTCATCCTCCTGGAAAGTAGAATCGATCAAAACTTTGTTACATTCCTTCGCTCCTTCCACCATAAGCTCAAAGACTCAATTAATAGACCCCATCCAATGCAAAGCAACATTCTCAATATTTATACTCGATATCCAACTATCTTCCCAAATATTTATCAAATGCCTCGTGCCCACTTTCCACCTAAGACCCATTTTCAAAGGTGTCGAGCACTCCAAATACTCCTCCAAATAAGCGACGGGTTAGAGCCCAAATATGCACCAAGAAAATTCGAATAGGGAAAATACTTCGCATTAAGAATACACCCTACCAAGGATGTTAGTTGCATTAGGATCCTCCATCCTTGCTTTGCCCACAAAGCAATGTTAAGTTTTGCCAAGTCCCTGAAGCTCATACCACTGTCATCTTTTAAAGTGCACAGACTTGTCCACTCACACCAGTGTAAACCCCTTTTATCTCCTATCTTTTTCCACCAAAAGCGTGCTAAAAAAGCCTCTATTTCCTTACAAAAAGTCTTAGGAAGTAAAAAGCACGTCATTGTGAATGTAGGAATTGCCTAAATTACAAATTTAATGAGGACCTCCCTACTCCCGATGGACAACATGCATGTACTCCAAGATGAAATTTGACTCTTAATTTTATCCCAAAGAGCAGTAAAAGCATTCTTTTTGTTTCGACCCATAACACAAGGGAGGCCTAAATATTTCTCAAGACTATCAGCGTAAGGGACACCAAGAATATGTCCAACATCATCTTTGTTATGATCCGCAACATTCGAGCTAAAGAACACACCTGACTGTTCAAAAGTGATAAGTTGGCCCGAACTCCTAGCATACATTCTAAGAACATCCATCATATTCGAAGCACCCAAAGCCATGGCTTCACCAAAAATAAGACTGTCATCTACAAACAGAAGGTGAGATACTCGAGGAGCTCCTCTTATAACTCGTGCCCCTAAAACATTTCCATTAAGTTTTGCCCTCTTGAGCAATGTCGAAAGGTCTTCCCCACAACTAAGAAATAGATAGGGGCTTAAAGGATCCCCTTGTCGAATTCCTTGAGTCAGCAAGAAACTCTCTCCCACCTTACCATTAATCGCGACAGAGTAGCTAACTGAGCTAACAAACCGCATTACTCATGCGACACAATCTTTGGAAAAAACCCATCTTCCCAAGCACCGCTTCTACAAAACGCCACTCAACTCAATCATAAGTCTTGCTCATGTCGAGCTTGAGAGAAAAAGAGCCAATCTTTCCCACTCTCATGTTCTTCAATGAATGCAATATTTCATAAGTGACGACAATATTGTCCGTTATCAACCTCCCTAGCACAAACGCGTTTTGTGCCTCATAGAACTTCTTGAAATCGGTTCACTATTGCTTTCGAGGCAATTTTATACACTACATTATAGAGGCTTATAGGGCGATATTGCATCATATTTTTAGGAGACTTTACTTTAGGAATTAGAACAATATGTGTATGATTAACATCAGACAAAGGAGTAATACCTTGAATCGGATCAATGCAGTATTAAGACACTTTTGCTCCAACTATGTGCCAAAATTTATGATAACAAATCTCTCCAAAATCGTTTGGCCTTGATGCTTTCAATGGACTCATCCATCGAAGTGTAACATATATATCGTCAGCAGTGAACTATCGACTAAGCCTTGAATTCATTTCCTCCAAAATGCACTTCTCTATTCCTTCAAGGATCGTATCCTCATTCATCATTCCTTGTGAAGTGAACAACGATTCAAAATATTCATGTGCCACCCTATTAACTTTCGAAACCCCTTTCACTACACATCTCTCATCGTCTTCTATCTTCTTTATCCCATTGAGCTGCCTCCTTCGGGAAGCAAAACAATGAAAAAATGAGGAATTCCTATCACCAAACCGTAACCAGTTCTCCCTCGCCCTCTACTCCCAGTAAATTTCCTCTTTGTCCATTTTAATAGTCATCGCCAACCTCACCTCTTCCAATTCTCCTAGCACATCGTCTGTTGGTAGTAGAATAACAAGTTGCTCAATTCTTACCCTAAGTAATGCCAATGAGCTTTGTGTCTCACGGTTTATCATTTTGAACCATCGTAGCAACCCATTACTAACATAAGTAAGTCTTCAAAACACATGGACTTTTGAGTCCTCTCAAAGTCGAGCAACTTCGTCTTCACAGGATTCTTCCAACAACCAAGCTGCCTCAAAGTGGAATTGCCATATCCTATTCTGCCCAAAATCGTAGCCTATATCCATAACAACTGGACGGTGGTTAGAAAACATATGGAAAAGATGTGAAACACTATAGTAAGGAAAAAATTGACCCCATGAATCATTAGCAACACCCCTGTCAAGGCACTCTCGGATATTATTGGACGTCAAACGACCCCTCTCTCACGTACACCACGCTCATTCAAAACCCAAGTCCGTAAGGGCACAATCCTCCAAAGCATTAGCAAAAGCCCTCATTTGCCTCTCACTCCTAAGCAAACAGCCTTATTTCTCAAAAGAAAACAAGATCTCGTTAAAGTTTCCTATCACCATCCACGGTAGACCAGGGCAGTCATTCAGTTGATGTAGTAACTACCACGATTCATCACGTCTATGTTCTTGTGGTGCACCATAGAAACCTATACACCTCCAACAATTATCATTCGAGTCGTCTTGAATTATAACGTCAATATGATATCTCGAAAAAGACCTCAAAGTTACTGAATAACTCTATTTCCAACCAAGGGAAAGCCATCCTTTAGAACCTATAGAATCAACATCTATACCATTCGAAAAACCACAAGATTATCGAACACATTCCATTATCATACTCTGCAATTTCATTTCCATTATTAAAATTACAAAGGGGTTTATGTCCTTCAGCATTTGCCGAAGTCGACGAACTGTCCTGAGGTTACCTAAGCCCCAAACATTTTAACTAAGAAACTTCATTAGGCCCGACTGGCCCATTGAGCGGAGCTTGTCGATAGTGCTAGATCATCTCTTTCTACTCTATCTTCAAGCCGAGCTTTAAAACTTGGATCTTGAAACCGTGGCCATTTAAGACCCTCCCCATACTATATTGGGCTAAGCTCCTCCATATCCTCATCATAACCAATATTACCAGGCCTATTTTGAGAGCCCATAAAATTCCTACTCAAACCCTTCGTAGTGCCTTTTGCCTTTGTAATCGAAATGCTCGGCCTCACCCCCTGCTTATTCCAATTTAAATTCTCTTTTTGGATAAGCTGTTAACCAAAATTCCTTCCTCTAATCCTAACTCCTGTAATATCCCCTTCTAAAGCACCACTTGATCCCCTAAAAGATCTACTTTCCATATTAGGCAACCCCCCTCATTCCTCCTTAAGCCACCTACTTGTCGACACCATAGTTCGTCTATTCAGAGCACGCAACAAGAGGTTCCATCCAAACAAAAATTCCTGATCCTCCTGCAATATTGAAAGTGGACAAAAAGCCTTCTCATGTCCCAACTTTTCGCAGATGAAACAATATAACATTAACTTTTCATATGCAAACCCAACGTAATGAAAGGACCCATTCGACAAAACTATATTCTTCTTTCTTCGTAAAGGTTTACGAACATCCACCCTAACCCTCATTCTTAAAACACCAGTGTAACCCAATGATATTGCTTGGCTGTCATATTCAATGAACTCACCAACAAAATTTCCCATCTGACGAGTCAGTGTCTCCGATACAAAACCATGGGGTAAATCTTTTACCAAAACCCAAAAGCTCATCATAAAGAGTGGAACAACCTGGGGATACTCCCCTTCACGTAATCGGTGTAGGATCAAAAGGTGGGAATTAAAATTCCAAGGCCCCTCGCCTCAATCCTATTCACGTTAACAGAATGATAGCGAAAAAGATACCTACCTTTAGTCAAATCTGTAATTGTTATACCACCAATACGATGCCAGACGTTAGCCAACGTCATCCATATCGATGGGAAGCTAACCACACTCGTCACAAAAAATGATCTTACAAAGCAGTTATCAAGCAATTCGCTCATCGTAAGAACAAGTGTTCCAAGACTCACCGTCGTCTCCTCCTCACCATCTTCTAGAGATAATTAAGCCAAATTCCCTTCTAGATCCGCCATTTCTTAATATCCCCACGCACTACCCAGAAAACAGAGCAAAGGAGCACAACCCTCAACCACCAGGGATCATCCGAGAAAGACAACCAAATCAATAAAACCACTAATCCTCAATCCCGTAAACCTAAAGGAAACCCAAAAAACCAGAAACCAAACGAACAAATTGACTTAAGAGTAAGAAATAGAGAGAAATCGTGCTAAAAAGCAGAGATAACAAGTTCCATTTCACTTTTATTTGATTGAATTTTGAAACTAAAGTTTAATTTTTTATGAAATTTTACTATATAATATTTGTCATATCTTCTTCTACCATGCAGGTTATTTGGAATGGAATTCCTACTCAAAAGTTCAAACCTACTAGAGAAATCAAACAGGAGTGTATTTTATCACCCTATCTTTTTGTCTTATGCATGGAATGGTTAAGAAAGTTTGTTTTCTATATAATGCTGCAATAAATACCATTATTTTTATAAAGCAACAAATATTAATATAAAAATATTTTTCTTTTCATGCTATAGGATATATATATATATATCAAGTTCGTTTGAGTCACAAGTTAATCATGCATCAATTAAATTTGAAAATGACTAAAATGTTTTTACTTTTACAAAGTAACAAATATTAATATAAGAGTATTTTTCTTTTCAAATTTCAATGAAATAATACTGTAATAAGATTTGTACTCTGGGATACATGAATTTAAACTTTCAACTTTATCATTTTAATCAAGGTTTCACGTGGTTTTATTTTAATTTTTTTTATAAATAATGCATTTCTTAATAGGTTTTTTGGTTAAAATTTGCTATAAGCCCATGTACTATTTGTAAATTAGAAATTTAGTCTCTTCTATTTTTTAGATTTTAAAATTCAAGTCCAATTGTTAACATCATAAATTTTTTTTGTTAATAACAAATATGTGTTTAAAAATAACATACAATAACTAAAAAAACGTATGATTTGAAACTAATTAATAATAACACATAAAATGTATAATATTAAAATTTAAAAAAATTATATTAAATAGTTTATGAGTCAATGTCGAGTTAATTTGTGACACCAACTAAATCAAATACATTATAATAGAAATAATAAAGTGTGCATAATAAAATTAAGATGTTAAAATAAAGCTTTAACTCAATGGTAAATTAAAAATTTTACTAATGCAATTTCTTCTTGTTTAAATCACATCATATGTGTATTTTATTAATTTTTTAAAAATAAAAAACTAAAATACCCTCAAATAATACAATTTATTTTAATTCAAGAATTTGTATACTTTGGTTTAATTCAAAAACCTCTTTTTGTAAACATAATATATTTAATTTTAATTTGTTTACTGGATTTTTAACTATTACAAACAAGTATGAAATAGTGTTACCTTTTTAAAATATTTTATGTATGTAAACTATTAACAAACATTATTTGATTTATTCTTTCATATTTAATTTTAAAATTTGAGGCAAACTTTTATAATGGACAATTGTTTAATAATATTTATTTTTAAAATTACATTAAATACAAATTAAAAGTTAAATAAAAAATAATGTTTTTATAATATTTAATTTTAATTTTTTAATATATTATCATGTTTTAATTTTATAATAACTTTCTTAATAAAATGTTACAAAATTAAAAAAAAGAGAACTTTTATGAAATAATTAAATATATTAAACATATATATTGTTTTATTTTTACTTTCTCAATAACAATATTTTTGAAACATTAAAAATATTGTATCAAATTTTAAAAATAATATAATATATTTTAGTTAATACGTACAATTAAATTCATCTATTGCGGAAGTAAAAAAAACTGGTAATGTATATTACAAGGTTAAAAATTCAAAGATGAGGTAAATAACGCATGAATAATTATTTTTTAAAACAATTTTAAATAAAAAATTCAAAATCTTAAGTAAAATTTGGATAGATTAGATAAATTTTTGAAAAGTTTACACATAATTTTCATGTAAGAAAATAAAAATATATAAAATTATTACAAAGATAAATCATATTATCATAAAATATTTTAATATTTAAATTTGTGTAATTATAATTTAATTTAATTTTTGGTTAAATTTTTATTTTTAACTATTTCATTAAATTTAAAAATTATCTATTATTTTATTTAAAAATGTCTGAGAAAGAAACTAGTTACATAGGATGTAAGTTGTGTGAAGTAGAGAAGAGCAGATAAGATGGAGGGGATTCGACTGTGAATAAATCCCGCTTACATTGGCTTGGCATCTGGCTGCGACGGAGGTAAGTAAGTGCCTGTTTACATTATTTCCACATGGTCATGGTCATGGGAACTTAACCAAGGCTGTAGCTGTTGAAGAAGAAACAAATGGCTGCGCTTCCTTCCTCAATTCACATTCACCTACTCCTTCCCAAGTATAAAGATGAACCCATATCTTTCAGCAAACCCAAATTTCGGCGAAGGGCTGTTGTGAATAAATTGGACCTCGCCCATAAAGTGGTTGATGAAATTCCCCAACCAAAGGCTTACGCCTGGAACCAGTTGATCCAAACCCATCTCTCCAATAACCATCCTCACAATGCTCTCTCTGTTTATCATGGAATGATGCTTCGTGGTATCCGTCCCGACCATCATACTCTCCCCCGCGTCCTAACGGCTTCCCGTCTTTGCTCCAACTTAGCGTTTGGGAAACAAGTTCATGCCCATGCTTTCAAGTTTGGCTTCTCCTCCGACCTCTATGTCATCACTGCTTTAATAGAATTGTATGGTCGTTTGCACGCCGTCGAAACTGCAAAATGGGTGTTGGATAATGCACCCACTTCCAATTCTGTTGCTCGTACTATACTAGCTAAGTTGTACTTAGTGGACAGTAAACCCCACTTGGCTATTGAAATCTTTAACCAAATGCTTAGATCGAAGGCTGACATTGATCCAATGGCATTGGTCACTGCTGCTGGCACATGTTCCCTCTTAAAGTCACTGCAACAGGCAAGAAAAGTGCATCAGATGGCTAGGGAATGTGGTTTGGAATTTCATCTACCTGTTAGCAATTCACTAATGAAAATGTATATTGATTGTGATAGTCTTGAAGGAGCTCGATCTTTGTTTGATGCAATGCCATCTAGAGATCTTATTTCATGGACGGAGATGATTCGAGGGCATGTCAAAAACGGGGGATATAACGAGGCCCTCAAATTGTTTCGTCTAATGACTGAGGCTCGAATCAAATCTGATTCCCTCACGGTTACTAGCATTCTTCCAGCTTGTGCAAGAGTACCGGCTCATAAGCAAGGGAAAGAACTACATGCTTACTTGTTTAGGAATGGAATAGAAATGAATCTAACAGTCCAGAATGCTTTCATGGACATGTATGTCAAATCAGGTTTCATTGAATTAGCTTCAAATGTTTTCGCTTCCATGGTGGAGAGAGATATTATCTCTTGGACTATAATGATATCGGGATATAGCTTGCATGGACAGGGGGCGCAAGGACTAGGGTTGTTTTTGGAGATGGAGAAAGACTCCAGCTTAGAGATAGATGAGTTCGCACATGCTGCAGTTCTCCATGCTTGTGTGACTGCTTGCAGGGTCGATGTAGGAATGTCTTACTTTGATCGTATTAAGGCACCTACTGTTACACATTGTGTTCTGATGGTAGCCCTTCTAGCTCGTGCTGGACTCTTCAATGACGCACGCTCCTTTATTAAGGAACACCAGATTGAAAATAGGGTAGAGGTATTAAGAGCTTTGTTAGATGGATGCAGGATCCACCAGCAAATAACGATGGGGAAGCGAATTGTTGAGCAGCTTTGTGAGTTGGAGCCTCTCAATGCTGAGAACTATGTTTTACTGTCGAATTGGTATGCGGAGAATGCAAAATGGGACATGGTTGATAAACTAAAGACAACAATCAAAGACATGGGTTTGAAGCCTAAAAGAGCATACAGTTGGATAGAGTTTCGAAACAAAGTTCATGTGTTTGGAACAGGAGATGTTTCCCATCCCAGATCTGAGATGATACATTGGAAGTTGCAGCATTTGATGAAGAAAATGGAAGAAGGGGGAGATAGACCTAGTTCGAGATTTAGCTTCCATGATGTCGATGAAGAACGTGAATGTATTGTAATCGGACATAGTGAAATGTTAGCCATATCTTTTGGGCTTATCAGCACACAAGAAAGAGCAACCGTTCGTGTTACAAAGAATCTCCGAATGTGTGGAAGCTGCCATGACTTTACAAAGGCTATATCCAAGATAGTAGAAAGAGAAATTATTATAAAAGACCCTAATTGTTTCCACCATTTTAAGAATGGTCGCTGTTCTTGTGGAGATCTTTGGTGATTTCTTTTTCCACCTTATATCTATCTGTTTATCTATCTATTATTTATATATATATATATATATATATATATATATAGAGAGAGAGAGAGAGAGAGAGAGAGAGAGCTTGACTGCTGATACCCAATAACAACATTTAAAAAAAAGGTTAATATATACTATGGTACTTGAACTTGATGCTTTGTACCTATTTGGTATCTAAACTTTTTTAATCATAAGTCAATTTGATACTCTTTTTTAAGTATCTAACACCGTTAAAAATATGATGTGACATTGATGACCAATAATATAGAGCACATATGTTGGCAAGTGAATTTGGACAATTTTTTATTTAGATTTATTCTTGATAAACTTCTTTTAACTTTATTTTTTAAAATTAATAACGAACTATAAATTGACCAGCACCTATGACGAATTTAATAAAAAAAACTACCCCTAATTATATATAATTAATATGGAAATCGTATTTTTCGGTATCACTAAAAATCGAACTATTACATTGCTATATGAAAATGTGATCCAATGCATGAATGGTATGTGAACGCATGATAATGAAATGAAAGTGATATGAAAAATGATATGTAATTAACAACTGATATGTGAACTTGTGCATTTTGATATTATAAATGCCCTATTAAACAATTTTGGATAGAGTTACAAGTATAATTGACATGCCACAGGATTCGTTATATGAAGATATCTTAGCATTGGTCACATATTACTTCGATTATAAACCGATGGGTGTTGGGCACATATTACTTCGGTTATAAACTGATGAGTGTTGGGCACATATTACTTCGATACTTACTGATGAGCATTTGATGCATTTTAGGTGTGTTGGTGGATAAATTCGTGTATCCGGTGTTGAATCCATGTTCGGATAATAGGGGCCACAAAATAAGTACTAATTGGTTAATCATACAAGTTGATATGTGAAATGAATAGCTTATACTTGAATGTGTCAATTGAATACTAATACTAATACTAATGTGATGAATGATAGCATGTGAAAAGATCATGCGAATTGCGTATTAAGAGCCCTAGGGGCTGATGATTTTATAAAACGAATCTAACTAATCGAATTGTGAAAATGAAATATGAATGATGGTATGAAAATGTTGTATATGAGATTGAGATAGCAATGATAATGAGATTTGAATGTATGATGATATTAGATATGATAAAGCTAAGCCTTGGAGGTGTATCGATATGTTCATATACAGAATTCAAACTGAATGATGGGTCATAAGAAAGTAGCAATGAAATGGATCATGAGGCAATGCTAGAGAATATAAGCATGTATATAAATGATATTATAACTAGTTTACATTCTTGATTTGCTTATACATTGCTTTCAAATTATGCTAACATCACTTAATTGTTTTGCTCAACATGCAAATTTGTTTATTTTAGTGCGCAGGTGACGATTAGGTGATTAGGTTTCATGGGCTCGAGTAGATTGGCAGCATCCAAGACTCTCTTCTCAACTCAACAATGTTTGTATCGTCTTTTGAATGCTATGTTTTAGTTGACATGTAACTAGTGTAAATGGTAGTAGTTAATGTCCATTTTGATGACTTGAATATACAATGTTAAGAGAATTGTAATATAAGTATGTATATATGTGTGAAATGGTGTAGATATATATGGTTATGATGGTATGTCATGATTTTTGCATAATGTTTAAGTTAACTCATGTGTTGCTTACATGCAAAATAAACTAATTTTGATGTTTGAGTTTGATAACTTGTGATCTGTCATGTTGATTGAATGTATTTAGGCGGGCTTAAATGGTGTTTAAAACATGAATTTTGAGTATTATAAGTAATGGAAATGATTTGGTATTTTTTAAGGTCAAAATAGGTGATTTTCGAGTTCAGATAAACTTGTTTCAATACAACTGGTTTGAGGAATCCATATAAGTCAGTCAATAAGCAAATATGAACACTACCAGTTACTTGTATCGATACAAGTTAATGGATTCACCAATACATCTAGGTCAAAATAGGATTCCTTCCCTATTTTGAATTGTTTCGACCCTCGAAGACCCATATTTAGTCTTGATTATTTCTGAACACCTAAAACTCATTTTTAAATATTCTTAACATGTTTTAAAGGTCTTAATAATGATTTTTAAACCATTGGAATGTTTTGATTTAATTGTATTATTGAATGCTTCTCATGTTGAGTTTAAAATTTGAGTTAGTTTGAGTTGCTCCAACAATGAATGTAGTGTCTCGTATTTGAACCCGATTACCGGATCTAATGTGAGGCATCATAGTCTTGAGAAACCGAATTAAGGTATATGATTTTAGAAATTTTGATGTTTCATTATGTAACAACCCGTTTTTTGGTGGTGTTGAAAATAGTGATTTCGGGACCACAATTTCGACAAGAGAGTCCATAGATTTTACTAATTGGTCAGTTAGTCAAGGCACAAGTGGTGCTTACCGAAAATCAAGTGGTTTTGAAAAATAAGGTACTTAGACCTCGTTTTTATAAACCGAGCCTGTGAATATTTTTATTAAATATTTACGGAGCTTTCATATAGCTTTCATATATTTTTATTAAAAATTTTAGTGATTGGATGATTAGTTAATGAAAAAGGACTAAATCATAAAATAATAAAAGTTTATTGATATTAGTTTTTATTAGTTAAAAGACTTAAATGGTTAAAGTGGGAGGATTTATGAGAAAATTATACCATTTTTATTTTGAGTGGACGATTAATGCTTGATTATTGTATAATTTATGTGTTAAAAAATTATTATTAAATAAAAATATATGCAATTAAACATAAAACAATAAGAAAACATAAAACCCATTTTTTATTTCCTTCTTCCACCTAAAATGAAGCTTTGAAAATTCCATTGTCGAACATCAAGGTTCGGCCGACTTAAGGTACTTGCATGGTAATGTTTTCTAAGCATGTTTTTCATAATTTTTATGTTTTTGAGATCATTACAATTAAGTTCAGCTAACTCATATCTCCGTTTTTAAAACTGTCAAAGATTTGAAAATTTTTCAGTAATGTTATTTGAAGTTTTTGATTGTTTATGGTAGATTTTGAAGCTTAGAAATGAAATATGAATAATTTGTTAAGTAAATTTTGTTAATTTTGAATTTAGGGATTAAATTATGAACATATTGAAATTGGTATGAATCTTTTGTAAATTTTGATAATAGGAGGCTGTATATGGACAATTAAATTGGGTTTAAAATTTGGAGTTCAAATTTGGAAGATATGATAAATCCGGTTTTAGGGACTAAATTGAATAAAATAAAAAAAATTAAGGGCATTCTAGTAATAAAATTAAGCTGATATCTATTTATAATAGAATGATATAAGATTTTTGGAATTAATAAATTAAATTGAATTATTGAATGGATCAAAAGTTGAATCAAATTGAAGAAAATCGG
Source organism: Gossypioides kirkii (assembly GCA_005610355.1). Classification (NCBI taxonomy): domain Eukaryota; kingdom Viridiplantae; phylum Streptophyta; class Magnoliopsida; order Malvales; family Malvaceae; genus Gossypioides; species Gossypioides kirkii. Next base: position 273,033 of record CP032251.1, on the reverse strand, counting down.
CGAAATGACAAAATTTATTGATTAGTCCTTAGTGAGTTGTTGTTTGTTGTCTTGACTAGGTAAGTTCATATAGTATGTTTGCGTTAAATTTTTATACATTTGGAATTATAATTTTTATGATGTTAATTTAAATTTTAATTGTTTACGATTCGGTACAAAAAAGTGAGATAAAGAATTAAATTGAATACGATGAATTGCAAATTGAAATAATTATGAAATTGACCTTTTGGACTGAAATAGAATATGTTATGTAATGAGGCGATAAATTGATGAAATGATTTGACTTGATTTGAGTTAGGCTGGTTGATAGTGATAAAGACTAAATTGAATATATATGAAAAATGTGTATGTATGTATATATATGTGTAATTGAATGTATATAGATATGACTGATATTGTCATGAGTATGAGTGAATGATTTAATGATGAAAATATATGTGAATTGATATGTTGATTTATAAGAAATTAAGTAATAAATGCCCTATTAACTATTTGGGTAGAGTCGGATATAGTTGGCATGTCATAGGATAGGAAGATTTCAGGGTTACTTCGACTACGAGTTGATCAGGCACTGGATGCCAATTTTCTTTGGTTATACCGATGAGACACTGGGTGTCAAACTTATTGATAGCGTTGGGCAGAACTATTTGCTTTGGATTTATCCGATGAGGCATTGGGTGTCAAACTGGTGTGTTGATTGGATCTGTGTATCCGTATGAGTTCGAGTCGTGTTAATAGGGAAATAAACAGTAAAAACGAAATATCTAATATCTGAAATGGCAAATTATGTGAAATGGAATATGAAAATTATGGAATGAATTGGGAACATTGATTGATTATGTTCAATGAAATCCATGGATTTAGAAATTGAGATGGAATATGATTTGTAGTTCGTATTATGAAATGAAGTAGTAATTGACATTAAATTGGCAATTGATATATATATGGTATAAAGATGAATTGATATGAAATGGGAATGAAGGTTATATGGTTCAATATGAATTTGCTTGAGAGTTCAAACTATGAAATGAAAAAAAATGTTTGACATAAATTTGAAATGGAATGTATTACGAGTAAATAGATTGTATGATATGATTAAGAAAGTGAATTGATTAAATTATTGTTTGTTTTATGAATGATAATGAAATGTTATATAATTGAATTAATATATAGTATGATAAATGTTGCACTCACCTTTTTTACATGTGATTTGTCATGATAGGCAAACTTTACCAAGCTAAGTTGCATGTAGTATATAATTTTAACTTGAGGTAAATTACTTGGTTTTAATACCAGTGAACTTAATAAGCATTACAAATGCTTACTCTCTTGTTTCCCTTTTTCCAGTAGATAGTCAACTTGCGGAATGTGTCAAGCGGATTGTCGAGAAGCTCACACTATCCTGGTAGTGATTCAATAGTCTTTCTATTGTTTACAACTTGGTTCTGTGGCATGTATATAAGAGATTCGTTTTTCGTCAATTATGAATATTGGTTCTTGATTGTGGTTTGTGTTTTGAATGGTTATATGTTATGTATATAAGTGTATGGCATATATCTAGAAAGTCTTATGGTTATAATGATCATTTTGGTATTTTGTTGGCAATTGGAGATTATGTATACAAGTATATGTATATGTATATTTGAGATGGTAACAATCATGTTGTTGATATTGTCTTGTTAGGTAGTTTGGGTTATATGCCTTATGATTTAATGGATGAGAAATAATATGCTATGTGATGTGTTTTTGGTTGATGCTTGGATATGGAATGATGGATGGTATATTTATTATAGGTCTGGGAAATGAATTGGTAAGTTTGATGCTCAAAACATAAGATTGCTTGAATGGTTTTTTATGCTTGATTAGGTGATATTGGACGTGTTATGTAAGTTTATTGGATTGGTATACTTTGATAAGTGTTGGTGCATGTTTTGTGGTTGATGTTGAATTATTTCCAAATGTTTTAAATGGTTAGGAGATGAATGCTAGATTGATTATGTTGGGATGCCTTATGAGGCATATTGGTATGCCCTTGATTCATGTTTTTTTGGTTTATAATTATAAGTTCGATTACCATTTTAATTGTAGGTGATTTAGGCATGAAATGAACATTTTAAAATTGATCTTTACCATTTCTGAGTTTAGGTCTCAATATTTTGAGATTTGGTATCGATACTTGACCATATGAGCAATTTTAAAACAAACAGAATTTCAAAATGGTACTGATTTTTATGAGTATCAATACTTTTTCTTAAATATTGATACTAGAAAATAATTATCGATACCATTGATTTGTATAACAAGCAACATCGTGATTTGGTATCATTATTTAATAAGGTATCTATACAGTATCGATACACAACTATAAAGTATCGATACCAACTTTAAAACTTTAAAATCCTATTTCATGCTTGAGTTTTGCAATTAAGCCATGATAGATTTCAATTTATTATATTGTAAGGCATATGTATGGTATTTATGTAAATTGCATAATGTTACACATTTAATATTTTGGTAGACTTAAAGAAATAAAATTTTGATAACAATTTTTCATTCCGATTTTAGTACTAGCTATTTTTCTTAAAAATTTTGATATACCAAATTCTCTTAAAAACTTTAGTATGCGGTTAGAAATATTGATATTGCCATGAGTTTTCTTACAAATTTTAATATTCCCTTTGAAATTTTAATATACCAAGATATCTAAAAATATCCTCTTACAACTTTTGGCATAAGCTTGAGAAACCAAAATTTGTACAATATTTATTAAAAATTTTGATATACCAAAATAACTAAAAACATATTCTTAAATTTTTTGGTATTAATAATTTTCTTATAAATATACCTAATACTCAATTTGGAAACATGAATTTCTAAATTTGGATTTATATTTCATTTAGTATACAAATGATAACTTATATTATGCTAATATATATTAGAAAGAAATAAAAACATGGATTTGTCAATTCCAAAAATGTTTTAAAATTTTTAAATTCATTACTAAATAAGTATATAACAAATCCATGATTTTGAAAAATTATTTTACATTAATTTTGAAATCCAAATCCAAATCCAAATCCTAAAATCTTAATTCCCAAATTCGAAAATTACAAGACAACCTTTTTCATTATTAATCTTATCAGAGAACACACCCAGTCATAAATAGAGAGAATAATGCATCCATACATTTCATTAGCAATGTGCATAGATTTCTGAATGCAGTATATCATGAATCAAATGTTATTCTTAACGTCAAAATTTAATACTCCATTCCATGCAAAAAAAAAACAAAACAAATCAGAGTTGAAAAACAATGGCGAGTTGAAATTTGTTTGTGTTCTTTAAACAATTTTCAGATTTGAGCCCTTAGGTTGATTATCCTTTCAATCAAGTCTCACTGCAGAAAAAGGGGAACATTATTTCAACAGGTTTAGAATCCGACTTGATCTTACCACCATTTCATTTACATGAAAGTGAAAGTGAAAGCTAAAGTCCAGGGTGACAGTTCCAATACAATTTTTAAATTAGACAAAATAATTAATAGAAGTCATTTTAGATTTGGTCAAGTAAAATGTGGCTACCTAGTACAAAGGTATTTCGGTGCTAAGGAAATTATCATATTATATATGCATCTGATAATGGCCAACAATACCTACCACCGGGGTATGTCTTCTTGCAATCTGCTGCCTGCCACCACTAAAGCTTATCAGCAATCATCATCCCAAAATGGTAGTCAAGTAATCAGTACCTAGCATGCATGGTAGGAGCCTTTTAGTTCGAAGTTCAAACATAAAAACGGTAAAAGTACAATAGAAGCCCTTGTGTTAGGATTGAAATTGCATTGTATCAATTCTATTAAAAAATAAACAAATTAATCCCTACACATTAAATTAAATCGTAAACTGATTATTCTATTAAAATTTGATCCGTACATCAACATAAAGTACACATGATAACCATTGTAACTATTAGTTATTTAGTTAGTTAGTACGTCAATTTTTAATAGTAAAAATGAATAAATTTTTTAATAAAAAATCAATTTACTTTTTAATCTAAGATAAATAAACTAATTTGCCCATTTTTTTGAAAAAAAGGAACAAAATGCAATCTAAATGCAATTTGACTCTTAATATAAAATCCTCCTTGGTACTTTTATCCATAAAAACCAAAAGAGCTAGTCACCTGTCATGTAGAAATGCTGCAGCTATGGTTTGTCATCATATACAAGGTGATGCCTAATAACTCTTCTTTGTTCGTCCAACTCATAATGAGCTCTAAATTCGGAGCTAGAAAAGAAGGCCTCCAAATTAGTGATTTCATATTCTTCAGCCTGCGCAAAGGAATGTAATCCAAGTTCAATTATTAATCTGGTAAAGGGATTATTAGTAAAATAAAAAAACTTGATTCAAGTTATAGTGTACCTTGGCTTGTAGATCTGCTATTTTCACATCAACATGGGTAAGCCCTGAAGTTGATCCAGAAAGTATTTCTTCGAAGCGCACTGCATTATTCACAAGCTCCCTAAGAAGTACAAGGAGAAGTCCATCGTAGTCTTTCTTGAAGGTTATGTATTGCCTGAAGCTCTGCAAAAAACAATACCGGATTCTTCTCAGCCTTGTTATGAACGTATGTAAATTATTTTTCAAATTAAGAACCAACCAACTTTGGCCCTTCAAACATATATGACAATCAACAATTCCTCTTGGAGAGCAAGAGAGAGAGCATAAGCAACATTTACTGTTTGAATTCAAATAGAGGAAAATTCAGACAATCTAACAGTTTCAGTTCAAATAGATCACATAGGAAACTCTTAAAATGATACTGTAAGCTAACATTCACGATTGCATTAGCAAAAGTGTGCAAGAGCAACAATGCCCATGGAAGCCTGACATAGCTTGATATACAGTAGAAGATATCAATTTCGATGAATAATACTATATCAGGTACTTAACCTGTCCATACAAAACGAGTAAGCCTAAAAACATTCATGAAACAATTGTCAAAACAATCAAAATAGATACGTCAATTTACATGAGTGCTATGCTTGAGAAATGCATGCTTTAAGAGGACTACCTCCTGCATCTTATTTATAATAGAGATGAAAAGAATAAAAGAGACAAAGTACTCAAATCTTTTTGCTGAACAAAATCATTAAGAGAAAACATACTGCACTATGGCATATTTTTAGTGGTATTTGCAAGTTATGGAGAGTTTTTGCAATATGAAGTGAGCCTCTTGTTATACCTTTCTTAAGGCTTTTTGTACCCCAAACTTCTGTGTTGAAATGAATGAGTCAAGAAGGACACGAATAGCCATGTCCACATCTTCTTCTGTGACATGCTGCCTAAGGTGCATTCTGGCGTGAGCTTCAGACATCCTTATCATTGATTCTATGTGCCTCACTGCTATAGGGACACCTTGTCCACGCTACAGAAGCACAATGAATATAAAGCATTGGAACATTAGAGCAAAAACACCTTCAAATTCACTCATGCAATATGAGAATAAGGACTCTTACGGAAGATTCTTTTCGCAAATCAGCATAAACTTTGGTAAGCTTAGCCATATCTTTTTCATGGAACCTTGGGAAAACATTTAACTTGGCATATGTTAAATATTTCCTTAGTAATTCTTGAGAAAGTATCTGAAATAAAGACAATTTCATATGAATATTTGGAGTACAAAATCTCAAAACTAGAAGCAGTTAAGAGTGCATTTTAGAGTCTTTTACGAACCTTTGAATCATCTGGCCTAGCAGAGGCTTGAGTTTCTTCTTGGGACTCGCTGAAGGCTTTGTCATCTAAATTAGCACCCTTAGGTTGAGACCTGAAGTGGCTGTCAACTACAAACTTTGCAAGCATCTCATCTGTCACAGGGTCAACAACATCCTGCATTTGAAATAAATTCTTTATCCAATTAAAACTTGCTAATGGAAATTCACAAGGAAAATTAATATTGAGCCCTTAGAGGAATAACCTTGACAACACATAAGATGTCAAATCGAGAAATAATGGGATCCGTCAACTCAACATTTTGAGAAAAAGTTTTTGATGAATCATATCTGCAAGCAAGTATGCATATTAGTTTTATGAATTGATTCTTAAAATGATAAATTAGGGAGGAGAAAAAGAAATAACCGAAAATAAGGGTTCTAGGGGGGTCACTGAATGACCAAAAATGATAAATGCATAAGAAAATGAATCTTAAGAGTGGAGTTAAGAAATCCACTTGTTGGTGCTACTCATGGCCCATGAAGAATGTGCTAAAAGAAGCCATTGGGCAAATGATCTCATCTATAAACCATCATTTGCGTACCTCCCTCCAATTGGATTTGCAGCAGCAATGACAGAACACCGAGCCTGGAGAGAAGTAACTATTCCAGCTTTTGATATGCTAATACTTTGCTGCTCCATTGCTTCATGTATGCTCACCCTGAATGCACATATGTTTCATTAATTTTATTGCACAAATAATTCCTCTGAAAGAAAAATAGAAAAGCCAAGGTGGAAGGGTGTTTCCCAAAGTTAATTAATCATAATGCCAACGCTTCTTTACCTGTCTTGATCATTCATTTTATCAAATTCATCAATAAGACAAATTCCTTTGTCAGCTAAAACAAGGGCTCCTCCTTCAAGGGTCCACTCTCTAGTGACTGGATCCTTGTGGACAGCTGCTGTGAGCCCCACAGCAGAAGCTCCTTTTCCAGTGGTATAAACAGCTCTCTGCCCCGTCTTTTCAACATACCTTAGAAATAAAATCCTTCAAACTTTAGATGCATGTTTATTGTTAAGGGATCAAATTCACACCTAAGAACGGAGAGAGCTAGCTCATACTTAAGGAATTGTGATTTTGCTGTGCCTGGATCACCTAGAAGAAGTACATTTATGTCACCACGGAGACGGTGTTTCCCTTCTACATTTTTCTCTTGACCTCCAAACATAGCAAGAGCTATTGCAGTTTTTATGTCTTCATGACCATAAATTGACGGGGCAATGGACTTGATAATCTGCAAAAAGAGTCATTAAGCATTCAAGTTTGATATTAACCAAAAAAAACATTCCAAATATTTGTTATAGAAACAGTGGCACAGTTCACATAAACAGAAAAACATTGTGAGTAACAAACCCGTTCTCCTATTTGTGTATCATTGGCCAACTTCTCAATCTCTTCCTTATCTTCATGAGTGAGTTTGTAGGCAGAAAAGAGATCCTGCTTCTTAGTAACATAGTTTGCCTCGACCACAGTGGCAAAGACTGGAAATCCATTTTTTGTGTTCAATGACATATCAAAATTATTTGTATAAATGCCAGTGACCTCCTGAAAGAAGTGACATTGGATGCAAAACAAAAATTAGTGTTCCCAACACAAGAAATAGGTGCAAAGCAAATACAAGACGAGGATCCTACAATTTCTTCACCAGGACGAGCACAATCAATCAGATCATTGAGCAATATAACTTCCTTGTATCTTGGAAGCCTTCCTGCAGGCACTGTTCCTGGGCTTTCTTGGAGTGTGAGCTTCTGGTAATTCCTGTATACTGTCTGCAACATGGCAAGGAATAATACATGATGAAACTAAATCATAGACATTGTACATTAAATTAATATGAATAGGGGCAGAAAATTTATCAATAAACAAAACCTCTGGTAAGATTAAACCAACCTTATTGGTCATTTAGCTAGAGTTGTTATAATTCTTGAATCATGATAACAAATAAAAGCTCAAAAATAGAATCCAATTTATAAACCCTTTCTTGTAAATAAAGTCAAATGCAGGTATACAAAAGGTAAAAACCCCACCTGTTCAACGTTGACAGTAAATGGCCCTTTTGATTGGCATTCAGGGCAGGAACCAACCTTGACCTCTGAATATGAATTTTGGAAGAAGGGTCCCAAAATTGATCCACACTTGTTGCAATCGTATTTTACCTGTTGCAACTGGGGAAAAACCCCAGAGCGTCTAGTGACAACGCCCCCAATACGAACCATGGTGTTCAAATGGATTTGCCTAGAAATAACCAAATAAAAAGGTAAGACTGAAACTATGAAAAAAAATACAATTTTTGTGATAAAAGTGAATATTCCAAGTTACCTAATATCCCGAATTTGATCATAAATTGGAAGGTTTGTAATACGGACATATATCTTTTGGTGGATGTTCTTGTAGTTTGGATGCAAATCAAAGACAACCCTTTGGGCAACATCTTCCATAACTTCTAGGACAGATTGAGGGGCATCAGCCAACCAGATTGCAATATTAGGATGAACAGAAATGAACTGTTTGTAATCGATCTCCAAGCTGCACTTGTTAGCTGCAAAATGGAAAAATGATCAAATGCTTTTGCAATTAATTTTCAGAAATTAAAGGGTAGGGAAGTATAGATGCTTTACCTGATACCATCTCATTTACAAGGCGCACATATTCAATGTCTCCATGTCCATTTTTTGGGTTCACATATGTAAGTAAGAAATCCCTGAACTTCTTGAAAATGAAGCGACGAACTTCATCTCTAGTAACCCACTCTCTCAAAGTTCCTTGAACCCGATACATCTCAAACTCAGCTTGATCATCATCATCATCCTGAATATGACGAGCAAAGTTAGACGCAGTTTGAAAATTCTAAATGAATAACGTTGAGGAGAGGTCTGAACCTCATAAGGGTAATCATCAGTTCGATCAGTCATGGGCACATCATCCCTTGAGTGGCCTTGCTGTGACCTTCCTGGTGAACTCTGCATGCCATCAATGTCATTAGGCCTGAAATCTGCTCTTGTTCGCTTAGAAGGCCTATAATTGTCATCATCTGTATCTGCAATCATCATTCAACCCTATACAATAACTACCTTATATATAACCAAAGAAAAAGCCGGAGCAGTAACAAAAACTGTAACCAATGGACCAGATTAAACAAGTAAAAAAAAAGGAATTCCTTCTAATGAGTAATTACCACTCTTTTTCAATATTCCTCCTCTAACCGGTTAACTACAAAGTTTCAATTGCTAAACTATTCATAAAATTACTACACTAATTTGATCAATAAACCATAAACTGGTAATTATAGGAGAGCTAGATGCAATTTCTAAGACCTGCGAAGCATGCTCAAAATTTTTTTTCCATTACAAAAAAAAAAAAAAACAAGTGGATACAAACCTTGGTCATGGAGAAGCTGGGGGAGCTTCCGACTAGAGAGGCGAGCATCACGGGCATCGAGCTCCAATTCGGCAGCCCTACGATCTTTCATAATCTGATCCAAATCTCTCTCATCTGCCATAGACTCATCTAGCCCTACTGACTCGTACTGGTCTTGTCCATCCATCCCCCTATAATCATCCATGAAATTATCATTGTAAAGATCTTCTCCTTCGTCTTCCTCTTCTTCCACCTCATCCACCTCGTCTCTTATTATCGCAGGATCCACCGCCGCCTCTTCCTCATCCGATGAATGGCTGCTGTCGTGAGGTAATTGATCAGTGTTAAATCCTGCAGATGTCGGCGATTCTGGCGTCGAAGGCAACGGACTCCGGGAATCTTCTCCGGCCATTCTTCACTGACTCTCTTTGCTCACTGAAACAGGAACAGATACAGAAACAGAAACAGAAACAGAAACAGAAATGGCTCTCTATTTTTCTTAGGGCGGACGAATAGAAAATAAAACCTTCTTTTCTTGGCGGGAAGTTTTGGCGCCAAAATAGAGTACACGTCAGCTTTTCCTATCCGGTTTTTTAACTTTGGGGTAAACTACAAAAATAGTCACCCATCCTTATTAATATTTTTAATTTAATATTTAATTTTTAAAATTTAAATATTTTAATCGCTCTATGATAGCTATTAGAAAATAAAGGAAAGTTTATTTGAATTTTTTTATTGATCTAATAATAAATTTATCCCTTTTAAATTTATATAATTTATCAATTTGATCCTAAATCTAAAAAATCAATAAATTTTAGTTTTAATGTTTACAAAAACAATCATTTATTTTAATTCTTAATATATTAATAGATTTAGCCCTCAAATTTTACAAAATTTTTCCATTTAATTCTAATTGTAAGAGTTTAAAAAAATTAAAAAAAAACATTTTTGGATAAAATATTATAAAGAGGATTTAAGACTCTAAAAAGTAAAAATAAAAAGCCAAAACATATGTATTAAAAATAAAAAAGAGAAAAATATATCAAATTATTCAAAAAGAAATGAACACGAAATGGATTAATGGGTTATCTACCTTGGTTCAGTTCAACTAGTATTTTTAATTCTTAGACTAGATTTTTTTGAGACTTTGGTCGTTTGACCAACATACTTGAACTACTCAAGCTTAAAAGTTACTTATGACATATCTAAGTTGGAAAGACGGAAAAAATTTTAGGTTTTTCATTTAATGAAAGATTTCGCGTTGTATCATTTTCTCTACTTGAACATTAGGACTCTGTATGTTTTTAGAATAAGAAAAAATCAAAATAATTATTTTATAATGGTATGATATTAATCTAAATATGACACTTAGATAGATGTAATTTAAGCCAACTTGATCTTTTAGCATATTCACAAAGGTGGTATCAGTTTAAAATAAGCACAATGTGAATGTTGTTAAATACTCTTTTTGTTCAATGGATTTTGGAGGCACGTTAAGAAATACTTAAAAAATGAAATTTTTTTTTTGAAATTTTATGAATTAGAATTAAATTAATAAAACCTGTTAATGTTAATGGCTAAATTTATTTATTTTTTAAAATTCAAACTAAATTGATAAGTTTGTAAAAAATTGAGGGTTAAATTTGTTGAACTTTTTAGATTTAGAATCGAATTGATAGAATATCTAAATATTTTAGAATTAAATTTGTTATTAAACCAATCAAAAAGGCTCACACCAACTTTTCATTAATCATGAAGAGTTTTTAAAATGTTTAATTTTGAAAAGTTAAATGACTAAATCAAAAAATTAATAATTAGTAACCAAAATAAAATCAAATGCATAATTAAATGACCATTCTTGTAGATTTTTTTTTTTAAAAAAAACGGTTATTTACTCTCCCCTTCCACATTGCATTTTCCAAAATTAATAAAACAATAAAAATTATACATTTTCTCTATATCTAATATATTATCTATATACATACCTATATATATATAACTAGTTTCTTTATCTCGTACCATACACGAATTTGATTATTACCAATTAAAATATATTATATTTATTTATTAAAAAATTATAATGTTTTAGAAATACTTTTGTAGACTTAATCTTTTATAATTTTAACATGCAAAGTCATAAAAGTTACTTTGATGTGGAGTGATCACTGATAAAAATCCAAAATTTCAACTTCAGCTTAAAAAAAAAAAAAATATTGTTGGTTTTTTAAGATCTAGATAATATCATCTTCTTGTCTAACTTGAATATCTATTTATATAACCTAATTCCTTATTGGAACTTGGCAAGTGTCACATCTTTACTGAATTGTTTTCTCCAAATGTCTACAACTTTCGAAGAACCTGAGTGAGTACCCCATATTTTACTTACCTTGATTTACATCCAGTTGATTTCTAACCAATTTATCTTGTAACTTAACTTGCACTATGATATAGATAAAAGACACACCACCCCTCAAGCGTGAACTCATGTCACAATACCTTTTTACTTGACTGATTCTCTATTCCAAATAACATAGTAACCTGACATAGAAGCATTGTTGGCTTAAACTTTGATTGAAATACGCCTATCCAATACACCCAACAAGAAAACTTGGGTGGATACTACTTTAGCAATAGACTATTTTTAGGAATTTATAACATAACATTGGGCCTATCAAAATTAGGGTGTTACAACTCTTTTTCCTTAACAAAATTTTGTCATTGAAAGTTGAACTTGAAGGATTACGGCGTAAAATTGATAAATGATTAATTACGTCAGCTTGTATCGTGAGTTGGATAAATTTGAATTTCAACGATCACCACATAAATTCCTAAAAGTTACACATGTCCATTTTACATAAGAGGACATGAACAATTTTTTTTTTCAGAAATTAAACTTCTTGCACAAGGTTATCTTTATAAAACGGGTAACTTCCTTCTTAAAATACTTCCACTGAATTGATCAAAACTCTAATTTTCGTTTCCTGATTAGTCTTCCTGTTTGCATATATCTTCAATAATCACTTCTACTTAAAGGTAACATTTGCTTCTTTCTTCCCTCAATTCTTATCACATTTCGCAACATAAGAACTACCATAAGAGGGAGGGGCCATGACCAGATTATCCAAACCGTTGCTCATGTAACTCCACTGCGCGTGGAGACTGAGATGTGCGACTGTAGTACCACCCGAGAAGAAACGAACTGATATTTAGGAGTCCGAGGTCTCCAAAACCCAAATTTTTCCTATGACTTTCAACTTCCCCAACGTTACCGTCTCAATGACAGTTTTATAGGTTTCATCTTACCACTCATTTTATTGGAGGCTGGTTTCCATCTGCCACTTAACTCTTTCTTCTACGTCGTACTCAATAGTGATGGCATTGCACCGGGACAGTTATCAACCCTATCTGGTGGACATTTGTGGCATTTTACATTGACTGTTGTATACACCATGAGCGACCCCTGTTGGGTGTTTTCCAGAAATTTTATCAACTGAAGGTAAAGAGAATAGGAACTTCTGCTGGCAGTGCTCATTTTAGTGTGCGACAAGGATGTAAACCCCTCATTCAGAACAGGATTTCAAATCTTCATCAAAGAAAGGATAAATATATATGAGTAGTATGCAAACTCAATTTTGGTTTTAGTTTCCCAACTCAGTGGTCCCTTCCTCGAGAGAGTGTCTGTACCAAAAGTCAGTCTGAGGATGCTCAAGGTGCTGAAAGACAATACAAACGATTGAAAAAAGGACGCATACTTGATTTGGTGGAGTTAGTTTCAGTTAGAAATGTATTTCAACATTGCTTGAAAAATTTAAGTCAAAATGGTTACCGCACAAACTATTCCACTATCCCTCCGTACTGTCTGCCTTCGAGACTTGGCCATATAACTCAGATAATGAATTGGTGCACATTCGAGAGCCTCCATTGTACTTTTACAGCATTTGTAGTCTTCGCCCAAGAAATTGGAAAATTACAACTAACCCCAATACAACTTCTACCTAATATATTTTTTATTAATCATGCAGAAATAAAAAAAGGAAAAGCTACTTAATATAATATATATTATTTTATATATTATTATGTTAATATACTTGTTTAGCAGTTTTTATGGTCCTAAAAAACTATTAACTATTAGCTATAAAAATTAATCACGTCTCCATTTAATAAACTGGTATCCAAGCTACGATGTTTTATTTTCTGGAGGAATAATATCATAATATTGTTATAAGTTCTATCTTTTATATTCAATTCTAGTTACTTTCATGATTATTTTATCTTAAAACCCATATATCTATTAATCTGTTTTACTATTGCCTGTTTATCTCTTTGAGTTTAGAGTTTGGTGTTTAGAGTAAGAAAAAATAAAGATAACAGAAGGTTTTAGATACCCAAGATAAAAAATTATTGAAGAAACTGATTGTTTATATAAAGATAAAGCTTGTAATCATATTATGCATATCGGCTCCCAAAATGAAAATAATATTTCATCAATTAGTAAAGGCTTTAATAGTTTAATAGATGTAACTTCTGTATACTTTAATAAATTATATAATAAGGTTAATAAAATAGAACAACAAGTAAATAATCTAGGGCAGTAACTGAGTTAGATTTGAATAATGAATCTAAAAATATATTAGTAGAAATTAATAATAAATTAGAACAGGTTTTAGAAGATAAAAATATAGAACAAAATGTAGATTTAGGTCATTTTTATTACGGTAATAGTAACATAATATTAACTCTATCATATGAAGAAGAAACTTCTTCTAAAGAATCATCTTCAAAACATGAAAAACATAAGAAAAATTATAATAATAAAAAGAAAAGAAAATTTGTTAGGAAAAAGAATACTAAAAGAACTAAAAAACAAATATGTAAATGTTTTATATGTGATGAAGAAGGGCATATAGCACCAAATTGTCCTAATAAAAAAAGTGCTAAGAAAATGATTAAAACTCTTGAAGAAGAAAATCTAGAAATATGTTTCGAAGAGGAAATAAATCCTGAAGAAGAAATATTATATGAATTAATATCAGAAACAGAATCTGATACAGATGAAGAAGAATATATTTTTATGATTAATACAGGAAGTAGTTTTACTAAACAATTAGAAGAAATTCCTAAAACTGAACAACTGGATATAAAACTAAGAAATCTAATCAGAGAAGAACAAGACTTTTCTGATGAAATGATAGAAAAAATAAATAAAAATCATATTTCTAAAGAAGAAATATATAAAATATCTAAATTTAAAATTTGGACTCAAAGACATATAGAGAAAATAAGTGGAAATACAGTTGCTAAAGATAAAAGAGGAGGATTAACAGAAATCCCGTTATTTACTAAAGAAAAAATTAAGAGGATTAAAAAGAAATACCCTCAAGTTAAATATATACATTTAGGAATTATAATGATAACTATAAGAGCATTATTTAGAAGAGGTCATGATATACCTATAATAGCTTTTTAATTAGATAAAAGATTTGAAAATCCAGTAAAAGCACTTATTGGAGGAATTCAATCAAATTACATGCAGGAGTAATAGGATTTAAAGTAAAATCAAATTACTTTATATCTATTACAGATCCTTTAATAGAAGAATGTTTATATCTTAGAATTCAAACAAAAAATTCTGAAATTAATGATTTAGCAGAAGATCTAGCAATTAGTTGGACTTCTATTAACGAATATACTAATACAGTAGAAGTAGAAATAAAAGAAGTAAATAATAAGATAATTGAACTTTCTGAACCTAATAAATTTACTACATAAATACAACCAAAATTATTATATTTAAGTGACTTATCCATACCAAGAGATTGGATTATAGAAAATATTAATAGTCCTAGTACATCTAAACCAATATGTACTATAGAATATATAGCATCAGGAGATAAATTATATTTTAAAAACAATACAATTACAGATACTAATAATAAGTTAGTTCTACCCTCAAATACTCATATAGAAGATGAAGAGAAAAATTCAGATCATAATTCTTCTACACCCATAGGAATGAAAACAGTTCATATTCCTATATTTCTTACATAACCCATTGTAAATTCTAGAAATACTAGAATGGAAGAAATACAATCTTCAATAATAATTCAACAAATGAAAATTGGAAAAGGTGATGTGATTACATTCTCTAATTTTCAATCTAGAAAATATTATACATATATTGAAGTTACATTTCAATTTAGAGAATATAAAACATATTCTTTACATGCTTTGATTGATACGGGAACTACAACCAGTAGTTGTAGAAAAAATGTCATTCCTGTAGAAAAATGGGAACCAATGAAACATCCAATTAGAGCCATAGGAATTGATGGTAATGAAACCATAATTCAATATAAAGCTAGGAATATACCAATCTACATAAACAATGTAATATTTGTAGTACTAAAATTATTATGTTTTCCGGCTATGCATGGAGGCATATTGTTAGGAAATAATTTTATATATTAACATTTACTATTTGCTATTGATAAAAATAGAATTATGTTATCTATAAAAAAAACTTCTATAGAAATACCATTAGTAGAAAACCATAAATTTGTGTGTGATAAAAATTTTGCACCACCAAAAAAAGAACAAATAAACCAAATAGGATTATCTGACATAGAAGCATTGTTGGCTTAAACTTTGATTGAAATACGCCTATCCGATACGCCCAACAAGAAAACTTGGGTGGATACTACTTCAGCAAGACTATTTTTAGGAATTTCTAACATAACATTGGGCCTACCAAAATTAGGGTGTTACAACTCTTTTTCCTTAATAAAATTTTGTCCTTGAAAGTTAAACTTGAAGGATTACGACATAAAATTGATAAATGATTAATTACGTCAGCTTGTACCGTGAGTTGGATAAATTTGAATTTCAACGATCACCACATAAATTTTGTCTTCTAGCCTTTCTGGATATTGTCAAGTTAGATATAATTATTAAATATATTTTAATATATTAAGAATAAATATTAAAAACAACTAAAATTTTAAAAATATTATCAAATCAAGCTAATTCTAATGTTGTTGGTGCAGGATCTACCTTTCATTCCCACACTTCACCTGATTCAGCTTAAAACATGGACATTGCTTCCATTCTCAAGGAAACTCGCACCAAAGAAAAGACTACCACTGGTCCATTAAGAAAAACTTCAATAACAAAAACTATGGGATAGGTCAAACCAGATAACATTGAGTGTTGTTACTTTGTTAAATTATAATGAGATTTATTCTACTAATAAATTTTATCATTCGAGAGAGTTTAACTTTGGTTTCTAGCACAAAACATTTTCTCTAAATATTTAGACCAAAATGAAATTCTAAAATAAACATTATTAAGATAATTTTAATTGAATAATGTCGAAACCATCTTTGAAAACGAAGTTTCGAAAAATTATTTTAAAATTTGGAAAATAAGGAGTAAAAAGGGAGTCGCCACCAATATTTTATTTGGGTGTGATTGGGTCACCACAAAACGTTTAAAATGTCAGAAATGTCGGTCTACGAAATCCAGAAAAAATAGGTTCGGGAGTCGATTACGCATGAGGAAGGATTAGCACCCCCATACGCCCAAAATTGGTACCACATGATTATTTCCGGGTCTTATTTTGTGAAAACAGTGAAAGCTCGAGTAAAGTTTAAAATGCGATGTTTATTTTGAAAGGTTTCATATATTTTTTAAAGAAATCTTTTTAAGAACATCCGTCTCCGTATTCTGAACCTCTACGAGAATTATAGTCGTGTCTAACACGTTAGGGCACTATATTCTTAGAGTTTCAAAATTGAAGGACGTTTCGGGAACTTTTGAAGAGAGTATTCGATTGCGTGATTTGTACGAAAATCATACCCAACACGTTAGGGCACGATTTTTCGAGGTCTCCACGCGAAGGAACATTGTCACGTTTACTTAAAAATTTTTGGATATAGATAGGGATGTGTTTGAAAACTTTTGAAAAGGATATTTCTTTTGTACGAATTACGAAGATCGCACCCCGCACGTTAGGGCACGATTTTTGAAGTTTTCATACGGAATAATATTGCCTCGTTTTTGTCACGAAAATCATTCGTATATATATTTTGAGAACTTGAGAATTTCGTATTAAGGTTAAAATGCAATCCTCAAACATATGATTTGAAGGATTTGGAAATGGGTTACCCGTTTACTTCGATTTTCACGAAGAATTAAAGTCGTGACCAACACGTTAGGACACGACATTCTCGGAATCTCGAGGTGAACGGACGTAAAAAAAACTTGAAAAGGATATCCGGTTCGCGCGAATTATACGAAGAAATCACACCCGACACATTAGGGCGTGGTTTTTCGAAGTTTACGCTCGAACGAAATATTGCCTCGATTTTTAAAATAACTTGTACTGAGCGCGTAAGTTTAAAACACGAATAGCGATTAATAAGAGGCATTAGATACGAAGCAATATAATAAGCAGATAAATAATATGCGAAAATATAAAATGCAGGTGCAAATAAATGCAAACATTGATAAGGAAGAAGAAATGATGAAATCGGGACTTTTGGATACCCGGGGGTAAAATGGTAATTTTGGTAAAATCGGGTTAAAAAAGGAATTTTAGAGGGTTCGGGGGTAAAATGGTAATTTTGGTAAAATCGGGGTTAAAATGGAATTTTGGAAAGTTTAGGGGTAAAATGATAATTTTTGGTGAAATCGGGGTTAAAATGGAATTTTGGAAAGTTTAGGGGTAAAATGGTAATTTTTGGACTGTTTGGGGACCTATAAACAATAAAATCAAAAAGTGGGTGACACGTGGTATCCCCACAGGCATCCAACAGTCAAGGGACTAAATTGTAAATCTTGAAAAATTCTTGGGCCAATTTTGTAATTAAATAAAAGTTTATTTAGGGATTAAATTAAAACAAATTAAAAATGTCAGGGACTAAATGTAAAATAAGCCAAAAAGTGACACGTGGCGGCCTCTGGTGCAGTCAAACAGTCAAAGGATTAAATTGAAAATCAATTAAAATTACTGGGCAAAATTACAAATAATTAAAAAAAGCAAAAAGGACTAAATTGAAACAAATAAAAAAAGCGGAAGGACCAATCGCGTAAATAGACCATTTGACGAAAACACGCGGATCCTAGAGGTGGATCGGGTCGGATCGGGTCAATCCAATAGGTACTATAAATGCCATTTTAGGGTTTTTTTATTAAATTTCATTTTATTTTCCAAAAAAAAATTCCAAAACCTCACCCCTTTTTCTCTCAAACACCCCAAATCCGGCCACCATCAACCTGCCCGTCCGGCCGCCGTTCGTCTCGCGCGTGAGGGCGCGTCACTAGTAGCCCAGCCATGTGTCGACACCCTCGGCTCACTTCCGACCCAGTTTCGCCGTCGCCGGGCCTGCACGCGCCGTCCGACCACTGTCCGAGGTAAGTTTAGAGGTCATCCTTTTCTTATTCCCTTTTTCCTTTTCATTATTATAAAAAAAAAATCAGATCTGGATTTTCCAGATCTGAAATTTTCTAAAACACATCCTTCCCTTGTCCTCTTTTTTTAACAATCTCCTTTATTTTTTTTTTAAAAAAACATTTATCTTAGTCCTTTAAAAATCTGTTCTTTTTGATGTCCTTCTCCCTTTTGCAGACGTTCGAAACGGGGGAATCAATGGCGACGTACGAGCGAAACTCCGACGGTGGTGGTGCGAGACTCCGGCGATGGCGGTGCGAGACAGGGACGCAGACTCTGACTTTTCGATTTCTCTTTTTTTTTAATGGTTGATATTATTAATTATTAATATTAATTATAATTATAAACATTTATTACTATTATTAATTATTATGATTATTAATAATATTTTTATTAATGATATTTATGAAATTATAACTGACTATATTAATCACCATTAGTACATTTATTCACTGCTTTGGAAACTAAACGACTAATGAATGCTGGCTGCAGAGTAGTTAATGCATGTTCATGTACATTATTAATTCAAAACATTTAAAATTGCAGTTATGAATGCATGTATGATGAGTACCTGGTTTTTAATGCTTGAATGAGATGGCATTGAATTGGAACTTGTCTTTGCTGACTGTTTGATGCTTGGCCGAATGTTTTTTGGTAATGAAAGGGCTTGTATATTGATTTCAAGAACGGGGTTGTTGTATATTGATTTTGAGCATCGGGTTTGTAACCCTTTACAACGAGAATCAAATTGGCTTTTATAGCCAATTTTCTCATGATTCTATTTTGTTTCTTACAATTTAATGCTTGTCTAATTCTTCTTTTTGCAGGTTCGACCATGGCAGCTTGCTTAACAGTGGCGGTGACAGTAGCAACCAGTTGAAGTTTGGAGGTGACCAATTGACTACTGACGTGGTGGGCATTGATTGGTCAAGAGAGGTGGTGGCCGGTGCAAGTGGGAGCTGACTCTATCTCTGTTTTGGGTCACTTGGGTTGTAACAATTTGGGCTCAATTGGGCCAATTGTTTGAGCATTGTAATTGGGTCCCAATATGGGTTTAATTGGGCATTGTAATTGGACATTTCAATTGGACTTTCTATTTATTAATTTTAATATCCTTTTAAATTTAATTAAATTTAAATTTAAGATAAATTTAAATAAATTTAAATTTAAGATAAATTTAAATAAATTTAAATTTAAGATAAATTTAAATTTAAATAAAATTTAAAATTAATTTAAAATCAAAAGCTAAGACCCGGTCAAAATTAGACTCCAACAAATAATACATTTAATCCAAACATGATTACACTTTATTGATGCAGAAGATCTAGCAATCAGTTGGACTTCTATTAACAAATATACTAATACAGTAGAAGTAGAAATAAAAGAAGTAAATAATAAGATAATTGAACTTTTTGAACCTAATAAATTTACTACATAAATACAACCAAAATTATTATATTTAAGTGACTTATCCATACCAAGAGATTGGATTATAGAAAATATTAATAGTCCTAGTACATCTAAACCAATATGTACTATAGAATATATAGCATCAGGAGATAAATTATATTTTAAAAACAATACAATTACAGATACTAATAATAAGTTAGTTCTACCCTCAAATACTCATATAGAAGATGAAGAGGAAAATTAAGATCATAATTCTTCTACACCCATAGGAATGAAAACAGTTTATATTCCTATATTTCTTACATACCCCACTGTAAATTCTAGAAATACTAGAATGGAAGAAATACAATCTTCAATAATAATTCAACAAATGAAAATTGGAAAAGGTGATGTGATTACATTCTCTAATTTTCAATCTAGAAAATATTATACATATATTGAAGTTACATTTCAATTCAGAGAATATAAAACATATTCTTTACATGCTTTGATTGATACGGGAGCTACAACCAGTAATTGCAGAAAAAATGTCATTCCTGTAGAAAAATGGGAACCAATGAAACATCCAATTAGAGCCATAGGAATTGATGGTAATGAAACCATAATTCAATATAAAGCTAGGAATATACCAATCTACATAAACAATGTAATATTTGTAGTATCAAAATTATTATGTTTTCCGACTATGCATGGAGACATATTGTTAGGAAATAATTTTATATATCAACATTTACTATTTGCTATTGATAAAAATAGAATTATGTTATCTATAGAAAAAACTTCTATAGAAATACCATTAATAGAAAACCATAAATTTGTGTGTGATAAAAATTTTGCACCACCAAAAAAAGAACAAATAAACCAAATAGGATTATCTGACATAGAAGCATTGTTGGCTAAAACTTGATTGAAATACACCTATCCGATACGCCCAACAAGAAAACTTGGGTGGATACTACTTCAGCAAGACTATTTTTAGGAATTTATAACATAACATTGGGCCTACCAAAATTAGGGTGTTACAACTCTTTTTCCTTAATAAAATTTTGTCCTTGAAAGTTAAACTTGAAGGATTACGACATAAAATTGATAAATGATTAATTACGTCAGCTTGTACCGTGAGTTGGATAAATTTGAATTTCAACGATCACCACATAAATTTTGTCTTCTAGCTTTTTTGGATATTGTCAAGTTAGATATAATTATTAAATATATTTTAATATATTAAGAATAAATATTAAAAACAACTAAAATTTTAAAAATATTATCAAATCAAGCTAATTCTAATGTTGTTGGTGCAGGATCTACCTTTCATTCCCACACTTCACCTGATTCAGCTTAAAACATGGACATTGCTTCCATTCTCAAGGAAACTCGCACCAAAGAAAAGACTACCACTGGTCCATTAAGAAAAACTTCAATAACAAAAACTATGGGATAGGTCAAACCAGATAACATTGAGTGTTGTTACTTTGTTAAATTATAATGAGATTTATTCTACTAATAAATTTTATCATTCGAGAGAGTTTAACTTTGATTTCTAGCACAAAACATTTTCTCTAAATATTTAGACCAAAATGAAATTCTAAAATAAACATTATTAAGATAATTTTAATTGAATAATACATTTAATCCAAACATGATTACACTTTATTGATGCATAGTATGTACCAATAGAGGTCAAGAAGGAGGGGAAATGATCGCTTGATCAAGGGGTACAAAAGAAGTAGTAGCCCATCCCTCCAAATGGAGTCCTCTTTAAGAAGAGTCTTTGAAATTATATTTTAAGAAAATTTTTCGAATTGGATTATAGTTCGCACTTCGAATTACGTTGTTTTTTATCATCATTGTATAACACACTTATACGATTACGATTATAGGAGAAAAAGAGTATAGGGTTACATGGGTTTCCGAAGAAAGAAGTTTTGGGTTGCTTGGGTTTGTACATGTTCACCGCCCCACTCCTAAAAGCAAAGCAAAAGCTGCAACAGCATTTAAAATAGTAAAAAGAAAAAGGGCAAGAAAGCAAAGCAAAAGCTCTCACTTGCAAAAGTGTCTTTTCACGTCTATATAATTCCATCAAATGCTAACTCATTTCCGGACACTTATTACAAAGTTCAGCATCTAATCATCATATTCATTCGCAAATTCACCAATTCATGATGAAGAACAACAAGACATCTGTTTTCTTAAAGCACGTAATCTCTTCAATGGTGACGAGTTCCATAGCCAAAGCCAAATCCATAGCTGTTAAGAGCAAAATGAATGCAGCCAAAGGCAGACTGATCATGTTGACATTGATGAAAAGCAAGAAAGCAGTTTTGCTTGGTTCTATCTCCAACAAGATTCATGGACTCCTTGGCGGCGACAAGGAGGAGAACAACCAAAACCAAGACGACCAAAGCAAAGCCATAGTTCCATATTCATACGACGATGACGGTGATGGTGATGATGAGGAAGATAAGTACCCTGATTTGACCCATTGTTTGTTCGATGAGGAGATGGAGTTGGAGGCGGAGACACAAGGCGGGTCCATCATTGAGATGGTGAGGAACTCCAAAGAAGAAGGAGAGGATTTCAGGTTAGAAGACGAGATCGATCACGTTGCTGACTTGTTCATAACCAGGTTCTACAAACAAATGCGCTTGCAGAAGCTCTTGTCCTTCAAGAGGCATCAAGAAATGATGGAGAGAAGCGTTTAGAGCCTTTAATTTACCCTCTTTACTAAGTTTTATTTATTTTTTGTTTTTATTTGCTTTCCATTTCTTTAATTTTTTTTGTCTAATTCCTAAACATGAGAAAATTACGTTCATGCTCACTCAACTATTATCATTCAACAAAGTGGATTTTTTTATTAACGTAATGCTACTTGATGAACCTATAATAGAAATATTATCGTATATATAATTGCCACGTAAAAGTTTTAATATTAGGATTTTGATTACATTTTGTTTTTTATATTAAAAAATAAATAAATTAGTCTTTGTATATTATATCAAAGAGTAAATTAATTTTCTTTTATGAAAAAATTCACCCATTTGTATTGTTAAAAGTTGGTGTGGTTGCGAAATAATGAAAAAGTGATACAGGGCATATCATATGTATCTCATATTGACATACAAAGACCAATTTTTAACAGTAAAAATTGATGAAATTTTTAATATAAGGATCGATTTATTTTTTAATCTAATGCATGTAAACTTTACATACATTATACACAATGAAATTTGTATAAATTCTAAATACTTTTTGAGCAATTTATATAAAATATTAATATAAGTAGTTTGTAAAATTTAATTTCACAACATTTTAGATATTAAAATTACATAGAAATGTAACATTTTCAAGTTTAAATATATAGTGGTATATGTTTTAAAAAAATTTCAAAATGGACAGTGATGGGGACGAGGTCAAATAGATGATTTAGCTAAAAAGTGATTTTTTTTGGTAGGTAAAAATATTTGTGTAATTTCAACTTACGTAGCATGTTAAATTATCTTTTTGCTTTTTATTATTTGTAATATTTTACCCAAAACCATCATCACTACCATTACTTTAATTCCCATCTTCATTTTCATTAATACAATGTTTTACAAATAAATTAAGCTAATACCTATTCCTTCCTTCTTTTTGGAAAAGCAAACTAATTCAACATGAAGAGATCCCCAACGCATACCAATAATAGACTGATTGTTTGGTTAATATAAATTAATTAATGGGGGCACATGATTTTTATTTTTTTGGCCACATGCATATTTACTGTGATACTACAGAAACTTTTATATTGGAAGCCAAATTGTATTTTATCTGACTCCTCTCTTAAAAATTAGTTTTTGTAAGTACACATTGCATGTGGTTTTTAACATGAAAAAAAGATATTTTTTTTGAGTAAAAAAGAACAAAATGCTACATCCGTAGTACTTGTTCCAGAGTGGAATGAAGGTTCCAAGAGGCCTGCTAATGAACACGCCCACCACTTTGTAAGATATTTCATACTTGCAATAAAACTTGATAAATGTCTCAGCTGGGAACAGCAAATAAAGATCTAAGATTTTAGCTTTATATATGCTGTCTTTATAAAAGGAAAATGAAAAAGAGGATCTGAAACATGTAAATGTAATGGGAGCTTTAGTTGTCATTGACAACACCACAACATGGCTTCCTTCCTATGCTTCACCTAATATATATAGATATATATAGTTGATATCATATTATCACTATTTAAATTAAATTTAATTAATTAAATGATTATTTTATCTCTAATTATTTTTTTAATATACTAGTGTGATTACATAGTGTACGTATTCATATTTTCTTTATTAATTAAATTAATATGAGATATATAATAAATATAACAGTTTAATTATTTGCGGCTTACTTCAGGTAAAGAGTTTATATTCCAACAAACTCTATTTTTCTCGAAGAACTGACACTATAAAAGGGACCACCTTCAAGTCTTTTTATGTTATGTTAAGTACTGTAGTCAGTTGTTAGTATAGCAGTTGAAGTAGTTGAGGAAGTTTTAGCAATTATATGGTTAATGTCAGTTGTAACTGAGTTTGATAAGCTGCAGACTACACTTATAAATAGACTGCATTGATGTATATCAAGTTGGGTTGAATAAATTAAGATTCAATTCATAAATGTTTGTTTTCTATATAGTCTAACATGGTATCAGAAGTCTTATCGATTTCCTAAGGACTTGTGTTGATTTTTTTTTGTTTTCTCTGCTATTTCTTTTTCTCTTCAATGGAAACAAAATCAAGGGTGGATAGTCGATTATTTTTCACCAAGAAAATTAGTATTTTACTTGATGATACAAATTACCTACTATGGAGGCAACATGTGTTATTTGCTGTTAAAACTCATAAGCTTCAGAGTTTTCTTGATCCACAGACATCCCCACCTCCATCTACAATTGATGCAGTCGAAACTAATTAAAAATGTGACTAAGACAAGTGCACCTATCAATTAATAGTATAGTTACGGTGATCACAGATATCATTCCCACGAGGACCAAAAGTACTAGTAATAGTTGTCTTCCTATTATTTAACCGATCGAATAAAGTGATTATTTTAAACTAATTTAATTAAATTAATAAACTAAAAGTGCGACAAAGATTAAAGCAAGAAAGAACAAGTGTTTTAATACCAAGAAGCAAATAATACCTAAGAAAGAATCCACCTAGATTTCATCTGCCATTATCATTCTGAATTAAGCAATTTATTCACCTAGTATTTTGATTCGTAGAAATCCCTAAATTATGCTAATACCTCTATTCAAGCATAAAAACAACTGACTCTAGGTTGATTAATTGAAACTTTTTTCTAATTAAAACCCCCTATTGTTGCATTAACTCGATCTGTGGATTCCCCTATTAGATTTGACTCTAATCCGATAGATTTATGTCGTCCTATTTCTAGGATTGCATGCAACTCCACTCAATTATGAAAGATTTACTCTTAAACAGGATCTATTCCTCCTCTGATTTAAGTACATCAAACAAGAATTAATATCCTGGAAATACTAAATCAAGAATTAAGCACACACAATTCAGAACAAAATCTATGTATTTATTGCGTAAAATCAGAAATCAAATAACAGAATTCATCATAGGGTTCATCTCCCCTAGGTATTTAGGAATTTAGTTCATGCTAACAAAAGAAAACATTTCAAAGACAGTATAACTGCAAGATGAAGAAGACTCATAATAAAATCAAAAGAAATTAGAAAGAAGTCTTCAATCTTCATGAAAATCTGCTTCAAAGACGGCTTCTATGGTGTTTTTTCAGTTGTTTTCTTGAATAATCTCTGACGACTTGGGTTTGAGGAAGGGGGGTTTTACAAAAAATTAGAAGTGCCTAATTCATATCACTTCATCCCCTATTTATAATACATTAAAATCTCTAGTTGGATCCAAATTAAATTTTAAAAAGATAATTAGAATTAAATCTAAACAATAATTCCCTAATTGGATCCAAATTAAACTCTAAATTATAAAACCTAAAAAATAAATTAAAATTAAATATAAACCCTAAAAAATAAATTAAAATTAAAAAAATAGAGTTTAAATTTAAATAAAGTCTTATGTCCAATAAATCTCTTCCTAACTCTTCCACATTCACGCTTTTTACCCCAAATTTTAGTTTGTCTTCGATTTAGTCCATGACCATGTGTCTAGCTCGTGTGGCTCCTAAAATCTGCTCTTTTTGCTCGATTTTTGCTTATTTTTCGCTCTTTTCGCTTCCAAATGCTTTCCCAAGTATAGAAACATGAATTTAAAGGATTATGAACATAAAATTCATTATTTTAAATCGATTAATCATCTAAAAACGCATTAAGAATGACGCTAAAACATGTTACTTTTGGCATTTACCAACAATAGTTGATGATAATGGTGAAAAGCAAGATAATTCTGCATTCCAGCTGTATGAGCAATAAGATTGTGCAATTGCTTCTTGGTTGCTTTCCTCAGTCAGTCAGAGTGTTCTGCCTCAGCTTATTGGAATGGACTCGAGTTCTCAAATTTGGAGTACACTATCAACCATCTATGGAAGTAAGACTACTTTCAGACTTATGTTCAATCGGAAAGCCCTTCATTCACAAAGAAAGAGGATTTATCGATGAAAGAATTCCTCATGAAAATCAAAGGCTATTGTGACAATTTGGCAAGTTGTGGTGAGGTAATCTCTGAACATGAACGTGTTACTACTATATTGAATGGCTTGTCTTATGAGTATGAGCCAGTTATTATCGTTTTAACTGCAAGCCAAGTGCCCTTTACAGTTCAGTATGTTACTACCTTACTTCTTGATGCAGAACCAAGGATGCAGGTCGCTTTTATTGAAGTTCTTAGCTCAGCATACATGGTTACTCATCCAACTTCTATTACAACAGTTGATACTAATCAGAATCCTGTTTATCAACCTGCCTCGAATGTCACATGAGGTAGAGGCCGTGGTAGGTTTTTAGGTTGTTGAGTGCAATATCAATTATGTGATAAAATAGGTCATCTTGTGGACAGATGCTAGATGCTATCATAGGTTTAATGCTTCCAATAAGGGTTCCAATTACAAACCACCTCAAGAAAATTTGTGTATGTTTGGTCCTGGTTCAACAATGCCACCATGGAGTTCATTTTTTGCTTCACCTATGCCCTCTACTGGAATGAGTCAGTATGGAGCTTGGATGCATCCACCTTCTAGCAATCCCTGGATGAATCATTTCTGTGGAATGTCTCAGCCTGCCAACAATACAACACCAATATCTGTCATGAATCCTCTAGCTCAAACATGTGTTGCCACGCCTAAAAGTGTTAGAGACAATGCTTGGTATCCAAATTCTGGAGCCACGCATCATCTTACAAATTCATCTTCAGCTTTGGAACAAGGATCACCCTATACTGGTCCAAGTAAAGTTTATGTGGGCAATGGAGCTTCATTGCCTATGCTGTGCTCTGGTCAAAGTTCTCTCCTTACTCATGTTAGGTCTTTTGTATATGAAGTCACTTTTATTGGTACCTAGCATTAATAAAAACTTGCTTTCTGTTTCTAAATTCACAAAGGATAACCAGATGGTCTCTGAATTTTCACCCACTTTCACCCACCAGCTGTCAAGTTTGTGATCTCAAGACAAGTGAAGTGTTACTTCAAGGAAGGGTGCATGATGGGTTATATAGGCTGCAACAAAGTGCTGCTAAGAATCCTGGTTCACAATTTACTCATTTGAGATGCCTCTCAACTGTTAAGGCCACTCCTTTAGAAGTTTGACACGCTAGATTAGGTCACCCTTGTCTAGCTACACTTAGAACAACTTTAAGCCGTTGTAAGATACCATTGGTGAATAATAAAAGTCTTGATTGTATTGCCTGTCATTTAGGAAAAGCACATAAACTGCCTTTTCCTTGTTCAACTTCTTCTTACATTACTCTTCTTCAATTAGTAGTTGCGGATGTGTGGGGACCAGCACCAATGTATTCCAATGGCTTCAGATATTATTTTGTTTTTACTGATGCCTATACAAGGTACTCGTGGCTTTATTTTTTGAAGAATAAGTCTGAAGTTTCCATTGTTTTTCCTCAATTTCATAAATAGGTAGAAAGAATTCTTAAGGTCAAGTTAAAGACACTTCAAACAAATGTGGGAGGTGAGTTTCAAGCCTTGAAAGGCTTCTTGCTCAAAAAGGTGTATTACACAAGCTCTCATGTCCTTACATTTCAGAACAAAACGGACTGGTTGAAAGGAAACACAGACAGGTGGTGGAGATTGGTTTGGCAATATTGGCACATGCAGGACTACCCCTTACATACCGGTATGAAGCTTTTGGTAGTGCCATTTATTTGATTAACAAATTACCAACACAACCTCTAGGTACTATGTCACCCTGTGAGAAACTTTTTTATGTTAAACCTAACTATACAACACTTCGTGTGTTTGGTTGCTTGTGTTTTCCTAACCTTAGACCTTTCAATACTAATAAATTACAATTCAGATCTACACCATGTACTTTTTTAGTATATTCTCCTCAACACAAAGGTTACAGATGTCTAGATAGGAAAAGGAAGGTTTTTGTGTGTAGGCATGTTACCTTTTAGGAACATGTTTTTCCATTTAAACTCTCAAAATATTCATCCCAACAACCCAACCATTCTTCATCAGGGTCAGAGAGCTCAGAACTTGTTGTATTCCCAACCATAAAAACTCCTCAAACCTCTCAATGTTCAGAAAGCTCCAACTCATCCAATTTGTCCACACCTTCTACTAAGTCTGTTTCTTCACCTATTACATCTACCTCAACCTTACAATCCAGTACACATAATTCGGTTTCTTCTCACCCTCCTACCTATTTACCTACATCATCTTCAGGTCATCCACCTCCAGTTGTGAATAATCATCCAATTGTGACTAGGAGCAAATTAGGAATTTTTAAACCCAAAGCCTTTGTTACCAAAGTAACTGACTCATCAGGTAATGGCACTACTGCTAACTCATTCAATGATGTACCATATAACATTCATGCTGCTATGGCATCAACATGTTGGCAAGAAGCTGTTCACAATGAACTTCAAGCACTTCTTAACAATCTAACATGGAGTCTTTATCCTCTTCCAGATTATAGGAGATCTGTAGGTTGCAAATGGTTGTTTCGAGTTAAGAGAAAACCAGATGGATCAGTGGACAGATACAAGGCCAAGTTAGTGGCAAAAGGGTTTTCCCAACATGCTGGTTTTGATTTTGAAGACAATTTTAGTCCTATGGTCAAGTCAGTCACCATTTAAACAGTATTGGTGTAACACCCTTATACCCGGTTCATATGTATAAACCAGATATAAAAGTATTACATTAAAATTCAGTACAGAAAAATCGAGTCATGAAATTTTTTTTTCTTCAACCAATGCATTTTAGGCTTCTTGATTCAAAATATCGTAAATTAATCATATATAATCAAGATCGAGACTTAAAATTGATTTAAAAGAAATAAAATATGATTTTTAGTACAAAACACAATTTCAACCAAAATTCATCATTTCATTTCATCACACAAAACATTTTCAAACAACATTTTTGTCTTTTTCTAATAAGGACATGTATAAGTTCTATAGTACATGCCATTTTACATCAAAAGTAATATACCTATTGAGCTCCAAGTGATGTGATGTGATGTGATGAGAGATCTCAATTTGGCTTCTTGTATTTCTTATACCTACGCGTTAAAATAAATGCGTTAAGCTAGTGAAGGCTTAGTAAGCACTACAAGCATAATAGATGATTATTTATTTATTGCTTAATTTTATCAAACATTTAATTACACATACACATATAGTACTTATCTTTCATGTATTCATCATTTCACCTATCTCAATATCATAATTTGCATATTCTTTCACTTTTCACGATTTAGTCATCATAGCTTTCTTAATCATAGCTCACTTAGCTTATTTATCTACTTAACCCATAGTAGATTTCTATAGAACCCAACAGATAAACGGAACAGAAAGTACCGAAGTACTTAACAGTAAGCACACAAGTGCTGGGGAAACAGTAAGCACACACAGTGTAATCCAGTAGGCACACACAGTGTAATCAGTAGGCGCACATAGCGCAAATCAGTGGGCACACGAAGTGCGAAACAGTAAGCACACAAAGTGCGAAACAGTAAGCACACACAAAGTGCGAAACAGTAAGCGCGCTAGCTTTCCTTAATGGCATGCCACTAATATCACAATGGTTCTAATTTGTCTACTTGGGCATAATCTCAATTAACATCATTTCTCATAAATGATATATCTCATATAAATACATCATCAAATACTTCACATTTATATTTTCAAAGCTGTTCACTTGCGTCACAGTCACTAAATTATTTATATCGTGAGCTACAGAACTTGAAATTATAATCCGCTTGATGTTTCTCAAACTAGACTCAATCATATTTTTACCATAAAATTTCCAGAATTTTTAATTTATCCAATTTGTACAGTAAATTCTTTCAATTTACTCATTCTCTGCTGCTTGACAGTTTCGACCTTTCTTCACTAAAAATTATCTATCTTTTTTTACAGAGATCAAATGATATTTCCGTCTATTTTTTTTTGAAAATAGACTCATTAAGAATTTATACATATAAATTTCAGACTATAATTATTTTTCTACATTTTTATATGATTTTTCAAATTCAGAACAAGGGAACTCGAATCTACTCTGACCTTGTTACACAAAATCAATTATAACTCACAATATACAGATCCATTTAATTTACTGTTTCTTCCATATGAAACTACACACCATAAGTTTTAATTACATATATAATTCGACCCTAAAATCAATATATACAAATTTTAGTGAATTTTTGAAGTTAACCCTCTGATTCTGTCCAATCTGTTTCAATGAAAACATTTTCTTTCTCATGTTTTATTACACTAACCTCACTTAATCATCTTTATAACACATAATTAAACAACAATTTCCATGCTAACAATTCAAATATATTACGAAGAATAGACTATAAGCTAAAATTCTTGTAGTACTTACAACAAAAAGGCTGATTTCCTTATCTTTTCACTCTTTGCTCTTCTCTTTTCCTTTCTCTTCAATTTGATCCTTGCCTCTCTTATCTTTCTCTTCAATTTCACATAAACACATATAACCTATAAGCTCTAATTCAATAGTTTTCATGCTAAATAATAGTAAAATACATGTATATCATGAGAATTTAACCATCTCTTACCTTAATCCTTGAATTCAAAATTTTCTCGATTTAGTCCCTATGCTCTCTAACACCTCAAAATGAATTCTATAAGAATTTTGAGGTGTCTACTAACCTCCTTCTAGACTTTTCTTTTAGAAATGTCAAAGAAAATAGGAGATTTTGGAGCTTGGAGAGCTTAAAAATGGTGGAAGGACCTATTTGGAATAAAAGCAAAAGTTGGAAATGGAAGAAAAGGGCATGGACGGCTAAATATCAAAAAGATGTTATTTTCATCTTTTTAACCATTTTTTCTTCTCTCAATTTCTCTAGAATTTTCACTTAAAATATCTCACTTAAGAAAAATGGTAAAATTCACTTTTAGTCCTTGGGCCTTCCAACTTTACACTTTAGCCCAAAACTTTGCCTCCAAAAATATCTTCCACCAAAATACTCTTTTGCCCCTCCTCAATCAATCTAATTCCCATGATGACTAAAAATTCAATTTGTATAATTCGCTATTTAGTCCACCATATTTTCTCTCCTTTACTATTTAATCCTTAAATTTTTTTAACCTTCCTTACTTCAACTAAACATTTCTAATTCTCTATTCTATTTTATCACTATTCCAAATCTGGTTCAAACACACGGATGTTACAATTGGCGTTGGCTGTGAACAATGGGTGGGCATTAAGACAAATTGGTGTCAATAATGCCTTCCTAAATGGAGTATTGACTGAAGAGATTTATATGGATCAGCCACTTGGCTTTGAGGTACATGGGGCAAATGGAGAAAAATTAGTTTGTCGACTCAATAAAGCACTATATGGTCTAAAGCAAGCTCCTCTAGCTTAGTTTCAGACACTCAGACAACATCTTATAGATCAGTTGGGTTTTCGAGCACCAAAGGCAAATCCTTCATTATTTTTTCGAAGAATTGATAGCTCCACAATATTCTTAATGGTGTATGTTGATGAAATAGTGGTGACAGGTGACTTGACTGATGAAATAAGTCAAGTTATTCAGCAGCTGCACACTAAGTTCTCCTTAAAAAAACATGGGTGAGTTGAATTTTTTCTTGGGCGTTGAGGTACAGAGAACTAAGAATGAGCTATGGTTGTCTCGGAACAAATACATTTCTAAGCTTCTACAAAGCACTAGCATGTGTGGAGCCTCGTCCACTCCAACGCCAATGATATGGACTCCTAAGTTGACCAGTGCAGATGGAGCTCCTTATGTGAATGTTCATGAATACAAAAGCATTATTGGCAAGTTATAATATGCTTGTATAACAAGCCCTGACATTGCCTTTTATGTTAACAAATTGAGCAAGTACATGAACTCACCATGTGAAACACACTGGAAAGCAATCAAAAGGGTTCTAAGATATCTGAATGGCATCTTGAATTATGGGCTGCAGTTCAGGAAGGGAAGCTTTGATCTCACTGGCTACTCTGATGCAGATTGGGCATCTATAGTGGAGGATAGAAGGTCTACAACTGGATATTGTATCTTCCTAGGGTCGAATCCTATAGCATGGGCATCGAAGAAGCAAGGGGTTGTATCTCGGTCATCCTCTGAAGCTAAATATAGGAGTCTGGCAGATTATGTTTCTGAATTGATTTGGATAAAGAACATATTGACTGAAATTGGTGTAAGCTTTAAATGTCCACTAATAGTGTCGTGTGATAATACATCCACTGTGGCAATGGCAGCCAACTCCATTCACCATGCCAGAGTGAAGCATGTGGAGATTGACTATCATTTTGTTCGTGAATAGGTACATGATAGAGTGTTGCAAGTAAATTTTGTACCCTCAGAGAAGCCAGTAACTGATGTACTGACAAAACCTATCACACCTAAGCAATTCTCTTATTTCGAGATGCTCTTAAAGTTGTTGAAGTTCAAAGGAGTTAGAAAACCAGGAGAATGTTATGTTAAGTACTGTAGTCAGCTGTTAGTATAGCAATTGAAGTAGTTGAGGAAGTTTTAGCAGTTATATGGTTAATGTCAGTTGTAACTGAGTTTGATAAGCTGCAGACTATGCTTATAAATAGACTACACTGATGTATATCAAGTTGGGTTGAATAAATCAAGATTCAATTCATAAATGTTTGTTTTCTATATAGTCTAACATTCTATACATTCATAAGTTCAAAAATTTACAAGTATTCTGAGGGGAAGATTTTACAAACTTAATTTTCTCTCCAAAATTTCAAAAAATGTTTTAAAGAACTTGAAGAACACCATATGAGTTATGAAGAAAGCTTCCTTTTGGTCTTGTTCAATCAAATAAAGGTGGTTAAAACATGTTTTTGAAGACAATTGTCTTTCAATATTGTTCAACTAAAAAAATGTCCAAACCTGTGTAAGATAAAATCACCACGATACTTGAAGCAACCTACATCCATCCAATATTAAGTCTAGACAACCCTTGGATTGAAGTTCCACCAAAGATGAAAATCAAAGGATTTTTTTTTGTAATTAAAAAAGTTAGATATTGTAACTCCTTTGAAGTTTATAAATAAAATTTGTCTCCAAATTTTTAAAGTCAACTTTTTTATTCGCTTAGTGGGATAATCTTTGCCTTTCATTTCTTCACTTCAAAAGTCAAAGTTCAAAGTTGTAATGACCTCTAAAAAAATTATCATCAGTAAACCAACTCGAAGACCTACTCAAGCTAATCCTGTAGCCCCTTTGACTTCATCAACAAGCACCAATGTTCTTGCTTTTCCCTATGGCACTAAGTAGAAAACGAAAGCGCTTTTACAATTATACAATCAAACTTTTTCAGTACTCAATGGCAATATACTTTATAACCATCAACTAATGATTTAGAAGAAGTTTCTACTTGCGAATCAAGTGTAGGTCGTTGATTATCATTCAAGGAGAAAGATAGTTTAAGTAAGTAGTAATTTCATTCCAACATTTCCCTAAAAATTGAATTTCGAAGTGATGACAACTGGTGCCATGTCCTTGGAATAACAAGTGGTGTCTCTAGCAAAGATAGTGAAAAGTCTTGCTACAAGTCTCAAAGAAAAGGATGACCAGATTGGTTTCATGATTAGAAGGATTCTTGATCTTATTGAAAAGAGGTCGACCAAAGAAGAAGTGTAATTTAAGAATCTACAAGAGGAGGCTGTTGAACAATCTAATGCACCTATTGCTAAACATCCTCAACTGTCCATGAAGTTGTTTACCGATTAACTCAAGGAACTCATCAAAGAAGTTGTCAAACATCAAATTGAAGTAATATTTTTTTAAACAATCTCATTACAGGTTATGATCATATCTGCCATTTGATATAATGTTTAGAACTATCCATAATCCCTCACTAACCTATAAATAGGAAGATAATGTGCTTCAATGAATTCGAATCCATGTCTTCTTGCATTGACAATAATACTCATACCAAGTAAGTTAAGACTCAATCGACAATAAACATGTAATTAAATATAGACTGTATACATACTCATTTAGTTTTATTTTTCGCCTTTACATTACATGTAATATACATTATTAAATCCCTGCAATTATATCAATAAGTTGACTGTACAAATTAGAATTATATAAATTATTAAAAATGCTTTTATCCGATACAGTCTGTTTTACATCAATAAGTATGGAGATTTCATTATTTTCATAGAATATGTATTCCTAAGTTATTTAACTAAATATTAGGATAAATTATATTAATAGTCATACAACTATTAACATGTTTTTGTTTTGGTCATTTAAGTTAAACAAAAATTATATTTTAGTTACTAATATTATTGACATTTAATATTTTGATCACTATTACATTAGATCATTAAAGAAATGTTGTCATGGTCATTTTTAGCATAATAAATAATTTAGTCATCTAATATTTATTAATTCTATTAATTTAGTCGTAATTTTAAAAAGTTGAACACATTTAACTGTTAATAATTTTAGACCAAACCAATTTTTTTTTACATATTTTGAGTTAAATTTTTCTGACTCAAAATCGAAAAAAGAAAAAATCTAGAACCCAAAATTTTAAAGTTGAAACCAGCCCAATTTAGGTTTAAAACTAAACCAAAATCAGCCCAAAACATAAAGAAAAAGAAAATTCTAAAAGGTTAAAGCTAGGGGTCAAAGCAAAAGAAAAAAATTGATAATATGAGAGAGTGGATCTAAGTTTTCTCATTTTATTTTATTTGGTTATGGCTTAATTTTAGCTGGGTTTATTTGTGGTTTATAAACTAATAGTTTTACCTAAATTTTATTTATTTTTTAAAAGTGTTATTTTTAATAATAATTAATATTAGTAAACAACGAATTAATGGGAGGAATTAATAATTTGATTGGTTCAATTATCAATCCAATTTAAAAATTATCATAAGTTTACTTTGAAATGCAATCAAGTTGGATCATCGTTTTTTCTATCAAGTTACTGACATTTTAACAATATGCTTGGCTTATTTAGAAAAGAATGAAAAAATTGATGATTATTGTTCGATTAAAGCACATAGGAGGTCCCTGTACATAAGAAGTCTCTCTATTATTAAATTGATCAATTTGATCTTTATATCATTAAAAAGAATCAAATAAGTCCAAATTGTATCAGAGCTAACATTTATTGTATACAAAAATATCTTAAAAATGATATTTTTCAATTACAGTTCAATTCAAAATAAAATATTTCATTTATAGAACCATAAAAATTTTAAAAATATTATTTTTTTGATGAATTAAAAATATTAACTTTATTAAACTATAAATGATAATTTTTAAACAGCAAAGGTTAACTTTATTTCATTTTGACCTTATTTGGTTCTTTTTAATAGTTATATGAATTAAATTGATCTATTTAATAGTACAATAACTAATTAATTAAATCCCTATAATAGAGGGACATCTCAAGTACATTCACCATTATTAGGGGTGAGCGTTTGATCGAATTAAGTGAAAAAATTTTGAGTTAATTGAGTTAATGAATCTTATTTTATCATCTCAACTTGATTTTAAATTTTTTCAAATCGGGTGAAATTGTTCGAAGCAAATTAAAAAAATTAAACAAGTCAAATTAAAATCTTATTACAACAGAATTAATTTCATGTTGAAAATAAATTTGAAACCATATATATTTGAAAACTTTTCAAAGGAAAATAATAAAAAAATAAGGTACATTAATAAGGTAAATTTGAATAATTAATTAATCTATTTAGATTCTAAAATTATTATTTTAATTTTTTTTAAATATTTAACTTTCTTTATATATATATTTTTAGATTTTAATTTTTTTTGAATATACTGGTGTGATTATATGGTGGTATATGTTCATACTTTCTTAACCATTTGACAATGCACACACACCTTGCACACACAAATGCTCATTTTCAAAATTATCATGGACCAAAATGGTATTTACTCCAATCTATTACTCGAATTATAAAAGTCATCTCAGCTCGAACTCGAAACTCGACTAACTCCATTCAATTAACTCGAAATTCGATATTTTTTGATTTTTTAGAATTCAATCAAGTTTTGCTAATCCTTAACAATTATTATTATGGTTTGGAGCGTATAAATATATTTTTGGGTGGTTTGGATGGACGGTGGGGTACAGTGTGTTTAGTTTATATTTTGTCTCACGCTACAGTATCACTACAATATTTAATCTCACTGTCACCGTTATTTTTACACTAACTGCACATAAATATACTGTCCATTTAAATCCACCCAAATTATCAAGGGTACTTGTTTTAAAAATAATTAAATATTAGAGTGGTGATTATCAAAATTCAAAACTTTTAGTTTTAAAAAAAAAGCTTTCTGAAGGTTTATCCTTTTATTTGAATTTTTTATAGAAAATTTATGAGTTGAGATCCGATCCGCCTAAAATATTAATAATTGATGACGTTAATGAGGGTGTTACTATGGAAAAAGAAAAAACCCTCCATATAAGGTGCGAATAGGTGGAGTCTGGGTTGTAGAACTGCAACTCCGCTAGCAACAGGGCACAAGAGACAAAAGGCGACTCAAAATGGAGCATCCATATGTGCCCAGGGATCTGCATCTCCCTGGATATGTCCCCGTCTCCCTTTCTCAGTCCACCATTCTTACTGTCTATGGTCTCTCTTCCCTGCTGGTCGTCTCCCTTGTTTGGCTCCTCTCTGGTTTGCCCCTCTTTCTCTACTCCCTTTTTCCATGTAAATCAACACACCCCTTAATTCCTTCATTTTCACTACAAATTCTGCAGAGTTTTCACATGTTTTCTTTCTTGTTAGCTACTTACCAATACCTTGAAAAAAGTTATTAGAACTTGCTGCATTCTAGATCTACTAATAGACCGGAGGAATCATAGCATTGATCTGTGACATGGACCAAAAGTGTCCTGTTAAAGGACTCTAAACTTGTTCCGATTTTGATATTTACTTGTTTTTATTCCAGGGAGATCGCGCAACATATCTAAACTTGATAGATTGTTGATGTGCTGGTGGGCTTTCACTGGACTTACACACATAATTCTTGAAGGATATTTCGCATTCTCCCCTGAATTCTATAAAGACAAGACTGGATTTTATCTAGCTGAAGTTTGTAAGTTTCTCTTAGTTTTGAATGTTCTTGATAATTATTAATAGCTCTGCCTTTGGTAACCTAGCATGAGACCACTGTACTAGGATTTTGATTGTAATTTTGCCCCCTTTACTAAAAGAAGGGGCAAATTAGTCCCTGTTAGATTGAAGAGCAAATTTTCTTCTGTTTTTACTATTAAAAACTATCATGGTTGATGGAATAATCAAATAGTTGCACTTGGCCTGCTACACAGTTTTAAACACAATATCTCATTTGCTCTTTGATCTTGCGTACAACGACTAATTTACCTAATTTTTTGAGTAGAGGGGGTAAAAAGTAATCTGACTCCTTGTACAAGGGCCTCCATGGTACTTTTACCACTACCTTCTATTTATTCATATGATTGAATGACAGGGAAGGAATATAGCAAAGGTGATTCAAGATATGCAGGAAGAGACTCAGCAATTGTTGCTGTTGAAGGAATGACATCAGTTCTTGAAGGACCACCTTGCCTTCTAGCAGTGTAAGATTTGGTTTGGTTTACATATACATCTATTTCCTTCTGCTTTGATTGTTGTCATTGTAAAATGTTGTTTTTTAAATTTGGAAGGTATGCTATTGCCAAAGGAAAAGGATATAGCTACATACTTCAATTTGCCATCTCTCTGGGACAGTTATATGGCACATTTGTATATTTCATAACAGCTTACTTGGAGGGTGATAACTTTTCTGCAAGCCCATTTTATTACTATGCATACTATGTTCTGGCAAATTCATTTTGGCTTTTGATACCTTCGCTCATTGCTATCCGGTGTTGGAAGAAAATTTCTTCGGCTGTGCAGAGCCAAAGCCAGAAGAAGAACAAGATTAGGTGATGTAGACAGCAAAAGGATATCTTTGTTTAGTACTTGTGGACCATCTTTAAATAATTTAGGCATTCCAGTTAAAGAAAGATGACATTTTCAGTCTTCAATGAATAATGTTAATTGATTTTTAATAGACTACAAACATGATCAATCTTCTTGAAACTCTGCTCCTATATGCTTCATGCTGTGGAATTGTGTGAAGTTCGATATGGGAAAGCTAAGCTTGTTCTTTGTAGCAAAGCATAGCATGCTGTGTTCATTGATCTTTTTCCTAGTCTTCCTTTCTTGTTAGAATCAATTTGTCATTTGGATACATGTTTTTGCTTGGATACTATCCATCAGCCGATAAATTGGTTATATATGTTAAAAATTTTATCTATTTGTATAGTTATAAACTGACATGGTTGACAAAATAACTAGATAATGACATGTTGCATGCCATGTGTACTTTATACTAACATATGGAGATCGGTTTTTAATAGTAAAAATGGATGAACTTTTTGACTAAAGGATCTGTTTGCTCGTTGATCTAAGGTATAAGGATTAATTTGCAAATTTTTTCAGTAGAAATAAAATGCAATCTGACTCTTAGTACAAGGGCCTCCATAGAACAATCTGTTTTGCTTTAGTTAACAGTAAGTATGCTTTGTTTTCTTCAAATCATATATAGTTCTTTGTTTTCTTCGATTTCTGGATAGCATCTGCATGAGAGAGGAATGAATATATGCTGGTCATCAGGCCAAAAAAAAAATGAATGTACATGAGAAGTCCCTCTAATATAAGAGCCAAATCAAATTAGTTCATCTACAATTAAATGGATCAATTTAATCCTTATATTATTAAAAGGACCAAATTAAAATAGAATTAACATTTAGTGTTTAAAAATATCATTTATTGCTTTGCAGCTTCAGTAAATGAAATCTTTTTTTTGTTTGAAATTGAATTACAATTGAAAAAAAATTAAGATAATTTTAATATAATAAATGTTAACTTTGTTATAATTTAAACTTATTTGATTCTTTTTAATAGTATAAAATTAAATTGATTCATTTAATAATAGAAGGATTAATTTGATCTAATTATTATGATAAAAGATATCTCTTAGATCTTAATTAATTTAACCAAAAAAAAGAAGAAGCGTAGAACTACTCATAATCCATCCTCAATTCATAAATAGGATAAGAGAATAATGCACTTCAGCGCACTCAAATTCACATTTTTTTTGTATTGACAATAATAACTATATTAATCGAATTAAAACTCAATCTAGAGTAACTCAAGCATTTAAAAAACCCATTGACTGTAAACAATTAACTATGTTGCGACCACTGCAACTGCAAGGAAATTAATTTGATAGGCAGAGGGAAAAAACAAAGCAGCACAAAATAGTTTGGCCCCAAATATAAATGTAGTGCTTAATTCCTTTTATTTAATGGCGGCTACTAGATTTAGTTCACTTCATTTTTCT
The DNA here is from genome assembly GCA_005610355.1 of Gossypioides kirkii. Classification (NCBI taxonomy): domain Eukaryota; kingdom Viridiplantae; phylum Streptophyta; class Magnoliopsida; order Malvales; family Malvaceae; genus Gossypioides; species Gossypioides kirkii. The sequence goes on along the minus strand of CP032251.1, from coordinate 232,984 downwards.
ATTGAATTCTGATATTAGTTTATTTATTTTTTTAAAATTTGAAATTTTAGTCTTGATTTAAATAATAGTAATTAAATTTAATTATTAATCTTGTGCTATGCATACATTTGTATATTTAGTCCATTTTTTCCAATTGAATTATTCTAAGTCTTCATACTTTTTGAATTTTAAAATTTCAATCTTAATGAAAATAATAATTAATCGTCTGAACTTTAGAAGTGTGATTTTAAAATTTAAAAATTTTACATATGAAATGACCCATTTAGAAGCAAGTATAGGTATAAAGATGTGAGTTAGTAAAAGTGAAAATGGAATGAATAAAGAGGTAAACCATGTCTTATAATATTTTAAAGTGAATATAAAGCGTGAGACAAAGTGATGGTATTTGTGAGTTGTTGTAAGATGGTAAATGTGTTTATGATTATAAAGTGAATTGGTGAATACCACAATTCATCCAAGTGATAAGTGAAATGTGAAAAGTTCATAAATTGATAAAAACATTTGAAATGTGAAGCATGAGTATTAATGCATGCAATGCCTATTATAGAAGTGTTAATAAATTAGTAGACTTAGCAGAATAGTTAGATACAATTGGCATGTTATAGGGATTAGTGTGCGCACTTGTGTTGAAGACAACATTTAGTGTGAAGACAATGGCATATACTTTATGGCATACCACGTAAGTACATTTTGAGCCCATTTTTTCAAGGTATTTGGATGGATGTGCCTTTAGCACAATGTGTTAGGATGTTTGGTTGGAATCTCGAGTATCTAAATATATTTTACTAAGAGTGAAGTGTTTAATTGTTAATAATAATACGAGATGTTAATGAATATGTCTGGCCATAATTGGCATAAAGTGACATCATGAATAAAGAATTGAGAATTGACCTAAAAATATCTAAACATTGGCTTGACGAGAAAGTGGAATCGAGTTTGACTTTAACTGTAATGTGTGTAAGGGGAACTTGTAATTCTTGTGTAATAAGAGAAGTTATGTAGTAATTAATGAGATGAGTACATAATTCAATAAAGGAACCAAAGAGATTGTTCTAACAAATGAACCACGAAGAGTCATTAAGTGGTAATCTCCTTATAGGAGAAAGGGCCTAATGCCATAATTTAGAGTCATACCTAAGTGCTTTGAGCCTTAGTGAAGAACTTAGTAAGCGAGTGAGTCTAAATTCTCATTGATTAGCGGCGTAATTGAACTTAAGTTTCATAGTTATAAAAATCTAAACCCTAATAAGAGATAACTCAAGGTAGGAATTCTTTGTGTACTTATTAAACTCGAGTGTTTTGATGATATTTTTAAATGTTTTTGAACTAATTTTGGGAGTCCACTCTATCTAAGTATCGGTACTTTGCAAGTCAGTAATTAAAATGTTACAGTATCATGGCAAGGTACCAAATACATAAGGATCATGTATTGATACCTTTGCCCCTACACCTCTAATCTTGTGTTTTTCAAGCCCCAATTAACCTCGAATAAGGTCGGTTTTGTAAAGAAACCTTGAAAATGATTTGAAAAAGTGTTTTAGCATTTTGAAAATGATTTTTTTTGAAATAAAAATGACATGAATTTCATTTCAAAAGTGTCTATGTTTGTACCCATTTTCAACACTTGGAAACCGATTTGATTAAATTTTGTAATGCATGAGAAGGTTTTAAAAGTGTGGGTGACTGGATGTGGATGAATTTTGTTAAAAGGGTGTGACAATGATGCATGAGAGAGTTTTTTTTATAAGCTTCAAAGCCAATATCCCAACTTCAATCCATGGGGAGAAGTAGTTGCTGAAGGGAGGATGGTAGTTTGTAAATAACAAGGATGTTCCCTTTATATTTACTAAATTTCAATTATTTTGTTATGATATTAGGTAAGGGAATATTTGTGTGACCCTTGTTTTCTGCCCTATGGAAGAATATTTTGTTCTATTTCTTCTTTCCTTCTCCATTATTTCTTCTACCCTCTTTGCATTTGTTATATTTTTTAGTCTAATTTTAACAAACGTTAAAAAAAAATGACGGTCACATCGTGCCACGTGCCATCTTTTTCTATAAAAATATAAATATTATTTTATCAAATATAAAAAATATAAAAATAGAAATAAATATATGAAAAATTGAGAAAAATATAAAGTTTAGATTAAACATATAAATTATAATCAAATAAAAAGTACAAAAAATACTATAAATGAAAAGAAATTATTTGAAATTAACAACATTACTATAAAAATTAAAAACTTAAAAAATATATAAAAAATTGTAAAAAATATTTAAAATGTTTAAATTTTATTAAAAAAAATATAAAACTATAATATTTTTTAAAAAATGTATTTTTAAAAAATTAAAAATCAATTTTTTACATGTTTTTAATTTTTATAAAAATATTATTATTTCAACTAATTTATTTTCATTTATTGTCTTTATTGTAATTTTTATTTTTATAATTTTTTATAGTTTATATGCTTTTTCTAGTTTTTATATATATATATGTATGATAAAATAAAATACTTACTTTTGTTAAAAAAAATACCATGTGACATTATGTGATTGGTTGCCATATTTTTTTTAACGACTATTAAAAAATGGACTAAAAAAATTTAATGAAAACGTATTTTAAGTACCAAATTGAAAAGCAAGTGCATTTTAGATTCAAAATTAAATTTTTAAAAAAATTAAAATACTAAAATAAAAAAATAAATACACTTCAAAAGCCAAATGGTGAATTAAGCTTTTAATTAAATTAAATTTAAAAGATTTGGGTTTTTAGTAATGGGCCACAAGTGCCAGCTCTAAGTTTAATTTAGTTTATTTTTAGATTAATTGCCCCAAAGTCTTTTTAATCATCCTCTTCGTGTGCTTCTAAAGATCTCTTGTTTTGTAGTGATAATAAATTGTGTGAATTAAAAAAAAAAAATTGAACCACAATGATCTCAATAGTATCCGTTATATATATATATATATATATATAATTATGATAAATAAAATACGATAAAAAATGTAATTATAATTGCAATTTAAATTCTTACGTTTAACAATATTGCAAATCTGTAATCTTTGTTTTGAGTTATTCCAACAACCATGTTAATTTTTAACCATAGAAATAAAAATGAAATTTTTAATAAAAATTACTGAAATTATAATTTACTCTTCAATTTTTTTTCCTTCTATTGATTCTCTACTAAGCATGCAGCCACCTAGAAGAGACCAACCTATCTGTCTGTTTTCTCTTCAATTAATTACGTATTGATACCTGTCTTTTAATTTTCATTTCAATTTATAGTTTATTTAATTTTAAGATTGAATAACTCTTTAATGTTTATAATTTATTTTATTACTTTATTGTTGTGATCAAGTAAAAATAATTTTAAAAAAGGGTTTTTTATAATAAAAAGATGTAATTTTTAAATTTTGATTTACTGATATGATTTTTACTTTCCCTCAATTTAAATAAAACATTCATAAAAAATTTATGTGTTCAATTTTTTCTATTTTTTTATTTCATTATTTATACTAGTTGATTCCCATAAAAACAATTTGGCTCTCGGAATAATTTATATAATGCTAAAGAGACACTGACAGTTAATAATGGTATGTGGCGAATGGGTTGGAAAGCAAACATTGGTGGACTCTAAAAACAATTAACTTAGATTCAATTCAATTCATTTCGATTGCATGTGGGTAGCTGTTTAAGTTGTACAGCACAAAATGTTATTAGATATGTTATATTATCATGTTTGGTTGATTTGTTTGTTGGGGATTGACTCGTATAAATAATGAGTAAAAAAAGTAGAAAAGATTGAACACATAAATATTTACATGAAAAATTCCTTCGAAGAGGATAAAAATCAAGGGAAAATGAGACTTAACTTAAATGAGCAAAATAAACGAAGAGTACAAGAAGAGAATAACCTAAATGAGCAAAACTCAAAACCCGAATACAAAGCCGTATAAAAAACTCCCTAAAATTCTTCACCAAATCTCACGTAAAAGATATTCTGTCAACACTCTAAACAGAGTTACAAAGACCCTTTAAATAGACTAATATTAAAATCCTAATATGACTAAAATATTTCTAGACTAATCAAAGTTTAATTGGGAAAAGATAGTAGAGTTTAACTGAAAGAAGAAACTTGGTTTACGTTGAATATATGTCGCCATGTTGTGACGTGGCATGCTGTGCTGCCTCGTCGGGACGTCGGTTTCGTGTCGTCGAAACGTCAGCTCTGCTTCATCTCGACGTCAACCCTGTTTTGTTCGAAATACGAGGCACTCCACATTGGTTGAAATATAAAAGAAATATGGTTTAATTGATTGAATATAATAATATTAATTAAGAGCACATTTTTATCAAATTGTTTTGTTTTAGGATTTGTTAGTTGAGTTCCTTCAACATTAATTGAAAGATAGTTGATGAAGCTTTTGTGTTAGATTTGTTGATGATGGGTGGAAAACAGAAAGCTAATGAGTTTTTACGCAGGGGCGTCCTTCGACGCTTAAGTGAGTAAGATGGAGAAATAGCAGGTTCATCTACTTACCTTCCTTGTTGGGCTTCTGTAACATGTGCTACACACTGTGAGATTTGTCTTAAAAGGTAGAGGCTTGTCTCCAAACTTTACGATACAACTTAAGGTTTGCTAGAGGATTTCCAAAAGGGACGCAAACCACTTGTGCTTTTATCTTCATATTTTTAGGGGAAGCTTTCATTTACCCCTAATCCTACACCCTTTCTTTCAAACTAAACCTAAACCAATTTCTTCTAAAAGCTTGGGCCATTTTACTTGCATACTTTCTTCAATGCTGTGAAGCAATTGCTAGTTGCTGAGGAAGAAGCTAAGCAAGTCAAACATTTTCTAGAAAAAGAAGACTTGTTGCTAGATGACTGTTCATGCATGCAACATGTAAAGTTGCTAAACCCTTCAAGTTTGACGAACTCTCAATGATTGATGAACTCCTCCAGAATGGCGAACACATCAATATTGGCGAGCTACCACAAAGTTGCGAGTTCTTTACTTTGGCAAATTGGGGTCGTAAGACAAATGCGAACTAGGGTTGCAAGAAAATTGCGAACTAGGCTCGCAAGAAAGATACAAATTGTTTAAAGATTATCCTTGAAGCTGTGAAGCAACTGGATTTGAAGAGCTTGCCTACAAGTTTTGTTTACAGAATATATTTTTATTTTAAAAGATTTAATATTTATTAGTATAATATACTTGATATTTATTAACATAAAATCTTTGTTATTTTTTTTCATATTTAGTAATTTTTCTTGTTATAAATACCAAGGTTTCATCATTCAAAAATAGAGTGAAATTTATAAAACTTTAACAAACAATTTTGTTGATAAATTTCTTGCTGTGATTCTTTCTTTCATATCAAAGTAATACCAACAACAATTCTCTGAGATTGACCCTACATTGTTGAAAAATCATTGCTTGGGATGGAATTGACTCTCATCCCAAGCTTGTCCCTTGAAATTCATTGCCAAAGTGATCAAGTTCTTATCCTTTTGTAGATGCCAGTAAACCAGTTCTGAGAATGCCCTTTTATCTATGCAGGGAAGGAGATATCGATGCTACTCGATCCAAGGCACCTATTGACTTGTCTAGATTAGGTGATGATTCTAAGGTTAAGTGAGAGAAAAATGCAATGAAATTCTGAGACTTGATCTAGCAATGCATCATAGGAGTACTCATTTATGCTGTTGCTTTTATTTGTAGTGGATTCACAAATTGATTTTCATTTTTGTGAAAAAATGATTGATGTATGTTGATTTCATGGAAATCTTTGTGTTTAGGGTTTAGATTTTTTTTCTTAGTCAAAGTAAAATTTATTAAATCCACCCGAAAACTAAATAATTTTTTTAAAATAAATTATCACGGAAAATAAGTTTCTTAAAACAAAAACGAAAGTCTACTAATAAAGTAAAAGAAGAACAACAAGAATAGAGAGTGAATAGATAGTGAGATACAAACCAATTTAAAAAAAGTTCAAAAGGCGATTGAATCTCAACTCAACTGACATGAATATTATTATCAATGTAGGAGGATATGAATTCGGGTGTGCTGAAATGTATTATTCTTTTATTCTATATGAATTTGTGTCAAACGGATATCTGATAAAAATTTTAATCATCATTCTACACTAGTCAAAATATTTATGAACAAAAATGAGATAAAATTCAAAATTTATTATTTATTAATAAGTATTCAACAATAAATATCACCAGGGATCATTATCTAATGGTTAGACGGTGTATTAATAAATTAATAATCCAAACTCTCTTTTGAAAATATAATCCAAACTCACTGATGTGTTTGCTTATATTGTATTAATCCAAAAGGATGAGATAATTACGAGGATGATTTTAAAAATAATAAATCTAACAACAGAACAAAATATTCTGACTCATTTCATCTCCACTATCACAATTCACAAATCATGACTTGGATTTATCCCTATAAATACCTCAGTTGTTGCCTATTTCTCTCATCTCCTCACTTTAGTTTTCCTTACGATGCCTACCTTATCTTTCTTGCCTGCCTTCTTCCTGCTCCTTTTGATCACTTCTTCTCAAGCTCAATCCCTGGTGCAGATGAAAATCAGCAGCCGCCTTCTTTTACGTGAATTAGGCTATGATCGTAACAAGTTGGAGCATTATCGCCAGGTTTTTGCTTTGAAACCCGACTCTGATAGAGTTTCACCTGGGGGGCCTGACCATGAACATCATGCTCATCCGCCAAGAATGCCATAAATAGTTCTCTTTTAACCTTGGATCATTACCGGTAAAAGTATTATGGAAGCTTTGTAGTAGGAGTAAGATTGCATTTTGTTTCTACTAAAATAATATGCAAATTAGTCCTTTAATGTTAGATCAAGGAATTATGTGCAAGTTAATAAAATGTGCAGCTTATGAATGCATGTATGCATAAGAAAACATTGACTCATAGCTCAATTTTATTAGAAAATTTTACTAGAAAACAAATTCCTTTACATAGGACAGATACGCATATGATCGCGCCTTAGTGTTCAAAAGCCTTTAATCTTCATAGAACATCTTCCAATTTCGCCCTCGTTCGTCCTTTGATTTTCGGTCTCAAAATGTCAACTTAAGTGATTGGTCACTTTTCGTAGTTGGGTCAAAGTTTGGTTCGTTGTGCGGTCTTTATTTTCGTCTTACTCGATTGGCTAATCATTGGCTTTTCGTCTTTCTTTTCTTTTTTGACCACATGCGCGCGATCATATTGTTTTCCACCTTATCAAGGAACTCGTTTTCTTATTACCAATTTTCTATTTAGTAATTGAGCTTAAATCCACACTCGTATTGTATGAAGATGTAATGTAAGCAACAATTAAAAAGCAAAAGAACACAAGTATGATAATAAAGTACGGATATAAAACAGAGACCTAGACTTAGGAGACTACCAACAGCTCGGTGTAGTTCTATCCTAAGGTAAGCAACTAGGATTCACTAAATGTGGTTCAAGTTCTAGAGTTGAGGTGTCCAAACCAGCAGATTCCTCGATCCTCACCCATTATAGGCTCATTTGGATGAGTTCGGTTCAGGATGACACATTTCCCACATGTTTGCACGAAAGTGAAAACTTCACGAAAACATGGGTATGGATGTAATCCCGAAAGCGATTCACTATCCTGCACGAAGGTGAAGACCTCACGAAGGAGTAGTTTCCCGCTTCCACTTAAAAGGGTAGTAACAAAATGCATATGGATGCAAACTTACACTAGCCATATCACATAATATAATGTCACACAAAAGATGCTGAGGTTCGCATATTAAACAAAACCGAAGCTTTAAAAGTTTTCAAAAAGGACCCATAAATAATCAATTTTGGCTTGACTTACGTTTATTTAAAACTGTCCCCAGTAGAGTCGCCAAGCTGTCGAAACCATCTTTTTGAAAACGGGTTTCAAAATTTATTTTAATGTTGGAAAATAGGAGTCGCCACCAATCCTTTTATATGGTGTGATTGGATCACCTCAAAACGTTTAAAATTCGCTTTGAAAAATATTTTGGTCTTCGTAATCTAGAAAACGAGTTCGGGAGTCGGTTATGTAACCCCCTAAACCCGGCCCAAAAGATACGATCGGATCTAGAGGATTATTTAAGTAATTTACCCACACTCTGACTTGACAACTCAAACTCATCCTCAGAAATACATATAAATATTCATAAATAAAACTTTAAATCTATAATTAATAATAAAATAAATTAATTAAACCTCAAAGAACAAAATACCAAAAATTCCCAAAACAAATTATATTTACATCCCAAAATAATAATAATAATAATGATAATAATAATAATAATAATAATAATAATAATAATAATAATAATAGAATAAAATATTCTAAATTTTGTAATTAAGCCTCCGAGTACTAAGTCACCTAATATCCGAAAACCTGAAATGAAACTGTGGAGGTATGAGCTATAAAGCCCAGTGTGTCTCTAAAGTAAATACAACCTAATGCTAGAATACATCAACATATCAATTTTAAACACGAAAGAGTAACCACAAATCATACTGCACACACAAGCACAATGCAATGTACCCATACTCCATCACACCAACATAATGAAAAGGTTCCCCAGAACCCTTTCCCAGCCAACGTCACCAATCGCAGTGTGGTTTTAGTATCAACCTTAAAAGGAATGATAACCACTTCTTCCACCTTACAATCCCACCCCATGAACACACAATGGTATGTTTACATGCTTATCAGATATTCAAATTTTTCCCAATCTCAAGCTCAATTAATAATGCACATATCACAACCTCTGTAAGCATAATACATTAATTATCTGTCTCATGCTCAATGTAAAATTATAAATGTATGCATGACATTAGCATCATACACTTGCACAACTTAATTAATCATACCATTAATTATTTTTATCATAGCACAATCATCTAAATCAGCATAAAATCACATAACCTCAGTATCATCACAAACATTAGAGTAAATTACAATTAGAAACACACCTCGAGCAATTAAACTCTAGCGACGAGGAGGTCGTCCATCACGCACAGTACGAGTTCTCGAAACCGATGCAGGAACGGGTTGAACAACAGGAGGAGGTAAATCGTCTGCCTCGGACTCGTGATCACCTAAATACGAATACTTAATATCAGTACCACTCAAATTAAAACTCTAAAATAATTTAAAATACATAATTTAAATTAAGACATCAAAAACGAGACTTTCGGGTCCAAATTTGGCAAAACGGATAGCGGAAACGGACTCAGGACGTCGAAAAAAGGCAGGATAGGGTTTTTCGAAAAAAGTCAACGGTCAAAGTCAACGGTCAATGGTCAAAGTCAACGATCAGTGGTCAACGGTCAAAGTCAATGGTCAATGGTCAACAATCAAAGTCAATGGTCAACGGTCAACAGTCAAAGTCAATGGTCAGTCAACGGTCGGTCAACGCCGGTCAATGGTTGACTTAGTTTGGGTTGGACTTGGTTTAAAAGGGTTTGGTTTGGTTTAAATGAATGTGGGTTTGGTTTAAATGGGATTTGGGCTTGATGGGTTTTTAAGGAAATAAAGTTATTGGGTTGGTTTGGGTAATAAAGGGTTGGATAAGGCTTGGTAAAGGAATTAGGCCACAAGATTTTTCAACAATGCCCACAACAAACAAAAAAATAAGTTAAAAATTTAGGGGCTGCAACAACCCCCAATTTCCCGATTCCGGCGCCGCCCCCTCCCCGACTTCGCAAGGGACGTCCGACCACCAAGAGCCACCCACCAAACAACTCCACAAACAACCCATAAAACAAAATCACCACTTACCAACACCAAAAGTTGAGAAACACCAAGCAAAAATAACCACCAAAAGTCGAATGCCTCTTCACAAAAAAAATTCTCACAAACGGCAGTAACAAGAGGGGAGTTTGAGGGCGTGATTTTGTTCGTAAAAACCAACGGTTACAAGGTTGAAGATGGTGAAGCAAAAGAACAAGAAAATCAATTGAAAATGGAACAAAAAGGCATGTAAGGCAAGGGGAAAAAGAATAAAATAGAAAGAAGGAAGTTTGGGGCACCAAACGGCAGAACTAAACAAAAGGGAAGGAAAGAAATGGCCAGGGAGAAAAAGGTGGGTTTTATACCCAATAAAATTGAGACATTTATGTGAGAGTCCCTAGACAAACATAGGGTTTTTACTATGACCCTACACTTTCACACTCTTCACAATTAAGTCCAAACTCCTCAACTAACAAATATTTACCTAACAAGTCCTTAAAATTTTACAATCAACACACTTAAAACCTTATAATTTTTAGAGTGTTACAACTCTCCCCCCTTAAAAGAAAATTTCGTCCTCGAAATTTACCTAGACCAAAAAGATGTGGATACTGGGCCCTGATGACGGATTTGGGCTCCCAAGTAGCCTCCTCATAGCCATGGTTGCGCCACAAGACTTTAACCATCTTAATGGTCTTCCTCCTAAGCACTTTTTCATCCTGAGCAATAATCTCAATCGGTTCCTCCTCAAAACTCAAGTCTGGACGAACCTCAATCTCCTCAACAGGCACAATGTGAGTTGGGTCCGATCAATAACGTCTCAACATGGAAACATGGAAAACATCATGAATCCTCTCAAGCTCAGGTGGTAACTCAAGCTAATAGGCAACTGGTCCCACGCGACGAAGTACCCGGTAAGGGCCGATGAAACGAGGACTCAACTTGCCCTTTCGCCCAAATCTAAGCACCTTCTTCCATGGAGACACTTTCAAGAACACCTCGTCTCCAACATTGAACTCAATATCTCGACGCTTCAAGTCAGCATAAGACTTCTATCGGTCAAAAGCAGCCTTAAGTCTCTCACGAATCAACTTAACCGTTTCCTCAGACTCGCGAACAAGATCTGGTCCCACCAATCGATGCTCCGTCAACTCAGTCCAACCGATAGGAGTACAACACTTGCGCCCATATAAAGCCTCATAAGGAGCCATCTTAATACTGGTTTGATAGCTGTTATTGTAAGCAAACTCAGCCAGTGGTAAGAAATCCTCCCAACTCCCCTGATACTCAATCACACAGCCCCTCAACATATCCTCCAAGACTTGGATCACCAGTTCAGATTGACCATCAGTCTGCGGATGGTAAGCAGTGCTGAAGTTTAACCGAGTTCCCAAGGCACGGTGTAACGATTCCCAAAATCTCGAAGTAAACCTCGAATCTCGGTCAGAGATGATGGATAACGGTACCCCATGAAGACGAACTATATCCGAGATGTAAAGCCGAGCTAACTTACTCAAGGGATAATCAACCCTCACCGGAATAAAATGCGCAGTCTTAGTGAGTCGGTCCACAACCACCCACACAAAGTCTTTCTTGGACGGTGTTAAGGGCAAACCACTCACAAAGTCCATAGTCACCCTTTCCCACTTCCACTGAGGAATCTCAATCGGTTGTAGTAACCCCGAAGGACACTGATGCTCGGCCTTAACTTTCTGGCACGTCAGACACTTTGACACAAAATCCACCACATCCCTTTTCAAACCCTTCCACCAATACCTGTCACGAAGGTTTTTATACATCTTATCTCCGCCAGGATGCATAGAATAAGGGCTATCATGAGCCTCACGGAGAATAGTCTGCTTAATCTCAGAATTCCTCGGAACACAATACCGACCCCGAAAATATAATAACCCATTCTGACCCACGGCGAAATCCACGGACGTACCCTTTATTGCCTCCCTCATACGGTGCTCTAGATAAGGATCATTGGCTTGCTCAGACTTAATCTCCGAGAGTAAAGTAGGAATTACTCGGAGTTCAGCCAAAAGACTGCCATCCTCAAACAAACTCATCCTGGCAAACAATGCCCTCAACTCAGTTATAGCACTACGACTTAAGGCATCGGCAACCACATTAGCCTTACCAAGGTGATACTCAATCTCACAGTCATAGTCCTTAAGTAACTCCAACCAACGACGTTGCCTCAAGTTAAGCTCCTTCTGAGTAAGCAAGTACTTCAAGCTCTTATGATCAGTGAAGATATAACACTTCTCCCCATAGAGATAATGCCTCCAAATTTTAAGAGCGAAGATCACCGCAGCAAGCTCGAGATCGTGAGTAGGGTAGTTAATCTCATGCGGTTTCAACTGATGAGAGGCATAAGCCACAACCTTTCCCTCTTGCATTAACACACATCCCAATCCAGTGCGAGAAGCATCACTGTAAACCGTGTAAGCTTTCTCCGACTCAGGTTGGATCAGAACTGGTGCTTGAGTCAACACAGACTTTAGTTTATCAAAACTAGCCTATTGAGCCTTAGTCCAAACAAATGGAACACTCTTCCTCAGAAGCTTAGTCAGAGGTGCCGCAATAATTGAAAATCCTTCAACAAACCTCCGATAATAACCAGCCAAACCCAAGAAACTACGAATTTCAGAAACATTCTTAGGTTACTTCCAGCCCATAATAGCCTCAATCTTCTTTGGATCCACACGAATACCCTCAGCAGAAACAATATGACCCAAAAACATCACCTCCGACAGCCAAAATTCGCACTTGCTGAACTTAGCAAAAAGCTGCTTCTCTCTCAAAGTTTGCAGAACCACCTTGAGATGTTCTTCATGTTCCGCCTCAGACTTAGAGTATACCAGAATGTCATCTATGAACACCACCACAAATTGATCCAAGTAGGGTTGAAACACCCTATTCATCATGTTCATAAAAGCAGCAGGGACATTAGTTAACCCAAAAGGCATTACCAAGAACTTATAATGCCTATAGCGAGTTCGAAAAGCTGTCTTGAACACATCTGCATCTTTCACCCTGAGCGGATAGGACCCAGACCTCAAATCAATCTTAGAGAACACGGTAGCTCCACGAAACTGATCAAATAGGTCATCAATACGAGGTAAGGGGTACTTATTCTTAATCGTTAGCTTATTCAGCTTTCGATAGTCGATGCACAACCGAAGTGTTCCATCCTTCTTTTTCACAAACAGAACCGGAGCTCCTCAAGGTGAAACACTCGGTCGAATAAAACCCCTATCCAACAGCTCTTGCAACTGCACCTTCAACTCTTTGAGTTCCTTAGGTGCCATTCTATAAGGTGCCATAGACATAGGAGTCGTGCCAGGATAGACCTCTATGCCAAACTCAACCTCATCACGCTTAGGTGGCACCCCAGGTAATTCTTCTGGAAACACATCGGAAAAGTCTTTCACCACTCGAATTTTATCAATCCCAGATTCAGATTGCCTTGAATCCAGAATATAAGCCAAATAAGCCATGGACCCCTTTCTTATCAACTTTTCGGCTTTAAGAGCTGAGATCACATTGGACAGAAACCCTCTACGCTCACCAATCAGGGTTATCTGTCGATCATCCGAAGTTCTCAGAGTTGCCCTTTTCTTCTTATAATCCAAATTGACTCGGTGCTTTGAAAGTCAATCCATACCCAGTATAAGGTCAAATTCATTGAAAGGCAACTCCAATAAATCAGCAGAAAAGATTTCCCCTTGAATCTCCAAAGGACAGTTACGGTATATTTTAGTGACCTCCACAGAGTTACCCACCGGACTTTGAACAATTACCACAGAGTCAACATTCTCAGAAGTAATCTTAAGACCCCAAGACACAGCACTAGCCACATAGGAATGGGTCGAACCATTATCAAGCAAGGCAAAATATGGAATGGAATGAACTAAAAAAGTACCTGCTATCACATCGGGCTCATCACGATCCTCATATCTTCTAGTAGCATAAACCAACCCAGGCTGTCTCGCCCCAGATCTAGAAGTGCCTCCACTCTGAACCGGTCTACCTCTAGCAGCTGAACTCGAAGTAATCGATCTGACCTGCCTTCTGCCCCTAAAAGGAGTCTGAACCGAAGCCTGTGTCTGACTCTGCATAAACGATCCAGTAGGAGGGTGGGGACAATCTTTAAAAAAATGCTCCTGCGATCCACATCTAAAACAAGCCCCAATTTTCCTCCAACATTCACCCCCATGCCTTTTATTGCTGTAAGAACACAGATGCATGGGACGAGGTCCAGAAGAACCACCAACACTACCTGTCGAAACTGTCGAAACTGCAGGTCTCACCCTCGGATAACTAAGCTGAGCTGTCTCCTCCCTAGGTCTCTTAACAGAAAGTCCACCCGTAACTGGCTGAACTGAAGCACCCACTGTCTTTTTGCTACGCTCTCTGTCCTGAATCCGCTAAGCCTTAGTACGAGCCTCCAAACTCTCGGCTGATCTAGCTCGACTAACCAGGTCACTGAATACTCTGTCATGATGCATGTTGACCCCAGGCTGAAGTGAAAGTCGTAGTCCCTTCCTAAACCAGTCACATTTCTCTTTTTCAATTCTTACAAGCCCAGATGCATATCGAACCAACCTCAAAAACTCTATCTCATAATCGTTAACGGACATGTCCCCCTGTCTCAAGTTCATAAAATCCTCTCTGCACTTGTCGAGAAACTCCTCACCGACATAACGATCTTGGAACGCCTCCCTGAAAAATTCCCATGTAACCTGACCAGTAGGAGTAGACTCTTCCATAGTGTCCTACCAATTTTGAGCCTCACCCCTCAGTAAAGAAATAGCAGCTCTAACTTTCTGTCCAGTAGGGTAGTTCATCTCTATAAATAACCTCTGTAAATCCTTCAGCCAATACTCAGCAACTGAAGGATCTGTACCAGTCCTACCCTCAAACACTTTCATCCCAGCCGCGATAAAATCAGCAGAAATGAGCCTTCTCGGACCCTCAGAATGACCCCCAGTGGATCCCCGAAGCAATCTCAGTAACTCTCGATTAACCGTGGCACTGTCCAACTCCACGGTCTCACTATCCCCTGTATCAGGCACATCCTCAACAAGAGTCTCCTCAGCTGGTATATCTCCACCAACAGCTGGCTGTCCCTCAGCACCCATGGGCAGCTCATCCTCAGTAACGTGAGGCAACTCATCTACATTTGCCTCAGGCTCGAACATAGGGGTAGGGTCACTAACGGCCCTAGCAGTACGGCCTCGGCCTTGACTTGGCCGCGACCAGTCGTAAGTCTAGCACTCCTACGTGGTGGCATATTATTTATCTACATTAACAAGAGTACTAAAGTAAGAATCGGTACCGGAGGTTTAGAATAAATCGCATGTATATATATAACATAAATTATAAAAACTCGTCAATTTATCTAAAATCCCTATTTAACCCCAAAAATTTTCAAAAATAAGCCTGGAGAGCTTCACAGTCCGTGGGTTGAACTTGACTCTGATACCACTAAATGTAACCCCTTAAACCCGGCCGAAAAGATTCGATCGAATCTAGAGGATTATTTAAGTAATTTAGCCACACTCTGACTTGACAACTCAAACTCATCCTCAGAAATACATATAAATATTCATAAATAAAACTTTAAATCTATAATTAATAATAAAATAAATTAATTAAATCTCAAAGAACAAAATACCAAAAATTCCCAAAACAAATTATATTTACATCCCAAAATAATAATAATAATAGAATAGAATATTCTAAATTTTGTAATTAAGCCTCCGGGTACCAAGTCACCTAATATCCGAAAACCTGAAATGAAACTGTGGAGATATGAGCTATAAAGCCCAGTGTGTCTCTAAAGTAAATACAACCTAATGCTAGAATACATCAACATATCAATTTTAAACACGAAAGAGTAACCACAAATCATACTGCACACACAAGCACAATGCAATGTACCCATACTCCATCAGACCAACACAATGAAAAGATTCCCCAGAACCCTTTCCCAGCCAACGTCACCAATCGCAGTGTGGTTTTAGTATCAACCTTAAAAGGAATGATAACCACTTCTTCTACCTTACAATCCCACCCCATGAACACACAATGGTATGTTTACATGTTTATCAGATATTCAAATTTTTCCCAATCTCAAGCTCAATTAATATTGCACATATCACAACCCCTGTAAGCATAATACATTAATTATCTGTCACATGCTCAATGTAAAATTATAAATGTATGCATGACATTAGCATCATACACTTGCACAACTTAATTAATCATACCATTAATTATTTTTATCACAGCACAATCATCTAAATCAGCATAAAATCACATAACCTCAGTATCATCACAAACATTAGAGTAAATTACAATTAGAAACACACCTCGAGCAATTAAAACTCTAGCGACGAGGAGGTCGTCCACCACGCACAGTACGAGTTCCCGGTCTAACGAAATTAGATCCTACGAATACAACTAAAAATTATTACAACCTAGCCACCACTTAAAAACACAAAATTAAACTAAAATAACTTACGAGTAGCTCTCGGAACCGATGCAGGAACGGATTGAACAACAGGAGGAGGTAAATCGTCTGCCTCGGACTCGTGATCACCTAAATACGAATACTTAATATCAGTACCACTCAAATTAAAACTCTAAAATAATTTAAAATACATAATTTAAATTAAGACATCAAAAACGAGACTTTCGGGTCAAAATTTGGCAAAACGGACAGCGAAAACGGACTCAGAACGTCGAAAAAAGGTAGGATAGGGTTTTTCGAAAAAAAGTCAACGGTCAAAGTCAACGGTCAAAGTCAAAGGTCAGTGGTCAACGGTCAAAGTCAACGGTCAACAGTCGGTCAACACCGGTCAACGCCGATCAATGGTTTGACTTAGTTTGGGTTGTACTTGGTTCAAAAGGGTTTGGTTAGGTTTAAATGGGTTTGGTTTGGTTTAAATGGGTTTGGTTTAAATGAATGTGGGTTTGGTTTAAATGGGATTTGGGTTGATGAGTTTTTAAGGAAATAAAGTTATTGGGTTGGTTTGGGTAATAAAGGGTTGGATAAGGCTTGGTAAAGGAATTGGGCCACCAGATTTTTCAACAATGCCCACAACAAACAAAAAAATAAGTTAAAAATTTAGGGGCTGCAACAACCCCCAATTTTCCAATTCCGGCGCCGCCCCCTCCCCGACTTCGCAAGGGACGTCCGACCACCAAGAGCCACCCACCAAACAACTCCACAAACAACCCATAAAACAAAATCACCACTTACCAACACCAAAAGTTGAGAAACACCAAGCAAAAATAACCACCAAAAGTCGAATGCCTCTTCACAAAAAAAATTCTCACAAACGGCAGTAACAAGAGGGGAGTTTGAGGGCGTGATTTTGTTCGTAAAAACCAACGGTTACAAGGTTGAAGATGGTGAAGAAAAAGAACAAGAAAATCAATTGAAAATGGAACAAAAAGGCATGTAAGGCAAGGGGAAAAAGAATAAAATAGAAAGAAGGAAGTTTGGGGCACCAAATGCAGAACTAAACAAAAGGGAAGGAAAGAAATGGCCAGGGAGAAAAAGGTGGGTTTTATACCCAATAAAATTGGGACATTTATGTGAGAGTCCCTAGACAAACATAGGGTTTTTACTATGACCCTACACTTTCACACTCTTCACAATTAAGTCCAAACTCCTCAACTAACAAATATTTACCTAACAAGTCCTTAAAATTTTACAATCAACACACTTAAAACCTTATAATTTTTAGAGTGTTACAGGTTATGCATGAGGAAGGGTTAGCACCCTTATACGCCCAAAATTGGTACCATATTGATTATCTTAGGGTCTTGTTTGTAAAATTTAGAACACTCGAATAAAGTTTAAAATACGATCCACAAATGCATGAGTTATGTTTGAAAGAAATCGATTTTGCTTAGAGGTCCCACTATTTCAAAGTGATCGAGAAAGAAAGTCATGTCCAGTGAGTTAGGACATAACATTTCGAGATCTAAAAATAACTAGCTTTCCTTTATTGTAAACTTTTTAAATTTTGGAAAAAGGATGTTTGATTATCTCGATTTGAAGAAAGGTTGTACCTAGTAAGTTAAGGCACAAATTTTCAGAATCAGAGATAAAGAAACATTGCCTTGATTTAAGGATATTCAATTATTCCGTTTTGAAGAGAAAAATCGTGCCTAGTAAGTTAAGGCACAAATTTTCAAAACTCGAAATAAAATAATATTGGCTCCATTTTGAAGTTTTTATGAAAACAATTTTGAAAACAAATATGTGAGTTTATATGAACGAGCAGTTGATATTGGATATTAGATAACACAAAGCAAAATAATTAAGCAGATAAATTATATACAAAAATAAAAAATACGAAATACGAACGCATAATAATTAAAATTTAAATACAAATATTGATGAGGAAGAAGAATAAAATAATCGGGGCTTGAAAATGTGATTTTTGGATATCCGGGGTAAAATGGTAATTTTTGGTCACTCGAGGGTAAAAATGGTAATTTTGAGAAAGTTTGGGGTTTGAAATGAAATTTTTAGACATTTGGAGGTAAAACGATAATTTTGAAAAAAAATTAGGGTCAAAAATGGAATTTTTGGAAGTTAAGGGGTAAAATGGTCATTTTGGAAAAATCAAGGTCAAAAATGAAATTTTGGAAAGTTTAAGGGTAAAATGGTAATTTTTGGGAAAAATTAGGGTTAAAAATGAAATTTTGGAAAGTTTGGGGGTCAAAATATAATTTTTGGATAGTTTAGGGACCTGTAAGGTAATAAAATAAAAAACAAGTGACACGTGGCAGCTCTTGGTGCTTTCTAAAGTCAAAGGACTAATTTGAAAATCATGAAAAATTTCTAAGCTAATTTTGTAATTAAACAGAACTTGATTTAAAGATTAAATTGAAACAAGTTAGAAGTAAGAGGGACCATTTGCATAAATAGGCCAAAATCATGACACGTGGCGGCTCCTGGTGCTTTGAAAAGGTCAAGGGATTAAATTGAAAAGTATTGAATTTTTGGGCCAATTTAAAATTAATTAAAAGTATGAAAAGGACTAAATTGTAAAAATCATAAAAAGGAAGGACCAAATGTATAAATAACCCTTTTGTTAAAAACACGCGGATCTTAGGTCGGGTCAGGTTGGATTTAGGCCGGTCATGGGTAATAGCTCAAAACGACGTCGTTTTGGTGTTTAAAAGACTTGGCCAAAACGGCGTCGTTTTGACCATTTATAAATTCAATCCAAAACCTTTTTTTTCCTTCTTCTTTTCCAAAAAGCATTTCAAATCCTCTCAAAGTCCCCTCCTTTCTCATGGCCGGCCGAACCCAGCCCTTCCGTCCGTAGCCACGCGTCATCGCGCATCGTCGCTGCCACGCTTCTCCTGTCGCGTCGGTCGCCATTCGAGCACCCTCCAGTACACGCACTGCTGCACCGCCGTGCCACGCGCCGTAATCGAAGGTAAAATCTCTTCTCTTTTTTTCATTTAAAAATGTTTTTAATTTCTTCTTTGTTTTTTACCCTTTTTTAAAAAAAACATAGAAACTCAAATCTGGGTTTGAAAACCTCAGATTTCGACTCAAAGTTCAATCTTTCATTCTTTTGATTTTTCCTTATTTTTTTTTATCTTTGTTTTGATGTTAAAAAAATCTTTTTCCCTCTCTTATTAAACCTAGATCTGGAGATCTTTTAAAAACTTTAACTTTTTCCTTTTTCATGAAGGTTTTCTCCGTTCTCGGTCACGGCGACGACAGCGTCGTGGGGAAGGCATCGATCGGCTCCGACGGTTGGTGCAGTCAAAGGGATAGTAACCTTAATCACCCTTTCCTTTTCCCTTTTTTATCATTAATGCTATTATTAATATTATTGTTATTAATAAAGTTTATTAAATATTTAATTCGTATTTAATGCGTTATTTTTGAAAAAAGATAAATGAGATGAATTTAATATATACATATATGTTTAAACGTTTGAAATAATTGAAGGTAATAAATGACAATAGTGATAGGTTTAAGATAGTATATCAATGCACCATATTTATAACGAAAACGTTTTGTAACTTGAATCATAAACAGAACAAACAAATAATCAACTTATGTATTTAATGTACCTTGCGAATATTCAATGCTTTGTGTTCTAGTAACGTTTGGTGCTTCTTCTTGCTTATATCTGATCCTGCTATGATTTTTGCTGTGATTTTCAAAGTTTCGAAAGTCTATTTGCTAGTACTAATTTACAGTATTCATATGAAATCAAAAAACTGTAACCCTTTACAATTGATTTTCATTCTGGCTTTATAGCCATATCTACAATCATTTAGTTTTGTTTTTATGCAACTAATTACTGGTCTAATCTCCTTTTGCAGGCGCAGTGGCGGCAATGGAGGCTGCAGCAGTGGCAGTGGCAAGTTGAAGATAATCAGTTGGCAACTTGGTTGCTGACGTGGCACTGTTTGGTTGGTGGGGAGATAGGTGGTTGGTAACAATGCAAGTGGGAGCAGATTGGGTCAATGGGTTTGGGTTTAGAATTTATGTTTAGGCAATTTTGGGCCATTGTAATTGGATTTGTGTTTGTGTTCTGGGTCCGATTGGGCCTTTGTAATTTGGACATTAATTTGTAAATGGACTTTGAATTTAATTTTAAAGTTTAAGTTTAAAATTATTTCAAATTTAAACTAAATTTAAATTTAAATTTAAATTTAGAAATAAATCTAAAACTAATCTAAACTCAAAAGTAAAAATTTGACCCAAAGTTTAGGCCCGATCATAATTGGGCTTCAACAATTTCTACTAAAATAATATGCAAATTAGTCCTTTTATGTTAGATCAAAAAGTAAATCGATCTTTTTGTTAAAATTTTCATTGATTTCTACTACTAAAAATCGGTCTTTGTACGTCATGTTGACGTACACATGGCACTTCGAGTTTCATTGTTTGGTTATTCCATCAGTTTTAACAGCAAAAAGAGATGAGTTTTTTAATAGAAAGGACAAACTTACTTTTTAATCTAATGTATTAGGCGTTAATTTATCCAATTTTAAATAAAATAGACAAAATGTAATCTAGTTCTCAATATAATGATCTCTATAATACTTTTACCCTCATGTATTGATGGTGTATATGTATACACTGTTACTATTATGCTTCGGGCATAAAACTTTGTTCTTTGCTTGCCAGCTTCGATCTTCTTAGCTAGTTCCGTAACTCTTTGGTTTCATAATAAACTTATTTGGCTTATTATCTGATTCAAAGATGTATATTAGTTGTTTACTTAAAAGTATCATGAAGATCTTTATACTAAAAGATAAAATGTACTTTTTTCTCATTTACTCAAAAAAATGGATAAATCAATCTCTGTACATTAGATCAAGGAGCAAAGTGATCATTTTGTTAAAAACTCCATCCATTTTTAATGTTAAAAATTGAGTCCTGTACATCAACATACATGTAACTATTTGGTTATTCCGGCATTCATGTTTTTCTTTAACAATAGAAATGGATGAATTTTTTAATAGTAAGGACTCATTTTTGCTCTTTAATATAACCTACATGGATTAATTTGTTTATTTTTTAAGTAAAGAAAGTAAAATGCAATTTAACTCCTATTATAAAGGCATCCATGGTGCTTTTACCTAGTTTATAACTATAATGCATAAAATATCCGTAATGAAATATTTATTGAAAAGGAAAAGGGTTCTGGGAAAATCCCTATTTGGAGCGTTAGTGGTTGAAGGTAGGATTAACGAATGTTGCATGACATACTATGCATCTTCATTGAAAAGTACATAATAAAACGATCGAATTGATAAATGTGCATATACCTACTGTGAATGATATAATTATGACTCTATAATTGAATTGTTCAATTGAATTCGATTGAGTGTTAATGTTCTGCTTATCTAAAGTGACAGAAATTGAATTATCGTATTGTTAGGATTATTATGTGTGATTATCGTGATTGACATGCATGTTCGAATATTGATTTGGTTGATTGTAAATGGTCTCCCACTAAGCCTATAAGCTCAATCTCCTATTTTTCCATCTTTTCAAATAATCTAATGGACTAGGCATAGACTTGATGCACGGAGGGTCTCAGCTTATTTTCACCAATGATTTATTATTATTTAATATTATTATCATTATATTTTACTAAGAATCGTGGTATGAGATAATTATTTTTTATTACATCGCTTATGATGCATGTTATTTATTAAAATTATTTACTGACATTAATGATTTAATATTATTTTAATATTTGACATTTATTAAGAGTTAACTAATTAGGATGATATTTAAAGTGATTTAAACGAGTTAATTATTATATATAGATTATTGACTTATTTTTCGCTGCTAAAACTCATGTTAGTTTTGGGTTGATAAAATGAGATATTCACTTACATAATATAGGTTTAAGTATTGAAAATTGACTTGTAAAAAGGATCGAACCACCTCAGTGGCGAATGTGATCTCTTCGGTTTGGGTCTACCGTTTAGACCAGATTGAGAAGATTACAGTAAGATAAACTTAAGAGTTGGTAATTCATTATATATATGTTAGATTAATAATGGGAACGTAGTTTGTTCCAAGCATTGAGCTATTCACCTATTAAAGTAGTAAAAGAAGTGAGCTAAAAAAGTGGATAGACAATTTGGTCTGAGAAGGAGAAATTTGTTTATACAGTTTTACTATAATTACCTTCAACAATTAGAACTAAAATTTTTAACTAATTTAGAACAGAATAAAAATTTGTAGAAAACAAATATCAATTTTGTTTGACAACAAATTAATTTAGTTTAACAAAAATGTATTAGTAAATAGTAATATTATATCGAAATATCTAAATTACTCTCATGACCATAAATAAATCGGAGAGTTTTATCTCATTACTTTAATGAGGAGTTAGACATCTATTTAATGTATTTATAACAGCAGTTAATTTGATTAGAAGTTAGTTTATAACTTGCCAACATTCAAGAAGTTGGCATGCTTAATCTATGCTATTAATGACAGAATAATGAAAGAAACACAATGTATAAATCTACACAAGAACCAAAGCTCAAATACCAAATATATTAATATTCTTGGAGTGCTGCAATTGTCATGGTTAAACTTGATCTATCCATCAATCTCTGGGGTTTTATCAGCTTAATTTATTTATTAGAATTTGGATATGGGGATGTGATTGCAGTGCCGCCATTGAACATCAACCAGAAGGATCTTATGAAACATTTATCATTAGTGGATATGGAGATTGATCTGCCAGCTATTTATGTATTCGGTGACTCTTTTGTTGACAATGGAAACAACAAAGCAATTTTGGGAAATAAAGATGCAATTGGAGGAGGTTATTTGCCATTCGGAATTGATTTTGATGGAAAACCTACAGGTCGATTCACCAATGGTAGAACTGGAGTAGATTTCATTGGTATGACACCAAACTAAGAAAAAGCTTATGTTGGTATATGTGTATGTGCCCAGTTAATTTCATTTTATGTGTTTTTCTATTTTCTATTACAGCTACAGTGGCAGGTTTGCCATACCCACCACCCATTATGGGTATGTCTAAGATCAACACAAAAACAATTCCAACTGGTGTTAATTATGCATCCGCATCTTCTGGACTTCTCCCTCAAAATGGACTTTTTTTGGTAATACACCTATACTATTGAACCATTTAGGTTGACTTTTTTTTTTTTTTAAATTCATGATTTTGATTTGGGCATTATTTATAGCACAAGCATGTCATCAACTTCTTTCAACAAGTGGACTTGTTTGAGAACTCAACAATGGTGGAGTTGAAAAGTACATTTGATAGCCCTGAAGGCTTCACTCAATACCTTTCCAAGTCTCTATTTTTCATCCATCTCGCAGGCAATGACTTAGGTCTTACCTTTGAAGCTGAAATGGAGAAAAAGTACTCTATCCATCAATATGCCGACCTTCTCATTGAAGAGTTTTCCAAGCAATTGCAGGTAAAATGATACAAATTATAATTGGGTTTTGCTAACACATACTTACCACTCTAATGTTTCTTTTAATGTCTAATGACAACAATGCAGAGATTGTATGCACTTGGTGCTCGCAAATTTTTTGTGAGCAATGTATCACCATTAGGATGCTCACCATTTAGCATAAATACAAAAAATCACAGTGGGCCATGTGTGGAAGAAATAAACAGTCGTGTATCTGTATACAACGACCTCCTTCCTGGTTTGTTGACAAAGTTGCAATCCACTCTTCCAGGCTCTAAATTCGTTCATGGAGATATTTACAAGGTATTTCAAGATGTGATGGAAATGCCTGAATCTTATGGTGAGTAAATAATATTTAACAATGCAAACGATCATGTTTAAGGGAGATATTGAATGAAAGATGTAAATGCAGGATTTAAGGATGTGAACACTTCATGTTGCATTGATAAGAATGGGAGTAGAATTCAAGTTTGCGCTCCAAATATTGCCCCATGTGAAGATAGAAAGACTCGGGTGTTCTTCGACCCATTCCACCCCAGTGAAGCCATGCATTTCCTTTGGGCCAGGCGTTTCTTGAAGGACTCCTCCGTTTGCTCCCCTATCAACTTGATTCAATTAATGCAGGCATAATTACAGGCATCTTACGTCTTGTATTTCTTTCATATCAATCATGGAAATGCACTGAGATTTAAATATTAATGAGTACCCTACATTCAAATTGTACTGTTCAAAATCATCAAATCTCTTACTCATGTCTCTTTAATCTTAATCCAAAATGCGAAGGGAAAAGGAGAGAAAATAAGTTATTTGTGTATACCTGCATTTCTTCTAAGTTCCCCCGATCAACACTCCTCTAGTTTCCCATCTATTAGTATTACAAAATAACACAATCATATCAAAATTTAATAAAGTATGTCCATACGAACTTACCTAACCAAAACTGTCATAAGAAGTCCATACAACTTATCTAACCAAAACACCCACAAGCACGACTCTGAAGACTACTTTGCATTTTTTTCTTTTTTGTGTTTGTCTATTGATTGATTCAAATCTCGATCTATAATATAGTTTAATTCAATTTATCAATTTCAAACATCTCAAAGCAGCCTATTGTAATCATATATTAATTCAATTTCATTTTTTAAATTTTTTTAAAATTTTGTAATTTATTCAATTTAGTCCTTAAAACCGAAATAGTTATATCTTTCAATTTTAAGCTTCCTTTTTTAATCCGATTTCAATTTCATACCTATACAGCCCTTTAAACACAATAATTACAAAAAATTCATGCCACTTTCGAAATTCTTACATTTTAGTTCCTATATTCAAAACTAACAAATTTTACTTTACAAATTAGTCCATTATCACATTTAAGCTTACAATCAAACCATTTAACACCAAAAGTAATTAATGACAACATTTTAAAACTTTAACAGTTTTATAAAATAGCATATGGGTCAACTAAATTAAGCTTCCAAGATCTTAAAAACATAAAAATCATAAGAAAGGACTTGATTTAACTAACTAATTTTGTTGCCAAAGTTTGAAACCCTTAAAGCCGTTCCTCTTATTCTTTCTTTTAAGTTTTGATCTTTGCTCGAAAAGATGAAGGAATTTCCTTCCACTCACCAAATGTTTTTATTAATTCCATTTCAAATCATTTGCTGTAGGCTTATTTTACCCTCCACTACTGTAGTTTTTCCACATGGTCTAATTCTTAAATTATACCTATAAGCTATTCAAATCTATAATTCTTAATTTATACCTTAATTAATAATTAAATAGACAAAATTATTTATCAAAAATTTAATTCACTTATAAAATAACTAATAAATATTTACAAGCTCAATTTACGGAAACGAGTCCTGATACCTCAATTTCCAAAATCTTTAACTTTAGGGTCAAACCACTTGTACTTTAATTAATTGTTCAATTAACAAATTTATCAAATCAAAATCCAATATAACATAAAAATAAAATCATAAATATTATTAAATAATATTTACTGACTTGATCATCATAATACAGGGTTCCGAAATTGTCGTTTTCGACACCATTGAAAAATGAATTGTTACAACTGTATTTGCCAACACGCGACGACAACTATTGGTGTTTTCATCGAGATTTCTCCATAATTGCATATCTTTTCCTTGATCCCTTTAATCCACATTGAACTCCATATGGATTTGTTATACTATTTCAGTGATAATTTGCTTTTTGACTTAGCCTATGCTTGATCCATTTACTGAATAAAGTCTCTTTCTGATACCCTTATTCGCGGACTTTAATATGATACTTGGTGGATGATTTATGTACCCCTTTTTCTCTTGCAAACTTGCACTTAGTATAGTCCCTTAGGACCTTTCTCCAATTCATCCTACTCTACAGGGATACTCTAATAAAAGGTTGGTACTCAGTGAACTATCTCTTACTAAGTTATCCCCGGCTCACTTTCTCCTTTGATGATCCCTGAGGACTATTCCACGCTATACATCCCTACAGACATCTGCTTGTTTGGGTGAATTTCCCCTGTGAACTTTCCTTCCTAAGATAAATCCTTGGCAAACTCCTCTGCTACTAGTGGCCTCTTAACCCACAGACCCTTAGAATTAGAATATGCTTAATCATCTCACTTTATCACACTCAATGCTGGTTTACTTTCCAACCACTGGCAAACTCATAATGGCAAATACTAAATGTCTCAAAGAAGGTATCCCTTCCATTTCTACTGCTTGTTAAGATCGCTTATACCAATTCTTCTTGCATCGAAATTTGGTGGATCCCCTTATTAACAGGCTCACACGCATTCTCCAATGCTTCCACTAGCTCTTCTTATCTTCATAGTTTAGCGGATTCTCTTAGTATCCCATTTACCCACGTTCTCAAATGTCTCATGATCATCCTATTATGTCACTCGTTGCGCGAGCTATATAGTGATTTCCTTTTTTCTGCCCATATCAGCTTCTTGGTTCACTATCCTAACGGACTTCATTTGTTTCCATAGCCCAAATATAGTCTTAAACAATATGATGTCATGTTTACCCATGGACTTCCGATTCCAAGGAATCAATAAACCTCTTTCGAGGTGTCGCCCCGAAGGACCTATAAACCGTTTTACACGATACAGCCTAGAAAGACCTATAAACCATTTACATCGTATCGCCCTGATTGACCTATAAATCAGTTATACGGTGTCTGTAACACCTAAATCCTGAACTCGATCGCCTGTTAGGATTTCGGTGTTTCTATTCATTTAACTCTGTTCATCTTTTAGGATATCAAAATATTTAATCTTTGTTTAATACAAAATACACCTGTCATATTTTGTATCAATATTTAGTCATAAAACAATTTCATCAAGGGTAAAAATGGCATTTCCAACATTTTAGGGGACTTTTACCGATACCTGATGGTCAAGTATCGGTAGTAGTCAATTCAATGAATAAATTAGAACTGTGTAGATTTCTACCAGTACCTGTGCTAGTTTTACCGATACAAGTATGATTTCTACTGATACAAGTCATGCAACTACCGATACCAAAAACTCCAGAGAGCAAAAATCCTCACCTTGCAACTTCTATTGATATAAGCACACATACAACCGATACATCAGAACTATAAGCTACCGATACTTGTAATTCAACTACTGATACAACCCAAGTCAGAGAACAACCTCTCTCCTACCCTGTACTTCTACCGATACATGCATAAATTCTAACGAAACAAGTATGCAGAAGATCAAGAGTAATGCCAAGACAAAAGTTTAATGTCTCAAACACAACCAATCACAAGTTATGCATTAAAACATCACACAACATACATAACTTTAAAGTCTTTACAAGCATCATAAGCTTAAGTATCTAAATTATACTTCATGCTTCTACACAATCAAAAGAGTAAGATTTCAACATCTTTAGTTCAATATCAAAGGTTAATATCATCCTAGTACATGGCATAAGACCAAGTGATGCAAAATCTATTGACAAACTCCGCGATAGTGTGACTTCAGGTGAGGACGATAATCCGATCTTCAGTCAGTAAAATAATCTACAAATAACAACAATAATTGTGGTAAGCTTTATAGCTTAGTAAGTTCGATAGTTAAGAAATACCAACATGGTAATAAGCAACAATGACTTCATCAGGTCAACGTAATACCATTGCTCTTTGAGTATTTACAACTTCTCTTCTTGTTCATAACTTTTTGGTACTAGTACCCGATGTTGCTCATACGAGCTGTTGAGAACTCGTAACTTATGCGGTACCCCAGCCATCGGTACGGTGCCTATCTGTAGTGTAAACTGTTTCCTAACGATGTTGTTAACACGAGCTGTCGGGAGTATGCATAAAGCATAAGTCTCAACCATCGTAGGACCTATAATCCATATAGGACCCATATCTCTTTTTCGAGTCACGATACTGCTCACATGAGCTGTCGAGGACTCGCAACACATGCGATACCCTAACCATCGTGTTGGTACTATTTCAACGGCATAAAGCCTACTATCTCTTACGTTTCATTTCTTCGATCATCTTCAATACCGAATGTTTACGATTTACTGTACATTTACAATATATATATACATGTACAAGGAATATTAAGTAAGATTTACACTACGAACTTACCAGACTGGATTGCAGTTTAGGAAAGACTTCAAGGACTAATCCGTCAATTTCCCTTTTCTGCGATCTGTAGTACGATTGTAGTCTACATTCACAATTCATTCAATTCTCACATCAAGTTACATAATTTAGTCATTCCTCACAATTTAATCCTTTTTGGGAAAATTACAGTTTTACCCATACTAGTTTCCTTTTATTCAATCTAGTCCTTTCAACACAAAACATGCAAAATAACCATTTCCTCCCACAACTAACCATAGCTGAATTTCTTGGGTGTCCATTCAACCCATTCGCACATTTATTTTCATAATAATACATGTAATTTTAGCATTTTCACATTTTAGTCCTCAAACCCTAATTTAATAAAAAAATCACTATAAAAAGATTTAACCCAAGTATCATACATTCAAATACATCAAAAGCTTTGAAGAACAAGCAATTTAAATAATGGCAAGTTTTCTAACATTTGACAGATTGACAAATTAGTCCTTGCATAAATTAGATTAAGCTAATATGAACTCAAAAACATAAAAATTACTAAAATCGAGCATCATTTACTTACTCAAATTAAAGCTTCAAGATTGTATAAAAAAACACTAAATTCCTTTCTCTTGGCCAAGTGAAGAAGATGAAAAGAAGGAAAATATGTTTTCTTTCTTCTTTTAATTATATATATATTAATGGTAAACTTGTAGT
Source organism: Gossypioides kirkii (assembly GCA_005610355.1). Taxonomy (NCBI): domain Eukaryota; kingdom Viridiplantae; phylum Streptophyta; class Magnoliopsida; order Malvales; family Malvaceae; genus Gossypioides; species Gossypioides kirkii. Next base: position 203,914 of record CP032251.1, on the reverse strand, counting down.
TTTCATGACTTTCATCATTAGGGTTAATTAATCCTTTTTCTTTAACTTAATTAATACACTATTTTCACTTAAACATCATATAATTCCACTAACTAAATCTCTCTTGGCTAATTTGTTTATTTAATCCTTCCAATTACAAAATTCTACTTTTGCACCTTTTATGATTTAATCCTTTCTATTCAGTTAACTATTTAATCTATGATATTTTCAAATCATAATTTCATACGATACATATATCACCAACAATATTTAAAATAAATAAATTTTACGACTCAAGTCGTCGGAGTTGTGGTCTCGAAACCGTTGTTTCCTACAACACTGAAAATCGGGCTGTTATAACTCTTCCCCCTTAGGGAAATTTTGTCCCGAAATTTCTTACCAATAAACAGGTTAGGGTACTATGATCTCATCAAAGCCTCTGTCTCCCAAGTGGCTTCCTCTAATCCGTGACGATTCCATAATACTTTCACTAATAGTACTCTTCTGTTACTCAGTTCTTTTACTTCGCTAGTCAATATTCTAACTGGTTCTTATGAATACGACAAATCTGGTTGAATCTCAACTTCCATAAGTGTAATCACATGTGAGGGATCTGATTTGTACTGTCTCAACATTGAAACATGGAAGACATTATAAATATTCTCTAGTTATTGTGGTAAAGCCAACTTATATGTCATAGGACTAACTCGTTCTATAACTTCATACAGCCCGATGAGCCACAGACTCAACATTCTCTTTCTTCCAAACCGCAACATCTTTTTCCAAGGTGAAACTCTTAGGAACACTCGGTCTCCTACAGTAAATTCTATATCTTTTCTCTTAATATCCGCGTACAACTTTTGTTGGTCAGACGCTGCTTTTAAACAATCACGAATCACCCGCACTTTATCCTCCATCTCATGAACTAAATCGGTTCCAATCAATTTAGACTCGCTCAATTCTGACCAATATAGAGGTGTCCTACACTTTCGACCATATAATGCTTCGAATGGTGCCATTTTAATACTAGATTGGTAACTGTTATTGTATGCAAACTCCACCAACGACAGATACTTTTCCCAGCTTCCTTCAAACTCAAGTGGACAACATTGTAGCATATCCTCCAGAATCTGTATCACTCGCTCTGATTGACCATCCGTTTGTGGATGATATACAGTATTAAAATTCAACCTGGTTCTTAAAGCCTCATGCAGTTTACCCTAAAATCTCGAGGTAAAGCGTGGATCCCTATCAAAGATGGTAGAGGCTGGTACTCCTTATAATTGGACTATCTCGAACACGTAAAGCTCGACTAGTCTCTCAAGTGGAGAATCTATCTGAATGGGGATGAAATGAGTGGACTTCATTAATCTGTCTATAATTACCCAGACTGAATCTTTCTTTCTCGGTGTTATCGGTAGTCCTGTGACAAAATCCGTTGTGATTCGTTCTCATTTCCACTCCGGGATAAAAATCGACTGTAGTAACCCAGATGGCACCTGGTGTTCAGCTTTCACTTGTTGACATATAAGGCATCTAGTCACAAACTCTGAAATCTCTTGTTTCATACCTGACCACCAACATAATTTCTTCAGGTCATTATACATTTTCACACTCCCCGGGTGTATGGAATAAGTGCTGCTATGAGCCTCTGTCAGAATGTCTCGTCTCAAATCTGAATCGTTCGAAATACATACCCTGCCTCTGTAATACAACATACCCTTTGTATCAACTGTAAATCTTGTGGCAGCATCATTCTGTATTTGCTCCCTTTTAGTAATAAGCTTTGGATCCTTTCTCTATAATTCTTGAATCCACTATAGAAATAACGGCCTCGGCCTAAGCTCTACGGTGATAGAACCATCGCCTTCCAGTGACAGATGGGAATTCATTGCTCTCAAAGAAAACATTGATTTCCGACTCAGAGCACCAGCTACAACATTAGCCTTACTTAGATGATAATCGATCATAAGGTCATAGTATTTTAATAGCTCTAACCATCAGTGTAGTCGCAGATTCAACTCTTTCTATGTCATCAGATATCTCAAACTCTTGTGATCTGTAAATATATGGCATCTCTCCCCATAAAGGTAGTCTCGCCAAATCTTCAATGCGAAAACTACGGCAGCTAACTCTAAATCATGAGTCGGGTAATTCTTTTCATGCGGTTTTAACTGTCGGGAAATAAGCTACAACTTTACCATCTTGCATCAAAGCACACCCCAATCCAGTTAAAGATGTGTCACTGTAAATAACGAACTCCTTTTCCATCTCTAGTTGCGTCAAGATCGGAGCTTCAGTTAACAACTTTTTCAACTGGTCGAAACTTTGTTGACACTTTTCAAACCATACGAACTGAATGTTTTTCTGTAGCAACCTCGTCATCGGCAAGGCTATGATGGAGAAGTCTTTCACGAACTGACAGTAGTATCCTGCCAATCCCAGGAAACTGCGTACCTCGGAGACATTCTTCGGTACCTTCCAATCGAGAATAGCTAAAACTTTTCTTGGATCAACACGTATTCCTTTCGAAGATACTACGTGACCCAAGAATCCAACTTCTCAAAGCCAGAATTCACATTTACTGAATTTTACATACAACTGTTTTTCTTGCAAAATCCGTAACACCTCCCTCAAATGCTGAGTATGCTCTGATTCTATCTTGGAGTAAATCAATATGTCATCAATAAACACAACCACAAACTTGTCTAACTAGGGCTGAAATATTCTGTTCATCAGGTCCATAAATGCTGCGGGGTAATTAGTCAACCTGAATGGCATAACTAAAAACTCATAATGTCCGTATCGAGTTCTTAATACCGTTTTCATAATATCACCATCTTTCACCCGCATCTGATAGTAACTTGATCGAAGCTCTATTTTGGAGAACACAGTTGCACCTTTTAACTGGTCAAATAATTCATTAATCCGAGGCAATGGATACTTGTTCTTGATCGTCACCTTATTTAGCTGCCTGTAATCTGTACACATCCGCATCGATCCATATTTCTTTTTCATGAATAATACGGGTGCACCCCACGATGATACACTGGGTCGTATGAATGTTCTGTCTAACAATTCTTGCATGTGAGCTTTCAACTCTTTCAATTCAATCGGCGTCATTCTGTATAGTGGAATAAAGATCGGAGTAGTACCAGATAGTAAATCAATACCGAACTCTACCTCTCTAACTGGTGGTAAACTCGGTAATTCTTCCGGAAATACATCTGTATACTCTTGAACAACTGGTACCTGATCCAATTCTGTTTTCAAGCCCCGAGTATCAAGTATGTATGCTAGGAATGCTTTACAGCCTCTATGAACCATCTTCTGTGCTGAAATAGCCGAAATCACTCTGGTTTCACTGTTCAATTTGCTGAACTCCACTGTGATTACTTCACCTGTCGAAGATTTTAAACTGATCTGTCTTTGCTTGCAATTTATTATCGCATCATGCTCAGATAGCCAATCCATACCCAAGATCACATCAAACTCGGTGAAGGGCAATAACATTAGATCAGTAGAAAATTCACAGCCCTAAACTTTCAGGGGACATTTACGACATACCAAGTTAACAATGACACTATGACCTAAAGCATTTGTGACTTTTACATCAAATTCAGTCGATTCAACGACCAATTTCTTATCAGTGACTTGTACATCAAATCCATATAGGATTCATATCTCTTTTCTAAGTCACGATGCTACTCACATGAGTTGTCGAGGACTCGCAACACATGCGGTACCCCAACCCATCGTGTCGGTATTATTTCAACGGCATAAAGCCTACTATCTCTTACTTTCATTTCTTCGATCATCTTAAATACCGAATGTTTACGATTTACTGTACATTGACAATATATATATAAGGAATATTAAGTAAGATTTACACTACGAACTTACCGGACCGGATTGCAGTTTAGGAAAGACTTTAAGGACTAATTCGCTAATTTCTCTTTTTCGCGGTTTGCAGCACGATCATAGCCTACATTCACAATTCATTCAATTCTCAAATTAAGTTACATAATTTAGTCATTCCTCACAATTTAATCCTTTTTGGGAAAATTATAGTTTTACTCCTACTAGTTTCCTTTTATTCAATCTAGTCCTTTCAACACAAAACATGCAAAATAACCATTTCCTCTCACAACTAACCATAGTCAAATTTCTTGGGTGTCCATTCAACCCATTCACACATTTATTTTCACAATAATACATGTAATTTCTCCATTTTCACATTTTAGTCATTAAACCCTAATTTCATCAAAAATCACTTTACAAAAAAATTTAACCCAAGTATTAAACATTCAAATACATTAAAAGCTTTCAAGAACAAGCAATTTCAACAATGGAAAGTTTTCTAACATTTGACAGATTCACAAATTAGTCCTTGCATAAGCTAGATTAAGCTAATACGACCTCAAAAATATAAAAATTACCAAAAACGAGCATCATTTATTTACTCAAATTAAAGCTTCAAGATTGTGTAAAAAAACCCTAAATTCCTTTCTCTTGGCCATGTGAAGAAGATGAAAAGAAGGAAAATATGTTTTCTTTATTTTTTTAATTATATATATATTAGACTTAATTAATCATTTTTCTTTAACTTAATTAATACACTATTTTCACTTAAACATCGTATCATTTCACTAACTAAATCTCTCTTGGCTAATTTGTTTATTTAATCCTCCAATTACAAAATTCTACTTTTGCACATTTTATGATTTAATCCTTTCTATTCAGTTAACTGTTTAATTGATGTGTCGTCGGGAACACCAAATATATCCTATTCCAAAAATTAAAGTAATAATAGTAAAAGGGAAGTAGGGTCTAATTCTCAGGGACTGAAGAGTCGTAAAAAGTCTTGTCTGTTGATATCGTAGGCAAAATTGTGCCTAAGAAAAGCGTCGCGATCTATGGAAAAATAGAAGAAACAGAATTAAAAATAAAAGAAAATATAATTAAAAGAAATAGAAAATAAGGAAGTTGAAGTAAAAATAAATAGCATAAAATAAACAAGTTGAAAGAAGAAGAGTTTATCAATATTCAAAGATCCAGCCTTCAGTTATCTTGATTCTTTCTTGGTTCAATCATAGACTTTGGATGGTTCTTCTCGTGCCTGAATAAGCCAATTATAGTGGAAGAGGACGCCTACGACCACCAGCTCCGGATATAGTTTTTAGAGGAACCTGACTCTAGCCAACCATCGCTCCAATGGGACTGTCTTACACTAGATCGCCTTTTCCCAACGACGAATGCCACGCCGTTTTGTCTCTTTTGGCTCGGCAACCTCTGACGCAGTAAGTTAATGAACCGACTGTGCAACCTTCTCAAAACACACAAAGCGGCCATCTTTGCATAAGATGAAAAGATTACTTTTGTAGGGATTTTGGATGGAAGCGTCAATCCTGTATTACGGAGAATTGATGAGTACTCGGGTTGAAAAGAATTAAGCGCGGATTCTAAACCTCATGAACCTTGGAGGAATATTTGATAACCTTTGGCTAGAAGGGTTTTTTAGTTACTCATGATTTTTGGGGAAGAACACAAGATATAAAATAGAGCTTTTATTGAACTAGAGATTTAGGGAGATGGAGGACTTTTTCAATGAATGAGGAATGAATAATTCAATCACTCCACCCTCTATTTATAGTACATAATATTCTTAGTTGAATCCAATCTAAATTCTAAAAGATAATTAGAATTATATCTAACATTTAATTCCCCTAACTGGATCCAATTTAAACTCTAAAAGATAAATACAAAAAGATAAACATAAATTAAATACAATTTTAAATAATAAATAATATCTTAAATATTAAATCTTAATATAAAATATATTTAAAAAATAAAATAAAATAAAACCAAGTCTTTTTGTCCTATAAGCTCTCTCTTAGCATTCCATCTTTACACAACTTCAAATTCTCCTTCAAAACTATGTTTTTTGTCTCCAATTTATCTTCTATCACCATTTGAGTCCCTACAAAATAAAAAGACAATAAATAGCCCAATTTAATAGGATCATACTCTAAAACTATATATATTTAATATCCAAAAGTATGACATATTTAAGCATTATCATTAATCTATGAAATTTTCAAATCATAATTTCATACGATACATATATCACCAAAAAATATTTAAAATAAATAAATTTTACGACTCGATTCGTCGGAACTGTGGTCCCGAAACTACTGTTTATACACCACTAAAAATCGGGTTGTTACAGTGTCGCTCTGAAGGACTTATAAATCGTTTACACAGTGTCACCCTGAAGGATCAATCGATAATTGCCATCATGGTGTCGCTCTAGCGAGCTAGTAGATACATTTCACTATGCCGCCTAAATTCCCTTGAGTCCCCATTTTAGTCGACTCATTACTTCATTATACTAATTTTTTCCTATCTTCAACTAACCTGCCAATGTAATTCTCTCCTTACTCCGCATACAATAAACATACATATCACTCAAGTCATTACACTTATTACTATATCATACCATTGGTCATTGATTACTTAATCTATTTATTTACATTTAACATCTAACGTGCACACTTTCATGGTATCACTCATACTCAGCATGCTTATTTACCATTTCCATACACAACAACAGTTTTAGACAAACTCAAACACTAACCATTCAAACAGTGCATTGCCGACGATCACCAAGGGCAGAGCACAAAAACTCACCTGAAATCCTCCATCCTTATCAGCTTAGCTTTTCCAAATGCTAGAGCCTCCTTCGTCTTGGCAACTAAGCATGACAATCATATTAGTTAAATCGAAGGCATTCAAATCTTAAAAACCAGAACCCATAATACAAAAACTTATTAGGAACCTTTACTCTCCTTCTTCCTCTAGTCCACAAGTACAGAAAGATATGAAAGCTTACCAGCTTCTTAGATTCTCTACTTCCAAACTTCAAATATCACAACTACTACTCCATACAGAGCTCTCCTAAGTTCTTCTCTTCTTTGGAACAGTCAAAGAAGACTTTGCAAGTGAGGAGAAATTTTTGTAAACAAAGTTGAAAAGAATTCTTTTAGCAGGAATATCTCTTCTCACTTGAATATATATAACTCCTCTTGCACGGTCTTCAAATCTCCCTTAGTCGTCCATCGATAATCATTGTGTCTCTCATTGTGGAACCAGTTAATTTCATCCTAACCAAACCCAAATTGAAACTTAACTAATTGCCCAACAATCCCAAAGCAGAATTTCCAGTATAGTCTGTCAACTCTCTATTTTGTTCACATAACTCCCAATCACTCCTTCAAATTTGGGACATCAAAGAAATCCAAGTGTGACAAGTTTACACAATTTTCTCAGATGGTTGAAATAACATAGCCTCAAGTGAGATTATAGGATTCATAGAACACCATATATTCCATACGATTTTTATGAGAATCTTGATTTAGATTCGGTGAATTATGATGATATTTTTCAACTCCTTACCAAGGGGTGAGGCCAATGGAAGTTTAAAATTGCAGGAAAAGCTCTCGTAAGTTCCCAAGAATCGATAATGTTTGCAAATGCTAAAATGTGGATGTTTTTCATTTGCACTAGACTAATCTCGACCCAATATGTCACGAAAATTAATCGTGAACGAGCTCTCTTGTTTTATGCTATTTTGAAGCAAGAAAAATTGATGTTGGGGAAATGATTCGTCACCAAAGGATGCAATGTGCAAATGGAGCTACGAAAGGATTGTTGTTTCCGCATTTGATCATTGTCACAAAGCCGGTGTAAAGATGGAAAGTAGTGAGGTAGGATGTGAACCAAAGGCTGTTTTGAAGAAAAGGCAATAATTAAAGGAGATGGTGAGTGAGTTTAGTTGTCCTAGGCCTCAAGAGACTTTTGAACCTATTCCTCCACGTCTGATCAAGAAAGGTCACCTACTGTAGATGCCAATATGCAAACATATATGGAGTACATTACTCAATTTATGGCATCGTTAGGACGAATGATTGATCACTCATTATGCTAGAAGGTATGGTTAATTTTTTCTTTTGGTGAATTCCAATAGGAGGACAAAGTCCTAACAGTAACGCGATTAGCACGACTCGAACCTAAACCACACTTGAAACGGTGAACACCCTGATCATCAGGCCAACACATGGGGTTCATAATGCTTAATTTGATTATTGCTATTAATTCAAATATATTTATTTCTAATAGTAGTTAAATTTAAAAATAAAATAATTAAAATTACTAAACTTGAAAGGCAACTGGAATAAAAAAATGGAACTCAAATCTAAACGGAAGTTATAATGCAATCAACAGATGTTTTTTTAATTGCTGAAATGCTTGTTTGTCACATGATGATCATTATTGAGCAAATCTGCTACATCAACCCTTGCGTGGAGCCACCACATTTTTAATATAAAAACTCAGGCAAAGTTGGTCCCTGGACTCATTTTTAAATTAGTGGCCGCCGCTGCATTATAGAATTGTCGGGGCGAATTCAGCGGCAGCCCGGATCCATAAATTTTGTAAACTTTTATTTTAGGTCCTTTGAGTTTTTATTTTATTTATTTTAATTTTATAATTAGTGCTTTAAAAAAAGAATAAATTTGTGTTTGCCCTTCAAATTTTTTCAAAGTTTTTTTTTTTTAATTTGATTTCTTTTATTGGATTTTAATTTGGTAAAATAAAGTTTAAGAATTGCAATATATAAGTACAAATAGTACCTAAATATTTTTTTAATATACTGGTGTGATTACATGGTAGTATTTGTTCATACTTTCTTTAATCATTTAATAACGCACACACACCTTATACACACAGATGCTCGAACCCGGAACCCTTAGGATGAACAACATCTTCTTTTCTACTAGAGCCACTTGTTGGGTTCATAGTACCTAAATATTAATTGAGAAAAAAATAAACTTAAATAATTATCATATCTAATTCAAATTGAGCATTTAACTTTTTTTCCCTAAATTTTGGTGATCAAAATTATCCCAAATTTAACAATACCTTATCAAAAGCAAGGGTTGACCTACTCTGAACATGTATATTTTATATAAACATCCTGGACCCCAGTGTCCATTCATTTTTAAGTGGAATATAAAGTTTTTTTTTCATTTTTTTTTACAGTTCATAAAGATTAATTCTTTTGAAACTTATGATTATCTTTCTCAATAAAATTATCTTTGAAATACGAATTTGAGATTTCTATAAAAATGTAATGTATTTTACGAGATGGTATTTATTGACTATCTTTCTCAATAAAATTATCTTTTTTTCATTTGCATGTATATAAATATTATTTATTGATTATCAATAAGGTTATCAAGGATCAACAATTATTGGGTGTAATGTTAAAGCACAGTGCATTTTTAAATAGAGAACGTGAGTTCGAATCTTAAAAACGACATTATTAAAAGAACTAGCTTAGAATCCAACATGAATCATTTGCTGCTCGTGTTTTCAAGAAACAAAATCTAAACTTATAATATTGCTTCCATTCTTGAAAATAGTAGAAATTTATAAAATTAAACGTGGAAAAATTAATTACAAATTCTTGATTTTACCTTACTGCAATTGATTTTTAATTATATGGTTGTAAGTATCAATTCCATAATTGAGATTTTAAATTTTTGCAAGCACACAATTCATTGTTGTTGGTTACCAAAATATATCAAACACCAATTCACAATTATCAAATTATAAAAACCATAAGTAAGAACACTTTTTATATAATTTAAAAATTGATTATAAATTCAACTTGAGCAAATGAATGTATATCAAGAACCACCCTTTCTTGTATTATTACTATGTTTTACAATTTTTAATAACTATATATATTTTTTAATTTTTAATTCTCTTATACTTTTAAAAAAATTACATCCATAATAAACTTAGACACAAATAATTATTCAAACTCAAATAATTTTGGACATACATTAGTCTAAGTGAATTTTAAACTTGAATTTTTAATGATTTTTTTTTCAATTTTTTTGGTTATGTAGCAGTCTCGTATCACTATCTCAACAATTGACTCAGTTATCATTAACGGCCGCATCAATACAATATTAATCAATTAATGAAATTGTTATTCAAAAATCTCAATTAATGCATTGTTAACGTCTAATGATTTAATTGAATGTGTTTTCATGAAAGGAACAAAGTTTAAGGACTTTGTTAACCTGTAAGCCTAAATTTCAAGCCTTCCATTAACTTAGAAAAGAAAAATTCAAAATGAATGTTAAAAGCTCTCCAAAAATTTTCAATTAACTTCTTTAAAATTTTATTATTATAAATTTATATATGGTAAAATTATATTTTAATTTTTTAAAATAAGAAATTTATTTAATCTTGTTTAAAAATAATAAATTAATATATTAATATATAATAAAAATATATTTTAATCTCTCAAAAATTTATAATTCGATTCTTAATATTTTTTTAAATTCATTCCTTTATAGGTGTTGGGTGGGATTTTAATTTATATTTGGCGGTTCAACCATTAAAAGAAAAATAAGATAAAAAAATTAAAAGAGAATGCATGAGTCAAAGGTGAAGTGTCCATCTTCAAGTAGAGAAGAGATAATGATTAAAAGAAAGAAGAATGGGACAAAACCGTAGTTATTGCATACTGTTTTGTAGAGCTTGCATATGATTTCCATTAAAATTTCGTCTTCATTACTGTTTTGGGTAAACTGACAAAATGGCTTTTCAGTTATATAAAATTCATTACATAACTTGTCTAACTACAGCCTTTAAGAGTCGGTGTCATTGTCGGATGGGGTTTCAATTTTATACTAACAAATATTTCGTTTCTGTCGTTGGAGTTGGATTTAGGAAAAATTAATTCATAAAGATGTAGTGCCATTATTAAATTCACACACACACACACAAATTTATCCTCTCTAATATCATTTGTTTGGCATCATTAGATTAGAAATTGGATTAAGTAAAGATCCCGAATCATATTCCAAAGCCTCTCAAGGCACACATACCCAACAACATACGGGTAGTCAAAAAAACCTTTACCAATGGAAAGCATCAGATCACATCCAAAACTTAGACAAGAGACTCTCTCCCATGTCCAAGTGAAGATGGGATCTTTTTAACCCAAACTCGTGCTGAACCAAGCAAATCAACATACAAAAATTGCACCGAACACCACAGCCTTGAATTGCTTGAATCTGAGCTCTAAATACTAAACCTTAAATTTTATCCCACACTAAACCCTTAAGCTCCAAGCTGGCGTCGAGGATAAAAAAGAAAAATTTTCTCAGTCTAATGGTTAAGCTACAAAGTAAGAAGGTGGTTATTAATCTCAATGACTTGATTAAAAACTTCTCAATTCTTGTTAGAAGCTAGTTAACTATTTTAGTTTGGCAGTTGTAAAATTAATTAGTTAGTTACAAATTTAGTCAGCTGATTAGTTAGCAGCTTAGCTTGTATATAATAGAAAACTCATTGTAATTTTAATTTCTTTGATTAAATTCAATAAAATTGATATTCTTTCTTCCAAAAATACTTTAATTTTTACATGGTATCAGAGCAAAATTTTTTTCTATTGAGATTTTACCAAAATTATTGCTTGAATGGAACGTCAGGTGGATTTCAACCATTCTTTGTTCTTGTGCCCATCAGACACGCCTGGAGTTCATTTGGTGTCGCATCAACTCGTTGGCCTGGAGAATTACAGTATCTGGAGCCATTCGATGCGAATCGCGCTTCTGGTGAAGAATAAGCTGGGTTTCATAGACGGCGATTGCAGCAAAGAGTAGTTTGATGAATCATTGCATTCTCAATGGAAGAGATGCAATGCAATTGTTCTCTCGTGGATTTTAAACACTGTCAGTCAAGATTTATTAGCCGGGATTATATTTGCTTCAAGTGCGGCAATGGTGTGGACAGATTTGAAAGAAAGGTTTGACAAGATCGATGGTCTAGGGTTTAATTCCTTCACCGATCGATTGCGTTGCACTCACAAGGGGATTCTTCTATCTCGGTGTACTTTACTCGTTTGAAATTGTTAATCTAATGGTTAAGCTCCAAGCTGGGGTCGAGGATGGAAAAGGGAAATTTTCTCAATCTAATGGTTAAGCTACAAAGTAAGAAGGTGGTTATTAATCTCAATGACTTGATTAAAAACTTCTCCATTCTCATCCTTCATACAAAGCAAAGCCTAAGTCTCAACTTTTACCTTAACCTTAAAATCATAATGCTTAACCTGATGTGATTAAAAACTTACTTGTTTATATGATTTGATTAAAAAGCTTTCTTGTTGATGTTGTTTTAAGATGTTAATGTGGAAAACATGGTAAGATTCCCATATGGTTTTATATGTGAGATAAGGAAGTATTTGAATACACTATATGCTTTAAGTAGAGTTTAATAAGTTAGATAAAATGAGAAACGCGTGTGTATTGTTATGAATTTATCTTAGATATGGAATTTGATTTAATTATGTGAAATGGATTTTATAGCAAATTGATAAGTGTGAAATCAGCATAAAGACTCACTTGTTAAACTTGGTAGAAAGATTAGGATATGATTAGTATGCCAATTAAGGTCATATGAATTTTTTTGTATGAGCTTGATATGGAGTTGGAGCCTTACCCTTTCATTCGTTAATTGTGCATTTATTGCAGACCATTGGATATACACCATGTCTTCGAAAACTACTTTGGTGTGGTGGAGGTTTCATACTTATGTGTATTTTATATTGCCTTCGAGCCTTGCACTTATGTCCTTTTGAGTGGTGTATTTTTATGCGCTCATGAGCATTTGATGTGGTGGTGGTTTCTCGTGTGTCCAGATCCATTTTACTAAGGTTGAATTAGGTGAAATAATTTATATTAATAAAAACTTTATTAATGAAAATGAATATGAATATATTTGTAACACCCTATATCCGACCTGATTGCCAAGTCTGGGTACCGAATGTTACAACAACTCGAATAACTTAACAATATTATGGTTTGATTTAATTACATACTTAGACAACTTAAATTTCAAATTCTAACTACTATTAAAACTCATATCATATTAGTTATAAATTCTTACAATTTTGACTTTTTAAATGATCCGGTAGCTATTTACCAATTTTATATTAAGACTCAAATACAAATATGTTCAACTTAAACCCTGAGGCATGACCTCTAAGGGTGCCCCTCAATATACGTGAACAACTATTATATCCATCACTTAACTCTAGTGGTGTTTGGCTATGCAAGAAAATCATTTTCGAACCGAATTTTTTTCAACATATAAAACATCAAAGTTAAAAATTTACAGTAACCAGGATCATGTCTCGAGACATAGGGACCAAAGTCTTGAGACATAAAGGTCATTGTCTCAAGACATGTAGGTCTGCACCTACTTAGTTTTGTTTTTGACTTTTTAAATATTTTGAAACTTCGATTGATGAGTCTAAAATTTTTTGATTGATTCAAAATGATTTTTAAAAAATTTCTAAGCTCTTAAGTGACTTCAAACATGTTTTAATGATTTTATTGAATGGTTTAAATTTTATTTATTTATTTTTAAGTTTTTTTTTATGTATGTACTTCAATAGTATCTCCTATCCATATCAGACGCAAGGTGTTACATTTCTCCTAATTGTGGCTTTAATTAGTACAATAATTTTACAAAATTTTCTATCTAAAATCAAACTTGATTAATAATTAATTAAAATTATAAAAGATATTTACAAATTAAAATTAAAAATAATTTGTTAAAATAACCATTTCAAATAAAAATAATAAAAATTATGCCCTATAATAAACTGTACATTTTGTTTATAATATTAATCATAAAATGCCTAAAACAATTAAGAAATAATTTAATATATACAAATAATTTGTACATCACAAAAATATATAACTAGTTAATCTAAGGTTAAAGAGTGCATATCCTAATATAATTTATATCATACGGAGAAAGAATTGTATGGAAAAAGAGTATCATGTTATCTTGTATTTATTTTCAATTATTTAATTACATTTTTGTAATTTTTTTATGTAATTGATATATAATTTTAATAATTTTTTTAACCTAAACTCAGAACTTGATCAAAAATTATCAAAAGTATATACTAATGACATGAAAAAAAATTAAAATATCATTAAATAATTAAAAAAATATAAAATAACGTGATGCACCCGTTTCATACCATCCTTTCTCTTTACACACATTGGTTTTCTAAAAGAATGATAGTGATAATAGCATAGGGATAAGTTATACGGAATTTAGGGAAAGGCGTAGATTATAATTCAAATGGGATCTAGCTAAGATAAGAGTTACAGACAATAACCGAAAGAGAATATTATTAATGTTTTATATAATAGCAATAGGAATAGGAATAGGAATAGGTATGATTGTGGAACGGTCCAACCATGTTTTGAATGCAACAAAACGTTAAGTACTGGGTGGTTTTAATTCCTTTAGAAAAAGCAAAGAGTGATAGGATATACTTGTTTTTCTTCAAAACCCATGTGGACTGACACTCATCCCATGTTAGCATTAAAGAAATGGAAAACCAAAGAGGAAATGATTATAATATTAATTGATCAACCAATGCAATCAAGCTTTTAGCATGTGTTTTGCCACAAAACAACAAGGGACTGACTAAGCAAAAGCCCATTTCAAGAAATGATCTCTCTGTGTTGTTGGTTTGGCCTCATTTTCTCCCCACTAAACCACTAACATGGCATCAATTTTTTCTTAATTCAACTCAACACTTGTATAAATTGGAATATGTCGCACCCATGCACCATGATCCATTTCCCCTTTCCCTGCCTTCCTCCGCTACTACAATATGGCTAAATACTCGACTCTTGCCTCAACTTCTATGGCATTTCTTATCTTCTTCTTCATGCTCCACATGAGTTGCGACGCACGTATTCTCAAGATATCGGAGGCAGACATGCAAAGCATCAGTGACAGCAAGCAGCTTCTTTTACATAAGTTAGGTTTTGATCTTCACCAACTTAAACGTTATGAAAACAACTCAATCCACGCACCGGCTTCTGATAGAGTCTCACCAGGTGGACCAGATCCGCAGCACCATTTCTAATTTGCTCCTGTACTAAGAATATTACTCAAAAAAATGAGTAATAATTAGTCCATATACGTAGATTAAAGAGCAAACTAGTCCTTTCTATTAAAAATTTCATCTATTTCTACTGTTAAAAATTGGTGCAACTGACAGTTAAACACGATGTGTCACATGTACCTCATGCTGACTTACAATAACCAATTTTTAAAAGTAGAAATGGATGGAATTTCTAACCGAAAGACTACTTTGCTCTTTGACTTAACGTACAAGGAATAATTTATCATTCTTTTAGTAGAAGGAACAAAATGCAATTTATCTATTTTATCGCTACAAAATTTTACTTTGTTATGAAGTGCACTTGCATTAATTTGTACCATCAAATTTCATACGTATAATTATTAGTATTGATATTTAAAACTAAATTTTATCTTTCTTTCCATGTTATTATGTACCGCATACAAATATACCCTTAAATATCTTACTTAAGAATGTTGATGCTATTATCGATTGATTTTTAAATGGATTGACATCGGCATTATTATTAAAGTAGACAAGATGTGGATTTGAATGCGTTAAAATTCACTATCCTCCAATTTAAGTAGTGGGGAGGGGCTATGAATAATTCTAAACATTCTATTTAAAAGAGTAAATATGATAAAAACGATAATTAGATAACAATTTCCACATATTGGAGATTTGTTTCGTCTACCATGCAACGAATTGAACAACCACAATTTCTATTTATTATAAGGAACATTCCATGAGTGCAAATTATTAAGGCTTTCTATATGAAAGTCTTAGTTGGGGAGAATGTTCATTATAAATATACAGTAGATTGGTTGGGTTTAAATCAAATCTTGTACATAGTAAAATTTTCTGTAGATAAGACCCCACAAACAAACATAGGATTGAATCTAAATCATATAAACATTTGTTTATGTTCATTATTTAATATTTCTATTACAGTTGTTTGTTAGGTTAAAACTAAGCAAACAGTTTGCATCAAAGCTAAACATTAGATGTACTTTGTGAAATTCGGTAGTTGGTTGTTGAATCATGGAAGTTCAATTTTTAGATTACCTATGTAGTCTATGTTTGATGTATAAGAGTCTTTATAAAGCTGATTTGGAAGGTTGTTTTATTAAATTGGTTGGCAATCTCTATCCAACAAGTGAAATTGTTGGAGCGGTGGACTCTCATTATCTATTAAAAAATATATTTTTAAAAGAACGTGTAGGATGAATTATGTTGAGTTCCGTCCATATGGAAACATTGGACTATTTTCTCGTTGGGCCTGTTTTGGTTTGAACCCCAAAAACTCCATTGTCCTTGTACCTAAACTTTTAGTCAAAATGTTACAAGTTTCTTTTACAACGGTTGTCTCGGTAAAAGTATCATGGAGATCTCTGTATTTGTAGTTGCATTGTTTATTTTTTTATTTATTTAAAAAATAAAATAATTAATTAATCTTTGTACAATAGATCAAAAAGTAAACTAATCTTTTCTTTTAAAATTTTTATTCAATTTTACTATTAAAAACTAGCATGATTGAAAGAATAACCAGACAATTAAAAGTGGTGTATCACATATACCTCATTCTAATGTATAAGGATCAATTTTTAAAAGTAGAAATTGATATAGTATTTAACAAATATATATATATATATATATTTAAATATTTAATTTTTAATATTTTTGTCATGTGTCAAAATGTAATGCTACCACGTGTCACTATACAATTGGTTGTCAGTGATGCATTACCGCCACTTCAATATATTTTACCGGTGTTAGTGAGGTACTAAAAAAGGTATCAATTTGGGTTACGATTGCCAAATTTAGGTACCAGTTAGGTTAAAAAAAAAATTCAGGTACCAAGTAGGTATAAGTTGTCAAGTTCAGGTACTTTTATATATATTAACCATTAATAGAAGGATCAACTTACTCTTTGATCTAACATACAAGAATTAATTTATCAATTTTTTTAGATAAAAAATTAAATGCAATTTAACCCCTAATACAAAAAACTCCGTGATACTTTTATTGGGTTCTGATTATTAATCTAATCTTGATTTACTTTCCTACGCAACAAGGATTAAATCTTTTTGGCGACAAGTAACAGTGAATGATTGGATGTAGTTGTTGTTGAAGAGGACGTGAATGAATGGCATCATTGATTACAGATAAGAAGGAACATTGTTGCGAGGAATGGCCCAATATTAGACCGACATCTTGAATTGTGCTGGAATTGATGCATTGTCCTCCAATTACCTTTCCATGCATCCGTAGGCAGAGAGCAATCTATATCACTTCACGTCGCGTCCTCAGGAGCTAAACCCATTTCAAGGATTGCATTTCCCTCCAGCACATTTCTTTTCACTGGATTGGTGGAAGTGCTAATAAAATTGTTTATCGGCTTTATTCTAAGTAAATCGTATTGTTTCTGATACAGTGTGGTTGGCTTGTATCTGATGTTAATGGTATCAATTGGGAAGTGGGGTGGTAGGCAGGGGTGCATGAGGAGAGCCCACTGTCTCGGGTTTTAGTGCTTGCCCTCTCTTGTTATTTTGCTTAATGCCATTAATATTTCTTTCAAAAAAATTTAACCATGTAAAATAATTAAGAGTAAATTACATTAATGGACATCTAACTATAGTTATTTTTTTACCACTCAAGTGTGAAAAAGTTGTTTTTGTCTTAAGTATCTTAAGCATGTGACAAATGGATGACATGACAATTTTAAAATTAGTATAATTCCATATTTAATTCTTAATAATTAGGTATTTTATTAATTTCATCATTATTATAAACAGATTAACTCTAAATATTTAGAAATTGACAAAATTATAAAATTATGGCGTTAAAAATTTTAAAAAGTGATACAAAATTATCTCAATCTTAATTACAGAAACGATGCTACCAATTCCTTCTTAAAATCAGAACCATGGTGCTGCTCACCCCCATGCTGAGGTTCTCACATCTTCCTACCCATTTTCACTATACCAAGCTTCGGTTTTGCTCTTCTTCTTCGCAATTCTCTCCTTGGTCTGGTCTCCAAAGCTGGAGAGAGAGCCCACCGAACGAGGACCGGTTTTGGGGAACCAGTGGCCCTCAACCTCTGTCCAGCACTGAAGTCCTCAACACGCCGGCCGCCCTTGAAGCTTCTGGTTCCTCTCTTGCAGAGCTTGGTTCTCTGGTTCTCTCTACCAGTGACCCCCTTACTAAATCCAAGCTCTCTCATTTGGCTTTCTCCAGGTGGCGCAATGAGGGTCTGCCCATTGGGCTCTGCCAGCCTCCTTCTCGACCTGCTCGCCCTACTAACCCTCCATTGGTTTGTTTCCCATTCAAACATTAATCTTTGTGATCAATTATTCATTTGGGAGTTGCTATTGTTAGGTGAAAAGTGATTATTTTTAGTCGTTTTCCCGAACTGCAGGTTTCTCCAAAGGAGATTCCAGACCCTAAAAACTCTGGCCTGCCTCTTAATGCTTATCTGCTTCATAACCTGGCTCATGTGGAGTTAAATGCAATTGATTTGGCATGGGATACTGTTGTACGATTTTCACCCTTCCATCATATTCTCGGGGACAAATTCTTTGCTGACTTTGCTCATGTTGCTGATGATGAAAGCCGTCATTTTGCTTGGTGTTCACAAAGGCTTGCTGAGATTGGTTTCAAGTAAGTAGAGTTCTCGCTTTCTGCAGTGTGTTAATTTGCTATTTCCTTGTTTAAAAGACTTTAATCTCTTTTCCCTTGACTAATTATCAACACATGCATGCTCTTACACTTAGGTTGTACCTTGATAATCATTAATAAAGCTCTATTTCCATGTACAATCCTTTCCTTTTCAGTGTAGATATGTCATTCCTGCTTGTCTTTTCACATGAAAAATAACTAGCATTTGTGTTTGAAGAACCAAAATATGCCATGAAATTGGCTCACCTTGACTAATTTACACTCATCATATGCACTTCCATGCGATTGTTTTTTTTCTTGTATCTAGTTATGGAGATATGCCTGCTCATAACTTACTTTGGAGAGAGTGTGAGAAATCATCAGATAATGTTGCTGCACGTATGGCTGCCATCCCATTAGTACAGGTGATCTTTTACTCTTGACCAACTTTTTAATTCTCGAAATAGAAGCTTCCTTAAAGTACTTTATGATTTCATGAAAGTAAATCTTGAGTTCTTTTCTCTGTAAAATGCAATTGCTCAAGATGTAATTGCCCAGCCTGCATATTCTACTGCTTTTCATCAAACTTGAACATTTCACAGCACCCATCTTTGAGTAGTGATTTAGGCGGATTAGATTTTACTCCAGTCTGGGATGTTCATAGCACTAACTTTAGTTGAGGACATTTCATTGGAAGTTTCATAAACCTATATTAACTCAGTTTTCAAGTTTTTGCACCTGTAATTTCTCATGTCCAATCTAATGCCTTAATAGGCTTAAGTCAAATTCAGGGCATTTCCTAAACAACCATTTATGATCTAGTCTTGGTCGAAGTTGAAGCTTAAAAAAATTGATCATCTGAAATCAAGATTCCTCTTGCTTCCTTTAAGTTTAAATTTAACCATTTCAATTTCAGGTCATATGCATAAAAGTTGCTTCCAAATGCCGGTTGCCTAGGTTTTTTTACCAGTCCAGTTATCTAGCTTGACTATTATTTTTGAGTTTATAGAACCTTTTTTCTGCTATGCTGCACAAGTCAATGTCATAGTGCTATTCAGACCATTGTGTTTTAAATGCATTAGTCATTATCTGCAGGATTCTGATATCTGTGTTATTATATTTGTTTCTAAATTTAGAAAAAAGTAAAAATTGCAGGTCATTCCTTTGATCCTTCCTCTGATATACCCATATATTTTCCAATTTGTGTTATTTTAATTTGGTTTGGAAATTTAAGTACTTGTTTTTACGGATATAGGAGGCTAGGGGTCTTGATGCTGGGCCACGCTTGGTCAAAAAAATGGTTGGCTTTGGGGATCACAGGACATCTAGCATTGTCGCTAGGATTGCTGAAGAGGAAATTGCACATGTAGCTGTTGGCGTATACTGGTTTATGTTCATCTGTCATAAAATGAATCGTGCTCCATGCTCCACATTTAAAGGTTTAGTAGCATTTTATCACTTCAAGACAGGTTTTGTGTTCAAACTCAATTCCATTCAGGCTTTGCAATATCTTATGTATTTCTTTGAGAAACCGTGCAGAGTTATTACAAGAGTATAATTTGGAGTTGAAAGGGCCATTTAATTACTCAGCTCGAGATGAAGCTGGTATTCCACGAGAATGGTAAGTATGAATTGAATCATTTGCATGAAAGAAATGTAGATACAAATTTCGTCATATTTATTGATATGGACCTTCGGAAAACCACATCCTAAAAGCTAGCTGTTGAGGTTGGAGAGTCTAGGTCCACATAAACCCAACAATGAAATTTTGTGGGATCCAAGTCCAATACTTGGGCACATAACAGTCTACCACACTCTGCAATCCTAATGCCCACAAGGTGGGCTGGCTTTGTGCTAGCTTAATCTAGCCCCAAGCGAATATTGCATTACCGACGTCACCACCTGCCACACAATTGCAACTGAGAGACATGATGGCTGGTTCTAATACCAATTGATATAGACCTTTGAAGAACCACACCCAATAGCTAGACTATGTGGGATCCTCGTCCCATACCTTGCAATTAGGCATGTAGCATTTATCCTCATCCAATTCTAGATTTTTAGTCTTTATAACCAGCTTGCAATGCAATTCCAATTTAGAAGTTATAATCATATGCATATGGCTGTCTTTAACTAGTTGTCTGACACACTGTGTAGGTATGACTCATCGTCTACAAATAAACAAGAGCATGAAGGGAATTGGAAGAGTAGTCAGCAACTTTCTGAGGTATGTGATGCCATATTATACACTTAAAATTTGAATAACTTTTTGGAAAAAGGATTGATTTTTCAAAATTGATTACAGGTTTATGATAGGCTTGCTTGTATTATCTCCATGGAGAGTGAGAATTCAAGTTTAAATAGACCATCTGAATGACTTTTATTTGAATAGGCACTGTTAAGATCCCTGTATAAATCTAAATTCTGGAATTTGATGTCCAGTTTTTCATGTAACAAAACTTGGGCAAGATGGCAAGGGTCAGGCACAAAATTTAAACTACTTTGTACATCAACACAAAAGCTGTATCAAACTTAGGTTTTGCTTAGTATGAAGGATGGAAAGAAGTGATGATGGAAATTTGTTAATTGGGGTTTTTGACCTGCTCGTTCCATGTTCTATTATAACGAACCTGTTTTACTTCTTGGGCCATTGTGTTGGGCCTTGTACAGATTTCGGTTAAGCTAAATTCGGTCCACTTGAGTGTGGGATATTTGACAAAACAGAAGTATGAGTCGACTTAGATACTATGTCTCAAGGCAATTTGATAAGTATGAAAGTCTTTTATCTCGGTGGCTGAAGTGTTATTTTTCAGAGATACATGTCAGATTTATTCAAGAGAGTATTTCAAGCTGTTGAGGAACTTGTTTGTGAAGGCTATTATGAGATAAATACTGAAGATAATTAATGGATAAAATCAGCAATTGAAGAGCTCTGGAAGACGGAGCAAGAGTTGCATGCAATTGTTAAGGTACACTCCTTCAACTGTCACTGGTTAATTACTACTGTATATGCTAGCCCTAGGTTTAGAGAACGTAGATTTTTTTGGGAATAACCTTAGGAATGTTGCTAGTAAACATAGCATCATGCCCTGGCTAGTCACCGGGGATTTCAATGATATTCTCACTATCAAGGATGAAAAAGGAGGCCTCCCTCCATCCCCTAGAAGATTAATGGCTGATTGCTTAAATGATTGTAACCTCTTTGACCTGGGCTTCAGGGACCCTGCTTTTCACATGTTCAAACCTAAGAGAGTTAAGTCAACTTTTCCAAGAAAGGTTAGATTATGCCTTCAACGATAATCAATGGAAACTCATGTTCCTTGAAGCATCGGTCATTCATTTACCCCGTGTCAGATCTGACCACTGCCCCCTTCTTATCTCTTTTTCTAATCCTCAATGGCAACGAATGACTAGGATGTTCATGTTTGAAAGAATGTGGCTTGACCACCCAGATTTCCCTGGGATTGTGGATAACTTTTGGAATGACACAACCACCCCTCTTGTAAACACGATCAGAGACTTCACCGGTTTCTTGGATGGAACCGAAATAGTTTTGGCAATGTGTTTATCAAAAAGAAGAAAATCCTTGCTTGTATCAATGGGGTTCAAAGAGCCCTTGCTAATGATCCCAATGAATTCCTAATCAAGCGCCAACAAACACTCACCAAAGACTATATGGATATCCTCAAGCAGGAAGAGCACCTCTGGCTTCTCAAAAAGAGACTAAATTGTTAGCTATCTCTTATCTTGCTGGTATGCAATTTGTTAATCAAAAGTGGTAGAACTTACTAAATATCCTCCAATGATGCATAGCCATATTGATGTAATGCGTAATTTTTTTTTTTTGGTATAATTACAGGTATTTTAATCCGTTTTATGATTTAAGCCTAAAAGTCTTGTTCGAGCTGGAGTGGTATTCAAATAAAATCCTCCCAACAATATCGATTTCAGAATTTGAATTTGATCCAAATACTCGGAGAAGAAGTTTACTTTCATTTCTTCCAACAACTTGTTGGTAGAACCATACTAATGTTAATTAATATCTTTGCTTAAGAAAATTTATAAAATTATTTTTAAAAAAAGAGAATCATAACAACCCATTTGGAGTGTGGAACAATACTAATTAATGTCTTTGTTCAAGAGAAAATTTATAAAATTGTTGAAAAAAAGGAGAGAAATTTTATAAAATTATATTATTAATTATTTTTGTAAAATAATGATCTTTAAAAAGTGTGGGCTATGAGTTGAGTTGAATGTTGATTTAGGATATTTATCCAATAGGGAAAAAAATCAAAAGGAAAGAAAATGGAGTGGCTGCTAATTTTATGGGAAAATTGATCCTAAAGGAAGAAAAATGCACATGGAAGTATTCAATGGGGTCTAATGGATACTCAAATATGTCACAAATATATAATTATAAAGAGTTATACTCAAATCTAAATCTAATTCTTAAGTGATTGGTTTTTTCTTGTTTCAAAGAGAATAAAAACAAGAAATAATTTTTATTTTTTGTCTTCTGAATCAATAGCACCCTTTTACTTCTAAGGTTAATCACAACTTGATTTATTCATGGATTGGGTCATTCACTCATATTCGAAGGTTCGTTTGAAATTAAAGAGGGTTTGGACAAAAATACTAGACTTGAAAATGGGTTTGGATAAAATAATAGGTTAGTTTAAAATATGGGTCAAGCTCGAGCTTTGAACATTCAAAGTCCGAACCTAACCTAGCCCAACTTGTTTTACAAGTTTGTAATGTTTTATATTATGTTATTTTTATATATAATATAATTTATAACACATAACAATTAAATCTATAGTAATATATAATAATATAATGTAAACATTAAAAAAATTAACATCACTGTATATAAAACTATAATAAATAAAAATATATAAATTATTAAATATTAAATATAAATAAATATTTAAAAATTTAAAAATAAAATAATATGCATATGCTTAAAATGAATTTGGGTTAGCCATTTACAAATAAGAATAAACTAGGATAAAAATTTTAAGATCATATTTCGGGCTGAACTTAGATAAATATAAATTGTGTTAATATTACACTTAGGTCCAACTTGACTTATGAATATGTAATGAAACCCAAAGTAAGAGTTGCTTGATTAGAATGGTAGTATGGACCTGAGAAAAAAAATATTGCATGATCTCTTCTCGTTATACATGGATAAAACTCATAAATCAACTATGAAACATCAAGTTCTTTTATCACTTTATATAGTATTGCTAACTACATATCACATGTAATTGGAATAAAAAAAATACTCGTCACTACGGGTGAGTATTCGATTGAGTCGAGTAAAAAAATTTCGATTTAGTCGAGTTAAAGAATCCTATTTTAACAATCGAACTCAATTTAATTTTTTTCCGAATTTAATTGAATCGAGTCAAAAAATATCAAGTCGAATTAACGAATCTTACTATTTATACTTAAAATTGCATTTACATGACCGATTATTAACTAGTAGATGAAAGTACATAAACAATATGATGGTTACTTAATAGGTAAACATTTATCAAAACTGTAAAAACCCATTTTCATCCGGTCCAATAAGGCTCAACAGAAACAAAACAAATGAATAAAAAAATAAATGCAAAATGTTTATTAAAATATCAAAGTCCATTTACATGTTTAACCCAAATTACAAGCCTAATTCCAAACTCAACCCTAAAAACTCAAAATACACCCAAAACCCCAAACCATTAACGCTAAACCCAATCTGAATCTAGCCCACAACTTTAACTTAGAAGGGGAAACCCTAATTTCCTCTCACCCATTTGCCGCCGCTCACCCCTCCATGTCAGCAAGCCACTTCAGCAGGCACACCAACCAAGAGATTGACGCCTTGTCTGCTCCTTACACCGAAACAATAAAAGCGTTCTTCCCATCGCTGGCAACTACCACTTGTAATTTTTTACAGAAGATTGAATACAAAAAACAGAGAAATTGAATACCAGCAATAGAAATCCAAAGAAATTTGAAGGTATTATTTTTTATTTATTTTATATTTTTAGAAATATATATATAAATAAAAAAGAAAAAGAAAAGGATTTAAAAAAATACCAGAACGACACCACCGCCGTCGACATCCGAGGTCACCACCCCCGATGAAGGGTGGTTCATATTCCAAGTGCAAACCCTTCGAATCCCCAATATTCGTCGAGGAAATCGCTGGGAAAGAAATATAAGAAGGGTTCCTTTCGAAAAAAAATTATAAAATACAAAAGAGAAAAATCAAAATCAAAACTTTTTTTGAATGTTTTTCAAATAAAATGGTAGATTTGGGCTTTTTAAACCCTAGATTTAAAAATAAAAATATATAAAAAGAGAAACATAAAATCTTTAAAAAATATTTTAAAATAGAGCCTCGTTTTGTTTTTTTTTGGGGGGGTTTTAAACTAGATTTGAATAGATCAACCCCAGATCTATTTTTTTTGAAAGAAAAAAGAGAAAGAAAACTTACCTTTTTGACTTCCTGGCCATCATAGGCGGCGGTTTTCGTTGTCAATGACCGGTGGCCACGACGAACGGTAATACTAAGGGGCCGCTAGGGCATGGAAGCTTTGAGAGAAAAAAAGGGGTATCTGAATTTTTTTTAAAAGAAGGGTTTCAAATTATTTTAAAACTAAAAAAATGATTTTTATAGGGGCTATTATACGATGTCGTTTTGAAGCCCTTACCTATGGCTCAAAACGGTGTCGTTTTAAGCTTATAACCCGAATACCAAACCCTTCAGCCAAGGTCTGCGTGTTTTTCAATGAATGGGTTATTTCTGCACTAAGTCCTTCTGTATTTTTTAAAATCCACAATTTCATCCTTTTATATTTTTAAATTCATTTTAAAATCACCCTTAACTTTTATTTTTATTCTAATTTAGTCCTTAGGCATTTTGGGTGCCTGAGATTTTGCCACGTGTTAATTTCTTGGGAATAATTCCTCATTAAGCCCCTGTTTTGTTAAAAAATTATATTTTAATCCTAAAACTTTCTAAAATTTTATTTTTAACCTTTAAACTTTATAAACTTCATTTTTGACCCTCAAACTTTCTAAAATTTCATTTTGACCCCTAAACTTTATAAAATTTCATTTTTAAACCCCAAACTTTTTGAAATTTCATTTTTAACCCTCAAGCTTTCTAAATTTCATTTTTAAACCCTAAACTTTCTAAAATTTCATTTTTGACCCTCAAACTTTCTAAAAATTACATTTTGACCCTCAAACTTTTTAAAAATTACATTTTAGCCCTCTAAAACTTTCCAAAATTTTGTTTTTACCTCAATTTTTCCTTATTTTCACTTTTTGCTTAAAATTTTCATTTTAATTCAAGATTAGTCCCCTTTTTAATATTCTTCATCTTTTTTTGATTTCCCTTTTCGATATTTAAAATTTTAATCCCACATATATATTCTTGTAATTTTTAATTTTTTTTACTAAAATCATCTTTTGTATTTTGTTCCTTATTTTATGTTTAAATTAAGCCCCCTTGTTTTTTTTTCCTTTCATTCAAGATTCAAGATTAAAGATTCAATTGTCGTTTAATGTTACTCGTATTTTTATTTTCTCATCTTGCAAGATCATATGTGTATTTTCCCATTTTTTGTTCATAAAAATGTTAATGATTGTATATTTTGATGAATGAAATCATTTTGAAAAGGGGAAGTGATGCTCGTTTATTTTAAGGACTTAGAAAAATAGTGCCTTAACGTGTTGAGTGCGATTTTTCTTCAAACCTAAATAATCAAACATCCTACTTCAAATTGAAAAATTGCCAAAATTTTTTTCAACAAGTATTTAAGAAAAAATTAGTTGTTTAAAAATAAAGGCAATGTTCTTTTGTTTTGGGGAATACGAGAGATTGTGCCCTAATGTGATGGGTACGATTTTCTCCTTGAATCTAAAATAATCGAGTATCTTATTCAAAACCAATAATTGCTCGATATTCCGTATTTTAGGGGATTCAAAAATTGTGTCCTAACGTGTTGGGTATGATTTTGCTTTGAACCTAAATGATTGAATATCTTATTAAATGTCTTATTCATATATTTATGGATCGCATCTTGAATTTTTATTCGAGTTTTCAATTTTCGACAATTAAGACCATAGAATAATCGATTGGGTACCAATTTTGGGCATGTGAGGGTGTTAATCCTTCTTTACACGTAACCGATTCCCGAATCTACTTTGTGGATTTTGAAGATCAAATTGTTTTTCTAAAATAAACTTAAATGTTTTAGGTGGTCCAATCCCATCGAATTAAAAGATTGGTGGCGACTCCCAGTTTCCAATTTTAAAAATAATTTTTGAAATTTGTTTTAAAAATGGTTTCGACAGCTTGGCGACTCCACTTGGGACAAATAAGAGAGTCAAGCCGCGAGTCGATTATTTTTTGGTTTTTTTTATTGAAAATTGAGAATTTGATTTAAGTTTAATTTGCGATCCTTGCATTTTGAGTTAATATGTTTGTTTTTTAATTTAATCTGCTCAGTATCGAATTGAGGGATCCATGCATTTGCATTGATCGATTACTTTACCCCTTAAGTGGAAGTGTGAAACTATGCCTTCGTGAGGTCTTCACCTCCGTGCAGGATAGTGGATCGCTTTTGGGAATACATCTGTACCTATGTTTTCGTGAAGTTCTCACTTTCGTGTAAACATATAGGAAATGTGTCCCCCTAAACCGAACTCGTCCGTATGAGCCTATAATGGGTGAGGATAGAGAAATCTGCTGGTTCAGGTACCCTTACTCTAGAACTTAAACTGCATGTAGTTGACTTTAGGAGACTATCAAGCATCGCGACGAACCTTTAGCTGTCACATAAATAGGAGAGACGCGTTAATATTTTTTCTTTTAATTGTAATTTTATGGTTGTGTTTAACATACGGGCTTACTTTATTTTGTCTTTGTTTTATTTCGTGCATTGCATTTTCGTTAAAGAAAAGGTATTGGTTCATACTTGATTACCAAATAGAGAGCTTTGACATGGAAAACGAGTTTCTTGATAGAGTGGAAGACAACATGGCTGTGCATTTATGGTCAAAAGAGAGAACGCGAGAATAGGGACAATTTGACAAAAGGGCAGTTATCGAAATTTTGGGATCATACTCGAGTAAATGTGACTCAAAATAGTGTGCAAGAGTTGAGAGATATTTGGGGACAATAGAATGATGAGATGAAGCAAGTGTTTTATAAGGAATACGGAGATCTACCCTATTTACTTGAGGTAAAGAGAGATAAGTACCTCTTTCGAGCTCTCACCCAGCACTGGAATCCCGCGTATAGTTGCTTTTCCTTTGGGAGCTTCGACATGACGTCTACAGTGGAAGAATACACCGCGTTGATCCGTTGCCCAAGGATTCAAGTTGACAAAGTTTACTCAAGAGCTGCATGTGTCCTGACCTTTCTAAAGAGATTGATGAATATAACCAGGATAAGTGAACAGTGGGTTGTATTTCGGATCAAGGTATAAGGGGATAATAAATGTATCACTTGGAAGAGTCTGAGAGATCTGATACTGACACATCCAGATATGAAGAAACGTGTCGACATTTTCGCTTTGAGCATTTATGGGTTGGTTATCTTCCCAAAAGCATTAGGGCACGTAAAGGATGCAGTTGTTGATCTTTTCGACCGTTTTAGCAAGAGAGTTACACCGATCCCAGGAATCCTTACTGAAACCTGCAGATCGCTAAGTGCTTACCGAAGAGAAGGAGAAGGAAGATTCATTGGCTGTGCACCACTTTTAATGGTCTAGTTTCATAGCCATTTTTGGAAGAAAGAAAGGATTTCGTATAAGGCATACTCAGTGAATTATTCGCCTCTGAAAGAATTCATAGCCACGCAAAAGAAACTGAATATATCTGAAGAAAAGTAGATGGCAATTCTTCAAAATCTTTGGGATGAGGACATAAAATAGAAGGCACATTGGTTTATCATCGACGAAATTCTTTACCGTTGCGGTAGTTTCGATTGGGTTCCCTTACTTGGAGTGTATGGAGTTGTAGGATACACCCCTTTACTTGTGTTAAGGCAGTACAAGGTAAGACAGTTCATACCAACAACACAAGGTTTGGCCTAGTGGGAGTTCACCTACAAAGGGGATAACTACAAAAAGAGGGTCAGAGAAATAACAAATGCATGGAAGCAAGTGCATAGGATGAAGATATTCACTACAAACCCGATTATGTCAAATCGATAGAAGAATACTTGCAAGTAATTCTATCATAATTGGACATCATAAAGCAGGATTTTGAAAGGAAGAGCTCGGAATTTGGGAAAAGGATAGAGGTCTTAAAAGAGGATAAGATGAAGTTAGGGTTGGATGTAGACATTCACAAGTTAGAGGCTGAAAAGTTAAGAAAATGAAAGAACAAAGCCGAAGAAGACTTAAAGGATTTGAAGAAACATTACAAGGAACTTTGTCAATCCATGAGGATGCTGGGCTTGGCAAAACATCTGAACAATGGCAACAAGAGATTCGAGAACAAGTAGATCGAGCGAAGCAATGGAAAAGGAATTTCCAAGATGGTCAAGCTCGAGAAAATGTCATAAAAGGTGAATTGTTGGGAAGCCAAGTTGAGAAGGCTGAATTGAAAGCCCAAATAATCGAGCTAGAGGCTAGAATCGTGGAACTAAAGGAGTCTTTACATAAACACCACATTCGAAACTCCATAATAGAACTCAAGACAAGTCGGACCGAAAGTAAAAAGTTGAGGAAAAGAGTGCAAGAGCTTGAAGCTTCATTCCAGAATAATGAGATACGAATCGAGATTCTTGAAAGGAATTTAGAAGCAAGTGAAAGACACACTCAACAAGCTCGGAGGCAAGTTGGAGAAAGAGATTATGTCATAGGTAAAGCATTTTCATGAATACGAGAAGCGACGGATCACGTGCAAATGCTAGCCATTGAATCTGATAAGCTGAGTATGCAATATGAATCGAAGTAAACACGAGGACAAAAACTAGCCAAACTTCTTAGGAAAGTTAAGGCTTTAGGCACTAGGGCAAAGCCAATTATGTAACTCACTTTATGTAAAGAAATTTGTCTTCTAGTAAAGTTGATATCATGGAATTTAATTCAGGATCAATGCCTTCTCTTACATTGCATACATGCATTCATTCGCATTGCATTCTTATATTTTAACACAACAACTCTAATTAATTAAAATTTGAAACAGTTATATTGAAACCATTGAGAACCCCAATCGTTACTACACCCGCACGAAATCAAAAGCAATGGATCAAAGAATCGAGCGTTTAGAACAAATTCAGAAAGAGATGTAAGACCAAATGCAAGCGCAGTTGCAAGACCAGCTAGCAAAGGTCCAGCAAGATATGAAGGACCAAATCATAGAATCTTAAAGGAGCATCATAAGTGAACTGACTCAGCTTTTAAAAGAATGAGCTGATAAAGGACAAAGTCCTGTTGTGAGTCTAGGAGAAGAAAGTGAGGAGCCTAGATATCTCACTGGCTATGCTTCTGTGCATATTCATGCACCACAAGAAATGTACCCACGTGGGGTACCAGTAACAATAAGAGCACAACAGCACCCCGACGGTATGTCAAGGCCAGTAAATTTCCAGATGGGGTCTGATTCCAATCTTGGAGATAATATAGCTAACCTTATCGTCCATGACTTAGATGACGTAGAGGAAATGGAAAAAGTAAGGCCTGAAATCCCTAGACAGCTAAAAGACAAATACAAATGGTTGGAAGAAAAAGTAAAAGCAATGAAAGGTGTTGATACCTTCTTTGGAATTGACGCTAAGGATCTGAGCCTTGTCCTAGGCCTAGTGCTCTCCCCGAAATTTAAAATGCCTGACTTCGACAAATACAACGAGACCAGTTGCCTTGTGGCACACATTACAATGTTCTGCAGGAGGATGACTGGGCATGTCAATAACGATCAGTTATTGATATATTGCTTCCAAGACACTAGCAGGATTTGTTGCAAAGTGGTATAATCAGTTGAGTCGTGCTAAAATAAGCTCATGGAAGGACTTAGCACAGGCATTTATGAAGCAATACAGTCATGTAACTGACATGGCACCCGACAGATTGGCCTTACAAAGAATGGAGAAGAAGCCAAATGAAAGCTTCCTACAATACGCTTAAAGATTGAGAGACATAGCAACCTAAGTACAACCACTATTATTGGAAAAAGAAACGACTATGTTGTTCGTTAATACTTTGAAGGCCCCTTTCATTAACCATATGTTAAGATGTGATACCAAGAGCTTTTCTAACATGGTTATGTCAGGAGAAATGATCGAGAATGCGATCAGGAGCGAAAAAATTGACACAAGGGAAGGCGTTAGGAGAGTAGCCCCTAGGAAAAAGAAAAATGAAATTAATAACACGGACTATTATAAGACGAATTATTCAAAGCCAATGTTGATGGCACCGCCTAGAACCACAGTAAATAACTACCAAGAAATTCCAAGGCAGGGGTATAACTCGAGGTCGAACACAGAATTCACTCCCATCCCTATAACGTTCAAAGAACTTTATCAAACGTTGTACGATGAACATGTCTTATCACGAGCCCATCTAAAACCACTGGAACCGCCATTCCCAAAATGGTATAATGTGAACGCCCAATGCGAGTACCATGTAGGAATAGCAGGACACTCAATTGAGAACTGCGCGGCATTGAAAAGGCAAGTTCAACAACTTATCAACATCGAGAAGCTAAGATTCGAGGACCTTGCAAGTCCCAATGTATTAGGGAATCTGCTACCCAATCATCCTGACTAAGGGGTGAATGTAATGGTTGAAAGAAAAAGTAGAAAGATCAAGACCCGTGTTGATGAGGTGAGATCATCATTAAGATGGGTTTGGTATGAGATGGTGAAAATAAGTTTGATTACCCAAAATGCGAGGAAAGTAGTAAGAGCATGATACTATTACGAGTTCCATGAGGATGAAAGACATGAAATCCAAGAATGTGATGAGTTCAAAACCTTGGTATAGAGTTTAATGGATAACAAAGAGTTAGAATTTTTTGAGGAAAGTGAAGAGATGGAAGAAGTCTGTGCTTCCGAAGAAGACACAGTCAGAAGAAATTTCAGGGTCAGTAACCCAATAATAATCATTTCCCGATCAAGAAGCAATGAAATTGAAAAAAGAGCAACTCCCAAAATAATAATCCAAAAACCTGTAGCCTTTCCCTATAAGGATAGCAAGATGGTACCTTGGAATTTTAATTGTAATATGATGGTATCAAAAGAGGAAAATTCCAAATTTGAATTAGAAGGAGCTCAAGATGTGAGTCTTATCACACGTAGTGGAAAGGGCTATGATCCCACAAGAATAGAAAATGAAACATTTAAGGAAAAATCCCTAGAAGAGCCTAAAAGAGGGAAAGATTGAAGGGCCAAAGTCACCAATCAATGAGCTAATAATAGAAAAAGAAGCTAAGGAATTCTTGAAATTCCTAAAGCACAGTGAATATAGCGTGGTGGAATAATTACACAAGCAGTCGGTTCGTATATCAATTTTGACATTATTATTAAGCTCGAAAGCACATCGCAACGCGCTAATGAAAGTTTTGAATGAGACTTATGTAGCTGACGATATCTAAGTGAATAAGCTAGATCGTTTGGTCAGCAATGTAAGCGCTGACAACTTCATCTTTCTTAATGATGACGAAACATCCCCAAGAGGTATGGGGTCAACTAAAATGCTACATATCACCACCCGCTGTAAAGGTTACACATTGCCTTGTGCATTGATCTATAACGGGTCAGCTCTGAAAGAGGTTGCCAATCGATAGTTCTCACATGAAAGCATGTCACCATATAGTGAGAGCATTTGACGGGACAGAAAGAAAGGTATTGGGTAGGATCGAGATACCACTGTTAATCGGTCCAAACTCATACGAAGTACACTTCTTAGTAATGGATATCAAACCAAGCTACAACTGCTTGCTTGGAAAACCATGGATTCATTCGGCAAGGGTAATGCCGTTATCACTACACCAGAAGTTGAAATTGGTGACAGAAGGTCGATTGGTCACAATCAGTGCTGAGGAAGATATAATTGCGTCAATCGCAAATAATGCACCCTACATTAGTGCGGATGAAGAGGCTTTGGGATGTTCTTTCTGGTCTTTGGAATTTGTTAATGCAACCTTCATTACCGAAGGAAGTAAGATCCCCACACCCAAAATATCACAAAACACGAGGATGGGTCTGCAAATGACGATCGAGAAAGAAGAATTAATGGGAATGAAACTAGGAAGATATCTTCAATGGAGGATCAATGTGCCGATGTTGGTTAATAAACGAGATCACTTCAGTCTGGGACACAATCCTGATATAGGGGAGAAGAAGAAGGAGTTGGAGAAGAAGCAAGAGAGAAGAAGAGCGCGCTTAGCCAAAAAAGAGATCAAATGGGAGCCAATGATTTTTCCCTATCTATCGAAGACTTTCATATCGAGGGGAATAATCAATTCAAGGCAAAAATTGGAAGAGAATGAGAGGAGATTGATTGAAGCAGTAGGAACGATGAAGGATTTAAGCATCAACACTGTGTTTGAAGAGGGAAATGAAGAAAGAAGCCTATGAAAAATTTATCCTTACACCCACGAGAGTACTCTAAACAACTGGACTATAGAGGAGCTCCTTGTAGTCTTTAGGACCCTTTTAGAGTAATGCTCAAAACACACCTATTGCTCTAGGCCTAAGAGTAGTAAGATTGTTGTAAAAGACCCAATATCATTATCGGTTATTTTAATGAAAA
Source organism: Gossypioides kirkii (assembly GCA_005610355.1). Taxonomy (NCBI): domain Eukaryota; kingdom Viridiplantae; phylum Streptophyta; class Magnoliopsida; order Malvales; family Malvaceae; genus Gossypioides; species Gossypioides kirkii. The sequence goes on along the minus strand of CP032251.1, from coordinate 170,479 downwards.
ATGCATTTCTTCTCACATTTCGCAATTCTATTTATTTTTGCCAAGTTTGACAAATATTAATCATTCTTTAATTTAATTTATTCTTATTCAATTTGACAAGTTTTTTTACCATTGTCAAAAATATTATTTTCATTCATAATCATACCATATAATCAATCATTCTTAAATTCATTTGTTTGTTTGGATCTCTTTTTATCCCTCTAACAGGTCCTTCGATATCAATGATATGAGCGATACCATTGTTGACATAGTGCCTCTTTTTAAGTAAGATATGTGATCAGAGGAATTTCGGGACTTTGAAAAGAACTAAGATTGTAACTTATCTCCCGATTTATTAAGGATGGTGGAGCAAGAAGAAAAACAAATCCTACTTCATAAAGAGTCTGTAGAAATTGTGAGTTTAGGAAATGAGGAAAAAAAGAAAGAAGTAAAAATCGAGACGAGTATTTTCGCAGAAACAAGGCAATATCTTATTAAGCTACTCCGAGAGTTTAAAGATGTTTTTACGTGGTCTTATCAGGATATGCTTGGGTTAAATATCGATATTGTGGTACATAGACTCCCTATAAATGAAGGTTGTAAACCTGTTCAACAAAAGCTTCGAAGGATGAGGCCTGACGTGCTAGTAAAGATAAATGAAGAAGTTAAAAAGCAATTTGACGCTGGTTTCCTCCAGGCGGTCAAATATTCCGAATGGGTAGCTAATATAATCTCGATCCCCAAGAAGGATGAGAAGGTACGAATGTGTGTCGATTACCGAGATTTGAACAAGGTAAGCCTGAAGGACGATTTCCCGTTGCCCCATATTGATACTCTAGTTGACAATATGACGGGTCATTCATTGTTCTCCTTCATGGATGGTTTCTTCGGATACAACCAGATAAAGATGGATCCCAAAGATATGGAGAAGACCACTTTTGTCACGATGCAGGGAACATTTTGTTATAAAGTGATGCCCTTTGGACTCAAGAACGCAGGAGTAACATATCAAAGAGCTATGGTAACCTTGTTTCATAATATGATGCATAAAAAGATCAAGGTTTACGTTGATGATATGATTGCAAAATCTCGAAATGGGGAAGAACATGTAGAAGTATTAAAAAAATTGTTCTTAAGGTTGAGGAAATATCAACTAAAATTAAACCCAGCTAAATAAACCTTCGAAGCTACTTTAGGCAAATTATTAAGTTTCGTGGTTAGCAGGAGAGGTATCGAGATTGATCCAGACAAAGTCAAAACCATACAAGAGTTACCACCACTGCGTACTCAAAAAGAAGTTCGAGGTTTCTTAGGAAGGTTAAATTATATCGCAAGGTTTATTCACAACTAACCGAGAAATGTGACATAATCTTCCATCTTCTCAAGAAACATAACCCAGGTGTATGGGATGAGGAATGCCAGATGACCTTCGACAAGATCAAACATTATTTGTAAAATACCCCAATTCTAGTGCCACCAAGCCTTAATAGACCTTTGATCTTATATCTAGCAGTCTTTGAGAATTCTATGGGATATGCTAGGCCAACACGACGAGTCTAGAAGAAAACAAATAGCGACATATTACCTCAGTAAGAAGTTCATTGACTGTGAAATAAGGTATTCGCCAATCAAGAAGCTGTGTTGCGCTTTAGTTTGAACCATTCGAAGATTAAGACAATATATGTTATATCACACAACTTGGTTGATCTCAAAATTAGATCATTTAAAATACATGATGGAGTCGACCACACTAAATGAGAGAATGGCTAGATGGCAAATCTTGCTCTTAGAGTTTGATGTAGTCTATGTGAACCAAAATGCAATAAAGGGAAGCGCAATAGCAGACTTTCTAGCTAGCAGAGCTCTAGAGGATTATGAACCCTTTAATTTCAATTTCCCGAATGAAGACCTAATGTACATTGCAACCATCGAAGAAGAAGCTCTGAAAGAACATCCTTGGAGGCTGAATTTTGACTGCCTCGAATGCCACGGGCAATGAAATTGGGGCAGTTCTGGTATCTCCAGAAGGTGACCATTATCCTTTCACTAGTAAGCTCGACTTCGACTGTACAAATAACATGTCCGAATATGAAGCATGTATCATGGGACTCCTTGCAGCCATAGAACGAGAAATCAAAGTTCTAGAAGCATATGGGGATTCTACACTTGTAATTTACTAGCTCAAAGGAGAATGGGAAACAAGAGACTCCAAGTTAATTGATTATCGAAGGTTGGTTCTCGAGTTAATCAAAGAGTTTGATGACATCATATTTCATTATCTCCCACAAGATGAAAACCAAATGGCTGACGCTTTGGCTACTCTTTCCTCAATGATTAAAGTAAACAAGTCAGAGATTGTAAGGCCTATTCAAATGAGCATCTACGAGGCTCCTGCCCACTGTTACAACATTGAAGAAGAAGAAAATGATGACCACCCGTGGTACCAAAACATCTTACACTATGTAAGAGATCGCAAATACCCAGAGCAAGCTACCGAGAATGATAAGAGGACATTGAGAAGACTCGCAATTGATTATGTCTTGGATAGAGACATTTTGTATAAAAAGAGAAAAGATCAAGTGTTGTTAAGATGTATTGATGCTAGGAAAATCCTAAAAGAAGTTCATGAAGGTGTTTGTGGGACGCATGCTAATGGTTTCACGATGGCTCGACAAATAATGAGATTTGGTTACTACTGGTCCATATGGAAAGTGATTGCATCAATTATACCAAGAGGTGTCATAAATGCCAGATTTATGGGGATAAGATCCATGTACCGCTTTCACCTCTTCATGTTATGACTTTCCCATGACCCTTTTCTATGTGGGCCATGGACATTATTGGACCGATTTCACCAAAAGCTTCCAATGGACATGGATTCATCTTTGTAGTCATTAATTACTTCACCAAATGGGTAGAAGTTGTTTCTTACACCAATGTTACAAAAGCTTTGAATTTGAACAACAGCACGATAGCGGAGGTCTATAGTTAGTTCAACATCAAACATCATAACTCATCTCCTTACCGCCTAAAAATGAATAGGGCAATAGAAGCAGCCAACAAAAACATTAAGAAGATTCTTGTTGGGAAAATGACAGAAACTTATAAAGATTAGCACGAGAAGTTACCATTCGCCCTTTATACTTATAGAACATCTATCAGAACTTCTACTAGGGCAACACCATTCTTATTAGTCTATAAGATGGAGGTAATTTTACCTATTGAAGTAGAGATTCCTTCGCTCTGGGTCTTGGCGGAATTAAAATTAGATGAAGCAAAATGGATCCAATCCAGATACGATCAACTGAATTTGATCGAAGAAAAGAGATTGAAAGCTATCTGTCATGGTCAAATGTACTAGAAACGAATGATGCGAGCTTACAACAGAAAGGTTCGCCCTAGAGAATTTCATGAGGGAGATCTAGTCCTAAAGAAGATACTCCCTATACAAAAGGATTCCTGAGGAAAATGGACGCCCAATTGGGAAGGACCTTATATGGTGAAGAAAGCTTTCTCTGGAGGAGCTCTCATTTTGACTAAAATGGATGGCAAAGAGCTATACAACCCTATGAGTTCAGACTCAATAAAAAAATATTTTTACTTAAAAAAAGGGGGGGAGAGGTCAAGATGAAAACCCGTAAAAGGCATCTTAAAATCAAAAGGGTTTTGAGTTGAAAACCCGAAAAGGGCGACTCAAATTTTGTAGCAAAGAATAGACCTATGATTGGGGAACATTACACCTTGTGGCGTCGACAAAGTACTTCAAGCCTCCTAACACATATCAGGCTCAGAATGAGTCTCATCAAGTCTGCTCAAGAAGCTCATACATTGATGTTTAGGACACCTGATTTTGTTTTAGTTCACTTTGTACTTGCCAATTCTTTTTACGAATGTCCGTTATTTTTAATCTTTTCTTTCATTCGAGCTTCGTCTCCAATAAAATTCAATTTCGTTCACCTTATGGCTTTTCCAAGAATGATTGCATTAAAATAACAGATAATGGATTAATGTGATAAAACATACAAAGGTTATTTGAGTATCATTCTGGGGAATTCCTAAATAATACAGGGACCAAAAATAGCACTACTAGTTGGAAAGAGTTACACTCAAAGGGTGAAAGGCTCCCCAAGGCCAGTAGCCCAGATGATAGTCACTCATACCTAAAAAGAGGCCACAATGATACGATAGTGATAAGATTTAGACGATCATCAAACGATGTTGACCTAAAGACTAAAATCATCATTCTCAAAAATGACATCTTTACATTTATACTCATCATGAACATTTCATCCCTAGCATACTAAGTGCATAAATGCCAAAAGAAGCATATTTTACAGGTCTCTTACCCCGATCATGGGGCAGATCGAAGTATCCAAATCTCTCACCCTAATTAGAGGGCAAATTTGAAGACAGCCGATCTCTTACCCCGATCATGAGGCAGATTTAAGAATCGAATCTCTTACCTTAATCAGAAGGAAGATTGAAGACATGTAGTCTCTTACCCCGATCATAAGGCAGATTGAAAAATCTGATCTCTTACCTTAATTAGAAGATAGATTAAAGACATGCGATCTCTTACCCCAATCATGAGGCAGATTAAAGAATCCAATCTCTTACCTTAATCAGAAGGTAGATTGAAGACATGTGATCTCTTACCCCGATCATGGGACAAATTAAAGAATCCAATCTCTTACCTTAATCAGAAGGCAGATTGAAACCATGCGATCTCTTACCTCGATCATGGGGCTGATTGAAGAATTCAATCTTTTACCTTAATTAGAAGGTAGATTGAAGACATGCAGTCTCTTACCCCGATCATGGGGCAGATTGAAGAATCCAATCTCTTACCTTAATCAGAAGGCAGATTGAAGACATGCAATCTCTTACCCCGATCATGGGGCAGATTGAAAAATCCAAATCAAAAGATAGATTGAAGACATCAACCTCTTACCTCGATCAAGAGGCAGATTGAAGCATCCAATCTTTTACCCTAATCAGAGGGCAGATTGAAGACATGCAATTGTGGGGCAAATTGAAACACCCAATTTCTTACCCTAACCGTGGGAGGCAATTTGAAAATGCCGTTCGACTTTCTTTAGTCGGCAGAATAAGGATAAGTTACGGAGAGAAGACCAGATAAAATTGGTCTTTTTTTTAGTCTTTGCTCTATTCCCGTTTCACGACAACGAGTAAAAAGAGGTAGCTGTAAAAACCCATTTTCATTCGGTCTAGTAAAGCCCAACAGAAACAAAACAAATGAATAAAAAATAAATACAAAATTTTTATTAAAATATCAAAGTCCATTTACAAGTTTAACCCAAAATTACAAGCCCAATTCCAAACTCAACCCTAAAAGCCCAAAATACACCTAAAAGCCCAAACCATTAACCCTAAACTCAATCTGAATCTAGCTAACAACCTTAACTCAGAAGGGGAAACCCTAATTTCCCCTCACCTATCTGCAGCCACTTGCCCCTCCACGTCAGCAGGCACACCAACCAAGAGTCTGACGCCTTGTCTGTTCCTTACACCGAAACAAGAAAGGTGTTCTTCCCATCGCCGGAGTTGACCTCGAAGCTTTGCCTGTAACATCCGCGTGCTTGAATCGGATTTGGAACAGTGATAGAGTACAATTGAGAATTGGAATATATGGTTGAATTTAGAAAGGTTTGGAGAAATCAAGGATTAAATAGTAAAGGAGAGAAAATATGGAGGACTAAATAGCAAATTATCCAAATTAAATTTTGAGTCATCATGGGAATTAGATTGATTGAGGAAGGGCAAAAGAGTGATTTGGTGGAAGATATTTTGGAGGCAAAGTTTTGGGCCAAAGTGTAAAGTTGGAAGGTCTAAGGACTAAAAGTGCAATTTTACCATTTTTATTAAGTGAGATATTTTAAGTGAGATTTCTAGAGAATTTGAGAAAGGTTAAAAATCAATTATAAGTCAAAAATATCAGCTCTTTTCATGTTCAACCGTTCATGCCATTCCCTCTTCCATCCAACTTTTGATTTTATTCCAAATAGGTCCTTCCATCATTTTTAAGCCTTCCAAGCTCCAAAATCTCCTATTTTCTTTGAAATTTCTGAAAGAAAAGTATAGAAAGGGGTTAGTAGACACCTCAAACTCCTTATAGAATTTATTTTGAGGTGTTAGAGAGCATAGGGACTAAATTGAGAAATTTTGAATTCAAGGGTTAAGGTAAGAAATGGTTAAATTCTCATGACATACATGTATTTTACTGTTATTTAGCATGAAAACTATTGAATTATAGCTTATAGCTTATATGTGTTTATGTGAAATTGAAGAGAAAGAGAAGAGAGGCAAGGATCAAATTGAAGACAAAGGAAAAGAATAGAGCAAGGGGTAAAAGAGAAGAAATTCAGCCTTTTGTTGTAAGTACTACAAGAATTTTAGTTTATAGCCTATTCTTCATAATATATTTGAGTTGTTAGCATGGAAATTGTTGTTTAATTAGGTGTTATAAAGATGATTAAGTGAGATTAGTGTAATAAAACATGAGAAAGAAAATGTTTTCATTGAAACAGATTGGACAGAATCATAGGGTTAACTTTTGAAAATGCACTAAAAATTGTGTATATGGAGTTAAGGGTCTAATTATATATGTAATTAAAGCCTATTGTCTGTAGTTTCGTATGGAAGAAACAGTGAATTAAATGGATCTGTATATTCTGAGTTATAACTGATTTTGTGTAACAAGGTCAGAGCAGATACGAGTTCCCCTGTTCTGACTTTGAAAAATTGTAGAAAAATGTAGAAAAATCATTAGAGTCTGAAATTTATATGGTTGAATCCTTAATGAATCTATTTTCAAAATAAACATACTAGAACATTATTGGATCTCTTTACTAAAATATAGATAATTTTTAGTGAAGAAAGGTCGAAACTGACAGACAGCAGAGAAGGGGTAAATTGAAAGAATTTACTGTACAAATTGGATAAATTAAAAATTATGGAAATTTTATGGTAAAAATATGATTGAGTATAGTTTCAGAAACATCAAGCGGATATTAATTTCGAATTCTGTAGCTCGAGATATAAATAATTTAGTGACTGTGACGCAAGTGGACAGCTTTGAAAATTAATGTGAAAATAAAAGTAAGAGGTATATGATGATGAATATGTGAGAAAAATATATGTGTGAAATATTATGTGTTTAATTATAATTGTTGATTATATGACTAAATGGTGATGTTGTGGAAGCATTTTTAGAAAATAAATGTGAGAAATACATGATTATGTATATGTGAAGAGAAATGTAAATGTGAAGTATAAGTTATGGATAATGATGTTAAATGAGATTATGCCCATGTAGACGAAGTAGAACCGTTGTGATATTAGTGGCATGCCATTAAGGAACACTAGCGCGCTCTCTAATTAGCACTGCGTGTGCTCTCTGTTTAGCACGTCTCGTGCTCTCTGTTATTAGCACTGTGTGTGCTCTCCGATTAGCACTTCGTGTGCTCTCTGATTAGCACTTTGTGTACTCTCTGTTTAGCACTTTGTGTGCTCTCTGTTCAGTACTTCGGTACTCTCTGTTTGTTCCGTTTATCCGATAGGTTCTATAAAAATGTACTATGGGCCAAGTGGACAAATAAGATAAGTGAGCTATGGTTAAGAAAGCTATGATGGCTAGATTGTGAAAAGTGAAAGAATGTGCAAATTATGACATTGAGGTAAGTGAAATGATGAACACATGAAAGATAAGTACCATATGTGTATGTGTAATTAAATGCTGATAATTAAGTGAACTAAGGTGGCTGAAAGGACTAAGTTGTGAAAAAGGGATGAAAATGTAATATCTACCATTGAGGTAAGTTGGTATATGAGAATGAATGTGTGTTATGGTGGCATTAAGGTAAGTTAAATGTTATATGCAAGAAAGGTTAGAAATTTTATACGCATGAGTATTGAAATGTTTGATAAAATTAAGAAATAAATAAATAGTCATCTATTATTCTTGTAGTGCTTACTAAGCCTTCACCGGCTTAACGCGTTTATTTTAACGCGTAGGTACAAAGTAACAAGGAAAAAAGTCGAGTTCAGGGACCTCTCATCACATCACATCATCCTTTGGTGGACTCCAAATATAGGTATTTTTTTTAAGAAAATGGCATGTACAATAGTATCTGTGTGAATCCCTAATGAGTGGGAAAAATGTTATCTCGAATGTTATAAATTATGAAAATGAAATAATTAATATATGATATTTCGATTTGAATGGTCTTAAAAGACATCGGTTTTTAAAGAAAATTTTCTGTTACTCAACTTTCTGTGTCGTACTATAATGTAATGCTCTTATATTGGGTTTATACGTATGAATCAGGTATAGGAGTGTTACATTGCCACCATTGTGATACCTGCAAAAAAGAAGAAGAAAAGAGACAGAGCATAGGGAAAAACAAATATAAAATGTATTAAATAAGGCTATAAAATTCGGCAACTACCACTTGTAATTTTTTACAGAAGATTGAATACAAAAAATAGAGAAATTGAATACTAGCAATAGAAATCCAAAGAAATTCAAAGGTATCATTTTTTATTTATTTTTTATATTTTTGGAAATATATATATATATATATATATATATATATAAAAGGAAAAGAAAAAGGTTTAAAAAAAAATACCAGATCGGCACCACCGCCGTTGGCATCCGAGGTCACCACCCCCGATGAAGGGTGGTTCATCTTCCAAGTGCAAACCCTTCGAATCCCTAATATTCGTCGAGGAAATCGCTAGGAAAGAAATATAAGAAGGGTTCCTTTCGAAAAAAAAAAAACTACAAAATACAAAAGAGAAAAATCAAAATCAAAACTTGTTTTGAATGTTTTTCAAATAAAATGTCAGATTCGGGCGTTTTAAACCTTAGATTTAAAAATAAAAATATATAAAAAGAGAAACATAAAATCCCTAAAAAATATTTTAAAATAGAGCCTCATTTTTATTTTTTTTGGGTTTTCGAAACTAGATTTGAATAGATTAACCCCAGATCTATTTTTTTTGAAAAAAAAAAGAGAGAAAGAAAACTTACCTTTCTGACTTCCCGGCCACCATAGGCGGTGGTTTCCGTTGCCAATGACCGATGGCCACGACGGACGATGATACTAAGGGGTGGCTAGGGCATGGAAGCTTTGAGAGAAAAAAAGAGGGTATCTGAAAGTGTTTTTTTAAAAGAAGGGTTTCAAATGATTTTAAAATTAAAAAAATGGTTTTTATAGGGGCTATTATACGGTGTCGTTTTGAAGCTCTTACGCATGGGTCAAAATGGTGTCGTTTTAAGCTTGTAACCCAAATACTCGACCCATCAGCCAATGTCCGCTTGTTTTTCAATGAATGGGTTATTTCTGCACTAAGTCCTTCCGTATTTTTTAAAATCCACAATTTCGTCCTTTTATATTTTTAAATTAATTTTAAAATCACCCTTAACTTTTATTTTTATTTTGATTTAGTCCTTAGGCATTTCGGGTGCCTGAGATTTTACCACCTGTCAATTTCTTGAGAATTATTGCTCATTAAGTCCTTATTTTATTTAAAAATTATATTTTAACCCTAAAACTTTTTAAAATTTCATTTTTAACCCTCGAACTTTATAAAACTTCATTTTTAACCCCCAAACTTTCTAAAATTTTATTTTTGACCCTCGAACTTTCTAAAGTTTCATTTTTGACTCTCGAACTTTCTAAAACTTCATTTTTGACCCTTGAACTTTATAAAATTTCATTTTTAACCCTCGAACTTTCTAAAATTTTATTTTTGACCCCAAACTTTTTAAAAATTACATTTTGATCGTAAACTTTTTGGAAGATTGCATTTTAGCCCTCTAAAACTTTCCAAAATTTTGATTTTACCTCAATTTTTCCTTATTTTCACTTTTTGCTTAAAATTTTCATTTTAATTCAAGATTAGTCCCCTTTTTAATATTCTTCATCTTTTTTTGATTTCCTTTTTCGATATTTAAAATTTTAATCCCACATATATATTCTTGTGTTTAATTTTTAATTTTTTTTACCAAAATCATCTTTTGTGTTTTGTTCCCTTTTTTATGTTTAAATTAAGCCCCCTTGTTTTTTTTTTCCTTTCGTTCAATATTCAAGATTCAATTGTCGTTTAATGTTACTCGTATCTTTATTTTCTCATCTTGCAAGATCATATGTGTATTTTCCCATTTTTTGTGCATAAAAATGTTAATGATTGTATATTTTGATGAATGAAATCATTTTGAAAAAGGGAAGTGATGCTCGTTTATTTTAAGGACTTCGAAAAATAATGATCTAACGTGTTGGGTGCAATTTTTCTTTTCCCATTTTTTGTGCATAAAAATGTTAATGATTGTATATTTTGATGAATGAAATGATTTTGAAAAAGGGAAGTGATGCTCGTTTATTTTAAGGACTTCGAAAAATAGTGCTCTAACATGTTGGGTGCAATTTTTCTTCAAACATAAATAATCGAACATCCTACTTCAAATTGAAAAATTTCCAAAATATTTTTCAACAAGTATTTAAGAAAAAATAAGTTGTTTAAAAATAAAGGCAATGCTCTTTTGTTTTGGGGAATACGAGAGATTGTGCCCTAACGTGATGGGTACGATTTTCTCATTGAATCTAAAATAATCGAGTATCCTATTCAAAACCAATAATTGCTCGATATTCCATATTTTAGGGGAGTCAAAAATTGTGTCCTAACGTGTTGGGTATGGTTTTGCTTTGAACCTAAATGATTGAATATCTTATTAAATGTCTTATTCATATATTTATGGATCGCATCTTGAATTTTTATTCGAGTTTTCAATTTTTGATAATTAGGACCATAGAATAATCGATTAGGTACCAAATTTGGGCGTCTGGGGGTACTAATCATTCCTTATACGTAACCAATTTCCGAATCTACTTTTTGGATTTCGAAGACCAAATCGTTTTTTTAAAATAAACTTAAATGTTTTAGGTGGTCCAATCCCACCGAATTAAAAGATTGATGACGACTCTCATTTTCCAATTTTAAAAATAATTTTCGAAACTTGTTTTAAAAATGGTTTCGAAAAAACGACGTAGTTTTGTCTTTTCTTATTCGAATTGTCAGATAACTCGATTAACTCAAACTATTTAATTCAAAATTTGAATTCTTTATCGAATTTTTCAAATCGAATCAGATTTTGCTCACTCCTACTTGTCACATAATACCTACCATTATTCTTCTACAAAACACTGACACTATATCTTTTGCATTGTCACCCATTTTCTATAACACATCAGCATGAGAATTGTTCTTTCCCCACAAGTTTCTCCTGCAACAATCACCCCTTTCTGTTGCACCCTGCCATCATCCTCTTTCACTATTAGCTAGTACTATAGAACCGATATAGGAAATTTCAACTGCTTGGATTGGGTGAGTCCTGTTCTTTTAAAGAGATAAACTCAAGTATGCATTAATTATGATAAAAAGGATTTGTATAATGTGAAATAGAAAAGCAGGACAGAAGCAAGCAGCTACTCAACCTTTTGTTCTACAGGACTTGTAACTCAAAAGCAAAATGCTTAAAAATCTGTACCCAACAATGAAACTCAACATGACAACAATGTTACTCCATTTCTGTGACTCATTCAGACCTTGCTGCTTCAAAAACCCTTCACCATTGAGATAACACTGCCCTTCTACCATCTTCAAGCATCTCTTCTCACCCTTCTCTCCTCCATACTCATTTAACATAAAACACTCAAAGGGATACTTGAACAAACTCAAGTAGTGCATGAAAATCCAATACTTGGGTATATCTTCTTTTGATATGAAATAGCCTGAAAATAGAAAAAAGGATCCTACGAGGCCGGCGATCAATGATGTTCCCATGATGAAATCTGGAACAAGTGCACTGAAACATGCTACAAATGAATTTGACATTAGAACCACTAACCAGACCACCAATGAGAAGTAAAGAAAAGCACTGATTTCCCTCCTCAATCCTACCAGCCAGTATACAGGGATGGTGTACAGCAGAGCCACAAATAACAGGAAAGGGATGAATACCATTGTGTTTGATATGACAAAAGAAGATACTCTATAAGCTCCCCTTGACGTTTCTTTCATTAAAATTCTTCTCTCTTGTAGATAAATTGGTAAGCCTTCCGTTGTGGATGAGAGCAAGAAGGTGAGACTGAAGGCGAAGAACCCAATTTGAGTTTGTAGCTTAGATCTCATTGAATTATTACCTGCATTCATAAATATTGTGCCAAGCACAATCCCAGCAGCTACAGCTTGTATTGTTCTTGCTATGAAAAGCTGTTTTGTCCTATATATGTTATTAGAAAATCTCTGACATAATATCAGAACCTCCATGAACCGAGGATTGGCATAACAGATGTTTTCTTTGACATTACTGAGTTGAAGATTTCTTCTAATATCTTCACAGTCTTCACTTTCTTCGGTGCTTACGACCAAGTCTTGTGTCACTTCAATGGCAAACTCCAAAACATTAACGTGGTAAGGAATGGAATGACCTGCAAATTGGAGACGTTGTTCAAGGAGATGCATGGTTCCATGATGAATAACAGTTCCATTTGATAACAACAAAATTCGATCAAACAGCTCGAGAATTCGGAAACCAGGTTGATGGACGGTTAAAACAATTGTTTTGCCTTGTTTAGTAGCCATATATTTCAACAACGATACTACATGAAAGGCAGATGCAGAGTCCAACCCTGATGTTGGTTCATCAATCAAAAGAACAGTCGGATCATGAACTAGGTCGACCCCGATTGATACTCTACGTTTCTGTCCACCTGAAATACCACGATTCGATTCCTCACCAATTCTAACATTGGCAACTTCCTCTAGTCCAAGCTCCTTGAGTAACTCTTTTACTCTGACAGCAGCCTTGTTGTGCTGCTGCCCATCATGCAGCCTGAGACGAGCGCTATACATGAGTGTTTCTTCGACTGTTAGAAGCGGGAAGAGAAGTTGGTCTTGTGTGACATAACCTGATACCCTTCGGAAGTGTCCAGGATCCATTGCTTCGTTATTCACAAGAATATTACCGGCAAGTCTACTCAGTGGGATCATCCCTGCTAGCACTTCCAACAATGTTGTCTTGCCAGCTCCACTCGGACCAGCAATTGCCAAGATTTCACCAGGTCTAGCTTCACAATTCACATTTCTTAAAATGCATTTCCTAGCAGTTGCCTCTTTCCACAAAAACCACCTGAAGTCATCAGGCCGCCGAGATAACCAGTAGGAAAGGTTCAAGGCCTTTATTGTGTAATGGATATTGGTATCTCTACAATCCAGTGCTTTTATGGGTAGTTCCATTTTGAAGGCAAGGGCAATGCTGATATTGATACGACAGATTCACCAGTCTGCAACTCTTTATATAATTTTCATTGCAACGTAAAGGGCCTTGAAATTTTCAAAATTTGGCAGGTGAAGTATGAGTGGTAGTGTGGGTTGCATCACCCAAGCACCATTGTCCATGTGACTTGAAAGCTGCAGTTACAATATCTCTCAGAGGCGTTAAATGGGATTTTTGGTATTTCCAATGGATGCAGATAAGATTGCTTTTACATACCAAACAAACCCACACAGGAAACTAAATGGTGCCATTTAATAGGTTTTTTTTAAATATTAAAAAATATAAACTCAATTCAACTTTAATCGAAAAATTAGCAATCAATTGAGCTTCTAAAATACGATTTTTCGTCAAAATACTTGGCAAGATATTAAGTGATGATGTGGTAACTAATAAGACAGTTGACACGAAAAAACGATGAGGAGATGACTGGCATGATGTTTGACATAAAAAAAAACATTGATAATTGTTTTTAAGAAATTATTTAAAATTATAATAAATCATTAAAATGATAAAAAAATTTAAAATTTTAAAAGGGTAATAAATTTTAAGTTTTTAATGTTAATGTTAATGTTAATGTTAATACTTTTAATAATTTATATAATCTTTTTTATAAGTCTTTTTATAATTTTATTACAAAATTATAATATTTTAATAATGCCTAATATTTTTTAAAAAGTGTTGACTGAGTCTTAACTCAATTTGTATCAACATTATAACTAAAGCAAGAGGATGTGAGTTCAAATGCGCTAAAACAAGAGTATATCTTTTTATAATTTTTCTATAATTTTTAAAAATCAATTAAACCCTTCTAAAATAATTAAAAAACAAGACTTAAAGGTCCATAAAGTCCTAAACTTTTCCCAAAAATAAATGCACTTAATTGAACCATCAAACATTGAAGTCCTCGTTAAATAAGACATTTGATTGTTAATTTTAACAGTTGATCATTAAAGTGTAACAATTCTATTTTTTTTAAAAATACTTGGGGCTTATTTCTATCATGTGTCACACTAGTTTTGTGCCACATGGTGAAAATTAGTAATTTCCATTTAATTTTTAAAAATATTAAAATTATAAAAATATATAAAAAATTATAAAGAAACATTAAAACGATTAGAAAAATAAAATATAATAATTATTTACAAATATAAAAATAAATTAGAAAAGAGCAAAAAATTATTTAAAAATAATTTACAAAAACCACTTACATGCATTATTAAGGCATATATTAATATTTTTAATTAAAGTTCCCATACAAATCACCCAAATTAAGGCACCAACCGTCCATATATAAGTTGGGTCTAATTGCCACATAAACCTTAAAAAATCACTAATTAAGCTTTTTAACTAATAATATTCAATAGCGATTAATTTTTATAGTTTTTACTATTTAGTTTTTTACCTTAATTAGTCATTAATTTGACAAAATTACCCATCTAGAATGCAATTTACCTATACAGTAACTCCTAAATATTTAATAAAAATATTTATGGGTTTGATTTACAAAAACGAGATCTCAATATCTCATTTTTTAACATCATTGATTTTAGGGTCAAAACACTTATACTTTAATTAACTATTCATTTAACTAATTCGTCAGATCAAAATTCAATATAATATCGTAATTAATTCGTAAATATAAATTAATAATATTTACGAACTTGATCGTTGGAGAATAGGGCTTCGAAACCACTGAAAAACATATTGTTACATAGTTTGTCCAGAGCATGATTAAAACATCTCAAACCAATTCTAAACTATCATCAATTATTCCATAACATTGCTAAACATTATGAAACATATAACACCATCAAAATATCATGTAATTCAACATATATCTCAATCAAAGTTTAACTAAGTTCGTAGAGCTAACAAAATGTTCAAGATTCAAAAAGTATATTTCACTAGTAATCTCATATACATACTTTGTTTTAACCTATGTACATGCCATAATATATTACCAAAAGATCAAAACCAAACTCTCTTCCAAGCATTGAGATATGATGTGTTGAGTTGCGATTGTATCTTCACTCTAGAGCTTTAACTAGAGCCTTTACCTATGCATTGAAAAATAACGCGTTAAACTTATAAAAGCTTAGTACGCACATCAAGAATTAAACTTAACTTTACAATTAACAAATATTAACATTAAAATACATAAATTATAATAATATAAAATGGAATCAAATAAATATTAAGCATTAAGAATTCTCAACTATCTTCTTATAGGACACTTACCAATTTCGCCAATAAATTCCATTCATCGATTCATATTAGTCCATATGTAGGCTCAATAGAACACGTAGGATATGCGAAAAGAACATTGAATCACTAGCACAAATGTGCGTACATTGATATGCATTGAGGTGCGGAGTCACTAAATTGCACCGAAGTGCCACTATCACTAGCTCGCATGAAACTTCCTAAAGTCATGACATTTATATCCTACTAGTTAACATATTGTCTACATGGGCATTTAATATGTTCAAATCATCACATTCACTCTACAATGAATAGCAATGCAAACTTTACTTTTTTTACAATTTGGTCCTTCATCTCATGAAATTCATTAATCATTAAAATATCACTTAGCATATAATTTACTATAATTAATCACTTCATTTAAACTTTCTATTGTAATATTTTATTTCACTTATCTAATTTTTATACACTTTTCAATTTAGTCCTCCTTATTTCAACTTCACTACGCATAATCTATTCACTTCGTTATTTAAATTCAACTTATATCAACTCTACTTTTAGATCAATTTCATGTCAATCTTTAACATATTCTTATATAAATTTATCTCATAAATATTTACATGACAAATTTGAAAAAAAAAATCACTTAAGTTTTATTAGGTAAGGTGAAATTCTTGAGGTACTTACAACCCGTGCTTGGATGAGCTTCCTTCTCCTTCCTTCACTCTTTACCTACCTTTTTCCCTTTGTCACCAACTTGGGATTCACCCTTTTTCTCTTTTTCTTCATTTTAGTAAATATATATATATACAAGATTCAATATCTAAACAATAATCAAATAATGTTTCCATGCACTTTTACTTAAAATAAACATGATCATTTTTCTAATTCATGAAAATAACAATAAAACCTTATCATCCTTACCTTAAACTTTTATCCCAAACACTAACTTCACTTTTCTATCTCCTCCAATGTATGAAATATTTGTCTTAAGAAGAAACTAAGCTAGCTATGAGGTTACTCTATTAATTTCAATAAGAATTAAAGGAAGAATTTTGAAGTTTTTAAGCTTGAGACAGTTGGAAATGGTGGAAAGGACTAAATAGAATAAAATAAAAATTTGTTCTTATGATATATGGGGGTGACGTGAAAAGGGATGAAGAATAAGGAGATTTCTATATTTTTCTCTCACAAAAATCTATTTGCTTTAATTTTTTTAAATGTTATTTAAAAATCTAGAAATAATGATTTTCCTAATTTCATATTTATGAGATTTTTTCCTCGTAAATAGCTATTTTGGAAAAGACCATTTTAACGTTTAACAATATCTACAATTCCGCTTCATAACACTTTTATGGTATAGTTACACTTCTAGTCCTTCTTCTTTCTCATTTCACTTCAATTTAATCATTCTTATTTTTAATTCTCACACTTTTTGCCCCAACGTTTTTCACTCTATTACAATTTAGTCAATACCTCAAATTAATTTCTCTCAATTCAAAAGTCTTTTTTAATTCCCTACAATATTCAACTACTTTTTCTACTAACACTAACGATTCCTATTTTGGTTATTTCAAAGATTCTAACATGTGTACATCTCGAAATAATGATATTTTTATCTCGGGAGTGTTAGGGGTGTTACATGCATAACTTATCTTAAAGAAGGATATGTAGAAGAAGATCTAACGAAACATATTGTTTCGAAGGTTTTCCTCATGCATGATCTTCAAAGGAAGGTTGATATAAATTGTTGAGCAATTTTTCGTTGTATCTCATTGAAGGAGACAATCAGATATTTATACATATTATTATTGTTCATGGACTTGACCCCACTATTCATAGGATTGATATTCTGAGCGGGCCTCAGGCATGCTTGACACATGTACTGTTCTGGATCGCCTGTTAGACCTCACGGCCTCCCACATGCGAACTCCTTAGGTATATACGAACTGAGACCGCGAACTCCCCTCGACACATGCGAGTTAATCCCGCGAGATCCCCTTACTGACCTCTCCCTATATGTCTCGTACACATCCATCTAGTAACACACGAACAGTTCGTAGGTAGACAATCCGAATCTTATCTAAATTTTGGGTTGATGATCATTAGTGTATAACATAAATATTCAACAATTCCATTCAACTGATAAATTGATTGATATTAAGTGATGTTGTCGTGAGACGGAATAAGTGCCAAGTGTACTCCTCTTGCTTTAATCAATGTTTTGTGACATTAAATTGTCTAGTTCATTAATTAGATTCAATGTAAATATTGTGTACTTTTTCTTTTAACAGGTTTTTATCCCATTTTGTTGAGTTTTCAAGCCACAAAGAAAGAAAAGATTGCAGAGCAAAAAACACCAAGGGAATGATCAAAACTGATCTGATAATTTCATTAAAAAAAATAAAACTGATATATGCTACAAAGCTGGCAACAATTATCCTACCTAACCCCACTAATTACATGAGAAATCACATGTCTTAACTTGAACAAATAAACAAGCTGACTTATCAGCCTAAATCTGCACCTAAGCAACAAAAAGTAATCATTCTAAGCTGTCAAATTAAACTTTGATCCTATCCAAAAAATTACAAACAAACTGAAAGAGCTAAACTGATTACAAACAAAAGAAACAAAACACTGCATAGTTGAGCTTGTATGTTGCATGTCTGCTGTTGCATTGCAGGCCAAAAATTCAACACTCCTCCTTGGCATGTATGCAACAGACACTAATGTTACTTCTCAAAGTTTCAAATCTCAAGGTTCCAAGAGGCTTAGTTAAAACATCAGCAAGTTGATTTTCAGAACTGCAATGAACCAAACTTACTCCTTCGATTGCTCAGCCTCCCTAGCAAAATGATATTTGATCTTGAAATGCTTAGTTTTGCCATGGAATACAGGAGTCTTGGCCATGGAAACTGTTGACTGATTATCAACCTTGATTTCAGTAACTTTAAATTACTTTTCATTTAAATCACCTAGCAATTTTCTCAGCCAAATGGCTTGGTTAATAGCTACAGTAGCTGCAATATACTTTGTTTCTGCTGTTGACTAAGCCACAATTTGCTGCTTCTTTGAGCTCCAAAAAAACACCCCTGAGCCAAGAGTAAAGAAATATCCAGAAGTACTCTTCATGTCATCAACTTACCCTGCCCAGTCACTATCTGAGTAGCCAGTTAACTTCAGCTCATCACTCTTCACAAACTTCACACCATGATCTAAAGTTCCCTTGACAAACCTCAAGACCCTTTTTGTTACCTTAAAATGTGAGACATTACAGAAATGCATAAATCTAAAAAGGAGACTTACAGCATACATGATGTTTGGTCTTGTTGCTGTCAAGTAGAGCAGGCTACCCACAAGGCTTCTATAGTCTTTCTCATCAACCCTCTCAAGGTTATCATTATTGGACAGCTTCTCTCCTTATGCAATTGGAGTATTAACAAGTTTGCACTTCTCCATATAAAACTTAGTTAAAATCTTAGAGGCAAATGCTTGCTGTCTTGTGAATATAGCATACTGAGTTTGAGTGACCTCCATGCCAAGAAAATAAGTCATTTCCCCTAAATCAGACATCTCAAATACTTCTTGCATCTACTTTTTGAATCCATCTATCAACCCTTTTTTACTTTCAGTCACAAGCAAGTCATCCACATATAGTGAGATGATCAATAGAGTCTCATGCTCAGCCTTCTTAACATACAAGGTAAGCCCACTTAGGCTCTTTTAAAAGCCAAGCCTTGACAGATAAGTGTTTATTCTGTCATACCAGGCCCTTGGAGCCTGCTTAAGGCCATAAAGTGCTTTCTTAAGCTTGTAGACCTTGTGCTCTTCACTTGGAACTTCAAAACCTTCAAGCTGATCAACAAAGATCTCCTCCTTGAGGAAACCATTAAAAAATGCTGACTTTACATCCAATTGGTGTACCTTCCATTGCTTCTGAGCAGCCAAAGCAAACAACAGTCTTATTGTATCCAATCTTGCAACTGGTGCAAATGTCTCAGAAAAATCAACTCCATACTGCTGGTTGTATCCTTTCACAACCAACCTAGCTTTGTGCTTGTTTAGTGACCTATCAGCATTGTATTTGGTCCTAAACACCCATTTTACACCAATGACTTTCTTATGAACAGGTCTATTAACCAAGTCCCAAATGCCATTTTTATGTATCATGTCCATCTCAACTTGCATGACATCCTTCCAACAGTCTTCCTTGGAAGCTTCATCAAAGTTTGAGGGCTCAAAAATAGCCAAATCACACCTCTCATAGATGTCAGCTATAGATCTTGTACCCCTGACAGGCAGATCATTAAAGTCTTCCTCTTCATGAGCTTCATCTTCAGCAGGTTCTAACTCAACACCTTGCTGCTCTAGTTCAGGTAGACTTGCATCTGTACCACTCCACTTTCAATAACAGCTTTAATTGAACTTTACATCCCCATCACAACAATCTTCTTTGTGGATGGATCAAAGACTCTGTAGCCTTTCTTTGTGCTGCTATAACCAACAAAAATACCTGCTGGAGCTAAAGTGTAGCAAAGGCAACCAAATACCTTCAAATGAGAGACTGAAGGCTTGTGTCCAAACCAAGCCTCAAATGGAGTTTTGCCTTTGACAACATTGGTTGGAAGCCTGTTGAGCAAGTATACAGCAATGTTTACTGCCTCGGCCTAAAAGTTGTTAGGCAGCTTGCTCTCAAATAATAAACATCTAGCCATATCAAGAACTATCCTATTTTTCCTCTCACCAACACCAATCTACTGTGGTGTGTAAATGTTGGTCAACTGATGCAAAATCCCAACTTCTTCACAAATTTTTTGAAAACTAGCTGACACATATTCAGCGCCATTATCAGATCTTAGTGCCTTTAGCTTACAACCAGATTGGTTTTCAGCTAAGGCCTTAAACTTGGTGAAAAAATCAATCACCTCTAACTTTTTCTTCAAAAAGTTTACCCAACAATACCTTGTACAATCATCAATAAACAACACAAAGTACCTGCTGTTACTCCATAAGGAAGTCTTCATAGGTCCACAAACATCTATATGGACCAAATGAAGTTTTTCTTGAGCTCTTGAAGCCATATTAGCTAGAAATGGCAGTCTGGTTTGCTTTCCAAGCTGACACACCTCACAAACAGCATCTTGAATATCTATCTTGGACATATCCTCAACCAAATCCATCTTTTGCAGCAGACCAAGTGATTTGTAGTTCACATGCCCCAATCTCTTGTGCCATAAGCAAGACTCATAAGCCTGACTAGCATATGCCCTTTCATCTAGCTGATTTATATCCAAAATAAAACATCTATCCAACATGGACACAGTTACCAATTTTTGATCAGATGGATCTTCTATCATACACAAATTATTCTTAAAGGAAAGACAGTAGCCCTTTTCAAGCAATTAACCAACACTCAACAAGTTCTGATCAATCAGGTACAAAGAGAACATCAGAGATTGCCTTGTTACTTGACTTAGTGCTGATCACCACCTTACCCCTTCCTTTAGCCTCAATGAAGTTTCCATTTCCTATTCTGACTTTGGAGACATAACTGGTATCCAGCTACCTGAACAACCCTTCATCAAATGCCATATGATGTGTGCAACCACTATCAATCAGCCGATCTTTCTTCACATTGGTTGCAGAAGCAAAACAAGAGGCAGTGAAGACTTGCTCCTCTTGAGCTTGAACATCCTCAATTGTTTGAGCTTGATTCTGCTGCTGTGGTGGAGCTTTCAGTTTGTTTTTATAAACTTTTTCAACATGACCAAGTTGCTTACAGCTCCTGCATTGGATATCAGGTCTGTACCAGCAGTACCTCTCCAAGTGTGTGGTCTTTTTGTAGTGAGTGCATGGTGGGAACCTTCTTCTTCCAAATTCTCTTTTGGGCTTTTCTTTCTTGTCTGACCAAACTTTCTTTCCCTTGTAGCTTGAGCTTGAGCTTGAGTTTTCTCTACCTCTAGCCTGAAAAGTACCCTCAAAATGATCCTCCAATCTGTTTGCTCTCCTCTGCTCTTGTGCTTAAAGAGCATTGATCAGATCTGTTAAAGGTATAGTTGATAGGTCCCTAGAGTCCTCCAAAGAAGATATTTTTGACTCATACTTCTCTAGAAGAGTTGTAATAACCTTTTCAACTATCCTTTTTTTAGTGAACTCATCACCAAGGAGTCTAATGTTGTTAACAGTCACCATTATCCTGTCAGCATACTGCTTAATGGTCTCAGACTCTTTCATCTTGAGGTTCTCAAAATCCCTTTTCAAATTTATCAACTGCTGCTGTCTGGTTTTCTCTGACCCCTGGAACTCTTCCTTGAGCTTGTCCCATGCTTGCTTTGGAGAGTTGCAAGCCATGATCTTGATGAACATTACATCAGAAACACTATTCTGCAGGCAAGACATTGCCTTGTACTTCTTGGCACAATCTTCATTGTGTTGTTTAATTTGAGCTATTGTAGGATTAGCTCTCAAAGATGATGGTTCTTCATCAGCTTGAACTGCATTCCACAAGTCATGAGCTTGCAAATAAGTCTTCATTTTCACAGCCCATATGTTGTAATTTTCTCCAAAAAAAATAGGTGGTGGAGGAGGTGAGAAACTCATCTTTTACAGCAACAAAAATGACAGCAACAAAAAAAATAGTTCTGCTTTTCTTTTCTGACACTCAACAAAGAAACAAATAACAAGCAAAAGGCCCTCAAAGATGTCAGGCTCTCGATACCATGTTGAGTTTTCAAGCCACAAAAAAGAAAAGATTGCAGAGCAAAAAACACCAAAAGAATGATCAAAACTGATCTGATAATTTCATTAAAATAAATAAAACTGATATATGCTACAAAGCAGGCAACAATTATCCTACCTAACCCCACTAATTACATGAGAAATCACATGTCTTAACTTGAACAAATAAACAAGCAGACTTATCAGCTTAAATCTGCACCTAAGTAACAAAAAATAATCATTCTAAGCTGTCAAATAAAACTTTGATCCTGTCCAAAAAAAAAAAACAAACAAACTGAAACAGCTAAACTGATTACAAACAAAAGAAACAAAATGCACTGCATAATTAAGCTTGCATGTTACATGTCTGCTGTTGCATTGCAGGCCAAAAATTCAACACATTTGATATTTTCTAGTAACGTTTTTAATAAGACGCATAGTTTCTTCACAGAAATCTAAACAAGAGCGATACAAATAATATAATTATTGTGGATGCTCATTGAAAGAAGATAAATTATAGAGAAGCGGTGGTGGCAGTGTCGCATCACTTCTACAACCTTAATTACAAGTCCCAAGTATCTGTGTAACGCTTTATCACTCTCTCAGTTTTCAGACACATGGATTATTCTCTCTACTTTCTGTCTGGCTTTTACTGATTATCTGACCTTCTACAGTTATATATAACTTTGAATTAACCCACACAGACATAGAGTAAGTGACCTTTAATTCAACTGAAGCAACCAAATGAAGTTAATATGTTTCATTCATTCTAGCTATGTTTTGTTCAAGTAACCTGTTCAAGTGCTCATCTAATCATGTTTTTGGAAATTTTTATTGCAGAATGTGAGATATTTTCCGGAAGACCAAGTGTTGGGCGAGATGAAGGTATATGTATATATGTGCCTCTCTAAATTATATATACTTAAGGAGGGAAGTGTTAAGCATAGAATCTGTTGGACTGAAAATGCTGCACTTCGATTTTATAAGCATCAAATTGTGCAAAATGAGAACAAGCGTTTTGAACCTTTTGAGTTCACGTCGTGTCTTTTTGGTTACCATTTTGACCAATTTCAAGTTGTTGAATGTATAGAAGAAGAGATCAAAGGCAACAGAAGACGCAGCTACAGCCTCCCACGACAACAATAAGGTACTAATATGTCCACCCTCTTTTCCTTTTTCACTTTAACCTCTAATTTTAAATTTTTAATTATAATTGCAGGGTGAATCTCATTACTTGAGAGAAAAAGAAGAAGAAGATAAGACGGAGATTCGACATGTGTCCCATGGTTATGATTTGGTTAAAGGAAAAATGGATAATGGAATGGAAGATTATGTTGTTGTAGAAAGTAGGAGAATGAACGGGCATGACATACGACTCTATGCAATTTTCGATGGTCATTCAGGTTGTGATGTTGCCAAATATTTGCATACTCATCTCTTTGAGAAGATATTGAGCCAGGTAATGAAGTTGTTGTGTCATTGACCCTGTTATCTTTCCCTGATTAATTATGTTGTTGTGTGATGAATAGTCTGATTTCTGGAGGAACCTGGAGGGAGCGATGAAAAGAGCGTATAAAGAAATGGACGATGAGATATTGGAAGATGCTGCTGGTTCAAGAGGTGGTTCCACTGCTGTTACAGCGATATTAATAGATAGAAAGAAGCTAATGGTGGCTAATGTTGGTGACTCTCGGGCTATAAAATGTGGCGGAGATGGGGTGAAACAAGTAATGGAGTTTGTGTCGAAAAAGCCAGGTAATGGAGTTGGGTCATAAATGAATTATAATTCCTCGAGTGGATTGATGTCTAATATATATATATATATATATATATATATATATGTATATATGGATGTGAAGGGAATGTTGCTCGAGTGGATGGGCAGTTGGCAATGACAGGGGCTTTTGGAGATGGATAATTGAAGGAACATATCACTTCAGAACCCGATGTGAGGATTGAAATCATTGAGCCGAATACTGTTGAGTTCATCATCTTGGCTAGTGATGGGCTTTGGAAGGTATGATTATGATATCAGCTTCTTCTTTTTTTTGGTTTGGTTTGGTTTTGCATTGGATGATGAGATTGGGCATGCATGCATGCATGCAGGTAATGTCAAATGAAGAAGCTTTTGATGAAATTAGAGGGTGATGATGCAGAAGAAGCATCCCAAGTACTGATCAAAGAAGCATTAGATAGGGGGAGTCGAGATGATATCTCTTGCATTGTTGTAGCTTTTCGTTGATCGCTCATACTAACTTCATATTTCTTCTCACTACAACTTACAGTGTATGCAGAAATCAATCTCAATCTTACTTAAAAATCCTTTGCCGTGCCATTACATTTATTATGATTACTACAAGCCAGGGGTACGTTAGCCTCCTAGCTTTCTCTTGATTCTTTCATGAATAAAAACAAAGTGAAGACAGAGGTGAAGGACTTACAGTAAAATTCTAACCTTAGAACATCTTTTCAGTTATCCATAATATTTTATTTTAAAAGCAAATTAAATTTGATGGATATGTCATCAGCATAAGAGGTCAACTATTACAATTTGTTAGCAGTACCTATGAGCTTTTCATAACTTCTTAACACAGTTAATATAACACCACTTTTTATAATAATAATAATAATAATAACATATACATATAAGGGTGTTTCATATATTTTAACAACATAATCATATTAGAGGAAATATCATGTTCATCTCTCGAATTACTATTGATATGAGTAAATTTCAAAAGTTTTTACATTTAAAATTTTATACAATCATGACATTATAGATTTCAATTTTAAATATATATATATATATATGTTTTGGTAATGAATTTCAAATATATTATTATTACGTCAATGTTCTCTCTAAAAAATATCATATTAAAATAGCCATATTATTAAATGACTATTCTACTTTTAAAAGAAAAATTTATCATAATTTATTACATTTTTTTTATTTGTAGTTCAAATTTTATAACACATAGACTAAAAAATATGTGATAATATATAAAACTATTTAGGTTATGGTTATTTTAAATCAATAAGATTATATGATAAATTTCGATTGTATAATCTTTTATTAATTCATACACTTAAATAATGTGTTGTAAATAACATTTAAATGTTAGTTATTAATAACGTGATTTGAATAAAACAAATCACTAAATATATGAATGTTATGAGAAATAAATAAAACTTTTGTAGTGAAAAAATTCACTTACAATTTAGATAGAATCAACTAAATTACATAAGTGTCTTCGTAATGAAGTTGTCACTTTGAGATCAAGATGAACCCAGTTAAAGAGCCACGTCGTGATGTGAAAATAACATAGTCGTGACGTTGACTTAAAATTTTGTATTCTTTACATTTTGGTCTATATCGAACTCAAGTTAGTAAATGAGTTTTCGTAAGCTTGTATAAGATTAAAAAATGACTATATAATATTTAATATGCATGATTTACTTGTAATTGAATGTATATTGATTGTTGAATTGAATGTTATAAATTATAGTTGTTCCAACAACGGATATGTGATACTTTATAATTCGGATTTGACGATCGGATCAGATATCTAGGTAGTGATGGAGTTAAAAAAAAATTTGGGGGTCGGAATTAAATTGAATATTTTTATGATAGTACAAATATAGTTTCATCATTTTAATAATCTATATCTTTATTATTTTTAAAGGATTAAATTAAATTTTTATCATTTTTGAGAGGGTCAAAGTGTAATTTTATCATTATTAATTTAAAATTTTATAAATTATAAAGGATCTAAATTAAAAATTTACCATTTTAAGAGAGTTATAATATATATACAAAAAGAAAAATTGTAAAAATCTTAAATTTTGGGGCCTACTTATTTTTTGGGAGGATTATAGTGTAAATTTACAAAAAAAATGAAAAAAATAAACTTGGGGGCCATGGGCCTTAACGTGACTCTGCCCTTGTATCTAGGTATTTTTGGAGAATTAACAAATACTAATATGAAAAATATTAAGTGCGAATTTAAAGTCTCACAATTTAAATATTAGATCAATTATCAGTATAAAATCAGATTAAACTAATTCATGAAATTAGAGATCAAGAAAATAAAATAATAAAAAGAGAAAATTATATTTAAAATAAAGAAAGAAGCAAAAGTTTTTTGAGCATCTGTGTGTGTAAAGTATGTGTATATTGTCAAAAGATCAAAAAAATATGAACAAACACTACTATATAATCGAATTAATATATTTAAAAAAATGTTGCGCATATCTGCGCCCCCTAAGTAAACTATCTCACTTTATATATAATATAATTATAATTACATAAAAAATATCAATTAAGTGTCAAATTAAATGGAACTCATGTCCAAATTAATTAAAACAAATAATAATGATATGTGGATTAAGCACATTATCATTAGGGTTTGAGCCTAATTTGGCTCTTTATTCGTACCTTAACCTTAGCCTACGTTACAAGTTGAGTAAAATCCTATCGACTTTTGACTAAGTTTTGTCCTACATTAGTAGAAAGATAAATTGAACGACAGACGTAAAAAACCTTTTTCGATATACACACAGGTAATTAAGGCGGATTTTTACTCCGATGAAAGATTTTTTTCGTCCTAACAAACGCAAGTAGAGGACCTGAACAAATAGAGTTGCATTTTTTAAGAAATATAAAAGGGACCTAAACTCAACACGAAAAGAGGAGAAGCTGACAAAACCTCCAAGCACGGGTTTCATCAAGAAGACAGAGTTTTTCCATTGATTTTTTTCATGTTTTCTTTTTCTATGTCTAGTTATTGTTATTTCACGATGTTTTTCAGATTCTTCATGAACTTTATTCTCTTTTCTTTTTGAGATTTGATTATTTATCTATTTTGTTCTTTTTAGAGATCTGATTATCTATCCATTCTTGCTCTTTACTGATAATAGCCTAATCAACTACTAATTTGACAGAATCTAAATAAATTGAAAAATGATTTTTTTTTTTTAGGTCTAGAATGAATAACTCTTTATCTAAATTAGATGGGTTAATTCGTAATTCGTAATTAGGATAGAAATATAATTTGTTATCTTGGGTATCCATAATTGAGGTTTGTTCTTAATCAATTTGGTATAAATTGTTAACATAGGAATATAGTTCAATAATTGAATTAAATTAGTTCTTTAATTGCTTGGAAAAAAATAATGGAATTTTAGTACTAACCAACTCTACTAGGATAAATTGGATGAAATTGTAATATTAAGTTTTTATTATCGGTTGTCTATTTTTGTTTATTAGACTTAGCTGAGAAATTCTATTATCGATTTATTTGTATAGGTATTGGGATAATATTTGGTGATTAGCATTATAATTAGTAATAGCTCTTTGTGAGACCAATATTTTTTTTATACTTGTTACGATATGTATATTTTCGTGTGCGATACTTGACCAATAAAATGAATGATTTGACAAAATAATTATACAAGCAAAGAATATGTTCCGATGATACCTCTTATCCGTATCGATCGTCAAGACGAATAAAAGACATTACAATTTAAAGTCTTCTTTAGATGATTCTAGGTTCTTCCATATTTAAATGGAAACTTTAGATTTCAAGCTTTCTTCCGTGGTTAACAAGATTATTGCTATGACTAAAAGGATATCAAAATGTCTCCAAGAATTGTTATTTTTGGAAATTTTTTGATTCGATTCGACTAGATCGAATACTCACTTTTACTAATAACATGTGATGTGCCACGCTTGCTTCATGTTGACATACAATGATTAATTTTAAATTGTAAAAATAGTCAAAATTTTAACAAAAAATTATTGAAAATAATTATTACTGCAAAATAAAACTGTTAGCACTGCAAAAACACTACCTTAAAAGCGAAATCGTTCTGATTGGTATAATCCTCAAAATTAGACGTTATCCTTTGAGATTAACACGATCTACATCTAAAAATAAAAAATTAAATATTTTTGATGTGTTTTGCAAATGAAATATCCCTATTTATTTATTTATAGGCTAAACATGTTAAAAAATTTATTTGTATTTTTGATCTAAGTGTATATGAGGCCACTAGTTTTCCAAATCAACCCCTTCAATTTTTACCACCGGAAATGAAATGATTAGGCATATTGACTTGACTTGACACAGTCGACTGACATTCATATTTATTCTTCCTGCCGTTTACCCTTTACTTAGATCACCAGATCCCTTCTCTGTTTACGTAAGTGTTGGGTTTTTAGTATACCTAATCTAAGATAGAGCTGCCGTACCCCATTAATTCCACATTCAACACAAGGGAGGTAGAGAAATACTAACCACTTACTTTTCTTCTCTCTTGCTTGAATCCAGATTCCAAACCTGCTGCTAATATGTCTGGACGACAAAGCTTTGATTCACAAGCCACCCGCCACCGTCACTCTCTCAGTTTTGCCTCTACCGACCACACTGAAATCAACAAGCCTGACTTCAAACAACTCGATCTGTTGGCTTCACCTGTTTCACCATTGCTCACTACCCGCAACAACAATGGAAGTACTGCAGCCCTCACTACAACATCCGGTAATAGCTCCACCTCATCCGCCGGTTCCGTTTCCAGCAAAAACAGTACCCATTTCTCTGGGGAGTTTTCGGAGAAAACCACATCTATACCTGGATCTGTCTCAACAAACCGGAATCTTAGGCCGGGTCATAGGAGATCCGTGTCTGCTGGGCCTCCTTTAATCTACTCTGGTTCAAGCTTCAGTGGAGCAACCTCATCTTCTTCATCTTCATCCTCTCCCGTTTGTTCTATCCCAACCACGACCAATATTTTACCCAGTGGTAACATTTGCCCGTCTGGGAAAATCCTAAAAACCATGGGGTTACGTACCTCTAACAAGACCGACATGCTTGGTGCTGGCAAAGGAAACTATGGACATGGCAGCATAATTCGCGGTGGTGGCGGTGCTAAATTGGGGACTGCTGCTGATCCTGAAGAAATGAAGAAAGCTGGTAATGAGATGTATAAAAGAGGGAATTTTTTGGAAGCGCTGGCATTGTATGATAAAGCAATATCTATTTCACCGGAAAATGCTGCTTACCGAAGTAACAGGTCAGCAGCGCTGGCGGCGGTGGGAAGGTTGGGAGAAGCCGTCAAGGAGTGTGAGGAGGCTGTTAGATTGGACCCTGGTTTTGGCAGAGCTCATCAGAGGTTGTCTTCCCTTTATCTTAGGTGAGTAACTTACATTTTCTTATTTAATTTATCATCTTGATTAATGTGATAGGTGGTTTGCTTTATTTATGTTCTCTTCGGTGTTGCTGTGGATTGGATCTGTTTAATTTCTGTGGGCTTTTATTTCTCTCTCATTCAGTGATTCGTCCTTGTTTGTTCTTTTTCATGCTCATGGGTTGTGATTTCGATGCCATCTCTTCTTTCAATTCTCTGTTCCAATCTCCCTGCTGCTATTACTTTGAGATTGCTTTGTCTCTTTGTTGCTAGCTTCTCAAGGTGTGCTTTTCATATATATGACAGATTTTAAAGGATTGTACTTTTGTTGTCCATAATCATCTTATTTTTTGATTTGGCTTCTTCTGTTTGAACCATTCAATTTCTTACCACATCACTTTCCTTTCTCAATTTAAGTTAAAGTTTAATATTCTTTTTCCACTAACAAAGAACAAAGCCCTTTGAATGGATGTTCAAACTGGAAATGGATTTTGGACAGAATATTAACAATCCTCAAATTTCTTACTTCCAGGTTAGGTTTGCCTGATAATGTTAGACGCCACCTATGTTTTCCAGGGCAACAATCAGATCCAGCTGAGTTACATAAGTTGCAGTTGTTGGAAAATCATATTAATCGATGCACAGATGCTCGAAAGATTGGTGATTGGAAGACTGTAATAAGGGAAATTGATGCAGCAATAGCTGTTGGTGCAGACTCATCTCCCCAGGTACGGCTCCTGGCCTTTGCATATTTGCACTAGCTAGCTGTTTATAGAAGTTTAAGTGCAGAATATCTGAGCCTGTTGAAATGAATTCACAGCTCATTGCTTGTAAAGCAGAAGCCTTTTTGAAGCTCCACCAAATTGATGACTCGGATTCCTGCTTATCGAACATTTCAAACTTGGAGAAATATACTCCCTCTTCACAGATTAGGTACTTTGGTATGGTGGCTGAAGCTTATGCCCTTTTTGTTCAAGCCCAGGTTGAAATGGCATTGGGAAGGTGAGCTTTGAAAAATGAAGTTACGATTTACGATTTGGTATTGTTGTTAGGGTTGAGTGAAAATGCATTATAGACTTCTTGCAGATTTGAGAATGCAGTTTCTGCAGCAGAGAAGGCTAGACGTATTGATTACAACAATGTTGAAATTGCAGTGGTATTAAATAATGTGAAAATGGTAGCAAGAGCACGGTCACAAGGCAATGACTTTTTCAATGCCGGAAGATATGCTGAAGCCTGCTCTGCTTATGGGGAAGGGCTCAAATATGATGGCTCTAACTCTGTTCTATACTGCAATAGAGCAGTTTGTTGGTCTAAACTTGGACTCTGGGAAAAATCTGTAGAGGACTGCAACCAGGCCCTTAGGATCCAGCCAAATTACCTAAAAGCCTTACTTCGAAGGGCTGCCTCGAACGCAAAGGTGAAATGATGTTTGTATGGTCACTTTTTGGTGTATGTGCTTTCATGTTTCATTTCTGTTGATTAGGAACTGACACACGAGTATATGTTTAGCTTGGACGGTGGACAGATGCTGTGAGAGATTATGAGCTCTTGAGAAAGGAACTTCCTGGAGACAATGAAGTAGCTGAGTCTCTACATAATGCACAAGTTGCACTGAAGAAATCCCGTGGAGTGGATGTTCTTAACATGAAAATCAGCGGTGAAGTAGAAGAAATTTCTAGCCTAGAGAGATTCAAAACTGCAATATCGACACCAGGTGAGATTGATATGCCGTTATGTGGATTTCATTTCCTCAAGTCGGGTATCTGATTTACAAATTCAAAACTTTCAGGGGTATCAGTGGTCCACTTTAAAGTGGCAACCAATGAACAATGTGAAGAAATATCCCCATTCGTAAATTTGCTTTGTGTTCGGTATCCATCTATACATTTTTACAAGGTAATTGTGTTCTTTACTAGTTGAGCTCATTCTGTCACTTGCATACTAAACCAATTATATGCCACGTCTCGTTGTTTTGTGATTGAAGGTGGATGTAGAGGAAAGCATAGCAGTGGGAAAAGCAGAAAGCATAAGAATGGTCCCTACCTTTAAGATTTATAAGAATGGAAACAAAGTGAAGGAGATGATCAGCCCTACCCATCAGTTCCTGGAGGACTCATTGAGGAACTATATTCTATAGAGAAAAAAGTAAGAGTAAAATGAAATTTCCTTTTCTTTGTGGCTCAAGTCACCCCCACAAACAGCATTGGATGATAATTGTCCAAAGTATTCATTTTCATTTCATTTTTTTTGTTTTTGGGTTGAAGATCATTGTCATTTCTTGATTCATACTAGGACCAGCAGTTTTACATGTGATATAATCGACTACATACTTGTTTCATAGAACTCCAGAGAGGCCAAGATAAAGCCTCAGACTCAGTGAAAATAGCTTCTTAGTTTTACATTTATGGAATTGCTTAATGCTTTTCTATATCTTTTGATTTCTACTTTTGACCTGCACTACCACTAAACCTTTTTAATTTTAAGAGAGAGAGAGAGTGATGTCCCCCATGTCTCCTATGACATGAAAAGGTGGGATAAAGTGTGGAATATAATTATTTTGTCTCTCCAATTGGGTTGGCTGGTTGGTGGCATTGGATGTCTGCTGGATTCTAGGCTGGAAAGAAAGCTTAATTATTAACCTTTCATTCTAATTTCTTCCCCTATTTTGACTCAACCTTTTGTTCTTTTACGTTTCCACTTTTACTTTTTTCTGCTCTCTTTTAAGAAAATTTTGGGTAAAAGAAACATGGAAGATCTTGTGTTAGGAGTCATATTACTTTTTGCCTTCTCTATTAAAATATGGTTAATTTAGTCAATTTTCCTTTAGATTAAAGAGTAAATTGATCATTTTTGTTAAAAATTTTATCCATTTGTAAGGTAAAAAACTAACCTGATTGATGGATAATCAGACAATAACACGTGACTTATCAGTGACATATAATGATTAATTTTTAATAATAAAAATAGATGAAAATTTTAACAAAAAATTTTTTGTTAATTGATTTAATATATAAAAATTAATTTATTTTTTTTAATAAAGTGGATAAACTACAATTCGATATGTAGGGATCTTTTATGGTAAAACTTTGTTATTATTAAAGCTTAACCAAAAACAAAAAGAAAATGGAAGATTTTGAGGGTTCCTTATTATACAAACATAGAGAGTTAAGCTGGTAATTGTGAGGGATCTTTTTTAGACCAAAATCGTGGGACTTTTATGCTGAAGCAGACAGTTTTACTAGTTGGGTATAGATTTGTACAAATAGTATAAGGTTTGCTTGGTTGGTTGAAAAACGAAAGGAAAATAAATTTTGAGTATGCTTGATTGAAAAGAGAAGTGAGACGAAATAAAATACGAGGGATGATTATTTTTTATTTTAATGCATAAAAATTACTTCTTTTATTTTTCAATTTTATCAAATAATAGATGAAAAAAAAATGTCAATTTTTTCGTATTTTCTACCAAGTACACTTATGGAAAGAAGAATTATGTTTTTCATTCCTTCTAATTGTTCATCTTTTTAATTTTTTTTCCACTCTGCCAAGTAAAACCAGAGTGTTGCATAGTGGGAGCTATCTCTATAATCCAATTCAATCCAATCCTCTGGTGTGATGTTAATTTTGAATGTTTTATGTTGAGCTTAATGGATAAATTGTGGCATCTTAATCTTAAATTGGAAAATTCTAAAATTTTTCTATTGATATTGTTTATCTATCTATAAAAGTGTGAACTCCATTTTAATTACTCTTTAAAAATTTAAAATTAACAATTTTATGCTATCTAAATAAATAATTTATTTTTTATTTATATTTAAAAATGGAGTGCATGTATATTAAAAAAAAAGGAGTGCATATGATAATAATCTAATTCAAAGTTAATAAAACTTAAATAAGAAATTCTGATTACTTGATTAAATTTCAAATTAATTTATAGTTCGTTAACCTTAAATTTAGTGATTAAATTTTAAATAGGAATAATTATATATAATTTTAAAATTTTACAAAAATAAAGAATTCTTTAGGTTTAATAACATAAATACTTTTAACATCAAGTTTGAGTTTATGATAACCTGATTAATTATTAAAAATATTGTATAAAATAATATTAAATGATTAACAATGCAATTGTCAGCTTTATAGTTATAATTATATTTTTGATATAACGACATTTAAGAAATATTTTATCACCAAGTTATTACTGACCAAACATTTTCAAAGTCTTGCCAAATACTCAAAATTATGTTTCAAATGTGTTTCAACTTAACCAAATGTTTTTAGTCAATATTAAAGTGTTTTAAGATCTATAAATATTTTAAAGACATTTTGATAACTAAGTATCAATACTAAGGGTCTAGGTATCGAAACATTGCAAGTCATTAGCCTCGGAATTATAATGAGAGGTTAGGTATTGATATCTAGCTAGTATGTATCGATACATGTTATATATGTATCAGTCCTACCTGGTCCATTGACTAGTTTTAGCTGAGGCATCAATACTCTTTGGGCATGTATCGACAGTTGCCTACAAAATTAATGTTTTCGATGGCTCTAATTCATTCCCAACAGCTCCAAATGTACACAAATTCTTTTTTTGATATAAATAAAAGTCAAAAGACATTATAAGACATAAGAGATGAATATTCAAGCTTTCAGATCAACAGAAAAGCCTTCAGTTTTTCATTTTCATTATTTTCTCTTGTTCATATCTCTAGAGCATATTGTTAAATCTTTTATCATTCACATAATTTTTTTATTTAGAGCTCAAATTTGCAAACACTCACCAATTAGAGGTTGATTACTTGGTTTCTCCTTTTTTTTTCTTTTCTTTGTATTAAAGAGTGTACTTAATGTTTTTAGGTAGAAAACATTAACGGGATTAAAGGTTGCTAATAGTAAATTGGGAAATCATTGGTTAGTATCGAACGACTATAAATCGATTTTCCAAGCTTTTTTCCTTTCTCTTTTAATTTTTAGAAAAGTTTATTAAAATTTTTAAAACTCATATTCACCCATTCTTGATATTTTTGGATCTAACAATGACTATCAAAGCAACTTCTGCATTAAAAGTTTTACCACTAGGAGAAGTGGCTCAAGGCAGAAAATACCAAATTTGAAGATGGCACATGATTTTGACTCAATTAGCTTGGAAGAGCGCCAATCAATTGTGAGACATCCTTTCATTGATGGAGAGAGCTATCTATATTGAAAGACAAGGATGAAGCTCTTCATTCAAACCAATGAATGAAAATTTGAAGGTGCCTGATGATGAAGATGAGTAGGAAGAAGGTGACAAAAAGAAGATTAAATTCAATGCCAAGGCCATGCACACTCTCTTTTGTGCATCAGGCCTAATGATGAGTGATCGTCATGTCTATATTTTTAGTCACATTTCGCTTAGCTTTAGCTTCTGTCTTTAGAGTCATTCAGTGTAGTTTCTATCATTTGCATTCTCCTTAGTTTGTCTATATATTTTAGATATTTAGGATTTAATAAGTTTTATAGGTTAAACCGATAGAAAGGAGGATGGAAAGCAAAGGGAGGCAAAAGGAGGAAGCAAAATGAAGAATTGAACATTGTGGCTAAGGGTGTAGGCAGGCCTTATAACTTCCTCGGCGAAATAAATTATTTTGGGATGATGTCTAACCCCATAATTTCCTCAGGGAAATCATGGCAAGCCTAATAAGTTTCTCAATGAAATCAATTAGTTGATGTCCAATCATAATGAGCTTATTAATATCTGCACATCCAAACTCGTGTGTGGCTTGAAGACGTCTCCTTACACAAAACTCTTGTCAAGGTCTTCACCAACTCACTTTATAACATATTTCAGACTCCAGAGGGGGTTGTTATACCATGCATGTAATATTGTGTCACGAGTCTCACGCCAAACAAGGTATTGGAGTTGGAAAGGACTAACATGGTCAAACCATGGCATAGAGCAAATAGACGAAACAGAGAGAAGGAGCCAATCCCAAGGTAACCATAAAAGGGAACTTTGGGAGATATTTTTTGGAACTTTTACTTCATTATCTTCGTCCCTTTTGCCTTCTCTGAAAATCCCTTCAACTCTAAACCAAGTACTGAAAAGCGGTCGGAGTGCCTATTCCAACGCCTCCTTAGCACACCTCATAGCCCACATATTTACCAGCTTGAAGAAGAGCCTAACAGAGGTAACAACAAGAAGAGATTGGACTGATTTTTGCTAAGGAGACTGTCCAGCAGTGACTGTCGAGACAGATCGGCTTCAAGCATTTAAAGAATTACAAGAGTCGTATAGTACAACATCAATCGTAGGGAGGCTCATTGATGAAATTCTGATCTTGGGAAGCCAGATGCAATGTTTCTCATGGTCATTTGATAGAAAAAAAAATGAGAATAATAAGGTGGCAGATATGTTGGGTCAATACGAGTTATCTGTATGGTTATAGGAAGGTCCTGATTTTTGTGAAGTTGCAATGAAGCATTTTATTGATCAAAAGAACATTTTATTTTAATATTAACCAAACAAGATTTAAGACACATTTTTGTTTTCGTAAAGAAAGATGTTATTCATCACATTCCCATGTTCCATTAATACTTAAGAAAGACTTGCAAAGAAACCTTAATATGACACAACACTTAAATGAATGGATCACTGGCCAGCAGCAAAAGCCTCGACAGGGAAAGTCTTGGTGATACCAGCAAGACTCTTGAAATGGATCTTTTCTGGTTGTTTATCATCAATGGTGATTTCATTCACAGGCGGCCACAACATCAATTCCTTGGCCTTGACTCCCTTGAGTTTCTTGATCCTTTTCTTCTCCACAAAGCCATTGATGTCAGTGTCATAACTCACCAGCTTGCTGATCATCTTGAACTCATGCTCCACCTTCTTCTCTTGCACAATCCACATGTACCCAGTCTCCTTCACGTGACCCACTTCAACAACGTTAGCCAAAGGGAGAAGTCCTTCAGGAAGCTCGAACTCTTTCAAAATGGAAACTGCCATTTTCATTCCTTCCACTTGACCTTTCTTCACGATGCCTCCTTCCCTTTTATCTGCCATGTTTGCTCAATATTAGAAACAAGTATAGTTGAAGCTTGGATCTGTGGAGGGAAAGGGTTAACTACTAAGTCTAATATATACAGCTTTGGAGGTAAATGTGGGACAAGATTAGGGAGAGGGGGGGGGGGAACCAAGTTTAGTTGCATTGATGTATTCGCCCTCCTCTATATTTTTCATCAGCTAATGATAATGAAAAATTGAAAATGGCCTTTGTTCTTTCACATTATTTTCCTCACCTTTCTGTCAGTATTCTTTTAATTTATCCGTACTACATAAATAATATCGAAATTTATATATATATATATATATATATCCATCCAAGTCCACTATACAACTTCATTATATATATATATATATATATGAAGTCAATTTGTTCTTTGTTGAATTTACCACCCTCGATTATTTAGCCATGACACCTATTAGCATGCCACGTAATCCCTGTTCGCCTGACATGTGTGCTCGCCACTTATCCTAGTTGGTGAGGTATGGTTCAATTAGCTAAGGTCTTGCTCGCTACCAACTTCACTAGCTTTTTAGGAGCTCGCTCATTACATGTGTTCGTTATTTGCATAGTTTTATCTCGCTCACCCATATTTTCTGGGAAATATTTGAGAAACATGCAACCCCTAGAGGGACTTACATGTCATCACACATGACGTCTAGTCATTTTTAACCCGTCACATCAGCAGACTATGACTTATATATATAGATGAGCCACTCTGAGAGCAAGGGACGAAAAAAAAAATGAACACTCGACAAGTGGTGCGGTGAGCATGAACACACTTCCGACCATCAGAGAAATCAGATTATGAAAACCGCTCACCCAAATGAGAATTTCTCGACTGATTTACCATCAAACCAAGGTAGAAGATTTGAGGTTAGCAGTCAGCCCCAAGAGGCGGATCTTTCTGCTGGTTGGTTTGCTGACCGACCGGAGAACTTGGGTATCTCAGGATATGAAGGTATCTCTAACTTTTTCGATCTTAACTTTCCTTCAGATTAGGGGCCATCCAATCCTTTTAATCAGGAGACACCACAATAACTGCTAGTAAGTTTGCAGGAACAGATACGACCAATGAAGGAGCAGATGTCATAGCAAAATGTAAGGTTTGAGGTGCAGCAGTTGTATCATCAGGAGTTGTTGAGGCAAAATGAGGAGATGAGGAGGAAAACGTAGTCAGATCATTCCGATCTCTAGGGTAATGTCATACCTCTACAGGAGGAAGCTTTCGAGGTACATGCAAGGTTGTGACAATGCTTTACGTAGGGATGTGCAAGCATTACATCCCGACGTTCAAGATATGGATTGACTTTTCTGCTCTAATAATCCTTTGGCTCTAGAGGTCGCAGCCGTGGGATTGTCGTCACGGTTCAAGCCTCAAGGTACCAAAGGAGACGTATGAGGGAAGAAGGGACCCACGGATACATCTTATGCAGTATAATGATTAGATGAATGTGTTGAGAGCTTCGGATACGATGAAATGCAAAGCTCTTCTGACGACTCTTATGGGGTGTTATAAAAATATTTGTAAAAGGGACTTTTTTTGGTGAGTAGAATGAAATCAACAATATATCAACTTAAGAAATCAACGAAGTCAGAATTTATGTCCTGACGAAAAGTACCAAGTAGATCAGTGAGAGGTCTATCAAAAGTCTGTAAATTTTGCTTTAATGAGAGACTCAATTTAATCAATCTATCTGCTATTAGGTTATTCTTAAAAAAGATTTTAAATCAATAAATTTCTCATTAAATCATCTCTAATGTATAATTAGATGTTAATTAAGAATAAGTTAGCTTATTTTAATAATAAATATCATTAAAAATAATAATATTTATATTTTATTTAATGAGGTGAGTTTCAATAATTAATATTATATTTTCAGTGAAGTATTTTTTTTTTTTTGATCAAAAAAAGTCAAAGGCTATCCTCAAAATTTATTCTATCGAATCACGAATTACAAGGTCATGGATCTCACTCGGATAATCCATGTCAAAATTTTCAGTGAAGTATTTAATGAACCAAAGATGTAATATTACTTTCTTTGTAATTATATTTTTAGCCGTATTTTTTTATCATATTTTCTCATTCCCTGTTTCAAAATTAAGATTTGAGAAAAAAATTGATTTGAATTTTTAAATTTAAATGTTTTGTTGGAATATCTAATAAAAAAATATGAGTTTGGATTTATAAAAGTCTAACTTCAAGAGAAAAAATTTGAATTTGAGAATTCATTTAAAACCTTAAAATTTATAAAATTCAAGTAGCAAAATTTTAAAAAAAATCTAAAATAATTTTTTTTTCTCTCAAATCTCATTATAACTAGAGTTGTCCAAGATCCAAGCAGCTTCCTAGCCTTGTAGGCCTAGCCTAATTTATACCAGGTTTGGACAAAAGTTTTTTCATCTCGAGCTTGATCCGGTTCACCTGAATAAATAATAATAATATTTTCAAATATAAATTTAATGAGAACAAGTGATAATCGTGTATCCTTTAAAGGGCTCAAGATGGAGCAGAAAACCAGAAGAAATTGATTTGAGTTTGAAAAGCGCGCTCATTGTCATCTACAATGAAATCTACGAAGCACAAGTTTTCTCTAGAAGACTACATCCAGTTCCTTTCCTCCCACAAACAACTCTCTCTCACCGTCAATTGCCTCAACCAGGTCCGTCCATCAACTCATATTTCATTTCACCTTTTCAATTTTCGTCTCATTTGTTTTCTTGTTCCTAGATTATCTCCATTCACGGTTTTAAGAAACTGACAAAACCTAAGGTAATCATTTCTCTATTCCATTACTTGATTTGATTCTTAGTTTCTATGACCTTAATTTGAACGAAAACTGAGTAGAAAGAGTTGAGCGATGCGGTGGAGGCGCTTGATCTGATGGATCCATCACGTTCGACATTGAAATCAAGCATATCGTCGAACGCGTGGTTGACAGAGAAGGAGGTAATTGGACACCTCAATCGTCTTGAGTGGCAAGAGTGTTGCGTTACCTCCATCCAAGCCCTAAATGCGTTACCTGATCAACAACCCATCCCTAAACGCCAAGCCAAACGGAAGAGAGGTGATACCGAAGGCGTTGATTCTTTCTCTTCTGCTTTGCTTTCCCTTCAATCGTCTTGAATTTTATTGGGAATTCCAAAACCGAGTAAGTGCCGTTATGTCCTTTGCATTATTAAGGAGTAGTTAGCTGTATGTTTTAATTGCCGATTCTTCATCAAGTTCATACATAACTCTGTAGTTATACTCCAGCTGATCTTACACTTGTACGCCAAGGCCAATAGGAAAATTTAATTAAATAGAGTTATATTATAAATTGAATCCAAAATTAAAATCATGCATCAAAAGAATAGAATAAGATATAATCTTCTTACTATATAGTTATTGATTTTTGAACCACCATACTTGGTTGTTTCGAACCGAAGTAATTCAATTTTCAGTTACTTCCAATAGTAATCCACACTGAGTAGCAGAATGAACATTGGACCATGCATGAGACCTGCATCTTCGGAACCTTCGCTAGCTGCTATTGTTCTTTTTCTTCCGCGAAGCTGTAGCATAGGTTCCTCTTTTTCCTCTGAATTCTCCTTTACCCTTTTTTTTTTTTTTTTTTTTTTGGTTTATTACGATATTCTCACTTCCGCGCTAGACAATGAGCATAACTAATCAAAAAGTCTTGAGGGTCCTTCTCGAGGCCCAAAAGAATCCTTCCAACCACATTCTTGCCTTATTACAAGGTAATACCCCCTCCGACCTATCACCACTAATAACATTGATATCGGTTTCGTTCCATCCACTTGGACTTCTTTCCATTAGGCCATGTTTCCAAATGTTGTGCAGGCAATGAGAACCTTCAACCTTTATGAGATAACCTCTGCATGGTTGGCGACATTGATCCATCTCCATCTGTGTTTGGAATGGGTTCAAAGTATTTCACTTGCTAGAGGGCTTGCACCTAGAAATAGGAAAAGGAAAATCACCTCCGCATAATTGGTGAACTTCAGTATATTTCTCCCTTAACATGTGCATCTTGTTTCGCATGTTGTCTAACATCATTATTGTTCCTTTCCGAGCCATCAACACTATAAAACCCTTTTGGTGAACTAGAGCTGGCAAACCAGTGAGTTCGGATCAAGTTTACTTCGGACTTTGATTTTTGTAAGCTTGGATCAATTTGAGCTCAAATTTTTTCGAGCTCAGGTCCTTTCAAACTTGAATTTTTCGATTTGAACTTGGATCAAGTTGAGCGAGTTAGGATAGATTCAAATAATTTTAATTTTTTATAAGTTATAAATATTTTAATTTTATATTTAATAATTCATTTTACTTTTATACAATGACAATATAATTCAAATTTGTTTTACAAAAAACATAAATTTTATATATATATAATAAAGTTATTTTATATAAAATAAGTAAAGTGCTTATTGTATATAAAATTTAGTAATCTAT
Organism: Gossypioides kirkii; assembly: GCA_005610355.1. Classification (NCBI taxonomy): domain Eukaryota; kingdom Viridiplantae; phylum Streptophyta; class Magnoliopsida; order Malvales; family Malvaceae; genus Gossypioides; species Gossypioides kirkii. Next base: position 129,528 of record CP032251.1, on the reverse strand, counting down.
AATATTATATGAATCAATGGAAATATCTTTTATTTGTTTATTATTAGAATATATTGACAATTGAATAACTTTTTATCTTTCTTATTAAATTTGTAAACCTAATACTCATATTCTAAAACTCAAATATATTATATTAAACCTAAACTCAAATAATATACTCATTATTACCCAAACTCAAATTAAATTAATTTTAGCTTAAATCTCAAGTTTAAACTAAAAACAAATTAAACCTGATACCCAAGTACCATTTGTAAAAGTTAAAACTCAATTCAAAATTTAATTTAATAAAATAATATTTTATTAACATATTAAATCTTTAGTAATATTTTATGTATTGCTAGTTATAATTATAAATATGTATTTTAATATGCTAAATTACACATAAATATTAATGTTGTATTTTTATTATAACCTATAATATAATAATATTTATATATATTAATACTTATAAAACATATTACTTCATTTTTTTGGTACAATTTATTTCATTATATACTATATCACGTATTATAATAATAGAGTAGTACACGATATATTAATTATTATCATATATTATTGTTTATTATTATACTGATTGAAATATGTTTTAAGTGTTTATACTTTTCCTACATTTGAAAATTAACCTTCTTACTATATTATACAATGTTTCATTAATAGTTATTATATCATTGGCATGGATATCATGAATACAAGTTTTCAATATGAATACAAGTTTTTTTTATTTATTTAGTTAAAGGTTAAATTGAAATGATGTTTAAAAAATAAAAATTTTAAAAATATTTTACATTTGATATATATATTTGGTATTCTTTATAACTTTTTATAATATATGTTTAGGGTAATTTGATAAAAACAACATTTTATATATCATTTTAGAATAATTAGACCAAAACTTTTATTTCACATAAAGTAACTTGATGGTTAACCAATTAAAATTGTGAAAGTTATGGCAACCAAAACAAAAAATTAAATTCTTCTCAATTTCAATATCACTCCTTATAATCGTCATGGGATTAACATATTTTTTTCAATCCGTTTTATTTATAAATTAATCTAAATGATGGAGTTGGATTTACCATAAAAAAAATGAAGAATCTAAAGAATACATAAAATGAAATGGAAAGCAATTCTACCATTTATCCAAACAAACACTTCAAGAAAAGAACCCCATCATTCATTTTATTCCAAAACAAGGAGAAATGCAGAATTAGTATCACAATTTGGGCATATTCTATTTTTACGTAGAAGATCACACCATCTGTTCAATTGTTTAAGAAAGGTATCTCTATTTCTTGTCTAAACTCTTCTGAGAATCTTAAATGTATCTTGATCAGAGAAAATATCTAATCATACATTAATAGTCACTCGATTATAGGTTTTTTCTTTCTTGATCACCCAACTATGAAAAGTTACAAAATAGTCACTCAACTATTTAATTTTATCTTTTTTTTTTTCACTCAATTATTTTGGATTTTTGAGTGTTTCTATTTCTTATGTTTTAGCCAGCTAGTGATAAAAAAAAGACAATGAAATAATTGAATTATCATTTTTGTAACTTTTCATAGTTAAATGATCAAAAAATAAAAAAAATCTGTAATTAGGTGACCTCTACTGTAATTTACCCTATTTAAAAATATACTTTAAAGAATATGTGCCATTCCACTCATTGAAGCTTTTATATATGTATATATACCATCTAGAAGTTGGATTTAATGTCAATCTCGACAAAAAGGAAGATGCCTAAGCATCACACATATTTCCCATTACGTCCATGTGTGAATCATTATAGCCACAACCATCCATTACGACCGATTGATCAAATACAAGAAGATGAAGAACTTGTTTGCTCTGGTTGTGGCCTGCAAGTTATGGGTTCAACTCTCATGTGCACCAAGTCTGACTGTGATTTCCTTCTCCATAAATCATGCTTCAAATTGAACCCATTGCTGCTACACCAATCCCATCCTAATCACCTTCTTCAACTTCTCCCCACCCCTCCTCAAAGTGCTGACTTCTTCATTTGTGATGCTTGCAATGACTATGGTACAGGTTTTGACTACCATTGCTCCTTTTGCAAGTTCAATCTCCATGTGGGATGCTCTCGGCTGCCAAAAACAGTGAATCATATGGATCATCAACATCCACTCACTCTCTATTATTCATTCTCATTCATCGACCATAACATTACATCCTTCGTTTGTGATGTTTGTGGCCAAGATGTAGAAAACAAAGTTTGGGTTTATTATTGTGACAAATGCGACTATGGCATCCATTCCCGATGTACAATTCCTGATTGTACTGATCAGATATATGATTCGGTTTAAGTATGAAATACAATTGATTATTTGCATGTCATGATTTTTCCAAATTTTGTTTACTTTTTATTTGTTCTAATGGATTTGGATTTTGGGATGAAGTTGTTTAATGAGAATATTTATTATGATAGAGATACCAGACTGACAACACTTGATAATATATGGGCCAAATATGAAATTAACCCAACCATAAAAGGTTTACTTGACGCAAATTCAGCCTTTCAAAGGCAACATCCATTAAAAATACAACAGGAATATACTAAGGAACATAAAAACACAAGAAAACAACAATCCGCAAGTTTCAACCAGTGTTTTGCATTCCAGCAGCAATACCCTTCATGGTCAAAATAAGGGTGTCTTCCAGACCAGGAGCATACTCGCTTGTAGGGTTAAGTTTCACAAGCTCAGCTGCCGCCTTGCTTGATTCCATGTATTCCTTGGATAAGTGAGGCCTGACCTTGACATGATAATCGGGGTCACGGATCCTTTTCAAAGTGTATGCTTGGCAGACGTTAAGGGTTGTGATGTATGCATCACGAAGTCGGAGCCTCTGCTTCAGATACGGGTCACCTTCAAGAAGATCTCTGTGTCCAGCAACCTACAAAAAGAGTTAAATGCTGGTTAACTAAGCCATCCTATAAAGTGGAGTATTGCTTTATAAGCTCATATTAATTGATTTTTCTAGAATCACTCTAGTCATCAGTCATCAACCCTTTTGTATTACCTGGAGAACAAGTCGCTTAGTGTCTTCATAGTTAGCTCTCAAGTTCTCTCCAAAGGGCCAGAGATCCTTTGACACTAGCAGCATGTCATATAAGGCAGCGATTCCAGGGTCTCCCTTGGCAAATACCATTTCAATTAAGTCCATTGTGACCCTAAAGAAAGGCCATTGGTTGTACATCTCCTGGAGCATGTGGAGATTCTTTATATCCTTCTGAATGACGTGCTTAAACGCAGCCCCAAAGCCAAGCCACACAGGTAAATGAAATCTTGTTTGAGTCCATGCAAAGATCCATGGGATTGCACGGAGTGATTCAATGCCTCCACTTGGTTTCCTTTTTGATGGACGGCTTCCAATATTCATCCGACCATACTCCAATTCTGGTGTTGCCTGCAATTAGTTAATTTAAAAGTTAAATTGAAACCACAATTGCATTGCCTGCGACTGGTTAATTTAAGAGAAGTTCAAATAAAACCAGAGCTGTCACAAGCATCTTGTTACTAAAACTTCAACTATATGAAAAGAATAAAATCATATGTACAAAGTTTAGAAGTTGGCAGGATACTTCAAAAGCAAAAAGTGAGATAAATTTCATGCTAGATTCAAATGCTCATTAAACTTGCTTTATCTAGTAGATGATTAACTAGATCCTTTGACAATGGTTTTCTTTTTGGGCAGTGGACAAGCACTTAATGGACTTTTTCACATTAGAATGGTTCATGTATGATATTCAAAGCAAATTCTTGTAGTCTGATATCAGCTGTAGGCGATAGAGATAAGGCATCCAAAAGAAAAAAAAACCAAAGGGATTATAGTGGTGAAATACTTACTAGGCGGAAGTATTCAACAAAGCGAGGTTCCTGGAAGACTACAGAACGGTATTCCTTTGTTGCAACTACTGCCATTTCATCCATGAGTGCACGCCATTCTGGATTTGGTGAGACAGGGGGATGCATTCCATGCTCAAGTGTAGCAGCAGTAAAACGCTGAAGCGTTCTGAAGCACAAGTGCTCCTCTCCAAATGATTGTTCAATAACTTCACCTTGAACAGTTACACGAAGTGATCCATGAATTGTATCGGGTGGTTGAGACAATATAGCAAGATGTGTGGGTCCCCCTCCTCTTCCAACTGTCCCTCCTCGGCCATGGAACATTGTAAGCTTAATACCATACTGCTTTGCCACCTTTACAAGTTCCTCCTGAGCCTTGTATAGCTGCCACGCTGCAGAAAGACGGCCAGCATCCTTTCCTGAATCTGAATAACCTATCATCACTTCCTGTTTCCCATTGATCCGGTTTCTGTACCAATCTATAGAGAAGAGACGAGCCACAGCAGCAGGAGCAGCTTCAAGATCAGCGAGTTTTTCAAACAATGGAACTACCCGTAATGGTTGCTTTACATGGCATTCTCGTTGTAAAAGCTCAACAGCAAGCACATCAGATGGGGCTGTAGCCATTGAGATTATATAGGCACCAAAGCTGTCTGAAGGCAGTTCAGAAATGACATGAAATGTGTCCAATACGTCTGCGACTTCTTCTGTTTTGGGAAGATCAGGACCGAATAGAGGGCGCTTGCCTCTGAGTTCAGATAAGAGCCATTCCTGTCGGCGTTCCTCAGGCCATTCTCGATAAGATCCAATATCGAGGTGCTTTGTGATAGCATCAAGGACATCAGTGTGTCTGTCAGATTCCTGTCGGATATCAAGTCTCACAAGTGAAAGCCCAAAGGTAGACACTTGCCGTAAGAAATCAAGAAGGCTTCCATCAGCTATTGGCCGATCACCACAAGCACAGAGTGAGCTATAGCAGAGTTCAAGAGGCTCCAGAAACTATAGGAATGCAAAAAAGAACCAGTCAATATCAAGGAAGAAATAATTCTGTCGGACTAAATATTAAGTTCATATCACCATAAATGGTATAACAATCATCAAAAGAAATTTAGAAGGAATAATGTTGCTTCATGGTTGTATCTCAATGCGATTTCCTTCCACTTCCAAAATGAGAAATGAGGAAATATCAAGAACAATACTGCTTACTTAATTTCCCCATAACAAAATTCTATGGGATGAAACCGTCACCAAATGTAGTCATAAGCATTGTTATAAGCTTTACTTCAATAAATGGTAGGAAATATGCAACAGTTTGAAATTAACTAATTCAGCAGTAACCCAGCAAGTTCATTAGATGAAGTTTAAAGTAGAGACCTGCTCCACATTGGTAAATGCTGCTTCTTCAGGAATGTCAGAAAATCCATTGGCCAACACGCCACGTGCACGTTCACGTGTATTGTACAGCTTGTCCCTCACATCACCAAGAATAACGCGATATGGCTCATTTGGAGGAATCTGTTTCCAAAATTCTGCACTCAATTTTTTTTATAATGAGCACAAGGGTCTACAAAATATACCCAAACAATAAATAAATGTTATGGAGCTAATACATATATTCTTCATGAAGCAATTGACATGAACATGTACAGCTATTATTGATAAGTGAAAACTCAAAAGCAAGTCTAAAAGGAAATCTTTAAAGCATGTGTCAAGCTTAAGATCAATGTTACATACCTATGTAATGCTTTGCATCCTTTTTGGAGGACCTATGGAGTTCATCTGCACGAATACGAAGTTCATCGCTGCAACGCCACATTGATAACTGAAAATAAAGCCAGGGCAAAAAGAAAGAAGATGAATCAGAATTGTAATGGTGAACCATGATTCAAACTAACTAGAGGAAAAAAGAGTCTGCAGCAGGGAAGTTCTCTTTTATACCTCAAACATAAGATCCTCTATTTGGGAGAAGTACAAGTTAGCAGCCATCATTCTAGCCAATAAGCAGACATCTCTTGTAACTTCAGGAGTTACCCTGGGGTTTCCTGTAGTCCACATCAAACAATAACTCCACTTAGATGTCTCAATATATGAGATAAGGTGAACATTTCTAGGTTTCAACTTAATAATAAAAAACCATAACTTTTGACGATCTATTTTTTCTTCACATGCCTACACCAAGTCATAAGATTTATAGTTGCAATGTTACCATCTTTAAGTAACAAACAATTACCAAAAAGGAAGACATTCTTCAGTTAAACATATGTGGAAAAGAAAAATACCATCACGATCACCTCCCATCCATGAAGAGAATTGAATAAGAGGGGCATTGTACGGAACACGTTCATTTATCCCTATGTTCTTCAAAGCTGTGTCAACACGACGCAAGAATTTTGGTACACCTTTCCAGATTGTCTCGTGGAAGTAGCTCATTCCTGCTCTCATCTCATCTTGTGGGGTGGGAGGATTCCTTCGGATCTCATCGGTGCGAAAAGCAGCTTGAATCTATATGAACATGAAAAGAAGAGTTGTGAGCTCGGGTGTTTCCTATAACATAGGTGTCATATATTGATTTAGCATTCAGGAACATAAGCCTAAATTCAGTCATATCCAAGCTCAGATATGAAGCATACAGAAAAGGTTCAAATAGGAAGCTATGTGCCTATGCCATTAGTTTTTTTCTTTTATACAATAAATGAGCTACTCAGATCATAGAAACCTTAGTTAAGTTACATGCATACCAAGAGAGGCAGATATATTTCCAAGGATGAGTTAATTATTTTATTGCATAACTTGATCCCATTGTTACATTGCTTTCAGAAGATGCACATCATACATTATTGTAAAAGCATGGTCATTAAACTCCATAGATGCATAAGTAATAGCACAAATGATACAGAGAAAGAAATGACAGTCAGGTGGTCGGGGGGCAGGGGTGGAACTTCAATGACAAGCAAAAAATCCAAGTCTACTTATTGGTGAACACATATGCATATACACTATACAAGCATGTATGAAGACTGACCATTGCTGAACAACAGATGTCAACATTGAAGTGGACAAAGTTATAGAGTAAATGAATCAAAGTAAAATAAATTATCATGTTTCATGCAAATAACCTTATTGTAATCTTTGCATGTTCTTACCTCCCTTTGTAGTGCCTCATCAAGTTCCTGCTTATCATCAGGTGTAATGTCTTTAGCATACAATTGTGTCAAACAATTACGTATCCTGAAAGATTGAAAATGGAATTCTCAGTGAATTAAACCTTGTAACAAATGACATTATCAATCTAAGGATACAATGATAGGAAGTCTAAGCACCATTTGCAACAAGTGAATTGAGAGCAAAAGGTTATCCTCTTTAAGGAAAGTAAAGTAGATAAGTGGAAGACAAACCTTCCATGTTTTTGAAGTAAAGATCTTCGAACAGACTGCGTAGGATGTGCAGTTAAGACTAAATCTACAGTCTGATTCTTCAAAGCATCAAAAACTTCTTCAGGGGACTTGTTCAACTGCCCCACAAGTCGCTTGAACGTCTCTTCAATATCTGATTCAGTTGTTGCTGAACTCTCATCAGCAAAATCTCCTTTCTTCAACTTAATCCTTCGTCTATATGCAATTTGAACCTCCTCGGCCAAGTTTCCCAAATTAAGCATGTGGGAAAATGATTTGGTAACAACAATTGAATCCCCAGGATCCAAGCTTGTTAGTACCTTGCCAAGCTCCTCCAATATTTTAGGATCACGCTTTCCTTCGTACTCCGCGGAAAGCTCGTAGCATTCTTGAACCTAATATGAACCACATAGTTGAAGTAAGATATAGAGTATATATATGCAAAAATTGAATGAAGTAGTGGAGAAATCATACCGTTTCTCTGATATCCTCTCCATGCAAATCCTGAAGAATATCAAGAAAACAATCCAGTAGCAGAGCATCATATTCAACCAGCTTATCATCCTCAGAGACTTTCCCAGGTGCTAATAGCCTTAGTTGTGCATCTATTGAAGCCATCTTCTCTACTTTTCTACCAGCCATCTCTGTCTTTTTTACTTGACTATCAAAGCCAAAAACTTTAAATGATGAGGCAGGAAAAAGAAAGGCCAATTTCTCCTAAGCAACAATTACGGATGAAACTTAATATTTTGTGGTGTAAAAGGATGAAAAAGTGTGGCGAAGAATCTGCTGAACCCAAACCAGGAAAACAAAAGATGACTCAAATCCTATCTCTGGAAGTGAATTCCGTGATGCCCCATACCAAGAAATCGCTAGAAAAATGAAAAAACAGATAAAGTAATGGGTAACTTATGACTGAACACCAGAAAGTGAAACAAAGATTATATCACGAGACAGACAGACACTCAGCACGTACATCGCTTCCATATTTATAGCACAAAAAAGGCAACTGTTCTTCATTTTTTATTTTTTTTTATTTTTTATATCTTCTGTTTTTTTTTTCTCAACCACCTAAAATAAAAAAATAACCAAAACATTTTTTATTAAAATTATATATTTCCAAAATTATTTCACTTCCTAGATTTGTATTTGAATTTGTTAATATTAAGGTCCATATTTTTCAATTGTTTTATTTATATAAAATTATTAAAATATCTTTTTGTTGTATTCTTTTCAACTGATAAAATTAAATAAGTATTTTAACTAATAAGTGGTTGGATATAATGATAAAATATATTGTATTTTCAAAATGAGAATTTAAGTTCGAATTTTGAAAATGATATTATTAAGAAGGACAACTATGAATCTTGATTATGAACTGTAAAACGGACATGAACAAACAAAAACAAGTAAAGATATTTTAGCATAATTTTAGGGTTATTATTTATTTCATGATTTTAAAAGTGGGTATATTGTTTGTATAGTTTGATGAGATACAACATCCTTTAGAATTGGATACACTTGGTAACGGAAATTGGAATATGCTAGAAAAACAAGAATCTACTCCATATACAAATAACACCATGATTCTATGATTTTTTTAATTGGATAAATTATATTCATGTTTATTTTAAAATAGGATTGATTTTATTTTAAATAAAATAATTATACGAAATAGTTACTGCCATTAATTTATTTTATTTTATTTTAACGGATTATTGATATTGTATATTAGTTCATTGAGAAATTTACATGCGGTATTCTTTTTGTTGACTTTTGTCATGTATCAGTCACTTAATGTGGCACGTTATCAATTCGTTAAAAGAAAACGAAAATTTTAAAGGCAATAATTAATTTGTACAATTATCTTTTTTAGAGTGATTAAATTAAAAAAAATTGAAGTGATCAAAATAGAACAAATTTTATTTTAAAGTGACCTTGGGTGCAATTTACCCTATTTTATTTTGATTGATATTCTTTGAATTAAAGATAAATTTGCCATTATATTTTAACTTTATATTGAAATTTATCATTTTAACTTTGTTTGATTAAATTTTGTCACTAAATTTTATTTTCTAATTTTAATTTAAAATAATTTGGAGATAAAATTTAATAAAAATATTATTTTAATTTAATACTTAAATTTTTAGTTTTCAAGTCTTTCTTTTATTAAATAAAAATTTTAAGTTGATTTGTTATTTTTTAATATTTTATAAATTAATTTATGATTAACTATTAAAATAAAATATTTGAAATAATTTTTTTTTTGTTACATCTTATTTTTCAAGTCATTAAAATTGATATTAAGTGATAAATTTTAATAAAAAATTAAAATTAGTGGCAAATTTTAGTAAAATTCAAAATTTCTGTGATAAAATTCAATCACATAAAAATTATGCAGAGAATATAATCATATTCTCAAAGTATAATGATAAATTTCAATATTTAGTGATAATTTTAAAATTTAACTCTTTTTGTAGTTTATATTAATCACACTTTAACTGAAATGTTTATGGAAAAGTGGTTGGGTTAAATGCTTATAAAATAATATCTTGATAAAGGATGGAGAAGTATTTTGTGATTTGGTTTACAAATGATGGAGCTAGTACCAAAAGCCACACTCCTCTTTTCTCATAACAATGAACATTCAAAACTATATGAACCTTTAGACTACTCCTTAATGTAATATTACCACTATCATATATGGCAATGGAGTAATATATATATATATTTAAATCATGAGTATATATAACCAAGCATAAGTTAGAATTGTACGTTGCTATATCCTGACCTCTATATGACACGTAAAAAAAACATTGAGCAATTTGCAGACAACAATCTGCTTAGAGTGGTCAATGTACAACCTCTTTGTGAGGAGCTATTCATGACCCATCATGTAGGACGGTCCGCGGATAACACCCCTTTTTTCCTATATGAATCAGCTTAGAGATGACCCACTACCCACCCCCTATAAGGATCATTAAAGTGTAACCACCTCATATAGCCATAAGGATGGAAATGTCAGAACAAGGTCACATAGTACACTTCTTGACGACAACTGACCTACGACCCTACCATTTAGCTAGCACGCACAATTTACAAGACATTGCATTGTCGGTTACGTGGTATTACATGACAAGGGGTGGCCCCTTATATAAGCATAAGTGCACGAGGGACTAAGGATCGACTTCCCTTATCTTGAGAACCTTACATAACAACATTATTGGTCTCCTCCTCCTCCCCCTTCTCCATATCCTTGCTCCTTCGACTCTCTACCTATCATAGGTGAACCGAGAATCCCTTGCACCATTTTCTCCTTTTCCTTGTTAGTTGCTTGTATCAATAATTGGTGCAGTGAGCATGGATCGAACCACCATGGCTCACTCTTCTACTGTTAACCTTGAGAAAGTAACCAACCAAAACCCAGTACTCTCTTCAACCCCAACAAAAACCCAACCACCTCCTCCAGTTACTCAGTAGCCACTCCTCAACCTCGACCAACAACAGAATACCTAGCATTATTTCCAACCTTCACCAAGAACATTTTCCATCATTCCATATAACACATATACTTACCCATTATATTACCAACACCCAGTACCACCATGGTGGTATGCTCAACCTCCCTAAGGCAACATCAATGCTTAACCTCCTATTAACTTAAGCTCATAACAATTTATAGAGATGCAGAAGAAAATGTGCGTCTTGAAAGCCCAGCTTTCAAAACAACAACGACTCTACCAAGAACAAAAGGAACACTATTGCCTGGTAAACCAAAAGAATGCTAGAAATGAGTAGATTATTGAAGAGCTCAAAGTTGTTAGGGACCCTGCTAAAGTGAATCATCCGGTCTAAAAGGAAGAAACAACCCAATCCTTCCTTCAAAGGTAATGAAATCGTCAACGTTGAACGACCGTGTAACACTCCAAACCCAATCCTTAAGAAGGATCCGAGTATGTAGTGTTACTACTTAAAAATCATTATCTTAAAACTGTTTCTGGCGTAAACTTTATTAAACCATAGTTAGAATTATCATTAATATAATAAATGAAATATGTAATAAGTCATTTGGCGTACAAGTTATAATAAAATATAACACTTTAAAGCATTGATACTTAACTTCATTTGAAACATAGTTTGTCAAAAATAAATTTTATACAAGTTCTTCCTCAAAATATAACATCTTGACATCACCCCCTCATGTCATGCATAGTACAAAATAATAGAAGTCTCGGCAGATGTCCTCTAGCATAGTGTATCAAAATTTCCTTTACTTCAACAACAAGCCTGAGAAGAAAAGATAACTAAGTAACTTCAAAATAACTTTGTAAGTTCCAAAAGAAAGCATGTCAATAGTTACTAATATTCCAAGCAAATTCTTTCAAACTCAAACACAATTTCACAGTTCGCCCGATGGCGAGTACCATACATAAACAAACTATACGCTAGTTTACTATTCCTTCGGTGTATACATTACGCCCATATGACCATACAGACAACCTTCTTCATGTTAGCCACATACCTAGATCCATAGTTAGAGTCATATCATTCATTTCATTCATATTCCTTTGGTTTGTATCTTTTGTCATGATTTGTCAATCTGGTTTGCAACATATATTTGCCTTACCAAAGGCTACATAACCATCTTTATGTATCGTGATTTGCCAGTTCAATGTTCATTCCATTGAAGGCAACCCCATGAATATATTTCCTTAGCATCGTTTCCATGATTCAATTCATATCAATCTTGTCAGAAATAGAAGGTAATGGCTTAAACATAAAGAATGATTCTTACTCTTAACAATAACATAACAAACCCAGACTGACAACTCTGGACAATTATTCTTATATACACATTTCACCTTTACAAAGCATGAGTACTTACATTACATGAATTAGAAAACAAAGAATATTACACGCATGGAAGTAAGAAGGAACTCACCAGAAAAATACATCAAAGTCTAGATAGTAGGACCTTTGCTTTTGTCACTTGGACCTTCAAGAGCATCTTGAGCTAAAATATGAATATTTAAACTTATTAAGTGATTACTCAACTGAACTCAAACATTCATGCAAGAAACATTAACATTTAACCCAGAATCATGAAGTTTCTTTCCTTACAAACCAATCTAACACTTATGTATGCAGAGCTAATAATACGTAGATAACCATAATAATAACCTAGGGTTTTTTATATTTACCAGAAAGCTAGAACAAACGTAAGAGTTGGTTGAGTACAGCAAACCCAACTTCAGAAAGACTTTTGGACTAAAGCTTTTTAGAGAAAGTACAGAGAAAATTAAGAAGAAGATGTTTGCAAATAAAACACAAAGTTTATCGATGAAGACACCGATATCCTTATATAACTAAGCACAAAGACAAGGTTTAGTGGAAGAATTAGATTATTCCACTAACACTCTTGATTCTCGTGATTAAGTACACTTAACATAATTTAAGTCTTATCAATTACGGTATATTAGTTCCATTCTACCTATTTCTCATTACTCTAAATAAACAGATCAATTAAACTACAGACTAAACGAATACGCCAAAGCATCTGTGGTGGCGTATACTCAACAAAAGAATTTGTCAAAACACCACATCTCACCAAAACACAAAATTCGCCAATAAGCGCATACACAAAATCTCATACTTAGACAAAACTAATACCTTACTCAGAATTACATTTCGTGCAATAACCAATAACCAGACATAGAGATTTCGACGGACGGACTATTATAACTCTCCCCACTTAGAAAATTCTGTCCCCGAAATTCATACCTGAAAATAACTATGGATATTGCTCTCATTTGACTCTCTCTTTCCCATGTAGCTTCTTTAGTACTATGATTTCACCATAGAACTTTTACTAAGAGAGTTCTTTTATTTCTCATCTCTTTTACTTTTCTTGCTAGGATATTGACAAGCTCTTCTTTATAGGACAACTTTGGTTCAACCTCTAATTCTTCAATTTGCACAACATGATCAAGATTTGATCTATATTTTCTCATCGTAGAAACATGAAACACGTTGTGAATCTTTGATAACTTAGGAGGCAAAGCCATTGAACTCCCCACCATTCATGAACATTAATGTGATATAATTATATTCAATACATATTATATTATAAAGAATAATATACATACACCTTTAGGGACACAATATATCAATTATTATCTAATCAATTCAGTTAATCAAAGCCAATATAGAATAGGTATAACAAAAAGTTACCCATCCCCACAAAAGCAAGGAAAAAGTAGACCATTCCTTTCTTTGATATGGTCTATAGCTTATATATACTGTGTTTCTTGACATGTAACAATGCAGCTTTCATTGCCAAACCTTGCAAGGAGAAAACCCAATATCAACTTTATATACACTGTGTATCAAAGCTCAAATGTCGGGACTTGAGCTTCAAAGCCATGTGTGGCCTGGTACACCAACCGAGTCATTAAATTCCTGTAGGGATCTTCTGCTCTTTTTTCCTTCAAGTAGGCTATGCATTTCTCAACCTCTGTCTTCACATGCAAATATACTTCATGAGCTCTCTCCTTGTTTCTTAGCTCTTCTTTCCTCCCTTCAAAACATTAATTGTGTCAATCATGATACATATACAACAATATAGTTGTAGAAAGACAGTACCTTTTGTATCAATAGGTTTCCCAAAATAATAATAAAATCGGCCTGGCAATTTAGGAACAACTCCGGGAAGGTAGACATCTTGGTTCGACACTTCACCACTGGAATCAATCCTACCATTCCAAAATTTTAAGGAAATCAACCAGAGAATTATGCAATGGGAAGAATTTATAGCAATTATAGAAAAGTAATCAGATAAGTGGATAGAATTGGTACCTCAAGTGCACAACCTCTTCTGTGAGCTCTTTTATGAACGTCCTCAATGAAGGGATTTGCATTTGATCATTGTAGTCAAAAACTAGCTGACAACAGGAATTGTGCAAAAATCCATATGAGCAATGTGCTTATATATACATAGACACTATACTATTATTATTTTACAATCGAACCCACATATTTCATGTTAAATTCATATAGACCATGAATGCCAAATTTGAAGTAAATTAAACTTTTCAAACTATTTGTTTTATGTAGAAAAACTTTCAAATGTTAAATATATATTAATATAGACAATATTTTTAATCAATATGATAGATATATCATATCTATTAGAAAATTTACATGCATGCCATATTTATAATAAGCTCGGATATGCAGGGACACATTGACAAGGATGAATTGAAAATTTGTTTAACTAGAATTGCTCCAGAAGACCAACTGCTTCATATGCTCCAAAACAATATGCTACTGTAGACACTAGCCATAGAAAGTTATGCATATGGTGCAAAAAATGTGTCAGGCTTACCTCGCCAATATCATCTTCTCCTACCACGCCAAAAGGGACAATTTTGGCTCCAAATCTAGATGCCATCCTCACAAACTCCGACTGTTCCGGCCAGAATAACTTGTATTCTTCTCCCTGAAAAAGAACATGTATAGTTCAGCATTGCCGAGTATCTTAGGCCTTCAAATCTTAAGAAATTCATCCAGTACTGGTGATTTGCAATGAAGACAAACAAATGCCAAGTTCATGAGCACTTTATCTTCAAAGTCTATCTACCCCATGACAGTCACTAATTTTAATTCATAACAGAGGCATCGAACTTGTATGTATGAGGAAATTAAAGATGTGGTAAAAGTACAATCGTTGAATTTTCAATTTTGTATTAGAAGCCTGAACTTTGATCAAGGTGAGCGTTAGATCTAATTTTCAGATAGAAAATGTCCTTATGAAGTGTTATGTAAACTACCTTCCTATGAAGAGCCTCACGAACACCTCCAGGATACAGTAAGGCATGAGACTTTGAAGACAAAAGTTTGTAGAAGTTGGATCCAGACACAGGAACTGCACCCATTAGTCTATATGTGTCAAATGAACCTAGATCAAGCATTTTGCCTTCTTTGGCTCTACTAAACATCATCGGATGGGCTATCCCTCGCAAAAGAATATTTCTCTCCATGATAAACTGAAGCACTAGGGGAGCCAATTCAAATCCCAGCAACATGTGATACCCAACATACAAGACTGGTCCTTCTGAGGTGATTCCAGCCAGGCCCCTCACCACTTTGCCATCCTCTAAAGTTGAGAGCATCACAGGACTAGTAACAGCAAGTAGCCATCTAGGAATAACAATACTTTGAGGTTAGTATTAAATGTTAATGTGCTTACACAGCGAAAATATACTATAATTGGGAACTGCCACTGTGATCATATCCGCATCAAGCAAAAACATAGGGATCGACAGTAACAGATATTGACATTGAATCTTGGGGTATATATACTTTAATTAAATATCTTGTTATGTTTTACCAATATAAAAACACATACATAAATACTATACAAATAAAAGTAAAAACTTATAGAACAAACAATTCCAACCATCAACTTTTACATACCCCAGACAAACAAAATGTCATTCTTCCAGTTAGAATCACCCATGGTTTATTCCTGTTAATGCAATTTGCATGGAAGTTTTGCTATAGGATATATTATTACCTGTTTGATTCATATATTTTCTTGAATTCATAAGGTGTGGGTGGTATGTAATCTGACACGTAGTCGAGGTATTTTCCATGGCGATAGAAACTAGCACCCTTGATGGCTGTTACCAAATCAAAACCGTCTTCCTGCGATGAATGAGCAAAAATATGATGCATTTTCAGAATGGGTTGAGAAATGATATTTCAAGCAAAATATTGTTTCAAGACCCTGCATTACTATGTAAACAAATGATACTTATTCATCTTAGTTAGTCTTCAGTTTTATTTAACCTCTTTCTTACCCAAATTACTTTTCTATCAAAATCATTTTCATGCTGCTGATTATTTATAAAACATGAGAGAGAGAGAGAGAGAGAGTCCTACTAAGAAGAGAAAATGCCCGCTTTCTTCAAACACACGTTTCTCACATTTGGGCAACATGCGGTACAGTCTTTGAGCTTCCTCTTCACTGGGAAACAACTGATCCTTCCCACTATAACAAGAAATAGAAAATAACAGCCATTATCACAGTAGGGGCCATAAACTAGGCAACAATATTAACAAAAAGATCAACAGATGGAGTTGATGACTAATTAAGGACCTGCAAAGCAACAATGTTTGATTTTTTACAGCATGGAGATGTGAATTGGAAGATGCAGAAGCAGATTTAAGCATTTGTAGCTTCCAGAGAAGTGTTTCCCTGGGTAACACGTCAGCCAGAACCTGAGACTTAAATTGTCAATTCTTTTTGCACCAAATTGAAAATACATTTGGTGAAACGCATAGCATGAGCATCATAAACTAGGTGAAGCTATTATCTTTGCTATGAATGAAAAGTTGTATCCTCAAAGATAAAAGCATATTCAAACTATCATCTCCATATACATTTTGGCAACAAAATAATGCAGATGTGGAAGTAACACAATAAATGTCAAATGAAATAGTAATTCCAGCATTAATGTTTCATGACTGAATCTTACAGAGAGATAAGACGACATTGCAACCAGATCCTGAGTTAGCTCTCCAACAATTTGGTGTGGCATAAGTCCCTTTGCTGCATTTTCGAAGACCATCCTCAAAGGATCACCTAAACAGATACCATTGCTCACATCTCACCAACATTCTTAATTATTTCTGATCAGCAATAAGAATAATAGATCTACCAAAAGTATGCTAAAATATCGTTATTTTATTTGTTTTCAACAAAAAGTCATTAACATTATGCTTTTAAGGCAGTTAGACTAAATAGAACAAGTAATACACCTCAGCCTCAGGTAAGTATCAAGGCAAACGAACTGGAATTTAAAGAAAAGCCTCCAGACCTGATGCCAAGTTCAGCATGTAAGGAAGGTACAACGAGAGTTGACCAGGCATGAATTGCAGTACAGGTATTAGAGATTGTAATTGTGACCTGCTAAATGATGTAGCTGCAAAGAGAACATAAACGAGACAGCAAACACTATTAATTGTATTGCAACGATCAACATCACTCTTTAGCCAGTTTTCAGAGGTTTAAAGTACATCTTATCATCTCTGTTGTATCCACCTCTTACTATCCCTTTAAAAGTAAAATCTGTTATGTTCAGGTTCCAAAATCAATCCTATTTTTATATTGGACAGGATTATAACAGCATAAGTTTGCACCTGGATTGGCCAAAATTAGCACAAGATCAACGTCAGGGTTACGAGCAGCAACATCTAAGGCAATGCATGCTCCAAGAGACTCTCCAACAATATAAATTGGTCGGTCTGGTGATCTCTTGTACTCGGACCTTACTGTTCTTTCAACCAGCTTCACTAGATCTAAGGAAGGAAAATAAACAAATTATGCAAATAGAACAGAATCAAAATGAAACAATATTAAAACAGGATATTAATGATTCTTTTTATACATAAAAAGACACTATGATCAACTTGGCGTTAGATTTTTGCTTTGTCAAATTCTGAGCCATTTACAAGCTATTTACCAAAGTACTAGAAATAATCAAGTCGATAAAAATAAGAAAAATTCCAACATGAATCAAAAACTTTCTAATAAAGGGTAGTAATGTATAGTTTGGATTCACTTGGTAAGATTTGTCATTGAGTAATGATAATGTTTGCTTTATATTATGTTGAAAAGTTAAAGACAGAAAGTACATAGGATTAAGAATATATATGCTTTCAACATATGCATCAAAGGCTGCATCTTTACCTGTAAATGATGTTTTATCCGTTACTGGAATATGCAAACACCGCATTTCGAAAATCCTTCATTCAATATTTTAAAAGAAAAATCAAATTCAATTCAACCTCAGAAAAAAAAAGTTTACTATAAAAAAAAGAGAGAGAAAAAGTGTCACTTACTTTCCCAGTTTATGATGATGTTTAAAAAGTCCAAGCCCCATGCCATCAATACCTGTATTAAAGTTCAAATTTAATAAAAATGAAAAGAAAAAGTTGATGACTATGAATTTCATTTTCAAAAAGTTGATAGCTTTATTTTAAAGTTAATGTCAAAAGCTAGCTATGATTTCCTTATCAAAAACTCCAAAAAAATAAATGAAAATGAAATTCAAACCAGGCAAAAAGAGGAGGAGGGGAGAATTAGGAGCATGGGACCCGCACTCCAAAGGAGTAAACCACCGTGGCGGCCCTGCCTTTGATTGGATCATCAAATCTTTGCACTCTTGGAAATATTCTTTCCACGTTTTTCCATTCTCATCGGTTATTTCCTCAGGATTGGAGTAATTATTGGATGTTAACTCTTCTTCTTCCTTCCTTCCCTTCCTATTCTTCTCTTCCAACCATCTTCCTTTCTCCGTTGACCTCGTTGCAACCGTCGCCGGTGACGATTTCTGATCTGCAGAAACCGCCATCGCTCGAAATGAGCTTAAGCACCGGTTCCTCCCCGAGTTTCCGGCCGTTGACGTCACTAACGGACAGGCAACAAACAGAGAAGGTCCGGTTGCCGCCATGGGGACGAATCTCAGATTGGAAATGGGGGGAACTTATAGAGAACAGTGATTGATATATAATAAAGTAAGATTACTGGGACTTACGCCTTTGTAGTGGAGTGGTAGACTTTATATTTTATATGAAAATAACGAGACAAAGATAAACAAAGACAAAATATGTTTTCAACTGCCAGGTCTTTACGATGCTTCCGTTGGTCGAAGCTTTTAGTAACTTAGTTAAAATACCCTAAACTATTTTAAGAAATTTATTAAATTAATTTCTATATTTTAATTTTTCATAATTAGGTCCACGTGTATTACAAGAATTAAAAATGAGTATTTCAACAAAATTAGTAAAAATTAGCACTAGAAATAATGACTTTACAAAAATAATAAAATTCATTTTAATTATCTATTTAATTTTTCATCTTTTTAATCTTTTAATTTATATTTTCTATCAAATCATCTCAAAAAGAATAAAAAATTAGCGTTTGTTAATTTTATTGATATGACATATACGTGGATTGTTATGTGGATGACATGTTAATATTTAATTAATTTTTTAAAATTTAAAAATATTAAAAATATATTTTTTAATAATTTTTTTTAAAAATAATTTTTTGAATTTTTAAAATTTTAAAAAAGTAATTAAATGCTTACATATCATAATGTTATTTTTTTTTTCAATCATTTTGAAGTGATTTGATAAAAAATACGAATTTAAAGACTAAAAAATAAAAAATTAAATGAATGACTAAAATAATTTTTTTTTAATAAAATTGAAGAAACAATTAAAATAAAAAAAAAGTAAGTATGTTATGTTAGATGAAACAAACAAATGAAGAATTTTTTTTTAATATATTAGTGTGATTACATGGTAGTATCTATCCATATTTTTTTAATCTTTTGATAAGATATATACACATTGTACACAGAAACGCTCGAATCCAAGATCCCTAAAATAAACAATATATTCATTTCCACTAAAGTCACTTATTGAATTAAACAAATGAAGAAATTTAATTATAGATAATGAGAATTCATTTTTTTTAAGATTAACTGTCTATTTTTTTCTTTACCTAATTGATTTCTTTTATCAAATAAGTTAATCATAGGTTTAGGGTACAACTAAGCCTCTACAGCTGATTTATAAATTAAATAATAGTTTTTTTCTTTTTTTTACTTTTTTTATGTGGATATAAATATAAGTTAGAATAAGGTATCTTTGGTAATTTATATTAAGTTGGTATTTAACTTTTTACATCTCAAGATGTGAAGTTACCACATGTAATCATGTTATTAATCATTAGTATTACGTTGACGTATTTTGATAATGTTAGTCAGATATTTAAAAATATATTAAATTAATTTATGATTTTTAAATTTAGGTATCAATTAAATAAAAAAAATTGAGATACCAATTAGGTACAAGTTGATTAACGGAAAAGTAAAGATCAAGTTATTGGCGTTAATTAATTGATTAAAAAGTAGAAAAAATCTCTTTAATTTTTATCAATTTTAATATTAAGTAAATTGCTCTCTCCAAAAAAAATCAAGTAATTTAATCTTTATTAATTTTTAAACTAAACAATTAAAGAGCAATTAATGATTATGTTAACATTTCCATCCCATTATCTTATTTTTTATTATTATAATAATAAATTTAATCCTTAACATTTAAATATTATGTCAATTTAGCCTTGATTCTTAAAAAATATTATCTGAAAATAAATATATATATAAAAACTAAAAATTTTGAATATATAATTTAAACTTCAAAAATAATATAAATTTAAAAAATATTTTCAAAATTATATATATTTAAAACCAAAAAAATTTGAAGCAAAAATTAAAAACTCCTCAAAATTATAAATATTTAAAGTCGTTAAATTTTGGAAAAAAAAATAATTAAAATCATTTTAAAAACTAAAAATATTTTTTTTGATATCAAAAAGAAAGCTCCAAACTGCTTTACATCAATTATTCTTGACAATCATAATGCCCACTCTATCTTCTAAATAATAGCTTGTTCGTATGTTCGGAGGGATGCACCACTATGACTAGGTTAACATCAGCTGAGGTGCACGACTTTGCTAGACTATCCGCAACGCGATTCCCTTCTCGATGCACAAATTGTATCTCGACTCTATCAAACTGCTGGTGTAGTATTAAAATTCACCGTACAATCGTCAATGTTGGCATACCATTCAGACCATCTTTTATCATCTTCTTTGCCAATATGGACAGTTTCAATAAGCACCTTCCCAAACCCTCTTTGTCAAGCCACCTATAACCCATGAGCAATCGCCCATAGCTCTGCATTGAGTGCAGATCCTCTCCCTAGGAACAGTTGAAACCCAACAATCCAATTCCCTGCCTCATCACGAATAGCGCCCCCAATTGAAGACCAACAACCATTAGGATCAGCCACCCCATCAGTATTTACCTTGATCCAACCCGACTGTGGTGGCTGCCATCTAACCTCCTTCCGCGGTATAAGGCCTGAACTTGTATTCCTGCATGTCAGCTCACTGGAACCAATTGCATGATTTTCTACAGAACGAACTAGCTCTGCTATACTGCTACTTTCATGTTGAAACACCACCCTGTTCCTGTTCTTCCACAAATACCAACACATAACAGCAAATAAAATCCTAAGCTCAATACCATCAATCCCAATTTTGAACACACCACTAATATTTGAGGAAAGCCATTCGTCAACATCTAAAGAAAAAAAATCGAGTCACACTCATCCTTGAAAGAACCTTCAACCATGCTTTTGAGGCAAACTCATAATCCCGCAAGACATGCAAAAGCGTTTCCTATACAGCACCACATAATGCGCAGCCTGCATCATCCGTTAGCCCCCTTCTTGTTCTCACATAATTGGTTAAAATCTTCCCATGTTTAACCAGCCATAAAAAATGTTTAATTCTCAGAATTACTGGCATACCCCATATCCCTTTCCAACCTTGGCCCCCTGCATAGAGAATGGTTCAACAAGACTAGAATATGCATTTTTAACAGAGAATTTACCTGTCACATTAGCTTTCTAAAGGCACACATCATTCCTAAATACATTATTAAGAGGGTGCATAGATGCGACATGTTCTTGTGCGTCACTGTTAAGTATAGAGCTCAAGCTCGACCAGTTCCAACATCCTTCACTATCCATGAAGTCAGCAACTTTGAAGTTAATCGGGATACTGACATTGGGAACAAGTGGTCACTCAAAGGGCCCAAGTGAGGAAGCCAAACATCTTGGAAAAAGCTAGTGGTTCTTCCATTGCCAAGGCTCTAAAAAATCCTTTCTTGAAACTGATCCCAAATTTTAGCAAGTGATCACCAAACAAAAGAGCAATTTGTCCGTGAAATCGTCTGAGGGCAAATCTCCAATACCTTGTATTTCTCATGTAGCACTGGCACCCAAAGTTTGTCCGATTTGTTCACCAAATTAGAGGCCATTTTATCATAAAAGCCTTATTTTGAGGTATCATTCTCCTCATCCCAATACCACCTCTTATCATTGGCAAACAGCAGGTATCCCAATTGACTAAAGCAATCTTCCTTCCAACACTAGTCGTACCCCACACAAACTGCCTCACTACTTGCTCAAGCTTCTTACACATCGTAACAGGTAGCAAAATCGATTGCATAAAATACGTTGGTATGGCTAATAAAACAGATTTGGCCAAAGTTATCCTTCCAGCCAACGATAATAATTTCCCATCAAAACCATTAAGCTTTCGTTGAACCTTCTCGACAATAAATTGAAAGGTGCCCTTAGAAGCTCTTTTATGAAATAGTGGAACCCCCAAATATGTTCCCAACTCTTCCTCAACTTGAAATCCAAGTGCAACCCCAACGTTAAGTCGATCACTGGGATTTACATTGGTTGAAAAATAAACCGTCGACTTACTAGCATTAACTTTAAGCCTGAAATATCTACAAAATCGCTCCAAAGAATCTTTGATGCATCTAGCATTATGTACATTAGCCTCTCCAAATAGCAACAGATCATTTGCGAAAAACAGATGCGAGAGAATCGACCCATTTATCCCTATCCTAATCGGTTCCCACTCTCCAGTCAAAATTGCCTCATGAATTATATGACTGAGCCTCTCCATGGCCAAAACGAACAAATATGGAGATATTAGGTCTCTTTGTCTCAGTCCTCTTGAAAGGAAAATTTCGTCAATAACTTCACCATTTCATAAAAGTTGCATCGAGGCTGATGATACGCATCGCATTAAGATTCTCACAAATTTTTTAGGCAATTTAGCGTCCTCAAGAATGTCTTGAATGAAGTCTTATTTTAACCTATCATACGCTTTCTTCATATCGACTTTAATAGCCATCCACCCTTTGCACCCTGTTTTAACCTGCATAGAGTGAACAACCTCTTGTGCCATCACCACATTATCCATGATACTTCTCCCTATAAAACTAGTTTGGTTTTCAACAACTAAAGAGGGCATCAACAACTTGAGCCGATTGACTAAAACCTTTGTGATAACTTTATAAGGACCGTGCACAAACTTATCGGTCGGAATTGCTTGATCGACCAAAGGGCATCAACCTTTGGTATTAAAACAATGAGCGTTTTATTTAAAAAAGTATCCACCCAACCTTCATCAAAAGCTCTACGTACCAAAGAAAATAAAGATCCACCCACAATATCCCATTGGGATTGATAGAATTGGGCATGAAACCCATCTATCCCCGGTGCCTTGAGCGGTACCATACCGAATAAAGCCTCTCGGGCCTCTTGAATAGTAGCATCCTTATCCAACTCCTCAAGACTCATAGCATGGATGAGAGGGAATTTGTTCCTTAAAGGAAACTTGCCCATAGAAGGAACATCATTTGTATATAGCCTGTTAAAAAAAGATATGCCTTCAATCATTAGCCTCTCCTCATCGAAACACCATGACCCGTCTTTTAATTCCAGAGCTGTAATCCGATTAAACCGTTTTCTTGCATTAGCGCGACAGTGAAAATAACGTGTATTGCGGTCCCCCAAAGCTAGCCAATCACTTCTAGACTTTTGCCTCCATAAAGATTCCTCATTTTAGAGTACCTGCTCCAACTCACCCTGAATTTCTTTTTCAAGATCCAACAGGCGTGGAGACCTGTAGCTCTTCAAGTGGCATTGAACCTCTTTTAGACGTGCTAAAAGAATACGCTTTCTCTTAATAATATTTCCAAATACCTCTTTATTCCATTTTTTTGTAGTAGTAATAAAATTTTGAAGAGCCAATTCTCCTATGTCACTAGAACCCCAATTATCCTTAACAAACTATACAAAATTTTTATGCGTCAGCCAACCACTTAGAAACCAAAAAGGTCTCAAAACCTTCTTATTATGACCAACCCCAGACCCAATAGCAAGAGGACAATGATCAGATTTTATTCTATGAAGAGTATAGACAATTGATTTTGAAAAAAGCATCTTTCAATATGAATTACACAATGCTCGATCAAGCTTTTCAAACACCGGACCTCTATTCCAAGTGAATTTTAGCCCTTTGAAATCGAGATCCTTCAAGCTAAAATCATCACAAAGTTGTTGAAAAAGAGGGCAACTGATCTTGGCACTAACAGAACCCCCTTTTTTTCATCATCACGAAACATGGCATTAAAATCGCTTACTATGAGCCATGGCTTATTAACAAACTGCGCTATGTCACCCAACTCCTTCCAAAGGTCCCTCCTTTGTTACCTATTAGGATTGTCATACACCCCGGTGAAGAAAACGTAATCTGGAACTCCTGGAAACTGAACTTGCAAATGAACAAACTGTTGATGACTCACAAGAACAGTAACTTGAATTGGGTCCTTCCACAAAATCCAAATTCCTCCAAAAAACCCACATGCCTCCACCCTATGCGATTTTGGCATCCCAATTTTCTGAAAAACTTTCTCCACCTTCAAGCCACTAATTCTCGTTTCCACCAAAACAACAATACCAGGATTAAAGTCCCTGAGGTATTCCTTAACAACCCTATGAAAATTTGGGTGTCCTGCACCCTGACAATTCCATACTAAGAAATCTGTATTCATGGTACAAGATTTGAGGAACTAACCTGTAGCAAACGACTTATTTTAGGGAATCATCCATTCCCACCATGTCAGACTCTTCCGCCTGAGAATTATTGGAATTTCTCGCCTGTTGAGCCAGTTCCATCTCATCCGAATTTAACACTCTCTCAATCCCCGTTCGAGCCTCCACACTTTGGCTGTTCAATTCTAAATTTCGTACTAACCGCTGCACTGCATCTTTAACTAGAACAGAACACTCCGTTCCCACCATGTTAGACCTTGAAATAGTATCATCAATGTCAAGCAAATCTTTCGTCATTGTTTCTTTCAACTTCAAAGGAAGAGACTATGGGTTAACTATGTTTGTAAAACCCAAATTCTCCCTAGAATCAATCCCCTTTACTGAACCAATATTCGGGGCTATAATTCTCCTTCAAGTTGGCAACTGAATGATATTTTGGGTCTAAAATATTAAACCCATCTGAAGGCCCACTAATATTCCCACCAAAACCACTAGAAAACCCTTTTTTTTGAAGGCCAACCGTTCACCCAATATGGCAGCCTGCTTCTGCTTCCTGAATTTATTTGCCACATTAATTCCTTTATTTTTACTGTCTTTATTACCAATATTCTTTCCCTTAATTTGTGCACCCAACTTAGCAGTACCATTATCCACTCCATCAACCTCTGAAGTATCAGCCTTCATATTACCACCATTAATGTTCGTACCAAATTGGAAAAAGATCGAATTTGCAACATGTGAATCACCCTCATTCACGTCAACTTTGAAAGGAATATTAAAGCGAGATTCTGAACGGATGTTTCCTTGATTATCCACACCAGAATTTTCCCTCTGACTCTGCCTCCGGGGACGATGCTCCACCACCATCCAATCCCCAAATTTTTTAATTTCTACCCTCACCTGAATGTTAACGCCATTAGCTTGTTGCCTATCGGTTTTGTCAGTATGGTTATCCTTTTCATCCTTAACCAACCTATCATCCTTCACAACATAAGGACAACTATCCTTCATGTGGCCAAAATGCCCGTAATAGAAGCAGATAGATGGGAGCGACTCATATTCAATCTGGTGTAACCTATTAGCAATTCTCACTTTGGAGACAAAAGGCTTTGAAAGATCAACCTGAACCACAAATCTCGCAAATTGACCCCGTACACCTCTGTCTGTATGCAAGTAGATCTTAACAACCTTACCCACCAGGCTACCGATCTTTTGTAATAAACTCCTCTTGCAAAAGGCATCCGACAATCTTGGAATTCGAACCCAAGTAACCACATTTTACGAAAACTCCTCAAGTGTTAAAAAGTTCGCCGACCATGCCTGCACCATTAGATAATGACCAAAAATAACCCAAGGGCCTTTAGAAAGAACATTATCATAGTCCAAAGTCACTCAAACCGAGCCAAGTAATAGTCATTACCGACATCAATAAGTTGAAAATGCATAATCAGTTTCCACAATGAACAAACTTTATTCCATAGAGTGTTATACCCTATTTTCCTGCCCAAGAGTTTCACCACAAGCGTAGTAGTCATACTTTCATCAATCCTTGCATAAAGCTTATCAGAAAAATCAATCGTGGGTATTCCATTGACAATTTCCTTCATAACATCCTCCGCACTAACCTCCAAGTCCTCCACTGCCCAATCATCATCGACAGAACCATGCATGGGATTTGCATTCATTACTGCATCCTGAAACGAAAAAGATTTGGGGTGCACATTACCCCCATCAATTGGACTCCCACCAATATCCGGAGGCTCTTCCTCCCTTCTCCTACTTTTCTTCATTGCTCGTCCAAAGAGAATCGCCTGCTAATCACTCTTATTTTTTGATAAGTGGTAATAAGAAGTGCAAGCGTGCACTACAAGTGGTGGTGGATCAGTGTCTAATGCCGAGATAAAATTGAAAATAATTTTAACAAAAGAAAAACATTATCTTCTTCATCTAAAAGGAGATAAAGTATTTCAAAGAAGGCTTATATATAATAAAAAAATAAGTATTCAAATTATGCAATTTTTCCATTTAGTTTCTTAAATTTTTTTTTTTGTCAAATTAAGTATTTAAAATTTAATTCTATTATCACTTTAGATATGAATAGCTAACTTTCATTAAAAACATCAAATCAATTAAATTATAACACGTATTATTTTTAATTAAATAAAAATATATAAACTTAACATTAAGTAAAAATTAAATTAAATTGTCATTTTTTTCTTTTCTATTTTAAGTTCTTAATATTGAAAATGGGTTTATTGTAATAGCAAATAATATGAAGGTTTATTTTAATACTGAAAATGGGAGTTTGTTTTAATAAGAGAAATTTGAAGTAAAGTTTATTTCAAAATTTTGTAAAAACTTGTTTGTACAGATGAAAGGAGAGAGATTAAGAGATGATATTTTTATTTTTATTGAATTAAACTAATTGTTTTGAATATTTTTTAATGAGAATTAACGGTTAATACTTAAAAAAGTAATGTAATAAAACTTTAGGTTACCAGTTTAGATATTTACTTTAATAAAAAAAAACTTTATGTACCTAATTAAAAGTATTGCTTAATTTAAATACATGTTTTTCTTATAAGCTTTCAAAGAAAAAAGAGAGGAAGATTTTCCCTCTCATATTTTTTATTTAGTCCAACTTTTCAGACCATTATAGTTACATTTTCTGCATAAAGATGACAACCCACACTAGAAATACTGAATGTGGCGGCCACCCTTAATCAGACGAGATAATTGGGCCTTTCTTGTATAATTATAATTATATGTGCAGTCAGTATTACTTAAAATAAGTTGATATAATTATCCAACCCAATAATTAATTTTTTATTCTTAAAATATTATTTTTTTCAATTCAATTTTAATTCTGTCAAAGTCATGATAAATTTAATCATTTGACAAAACTATGATGATTAATTAATTTAAGTTTCACTTCGAACTCAATTGTTTAATTACAATCAATTAAATTAATTTTTAAGTAATCTTTTGTTCCATTTGAGAAGATTCATTTACTACGGAGAATAATACTTGCAATCTATTTCTCTTTCACCATTTTCATTTATTCAACATAATGATTCCAATGGCAATCCATATAGGGTTGTGATCAGCTAGAAGGAGGATCGATTGAACATATCATTAATCTTTTCAAGTTATATTCGTTCACCAATATGATGATATTTTTTTATTTCATGATCACCATTGCAACTCTATATGGCGGAAATTTATTACAAACAAATAGTAATAACAATCATTCGTCACTGACAAATAACCTGTAACCACTCTCCTTTTTCATAATCCATGCAATACCAATGAGAGGGCATCATTTACTCATCGAACAAGCTATAAATTCTTTTATTGTAAATGAAGCCATATTATACTTAAGTTATATACCCTGTTGGGATTGCCGGTTAGTCCCGTGACGCAGCGGAAAAATTATTCCGACGATCCACAACCATGGATCTATGTACGAGGAACAAAACGAGTTGAAATAAGGTTGAAGATATACCTTCTTAACCGAAAATGATGAAAGGATGCGGCTGATTCGATGCCGATTTCAAACCACAATGGGTTGAAATAAGCATATAATATTAATTGAATTATTGTTTTTAATTATATCATTTGATAAGAAATTGAGGGCTAAATTTAGACTTAGAATTAAATTGATTAATTTTGTAAATATTGAGGGTTAATTTTTTTTTTAATTTCAACTAAAATGCTAAATTTTGTAAACATTGAGAGCTAAATTTATTGATATTTTATATTTAGGATCAAACTGATAGAATGTGCAAATATTGGAGGATTAGATTTGTTATTAGACAAATATAAAAAGCCCACGTTAGCTTTTTTGCACTCATCCAACAACAACTAATGAGAGAGTAACCAAAAATATTTGATTTCAAAAAGTTTAGTGGTTAAATCGAAAAAATTAATAGTTGAGTGATCAAAATATAACAAAGACAATAGTTTAGTGACCATTTTTATACTTTACCCTATTTTTATAGAACATGACATTTTTTTAAAAAAGTACATGGAGACCCATATATAAGAGTCGAATTGTATTTTACCTTTTTTTTACTTGGAAAATAGGTAAATTAATCCTTATATATTAAATCAAAGAACAAGTTGATCATTTTGTTAAAAATTTCATCAATTTTTAACATAGTACTGTATGGTTGCTTGAATTAGTCCCTTCACATAAAAAAAAATTCTATCCATTTCACTATTTATTAAAAAAATTCACTCATTTATTCCATTAAAATTTCCATTCATTTTGCTTGAATTAGTCTCTTCATACAGGTATACATGCATATCAAATATCATTATCCAGTTTCTCCATCAATCACGTCAGCAATTCACGATAAAATTAAATAAAAATTTTAATAGAAAAATCAATTTACTCTTTCATCTAATATATAATAATTAATTTTTGTTCGATGGAAAAAGTAAAATATAATCCACGTGTGAGTACAATAACCTTCATAATGTTTTTTTTTAAATCTTTTATATATCTAATATTTTTTAATCCATGAACACATAAATTACTTACTAAAGACAAGGGTTGGTTTTCATTTTCGATAAAGCCAACTATGTAATAATATAAAATATTCTGTGGCAATTGGGAAATATTCCAATATCATAAAAACCTATCTAACTCTCCTTCTCAGTGTATTAGTAATTAATTTAGCCCATCTCATTCTCCTTCCCTGTTCTTCTCTTATTTCTTGCTGTTAGTTGAGTTGTTTTGTACCCATTTTTTACAAAGCAAGGGTCTGTAATGGCATCACCTGAGGTTGGCAGAGATAAATCTCCATTTATGCTTCAACCCAAATCTCTGCCTCCTCCGGTCTCAAAAACAAGCTCCTTTATGGCTCAAATGATGCTCAGGGTTTTCGCTGCTGCTTTCACATTGGCTGCTATCTGTATTATGACCACAAGCTCCCAATCAGTCACTCTACTCGGCTTCACCATTAAAGCTCGCTATAGCGACTCATCTGCTATGAGGTAAACAAACACTCACTATTTTTGGGTTTCATCCATCCATCCATTTTATTAAATCTCCATTTTCGTTGTGGGCTCTGTTACAGGTTTTTACTTGTGACAGACGCTATTGTATGCGCCTTCTCTGTACTTTCGGTGCTCTTTGTTTACCGTTTGAGCCGCTCAGGATCAGATCTGAAGTATTGCTTTCATCTTTTTCTTCATGACATGGTAAGCAAATTGTTGGTTTTGAAGATGGTGAATCAGATTTTAACACAGACTGCATAGATTGCAGGTGATAATGGGGCTGGCGACATCAGGATGCTCGGCGGCGACGGCGGTGGGATATATCAGTAGATATGGAGAAGAGAAAATGGGGTGGATGGCTGTGTGTAACCATGTGAGGAAGTTTTGTAATCGAATGACGATATCCATGGTGTTATCTTACTTGGCCCTTTGTTCCTACTTTGCTCTTTCTGTTATGTCCGGCAACAAAGTCATGTATCAGCAAGAATCACCGTGAAAGGCAGGCAAGTCACAAGTGGTTGGTGGGTTGCGTCCTTCAACATTAGTGTTTGTAGTATTATTATAATATTGAAATTATAGTTTCTAAAATTCCGCATATTATATTAGTGTGACAACATGCTAACTCTATTGGATCTCTTAACCACCAATGCTAATCGATTATCAATACGAAACACTTTTATCTAGAAGGCAAGCTTGTATTTGTAAAAAAATGGCAACTAGTTTTGGAGGCTACATGTAATCACAAAAAGACTGTAAAACACTTCCTTCTGTTTCAAATTTCAAAAACTCGTCCTGTCTTTAACATCTGGTTGACTTGAAGTTGGAAAAGTCACATAGAAACAACATAGATCTTCCTCCAAACAAGCAACGAACCACTGCCCCGCATGGGGTCAATATTCAAGTTGGTACAGCTGCAGAGACAACTGCCGACTGGGAAAGGAGGGAGCTTACCCCAAGTCAAGCTTCGGGAAGTGGTAGCGAGGTTACTCATCCTTCAATGGCAGAGCTTATGGGGAGTTGGAGATGATCCTTCATGGCCTAAGGACGCCTTTAGGAAAATCTCCATTGTTCCTACTACCCCTCAAGAAGCGCTTGTAACTACTCAAGTAGTTGGGGGAGATGAAGTTGTAAAGGGGACTAATATTTAGAAGAATGGTGATAGCGCCCCTCTTTCCAGCAATGTACAGGCTGCCATTGACGCAGCCGCATAAGTTTTCGTTGTAATTTTCCTTTTCATTTGATGAATGATCAAACATTTCCCCTACTTCTATATACTGCTACTACTACTACTACTTTATTTGTTGCAACTTTACTCAAAATTATGCCTTTTGTTGGTAATGCAAAGATGCTTGTTTGATTGTTGAAGATTTAGCGGAGATATTCTTATGGTTTTTTTTACAAATT
This sequence comes from Gossypioides kirkii, assembly GCA_005610355.1. Lineage (NCBI taxonomy): Eukaryota > Viridiplantae > Streptophyta > Magnoliopsida > Malvales > Malvaceae > Gossypioides > Gossypioides kirkii. The sequence continues at coordinate 98,303 of CP032251.1, read as the reverse complement.
TTCCCATGTATTTTATTATTTTATCCTTCAGCTAATAGTATAAATAGGGGCAATCTTCTTATTTTTACAACACAGAAAAGTGAACACTGATCAAGAAAAGCATTCTCTTCCTTAAAATTTTGTCTAGAAATTTGGGTTTTAAGTTAGATCGACTGTGACTCTTTCAAATTTTTCTTCGAAGGATTACATTAATTTTGGGGGACGATGTTCATTACACGATTATACCGATCAGAGTGAACTCGTTTCTAAGACAGATTATATTTCCAACAACTTATACTAGAGCAAAATGAATATATCAAAAAAAAAGTGATCATATTATTGTAACAATTGATTTGACAAACTTCAACGGACTAATGTTTTTGAAAGTAGTCTCAGTATTAAAATTATTTATGTATTGCTACTTTATAAGAGAAGAGATAAAATATTCTTGCTAATGTAACAACGTTTGAAGGCTTGATTAATCTATTGAGTCCTCAAGGAAAAGTTGCAATCTTATAACATATAAAATAAGATTATCTTGTAGGATAATGACTTGTAAGACAAAGTTGATCACCTTGTAGGTATACAAGCTAGGAGAATATAACCTTGGGAAAAAGAAGTTAGCTATCTCAAAGGAACATGAACTAGAATGACATTACCTTGAAGGTAGGCAAACTAGAATAATGTTAACTTGATGGCAAAGCTAGCCACCTTAAAGGTAAGCAAGTTAAAATAATGTCGCATTAAAGTTGATGTCATAAGTATGGAAATCAATTTCATACTGATACCTTCGTACTTGTCGTAATATCTTATTATGGTAATAAATTAGAGTAACAAACTCTAATTTTCATTTAAGCGCAAATTTCAGTTGGTATTGATTGTATCAAAATTTGAAGTATAAAGATATAAATAATTTAAAATTTTATAATAATTAAATAATTTACAAATAGTATATCATAATAATTTTTTATTTTATTAATAAATGTATATATTTAAATTTTTATTGAGATATTATTAATAATACGAAAATAAAATATTATTTTTAATATAAAGGTAAAATTATTATTTTCAATCTAATCATTTTCAATATTTTTTTTCATATGCAATAATATTATGTTATTAACGGTTTGGATGAATGATACGTTTTCTTGTTGTTAATGTAAAAATAGTACTGACAGTGAGATTAGATATTATAACGATACTGTAGCATGAGACAAAAAGTACGTTAAATGCATTGCATCACTCTTCTAAACCCACACTTTATTCCCAAAAGTTTTTTTTTTAAATAATCTCAAAACTAGGGGGCTGGCCATTGAGGTTTGGCCCAAATTTTTTGAGAATTTGTATTCAACTCTTAAATTTAAAAAAAAAAATTAGTTAGGCTCTTTAAATTTGTAAAAATTTTAATTAGACCTTTCAAATCTTTGAAATTTTTTATTAAATCTTTTAAAATTAAAAAAATTAAGTTCTTTTAAAATTTTGGAAAATTCTTATTAAATCCTTCAATTTTTTTAAAAAAAATCTCGATTAGACCTTCAAAAATTAAACATAGATAAAATCTTTTTTTTTTTTTTTTGGTTTTTCAATTCCCGGCTTCTCTCTTTTTTATTGATTTGAATAATTTTTTAAAGTTGATTTAAATGAGTTAAAATATGTATAAATTTCAATACTCGAAAATTTAAAATTTAATTTAAATATTTTTATTTTCAAAATTTTAATTTTTTTATTTTTTTATATTTCAAGGTTTAATTATTAAAATATAATTTTTATTATTGGTGTGACATTTCAAATAAAAAATATTTACGTGATAAACATGTAATTAAAAAGATAGTAATATAATAAACTTGAATTTAGTAAAATAATTTAACTATGCTGACCATTTAGGCTTATATTTTAAAAAAGGAAAAAAAAACTAAATTCTTTGAAATAAAAAAATAAAAAAGTTAAATTCCAAATGCAGGAAAAGAAAGTAAGAGACAGTCGAACAACTGGTTTTCGTTACATTAATCCGGTTTAGCTAAACTGTATAATATAAAACGACATCGGCCCACAGACATTTTGATTCGCATTCTCTGGGCAGCTCAATGTTTTGAACGAACACTGGTGTCGCCTGTTAAATTTCATTTTTCCATTTCTTATGAAAGAGAAAAACATAAAAGTAACCAGTTCCGGCAGACTCATGGCGACTCTTATCGGATATCCACTCATCAAGGCTTTCTTTTTTCTTTTCCTGGTTTCATCCGCCACCGCCACCGCCACCGCCACCGGCGACGCCCCCTTCATCATCGCTCACAAGAAGGCATCACTGAACAGACTCAAATCCGGCGCCGAACGCGTCTCCGTTTCCGTCAACATCTACAACCAAGGCTTCACGTGGGTTTCCCTTTCCCTTTTTCTTCCATCTTTTATTTTTTCCCTAATTGCTTTTATCCAGATCTACCTCTGATTTTTCAACCTAGGAGAAAATTCTACATTTTGAATGATTTTTTTGAGTATGATTTCGAGTTATCTGTTTCTTTTCGTAGCTTACAATGTGGTTTTAGAAACTGCATGATACCGATAAGCAGCTGATTTACATGAGAGAAGAGATTCTTCTTTTTAGGTGATTGAATTTAAACGTAAATTGACAAGAAGCAAATTTGAAGCGTAGTTCATTCATTTTATAGGTATTGTGTTCTGACAGAAAAGGGATCAAATTCCAACTATTTTAATAAATCGAAGAAGATTTACGAAAATTTTCATTGTTTTTAACCTTTATGACCTGAGAATTTTGCTACTCTTCTTCAGCATGCATGCTTGAATTTTCTTTCTTTCTTTGTATAGTTTTCCTGCTCTAGCAGTTTGCCTGTTTCTTGAAACTTCAAATTTTACTGTCAATTCGTTTACTAACCCCGTTGATTATATGATTTTACTTGGAGGTTAATTTACTCTATGAATATGATCCATATGATGCTTGATTAATATTGATGAAAGATTTCATAGAATTCTGCTGTGGTAAACATGAATACCTAGCATTGTATATTTCCCCCTTTTCCGCCAGTGTTCCTTTGAACTCAAATGTGAAAATTTTTTTTCTTGTGCATTTTATGTTGTGGGATATTACCTTACTTGAGAAATTATCTCTGTGGGGGAAAAAATTTTCAGGGCTGCATATGATGTGAGTCTCATTGATAATAGCTGGCCTCAAGATGCTTTTGATATTGTCAATGGCAACACTTCACATTCGTGGCAGAAGCTTGATGCGTTAGTATTTCCCTCCTCTAATTCTATTTGATCGTTCTGTGTTGATTGAATTAATTAAATTGCAAAAACTTTATGAACCGCAGCGGCAGTCATCTATCACATTCATTTGAATTAGAGGCCAAAAGGAAAGGAATGTTTCATGGTGCTCCAGCAGTCATATATTTCCGAATTCCCACCAAGGCTGTTCAACAGGTTTGAGATTCATAACAGAGTTCTATTTCCTCCCTCAAGATATAAGGGATAAGAGGGTGAAAAGAGTTTGATGATCTAACTCGTTATTTTGTTTTTAGGAGGCGTATTCAACTCCAATCTTGCCCTTAGATATCCTTGCGGAAAGACTGCCTGAGAAGAAGTTTGAGTGGGTAAGTTTTATTTGGACTAACAGTAACCAACAATCAAGCTATTCAGTATTCGGTGTCTTTTCCCTGTTTCTCACGTCACTAAAACCTTTCTGTTTTTTTTTGGGGAACTCCCTCTGTTCATGATGGAACTTGAAGGCTAAGGTATGAAATGTTACTACATATGCTAAGCTAATCATGCATGTGCCTATTTGTTGGAATTATTTGCAATTTGGATATATTCATAGTGTTGGCTGTTTGATTTTCGGATCCCGTAAACTACTTACTGACTTTGAAATTAAAATGAACCTTGGGTTTTTGCAGAGGTTGATGGCTAAGAATGGGTCTCAAATCTCGGTGATATCAATTGTGGTTCTGTTCATCTACCTGATAATAACCCCATCAAAAGCAAGCAAGAAGAAGCGCTAAAAATAGAGTGTCTCCACATAATGCAAAACATCCTTTCTTTCCTTGTTTTTGTTTGCAGTTAAAATAGGGTCTTTGGTTGTAATGAAATTAGTGGAAGATGAATGGAGAGATTCCAAGTTCCTAGGCCTCTACACTTGATTGAAACAACTAATGGAGCATGATTTCATTTTATGCTACTTACACGTAGGGGATTTAGGACAAAACAATCTCGGCATGCCTGCATGTGACAGACTCATTTTGCAGTTGTAATCGTTACCAGGGAAATGGCCTGCGGTTTAAACATGTGTTCTTGTATTATTGTCTTTACACTGGTAATCTAGTAATGGCGACCAAGACACTGTCCCCCATTTGAAATGGGCTGGGGCAAGGGGTGGTGGTCTCTGGTTCTACAACTACAAAGCCTATATACCATATGGATGAGCTAGTAAAGGATCAATGTGGGCTTGAAATTATATTTGTTTGATTGGGAATTCTAATATTTTTTAAGAATAAATGAATACTTTTTTTAAGATAATATGTGAATAGTGAATGTGGATGTATTAATTTGCTTTTATTCCAAAAATTAGTATATTTTTGTCACTTTGACTTGTGATTGAAGAGATCTATCTATCTGTTAGATTTGTAGTACCAGGAAAAAAAATTATATATCCAATATACTTATTAAAAATTCACGATCTTTAGGTAAATTTTTATTGATTTATAAAAATATAAAAAGAAAATAATATTCTCATATTAGTATTTTTTTTTATTAAAAGATTTTTTTTTTAAATTTCAATCATGGCACACCTACAATAATGATAAAAAGTTTTTATGCAACAAATATATATATATATTAAATTGATATTAAAAACAAATAATGTTTTGATTGAAATGGTGAAGTTTAAGTAAGAAAAAAGAAATAAATGGTAAAGTTAAGGCATTGAAAATTATAATGTTTTGGGATTGAACCCATGGAGTGCACTTTTTTAGATTTTATACGACTTAAATGGACAAAAATGCTCCAACAATAATGTTTATCTTTTTTATAAAAAGAAATTTTTTATATAATTATTCAATTCAGTTTGAACTTAGTTGATGAATCACACTAATTTCATGAACCCTTTAAATAACTAAATTATGGTACATTCAAAATATGGATGAAAAATAAAATTATGTAATATATATATATATATATATATATATATAAAATAAATGAGACTTTGGATGAATAATAAATTATAAATGTTGAAAACCATAGATTGGGTTCAACTAGAGGTGTTCATAGTTTCGGGTCGGGCTTAACCAAACATTTAAGCCTATATGTTAGGTTTGAGCTTAGTTCGGCCCAAAAAAATGGGCCTAAAATTTTGTTCAAACTTGACTTGGATAAAAATTTTAAAACCCGAGTCCAGCCCGGCCCACCAATATTAATTTTTATATAATTTTTAAATATATATAATGCATTAAAAATACTAAAAACATTAAAGTAAATATTTCCTAACAAATTGAAAATAAATTTTAAAAAAATAAATACTTAAATAACACTAAGATAGATGCAACTTAACAAACAAATGCCTCTAAAATAGTAACAAAATTAACAAATGCCTCTAAAATAATAACAAAATTAACAAATACCTCTAAAATAATAACAAAATTAACAATAAAATAAGTTTTATACAATATCCAAACAATAACAACAAAATAGTAGCAACATAATAGTAAAATTATAATAAAATAGGGAGAAAACAACAAGAAAATAAAATTGAAAAACAAAAAAAATAGCAATTTTTTTTGCCATTTTGTGAATTCAGGTCGGGCTGGCTCGGGCCAAAAATGTCTTACTCAAGGCCCGACCCTTTTTTAAACGGACCTTTTTTTTCCCAAGCCCATTTTTTGGGCCGGGCAATAGGTTTAGGTTCAACCATTATTACGTATGTATATTTTTCTTTTCTTTTCTATGTAAAAATATAAAATGACAAAATACACACAATAATATTATTTACTTTGTAAATTAAGGGTACTTTCATCATACTCAATTGAGCTAGTGTTAGATATTGAGTTGGTGTTCGATTGACTCATGACACCAACTCAAGTCAAATCTTTAACATCTAGTATAGATATAGATAGATAATAGAGATTTTATATTTAAGTGTCTAACTAAGTTGATGTCATGAGCAAGGAAATCAATTTCATACTGATACCTTCGTACTTGCCGTAATGTCTTGTTATGGTGGTAAACTGGAGCAACAAACTCCAATTTTTGTTTAAGTGTAAATTTCAGTTAGTATTGGTTGTACAAATATGTCTCGGTCCATTTCAGTTTGTACGAGCGTGTACCATCTTGTACCAATCTATACTAGTTGGTAGAAAGCTTTATTATTTTAAATTAAGTTTAATATTTTTATCTTAACAATTTTAATTTTTTATAATTACAATTAAAAATAAAACAAAATCATTTAATTAAATTATTAACATGACTAAAGCTATTCAAAGGCCAAGCTATCTATCCAAACCTAAAAGTCCGTTTAAAATATGAAAGGGTTTGAATAAAATGTAAGCCAATTTTTTATTTGACCCAAACTTTGGATAAATTTTTAAGCTTCAATCCAGTCTAACCCGATTACATATTTCATTTTAAATATATAAAATATAAATAATAAAACCCAAACCCAATTATATAGATATGTGTTGGAAAAATCCAATTTAAAACGGTTTTTTGTCAAAGAGAAAAATTAAAATTTTGAAAACTAAGTCGACTTGTGATATTTATAGCAATAAAATTTTCCTAAAAGTACCTATGCTTTATGCGAGACAGGACTTAAATGTTCTCGGCTTTCAATCGAATGACTTTCTCCACTATTATCGTACCACGAATCGTTTCGAGTGCGGGGTTGAACATGTAACGATCCGATTTTTGGTGGTGTTGAGAAATGGGGTTTCGAAATCCTATTTCCATAAATCGAGCCCGTAAATATAAAATAAAAATATTTACGCAGTTACTACAAGAGTATAATAAAGTTTGGTTAAGTAATTTAATTAATTAAAACTCAGAGACTAAATTGTAAAAATCCAATCACTATTGAGTATTAATTAGGGATAAATCTCAAAATTATACATGAACTTTGATTTAATGTGCAATTGTATACATGAACTTTAATTTGGTGCAATTATACACGTGAAACTCTAATTGTGGTTCAAATGCATACTTGAAACATTAATTTTGATTTAATCATACACATTTAAAGAAATAATTACTTTAATTTATTTTTATATTGGATATATATAATTATTTATGCATACAATATATAAACATAAAATGATGTTATGTCAATTATTGTGTTAACAATTTATAAGAATTGGATCAAATCAGATTTTAATGTATAAAATTACGCAAAATCAAAATTCATGCATACAATTGCACATGAAACCATAGTTTATGTATAGTTTTGATATTTATCCCTTTTAATTAAGAAAAAACTTAAATAAATAAATAAATAATAAACTAATTAAATAATAAAAAAATAAAAAAATAAATATTAAATAGTGAATAGTGGATGATGATGGTGTTTCCACTTAGTTTAAATTATAATTAAACTAATTAATCTTGATTAAATGAATTAAACTAAAGTTAATTAAGGTATAAATAAGATTGTAGTGGAAAGAAAGATGATAATCTTCATCTTCTTCCTCCGATTCTTGAAGATAAAAAGAAAGAAAAAGCCCCATGACAGTAGAGGGCACAAGTTTGAATACTTCTCCCGATGGTCTTCTTTTTCTTTTCTTCTCTCCGGCGCCAATTTGTTTTATATATTTCTTGACGCAGAATAATAAATCTTTGGATAGTCGGACCATGAAGCAAGGATTGTGAGAGCGTTAAGGTGTTAGTTCGATTCCTATAAGGTATATATTTTCTTATTGAATTCAGCTGCAGTTTGCTTTTATAGATTTTCTTTGTGCATAAAATCTAAAATCTCCGACTAGGTGCGCAGTCAGTGGAACTTTTAAGGGTGTACTTGGTTAGATAGAAAAGTGGAAAGATGGGAGGAGGAGAAGGGAGTAAAAAAGTGAAAAAAAAAAAAAACTTTGAGTGTGTTTGGTAGAGAAGAAAAGTGAGAGAAAATAAAATAGGATGAATGATGATTTTTTATCTGAAATGTGAGAAAATAAAATAGGATGAATGATAATTTTTTATTTTAATGCAAAAAATTCAATCATTCTAAATTGGAATGATGAGAGGAGAGAATGAGAGAGATGTATAAGTTAGTTTTATATATTTCATGGCGTAGAATAATAAATTTTTGGTTAGTCGGGCCATGAAGGAAGGATTGGGAGAGCGTTAAAGTGTTGGTTTGATTCCTGCCAAATATATGTTTTCTTATTGAATTTGGCGGGCAATTTACGATTTACTTATTAATAAATAAAAAATTAAAAAAATTACGTCATCAGAAAAATACTTCCACCTAGATGTGTTTTGAACATATTGATAGAAAAATACTTTTCATTTTTTGGTGTCACCTATTAATGTGGAAATAAAACTTATAAAACAAATCTTTATATAGATCCAACGTCTCACTCCTCTTGTTTTCTTAAATGATGTTAGGTCTGAGATATGAGCATATATAGATTCATAATCCATTTGAAGCTTGTTCCTAAATAATGTGAGATTGTTTACTTAATTAAAAATATAAGATTAAATGCTATATTATCCATTTGAAGCTTGTTCTTAAACAATGTGAGATTACTTACTCTTTTAACTAACAACATAAGATTAAATACTACACTATATTTTATAAATTTTTTTATTTTTTTCATTTTTTATCATGAAAACTTTATACATTCATATCGTATTTGTGCTATTTTTCATTTTATAATAATGTATTACTTTATATTTAAAAATATTATTTACACTTGTAATTTTTTTTATATTTTTACAAATAACAACGTAACATTAAATGCTACACAAATCTGTTTTCACTATAGAAATATAGAGAGTATTGTAGAATATATATTAAATTGAAAATAAAAAGATAAGGATGTAGAGTGTTATATTTTTGTTATTATATTGAAATTTTATTTATTTTTAATTATTTTTTGGTAGACAAAAGCCAACATTTAGCTAGAAAGACTAAACCAAACTTAAATTAGGATTACAAATATCACTCTGAACATGACTAAATACTGAAATTGGAGGTTCTTGGTAGGTGTGGAGTCGCAAATTATCTAAATTCTTCTATTTGGCCATGGCATTTGCAACTGCATTAAACATCCTTGGAATATGGCGTAGATGAACTTCTCATTTTCGTCTTAGGATCTGATGGATGAGGCGTGCTTCCACCAAATTGCTACTCATGCCACCATCTGAATTGAGTAGATCAACAAGTAAGGCATTGTTGCATTCCACCTCGACTCTTCTATATCCTTTATCCCAAGCTAGAAATAAGCCTTCAAGAATAGCTTACGCTTTCGCTCTAAAAATGAATTCGCTTCTCAATTTCATGCTATACCCCCATAACCATTTACCTTCAGAATTCCGAATTACTCTTCCAATAGCCTCAAAATGCCCATCCAAAGAGACTGTCTCATCAGAATTGAGTTTAACCCATCCTGCACCTAGAGGAGTCCATTTCGAATGCATGGTTCTCAGAAGAAGTACCTTCTGCTTCTTGTTAAAATCACGGAAACACTTGGCCCAAATGAAACTCATGTCTATCAAATATTAGGAATGCTTATGAGTGTTGGAGAAGATCGAGTCGTTTCTAGACATCCATATAAACCAACAAAGCACAGCAAAAAGAGTTCGCCAATCCATTTCATCCTTACTTAATCCACTTATATCCTGTATATTCCAAGTTAGCCAATCATGCAAAGATAAAGAGAAAAAAGAGTAATAAACCTGCTTTAGGATCACACTTCGCCAAATAGAACCTGCAAACGAACAATTTGAAGCGCATGAAGTATCGTTTCCACACTAGAACCACATAATTGGCAAGCATCGTCAAAAGTCATATGTCTTCGCTTTCTCACATTATTCATTAAAAGTTTGCCATGCCATAGAAGCCACAAAAATGTGCGAACTCGTTGTGGCGCTTTAACAGACCAAATCGTCTTCCAAGGAGGTATACCTTTGTTCTTTTGAACAAACAAATGTTTGTAGAGTTTGAAGTAGAGAAACCCCTCTTATCGCTCCATTTCTAGGCTACAAAATCTTGACCTGCATTAGGATTAGGAGGACAAATACCAACAATATGTTTCAAAATGTAATGTGGAACCAGACAACGGAGATGGTCTCAATCCCAAGTACCACTAACTGTTACCAAATCACAAACCCGTAGATTTCCTACATTCGGATTTCCTCCCATAAAGAACTATCTCAAAGGACCAATATGTCAAAGCCACACATCATCCCAAAAACTAATTAGACGTCCATCTCCAATAGACTAGTAAACATTCTTTAATATGTCGGGCAAAATTCTCATCAAAGATTTCCAAATAAAAGAGCAGTTTGATCTAGCAATGTTACCAGGCATAGTTTCTTGAATGTTGTACTTTTTTCGAAGGATTTTTACCTATAACGCTTCGGGATTGGAAAGCAACCGAAATTTCAACTTCATAAGGAATACAGTATTCTGATCAGCTAATTTTCGAATACCTAAGCCACCCTGATCTAACGGTTGACAGCAGCTGTCCCAAGATAAAAGAGACACTTTCTTGTTTTCGATGGTAGATGTCCATATAAAGTTGCGTGCAATCTACTCAATCTCCCTACAAACTGAGATAGGAATTTTAACAATAAACATAAAATAATTAGGTATAGATAGAAGAACTAACCTGGCAAGGGTAATTCGCCCCGCAAGTGAAAATCTCTTGGCATTCCATCCTGAGAGTCTTTGTCTTACCTTGCGAATTATAAAGTCAAATGTACTAGGTGTGACTCTATCATGTAATAAAGGCAACCCAAGGTACGTTCCAAGATCGTCCACTTTACAAAACCCAATACTGGTAAAAATATTTGAGCCTTCGTGAAATTTATTTTCTGCCCTGAAAAATGACAAAAAGAGTCCATATGTTGCAAATCATGTTCGCCTGGTCCATCGTGGCTTCTGAAAAAATCATAAGGTCTTCCGCAAAAAAGAGATGTGATAATTTCGGACCTCTTTTTGATAGAGATAAAGGCTTCCAATTTCTAATCTAGATTACTTCCTCAATTAGGTGACCTAATCTTTCCATACACAAGACAAACAAGTATGGAGATAAGGGAATTCCATGAGAAGCCTGAAACTCGTCAGTCATACTGCCATTCCACAAAACCTGAAACGAGGTTGAAGAGACACACCCCATAATGACACCAACTAGTTGTTCAGGAAAACCAACTAGAACTAAAGTATCTCGAAGGAACTCCCAGTTAATTCTGTCGTACGTCTTTTCTAAGTCAATTTTCAAAATCATACTCTTTTTCTTCGATTTAAATCCCTTAAGCGAGTGCACCACTTCTTAAGCTACCACAATGTTGTCAGTGATATCTCTGCCCTAGATAAAAGTAGACTGATTTTGACTGATCAACTTACCCATAATACCTCGCTGTCTATTAGCAATCGTCTTAGTAAGGATCTTATACAGAATAGAGCAAAGGCTTATTAGCCAAAATTGGGAGATGATTTCAGGACTCTAGACCTTCGGAATGAGAATCAACAAAGTTTTGTTTAATTCTGGATGCAAAGGTAAGCCACTCAAGCTATCTCTCACAAAACGACAAACAGATAGCCTTAAAGTATCCCATTGGGATTGAAAAAGACTCGCACGAAAACCATTGACCCTCGGAGCCTTCAACGGAGCCATGCTAAAAATCGAAGTACGAATTTCTTCATCCGAGACATCCTTAAGAAGCATGTTTTTATCTTCCACCAAAAGAACAGAAAAGCTATACTTACAAGACAACTTACCATTAGTTTGGTAGTCCACAGTATAGAGATACTGAAAAAATTCCTTGATATGGTTTTTCAAAGCATCCTCCTCAAAATTCCATTTATTACCAATAATCAGCCCCTTAATCTGGTTCTTCTTACGTCTGACCATAGTACGATTGTAAAAGTAAGAAGTATTACAGTCCCCATATCTCAGCCACTCCGACTTAGATTTCTGGCACCACAAAAGCTTCTCATGCGAAAGTACTTCCTCGATCTCTTGTCTAAGAGTGTTTTCTCGATCTTGAAGCTTTGGTGAGAAGCGAAAATCAAGAATCCTTTGAATTTTTTTTCAATTCATCAACCAGTCTCTTCTTCCTTTCAAAAATATTCTCGTACACCTTTTTATTCCAAGTCGAGAGGACTTCTTTAAAGTTGACCAAACTGTCCACAATCGGAGTGTCCTTCATCCAATTCTTGTGAATAATCTCTTTGAAATCAGCGTGACAAAACCAACTAGCTAGACATCTGAAAGGTCTATTGTATCTTCTCTGCCTAGGTTAGAGAGAGATAAGAAATGGCCTGTGATCAGACTTCGATCGGTATAAATTCCTAACAGAGCATTCTGGAGCAAAAATCATCCCAATACGTCTTATATAACGCCCTATCAAAACGTTGAGATAATCCTCCCCTATACCAAGTAAATCTAGCACCTATAGCTTCTAAATCACGGAGGCCATTATCAAATAAAAACTTCTGAAACCACTTGCATCTTGCTTGCGCTATAGAAGCTCTATCCGACCGTTCAAAACTATCAAAAATAAAATTAAAATCCCCAGCTAAAATCCACGGTTCCCTTATCGACTCTGCCATCGAGCTGAGAAAATGTAACACCCAAAAACTTGAAACTATCGTTAGTTAGGGTCCCGATGTCTTACTGTTCATCTATCACTGTTCATCTTTTATTTTCATCTCATTCAATCAAATTTTAATAAAGAAAAGTGTACCCAACACATCATAAATCATTAATCGATTATAATCACAACTCAACAAGGGCAAAAGGTCATTCCATGATTTTTGGAGACTTCTACCAGTACTTGTTGGAGAAGTATCGGTAGTTGTCAAGTTAGTAAACAGTTCAAGAACAGTGCAGACTTCTACCTATACTTGAGATAATATTATCGATACAAGTGTGATTTCTACCGAAACATGTCATGCTTTTACCGATTCTAAAAACTCCAAAGAGTTAAGAAATCTGACCCTACAACTTCTACAGGTACAAGTATACAAACTACCGATACTTTTGTAAGTAGAACTACCAGTACCTATGATACAACTAATGATACAACTCAAGCCAGTGAATAACCTCTTTCCTACCCTGTACTTCTACTGATACATGCATGAGTTTTACCGAAACAAGTAAGCAGAATCTCTAGAATCATACCAAAACATAAGTTTTTCAACACATAATCTTCATGACATCAAAATGCATTAGACCATTACATAATTCATAGTTTCACAAGTCATTTCATTGTACTTTCAAGACTATATTCTATCTTGAACTTGCATATATTACATTCAATATTTCACTAAGGTATAAGAAGATCATCAAAATCTCGAACAAGTAAACAAAAGTTAACATCATCCTAGTAGATGCCATAAAACCAAGTGATGAAAGACTACAAAATAGGCTCCGCGATAGTGTGACTTCGTGGAGATGATCCAATCTTCAAACAACAATAACATTTTTGGTAAGCTTCAAAGCTTAGTAAGTTCGAAGAGTTTAAAGAGTTACCAAACATATGCTTTAAGCAGTTATAACTAAACCAAGATAGGATGAACTGTTATGTCCTCAAGCCATATTCAATATTCCAACTTTCCTGTCTATATCTTTCTGTTACTAGTACCCGATGCTGCTCACACGAGCTGTCGAGAATATGCATTTAAGCATAAATCACAGTCATCGTAGGGCCTATAATCTAAAATTTTGGATTCATTTCTCAATTCTCATTTCCCATTTAATACTTACGATGACACATAGTCATCGGACCTTAAATCCGTAAAAGGATCTATATGCTCACGATGACACATAGTCATTAGACCTCATAATCCGTAAAGAATTCATATACTCACGATGACACATAGTCATCGGACCTCATAATCCGTAAAGGATTCGTATACTCACGATGACACAGTCATTGGACCTCATAATCCGTAAAGGATTCATATACTCACGATGACACATAGTCATCGGACCTCATAATCCGTAAAGGATTTGTATACTCAAGATGACACATAGTCATTGGACCTCATAATCCGTAATGGATTTGTATACTCAAGATGACACATAGTCATTGGACCTCATAATCCGTAAAGGATTCATATAACTCACGATGACACAAAGTCATCAGACCTTTTTGCATTTACGGTTCAAGCTTGTTATTTCTTCTTTTCCTTTGTTCCTATCTTCCACACTTCTTATCATCGTTCCAACTCACATCAATTGTTTACAATGTAAGAATATACAATTTAAATTGAAATTTAACAATACAAACTTACCGGATTGATTTGTAGTATCAACTTAAGTATAGGGACTATCCTCAATAAGACATCCAAGTCTAGCTCCTGAAACTGTATAGCCTCTAATGACATGTCCTTTATGTCCCAAATATTCACGAAGTTCATATGTTTCATATACCATGTCTATTTCAATTAACTTTCATCACATTATACCTTTTCGAGCAAACATCCATATAATCCTTATTATCAGACATAATATCGAATTAACTAACCATGTCAGTTAGTTCAATTTCTGTTTGTCATATATCAACCAAATTAATTCATTCGTAATATGAATAATAACAAAAACAACACATAATTATATAAGCGTTTCGTTGTCACTTGATTTCACTATATCATTTTGTTACTTTCAATCATACTCCTTAATACAATTTCATTTCAATTTAATTCAATTTCTCAATTTAATATTTACTAAGCAAACAAATTAAAATACAACATACTTAAATCATTTCAATAATTTACAAATAGAAATTAAATAAATTATTTACTATATGAACTTACCGGATGAACTTGCAGTTAAAATGAACTCTAGGGGTAAATCCGTAATTTTCCTTTTCCATAATCAGGACACGATCTTGATCTATGAAAATAATTTCATTCAATTATTTAAATCAAAATGAATTTTTAGTTATTTTATGCAAATAAGCCTTTTTGGTATTTTTACAAAATTACTCTTAACTTTTCACTTTTATTCAATTTAGTCATTTAGCACAAAACTTGCAAATTAACCATTTTTCCTTTAAAACAAGTTCAGCCGAATATCATAGAAATCCAATACTTCCCATATTTGTTTTATTTAACAACAAGTCCTTATACTTTTACTACTTTTATATTTTAGTCCTTTAACATGAAAATTGCTAAAAATTACTTTACAAAATAGTCTTATTTAACAACTAAGCTTAATATTTTATCATCAAACTTCAAAAACACACTAACTCATTAATTGCATAAACCAAAATGTTTAACAGGTTTACAAATTAGTCCCCGATTTAGCTAGATCAAGCTAAAACGAACTTAAAAACATAAAAATTACTAAAAACGGGCGAGATTTCACATACCTACCAAGGTTTAAAGTTCAACCGAATGTCCAAGCTCTTGATTTTCATACAAAATAGAATGAAGAAGAAGATGAAAATCACGTTTCATCTAATTGTTCTTTTTATTATTTATTATAATATCCTTTTATTTGCTAATTTACCTTTGTACCCTTAATTATAACATTCAATTTCAACATTTCCAACTCCAAAACCGTCCACTACTTTCGTTGATGGTCTAATTACCATTTAGATGCTTCAACCAAACCTCCAATTGACACCTAATACTTTTAATTCAACTTTTGCACCTTTTACGATTTAATCCTTTTCATTTAATTAACTATTTAAACAATTAAATTTCATAACCAAATTTTAATACAATACTAATGACCTTGTAAATATTAATAATTGTAAATATTAATAATTAATAGTTACGGCTTGACATATCGAAGTCGTTATCTCAAAATCATCATTCCCGATCATATATTAAAAAAATAGACTAGTTAGTAAATCCTCATTTAATTAGGATTTAACAATAATTTACCAAAATCTAAAGAATTCCACTTCATTTCTATTATTAAGCCATTTAAGGAGGGTCCAATTACACAATTGGTCCTTCAATTATTTTAAATTCCAACTAAATAAACTTTATTTCAATTTAACCTTAAACTAACTTTTACCCCTTTTCAATTTACTCCTTTTTCCTTAATTAAGCAATTAATCATCAAAATTACCCAATTGAACTTCAATTCACATATAATAAGACTCTATAAATATTTAATAAAAATATTTACGGCCCTTAATTTCAAAAACGAGGTCTTAATACATCATTTTTTAAAACCACTTGACTTTTGAACCAAACCACTTATACTAACTTTTAATTCCATAATTAAAATTCTTCAATTCAAAATTCCATATAAAATTATTATTAACTTATTTAATTTAAACACTTATTATAAAAATTTTCTCGTCGGGTTTGTGGTCCCGAAATCACTATTTTCGACATCACAAAAAAACGGACTGTTACAGAAAAGGCCAAAGATCTCTTCTAAGCGTAGCATGAGGATTGGCATAGACAACAGAGCAAAGAAAATGTTTCGAATTTTGGATGTCCCCCAGTCGAAAATGCACCAACTGAGGGTGAAAATTTAAGACCTCTGCACGAATATCATCATTCTAGCAGCGCCAAATACCTCCAGCAAAACCATTAGCCTCCACTCTAAACGAGCTTCGAAATCCCAATTTAGCAATAATATTGTCTGCCCTTGCTCCACTAACCTGGGTTTCTAAAAAATAGAACAGATTCAGAGCATACTCTTTCCTATATTCCTTAACAAAGTTATGAAAACGAGAGTGACCCACACCCTAACAATTCTAACGAATGATATTAATATCCATAAAGAATAACAAAAAAAGAAAGAAAGTATACCTGAGAATCAACATTAAATCATAGTCGACGATCCAGTTGGGACATCAACAAAAATTGATTCCTCCTCATCTAGATCCGTACCCACCAAGTCTAGTTGAAAAAGGCCTTTGTCCAACTCATTCACTATACACTCTATCGTATCTCTAATATCCAAGGAGCCTTGCAAAATGTTGGAATTCCTCGAGTTGGGTGGTTTGGATGGTTTGGCCAAGTCATTTAAATTAGCCTTTTTGGATTGAACTTGCATTAAACTTGGACTGCCAAACAAAAAGACATCATTTATCTTATTATTATTAGAAATTGTTTTTTCCTTACCCATAAACCTTACTGCAATATGAGAGTTTTTGTTTAATTTTTTTGAAATTAAAACGGGTTTAAACCCCAAACTAGATTCACGATCAATAGGTCCCTTTTCCTTTGATTTGGAATTCTTTGAAATTTAGCTAATGTTCTGCTGTGCTCCAAGCCTGCCTTCTTTGGGCTTCAATATTTTCAAAACCTTTGTGGGCCCTCTCACAACTAATCCATTTTTCTTATTCAGCCGAATGGCTTGTTTCCTTTTGTTTTTAACTTTATTATCCTTAAAACCTAAAGTGCCGTTAGAAGCCAAATCTCCATTGTTATCCCTAAAATCCCCACTTTCCATACCCATGTCAATTTCAATATCCTTTCCCCCAAAATCGCTGCTAGTTCCTTCCTTTTCATCTTTTTTAGTCATCAACGCTATTACTGTTCTTGATCGACTGTCCTCTTCCCTTCCGTCTCTCAACCACCATCCAAGAGCCAAAAGCCTTATTTGTCACCTTCTTATTAAGACTCGAAGGTTGTTTGGATGACGACCCATTCTTCGAGATGTCCATCGCAGCCGACCAAACACAACTCCGACCCATGACCCACCATGCCACACTTGAAGCAAATGTTGGGCAGTGCTTCGTATTCTACCCTCTGTAATCTGCCGTTGATCCAGATTTTAGGCACCAATGGTTTGCAAAGGTCCACACACAAGGCCAACTGGGTGAAACGCCCCCTTCGACCACCATCGGCATACATGTCCAATTTGATCATTGATCCAATTGATTGGCCAATCACTCGAAGAAGACATTTACAGCACATTTGGTTGACATGAATAACCAAACGATTCCTGGCTGATTTGGTGATAAGCAATTATTCATTAGTTTGGTTCACCGTTTCCATCATTCGACGGAATTCCATTCATCTCCCATTCCACCTTCTCCCGTAATAGCCATTCCCCACCTGATCTAAAGAATAGCATTACACAGCCTCCACCGAATAAGAAAAAAATATAGCCTCCCATTCTTTCCCTTTACCACTCTCCCTCAGCAAACACCTCAAGCCACCACACCCCCAGCCATGTCTCCTCGTACCCATTCGGTTATTCTCATCCCACGACAATCATCGACAGAGATCTCGACATTGTAAAAAGCTTCCCCAAAGTTGAGACGAGTAAGGTTATTATTCCCCTCAATCTCACTTCCATTGTGAGAATTTCATCTCTTCTTTCTTTTTTTCTTCCCTGATTTTCTGTAGATGAGCATGGTCAGTACTAATTCGTCATGATTTGCTTTTTCTTTTTTTCTGTAGATAGCGAGGGATTTCAATTTCAGGTTGGGATTGTATATGCAAAGACTTCAATTTTCTTCTATTCGCTAATTGCTCTATCATTGCATCAGTGATTTCCCTTGGAATTCTTCTCTTGATTTGGGCTTTCCTTTTTTTTTTTTTGGTAAGTTTAATGTTTTATTTTGGCTTTTTTGTTTGTTTTAGGTTTGAAGTTAAAATTTTAGCAATAGTGAAATTCATTGTTCTGCTGCTTGAATTTGCTTGTTTGCTTTTTTGTTTGTTTTGGGTGGGAGTTTTTGGATCTAGTGTTTTTGAGGTTTGATTTGATGTGTTTCTAGGTTATTTCTTCTAAATAGGTTGTTTTATATTTAGATATAGAGTTGATTTTTTTGTTTTACTGGCCTTTTTTTTTTCCAATTTTGATTCTGAAATGTTAGGCTAGTTACAGTGTAAGCTGAACAAAGAATTTCAGTTTAGAAAATCATTGAAGTTAAATTAAAGAGAAATTCGACATATGTGCTAATACCTTTTGTTTACTTTTGAATCTTATGCTTAGAGAATCATAAATTGCATAGAGATTTAGCTACTGTATCGGGTTTTTGAACAATGTTGAACTTATTTTTGGCATTAAAGATGTAATGTCAATTACAGTACTAGATAGCTTTAAGATTATCAATGTCTGAATGCTGCTCTTCACTTCTTTCGGTTTCATGTAATTTCAGGCTTTGCTGCCTTTTGCATGCTTATTTTGAGGATGATGTAGGTGATTGTGGTTGTTTTTGTCTTCTTTTTTGCCCCTTATAATTACTATTTGAGTTATTTTGGGCGGTGCTATTATTTGTTTACTTATTCTGGTCATGATGTGAATTATCAAATGTATGTGAAATCTGTAATTTTGCATAGTAATGAAGTCATCAATTTGCCTTTTTTCCTAAATATTGAGAATGTTTATGGGCTTTTAGTTTATCTTTCTTTTGCTTCCAAAATATTCCCTGTATGTTTTGTTTAGCCTCAAGTTTGCTTCTATTTGTATTTAGGTTCTGCAATTTTGATCTTTTTTATATCTTAGGAAAGGTTGTTGAACTATGGATAACAGGGTGGATGAGGCTGGATCATTGTGGAACATGGTTTTGCATACACACATAATATTTCTATCTCAAAGCGATTGTTTTCTAGGATTATTTCTTTATTTGATCATCATAGCATGCCAGATAAGATAGTAGAGGTATGCCAATCACCATCCCGAATGCCATACAAAACTAATTCTGATGTTTTTACTTGATACCACTATTCTGTTTGTGAGCATTTGTATCAAATGAAGCACAATTATGTTGGTTCTGAGTTATTGGTGTTTTTTTTGAGGTATTTGCAGACATGGAGGAGTTATGTGTCAGACCAGATGAAAACACGGTCAGGAAAATAGCTCGTGCCTTTCAGGAATTCGGCCAAGAAGACAAGTAGAAGTTGGTTCTTAGAAGATACATGAGCAAATGGAAATACATCGTTAGAGTGAAAAGATATACATTAGATGAAGATTGATGTTCAATTCAATGAGTGCATTCTCTTGGCATAATATGAGTTGCGCCGGACCTTGCCAATTAGGGGTATTGCGGCAATAAGGAATCTTATCCACTTTCCTTGAGATAGGAAGGCAGCATACACTTGAATGCTATATGACTGCTGCCTTATGTTTAATTTTTGTATCTTAAGACTGATTATCAGGATTGCATGGCTCTGAATGGAATTGAGGCTGGTTATTTTGAGCTATAGATCTAGTTACCTTATTTACTCTTCTTTCAACAGTTTGTGAAGAGGTTACCTACCAGGATGACTAGTTAGATCAGATTGCATTGTTGATTTTTACTTAAACAACATTGTGAAGTTGATTGTTCTGGCAATTATCATCTTTGAAATCGATGGCAAGGATTTACATTAGTTTAAAAAACAAACCTATTTGACATCCACCATTTGAGCTTTGCATCATTCTTTTTCCAGTTGTTCATTTAGGTAAGTGGAAAAATACAGTTGTGTTTTTTTCGTAGTTATCTTTAGATATCCACAAGCTAAGATAGGGAAATAGAAAAGAAACATGCATAGGTTGTTTTATATTTAGATCTAGAGTTAATATGTTTTTATCTTTCTTTGGCATATTTCAGATAGAAGAGCAGCAAAAGAATAAAAAACCCCAACTATTTTCAGGGCTTATACAAATGTGGAGCACATTTGATTATACAAAGCATTTGACTTTCTTATTTTCTCTTTGTCTTCTAATTACTGAACCAGCTCGACTATTTTCTTTGATGTGTTGGGAGTTTAATTTCCAAGGACAAGAGCATAATAGCGCATGAGATTGTACAAAGCAGAGTTTTGACAAGATTTTCATTTTTGAATGTTCCTTAATCAGGCAATCTGAACCTATTTAGATGTTGTACAGAGTTAGCTTCATATATATGCAGGAAAATCAAGTTTTTTGATACAATGGATACTCAAGTTAGTGAAATATGATTACCATTTTCTACCTTTTTTTATTGTAAAAGATGGAATGTTGCATATCCTTAAGTGTAGACAGTAAACTTGTCATTTCTAATTTTGCGATTAAGGGATAAAATGAGATCAACATATGTGGCTGAAGTTGATGTGTTAATTTTCAATTTCGAGGAGTCAAACGGAAACGAGTTCCATAAGAAGATATATAAGCTAATGACATCATGTAACTTTTTGTTAATGATTATTATGTTTGAATGTAAAATATAATTCTCTAGTTATTTATTACTTCTAATATTTTACTTTTTAGTTTAGAAGATAATTAAATTATTTATTTCACTAATAATATTTAAGCACATTATATATGCATTGTAGTTTAAAATTAATAAAGTAGGTTATGTATTATTTTTCTAATATTATATATTATAATATTAAAATATAATTAAATTATATTAAAAATGTTATTAAATTATATATTATTTTATTAAATTGTATTTAATAATAATTATGTTAAAATATAATTAAATTATTTATTATTTTTATTAAATTATATTTAATAATAATCTTATTAAAATTTAATAACAATAATCATCTACTTAACAAAATTCTGTTAAGGATACTTTAGTCATTTAACCCTTTTTTCTTATGCTATTTCAGCACCATTCCATTTAACCAAACATAAGAATACTATTACAGTTTTATTCCATTCCATTCAACCAAACAACTGAATTATTCATTACAGCCTTATTCTATTACAACTCTATTCCATTACAGCTCTATTCCATTGTAGCTTTATTCCATTACAGTGAACCAAACGTGATGTTAGAGTAGTATTCCTCCAGTAACCCAAGTAATCGGACCTAAACCACCTGTGAATCAATCTTTGATTGAGTTGTCGAAAACTTCGGTGTCCATGGCTTTACTGAAAGATACTTCCCAAATATAACCCATGGTCCCTCGGTCAAAGCTCTTTGATAATCTTCATCTACTTGAAACCGAACCAAAAAGAAATCATTTTCAAGGTACATTAGTTGAAAATTACCTCTCGAACTCCACATCAGGGTAATTTTGTTGAGTAAAGCATTAAAACCAATCTTGCCCCCGAGAAGCTTCACCACAATGGCCTTAGCCATTCTTCACTGGATAAAGTCCTTCACACGATCAGAGAAGGTAATGAAAGGCACTCTGTCAATTAACTCTGTAACAACATCTCCTTCCACTAAAGAGAACGCTTCTTCCCGATATCAGTTTGCTGGTTCTCCTAGGAATCTCCAAGTAGCATGGACTTATAAGACGTCTTAAGACCTTTCGGGAGAAGTTTCTGTCCGTTTCCATTAATAGTTGGATCATCAAAATCGAAAGACAAATTCGGACGAGTGCGAACTTTTTTAGTCGCTCATCTAAGCCCTAAATTGGATCCGACGCTATTTACATCGGCCACCAGATCCACCGTACGCAGATATTCCATCGTGGTCGTCATTTGAAATTACAAAACTTAAATAAAGTGCACAATTTTTATTTTAATTATTTTTGTTTAGTTCATTTCACTTAATTCATAACCAACTTTAGAGTATCAGTATTTGTGTAAACATTAATGAAAAAGTATCATATGATCCCGTAATTATCATTGATAGCCATGTTTGTTTGGTTTCTTTTATTATTATTATTATTATTATTATCTTTTTAATTATATTTTTATACTATTGTTGTATAAAATAAAAGTTGGAATAAGCAACCTTCAAATTACATATTTTTTTGATTAGATATTTAAATTTATTTTTTTGTCAAAAAAGATCTAAACTATAATTTCATAACTATTATGGCCTATTGATAACTCTTGAAAAAGAGTTATATAACAAACTTTCAAGAGTTATATAAAAAACTCTTGCTAGAGTTATTTGATTGTTCTTAAGTAAACTGTCATAACATTATTAGTGTTTTTATGTGTTTTTGTCTATTGGATTGGCTTGAGCCTTAATGACAAATTCTACATGTTTTACCCTTTTTGTTGTGGCAATTGATGGAAAATAATATGCTCAAAATGGTTGAGTAATAAATGAGAAATTGAAGCTAAATAAGCTACATGAAAATGATTCTTGAGAAAAAATGGTGTTTAAAACATCATATCCCACATTGTTAAAAGTGTGGTATATAGGAAGGATTTATAAGCTAGAAGCAACATGTTGATTAGTAAATGATTAAATCAAAGCTCTCCCTCGCATGCAGGGAGGGGAGTGTGGATCAAACTAAAACGGGTTAAGGGTGCACCAGCACGACGTGGGCGATGAGAAATGTTCGGATCGGTTGAGCCCTAATGGGCCTATCAAATTTTTAGCCCATTTAAATATTTTTCTTCAACAAAACAATCCTTTGGTGTTTCAAAGGCAGTTACTATAGCTTTATTTTGCCTTTAATTTTTTGTAACTCACCAATTATTATTATTTTGTAACTCTCCTACCATTGTGTTCGTAACTCTCCTATTATTATGTTTGTAACTCTCTTGCCATTATATTTGTAACTTTCCTACCATAATGTTTTATTTTAAATTACATGAAACCGTTTTATTGAAATTTCACTATAAATAGCCCTTTTTCATTTCATTTTAACATATCAAGAGAAAGAAGAAAGATCTCTTACAAATTCCTGTTCTTAGTTTTCTCTCAAAATATTGTTTTTGCTTGGTGATAGAGGAGGCTTGGTTAGAATTCGCCTATTCACTGAAACTTGTGCTGCTTTTGGTGGGTGTTCGTTGTTGTATCCTAGGAGATAGATGTCCAAAGTTCTTTACCACCTAGGAGAGGACGAATCTGTCTTAAGGAGACTTTTCATACAGGCCTCAATGGATTTTTATTTACAATCCATCTATAAATACTACGTAACAAATATTACGTAAAGTATACTTGTTATTTGTTTTTAAATTTATTATTAAATTTAAATTACATTTATATTTTTTATATACTGTCTTTTGGCTAATAGCAATGTTACGCTTTTTGGTATGTGTGATGATTTGACGCAGGGAAGAAGGTGTACGAAACCCATTAGAGAAGCATTATTGGGAAGCAGAAGCAATAGAAGGACTTTGATATTAAACGCTTTGGCAATACTAAGCTTGCAAGATTCTGCTGAAGCAAAAGCCGATTCTGATTTGGTTGTGCACTAGAAGGATCTAGGGAGGCACTAGAAGGCCCTTTAGAATCTGGATTTGGTAACGTGAATGGTATGACAAAGCTCCTATAAAAGAAGAGCTCGTGAACGAAAGAATCAAGCAAGCCAAGCAAAGGCTAAAGTGATAGTTCTAATACTCTGAAAAGAGGAAGATTCAGAGAGTCACATCGACAGATGAAGTGCAGAGGCGGAGTTGACAGCCAACGTTGGGAGCGGAGCCTCGACGAAGCCATCGTAACCACCTGAGCAACGATATTTTGTTGTGGCAATGCGAAGCAGAATCAAGATGCAAGCTTGATGTTCTTCTTGGGTTTCAATTTAGTACTCTTGATTATTAATTCTGAATGTTGATTGTCCTAAACGATATTTTGACGCCCTTGAACTAACCATTCAAAGGGTTAGATGCTTTGGATCTTTAAATTCTGTTTTTATTAAATGTTTGTTAAATCTTCTTCTATTAAGTTGCTTCATTTGAATTATGTTCTTTGTTCGTAATTCTACATGTTTACAATCCTAGATATAGGCTCTTGTTTGTCATGTGTATAATCTAAACTGAAAGCAGGATAGATTTGCTGGAGCATAATTCGGTGTTATGAGCGGGTAATTCAAAAGATAC
Source organism: Gossypioides kirkii (assembly GCA_005610355.1). Classification (NCBI taxonomy): domain Eukaryota; kingdom Viridiplantae; phylum Streptophyta; class Magnoliopsida; order Malvales; family Malvaceae; genus Gossypioides; species Gossypioides kirkii. The sequence continues at coordinate 73,545 of CP032251.1, read as the reverse complement.
CTGTAGTGACTCTAGACATAAAGCTACGTTCATAAAGAGTGAGTTAAGTTTTATTGGGAAGATTCATGCTATAGCCATATAATGTGGATCGACTGTAAAAATTGCCATGACATTGGTAAACGATTGCTTTAGCATTCTAGGTAATTGGTAGAGCAAAGATTTGCCATAACATTTGTAGATCTGGAATTTAGATATGAGGATTCCCGATATTAATAGTCACAACTTAGTCTTGTACTTAGATCTTACCATCATTTCTTTTAACATTGATAAGTACTTAGTAAATTTGAAGTCTTGCGTTTTGTTTGATCAACTTTACTATTTTTGCATATTGTTATGACACGCAATTGCAATTACAAAACTATATGTTATCACATTTATTTGTTCTGCACAATTCTTTTATTGACAGCTTAAGAATTTTTTTTTGAAAACCAATCTCTCTGTGGGTATGATACTTACTTATCACTTTATTACTTGAACATCATGTACACTTGCACATTTGCTACAGCAATACATATTTACACGCAACACCCATACTATTCTATTTGTTAGAAAAGTTCTTTTAACTAATTAAGAGTTGATACATGACATTTTTAATAATATTAAAAAATTAAATTAATTTGAATTATTATATGATAATATCTCTCACACACACATCTTTACCTTTCTCACTCCCTTTATTCACAACACTAAACATGAGAAAAGATGTTGGTATAAGAGTAAGTAATCCTACATTGTCCAAGAACAAACTACAAATGGATTATGAGTCTATATAAACCCATATCACAAATAGTTGAGAAAACAAGGGAAATGAGATTTGGGGTCTATATAAAGACTTGTTTTGTAAGTTTTATTTTCACCAAAAAATAAAAAAAGGTAAATAAGTTGCGTGTGAAACCTTAAAGGTGTGCTTGGTTGAGTAGAAAAGTGAAAAAGATGGGAGGAGGAGGGAGTGGAAAAGTAGAAAGTGTAACACCCCTATACCCGGTCCACATGTATAAATCCGGTACAAGAATATTACAAATGAAGTCCGAGAAGCGAAATCGAGTGTAATAAAATTTTTCTTTCAAATGATGTGTATTTAAATCATTTTATTCAAAATATCACAAAATAATCAAGTAAAATCAAAATCGAGACTTAAAACAATTTTAAAAATAATAAAATATGATTTTTGGTTTGAAACAGAGTAAATTATCGATACCAAATAATTGGTATCGATACTTTTTTATAAAATATCTGTACCAAAAGTAAAAATCGAGACAACCAAGGCATTCTGTCAAATTGGTATCGATACCTTTTTAGAGGTATCGATAATTTCTCAAAAATATCGGTACTTTTCTTCAAAATCGAGACCAAGAGGGCATTCTGTCAATTGGGTATCGATACCATCTTAAAAGGTATCGATAATTTTCATCAATTTTGTATAAAAATTACTTTTAAACTCAATAAAACCCTCTTGTAATAATTCCAACTCAAATCAACTTTTAGAAACAAATATAAAACATAAAAATACACATAAAAAAGCTCTCAATAGAGCTCAAACCCTATTTTTAAAGTATTTCTTCAAATACATAAAAATTACCTCATTGTACATGTCATTTCACACAAAATAAATATAAATTGTCTTGTAATCTTTCAACGTTGATGTGATTTGATGAGAGGCACCTAATCCAACCTTAGCTTCTCAGAGATCTTGTGCCTACGCGTTGAATTAAACGCGTTAAGCCGGTGAAGGCTTAGTAAGTACTACAAGAATAATTAATCAACTCTAAACTTCTTATTAACTCATTTCAACATACATGTGAATATTCATTCATATAAAATACATACCTTTCACATATATATATCATTTAACTTCTCTTGTTATCATATTATACACATTTATCCACTTTTTACAACTTAGCTATTTTAGCCTTTTTAGTTTACTTAGTTTTATCATCATTTGATTACTTATACACATATAGCACTTACCTTTCATGTGTTCATTGTTTCACTTACCTCAATGTCACAATTTGCATATTTTTTCACTTTTCACAATTTAGCCACAATAGCTTTCTTAACCATAGCTCACTTAGCTTATTTATCCACTTGGCCCATAGTAGACTTTTATAGAACCTATCAGATAAACGGAACAAATGGAGAGTACTAAAGTACTAAACAAAGAGCACATAAGTGCTAGGTAACAGAGAGCACACAAAGTGCTAATCAGAGAGCACACGAAGTGCTAATAACAGAGAGCACGAGACGTGCTAAACAAAGAGCATACACAGTGCTAATCAGAGAGCGCGCTAGTGTTTCTTAATGGCATTTCACTAATATCACAATGGTTCTAATTCATCTACACGGGCATAATCTCATTTAACATCATTATTCACAATTTATTCATCACATTTACATTTCTCTTCACATATACATAATCATGTATTTCTCACCTTTATTTCCTCAATGGCTTCCACAATATCACCATTTTATCATATAATCAATATTTATAATTAAACACATGATATTTCACATATACATTTTTCATCACATATATATCATCATATACCTCTTTACTATTATTTTCACATTAATTTTCAAAGTTGTCTATTTGAATCATAGTCACTAAATTATTTATATCTTGAGCTACAGAATTCAAAATTATTATCGACTTAATGTTCCTGAAACTTGGGTCAAATATCTTTCTACCATAAAAATTTTAGAATTTTTACTCTAACCAATTCGTACAGAAAATTCTTCCAATTTACTCCTTCTCTGCAGCCTGACAGTTTCGACCTTTCCTTACTAAAAATTAATTATATTTTAATACAAGGATCTAACAATGTTCCCATCTATTTATTTTGAAAATATACTCATTAAGGATTTAATCATATAAATTTCAGTCTCTAATAATTTTTCTACATTTTTCTATAATTTTTCAAAGTCAGAACAGGGGAACTCGAATCTACTCTGACCTTGTTACACAAAAACTAGTATATCTCAAAATATACAATTCCTTTTCTTTCACCGTTTCTTCCATATGAAACTACACTCAATAAGCTTTAATCATATGCTTAATTCGACCCTTAATCTTTTTATACAATTTTTGGTGAATTTTCGAAGTTAGTCCTCTGATTCTGTCCAAACTGTTTTAATGAGAATATTTCCTTTCTCATATTCCTTTGCACTAAGCTTCATTCAATCACACATAATCAACACTTATAATTAAACATATTATTTTTATCATGATTAATCATATATATTAAAATTATAAACACTTTAAATTAATTAGTTCTAAGTCTTTTAATACTTTTAGTACTTACAACACTTGTAGATAATCCCTTTTCACCCCTTGGCTTTCTCCTTCCCTTTTTCCTTCAATTTGGTCCTTCTTCTTCTTTTCTTTCTCTTCAATTTCATACAAAACACATATATTCATATTAAAATCATTTTGACATATCATAATCTATGTTTCTAAACCAAAACTAACATGTATTTAAAGAGGAGTTTAACTTTCTTACCTTAATCACTTGTATTCAACACTAATTTCCATTTTCTTTCTCCTCCAAGACAAGTATGGATGCATTTCTTTTAACAATTGGATAGCTACTACACTTTTCTATTAATTTTATTCACTAATCTTGAAGAAATTTGGAAGAAACTAGGTTAATTGGTTTGTATTTGATGAAAAAGACTAATTTGAAAGAAGAAATAAAAGTTGAAATGGTGGAAAAAAATGGTGGCTGACGTGAAGCACAATGGTTGATGGCTTTTATAGCCTTTTCATCATTTCTTTTCTTCATTTCTCTAGATTTTTCTATCAATTTTTTTATAAAAATATCTTTCTTAATAAAAATGGTAAAATTACTCTTTTAGTCCCTAGGCCATCCAACATTACACTTTGGCCCAAAATCATTGCCTCCAAAAATATCTTTCATCTAATTACTCTTTTGCCCCTCTTTAATCACTATAATTCCCATAATGACTCATAATTTATTTTTGGCTAAATTTCTATTTAGTCCTTCCTTCTTTCTCATCATTACTAATTAATCCTTAAATTTTTCTAATCTTCTTATTTTAGCTACATATTCTAATTATTGACTCCTTCCCAATGCTGTTCCAACTCTGGTTCAAAAACGCGGATGTTACAGAAAGAAAATAAATTTTGAGTGTGCTTGGTAGAGAAAAAAAAGTGAGAGGATGGATGATAATTTTCCATATTAATGCAAAAAAATCAATCCTTCTAAATTGGAATGATGAGAGGAGAAAAAATGAGAAAGATGTGTAAACTAATTTAAATTTATGCATTTTTCAAATGTTTTATTTTCTTTCATTCTATTTTTCAACTTTACCAACCAATGGATGGAAAAGAAATTATTTTTTCTTTCCATTTTTCCATCCTTCTTATCAAGCAAATCTATAGAAAGAAATATTATATTTTCCATCTTTATATTTTTCTATCCCTTCAATTATTCATATTTCTAATCTTTTTTCACTCTACCAAGCAAAGCCTATAATAGTAATTGAGACGATGGTTCAAGCCCTAGGTTTTGGATGGGATTCTATGTTGTTCTTTTTTTGAGATTTTGTTCAAAATTTTTGTTTTCAACCTTGCCTATGTAATATTGTTTATAACTTAAGAAGAAGAAAACTTAGAAAAAAAATCATATAGATAACATATTATAAAACAAAGAATAAAGAGAATAAAAAACAAGAAAAATAGGAGAGCAAAAGATAAATAATAATTTTATTCATCAACAGGATTTATCATGCTTCTCTAAAGTTTATATTTCTAAATATAAAAAAAAATAAATGATATAAAAGTTTATTCCAATTGACATAGAGTTTTAAAGTATATCAAACTTTTTTCTCTTAATGGAAAATCATTTCATAATAAAATAATTATAAAAAATTAAAATTTTAATAATTTTAAATCAGGTTTTTGAAAAAAGTAAAACAAATTTAAAATATTTTTAAAAATTAAAACATTTATTATAAATAGATTTTATAAATAAAAATTTAATGGATTTGATAACACTTTTTCATATATATATATAAAGCATTATTTTTATAAAATATTATTGAATTACAAAATATATAAATTTTTTAAAATGGTTGAAACTTATTTATAATATAAATTATAAAACTTATACAAATAATTACTGGGGATCGGGTCAATTAAAAAACAAATAAGTAAAAAATAGTGGAAGAAATTGAGAAATTGAACACAAATTTAACGTGAAAAAGCCCTCCGAAGAGGATAAAAACTACGGGCATAATTTTACTATAATGACAAAAGAACGAAGAGTACAAAAGATGGAAATAAAAACAAAACCCCGAAACCTAAAAACAAAGAATCCTCAAAATGTAAACACAAAATTCTCCAAAAGTGTTAGGAGTTCTAATATTTAATTGGTGTATGTTCTAAGGTTGTAAAAGAACCTATTTATAAACTAAATTTCTAGGTCAAATAATAATAAAATAATCTAGACTGATCAAAGTTTGATTGAAACAAATAAATAGAGTTTAACTGAAATATTATTTCTCAAATTTTACTTGAGATATGAGTCACACTCAACAAATCTCCACCTTAATTTATATTTCCACAACGTCATCTTTATCAAAGCCCGTCATGGGCTTATCTTGAACTATGCAGGAAATTAATTGAGATGAATCTGTGCTTAGAACTTGGAAGACTTCTAGCCTTCGACTTGTGCACTAACAAATCAAAACTAATCAGAATCTGATTTTAATGAACACAATGTCCTAACTTTTCAAGACATGCATCCAAAAGTGAACATTTCTTCAACGAAACAGTGATACCTCTTTCCCTCCTATGACCAAGTTGCCTCTACTCCAAACGAGTTGACTTCAACTCCATAACGGATGAGGGACGTTTAATTTCACCAGTCACTGTAGAACCTTCCAGAATATAACCTTTTAACATGAATCGTTTCCATGCACACAACTCCACCTTCAATCGAACTATATGTAGAGAACATTATCTATTGGGACACATGTGGAAATAACATCTAGAATCTAGGATCCACTCGGATGTAAGCTCGAAGCTTTCGCTCGTTGACACTAACAAAAAACCATCACCGCTTTCGTCGACCAAATTAACACCAACTATATCTTCCTCGTTGCTCTCAGTAGTCCTTTTATTTCGCAGTTTGTAACAATATGCTTTAACGTGACCTAACTTCTTACAATAACGACACCTTTTGTCTCGCTTCTTTGATGCTACCAAAACGAAAGCTTGCCTATTTGCATTGCTATCTGAACCAAACTCATTGTCGAGTTTGTCTTTACTCAACAAATGACCCTTTACATCCTCGAACAAGAGTTTTTTTCTACCATAAATCAGTGTCTCCTTGAAAGACTTGTATGGAGAGGGATAAAGAACACAATGATTGCATAGCCTGATCTTAATCGTCAATCTAAACCTCAAGATTATTTAAATCATTCAAAAGACTAATGAATTGATTGATATGACCTCTAAGAAGCTCACATTCGTTCATGCAAAATGTAAATAAACATTGTTTCAACACTAAATGATTAGCCAAAGACTTAATCGTATAAAGAGTTTCTAACCTTTTCCACAATGCGATGAGGTCTTATCTATCTATACCTCTTGTAATACTCTATTCATGCGGTACAATTGGATTGTAGATAAAGCCTTTTCATCAAGCTCTTCCTATTCTAACTGATCTAGATTCTCGGGCTTTTTCCCGATAACGATCTTTTTCAAGTCTATCTGAACTAAAATTGCCAGATTGAAATTTGTGACACTATCAAACTTTTCAATGTCAAATATTGTTGCTGTCATTTCTGAACAAGTTGATCTATGAAAATTAAATTAGCTCTGATACCACTTGTTGGGATTGACCTTATTAAACAACGAATAAGTAAAAAATAACGGAAGAAATTGAAAAATTAAACACACAAATTTAACTTTAAAAAAACCTTCCGAAGAGTATAAATAACCACTGACAAAAATAATTTTACTATAATGACAAAAAAACGAAGAGTACAAAAGATGGAGATAAAAATAAAACCTCGAAACCCGAAAACAAATAACCCTCAAAACATAAACAATTTTTTTTTCAAAAGTGTTAGGGGTTCTAATCTCTAATAGATGTATGTTATAAGGTTTTTATAAGCTAAATTCTTAGGTCAAATAATTATAAAATAATTTAGACGGATCAAAGTTTGATTGAAATAAATAAAGAAGGTCTAACTAAAAAATTATTTCTCAAATTTAACTTGAAATATGAGTCATACTCAACAATAATTTTAATATATTTTAATTGATACATACAATTAAATATATATAACACACAAGTAATAAATACAAAAATTTATTTTTTATATTTTATATGTTAAATAATATTTAAGGTTATAATTATTTTTCTCAATAATATTATCTTGAAAGCTTAATCTTATATATTTTTAAGAATACAATATGCACAGAGAATTATGGTAACTTGTTTCATTTATAATAGGGCTATCTAGACTTGATTATGGACCGGGTCGGGCCGAGTCAATGCAAATTTTTAGGCTTGATTTCTAGCCTGAGCTCAACTTAACTTGAAAAATAGATCTAAAATTTTGCTCAAGCTAGACCTAAATAAAAAAATACTAAACCTAAACCTGATTCAGCTCGCCAATAATAAAAAAATATTTTTATATAAAAATAAATTAAAAAACATAATACATCAAATACACTAAAAAAATTAAAAGAAATGTTTTCCAATAAATTGAAACTATATTTAAAATTTTTTTTATACTTAAATAATATTAAGATAGTTGCATCTTAACAAACAAATACCTATAAAATGATAATAAACTAATAATAAAACTAGAGTTATAAGAAAACAAATTTTATTTTATTCAAATTTATTTTTTAAATTTATATTTTTATTTAAATTATCTCACTTTTTGAGCCAACTTTCAGACTCAGTACATCTCAATATGTTTTTTTTAAAAATCTAAGTCATATATCATATTAAAAAAACGTGTTGATTTTTCTTTTTTCTAAGAAAAGGGTGAAGGTGAAAATTAGTGGTCAAATAAGAAATAGTGGTCCAAATAAAAGGCCGCCATAGATTGGAAAAGAAACATCAGTCCACGTCGGCTTCCACTTTCACATATTTGTATTTATTTTACTTAATTACTTTTTAAAAATAAAAACAAAAACCCACGCGCCGCGGCCAACAGACTATTCCATAGCCGTCAGATCAAATTAACAAGCCTCACAGCACAAAAATCTTGGCCGTCCATTTCCGCGTGCTCCAAGAGCCAAAACAAGGGGAAGGGTTTTTCCTTCCGACCAAACATAAACAGAGGGATTGGGAGAGACAGAGGGAGGCGGCGGTGTTTTGCTGTTTGTTTTGGTTTCATTGTTGGCGCTTCCTTCGCTCTCCCTCCCAAAGGATCGCCTTTTATTTTGTAATATGAAAAAAAATCCTTTTGTTTTTCTCTTTTGATTTGAGACAGTCATCTTCTTTCTTCCCGCTCTCTACAGGTAAGCATTTTTTTCTTTTTGAATTCCGTTTCGCTTATTTCTACAACCACTGATTGTTATTTTCTATGGTTTTGCAATCAGATCTTTGGGAAATATTTATATTTTCTGTTCATTACTCGTCGAAACAACTAGTTACTGAGTTTTTTTTTGGCTACGATGGCGGCTTCTTTACAATTTTCCGGCGTAAAAACCGCCCCGTATGATTCATTTCCAAAGCAGACTTCTTTCCACTGCCGTTCGGCATTTTCGAGCCAGCTTAATATCGGGTCATTCCGGTCTACGGATTCTTATAGGAGGCTAAGGCATTGTTGTAAAAGTATAGTTTTTAAGGTTAGTTGTGAGGGAGGGAATGTGGATGTTATCCAAAGAAATGAGACTGAGATTAAGAAATCAACGTTGGGAGAAGCAAAGAATGAATTGACGTGTGTGATGAAGTTCGGTGGATCATCAGTGGCTTCCGCTGAGCGAATGAGAGAGGTTGCTGACCTTATACTTGGTTTCCCCAATGAAAGGCCAGTCGTTGTTCTTTCTGCCATGGGAAAGACAACCAATAAGCTTTTGCTGGTAACCATTTTATTTAATCTGTCAATATTATCCGTTAGTGTCTTTGAAACTAGAGCTACAAGGGTTTACTAAGAAGTAGGTTTTGATCTGATGGTTAGGCTGGTGAAAAGGCTGTCAGCTGTGGTGTCACTAAGGTGGATACCATTGAAGAGTTGGGCTTCATAAAAGAGCTGCATCATAGGTAACATCGAGAGTTGTAAACATGTTGTAATATAATTTGTTGTATCTTATCTTCAATTTGAATACTCAGGACGGTTGATGAACTAGGAGTGGAGAGGTGGATTGTTGATGGTGAGTTACAATCTGCTGCTTCATTCAGTTTTACATTGAAGCCTCTTATGTTTTTTAAGTTTAGGCTTTACTTATTGTAGTTTCTGTCTTGATTGTTTGCATGTAGGGCACCTGGAAGAACTGGAGCAGCTCTTAAAAGGAATTGCTATGATGAAAGAGTTAACATTACGTACAAAAGACTATTTAGTTTCATTTGGGGAGTGCATGTCTACAAGGATTTTTGCTGCATATTTGGATAAAATTGGGGTTAAGGCCCGTCAAGTATGTTTTCGTTACTCTAAAAGTTGATTTTATGTATATTTTCTGGTTCTAAAATCAAATCAGCATTGAGTAGGATACTCGAATATCCATGCTTCGTTTTTAATCACATATATTCATTGTACTGTATTCTCTACATTTCCCTGTAAGTACCATCACATGGAGTGGGCCCTGTAAGTTATTTTCCGGTTTTGCAGTATGATGCCTTCGAAATTGGTTTCATTACCACTGATGACTTCACAAATGCGGATATTCTGGAAGCAACTTACACAGCTGTTGCAAATAGATTAAATGATGATTGGAACAGTAATCCAGCAATCCCAATTGTGACTGGTTTCCTGGGAAAGGTAGAAAAGCTGCTGACATCTTTTCAAAATGATTTCATTCTAAAACAAGAGTTTGATGTGGGAATCTTTTGGTAATGTTTTTTATCTTGTTAATGTTATAGGGCTGGAGATCTTGTGCAATTACTACTTTAGGTAGGGGTGGTAGTGATTTGACAGCCACAACCATCGGCAAAGCATTGGGATTGCGAGAAATTCAGGTCAGTGCATTTGTTCAAGGTCTGAACTTGTTTAAGTCGTAAACCTATATATGCATGACTATAGTCAGTACCATCTTTTATTAACTTTTGCTTGAATTGATAACATCTATTTCACAAGCAACAAGCATCTAAATCTGCAAATGTACCATGCACCAAAAGTTGTAACAAAAAACAAATACTCAAAAAAGTACAACCTTTTTCCTACATATGTTACTTTTTTAAGGTACGACAGTATTCTTTTGTTCATTGCAGGTATGGAAAGATGTTGATGGTGTTTTGACCTGTGATCCTAACATATATTCTGGGGCTCAACCTGTACCATACCTGACATTTGAAGAGGCAGCTGAACTTGCTTACTTTGGTGCTCAGGTAATTTTGTCCATTCTTTTTAATAACTATTAAGTGTTTCATGCATACGCACATGTGTCTTCGTGTTTGGGTTCTATTCTTGTTGTTAGTGTAATGATCATTTAATTGATCTAAGCATGGCTAACTGAGTGAATTTGTATATTCATCAACCCCTTTTTCAGGTTCTGCATCCGCAATCCATGAGACCAGCTAGGGAGGGTGATGTTCCTGTTAGGGTTAAAAATTCTTACAATCCTAATGCTCCAGGAACTCTCATCACTGGAAATAGAGATATGAGTAAGGTTTGTAGCGGCTGGCTAGTAGTTCACGTAGCTTTCTTTCATGAAATCTGAACGGGTTTAATCATTTTTACCCTAACTGCAGGCAGTACTCACCAGCATTGTTTTGAAACGGAATGTCACCATGTTGGATATTGTTAGCACACGAATGCTTGGTCAATTTGGCTTTCTAGCAAAGGTTTGAAGTCCATTTCTTTATTTTAATGATCTCTGTGCATTTGGATCTTATTATTGTGCGATTGATCTGTATCTTCTTTATCACTGCAGGTATTTTCTATCTTCGAAGATTTAGGCATCTCTGTAGATGTTGTAGCTACCAGTGAAGTTAGTATTTCGTTGACTTTGGATCCGTCAAAACTTTGGAGCAGAGAGTTAATTCAGCAGGCAAGGAATATTCTTCGTGCTTTTATTAATATCATGTTATAAATCTTATACTTGCTCTACAGAAGAATTCTGATCCATTTCCACTGCATATTTGTCTTGACAGGAACTAGACCATGTTGTAGAAGAACTTGAGAAAATCGCTGTTGTCAATCTGCTTCAACACAGATCTATCATTTCTCTTATCGGGAATGTCCAGAGATCCTCACTTATACTGGAGAAGGTACTGCATCATCTTGTGTCATACCACTCATACACAAGATCATAACTTTTAAATCATCTTTGGATTTAATGGAATAGGGTTTGATTTTACTGCTAGTTCCATTGATAGTTGAATATTTGTGACAGGCATTTAACGTTCTTAGGACCAATGGAGTCAATGTTCAAATGATCTCTCAGGGTGCATCTAAGGTATTTTCTACACAACCCAATTTCTCTTGAAGTTTCTCTCTACACTCCAAGCTGCCACCCCTTGGAGTTGACACGTGACATGTTATTTAGTTTCCTCCTGGGACATGATGACCGTTCTTTGTAATCGATCTTAATGTGAAACTGGATGTTTTGTCTCACTGAAGGTGTTGTTTAACCTTTGTAGGTTAACATATCATTGGTTGTAAATGATAACGAAGCGGAAGAGTGCGTGAGGGCACTTCATTCATCATTCTTTGAAAGTGAGCTTCCTGGGTTAGATCAATGTGGTTCTGCCAATTGATGACATGAGAAATTTATGGATTCATTTGATAGCTTAGGAGTTTAAATTCTTCTTTGTTTGCTTGCTGCTATTGCAATTTAGAAAATATATTAACAAATTGGTATGATAATGTAACGTTATATAAACATATAGATGTAGGGGCAGATGATGGGGATGATCTACTGTTTATTTCCCCGGGTATCTGCATGAGTGATGCTGCTTAATTTCCTGTATGCAATTTCATGGAAAGAAAAAAATAAAAAGAAGAGGAAATGCAGGTCACAATTGTCTCATATCCAGTTATGTATGTCAGTTGTGCTTGTCATATATATGCATAGTTATATTTTTTTGAAAGCTATAATAACCTCAATGTTTACACATTTTGTCAAACATTTACATGTTCTATCAATTTGATATTTGATTCTAGATTTGTTTATTTTTTTTTAGAATCAAAATCAAAATGAAAAAAATTATAAACAGTGAAAGTTAAATAATAGTATATTGGATAAATTGATGAAAAAAGAAAACATTATTAATTATCTTTGACTAATTGAAATGACAAAAACTGAATTACTTCAAGTTTTTAGAAGACCAGGAGATCCTTTTACCAAACATGATTTATCATCATATCATATTTTCCATAGTGTTGGGATTAATCATCATATTCTCAAAATATTTAGAAAACCAAATGTTTAATGCAACTTTGTTAGGACACTAATCAATATTTTTCAAGATATACTAACTTGGCTATCAATCACATGGAAAGCACCGAATGCCGTGCTAGTGTTTTTTTATGAGTTTTAGAGTGTCACCAACGCAACACTAAACCCCATCTATGGCAGTAAATGAATATGTGATTGTAGCAACCGTCAAAGTGTGATGCAGATGTCAGTGGATAACTTTGTTTGAAGGAAGTAGTGAGAGCGGGTTGCACTTGCACATACAAACACAGCTTGAACCCCATTACATTAAGTTTGAGTAGATGAAGATTTATTTAGTACATACAGAAACCACATTTTGGTGTCTTTCAACCACCCACCATTTGGATGTAATCTACATCAATCAGGAAAGTTCGGATCTCCATTGGAGCAAGTTCAACCAGCAGCTTAGCAGGATCAACTGCTCCTCCCCTTGCCACCTTTGATTCTCCGCCCCCTCCTACTTTCCAAGCTAACCTTCTCTTTTCCATTTCACCTCTTTCTTGATTTGCAGACAAACTCATCTCTGTTACTTTCTTTATCTGGAGTGATGAAATACCACTGTAAGATAATATATTATGCCATATACATATATCATCCATCAACCATTCTCTACTGCTGCGCTTACCTTCTTGTTTGGAAACAGCTTTTTCAGTTCTACACTTGCCATCGCTGAATACTCCTTGTCCTCCCCGGTCTTTGACCAAATCAACAAAACAAATTACAATCTGTTCTATTGAACATGTGGATGGAACCATATAATAGTAAAGTTTCTATACAACCTACACAAAGGGAGGAGTTAAGAGTACCTCATACAGATGAGCCAACCGCAGCAGCACTTTTCCATTTTCCAGCTCCTGCAATATTCAAAAGCAGGAAAACTATAAAAAAAACTTTACTTACTATCCTAAGTAACCAACATGCATGCACAGAGCAATCTCCAAAGAAAAAAAAAACATTTTCAGGTCATAGGCATCATGAAGCTTTTAGCTAGTTCTGTGACTTGCTCTTCACCTGGAGAGTTATTATGGCAATGTTATCTGGTAATGAATAGGAGGGATCAATGCCTGAAAATGTTGGAATATGAGAGCTCATCCAATCATTGCCATCCTATAGAAAAGGAACATCAACGACATAAGCATGGAGGGCCAATGCCACAAAAGAACCAAGTTTAGTTTATACTTCACCTGTTCAGAGAAGGCTAAAAGAAGAGGGGAATATATCTCTTGGCCAACCGTGCGACGCCACTTTGCCCCTTCTCCTTTATGATCAATTCGGAGATAAAATTTCCCAAGGATCTGCAAAATCCAGAATTCCGTTACACATGACACTTTAAGAGTCACGGACAAAGAACATGACATCAAGCTATGCTTACAGTTAAACCATCACATCCTTCAGGGACACAAACTGTTTCATTTAATACTTCACCAACACCTCTGCTATCATCGTGAATCAACCTCCTATAAATCATTATATGTTATAGACTCTGTGAATAAAAAGTACTTGTAAAAATAAAAGAAAAGAAAGGAAAGATGCAATGGACCTGTGAAGCATCAGCTCAATTTGGCCATCAGCTAAGCTGGATGCCCCCACTGAACGATCCACCAACACTGAGAGCTCTGTGCTATCATCTTGGACATATATTCCAAGGTTAACCTGGAAGAAAGCAGGCAAAGAAGAAATCCAATTTCAATACCACTATTTTTATTATAGAATGGAAAGAAATATTTGCAATTTTCACAGAAAGGAACGTACCGGGTAGTAATTTCCAGCAATTGGTTGGTTCACTTCAAGGGCCCAGTCTTTCCTAAAATCTCGAATCTGCAAACATTGAATTTAAATACCATGGAGCAAAAGTAGACATTGTTATCAGCGATTACAGAACTAGAATTTCATTTTGGTGAATGAAACAGTAAATTAAGAGAAAAAACCATTTGCCAAGTAGAAAAAAGAAGCTAACAAAATTGCCATTCAGAAAACTTTGGAAGCTGAATTTGGTATCTAGAAACAATTTATACTAGAAGTTGAATTCTGCATGGCTTTTGATAAAAAAGAATTGCATGACAGGAATTTGCTAGAATGGCCAGCAGTAAGAATCAACATACCCGTTTAATGAAGTCACGTCCATTAGAATCTGTATAGAACGTTTTGTTGGTCCTCATGGTTGTTGTAATTTGAGTGATGATTTCTTTACCTATCCCATCATTCACAGGAATAGGTCCAATCTAAGATTATCCACATAAAGTGTCAGAAAATCCACCCTACCGTTCAGTCCTGCAAGCAATTTAAAAATAACAAGAGAGATTTAACTCACACTGAACTCGACCTCAGCATGCTCTTTTCCCTTGTATACCCTGGTAACCTGTTCATCAATGCAGCATTTGTTACTATAAGTTGAAGACACTAGATACTTAGGTTCAAACAAAAGCCATAAACCTCTTGTTCTGTGCAAATAGAAACTGCATTACATAACTCCAAAATTAAATATAAACATGACAGCAGAAATTCAGCAGAGTATGGAGGTGGATGTTTTTATTACGGTTTATAGAGGAAAAAGATGGCAAATTGACCGGGGTTTTAAATTTAGCCAATAGTGACTCCACAAAAAACATAAATTAGACAAAACATGAATTGGATATGCATAACCCACTTTTCCTAAGTCCAATAATTGACAATAAACTATATGCAACTGTTTCTTTATGAATCTATATCCTGTCCCAAAGCTTTACAAACTTGTGAACAATAATTTTCAGATGCGAGAATCTGAAATATGAGAGCTACATATTAAGGTAAAAAGAAATTCCAGTGACAGAAGTTGGTGCATCAAACGTGTTTCTAATAGGTGAATCACCTGTGATATCCATGAATTCAGCTGTTGATGTAATTCATCCAACAAGGGACCCCGCACAACAGTTAAAGGAGTCTGCAACAAACAAATCTCCATTTTCCTTCAAATCCTCATTTTTGAAAAATATAGTAAATGAATTGTAAAAGGTCATTACTGATAGAAATGAAATTTGTTCAAAAAAAAACAGATACCTGGTTTTCAGATT
This sequence comes from Gossypioides kirkii, assembly GCA_005610355.1. NCBI lineage: Eukaryota > Viridiplantae > Streptophyta > Magnoliopsida > Malvales > Malvaceae > Gossypioides > Gossypioides kirkii. The sequence goes on along the minus strand of CP032251.1, from coordinate 57,915 downwards.
TTATGGAGAATGTACCATTTGGACGAAAAACATATGCCCCAGAAGCCTTTATAAAATATAAAGTATTTTGTAATTAGTATATTATAATATAATACCTTTTCTCCAACCACAAGCTCAATGAAAGAACAAAAATACCTGAGGATCTTTATCAGTTCCATCATTTCCCGAGTAATAACCATAGGATTGTTCAGCAAAGGCCGTAACCTTCAGCAATGAAATTAGATTACAGACGAACTGGCTTTAAATAACATTATTGTATAACACAAGAAAAAAAGATTAAAAGAATAAAGGGAATCCAAATAAAATATGAAATACTGAAAGAAATTTAAAAGACAAATAAACGAAAAATAATCCAATAATTATAATCAGAGAGGCACAACCAAACTGAAGATTAGACAAAATAGTTTACCGAATTTCTGGTATTAACATAACGAGTAAGTTTTCCTTCATCTGCTGAGTAAAGAAGCTTTAAACTTCCTTGGCCAACTTCAATGGTATTGTTTTCACTTGCTTCATAGGTATGCATGTTTGAGATGGTAGAGCTACGGCCTTCTGAAAATTTAATAACAGTTCATTCTGTTAATACTTAGAAGCATAAGTCAAAATCTTCCACTTTATTGACACATTAAAAAAAAAAATGAAGCACTAATGCCAACCTGTCTCTTTAGTAGTTGCTACAATATAAGTGCTGAAACCTAGAGCAGGCACTGAAACTGAGAAAGCAACCCAATATTTAGCTGTTTCTCTTGGTTTTCTTCCCAAATATGCTTTGATGTATTGACTTCTTATGCGTAAAGTGGAATTTGAAAGAGGGATAAGTTGTGATTCAATTTCTCTCCCTTCAGAATCCTTGACAACAACCCTTTCGGAGGAGACCTGTCACAGGTTAAATCTCACTGAAAAACAAGCAAACTTCATGCTCTAAATTAGTACAGTTAAATTTTATCAGTTTTTGTAGATGAAATTGCAATTCCTCATTGTTTGTCGTTGTCTCTGGTTGGATATGGATTGCAAGCATGCAGGTTGTATCATTTATTCACTCTATTGTTGTTGAAGTACTACAATATCAAAGTTTAGAGACGTCCAACTGTCACATCACATGATTCGGAAAGGCAGAAGGGGGATACTCACAGGAATTCTTATAGTTTCCTCTCTCTTCCATCCTAGAGAATTGTAGATAATGACAACCTACATTGGAGATAAAATATTAGTTGATCTATTGCCATGAAAGAAATGGGTCCAACTCAGAAACAGTATATGTATATCATTACCAAGCTTTTCCCACTGGACAAGGCAGCTTCCGATGGAGGACAAAAACTTATATTAAGTAAAGGACACTAGCAAAAGATTTGTTAAAAAAAAGATTCATCAGAAAAGCCACCCAACCAACTTAATTATATTAAAAAAATGCAAATTGGTTCAAGAAGAATAACAAAAAAAAAATTATGTGCACTCTCTATACTCCTATTTTAGTTTCAGCATGCAACTAAAAATACAAAGATGCATAAAACTAATACCAATTATATCGCTTACCTGCTGAAAGCTTGTGACACTGTTCTTTTGTTCAATACTTAACCTTGAATCTGCCAAGAAGGCAAGCGAAGAAGTAACCACCTTCTCAGCCTAAAAATAATGTTGAAAGTATTAGATTTCTATTAAGCTGTAGAATGCCAATAGTTGTACAAAATTTTAGGAAATTAAGCCGTACGAACCTCCTTGTATCCTATTGATAACCGTAATGCATAGTCAGCAGCTACATGCTGTCTTTCTGTACCACTAACTGCATCATGATGTTGAGCAATTGCCAAAGCATCAGCTAATGCGTCCGTGTTTGGTCCTGAAGCACTCCTACCTTTAAAGAATTCCAACTGCCTGGCAGCCTGTTGATAATGAAAAGAAAGCATAAAAAAAAAACCTTCCTTAAATAGTCTGCGAGGATCTAGCTTTAAAATCCACAGCCACATTTCTAGAAAGTGACTTACTAAATAGTAAGCACTCAGCACTCTGACATAACCTTTAAAGGCTGGCCGGCTTGTGAAGTAACCTGTCCAATATGCGTTTGGCTTATCTGCATACCTAAAAATAATATATATGTTTTATTAGCATCACAGACTTACACTAAGAGCAGTACCATAAATTTGAAATTAAACTCACGGGAAGAAATCATCAGTCTTGAGTGGCCACTGCTCATTCGCTGCATATTTTGCATCAGTATAGATGGAAGGAGTGGAGTATAAGGCATTGATGCGCCCATCCTATAGATTCTCCAAATAAGAAAAAGCATTATAACATACAAATTCAACTAGAATTCTATAGCAGTTAAAGAGAGAATCAGATGCCAAATCTCATGAAAAAAGAGATCAAAACATAACCAAATGATTACAAGAAGACGTATAAGAAGTAAAAATGAAAAATGCACAAGGAAATCAAGTACCTGGTTGACATAATGAATGAACTTGTCCATCTGTCTGAACCATGAATTTGCATATTGGTAACGGAAATCAGTCCCCATAGCCCACATAATATGATTTGTTCTCGTTACATTTGCCTAAAATAGAAAACTGTTACTAAGCAACTGCTGTTAACCATACTGTCAGAGAAATCTTGGAAGCAGAGTTCGTTTTGCTCTTAAGGAAATCAGTAAATAGCAACTGTAACGCCCTACCTGTGCCAGTGCAGCAGCTACGAAGTCATTGACCCGCTCTTGAACATTATAGTCAAACAGGAGAACATCGTCCTTCAGTTAAAAACTTCGTTTTAATAAATTTATAACCAAAAAGTAGAGAGAAAAGTGATAATTGAACATTTTACAAGGTTACCTGAATGGGAGGAGACACATCATTTATCTCAAATGTGAAACCATCAGGAGGATCATAATGCCGGGGGAATATGCCAGTGAATATCTGCCATGAAATCAGAATATGAGTGGTCAAAACAATGTTTCAAATATCAGCAAAATACATCAGTAAAAGGAGTAAATATAGTACTCTGCGTCTATAACAAACTTCAATGGAGTAAAGAATATCCATTTTTTGACTCAGAAAATGAGAAAGCCATGAGAACCATAAATGTTAAGATCCGAACCTGTGAAGATGAACCAAGGGACTTAGAACCCTGCCATACTACCTCAAGAGTCTTTTCCTTTAAGCGCTTAGCTCTATCTTGATAATCAATTCGAGCAAAAAATAGAGAGTCAAATCCTAACTGCAATAAAGATAGAGGCACTCTTACAACTTGAACATAACAAATTCAATATATAGCCACGACAACGTATTTCATAAACCAAACATAAAGAAATAATCCCATTGAAGCCACACACTTACATACCTCTGCACCAAGCAAATAAGCTTGCACAGCAGAATGCCCGAAAGGATCGATCTGCCAACCAACTCTAGGAATCTGATTGAACTCATCTTTGATATACTTGTGTCCTAAGGTTGTCTGATCAATCAAGTCAATGTAATGTGGGGTTGCCTCATCATGCATACACATACCCCCATTTCTATAAGCACACACAAAAAAAAAATAGCAATTAAGCCCTGATAATCAAACGGTAGATGCTGTGAGGATAAATAAACTACTCATAATTTTCTAATATTTACTTCTTTTTAGTTTACTAAAATGCAATTATCAGAAGAAAATGAAAACATATTACATGAACTCTAGTTGACCGGAGTTGACTAGCTCCTTCACTTTAATCTTCTTAGCATTACTCTGCTGTCTCCACCACCTTTGAAAGAAAGCCTGAAAAGGAAAATCAAACGATGCAATAGAAATCATAAATCAATCATATTTACATGGGCAAAGGAGCCGAAACCCAGAACAGAAAAGGCTTCAAATTGAAAAAAAAAAAAAAAGGAAAAAAAAATTACCATCTCGACATAGATGAATTTTCTATTTTTATCATCAAATAAAGCTGAAATGACGGAATCCAAGACGTTCTGAACACAAGCTCCCTGATGGAAGTTGAAATAAGCATCAAATCAAGTACCAAATCCCAATCGAGCAAGAACCAAATACATAAAAAGGAGCATGCAAGAAAGGGTATACCCGAATAGAGTTGTTGCCCCCAAAGTAATACTGATCAACAGTCTTGAGCCAACCAACATCATCATGAGAATGGGGCACCAAGTGGACATTGATTTTACCAGGAACAATTCTCTGTGTGGTGTTGTATTCAATATAACTGGATTCTGCACTACTAACACCTCCAGCCAAAAGGATGGCAAACAACAAGATGATCGCCATCGGCATCATCGCCATAGGCATAGAGCAGCAAAGGGTAGAGTACAACAGGAAAGATTAAGGAGTTATATAAAGGGTGAAGACCCAAACCACTGGAATGGACTTTCCACTGCTTTCAATGGTCAGCTTGATTTTCGCACTGCAAGTTTTATTTTTTAATCTCTTCTAATCAAAGCAAGGAGTTTGCTTGTAAGGGAAGAGGCGTGTGAGTAGCCATTTTTGTCTCTGATAATGACTTTAGTTTAGTTTTTTCAACATATTAACTAATCTTATCCTTAAGTATATGATAATTTAAGACATCACCTTAGCCCAATCTAAAGTTGCAGGTGCAGGTGCAGGTGCAGGCGCAGGCACAACTATAAAATATTTTAGTATTTTATTTAATTTTTTCTTTTATATTTTATTAAATTAGTTAAAAATAGATGAAAAGATTAATTTTGTTGACGTGAGCATTTATATATACTCATGTCAAAAAATTAATTAACTTTTTTATAAAAAATATAAACGTTGGGAATTGATTCGATTAAAGAATGAATAAATTAAATTAGTGGAAAAAATTAAGAAATTAAGCACACAAATTTAGCATGAAAAAACTCCCTCGAAGAGGATAAAAAACCACAGTCAAAGATGAATGAAGAGTACCAAAAATAGAGATTAAACTAAACCCAAAAATAAAGAACCATCAAAACGTAAACACAAAATTTTTCAAAAGTGTTATAAGTTTTAATCTCTAATTGGTGTGTTTTCTAAGTTAGTAAAAGAACCTATTTATAGGCTAAGTTCTTAAGTCAAATAAATTATGCTAATAAATGCAAAATATATTATACTAATAAATATTAATTTTTCTAGAAATAAAATATATTTTGTTTAACTTGACTTGCAAACAATCTCTTATTTGACTAAAATATGAGGCATACTCAACAAATCTCCAACTTGACTCATATTTTCATAATGTCATCTTTGCCAAATCCTGCCACGAGCTTATCTTGAACTATGCAGGGAATTAACTAAGTCAAATTTGTACTTAGAAGCTGGAATACTTCTAGCCTTCTACTTGTGCACTACCAAATCAAAACTAAATCGAGTTTGATTTTCAGGAACACAGTGCCTTAACTTTTCAAAATCTGTATCTAAAAGAGAACTTATCTTCAACGAAACGATCATACTTTTTTTCTTCCTATGACCAAGTTGCCTCCGATCCAAACGAGTTGACTTCAACTCCATAACGGATGAGGGACGTTCGATTTCATCGGTCACTATAAAACCTTTCAAAATATAAAGACTGTCAGTCTTTTTACCTTTTAACAAAATGAGAGCCCCATGAGACACCTTAATGCCGCTTAGACTCAATGTTGATCTTACAACCTTTCAAGTCTAAAATACTCAAGGAGATGTGATTCTTTCGTAAATCAGGTCCATACCTAACTTTTAAGAGTGTCCTAATCATCCCATCGTGGATCCTAATTTTAACAGTACTAATACCGATTACTTACTGGATGAATAGTTGCCTATGCGCAAAACTCCACCTTCAACTAAATTGTATGTGGAGATGGGACATATGTGGAAAGAACTTTCCGAATCTAGGATCCACTCGGACGTAAGCTCAGAGCTTTCACTCGTTGACACTAACAAGAAATCATCATCTCTTTCATCGGTCAAATTAACACCAGTTACATCTTCCTCGTTGCTCTTAACAACCCTTTTATTTCGCAGTTTATAACAATATGCTTTGCCATGACCTAACTTCTTACAATAGCGACACATTTTGTCTCGCTTCTTTGATGCTATCTAAACGGAAGCTTATCTATCTACCTTGCTATCTGAATCAAACTAATTGTCGAATTTACCTTTACTCAACAAATAATCCTTCACATCCTCGAAAGAAAGTTTATCTTTTCTATAAATCAATCTCCTTGAAAGAATTGTATGAAGGGGGTAAAAAACATAATAATAGCATAACCTGATCTTCATCGTCAATCTGAACCTCAATGTTATTTAAATCATTTAAAAGGGTAATGAATTGAATGATGTGATTTCTAAGAAGCTCACATTTGTTCATGCGAAACGTAAATAGAAGTTTCAACACTAAACGGTTAGCCAGAGACTTAGTCGCATAAAAAGTTTTTAACTTTTTCCAAAAGGCGAATGAGGTCTTCTTCAACAATACCTCCTGCAATACCCTATTCGCGAGGCACAAATGGATTGCAGACAGAGCCTTTTTATCAAGCTCTTTCATTCTGATTAATCTAGATTCTCAGACTCTTTTCCGGTAACGATCTTTTTCAGGTTGGTTTGAACTAGAATTGCCATCATTCGAACTTGTCACAAATTAAATTTTGTGACACCATCGAACTTCTAAATGTCGAACCTTGTTGTTTCTATCTCTGAACAGGTTGATCTGTGAAAATTGAACTAGTTCTGATACCACTTGTTAGGGATCGACCCGATTAAGCAATGAACAAGTTAAATTAGCGAAAGAAATTCATAAATTGAACGTGAAAAAACCCCTTCGAAAAAGATAAAAAACCACGGTTAAAGATAATTTTACTATAATGGCAAAAGAATGAAGAATACAAAAGATAAATATAAAACTAAACTCCGAAACCCGAAAACAAAGAACCCTTAAAACTTAAATACAAAATTCTCATTCTCGGGCTTTTTCCCAGTAACAACCTACGAATTTAGCCTATAAACACGCTCTTTTATAACCTTAGAAAAAATATTATTAGAGAATAAAACTGATAACACTTTTGGAGAATTTTGTGTATACGTTTTGAGGGTTCATTTTTTTTGAGTTTCGGGATTTAGTAGTTTTATCTCCATTTTTTATACTTTTCATTCTTTGGCCATTATAGTAAAATTATCTTTGCTAATGGTTTTTTATCCTCTTCGGAGGATGTTTTTCTACGTTAAACCAATTTCTTAATTTTTTTCTACTTTTTTTACTTGTTCATTGCTTAATCGGGTTGATCCCCAACAATAAAAAATATTAAATTTTTAAAAATTTTTTGTAAAAATCTAAAAAATTTTCAAATTATTAAAATTATTTAAAAATTAAGAAAAAATATTAAAAACTATAAATTTATTCCATGATTTAGATTTAAAAATTCAAAAAATTATATTAAAAATTTAAAATTATATTAAAAATTAAAAATTTCTTACATGATTTATTTTCTTCTTTTTCGTTAATTATTTTCATAACATTATACAAACTAAATAAGTTTTTTTCCCAATGATTATTGCAACTAAAATATTAAACTCCAATAAAAAAATTACAAATGAATCAAAAAATAAATGAATAACCAATTTAAATTTTTTGGTATATAATAACCACTATGATAGAAATTAGTGTTGAACAACAAATATAAGAATATATGAAAATGAACTTGAAAATGTCATGGCCAGTTCTTCAAATACTCATCTTGAACTTCCCCATTCTTTTGGTATATCGATTGACCACCATTACAAACAATGACATTCCACAATGGCATGGTATCGCAACATGACACCACTCATTCCAAGCAGAAAACAGTCTCATAATCACCAACCAATTAATATAGAAATCAAGAAATTGGAATGGAGAGAACACAACCCGTTTGATTCTTTGTAGCATTATCAAATATGATAGTGAAAATTCAAGGGAAAAAATCAGACGAAAGAAAAAAGACACGAAAATATAAAGCTAGAGATTAAAGAAAATGTCACACCCCAAAATTGGATCAAGAAGTTTCGAGGTTAAAATGATAAATTTGGTTCGGATTAGATTTGAAAATTCTGAATTGTGTAACTTGAAATTATTTTTTACTATAACTTTTTGAAAATCAAATCAATTTTTGAAAAAAAGAAGGAAAAGATATTTAATTTTAAAATAAGGACTGTTTTGTAAAAAAATTCAATTTGGAAGAAATTTTAAAGCAGTTATACCAAAGTTTTAGAAATACCCTATTTTCCCTTTCATCTTCATAAAACCAACAGTTTCTTCCTGTCCTTTTTGTTTTGCCTTCCATTACATTTCCAAGCTCTATTCATCAAAATTTGATTCCTAAACTTCATTTCTTTTATTTCTTTCACCCTCATAACATTAAATCTTTTTAGAATTCCATCAAAATTATAAAAAAAAATACCATTGATTTCATAATTGCTCAACTTTTGGGTTTTTTGGATTTTCAATCAAACGATAGTTTCTTCTTCAAAAAAGGTAAATTTTCATTTTCCTATTAGTTTTTAATAATATCTAGGCTTTTAAATTGAGTTTTTTTTAATTGAATCAACAATTTTGAATAATTGTTGAAAATCGGATCGTTAAAAGCGAATTTCGGGATTTTGTATAAAAACAATATTTCAAAGAGTTTTTTTTTAACTTGTTTTGACATGATTAGAAGGTTTCTAAACTTTCCCTAAAGTTTTGTTAAAGGGTTCTAAGGTTTTAATGAGTTTTCATGAAAAATGACTATTTTACATCGAAATTTCGGAATCATAAATCTGTGTAATTTTGTGTAGTTTGAAAGTTGAGAATCAGTCGTAGATATATAATTAGATAAATGGAATCAATTCTAGGCAAAGGGAATAAGTAGAGATTGAGATATTTGAATTTCGAGTTTGTTATGTAGAAGTTCCAAGAGGAACTAGCTTAGGCCTGTATTTTGGTTGTTTTAAGAGTGTCTATAGCTGAATTTTGATCGTGGTTATTGTGTTTCTAACTTTGGTGAAGATACAAAAGTGTTAGAGCCTTTGACGAGCAAGGAGAAAACCAAGGAAAAACTTGAAGCTGCCTTCTATGTTGCGACCTGTGAAGATGAACCAAGGGGCTTATAATAGAGAGTCAAATTCAATTATCACTATGTCACAACATGGGATAGTAGATGTCGCAACATAGGGACTAGAACGAAGAAAACCTAAAGCTGCCTTCTATGTCACAACACAGAATGTGGGTGTCGCAACATACCTCTGAAGATGTCCATGAAGGAGTACACTGACTACTATGTCACGATACATGACTTGGTGTGTCGCGACATCGACCTCTAGACGCGAGATTACATCGAGTAAGGGATGTTTTGGTCTTCACAATACAACTTTAAGCTTGGGAATGGTAGTTGACCTTGGGCTAAGGACGACAACCATTAGAATGCTATAAATAGACACCTTGAGCACTCATTTTACACACACCATTCCTTATGTCTCACCTTAGAATTTATTTATTAAATTGTGTAAATTAGTATTGATAGAGTATGTCCAAAGACTAATCATAAGTGAATGTAATAACATACTTGTTTTATCTCATTTATTAATATAAGACATTGCCATTATTATTTCAGTTTCTTTTCTGTGTATATAAATAAATTGTTTTATAATAATGTCTTAAGAATAATGTGATTATTCTTAAAAGGTCCTTAGTCGAGTATTATTGTGGGCTTGGACAACAAATAATGCATTAGGACTAATGTGTAGTTTATTGATGACAAAGTGTTGTCAGTAACATGGGATGTCAAAATCAATACATGAGTATGTGTTAGAGAACTACATATTGCTCTGACCCGCCATGAGTATGTTTCTTGGATTATTATGTAATAGTCACAACATTGATCATAGTGATTACTATGTATACGATCCTCAAACTTGAGATCATCATTATCCCAACATCATGAGTCGTATTTTTTGATAAAGTCAAATGTCCACCGTAATTGGTTATTCTATTAAGGCTAATATTGGATTTATCATAATCTATATAGTGGGATATGATTGATCAATATAGAATTTGTCCCTCTTACATAATAGGAGAATTATCTTAAGCCACTTGATTGAGTGAGATTAGAAATGCATGACCATGCTCAAATAAGTTTATATAAGATATCATACTTATTTGTTTATCATAGTCTACTTAAGATATCAAGAAACATTAGATGGACTATGAAATTATGACTATTTCATGACTTGTGTCCATTCTAGATATAAAGGACAAAAGGATTTGATATATTAAAGGTTAATCACTGAGAGGTTATGTAGAATCAAGACTTATTGTAACTTAGGTAGCAATGATGCATTGCTAGATACCACCCGTTGTTTATAATATTAGAATCATTCTAGTATTACTACTAACATTACAAGAGCCTACAGGGTCACACCCTATGAAATGAACATAGTCCAAACACAATTGATATTATGTTTAGCTATCACATGATTTAAATTAATTATTGAATTAATTTAATTTGATAATTAAATATTAAACACATTATATGTACAAACTTGTTGTACACGAATAAAGAACATAGTTAATATTGATATACGAATTTCATTCATATAAAAGTTTAATATTAACTGAATTTTAATAATTTCAGTCAAATATTAAAACATGGAAGTTAATATCCTTTTGGAAAGGATATACTGTTTTAATAACTTTCCATATGTTTCTCTAAAGGGATAATTCCGTTTTTAATATGAGATATTAAATAAAAAGAAAGAATATCAAAACTAAGTTATGATTTATATCAGAATTGTGTATAGGGTCTAGCAATCATCAATATAAAATATTCACTCAAAAAAGTTTAAAGAGTTTTGAGATTCGTTGTCACACTGAATGAATTACGTAGAGGCCAAAACTTTACGTAATAGCTTGGAATAAACATACAATTGCACGATCCGTTTCACAGTAGTTAGTTTTCAGACGATTAAAGGTAATCATTCATACCCTTTATCACCTGATTCTTTCCTGGCACATGAATCCCTGGATGTGATTGCAAGATTTAATTTTTCGCTGCGCCATGGGGTGTACCGGTTATCTAAAAAGTATCACAAGGAAATTAAGTAGTTTAGTAGTTAATTGTGCTAATTAAATCATAAAGATTCCATGTTCAAATCCTCTCAAACTCAATTTAATTATTATTTCCTTCTTTTCCCTCCTAGCCAAATTTTTTTACTCTTTTAGAAGGTCAAACTCCCTTTCCTTTTCGTCCAAATTTTGCCAAAAAGGGGGAGATTCTCCTTCATTATGCTTGAGTCAAACTTTACTTTTGTTGCCCCCTTTTTACTCTCCTTTTTGTGCAAATCCCCCTTTTCACTCCTTTTGTCTCCAAATTTACCAAAAACAAGCATTTGACTACCCATGCCCGATCATTGCACCCCAAAACCCTAATTTGCATTTTATTTTTCTAATTTTTCTCTTCTCTTTTCTCTTTGGCCTACCACCACCCTTTCTCCACTGTTTTTTGACTTTTCTTCTTGTTTTCATCACTTTTGAAGCCAATTTTCTTCAAATCTCTTTCCATTCTCCACCATACACGATTGTCGCACCTCTTCACTTCCACTATTTCCACCATCGTCGCACCACCGATGTAACACCCTTAACCTTATTTGTCACTGATTTAGGGTCTCAAAGTATTACCGATCAATTTAATACAATTAAAAATCTTAAAGTAATTTAAATCAACTCATTTAATAACATTCAAAATAGAATAAAATCATAGCGAAAACATATCTAAGCATCTTAATTCATATATACAAGACCACAAAAATATATTAGCAAACTCAGGGATTGAATTGAAATAAATTAGAAAGTTTAAAAGAAAAATTGAAAATTTCTAAGTGCAGGGGTCACAGGATCGTGTGACTTAGGCCAGCCAGTGTGGGGTAGAACATTGTTGTGTGATCGACACACACGCTTGTGTGGCTACACCTGTAACACCCAAAACCCGACACCGTCATCGATTAGGGTCTCGGGGTCTCCTGATCATTTACCGTTGTTTAGACCTTCATATATCAACATTTCAGTATAATAACATGTACATGCAATTAATTATAAACCTTAATAACATTACAAATCAATAAGGGGGTAAATATGTCATTTTACACAGTCTGAGGGACTTCTATCGGTACCTGTTGGACAAGTATTTTTATAGCATGCCAACTATATCTGATCTAGTTTAACTTAGTGTACCGAGGAAAAAATCAAGTTTCATAATCCGTTTCATCTCAATTCTACTTTCATATCATTTTCATTTTAGTTTCATTTCATAACCAAACCATATATTGCCTAATGTAAAATTAGGCTTCCAATTCAAAAACATATTAAATATTTTCTTGCTCAAGCATCTAAATCATAATACTCAAATTCAAAACATAACAATGAATTTACTAATTTAATCATTTGAAAACATATTCATCTCAATACATAATTTTGTAAATATTAACAAAATCATTCAAAACTCATAAAAATAATATAAGAATAACATTAATATAATTAATCATAAAAATCTAAGTATTCTAAAGCTTTATATAATGGAAATAAGAAATTAGCAAAAATCGAAGTTTCAATCGCTTTACTTCTTCTCTTCCTCTTTCTCCTTCAAGATGCTCGTTTCATTTTTAGCTACAATATGAGCAATTCAATACGAAACAATGTCATTTACCCATTTTAATACTAAAACTAATAAAAACAAAACATAAATATGCATAGTTAATCAAGTTAACATATTATGTTTCCTAATCCGAAATTCTCATATCTTTCGACTCGATTTTTCGTTTTCAATTTTGTATTCACCGGAGCACTCACTACTTCATAAGCTATCATTTAGCATCAATATTACACAAAATGGTTAATGTTCTCTACTACCCCTTCATCATGGCCAAATAAACCAAGTAAACTTTCCATCAATTTTCATTTCTTCTTCACACTTATAAAAAGCTAGAATTCTTCTTCTAATCATTTTCTATCAAGAAAATATACCTACTTCACTTAAATGTCCTAAGTTTCCATCAATATTCTTTAATGGCAACTTTCAAAATACTTGATGAAATAAAAAATTATTGGTATATATATGTAAAACAAGCTCCAAATATTCAAAATCTATGAAAAATTTAAAGAAAAATCATACCTTATGCTTGAATTTGAAGAAAATTGGTGAAAGAAAATATTTTCTTTTTTCTTTCCTTAACTTTCTTTCTTTTATTTATATTATAATAGTAATTAATAAAATACTAATATTTTAAATAAAATATTAAATAATTATTATTTAATGAAGATATCATAATCATGAAATCTTTGATTTTTTAAATAATGATAAAATTGTCATTAAATCCTTTCCATCAAAATAAAAATTGAATACTTGCACTTTAGTTCCTATACTTTCTTAACTTATTCAATTTAGTCCTTAAACTCAATAATGAAATTTTAACTTAACCACATGCTCCTACTAATAATTCTCTATATTTTCATGTCTGACAGTTTTATCTAAAAACAATCATAACTTCTTATACTACTATTTATTTATAAATTATTTATTCAAGGACTTCTACCTTATATATATATATTTTTAAAGTGAAGATGCGACAATTCTCCCCATTGAAAAAAATTTCGTCCTCGAAATTTACCTTAAGAGTTATGGATATTGAGATCGCATTGTATCCTCAGGTTCCCAAGTAGCTTCTTCTATATTATGATTCCTCCACAATACTTTTACCGAAGGGATTTGCTTGTTTCTCAACTCTTTTATGCCTCTTGCTAAAATTTGCACTGGTTCTTCTTCATACGATAAATAAGGTCGTACCTCAATGTTTTCCATTGACACAACATGTGATGGATTTGACCTATATCTTCGGAGCATCGATACATGAAACACATTATGTATTCGATCTAATTTTGATAGAAAAGCTAACCGATAAGCAACAGGTACAACTCTTTTTATAATCTCGTATGGTCCAATGAACCTCGGACTTAATTTTCCTTTTCGACCAAATCTCATAATTTTTTACCACGGAGAGACTTTTAGAAATACTTTATCTCCCACTTCATACTCAATTTCTCTTCTTTTTAAATCAGCATATGACTTCTGCCGATTTGAAGTTGCTTTTAATTTTTCTTTAATTAATCGAACCTTTTCTTCAATTTCTTGTATTAATTATAGGCCAACCATCTTCTTTTCACCAAGTTCAGTCCAACACAAAGGAGTACGATATTTATGTTCATATAATGCTTCGTACGGTGCCATCTGAATACTTGATTGGAAACTATTATTATATGCAAATTCTGCAAGTGGTAAGTACCTTTTCTAATCAGTATCAAAGTCATTGACACAAGCTCGTAACATATCTTCTAACAATTGAATCACACGTTCTGATTGGCCATCTGTCTGAGGATGAAAGGCTGTGCTGAAATTCAATTTTGTGTCAAGTGATTCATGTAACTTCTTCTAAAATCTTGTAGTAAATCGAGGATCACGATCAGAAATAATAGACTTTGGCACACCATGCAATCTCACTATCTCAGTTATGAATAATTTTGCAAACTTATTTAATGATCAATCCGTCCTTACTGGCAGAAAATGAGCTGATTCCATATGGTGTTATGCTTCTTTCGAGTGAGAGGTAAATCACTGATGAAATCCATAGTTATTCTGTCTCATTTCCACTCGGGAATTGATATAGGTTGAAGTAGTCTTGTCGGAACTTGATGTTCAGCTTTCACCCTTTGACAAGTTAGACACTTTATAGCATATTTTGTGATCTCTCTCTTCATACCTGGCCTCCAATACAATTCTCGCAAATCCTGATTCATTTTGGTACTTCCTGGATGCATAGCATAAGGACTATTATGCGCCTCTTGAAATATCTCATTCTTCAATTCAACCTTGTTCGGTACAAAAATCCTTCCATGAAATCTTACACAACCATTATCCCCAATATCAAAGTCTCCCGGGTTGTTATGCTGAATTGATCTTTGTTTTTCCATCACCTTATCATCATTTTGCTGAGCCTCTCTAATTTGCTCAATTAACTGCGACTTCACTTTTAATTCAGCTAATAATGCACCATCATCACAAACACTCAATTGTGTAAACATTGATCTCAAAGCAACAATGGATTTTCGACTCAAAGCATCTGCAACAACATTTACTTTACCTAGATGTTAATCAATCACACAATTGTAATCTTTTAACAACTCTATCTAACAACGTTGTCTCAAGTTCAATTCTTTCTAGGGGAGAAGATATTTCAAGCTTTTGTAATCTGTGTAGATGTAGTACTTTTCACCATATAAATAGTGTCTCCAGATTTTTAATGCAAAAACCTCTGCTGCCAGTTCTAAATCATGCGTCAGATAGTTACGTTCATATGGCATATGCAATCGCTTTTCTATCTTGCATCAAAACTATCTTTGAAAATCCTTCAACAAATCTCCTGTAGCATCCTGTTAATCCTAAAAAGCTGCGGATTTTTGAAACATTCTTCAATTGTTTCCATTCCAGAATGGCCTCAACTTTCTTCGGATCTACACGGATACGTTTGGTCGAGACTATATGCCCAAGGAACACTAATTCAGATAACCAAAACTCACATTTGTTAATTTTCCCATAAAGGTGCTTTTCTCATAATCTCTGTAATACAATCTTTAAATGGTAATCATGCTCATCCTCAGTCTTTGAATAAATTAACATATCATTAATAAACACCACTACAAATTAATCTAAATATGGCTGAAAAATACGATTCATGGGATCTATAAATGCTGTAGGAGCATTAGTCAATCCAAAAGGCATCACCAGGAATTCATAATGTCCATATTTGGTTCGAAAAGCAGTATTCGATATATCACTTTCTTTCACCTTCAGTTGGTAATAATCAAATCTCAGATCACACTGTTGCCCCTTTCAATTGATCAAATAAACCATTAATACGAGGCAAAGGATATTTATTCTTTATTGTCACCCTGTTTAATTGACGATAATCGATACACAACCGCAACGAACCATCTTTCTTCTTTACAAACAGCACTGGTGCATCCCAAGGTGATACGTTAGGTCATATAAAGCCTCGATCTAATAAATCTTGCAACTGTATTTTTAATTCTTTCAACTCTTTTGGTGACATACGATAAGGGGCAATAGATACTGGAGTAGTTCTCGGATAGATTTCAATTGCAAACTCCACCTCTCGGTTAGGCAGAAGTCCTGATAATTATTCAGGAAACACATCTAGAAATTTACACACCGTACGAGTTTCCTCCAATGTCGAACTTTTCGCAGCTAAATTCATAACATAAGCAAGAAACGCTTCACAACCCTGATTAATCAACTTATTTGCCTAAGCAAGAAACGCTTTACAACCCTGATTAATCAACTTATTTGCCTTTATTGCTGAGATAATTCGGGTAAAACCAACTAGTTTACCTTTCACTTCCATCTCTTCACCATGTGAATCTTGTATAATAAATTTTTTCTTTCGACAATCAAGAATTACACCATGCTCTGGCAACCAATCCATTCTCAAAATAACATCAAATTTATCAAATGGCATTAACAGTAAGTCGACCAAAAATATTTTACCCTGAATCTCAATAGGGCATCGCCTACATACTTGATTTACTATCACTCAATGTCTCATCGGATTTGAAACATTAATTCTAACCTCAGATATCTAACTATTAGTTTCTATATATTAATTAACCCAGTTCTCATGCACGAATGTGTAGAACCTGGATCTATCAATGCATGAATAATTACAAAAACTAGAAAAAAACCAAAAACAACATCGGTGGCATCACCTTCATCTCTGGTCCTAATAGTATAAACTCTGGCAGGAATGGTAGCCTCTGCACGACTTGCAAATGAATCAGTAACTCTCCCTTGATTGTCTATGCTATTGGCACCACCTCGGGTACTGCCACGACCTCGAGCTGCAGAAGTTGATTTCTGAGATGATACAAGAGTAACATCAACCGACTTTGGACAATCCCAAATATAATGCTCCATTGAACCATATCTAATACATGCTCCAATCTTAAACCAGCATTCTTCTTTATGACTCTTCCCCAAACAATCACACTGAGGTATTCAAACAGTATGACTAGGACGGTCTGTTCTGGCTATTGAAGTAGATGACTGTCTGGATCGACTTCTGCTATCAATACCAATCTAAAGTGAAGTGGATCTCCCTTGACTTTTGAAATCTCTAGCTCGTTTAGAAGGGGGCTTTGAGCTAGAACCAATCGGCCTTTTTCCTTGAGCTTTATCATCCACTTTCTCTTTATCTAACGTCATTGCTTGCTCTACCATTTTGTCTCTTTCTACCATATCATCAATCTTTGTAATCATATGAGAAGCCAATTGAACTTTAATCTCATCCCTCAATCCCTAACGGAAGTGGTTGCAGCTAGCTTCATCAGTAAGAACCAATTTTGGAGCATACTTGGACAGGCGAAAAAATTCTCGTTCATAATCAGTAATGTTCATTTTTCTCTGTTTCAGCTCAATAAACTCCTTCCTTTCTTCTAGATACAATTCTCCAACATACCTATTATTAAACTCAGTCTGAAACAACTTCTAATTAATCTGATTTGCTCGATGAGAACGAGCCACTGTTTTCCACCAATGGAAGGTATCTCCTTACAATAGAGACACAACACACTTCAAACACTCAACTGGGGTGCATTCTAATTGTTCGAATATCCTTTCAACTGATTCTAACCATTCTTCAGCAATAGAAGGATTAACACCTCTCACACCTCTAAACTCAATAGCCCCGTGCTTTCTTACTTCTTTAATCAAATACCCTCTCTATCTAGCAAGAGGTGCTGGCTGAGGTGCAATACTAGCAACTCTCTGTAACAAATCAGTAACAATACGCAATAATGAATCATCATCTTGAGCCGACTGTTTCTATCCGGAAGTTCTCGGGGATTGATGAACACTAGTTCCCTTTTCACCAGGTGGATTTGGTCTATTTTCGTCTTCTATTTCTCATTTCATAATGTCTCTCAATTTCTCAAACATATTACTATACAAAATTTCAAACAAAGCAATTTCAACATCCGATTTTAATTCAAACTAAATATTTAATAACGATATGTACACTAGACTTAACTATACATAATACATCAAATTTTTACTCATTCGGTATCAAATTCGAATAGCTCTGATACCACTCAAATATGACACCTTATACTTGACCCTGATGTTAGATCCGAATATAAAACGTCATTTCGTTGCCGAAGCAACTTTTCTATTTTTTAAAAAAAAATGAATATATAATAGTAAAATTATTTTATAAAAATTTTGGCAGTATTTCTACCTATTTACGTAAAATCCCCTAGCAAAATTTATATTTCACAATATATTCACATTCAAATAATCTCCCATATCAATTCTCAACACTTCGATTTCTTAACACATTCCAATAAACTAGATATCTACGTTTAACCATTTCATCAAAACATTAGTTATAAAGTAATAGCAAAAAAAACATAACAAACATATTCAAATTCAATTTACGACACAGTATTATATATATAAGCCTAGGTACATGCCATAAATATTAACCAAAATGTAAACTTTTTACCAATTTTGTTTGAGCTAATCTTCGGTTCTTCAGATGTTGCTGAAACGATCTACCAAATCTAACTACTTGCGCACGAAAAAATAGACAGACTGTACGCTGAGCAATTTTTATGCTCAGTGGTGCTAATAGCATATAAATCATTACATAAGTATTAAACATAAATTAGTTGATAAAAATAAATTAAAATATTATTATAAATATCATTAATATCATCACAATAAAAGAAAATTCTAATATTATTAAACTTTAATATTATGATATTGTAAAGTTGAATAAATAAATAAATAAAAATAAGCTTTTTAATCAAATTTAAAATCACATAATTAATTTAATTCGCACAATAAGAAAATTCAAATACATTCAACTTTTGTTTTTGATTTTCTTTCAATCTAAACCCCGTACTAAAGTTTGGACTTATAACCAGATACACGAATCCGCCACCCCGAGTTGTTCGGTAATGATGGCTATCAGAGTAGTCCATGACCCTCAAGAAATTGGGACTGCTTACGATCCTCTGGGAATTGAGGCTAATAATAATAAAAACCGACCAATTTGGTCTTTTCTTCCTCGACCCTTTGGGAATTGGGGAGATCTAAAATCCTTTGATATAAAGACTCTATGGCATGCCAACTATATTTGATCTAGTCTAACTTAGTGTACTTGGGGTAAAAATCAAGTTTCATAATCCATATCATCTCAATTCTATTTTCATATCATTCCCATTTTAGTTTCATTTCATAACCAAATCATATATTGCCTAATGTAAAATTAGGCTTCCAATTCAAAAACATATTAAACATTTTCTTGCTCAAGCATCTAAAATCATAATACTCAAATTCAAAACATAACCATGAATTTACTAATTTAATCATTTGAAAACATATTTATCTCAATACATAATTTTGTAAATATTAACTAAATCATTCAAAACTCATAAAAATAATATGAGAATAACATTAATATAATTAGTCATAATAATCTAAATATTCTAAAGCTTTATGTAATGAAAATAAGATATTAACACAAACCGAAGTTTCAATTGCTTTACTTCTTCTCTTCGTCTTTCTCCTTCAAGATGCTCTCTTCGTTTTTAGCTACTATATGAGCAATTCAATACGAAACAATGTCATTTACCCATTTTAATACTAAAACTAATAAAAACAAACATAAATATGCATGGTTAATCAAGTTAACATATTAAGTTTCCTAATCCGAAATTCTCATATCTTTTGACTCGATTATCCGTTTTCAATTCTGTCTTCACCAAATCACTCACTACTTCACAAGCTATCATTTAGCACCAATATTACACAAAATGGTTAATGTTCTCTATTACCCTTTCACCATGGCCAAATAAACCAAGTAAACTTTCCATCAATTTTTATTTCTTTTTCACACTTATAACAAGCTAGAATTCTTCTTTTAATCATTTTTTATCAAGAAAATATACCTACTTCACTTAAATTTCCCAAGTTTCCATTAATGTTCTTTAATGACAACTTTTAAAATACTTGATGAAATAAAAAACTATTAGTGTATATATGTAAAACAATATTCAATTATGAAAAATTTAAACAAAAATCATACCTTATACTTGAATTTGAAGGAAAATTATATTTTTCTTTCCCTAACTTTCGTGAAAAAGAAAGCAAAATAAAGAAAGATGAATTTTTTTCATTTATATTATAATAGTAATTAATAAAATACTAATATTTTAAATAAAATATTAAATAATTATTATTTAATGAAAATATCATAATCATGAAATCTTTGATTTTTTTAAATAATGGTAAAATTGTCATTAAATCCTTTCCATCAAAATAAAAATTGAATACTTGCACTTAGTTTCTATACTTTTTTGACTTATTCAATTTAGTCCTTAAATTCGATAACGAATTTTTAATTTAACCGCATGCTCCTACTAATAATTTTCTATATTTTCATGCCAGATAATTTTCTCTAAAAACAATCATAACTTTTTATACTAATATTTATTTATAAATTACTTATTAAATAACTTTTATCTTAAATATATATATATTTAAAGTGGAGATGTTACATCATCTCTGGACGCGCGCCAAGACATAGTGGTGGTGGAGGTGCCAAAGCTGGGAAAAGAAGCCGCAACGAAGGCCATCAAAGAATGGGGGCACCCTAAATCTAAGATCACCCATCTTGTTTTCTGCACTACTTCTGGTGTAGACATGCCTGGTGCGGATTACCAACTTACCAAGCTCCTAGGACTGAGACCTTCCGTGAAGAGGATCATGATGTATCAGCAAGGCTGCTTTGCTGGTGGAACCATGCTTCGTCTCGTCGAGGATTTGGCTGAAAACAACAAGGACGCTCGGGTTCTGATGGTGTGCTCCGAGATCACGACGGTCACTTTTCGTGGACCCTCTGATACGCACTTGGATTATATAGTGGGCCAAGCACTTTTTACTGATGGCACTGCAGCTGTCATCATAGATGCTGACCTTGATTCCAAAACTGAACGCCCACTGTTCCAGCTTGTATCAGCCGTTCAGACAATCTTGCCAGATTCAGATGGGGCCATTGACAAACACTTCCATTTGTTGAAAGACGTACCTGGATTGATCTCAAAGAACATAGAAAAAAGCTTGGTTGAAGCATTCTCACCAATTGGCATCTGGGACTGGAACTCCATCTTCTGGATCATTCACCCTGGTGGCCCTGCAATACTTGACCAAATCGAAGACAAACTGGGTCTCAAAGTAGATAAACTCAGGGTTACTCGTCATGTGCTGAGCGAGTTTGGCAACATGTCTAGTGCATGTGTGTTGTTTATCATGGACGAGATGAGAAAGAAATCCCGTGACCAAGGAATGCCCACCATCGGTAAAGGGTATGAGTGGGGTGTCCTTTCGGTTTCGGGCCAAGTCTCTTTGTGGAAACTTGTGCTACACAGTATGCCTACATAGGCAAACTGACCAAGACAAAAAGTGAGACGATTGCGTGGCTTCGAGAGGATGATACAATGCATAATTTTTCTATTTATTTGTTATATTTTTCCATTAAAATATGCTTTTAGTTATATTATTTATATTTATTTATTTTTTATCATTGATTGTTATGGATTATAAAACTAAAGATTAAGTAGTTAAGGTTGTTAGTAGTTACTGTTAGTACTGTTAACAGTTAGTAAGCTTCAGCTTTGTGTATATATAGCTGATCTACTACAGTGCTTTGATTCAAGTATTTTTCCATTAATATAGTGAGGTTCTTTTCAACCATTTGTAATTCTTATCATGGTATCAAGAGCTAGGTTCTATTATTTTTGAGTTAGTAAAGATTGATTCAAGAAGTTTCCCATGGCAGAAGAAGTTACAGGGAATGAACGTGTTCGATCATCTACTACAGAAGAGTAGGTTCAACAACAGCCTAAGGTGTGCACAAGAAAGGTTCAACATTTTCTTTTATGATAGTAGCAGATTACTTTGATTCATGAAGGCTATGATTTGCAGGGTTATATTTTGGGTACTATGGATATTCCTTCTCAGTATGTTCTTAATAGTGAGGGACAAAAAATTGATAATCCTGAATTTTTAGTTTACAAGAAGCAAGATAAGTTGCTTGCTTCTTGGTTATTATCCACAATTTCAGATACAATCTTAATTTATTTGACTCGTGCACGTACTAGTCTTAATATATGGTAGACTGTTGAAAGAAGGTTTGCTGCAAAATCTAGTATTAAGATTTTCAGTTTAAGACATGCTTTATATTCTCTAAAGAAAGGACAAATTAGTATTCAATATTATTTGCTTAAGATCAAGAATATGTGTGATGGGTTAGTTGCGGCTGGATATATGGTGACTGATGAGGAACAAGTTAGCACCATCTTGGTTGGACTTCTAGTAGAATATGGTGTTGTCAGAGTTGTAGCTTCAACGACTCCAATGTCTTTGGATTTGTTGATTGAAATGTTGCTTGATTGTGAATCTCAGCAGTTGGATCTTGTTTCTGAGATTCCAATGCAGGGCAATATGGTGAATCAACAGAAGATGATAGTTGATCAACCCAAAGGTGATTACACTAGGGCCTATAATTCTGGTTTTAGGTAAGTCTTTCGAGAAGGGAGAGATTTTCAACGTGGTAGAGGGCATGGCAGGTTCTCAGGCTCTCGTCTTTAATGCCAATTATGTGGGAAGATTGGTCATCTCGTGCAAAAGTGTTATTACAGATTTGATGAAAATTTTCCTGGTATGGCAGATGTCGATAGTAGGTCTTCTATGACTGTTAATTATCATTGCTTTGATGATTAGGGTTGTTCTAGTTAAGGGCATTGTTCATCGAATATGCAGCATTGTTGTACTGCTCAAATTGGATCACTAGGCCCTACTCATTTGGTTCTTGACAAATCTTGGTATCCGAATTCAGGTGCCACTAACCACGTTACCAACGATGTGTCTAATCTCAACAATGTCTCTGAGTATACAAGTAATAATACTGTCTCTATGGGGAATGGAAAGTCTGTTTCTATTGCTCATGTAAGGACAGCTGGTGTGTTTACTGGTGCTAGACTTCTGAAATTAAAGAATGTACTTCATGTGCTTAGTGTGTGCAAGAATTTAATTTCTGTTGGTCGGTTTGCTAAGGATAATAAAGTTTATTTTGAGTTTCACCCTTACCATTATTTTGTGAAGGACATACAGACATGGGTCACATTGCTAGTGGGCCACATACATGATGGTTTGTACAGGTTTGATACTTCAAGTGTAGAAAGTGCAGGATCGTCAGTTTTTTCATCAAAATCCGCACGTTCAGCTTGACAATGTTGACTTGTGGCATAGAAGGCTTGGTCACCCTTGTAACAAAATTCTTTTTCAAGTTTTAAATGAGTGTAATGTTGTTTTCAATAAAATTGATTTGTCATCTGTTTGTACAGCATGCCAGTTGGGAAAGGCTCATAAATTACCTTTTCCTACTTCTCAATCAGTGTATAATTCTCTTTTTGAACTAATAGTATGTGATTTGTGGGGACCAGCTAGAATTGCTTCTGAGGGATATCAATATTACATTTCATTTGTTGATATGCATAGTATATATACTTGGTTGTATCTTCTCAAGAATAAAAGTGAAGCTTTGAGGTGTTTTTTACTGTTTCAGAAGCATATTGAGGTTCAGTTTGGAGGTCATATAAAGGTTTTTCAGAGTGATGGAGGAGGGGAGTTCAGGTCGTTTACCAAGGTATTGTCTCAGTATGGTATTCACCATAGGGTCACTTGTCCTCACACCTCGAAACAAAATGGTATGGTTGAGAGATGGTTGAGAGGAAGCACAGACATATAGTTGAGACTGGTATGTTTCTCTTGGCTCAAGCTTCTTTGCCACTTAGATTGTGGTCTCATGCTTTTATACATGCTGTTCACTTAATCAACAGACTTCCTACTGTGGTGTTACAAGTGTCTAGACAATAGTGGCGGAATTTTTGTATTGAGGCATGTTGTCTTTGATGAAATAGTTTTCCTTTTGCAAAGCTCATACAGTCAAGGTCTTGTTTGGATGCTGATCAACTTCATATAAAGACTTGTGTGCCTTTAGTAAAGATTTCTAAGCCTGTGTGTTCTCAGAATGAAAATTCAAGAAGTGATGGTACTCCCTCTAATCTTGTGGTGCCTACAAATTTTAATCCTGTGTTATCTGCTGAAGGAGTAAATAGTTCTGAGACAGCTACTAGGAGTGGTGCTGGTTCTGTGCTACTAAATGTGGTAAGTTTTAATGCTTCTCAGGAGTCTATAGGGTCTATTGTTCCTACTGAGGCTCAAGTGGAAGTTGGTTCAGGTTTACAAAGAGTGTCCAATTATCATCCAATGTAGACCAGATCGAAGAGTGAGATTTTTAAACTGAAAATATTTGCAACAGAACTGAATGAGAAAGAATCTGTAACTATAGAAGAGGCTTTTCAAAGTACAGCTTAGACTGTAGCAGCATAACAGGAGTTTGATGCACTTCAGAAAAATCAAACATGGGACTTGGTTCCACTTCTTGAAAATAGGAAGGCAGTGGGGTGTAAATGGGTTGTTAAGATAAAGAGACATGCTGATGGTTCAGTTGCAAGGTACAAAGGCAGGTTAGTAGTTAAAGGATATTTGCAAGAAGCTGGGATTGACTTTCAAGAGACTTTCAATCCTGTAGTTAAACCAACAACCATCAGAGTTGTTCTTACACTTGCTGTTACTTTTGGTTGGTAGCTTAGACAGGTGGATATCAATAACACCTTTTTAAATGGATAGTTGACGGAAGAAATTTACATGGTGCAACCACTTGGCTTTGAGAAGAGACAAAGTGATCAGCAACTGGTATGTAAGTTGAAATAGGCACTCTATGGACTTAAACAAGCTCCTAGGGCCTGGTTTCACAAGCTGAAAGAATATTTGTTGTCTGTCAATTTTGTTATGACCAAGTCTGATACTTCACTATTTATACAGCAGGTTTGGCTCTACATTATTTTATGTTTTGGTTTATGTTGACGATATTATAGTGACTAGCAACAACTCAGATGCAGTAGATGAGTTTGTGAAGGCCTTGGATTTTAAGTTTTCACTCAAGGACTTAGGGAAGTTGAATTATTTCTTAGGGATTGAAGTAGCTTATACTTCTACTGGTTTGGTTCTCAATCAAAGGAAGTACATACTTGATTTGTTGAGAGTCAAATGGATAAATCCAATGGGTCTCCTACACCTATGGTTTCCTCTTGTAACTTGTCAGCTCAAGTGGGATCAGCTCTTGAAGATGAGTCAGTCTACAGAAGTATTGTTGGAGCCTTGCAGTATATTGTCATCACAAGGCCAGATATTGCCTATGCAGTCAATAAAGTTTGTCAGTTTATGCATAGACCCCTTGATTAACATTTTAAAGCAGTCAAGAGGATTTTAAGGTATCTACAGAGTACTTTGGATCATGGCCTAGTGTTTAAAGCTGCCTCGAAGCTCTCATTAGTAGGATACTCAGATGCAAATTGGGGTACTGATGTTGATGACAGAAAGTCAACTATAGGTTTTGTGTATTTCTTGGTGGTAATCCGGTGTCTTGGGGTTCTCATAAGCAGCAAGTGGTTTCTAGGTCTACAGCAAAGCCGAGTATCGGAGTCTGGACCTCTAAAATGGTTTGGTTATAATCACTCATGACAAAGTTACATGTGGAGATCAATGGAAAGGCATCTATCTGGTGTGATACCTCAGGAGCGATAGCAGTAGCAGGTAATCCAGTACAGCATTCAAAGTTTAAGCATGTAGAGTTGGACTTGTTCTTTGTCAGGGAAAAAGTA
Organism: Gossypioides kirkii; assembly: GCA_005610355.1. Lineage (NCBI taxonomy): Eukaryota > Viridiplantae > Streptophyta > Magnoliopsida > Malvales > Malvaceae > Gossypioides > Gossypioides kirkii. The sequence continues at coordinate 32,057 of CP032251.1, read as the reverse complement.
GTAGCAGGGACGCTTCAGGTTGGCCATGCCCCTAGTCAAGACCAAGTAGCTGATATTCTCACTAAGCCCTTGTCAGTTGGTTTGTTTTCAAAATTCAGAAGTCAGCTAAAGGTTCTTAACAGTTTTAATGAAGTTTCAGAAGGCAAAAGTCAGCCAAGCAGGAGGAATGTTATGGATTATAAAACTAAAGATTAAGTAGTTAAGGTTATTAGTAGTTACTGTTAGTTACTGTTAACAGCTAGTAAGCTTCAGCTTTGTGTATATATAACTGATCTACTACAGTGCTTTGATACAAGTATTTCTCTATTAATACAGTGAGGTTCTTTTCAATCATTTGTAGTTCTTATCATTGATTTAAAAAATAATTGAAAAAAACTTAAATTTTAGTTTTGGTAAATTTTTACAGTTTGAACTTTTAATATAATCTAATTTCAGTTTTTTTGTCATAGTTTAAGCTACATGCCTTCATTTTGGGCTCATAATATATCGATTGTAAAAAAATTGAAAGATCAATCAAAATTATTTCACAACTCGAGCGAAAAACCGAAGTCGTTCGCTATAGAACCTTCTTTCCTAAAAAGTTTCGCCGAACCCAAAAAGGATGAGGAAATTCTTAAGACTTTTTGTAAAGTCAAACAGAAAATAGAAGATTAAGTTAAGAGGGAAAAGGTTAAGGATGAAATACTAGTGCAAGATGATAGCTACTTTGTTGAGCCTATACACATTGATTTTATCTTTGCTCCAAATAGTTTTGAACCTCACGAAAAACCGATAGTACTAGAATTTCTTTCACGAATTTTTAGTTTTAATACTCGATTTATTATTAACCATTTTATATATTTTACAGGTTATGTTGAACAACCACCATCCTTTCAACCCAATCACGTACTTTTTACTATATTGAAATTATAATTGGGTGCGAGAATGGTCGGTTAAAGAATCAAAAAGGGATCAAAACTCCAAAGTTAGCTAGACTTTCAATTTGTGCCTAATGTTTGATTTTACTAAATCAAGGCATCATTCGAATTTTTCGATTGTGAAATAATATTTAAAAACATCTGGCTAAAAACATTAAACAAAAGCTTTTACGGAGAGACAACTCTGTGGTTAAATAATATTTATTTTATTTATTCATTGCATTGCAATATTGCATGTAGAATGCTCTAGGTTGCGTGTGCATATTCTGTCATGTGCATTAATGTTTGTTTTGCTTGAAGAGAAGCAAAAGATTGAGTGTAATAAGTATTCATAATTCATATATTTTGAACCCTTATTACTTTACTTTTCATTGCCGTTCAAAATATCATGTTTAGTGTTACATTTGCATATATCAATATATTTATTCTAATTTTATATGATTTAGTATTATTAATTAATTTGATGTTTGATAAGTCTAATTAGTTGCTTATGAACTTGGGGTGCAAGTTTGAGGACAAGGGAAGTGAAATGAATGAGCACAACCCAAAGAACTAAAAGAAGGACAAGGGGGTCGCGACTCAAAATTGTGGAGCCGTGGCCTTAGATATGGGGTCGGGACACCACATTTGGGGCTGTGGAGCGGTCGCTCGTGAGCCCCAACGCCCTGACGCAAGATACGACGCCTCCAATACCATCCGATGTTTTCCAGCCCCGACATAAAGACGAGCGCGCCCCAATGCCACAAGACCGCACTCCAGTGCAACCGCATTCGATGTTTTCTCGCCCTTTGCGCCGTTTCGACAATAAATTAAGGGAGCAACTCCAGAAATTTGGTGAGACCATTTTAATTTATTATTTGATTTTTTTATCTCATTAAATTCTTGTCGTTGTTAGACTTATTTGTTGAACATACATAAAAAAGGGATAGATGCGATAGCGAAGTTAATTCTTAGACAGCACTTAGATTTTTGTTTTCATTTTTTTATTTTTATTTGATTTTGTGTCATAGGTACCACCACACCTTAATAGAACGAGTCATTGATGCTTTAACAAAGAGCAAAGGATGGGTCTACTTCGATCTAATTTTTGACGACATTAACAGGGAAATTTACTAATTCTTCGCTTATTTTTGGAACATTGAGAACAATGTTCGATTTAAGTGTGAGAGATTCGAGTCAAGTCAATTTTGTAGTAATTGTCTAAATGTTATTTTTCTTAAACGATTAAATGATGTTTTTGTTACGTTAAATTGTTAGATTTATAAATTAATGAAGATGTCCAATAAAACTAGTTTAAAAGCCTTAAGATATAGTCAATATGCAGTAGAGAATCGAGGTCTCATCATTACTTATTGTTTATTGTGCAGACTACTCTAACCGTCTAAGAGTATAGTCAGTGATTAAGTCACATTTATCATTGTTGGCGCTTGTGCCATTATTCATTGACTATTATTGGGAGTTCAATTGGAAACTGTGTGTTTGAATATTTTTCCTTCTTACGTTACTTAGTCAAATTGATTAAATGGATTTGGTTTGTTACCGAATGTTGTTATCTATTGGTTGTTTTGAGAATAATTAGTTATTAAATGTTATCATATGCTATAATTTGCAAAACTTAGAATCTAAATATTTGCATTTAGTAAACTTTTAAAATGCAACGAATCACCACCGAGTGATTTCGCTCAACGCACTGATTATATTTATTTTCATGCGCAAGTCAGAGAGATAGCTCAAGGAGGTTGTTGGCAGTATTTCGTCTCAAGGTTTTGCGCTCTTTATTTTTCTAATGACTTTAATCTTTTCAAATTTATTTTATTAAGACATGTACATTGGGCCATCTATAGACATATTGGCCATATTGGAAAATGATTGTTTATCATACATAGTTAAGGTGGTGCGAGTAAACATTATAAGCTCTATCACACCTACCCAAAGTTGTGTAGGTGAATAAAGATTTTTCCACATTTTCAAGGTTGTCAAGTCCTTGCATTATTTTGTTTAAGTGTATGAGCTAGTGAAAACTTATTTAAGCCCTTCAAGCCCATTCCCATTATTGCTATGAGCCAGTAACCTTTTTATAGGTTTTCAGTTATTGGCTAGCATGCTTATAGATTACGCTTTTATGCTTTTTGGGCTTTGAACCCATGCATATTAGCTTTGGGTAATTAACAAATGTAGATGCAACGTTTGACCAAAATATAAAAGTCAGTCTGTGGAATTGGGTCATATTATACCATCATTAATCTATTAGTTTGAGCATTGATTATACACCATTTGATATTTTAAGTCTCTTCGCAGTTAACGGCAGCAATCTTGAAAACAAGAGGAAAAGGTACGAGATGAGGATGGGGGATGGGGGGTAATTGAACTGTGTTTTTCTCAATCACCAGAAAGATTGTAAGAACTATGCTATGCTTTTACAAGGCAGTGCCCAATCCGTAAGATAAGAGCAGAAAATATTAACAAATTTTGATATTTTAATTAGATGGGATGGGATGGAGTAATAAAGTATGCATGTCATCTAATTTAATGTTTCCTTTGGTGATCTAAAAGTTAAAATATCCATCCGACATTATAAGCAAGATACAGAGTATGAATGGCAGAGCTTAGAAAAGACGAGAAGAGCAGAATTTTAGGATTGGATTGAATTTTTAAATCAAGAAACATAATATTAGGAGAGGAGGATATAGAATATTGGCTAGCTACTTGAAGAATTATATATGATCAAAACCAACCTCCTCCCTTTCATTCTAGAGGTTAGATCGGCTACTTCTCACGCTGTTCTTCAAACATTCTACATTCTGGAACTCATGCTTCCAAACAAACATCTCAATGCATTGTATAAACAAAGTGCGCAATTTTCATAAAGCTACAACATGCCACATACCCCAAAATATAATGTACAGTCCATAGATGTCAGAAAATGAAACCCTGAAATGAGATAGGGAAATACACATCCCCATTCCCATGTCACATGATATGAAGCAATGATTTTAGGGTTCCGATAACCTCATTAACACGTGACTCAGATTCATACATGTATATCCTCCACTCACCATCCTGACTTCAAATTCAATTACTAAGTTAATATCATAATTTAAAAAAAAAAATAACCAAGCCCTTAATTAGTCTTCTGCTAATTGTAAAATTAGTATCATAACTTTTTAAAACACAAACGCACACACACACATGTACATATCTATATATAGATGAAAGTGTCCCACCTTACCAACGTAGCATAGCATTAAGCTGAAATAGAACCCTGTCTTGCCTTCAGCACGAGTTCCTCAGTGGTTACACCAATAATCTCATTTGCACGTTTCAGTCCAACACAATAATATCGTCCAATAGAATCCTGAATTCAAAAACATTTGCAAACCAATTTATCCACAAGAAATGTGTTAACTAACTTGAACCCAAAAGATGAACATATTTAACAAATATGAATATAATCAAGTTTATGGAGGTGGAATATAAGGACCCGAGAAACAATTTTCAACTTCTCTAGCTTTTCAACTGCATCATCCACATCAAAGTTACAGCTCTCCCCAAATTCCTCTTTAATTAGTTCCTCGCACCTTAGATCCAAATCCTACATTGAATTATTAAAAGGTTATGCTCTACTAAAATGGACCCACATAAAAATTTGTCACATTGAAGAATATCTATAAGAAAGGAATGATGAAAAAATGATGATGCATACCTCCATGGTGGCTTTACCTTGCTCCATTAGTATAAAGAATGAGATGATTACCTCTTTCACCTGCAGTCAAGATTGTTGTTCAGAATAAAGGAATAGTGTGGAACAGAAGTAAAATAAACAAATAGTAAAGCTCATTTGAAGATAAGACTCTGTGTTTGGATTCATATCCTATATGCACTACACATCAAAGCTTGGCAACCGTATAACCAACCAATTAAGGCTTGAATAGTGAAGGCTATATAGCTGCTCTTGCTTTCAATATGTAATCAAAATAGAAAAATAAATGCTACAGTTTCTTGCTTTTGGCAGGAAAATGTACTAAAATTTCTGATACAAGACAGATAAAGAGAAAGGAAAAAAAAAAAAAAAAAGGAATGCAACCTACTTCCTGTTGAATCACATCATCACACAAGTGAAGTAAAGTGCCCCTTCCACTATCGAGTTGTTTGTCATACATGGACTGTGTTATTAAATTCTGATATGTAGCCATGTTTGCTTCAAACCTAAAATGTATTATGAAAATAATAACACAAATCAATCAAACAATGTGAAACACGTAAAGCAACAGAGACACCAAGTAATTAAGTATAAGTGCCTAGACAGCCAACCAGAGGCACATGGGAGAACATAGTATAAATAAGAGGACATCCCTTTACCAGCTTATATTTCTGATGGATCCATCAACATTGTGTCCCACGACATATAGCAAAGAGCATAAGACATATTACATTTAATCAAAGATGGAGGAAAGCATACGTGAAATATGTCTTAGCGCAGTAACCAATCACAGTTGATAAAATGGCAAAGATGACCCAAAGATCAGCTGTAGGCATTTGAAGAGAACTAAACACAGTAACCTGTGAATAAAGGCACAATAATAGTGCATTCAATCAATGTGAATACCAGGCAGAAATGAAACAATGGTGGAAAGACAAGAACAGGTAACAGAGAAACATCATTGCTTAACTGACCAGCCCCACAACAGCAGAGGCAAGGAACTTGACCCAGTCCATGGGAGTTAATCCTGGATTTTTCTTTTCAGGCTGTTATGAAGAAACAAAAAGAATATCATACACATTGATCACATGTCGTATAAAAGCTTTGAGGAAAGAGATAAGAGAAACTCACGAGAACTATTTCCAGATCTGCCATTGGAATATTTTTGAAATGTTTTACGTATATTCCACGATCCATATTTGGTTTGGGGCTTGCTCTCCTGGAAGTTCACCTCACATCTTAGATTTCTATGAATTGCTCTTCATGATTTTTATTTAACTAATTTAGAAAGACACCAAATCCAAGAGTATTTTAGCCTTTTTTCCTAAAGAAAATATGATTCTTTATCCATGGAAATTTCTGTCTTGATGCCCTTTCTCCTTTCTTTTTCTTTATTAATAAGATCATTCTCTCAAGACCAAGAGAATAAGAAGCTGAGGTGCTTGCAGAATACTGTTCCAACAATCAATATGTTCAACCTTGAAATAAAGTAGACCAACAAACTGGCTTTCTAATATATCCATATCAATTATTGAAGAAAGACATCATTGACAATTTCTAATTTATCTCAACTGGAAACTTGTATGGTAAGATGCAACATGCAGTACCTGTAGACAACAATTATCCTATCAAAAGTAGGCTCTTGGATTGTAGTCTTGCTCACCAATTTCTTGATGCTGCTTAATACAGAACAAGCAAGTAATTGACTAATGAAACCACCTGAGTTAGGAAAGATATGCTGCTAATGATAAAATCACATAACTATATAAGAGGAAAGATATGCAAATATTAGTACTGAAATCAAAACATAAAGCTAAAAAAAGTAGCTGCATGAAAATTGTAAATTATCAAGACTAGTTCAAATTTAATGATGATGGCATGGAAAGCATCCTACAAGTGGCTTAGAAAGCACTTAGATGGTATATATGTTCATGAATAAGTACTGTCCTCGAAAATAACAGCATAAGGTGGTACTTCACAACCTTAGGTCCATATTTTCAAGACGGATCCGTTGAACATACAAATCTTCACTGTCTGCTTCAGGGTTAATTTCATCATCCTTCTTTGGCTCTTTCTTATGTCGTTCTCTTGATCTTCTGTTCAAAAGCTTTTCCAATCTGCAAGGATCATATCTCTGGAAAGCATTAAAAGGAAGAAAAACAAAATGTATGAAGCAATCAAGTCTACAAGGAAGAGAAGAAAGATATTAGTGGAGGATCTTGGGACTAAGTTTTGGAGGGCCTAACTAAAATTTTCAAAATTTTAGGAGTTTAATGAGAATTTTTTTAAAAAAGTTGGGGTCTAATTAAAATTTTTATATGTCTAATTTTTTTTTTTTTTTTTTTGGGGGGGGGGGGGGAGGGGGGGCCCTGGCCATTACCGGCCATTACCATCCACCCCTGGATATTAAAAGCATCTCATAGCGATCTCTATATTCTTTGCAGTAAATTAACAATTTAGGACCCTTAATAAGTGAAGACCGCAGAATGGTCAAACATTACCTAAAGCTGCCAGTAATACTAATTCCAAGATATTTTGAGTTATAGAAAATTTTGTTAAATTACATTCCATAGGCTTAACCATAGTAAGTTTTCCAATTACTTCCAAGCAACTGTATCTAAAGGTGCATTAGCCAAAAATATACCAAAACAACTCATAAAAGGTAATAATTTCCCTAAAGATGCTCACCGTGTTAGCCTTAAAAGAAATGCCCAAAGACGTGCAATGATCATGTCCACCTTCTCCATGAAAAAATAATCCGTTGTACGATCAATTCCTATCCCACGTCTGAAGATAATGTACTAAAAGACAAAATGATTTATGCTTAGCTTGAGAGAGAGAGAGATATCAACTAATACATCTGAATCGAATATGTACAAGCAAGCATATCCAAAACTTCTTTGATGATATAGTATTGAAATGACTCTGCACTTGTAATATATTTTATGGGTATATTATATCTTTAGAGAAATACTATGGCATGTGCATAATAATTGAGAAAATCATCTTATATAGGTCTCAAGCATAATATCATGCCATTAACCAAAACAAGTCTCTGGACTCCGATCCATCTAATGTACAGAAACATAGCAAAAACCACACGAAAAATACAGAGAAAATACAAACTAGTGCAAACTAACTGCTTAATAAAGAGAATAAGTTCAAAAATCAAAATCCTTCTGGTTTTGTCATATGACAAACTCAAGAGAAACTTCGTCTTACTAGTGATTGTCCGAAACAACACAAACAATGATGCACCTTCTATGCTAAATTGTAATCACAACCTTATCAGCAAAATCAGGAAGGTTTGGTTGGGGGTGCTCTGAAAAATATCTCTTCAGAAGTGTCTTGTCAATCTGCATTCAATGAAAACAAAACTGTCTAAGATAAAAAATATATATATATATTATTATCACAGAATAAAACCCACTCTGTATATTCAAATAAAGATTCAATAACTGGTGATGATAATATAGCAGATGACCTTAGATTCATCAACTATTATGGGAAGGTTAAGAAGATATTGCCCTGAAAGTGCGACATCAATCTCCTCATCTGTAGCAATCTTAAAATTACTCTTCTCCATCACCTGTACACCAAAGGGAAATTCAACTACCATCGTGATGCTAAATTAGTAGCCAAAAAAAGTAGCATATATGGTGTTATCGGAATCAATTTTAGTTACGTTAATGGAAACATCAGAGACACACTTATCATAAACGAAATTCAAGTCATATCAGTAACACTTGCTTGCACATGATACATGGTTTTACCCGTTAGAAGCAGAGCAGAATACCTGAAATAAATATGTCAAGAAATTCTGTTCAAGTACATCTACTTCTTCAGAAGATAGATTTTGCTGCTGCAATTTCTGAGCCCCATATATAGGGTCGAAGAGGGAGTATAATTGCTGTGGACATAAATCCAACTAAAATTAGGGGGAAAGGGAAGGAATAGGAACAAAATGCTTCAAAGGATTATGTTTGTAATACCATTAAATCCTCAAATTGGAGAAGATACCAAGCTCGTATAGTGTACTCAACTCTCTTGCAGAACTTTAGAAACTCGGCCCGATCAGAGCTATGTTCTGTAACGCGTAGTTAAAAGGATAGTAAGGGAAAATAAAGAGAAACCCAAAAAGAGGAAGTGGAGAAATGGATACCAATAAGGTTGGCCAAAGTCATGATGAGCTTGGGCTTGAGAATGGGGATGACTGATTCACGCTCTAATCGAATAACATCCTTGTTTTTCGTGTCCATGGCAGAGAAGTGGGTGTGGATTGGAAATGGCAGGTTTCATTGCTTTATGGGATTCATGGCTTGGGATGAAAGGCAAGGTAAATCGTAACTCCCAAGACTCTAATTTTACCTCCTTTTTAACTTTAATTGCCATTTAATCCAAATTTATATGGTAACTGAGTTGACAGCATTAGTATCTCCTTTTTCTTTGTTTCAGCTAATGGAAATTCCGGCCTCTGCTGCTTGGTTTTATCAGCATCGCCTTATCCGGGGCGGACGGAATAATAATTAATAATTACTTATGCCAACCATCAAGACTATCGCCATGTTTGGAGGAGTGTTGCGTTGTTTAATTGTTTTTTTATATTTAAAATAAGAGTAAAGTATAAAAATAATCACTTTTATTTCACTCAAATTATATTTTAATCATTTATTTTTAAAATATTATATTTTAGTTATTTACGTTATCATTTTGTTATGAAGTGATCATTAATTAATTAAAATTTTTAATTTAATTATAATTAAAAAAAAGAAAAATCCAATTGGATATCCAAACTAGCATTTAAAATTCATTTGAACTGTCACATATGATAGTCGTTAGTGAGATAATAAAGCTTAACGATAGAGTGATCACTTCGTAACAAAAACGATTAAATGACTAAAACGTAACATTCCAAACATAAATAACTAAAATATAATGTGAGACAAACAAAAGTGACATTTTTGTAATTTACCCTTAAATAAATAATTGATGGTTTTAGTGATTGGAAGCTGAGCAGGGGAAAATATCTGTGTCCACACATACACAATGACTTGATAAACATCCCCACTTTGTCCAAAACCTTTAAAACTCTCTTAAACCTCGTCTTGTTTATCCCATCTTCTTTATTCGTCTCCCCCAGCCCAAAAATGCCCAGTTTTTCTTCTTTTCTCTAAACAGTCATTTCTCCTCTTCTTCATCAGCTATGGGCTCCCTCCTTCCGGTGCGACAAGTCTCCACTCCTCTCCGGCTGAAATTCAGCTCTTCTTCTCCTTCTATCTGGACCCTTTTCACGGTCAACCGCACTTTCCTATACAAACAGAGATATCCATTGTTAACTACCATGGCTGTCTACACTCAAGGGCGTCTCCCCGTCTCAAGTCCCAACACCCACAAATTGGCTCCGAAAAGAGAAAAGATGGAGCTTGAGACTGATGCCATCTCCATTCTCCACGAAAAGATACGCCGTGACCACGGCAAGAGAGAGGCCACAAGGCCTGCAATGGACTCTCAGGAGGCTGACATGTACATTCAGCTTGTGAAAGAGCAGCAACAGAGGGGATTGCAGAAGCTGAAAGGGGATAGGGAGTGTAAGGAAGGAGGTGTCTTTAGCTACAAGGTTGATCCTTACACGCTGCGTTCTGGGGACTATGTAGTTCACAAGAAAGTGGGTGTTGGCAGGTTTGTTGGGATTAAGTTTGATGTTTCTAGGACTTCTACTGAACCCATCGAGTACGTCTTTATCGAGTATGCTGATGGAATGGCTAAGCTCCCTGTTAAGCAGGCTACTCGCATGCTCTATCGATATAATCTGTAGGTTTTTCTGCCTCCTTTTTCCTCTTGTTGGATTAACTTTGCTTTGATATCTGCTCCTGTTAGCATCTTATGGTTGAAATGTGAAAACAGCTTTCAATTGCGTCTTTTAAGGCATGTTTTGGTCGTATTTTCAGCCCAAATGAAACAAAAAAGCCTAGGACCTTGAGTAAGTTGAGTGATACTAGTGCATGGGAGAGGAGAAAGACCAAAGGAAAGGTTGCAATTCAAAAGATGGTTGTAGATTTAATGGAGCTCTATTTACATAGACTCAAACAAAAAAGACCTCCTTACCCAAGGAGTCCTGCCATGGCTGATTTCGCATCTCAGTTTCCTTATGAACCCACACCAGATCAAAAGCAGGTACCACTTTCAACACTATTACCTTTTTCTCTTACTGAGCTGTACCTTTCGTATGTTTTATTGCACTTTGACGACTTGAACAATCATCTCAATTATTGACTTATTGTTTAGATCCCTTTGGTATATTCCTGAAAGCAGCAATCCTTCATTTCCCACAAACTACTACTTTTTCAGCTGTCACTGAAAGGTTCAGAGATTGATGAGTAAGATGTTTTTCTTCTGCTAACACGAGCGATTCCCTTGTTACAGGCTTTTATTGATGTAGAGAAAGACTTAACCGACCGTGAAACTCCAATGGATAGATTGATATGCGGAGATGTTGGGTTTGGTAAAACAGAAGTTGCATTACGAGCTATATTTTGTGTGGTGTCAGCAGGGAAGCAAGCTATGGTGTTGGCACCCACAATTGTTCTTGCCAAGCAACATTTTGATGTCATTTCAGAGAGGTTTTCTGAGTATCTGAACATCAAGGTTGGACTTCTTAGTCGGTTTCAGGTACAAGAAGTTCATTCACTGGATTGACCTCATTCTCTTACTAAAGATTGGTATCACAAGCTTTAATAACTTACTTAAACTTGAGGAGAAGTGCTGGACTGGGGTGGGAAGAGTTTCGCTGACATACTTTCTAATCAAGATTTTAAAAGTGCCATATTGCCCAATAAACGATAATGGCAATAGACTTGTGTCATTAAATTTTGTTGATAGGGTTTACGTGAAGGTTTAAAGATATTTGCAGTTTCATTCTCACTTAAATATGTATATGCTGGATTAGAATTTTTCATGAAGGCTACTGTTTGAATTGATATGGCCTATTTCAACATGCAGGGTAAAGCAGAGAAAGAGGAGCATTTGAACATGATAAAAAAGGGTGATCTAGACATTATTGTTGGAACTCACTCACTTCTGGGAAACCGTGTTGTGTATAATAATCTAGGCCTGCTTGTAGTTGATGAGGAACAGGTTTGCCTCCAATCCTTGTCACTATCTTCAAGTCCTTGACTGCATAAACAATGATTTTATGTAAGGATTTCCAGGTTTTAGGTTTTGTAGCACTTCAATTCTTGTAAAATTTAGCTTTATTATTATTTTTATGTAATGGATTAGAGTGATGATCATGATTTAACCTCCTCTACAATCTTTCAGTCAAGGGAGAGTAATGAAAGCTTATAGTCATGCTGGAATTAGCACCATCATCAATTCATGGTTGTAGATATGAAATGGTCTAGGGAACACTGTGTGTTAGAATTTGTACTAACTGAATTCCCTGCAATAATCTCTTGTACTTTTGGTTAATACAAGTTGTGCCCATTTGGCAGAGAGCTGCTTGATTTTCTTGTTTGTATGTTTACGCAGAGGTTCGGTGTCAAGCAAAAGGAGAAGATTGCATCTTTTAAGACTTCAGTTGATGTCCTTACTCTCTCTGCAACACCTATACCCAGAACGCTTTATTTAGCTTTGACTGGTTTCCGTGATGCCAGGTAATATTTGTCAAAAAATCTAAATCGAAGCTTCTTTGGTGCTGGACTTAATCCTGTATTCAGTTATCCAGTTAAGTTTGGTTATTGTGATGCCTTGATGGAAAAAGGGTTGAGTATCAACCATGTCATTCCAAGCCTTGAATAAATTACCAGCAAGCAGTGAAAGCATCACTTTAATAGAATAGGCATTTCCTTGAACTTTAATTTCAGATTACTTGTCCTATAAAATCGGTGTGTACTTACTGTCCTTCCCTTCATCCTTTCAGTTTAATTTCTACACCACCTCCAGAAAGGGTTCCTATCAAAACCCGTCTTTCAGCATTTGGTAAAGAAAAGGTCATTGCAGCAATCTGGTATGAGCTGGATCGTGGTGGTCAAGTTTTCTATGTCTTACCTCGAATTAAAGGTAATGCCTTAATCCAAAGTTTCCTACATGTTGCACTTTTAAATGTTCTTATCCTGCCATTATCTATATGGTTAAGTAATATTTTGTGCTAGTTCTTTTCTGAGGCAAATATATATTGTTGGCCTGCTGCTCTTGAAAAATGGTAATATTGATAATCTTGTCTATATATGTTTATGTATTTGTGAGAAAAGAAGTGTCATCTAATGAGTTGAATCACAGAGCTGATAAATTAGATCAATTAAGATGTCCTTTTTACAGGGGGAAAAAAGGGGGTGGGGGAGGTAAAAAGAAAATAAAAGAAAAGCTACCAATGATTAACATTCATATGCTGAGGGTGTGTTGTTTAGATGATTTCCTAGTATATATACATATTTTATATTTCTCTCATTCAGTTTGTTAGTATTGATTCCATTATTATGTGACAGGATTGGAAGAAGTGATGGATTCTCTTAAACAATCATTTCCAGATGTTGATATAGCTATTGCTCATGGGAAGGTATTTCTTGTTTTTAATATTTGAATTGTGTTTAATTTTTAACGAGCTACCGTCCACTAGACAATAATTGAGTTTTGGCTTTTGAGTGTTGTCACTTTTTTTATTTTTGAGAACTGAATTGTGTATATGTGATTACATGTTAAATTGTGGATATCATGCTTTCATTTTCAGAATCTTAAAAGTAAACTATTTTACAGAAATTGATCTTTTCTTTATTTATCAGTTGATTTGAAATTAGTTTGGTTCTCATATGTTACTCTTGCAGCAATATTCCAAGCAACTTGAAGAAACCATGGAGAAATTTGCACAGGGTGAAATTAAGATTCTTATATGCACAAATATAGTTGAAAGTGGGCTTGACATTCAAAATGCAAACACTATCATAATCCAGGATGTTCAACAATTTGGACTGGCACAACTCTATCAGGTCCAGCACTTTCATATTCTTCTATCTCACCTGTTCTTATGAATTGTCAAAAGATGCGGTAAACATTGAAGAGCACTATCAAATATTTTATCTGGAAAATAATTTTAGGGGCGTATAAACTAATATCTTGGTATACTTTGAGACTTCTCCTTTTCTGTTTTACCTGGAATAATGATGTGTAAATTAAAGGTCTTTTTATGATGCACATGTGACTCTGTATGTATGTTCATGTGATCTTTTATTTTCTACCATGGAAAAAGATTCTTGTCCAGAAGGATTTATGCACAACATTTAACAGGCTACAACGTTGTTCATTCTCATGACAGAGAAAATAGAATACTTTACTGTAGTTTTATATCTCCTGTTTACTTTGTTAATGTTGTTATTATTCTTTCAATTCCCATAGTTGCGTGGAAGGGTTGGGCGGGCGGATAGAGAAGCTTATGCATACTTATTTTACCCTGATAAGTCCTTACTATCTGACCAAGCATTGGTATGTTTTCTATGTTTGCCTTCACTTTTGTTGTCAAATATGCTGAAATGAAATCGTACAAGTGATCTGGCATTACCATGGTTGTGCCTCAGGAGAGGCTTGCAGCTCTTGAAGAATGCCGTGAGCTTGGCCAAGGTTTCCAACTCGCAGAGAGAGACATGGGTATCAGAGGCTTTGGTACCATCTTTGGTGAGCAACAGACAGGGGATGTTGGAAATGTTGGCATTGATCTTTTCTTTGAGATGCTTTTTGAGAGTTTGTCCAAGGTATGTTCTGGAGCCTCTTCTTTTGTTGGTTGATTAATGGAATTAACTATTTGGAAATCTAGTTGTCTACCTGGATGCTGTCTTTTTCCAGTCTCCTGTCTGCTATATTCATCCAGTTAGTTAAGTTATAAGATTTGATCCAGCTTCACGGCCTCTCTCTATCAATAAACAGGAAATTACCTAGCTGATAGTTGATATCTATTATTTTTGTTAAGCTTCCAGATTTCTAGCTGCTGGTATCAAAGTTTTTGCTTCCAATTTCTGACTTTCGCTCACCCCTTTTCCAGGTTGAAGAACACCGTGTAGTATCAGTTCCTTATCAGTCAGTGGAGGTATTTTACTTTGGAATTTGTATCTTCAGAAAATATAATATGATGCTCTTAACATTAATTGCAATTTGAAAAGTAAATGAGATTATACACTATGGCTTATTAGGTTCTGCTCTTATTGTGATCATACAAAAACTTTGAATGGGGAAGCCTAAAACTTCATTAGGATTTCATCAAGCATATAAACTGGAAATAATGTTATTTTATGATGTCAAATATTGCAAACCATCATCCTTTATTTTACATTGACAACCATTTCTAAATGACATTTTTCTAACCCATTTATCTGAAATGCTGTATTAAGAGAATTAGCATTCAAACCAGCTAAGGGTTCGAATGCTAATTCTCTTAGTTTTCCAAATCAACTATGGCTTAGAAACCTGGGGTTTGGCTGACTGCAGTTCCTAGAAAGGGAAAGTCTATTGGTACATGAAAATCAATCTATTTTGGAAGCATTAGGTAAATAATGGGGAAACATTCTATTAGTTTTTTAAACAGGGAAAACGTGGGGTTTGGTTTTGTAACTCCACTCAGAACTTTTATTGCACCTTATGAAATAATCTTTTGTCTTGATTGCTGGGATATTATTCCTCCCTCGTAGTTATTTTCTTGAATAAAACTCTTTTAGTTTAGATTATAGTTGGTGGCAAGTGAATCCAACCTGGATACACTTGAATTGCACCAATTATGACAGTGGTTTATGAATTCTAACATGTTTTTGAGATTTTCTATTTGCTAGATTGATATCAATATAAACCCTCATCTCCCCTCTGAGTACATAAATTATCTGGAGAACCCCATGGAAATCATTAATGACGCTGAGAAAGCAGCTGAGAAAGACATCTGGAGTTTGATGCAGTTTACAGAGAATCTTCGCCGTCAATATGGAAAAGAGCCTTATTCCATGGAAATTCTTTTGAAGAAGCTTTATGTAAGGCGAATGGCAGCAGATCTTGGGATCAGCAGAATCTATGCTTCAGGAAAGATGGTTGGCATGGAAACCGGTATGAGTAAGAGGGTTTTCAAGCTGATGACAGATTCCATGATATCTGATGTGCACCGGAATTCTTTGATATTTGAGGGAGAACAAATAAGGGTAATTATTTTTTATTTATTATGGTTTTTGTGGCTGTGAATAGCAGCACAAAGGTTGAGTAGTTTCCCTTTCTCATGCATCCTATACAAAGTTTGAGTAGTTTCCCTTTCTCATGCATCCTATACAAAGTTTGAGTAGTTTCCCTTTCTCATGCATGCTATATTTGTCAAGAGAGTGATAATAGTCAGCATGCTAGCTCATTAAGATGGGAAATAAATTTGTTTGAACCTTAACTTAATAGCATCATGGATTACAGACTAGCACGACCATGCTGGAATTTGTATTTGAATTTTTGAATTTAAATATATCGTTTTATTCATTATTAATTTCTTGATGTGTATTTGCAGGCAGAACTACTTCTGGAGCTGCCACGAGAGCAGTTGCTAAATTGGATTTTCCAGTGCTTGGCGGAACTTCATGCTTCGCTTCCTGCTCTCATTAAATATTAGTAGAGCATGGTCTATTTCACTTGCTGCTGGTTGCTCTATGAAATTTGTTTGGAAAGGAAGCCCATAATCTCTCGTGCTCCAATGCATTATGGTCCGTTGTATTAGATGACTGGGGAGAAGAAAAGAAAAGAAACCAACAGCCATTTATGAATACGTAGGAATATAGCATGGGAGGTGATAGGATCTGATTAGGATTGCATTTGTGCGCTGTGTTGAGGCAAGAAAAACAAGTTCTTTACAATTTGTCGCGGCAATTATTGTAGCCTTTGATTGGCTCTCCTTGTGCAGGTTATATAAGGTTGCAACAGTAAGCAAGCCAACTTCTTCTGCTCATGCTTTAGTGCTTTAGTGCTTTAATGATCGTCTTTCTGATATGATGTTGCTGCCTGCAATTGAGTTATGTAGGTCTCTTTCCATAAGCTTAGCATCACAAGGATGTATGCTTGCTGAAGTTAGAAAAGAGGATTGGGAGGTTTATCATTCATGCCTCTGGTAACAATTACTTTGAAGCTGCAAGTGTTCCATAAGCATTGCCTCATTGGTGGTTTAGGATATGGGAAGTGTCATCCACATTTATGTTTCTCCCTCTCTCCCTCTATATATATATGATTTTAAAGTAAGAAGTAGAAAGTGGGGAGTAAGAAGTAGAAAGTGGGGAGTCTGTAAATACTTTTGGTGATGGCATTTTGCATCACATTCTTTTGAAGATAAACATTTACAGTTGTAACTTTTCATGAAAAGAAAAGAAAAAAACGAATGAGTGAAACAAGAACGGGTTATTATAGGCGGCAAATGCAAATTAGATCAATGTTTTGTGCACCTGAATCTCACATGTATATTTTTTTTATATTTTTCTAATAAATTTTGTAACCATTGTACTTACGATCACCAACTCAAAAATCAGATAAGATTCAGATCGTTTACTTGTGACTTGATTAGGTCTTATCAAATGGATATGTGCGAGCATTACAGTAAGAAGTTAACAAGAGGAGTTCACGATCTCAGTTTGCATATATCCAAAGAGTTCACATATAAGAGTCATGAAGTCCAGTAGGTAACCCAGAATAGTACATGTGTCCGGCATACTCGAGGCTCGCTTAGAATGTCAGTTTTATGAATAATGGAGTTAAGTTCATGAATAGTAACGACATGTATAAATACCCGATTGTCCCCTTCAATGAGACACAACGAAAAATTATTCAACAATTGGTGCGATGAGCGTGGACATACTTCCGACCAACAGATTTCTTTTAGTTCAAAAACTTTTTCTTCTTCTTACCAAAAACTACGATGGCTCACTCAAATGAGAATTTCCCTTTCAATATTTCTTTTGGACAAGCTGGAGCTTCGTGTTCTGGTAGTCATCCTAACGAAGCAGACCTATTTGTCGGTTGGTTTGTCGATTGACTGTAACATGTAAATTTGTGCAAGTGTACATAATCGTTATCAAGTAATAAGTAAATAAAAAAGTTATTGTCTTTACAGAGATTGTATATGTTAATCAATATTTTGCAAAATTAAAGGTTTACAAATTGGTAAGAAAAATACAATATTTTTGAAGTAATTGACAATTACACTAAATTAAATTATCCAAATGCAATTTTAAGCTAAATGCAACGTATGTATGAGTTGAGTTTAACAACAAATTCACAGATTTCAACAATCAATAATATGAATAGGCTAGAACAATCCCATCATTCA
This sequence comes from Gossypioides kirkii, assembly GCA_005610355.1. Lineage (NCBI taxonomy): Eukaryota > Viridiplantae > Streptophyta > Magnoliopsida > Malvales > Malvaceae > Gossypioides > Gossypioides kirkii. The sequence continues at coordinate 14,125 of CP032251.1, read as the reverse complement.
ACATAATCATTCTTCTCATGCTTAACAATGTTTTGAAAAATGTTTCATGGCGACTCGATCTTTCAATAGCTTGAAACCAATATTAAATCATTTCGAAATCTTTTACTTAGTAAAACATACATGCTACCATGATCATACTACACTAAAGGTTTATTATAATTCATTCGAAGTAACAGAGACTGGATTAGTTTGAAACAATTTAATCACATAAACATAAAAGCTATGCAAAGTAATAAAGCTCAATCAAGTTATTACCAAACCCGTTCTTGATATTTTTGAATCCTAAAAAAACAATAAAATGAAATTGTAGATTCTTTAAAAGTTAAAGAATTTTTTTTTAAATCCCTTAAAAGTTGATTAAAAAAATTGACATAATGACAAAATTAACTCCTAACGTTTAAATGTTTGATCACTTTAACCTTTAAGGTTATTTTACACTCACTTTCATACATAATCTTTTTTTTTTATCAAATTGATCATTTTTTAACGGTCTTGCTAATCTGACAGTTAATTAACTAACGGTATTGACGTGACCAACATTCACACTCAAGATTCAACCTTAAAAGGTGTAGTTCATAAATATAAAAGATACTAAAAATCATGTACAATCAAGGACCCTAATTGATTCGTCCAACATACTAGTAAACAACTAACATGATATATAATACCAAAAAACAGAACACTATAGGAAACCAGTCACAAACCTTAGATGTAGTGTACTCAGCAACTAAAACAGGGACAATTCACATCAATATAAAGCCCAGGCACATTCAACGTCTCAAACATGATTTCACCCATATATTCTCAATTCTCAGGAGCAGTAATTATCCACTTTGCCATGCTTAAAGGGATTGGTAATGTTATAGTTATTTCTTGATCGTGATCGCATGAGTGCTTCATCTCCAATGAAAATCAAGATCTTCCATTACCCCAGTTGAATACTCTCATATATTTTCCAGATGGTTGCCCAAGATTATCTCTGTCTTCGCAACATGTTTCCTTGGCAAAACCATTGTCCTGATCATACTTCATTCTGGTCCTACCAAATGTGCTACTTATTCTTCTGCTCTGCCTAGGCATTAGATTTGGAGGTGAACTGTCTATCATTTCACCCCTCACTGCAATTAAATATTTTAAATGATTGCTTTAGTTTCACAACAGGAGCTTTTCATTAAAGACTACAAAATGACAATGAATTGTCAAAGCAATTTATGAAATCAAACGTAACCTGCACTAGAAGCGCATGATTCTTCACTGCTAAAGCTTGAGGGAGGGAGAGAGAGAGGAAATATGTAAGTTAAAGTAGTACCTTCCAACCAAATCACCTTGCAACAAAAAGTTGCTATAATTTACCTCAGCAAGCTCAAGCTATCCTTTGCATCTTCAGTCTCAAAAAAAGGCCAACCTGGTTGGGCTGGCAAATCTCTTACATCATAATTCGTTTGAATTGGGTTATACCTGCCACTATATCAAAGCAACCGTTCTATTTAGAAAATTAAATAAAAAGAAGGTCAATTTCCCAAGTACCTTTGGAGGGAAATTTCATACCTTTCCCCAATTAAAGTTGTCAAATCATGACCAACTTTTGATGATAAATGCTTTGGAGAAGGATCTGATTGTGGAAAAAGAGAAAGAATTAGTGGTGGATAGAAAACATTCTTAATCACAATTCTCATCATAGATGCATCAAGTAAAGAATAATAACATGAGAGAAATACGGCAACCACACTTTCACATTTAACTCCTCCCTCTTGGAGGTAACTTGAGCCAACAATCATCCCAAGAATCTGGAGATTTCCCCCACAGAAAATTCTCAGTAAGTGAAATAGAGAATTCCAAATTCTTAAAAGGCAAAGGGATGACGCCATATCATAATTTGTGTTCAAAGTTAGCATATGCAGCAAAAAACCAATAACAAAGCAATAATTATAAACTAATTTGTCCTGTTAATATTAAATAAAAGTGTTGAGTTAAACTATTCCATAAATTGAATGAGAAATAGCACCTAAAATACTCAAATTTGTTGCTTTGACACCCCTGCATAGATGTAATGAATTCATCAAAAAGAAAAGGTATACTCCTATCTCTCAGAACAAGGAAATATTCACTGTTGGTTGCTAACCTTTTCCTCAGCATGTGATGCCCTTCAAAAGCATCATCTGACATCTCACCATTTTCATAATCCAAAAAATATCCAGAATTACCATCTATTTTGTGCAGCCAGTATTTCCAAGAAATGTCATCTTTCCTTTCATGGGGAAAGCCATCATCTAGGTAGCTAACTTTAGCTGACAAACATATAAGAAAAAAAAGAAAATGACATGTTGCACCAGAGAAGCCTTCCACAGTATAATGATGTCTAAATATGAGAAAAGCTTTGTGAAAAAAAGGAACTAGTTCAAAATAGTACTTATTGACACAGAGAAAAAGAATGGTAGTCTGCTGCAAGAGATATTCCCATTATTATGATTAAGTCAAACAGAGTTGATGAAGTAGATGCTTATGACTAACATAAAATCTATGTTTGAAACAATAAATGAAGATAGGCAAAAGAATTTCTGAATATCTTAATCACAAGTTGGTGCAATGTGCAAAAGGAACAATAAGAATTGTGATTCATGAAAAAAACAACCAACACCAATTAAAGCTGAGACTTACCATCCCATATATCTTCCCTTTCTATATTGTAGGAAATGTCAGTGTCACCAAAAGAGCACTTGCTATTTCTGTAATGGCTGTCAAGTTGCATGTCGTCAGAAAAAGTGGAGAGGTTTGGCTTCCAATTGCCATGTGAATCAGTTATATCGACTGAGAACTGCAAAGGATTGCCACCAAGTGGAACATCCGTGTCCTGCATTAGCATCCTGCATTTAGCACATGATAATAATAATCCTTCTCTACCAAAGTTAAGATAAGAAACTTGAGTTTAATTTTAAGGAGAATATAATACATTCAATTTGCAAAAAGAAGCAAATGAAGAAAAAGCGAGCATTTCATTTGATAGTCCGATTCCATCATTTAAGGTTAAACAACATTAAGATGCATAATCACAAACATGATATTCTTGGGAGGCTAATGTTGTAAAAGAAAGAGGTTTAATGTGAAGGTTATTTTTCAAAGAAAAGATTAATTTAGAGCAAACATAGAAATAAGAAACTGAGTATCAATTAGTTTTCTCACCACTTCTAGTTCAATATCATTTAGCACAAAGTTAGAACCCTTCAATGAGTTTAGTTGCCTTGAAAAGTTCCAGGGTAATGAACAATCATCAGAAGAGATTCTACAATAGCAGAAAGTTAAGATCTGTTTAGATAAAATTTTACCACTCCTTCATTCTATAACTTTTAGTTTATCAGGAAATACATCATATAAAGTTTGTTCAAACAAACAATTAGCACTCAGCTGCTGAAGAATGTGTCAGTTTGTGTGATAGACAGAAGTAAGTTGAACATAGTCCACAAGAAGATAAAAAATAATAGAAGATATTAAGAAATGAGAACTGAATACTACAAATCTCTCAGTAATTTTCGCTCTTGAGTGGTTGTACAAAAACTTCGAACTGTTTGGCTTCATGCCATGAAAAGAACTTAACTATTTACTGCTTAGAGGGGCCAAATGAAATAAAGGAATCTTCTTAGGATGTTTATCAATGACACCTTTTCAGGGGAAAAAATTTGTAAGAATGATAGAAGGATTATTCTCAGGCACACCTTAAATACATCTTACACCAGTTAAATGTGTCATATCAATTATATAAGTAATATTGCACTTCCCGTCCATACCTCAACAAACAATTAACTTTGAAGTGTAACCAGATTTTCTTACACATCATATCACACCTATCAAAAAGAATTCCAGGTTGGTGATAAACATATTTATTTTCTTTGGAAATCTCATATTCCCTTCTTTTATGATGTAGGTAAACCACAAATTTGAATTTAGAGAATCAATTAATTGCTGCTTGCAAATAGAAGTACCATTTTAAATGGAAAATAGATTCATGAAGTATGCAGTTCATGGAAACAATATGACACAGAAAGTAGTCTAGGAAACTAAAACTAACTGTTATTAGGACAACTATCTAGCGAGTGAATAGGGAATATGAGAAATCTTGCAGATTATCCATTACCTGCCCTCTTGCTTTGGTGAGTGCAATGGAGTCTTTGTTCTGATCTTACCTAAACCTGATAACCAGAATAAATTTGGGTAATACCATGTTATTAGGATGTTGAAATTTGAAGATAACTGTAATTTCTACTCTAGACACTAGCCACTTTTTTAGCTACTATTCTATTTAGAAGTTATCCACTTATCTTCTGGCGATTCCTACAGTATTCAATTTTTGGCTTACTGTGGTTCTCTTATTTATATTTACAGGCAATCATAAAATTAACTCTTCGTTTCAAACAGCGATAAATTTCAACTAAAAACAGGAAACTTCATGAAAAACAGTTGTTTATGTAAGTTTGCTTATAGTTTCTTTGGAAAATCAACTTCTGCATGACCTACTGCCTTAATGACTCCCTCCATTGTTAATGTATTATACCTTCAACTGAAAATGCAACATGAGCTTCATGAACCAGACTTCTTTCTGAACCCACTTCTGATTCATCATTAATAAGCATGTCGAAGACAGATAAATCTGGAAAAGTAAACGATGGAAGAAAAATTTGAAGAGAACCATATATTTACTTAATAACAAGAAAAAAGAATCCTAATAGTATGCTGGAGTTACATATTGCAATAAGAAAATAATATACTTTTTTGGCTAGCTACAATCCTATCAGGACATATGGAAATTGTAAACCAAATTAGTTAAAATCTTGTATATAACCAATAGTCCAACATTACAACTTACGATTCTCAGTGGCTGCGATCCAGAGATCCAAACTATCATTGGCAGCATTTAAATCATGATTATCATGATCGCTAAATGAAATCCTGCGCAGGAAAACAAGCATTAGCTTTTCACAGTGTCAGCAAGTGTTCTTGATGATTTGTGAGAGTAGTCTTCATTTTAGTCAATGTACAATTATTATCTCAAAATATCACATTGCTTAAGCTTTCTTTATTTTTTTGGTAAAAGCAGACGCAATAGTAATTAAACATTAACATCAAGTTGTTAATATAAATAATTGTAGCTATGTTTAAAATTTTTGCAGGTTTCTCTGCCTAGCACCACCTAAATCAAAAGAGATCCGATGTTTATGTGTAATAGAGGATATTTTTAGTTACACAAATATGAATTCTGTGCGATATAAAGTATTGACCTACTTTGGGCATTGTAACTCTCCTTGATAGCTAGATGTTGGAGCACCTGCACCAGCAAATGGCATTTTGCACTGAAAACCCATGAATTCCAGAGAAATTACACCCTAGTTTTCAAAGTTATGCACAGAGATATTAACAGATACCTGCTTCCTTGATTTTAACAGAATAAGAAGGGGGTACTGAACTTGTAATGATCTTCGCTGGATCCTCTGGCATTTGATACTTAATTGTCGAACGACCAGACTTACAATGACTTCCTACTTGGTTAGAAACAAAGAATAGAAGGGAGAAAAACCAAGGCTGGTCAAAATTTGAGCAACAGCATAAAATGCAACACGCCATCCATGTATCAAAAAGTAGCGATCTCTAGTGAGGCACTTCCTATGACTAGCACATAGTAGCCCTTATACATATGTCTATGAAAATTGAGTTAGATATAGTTCCCTGGTAAAAACACATTAGCATGTCCTTTCAAATTTGCCCATGATGCATTAGTAGAGAAACCTACATATTGAATAAAGCACTGAAAATGTACTGCTAAAAGAAATGAACGGGTGACTCAGACATGAAAATAAGATTGAAAATAATTTCAAGAGACATACAAAAATATTGCTTAATTCCTGTTGCAAAAGAGCAGAGCATGGAGGTCATAGATGCAGGTGATTATCAGCTTGACATTTCAAGCGATATCATTTGGGTTGCCTAAATCAGTTGTCCGGCAAAAGAAATTTAGGACACTTACTGCTGGGATAACACTTGCCGACAGCAGAAAAAGTTGAGAGGTTTAGCAAGCTGAGGATATCCAGAGATTGACATTCCTTTTGATGTCGTCCAGCTATGCCAGTTTCATCAGCATGGTCCTCATAACCTGTTGTCTTTTCTTGTTGTTTCCTTTGTTCAAAGTATTGCTTTTGCCTTGACAATAACAAGAAAAAGGAAAGCATCAAGTAGGAAATAATTTACACAAAAGTAGGTGGGCAGTTTATTGGATTTTATGTTACAGTGCTTGACAGGTAGGAAAAAGATTGCTGAGTAACAAATAAAAGTAAAAATAGAATAAGGCTGCGTACCTGTTATGTGTAGATTTCCTTGACTGAAATTGTGGAGAGACAGGACAGCATGCACAAAAGTATTTGTATTATTTGGAGACACCAAATGGCAGTTGAAAATGAGATTGCCATAGTCATAGTCATAGTAATACTCTAAAAGTTGCGGTGTAGTTTTTTTATCACTATGTGATAATACAAATGTGGCGGAATATAATATTATATATAATTGAATAAAGCAAGAAAGTAGTAGTGAAATGTTGGGGAAAGATGTGTGGGAGTAGAAATTAACTTATATAGCAAGTAGTGCGCTTGGTTGGGTTCGGATGGGATGGTGGAACAAAAATACTAGATGTTCATGTAAATGGTTATAAAAGTACTAACCTAGGGAGCAAAATTGTGAAGAGTGTAGCAAGCAACAAGTAAAAAACCTCTGAGTGAATAAGTGAGTCTAGTAAAAAAGTGAACTTCAGATTAGGTAACACTTACAATTGTGACTTTTCGTCTTGATCCCCCCATCCATTGCAGCATTGTTCACGCCCTCTCTACAAATACATGAAAATCTTGAATACAACGCAACAGAATAGCTGAGATCCGGAAAGAGCATACAAGCATACAATTTTGATTAAGCTCTAAACCCAAGCCCCGAACCCGAACCCGAACCCATAAACCCTAAACCCAACCCCAAACCTTAAAACCTAAACCCCCGACCCCGACCTTAAACCCTAGACACTCGATCCCCAATTCGAGCCCCGACCCGAGCCCAAATCCCAGACCCCAAACACGAGATCTAAACCCCAACACTAAACCTCGAGCCCCGACCCTTAAACCTATATTTTTTAGAATAGCAAGTTTCCAATTTTTTTCAAAGAGAATATTAAACACTGAACCACAAAATATCAGACTGTAAGAATACTCCAAAACCACTCCAATCACCATTATTTTTATAGACTTTTTTCTATAATCTCAGTGGCTAAAATCAATGACAGTACATGTGAAGTGAGAGCCTAGGCTCTGCAATTGCCTAAAGTGTGTACTTTTTAAGGGGTCAAACTAAAAAAGGATCACAACATGACTTGAGACAAAAAATGAACACAAATTTAAAAAAACTTTCAACGACGTTAAAGGCTATTTAGTTTCATAATTAATTATTGCTCCTTTTCAACTTAGTTTAGTTTCCTGTTGCATCACCACACACCTGGATAAAAATTTATAATTTTTTCCTTCAGTTTAAACATTTGACTTGTTAGATTTAGTGTCTCTATTTTAAATTTTTATATAATGTTATCATTTGAAGCATTCTCAATATATAAAAAATATTTATAAAATTCAAAATATATATAATTCATAAAAATTAAAAAATAGTACAAAAAACATGTAAATTGTAACGAGTGTTGCAATGTTTAAAATTTCAATATTCTATTAGAAATAACAATTTAATTTTTTTAAAAAATTAAACTAAATTTAACTAAAAAAATATTCAAGGACACATTTGAAAAAATATATATAAATATTAAAGGTCAATTTGTTATTACCTATGTATTTTTAATGTAAATACATAAAAGGAAAGAACCATGAAAATGTTTTCACTCATTTCTTGCTAATCATTGATAGAGTTTCAATTATTGTAATCTTTATTAAAAAAAACTATAGTTAAAAGTAAAATGTTCTCTTTTAATTTATTATTTTTTTAATATATCTGTAACTTTATTTATATACATATTTTTTATTTCGGTCTTTCTATTTAGAAAATGCAAAAATGTTATCTATAAGTAAAATCCTAAAAATAATCAACTGATATACAAATAAACAGCATAGATATCAAACTAAAACAGAAATGAAAATGCAAATACAAAGTAGAAGAGAAGATTCACACCTGAAATCAATCTGGAAGTAGAGGATTTCAAAAATAACAACGAACAGAAACGATAGAGAAAACTTAAGGCTTCGGTCTCTCACGAATGTAGACAAAAAAAACAACCAAAAAAAAACAAAACAGACCCACATCAATAGATTGCAAACACATAGCGAAACAGTTATTTCTAAACATGAAAACAATAATCCATAAACTAAACCAAGAAATACAAGTAAAAAAACATAAATCTTAATTTAAAACAGAGAAAGACAAAGACAATGTTGAAGCAAATATCCATACCCGACGAAGCAAGGGATTCTAAAAATCACAAAAAAAAAGGCAGAGAAAAAATTTGAAATGAGACCAGAACATAAAGAGGAAAGAAATGTTTCACAAGCCAAAGAACCCAAACAATAAACAAACGTTATATGAAATCAAATCTTAAAAATAGAGGGAAACAATAAACAACATTTCCAGCAAATTGATTTACAAAATATACCTAGATCAGCCAATCTAGAGGCACATAACTTAACTAGAGAGGCGCATGAACTGGGAAGATAAGCGTTAGAGGAAAGAAAGAATACTGACCTGGGCCCCTGGTTACCACGGCGTGCGGCGAATGCACTTGAGGAAGATCTTTGAAAACTGGAGAACGGCGAACAGAGAAGAGGAATTGGTTGAGAAGAGGAAACGACTGAAGGATATGAGGGTGGAGACTCTCAATATAAATTTAATTTTATCATTTATTGCAATATGACAAAATATTGTGATACATATTAATTTATTGAATAAAATTATAATTTTACATATTTTTAATAAATTTATAAAAATAAAACAATTTAAATATTCTATTATATTTAATTTTTAATGTAACATATTTAATAGTATTTTTCAACTAAAAGAACTTTAACGAAATTCTTCTTTCCTTTAATTAATTTGATTTCACAATAAAA